>OZ018414.1:20399593-21801233 GCA_963969595.1 Neckera pumila
GGTGTGTACATTCCTCAATTTTGTGCAAAATGTTGCAACACAAGCCTTCTGTAATGTGGTTTGTATTTGTTTTCAGTGAAGATACGGTATTCTTTTGTATTGTGTTGTATTTAAGGTCTACTGTAATGTGGAAACCGTGAAGGAATCCTAGCATTAGAGCTATCCGAATCAGGCACCCAATATGGACCGGCAATCCGGATAAGTGAAGTCCAACAACAACGTGCAAAGGAGTCTGTAGGATTGGACGCACTAAGCTTAGGACTGAGAAGAAATATCCACAGAAAATGAATTGTATCGTGCTGCCACAGTTGTAAGCTATTGATAGCTCCGTTGACCCGTTTGCATTCTTTGTCATTCATCGGACACTTAGTGTCTGCGGCATTGTTACAGGGTTAAAGGATGAAGGGGAGATCCTTGAAATCATCCCTTTTCATTACCATGTTAATCTTTTCCTTAAAAAATTGCAAAAGCACTTATTGGAAGTCAAACAACTATAGAAGACCTCTCCTTTTCACAACAAAGTTCTGAAGATGAATAGTTGAACTTTTGTCCTACATAGGAGACTCTCTGTCATCCATTGGCCATAGAATGGCTGCTTTGACATTTAAGGGTTTAAGGGCAAATTGGTAATAATGGAAATCATCCCTTTGGTTTTTGTGTGAATCATTCGTTTAAAAAGTTGCAAAAGCATTCATTGGAAGTCAAACTACTGTAGAAGATTTTTCCTTTTTACAACAAAATTTCGAAGATGAATAGTTGGACTTTTGTCCTCAGTACTAGAAGGATTCTCTATCATCCATCGGACAAAAAATGTCCTCGCTAGCGTTTAAAGGTTAACCAAGCCAGGAGCGTTTTCTTTCAGTGGTTTAGAATGTTATGTGTTTACCACTCATGTACAGTACAGTATAGTACAATAATCTTATAAATTGTGTATTGTGCTATTTAAAGATTTTGCATAATATCGAATTGAATTGTCATTTTTTGTCTTGCATATTAACATTCAATTCTTATGCAATTCCAAACAAGCATACCATATTTCACTTTCAAAAAACCAAAACTCCATTTTTGGTAAATTGTTTCATTTAATACTTATGATTTTACATGATAATTGATTGAAAAACATTGATAATGAAATTTTTTTAATTCCTAAGAAAATATTGAACACTTGAATAGATATGTAGGAAACATCCATATGCACATCTTTCATGTTAGCTCACTAGAACATTGGATTGGTCACCATGGAAATCATCCCTTTTTATATTGTGTGAAGCATTTGTTTAAAAAAATCCAAATGAACTCATTAGAGGTCAAACTATTTTGTAAGATCTTTCTTTTTTACACAAAATTCCAAAGATGAATATCTGCACTTATGTCTTATATAGGAGGATTCTCTAGCATCCATCGGACACCTTTAGGACCGCCGTGTGGTTGGAAGGTTTAAAAACACCCCATTATGTAATAATAACATGATCTAGAAAGAATTCAATGTAAGGTGTTGTATGACCAAACTTTGTAAAATAGATATTTCTACATTTTTATTAAATTTTGTTCTTGCGGTTTTAGTTTTCATCAAGATTATCTAAATTGGTGCTCGACAGAAATTGTTATACCACCCTAAACCCAAAATCAGATTTGTTGGACAATACAAAAAAAATCACAAAAAGTCAAAATAGAATTTCAAAATTTTGTTTCTCATAGAAAGTATTTTTGTCTATATCACAGAAAGATTTTATTCATTCTATTTGGACTAGTGATGATAAAGTTATAGACAATCTTGTTTTGGAGGCAATTTAAAAAATAGCTTATATGATTTATTTTTTAATGCAATTTTCACATTTTAAAAATAAAAGTTTGACAGTGTTCAATTTGCTTGCTAAAACAATTTCACTTGTTGGGATTCTTGTGTTTCAATTCCATCTTAGACCTATTAATGATTTAGATTTTCCTTCAATCTTGTATTTATTTTATTTAACAATTTTATAAAAAATAAAAAATAATTTTTTTGTTTTTCTTAATTTTCTCTTGGACTTTCAACTCAATTCCTTCAATATAAAAAATGCTATGCTAAGAAGATTCATAAAATCTAATTAGGAAAGGTGAAAAAAACCAATTTTTTGCACTTCAAATCCAAATATCTTGCAATCCATGTGGTCAAAGTTTCTGAAACTTCTTCTACACATTTTTATACTAGTCTAGTGCAAGATCTTGTAGTTAGATACACAAAAAGAAAACAATTTCTAAATTTTTTTGCACTTTATAGTAGAAATGGCAGATTTGAGTGGAATTTGGTAAAACAATGGCCTTGGGACTTTTGAAGTTAACCAAGATAGGAACCTCCTTTTCTTCACTAGTTTAGAATGTTATATGTTCACCACTACTGTATTCTAATAAATTCACCTTGCCAACATAGAAACTATAGCTAATTGTGACCTAATTCTGAAACTGACCTCTACAAATTTTTGTCCGCTAAAATGTATGTCCTCTTGGTATGAAGCACATGGTTAGTGCTGGGTGCACCTATTTGCATCACTTTGAGAATTCATAGTTTATTCATACAATGACAATGAGCAAAAAATTGCATTCTATAAAAATTTGTAATATATATGCTTTTGAGTATCAACAAATCCAACAATAAAAACTATAGTTCAACTATGCTTTGTCTTATTAGGATGATTTTTAAAGTTGCATTACCTTATTTAATCTATCGGCACAAAATATAGAATCCTAGACTCTAGATTTGAAAATTAGAATGTATTGTATTTGAAGAGCAAACCTATGATCAAGAATGGAAACAATGATTCCTATGTTTGGCACTTTGGAAGTTTATACATTGCAACGTGCATTCAAACATTGTAATAGAAATATAAAGATATATGTCAAGCTATTATTAGGAATCAACATTAGTTATTTAAATGTACCTACTCCTAATTACAAAGAAGTAGGTGCATCCACCTTATATGCCATGAGATTAAGTTCCTACTTTTTATAATATCTCCAACTTAAATCCATTTGTTTCCATAGAAATTGAAGAATAAGATATGAAAACCTCATTTTCAACTTACTACTAAAAGGCCAATCTAACTAGGTTATTATCTAAAATGTACTCTTGCTAAAGATGAGAGCCTATGATCTAATTCACATTCAAATTATAATCAATACTTTGAAAATTCATAGTTTATTCAATTGAAGTCTAAAACATTATATGAGAATTAGGAATGATCTTTCTATTGCAAACAAGATCCAACTTATGTTAGGATAGTTCAATAATAGAAACCACCCTTAGTGGCCAATTATAGGGGTAATCGCTTTAGAGCATCACCACTTGTCTATCAATGCACCCATCATTTACAAATTTCATATGAAAATTTGACAATTCATACTTGAACGTACTACGTTACAAATCATATACAAAGTATTAACCCATAAACAACGCTACAATTGTTTTTGAGCCGATGAATGACATAATCTTTCTATGTGGGATAGAAGTGCAATTATTCATCCCTCAAATTTTGTGTGAAAAGAAGAGGTCGTCTACAATGGTTTGACTTCCAATGAGTCCTTTTGGACTTTAAACCAATGATTCACATGATACCAAAATGGATGATTTCCAAGGGCCTTTGGCGGTTAATATAATACTTGATGAAGATTCTTTTCACTTTTACACATTAGAAGACTTGCAAGATAAGTCAAAAATTTAATTACATAGGTCAAGGAAACAAATGTCCCACCTTCTAAACATATCATAACCTTACAGGCACCATGGAGGGGGGAGAAATCAAAAAAATTGTTTGTAGCGATTCTTTTACTGCCTTGTGACATTGCAGAAAACATATTTCAATATCTTGATAAGTTTTGTCCATTTTCAAAGGGATGGAAGTAACAATATTGGCCAAGTTTTTTTCAAATTAAAATCATATTCACAAAACTAGATGCATATCCATGCACTGGATTAATAGCTGATTCATAGTTCACCCATTATGTACAGCCAAGTCCAGCTGAATTACAAATTTTTGAATCCCTTGAGATTAGGAGAATTATGGGAGGCCCATGCGCACTCAAAAATGAACGAAATTTCAAATTCAAATTGCGTTGGAATTGCTCTGAAGTCTATTTATCATCTTTACAAACAAACATATGGAAATGAAAATCATACAAAGAGTTCAATGATGTTTTCTATGCACTATGTACTATCTAATGTTGCCAACATTTGTGAAAATTACAACTTGTATTTAATGATAACTGCTTTAGAGATACTTAATTTTATACCATTTGAATTGCTTGTATGATTTCTATCTTCTTCATGAAAATGCAAACAAACTTTGACTATCTTCCAAAGAATCTCTATGAAATGGTAGATAGTGTATAATAGAAATCCAAATTGTTGTATGGTTTTCAATTATTCATTTTTCATTGTTATGAATTTGGAAGTGCACTTTATTGCAATTCCAACGCATTTTGTGGTTTCAAAATCACGCAATTTGTGGTTTCAAAATCGGTTCATTTTTTAGCATACCTAGAGCTTCCTAAAGTTGTTGAACATTTTAGTGAACACTGAATGAAAAATTCGTAAATGAGGTGGACCTGACTGTACAGATAAACCAGTTTAAGCACACTCACTCTAGTCAAGATTGGTAGATACAAAGCGTTGTAAACTTAAACTCGTATCTCTAGAAAAAATTGTGAAATTGTCAAAGCTTGAGATCAATTTATTAATTGCCATAAGTACATGATATAATCAATCAAGCCAAATCTACGCCCAGATGGGTACCAAACTATCATTTCACCACTACACACTCTGTACGCAATATAGTCAATCCCGCTACAAAATCCGAAGCATTCCTCAACTCTAAATCTTCGGCTCAGAAATATGCTCAATCAAGAATTAAAATCTCAAACCGGACGTGAAATAGTAATCCTTTTCACAGCAATGACCAAAATTGTATGCACAAGCTTGATGGAAGTGTGCTTTTGATGTAATTCTTCTATTTTTTATTTTTACTCTGATGGATTTAGTTCAGCAGAGGCTCCCTGAGATCCTGATCCAAGCGCCGAATGTCCACTTTGTAGACGTCGTGGTGAGGCTCTAATATCTGAGCCAGCACAGTCCGCTTCCGACGTCTCTCCAAGCCTTGACCCCACACCACGAGGTAAAATCCGGCTACTGTCAACAGGCCGCCCAAAACTCTGCAAGACAAATCAAAACAAATTAAAAATTAGGAAAAAATTAATTAAACAATCAAAAAACAGTCTTAGAATTATCTACCGCAAGTGAAAAAAATACACACACATAGAATTTCAGACACTATCAGAGATGTAGCAGTCCAAGCACATGCTCGTGGGAAGGAATCATGTGCAAGCTTACGTAGAGGAACCATAAGAATTATAGAGAGACTAGTAGAGACACGGTGGAACAATCTACTATATTCTACAACAATGTCCTTAATTACTCCATCATTTTTTAGATTGAGCATGATCAAGCATAATCGAGCAAGATTTTAAGATCGCAGTTAAATCGGGTTAACTTGAAAGTAGAGCCAAATAATTGAAAAACAACGCCACTCCCATGGCTGCGTGGACATGTTATTTCTTTTCGCAAGGCTCTAGTTTCACGCTATCTAGTTCAGGGTGCGCAAAAAACAACCTCGAGAGCGTCCAGACAACATTCAAGAATGCTACAATTCAGGAAGGAAAAAGACATAGGAGTTCTTGACTCGAATTTAATGAGAAGAGAGTGAGAGAAGTCTTACATTCCCATGTAAAGAGTGTCCTTGAGAAGCAACACCGACAAGATTGCCACCATGACCATCTGCATAGGAACGTACAAAGACACAATGAAGGGCCCTCCCTTCTGCACGCACCAAGACTGGAGCAGCAAGTTTAGCGTGGATGCAATCAGAGCCTGTGTACACGCACAAATCACAAATCTCAGTTAAAATCGTAAAGATTAGTACAACTTTAATCTATACCTGTCCTAGTTTTGAGAGGGAACTGG
This sequence comes from Neckera pumila, assembly GCA_963969595.1. Taxonomy (NCBI): domain Eukaryota; kingdom Viridiplantae; phylum Streptophyta; class Bryopsida; order Hypnales; family Neckeraceae; genus Neckera; species Neckera pumila. The sequence goes on from OZ018414.1 coordinate 20,405,586, forward strand.
CTTTGACCCAAAGCGACCACAAGATTCGCTTATTCAGAAAAAAAATGGTTCTCATAACTTACCGCGTACAGAACGCCTACAATCTGCGCCATAGATGTGAGCCGAAACTCTGCAAAGTGGAGCTTGCCAGCGCTGAGAACGCCCAGAGCTCCCACTTGAATGAACCCGAAGAAATACGTGGCTGCGGTCATGCTTAAAAGTGCTGGGTACATCCGCAACACTGGAGCCTGCACACACAGAATCAGAAAGCCCAAATCATGTCAATTCTAAAGAAAATTATTCTCAAACAGGCGCTTAGGAGTGTTCTAAAGGTGTCACAGCTAGAGCCGAGCTTAGAAAACAGGCAATGTCAGGATCAAATTCCAAGATCACGTTCCAAAACTCTACGAGAGAGCTCCTACTTGTGCCCAATTCGTAACGACCTTGCAAATCCGAAAGCAAGAAGCACAAGATCGAACCAAAAAAACTATTCCTTTGTTTCTGGATCCAAGTAATTTACTAAGTAAAGTGCAATAGTTGACATGATGTTGCCCAGATGGCTTAGCACAAGTCTGTCAACCCTACAGTGATTCAACAGTTGTTCCCAATTCCACAAACCATGTTACCACTACGGATCATGCACAGCAACCCATATCGACACTAGTGTAGACGATGCTTCCTCTTGAGACCAGGCATGCACTGACGATGCACAGCAGACCATGTTTCCACGAGTGCAGAGATCGTGTTTCCACTAGAGATCATGCAGTGCAGGGTCAACCATGTCCAGCGCAGTTTCCCATGGTCCCAAACGTTCCCCAAAGAGTACAATCAGAAAGGTCGGCAAACACACCTGGCAAGTAAGATAAACCGCCCACGAGACGCAGTTCATAAGGAGGAAAAAAATCCCCAAATCGAACTGATTAACACTGAAATGCGCCACATCGTGATGCAAATACGCAGCCAAGTGAAGCAACGGCTGCACCGTCACCCCAGAATCAGGACCATCAGAGGCGCCCCCAAAGAGCGCCATCCCCTTGTACACAGACATGGTGACGGCCCCACCGATGCAGATGGTCGTCCCTACCACTTTAGCGATCCCCTCGCGCCGCCGCAAGTTCACCTCTTCAAATCTGAAATAAAAAAAAACTCAAATACGCACAACTCATGAGCTTCTGTTGCTGCATAAAAGAAATAAAAATAAACAATGGGTCCCAAATTCCCGAAGGCTCCAGAAATCCTAAGTTACAGAGTGACCCGGCCGCTACTTGTTTGGTTTGGATTGGTTTGCTTACCCGAGAGCGGCGGCCAGCAGGAACGTGAACACGGGGATCATGTTCTGCGACACTGCAGCCATCAAGGGAGATGTAAGTTGGAGACCTGAGAGGAACAATTGTTGAGAACCCACTACTCTGGAATCACCACCACAATTTCGAAAAACAGAAAGTCAGGCCCCAGATGGACAAAGCGTTGCTACTACTCTAGCTACTGATCAGTGTCGATTGTCTATGAACACATGCAGATGAAAGCAGATGAGACCGGGTACGAAATTGAAGGGAGACAGAAGCGTACCCCGTCAATGCCAAGAGGTTCAAGCCACCGAAGATTTTAAACGACATGGGCGGCCGCCTACAAAGACACAACAAAGTAGACGCACATGGTGAGCAAGAATATTTGCAAAATCCGTGAGAAAACTCTCGAGAAAGCTGTTAAAGATTGAGAAACCTGAGAAATAGTGAGAAAGCCTGAGAAAGATTCAAAAAAGATTAGAACAGCCTGAAACGGCTTAATAAAGCTCTCGAAGAAGCTTGAGAAATAGCTCGAGGAAGCTCGGGAACAAGCTCATTTCGGGAGTTTGAGAAGAAGCGCTAGAGGGAGATTGAGAAAATTCTTGAGACTGAATGCTTGGGAAAGCTTCTGAGAACGCTGTAGAGAAATCTCTTGCGAAAGTTGTGTGCCTACCTTTCGAAGTACCAGGCGAGAGGCCCAAGAATGGCGAAGGCGATCATGTTTCTATACATGGAGAGCAAAAACTGATTCAATCCCGCGTCTAGCGCCACTCGTGAGAACATCTGCAAGCCCGCGTACCCGAGCTGCACTATGACGAGCCCGGCGTGCACAATCCGAATGCTGTGCGTCTTCGGCGGCACCATACTAGTCGGAATCAACGGCTGCTCGTCCACCTTCCAGTCCTCCACCACGGACTCCACAATCCCGGGAGCCGCCGGAGCCGCCATCGATCTCTCCAATCAAATAAAACAAACACAACAAAACAACAAAACTCACAGCTACCACTCGCAGAATTGCAGATTCAAACTTAACCACGCTCTGAAACTTGCAATGCTACTGCAGCAGCAGCAGATGGAACTAAGAGTAACAGCTTCAGATGCGGTGCATGGGGAGTCACGTCGTCAGAGAAAAGGTAGCTTTGCAATTGATCGAGCACTGCACCACAAATGCTGCGGCTGCTGATGTCTAAATCGTTGCAAACAAATGATCTCTCTGGAGCGAGCTGGCTGGCTGGCTAGCTGCTGAATCTTCTTCACGAGAACTGCGAGCTTGAAAAAATCAGCACCGCAGAAGAAGAGAAAGGGAAGTACCGAGAAGCGGTGGAAATCGCAAACTTGTGCTTACAAGGTGGGTTCTGGTTCGCTATATACTCGAAGTCGCTGTAAACTTGCAGTAAACTTGCAGCAAAAAATTTCCAACCTCTTTCTGCTAAATACAACTGTAGTTGGGGGTTGGGGATGTAAAATACGGAAGGCGGGGATGCACCCTGACAACAGTTGGGTCCCGCATTAAGTAGTACTGTAGAGGCTTCATCGATATTTTCTGTACAAATTTTTGGAAAAAAAATCGGTTTCACTTAATTACGAAAGTATAAAAACGACTGAGGATTGATTTCTGATTTGTTTCAAAATTATTGGCAAACGAAGGTCTGTTGTGTAAGGCTTGGTTTGTAACTTAGAAAACTTACTCTCCCATGGCTGTGGCAGTGTGAATTATAGTTAAAAAACAATGGGTTTCATTGGATGTCTATGGGCAACTGAAGTTTTTGTTTTTTGTTTTTTGTTTTTCTGACCGCCTGACCGTATAGGTGGAAAGAGATGAGATAAGGCAAGTCCAGCAGGTTACAGCCACCTCAAGGGCAGCTCACCTCATCACAGCAGGCAAGTGGTGCCTGCTGCTTCCAATGGCTTCTGGCTTCCCTCGCACTACAGTAGCAGCGACGGAACGAAGAAGTCGAGTGGCCACGTCACTTGCCACCTAGACTGGTACTTCATTACTTTACTTTTTAAAAGCCTTTTTATTATTCAAACTCCGTGTGCAGCGATCCGTCAATGTATTAGAAGACTGAAGTACACTGACTGACAGTGGCCCTAGAGACAAGCTCTGTAATGCACATTTGGGGTTTATTTTGTCAGTCATGTGCTGGGGACCAGCTTGCAGATTTTTTTTTTTTTTTGTAATACCCGGAGTAAGGGCCTCCTTACATGCTTGCAGAAAAAAAGCAACTAAGGTAACTACACCTAAAACCAACCGTGTTCTAATTGCGACCCTTATCTAGGAAGGATTGACATGTTGCTTGAAGTATGGTCAATGATGAGTTAGGTAGGCTTAAATGGTCGCTTTAAGAGCATACTATATGTAAGGACAAGAACAATTCCATCGATGATCGGTAAGCATGGAAGGAAGAGAGCGAGTTCTACCATTTTCACAATGTATCTTACACTGTAGCAAGGGGGGGGTTTTCTGGCGATTTATCGCCAGCTTATCAGCCTTGTAAGCTACTACGCCGAGCTCCCTCCCAAAATTCACCTTTGGTGGGAAGGCACACGGCTTTACTATAGAGCTATAGTCCCAAAAAAGACCGCTATACTGTAAAAGGAACATAAAAGTGCCTTCTCTATTTTGGTATTGTTGACCGCACCCACCCACCAATACATATAAGCTGGCATAAGCTTACTAGCTTTCACAATTCAAATTGTGAAAGCCCGTAAAAGTGTATTTTTGAAGCACGGGAAGCACTGACATCAAAGGTAACTACGCCTAAAATTGTTTGAATAAGTTTGGAGCTTTGGTTTGATTTAGGAAATGATCTTTATTTTTGTTGGATCTTATTGGCAATAAAAAAAAGATTTTAGATTCTCTTAGCTTCTATTTATACACACAATCAAATAAAATCATGAACTTTTGAAGTATTGAGAATAGATGTACCTAGGTTCATCTGTATGCTTTCTTGTTTATTGACAAGAAATGGTTTTGGTAACCAAGTTGGAATCAAGTGCAGTTACCTCAAAGAAATTGAGTTCAATTCTATTAATTAGGCTATATGGACAATCTTTAGTAATTATCTTTTGCTTCTTCTTTTTACTACAATGACCAAGCTATGGCTAGATGTAATAGAACTAACTTATCTAATTATTTTTTACTTTTCACTTCTTCTTCATTTCCGCAAATCAAACCTTACTGTTCAATGTATGTTTTTTGGACAATTTGTCACCAAAAATCAATGTGATTTAGATGTTACACTAATATGGTTACTTAGTGTGTTATTTATTTATATAAACCATTTCTTCCAAGGACTTACAATTCAACATCACTTGTAGTAATGTCCTTGTAAGATTTGTGGTGTTCAAGTGGCGTTGTTAGATTAATCATACCAATCTTTATACTAAGGAACTACAGAAGAACCTCTTTAACCCCTAAAGGACCAAGGCCATTTTTCTGCCAAAAAACTCTCAAAACTGCCATTTCTAGAGCAAAGAGTAAAAAAAAATTAGAAATTGTTTTTTTTTTTGCACATCTAACCGTAGGATCTTATACCTAACTAGTATGAGAATGTGTGGAAAATATTTCAGAATTTTTGACCGCACAGATTGCAAGATATTTGCATTTGAAGTGAAAAAAACAAATTTTTCAGCACATTGCGGAACTAGATTTTTTGACTTTGAACATTCTTAACTTAAACATTTTGCACTACAGCGTTTTGAGCTTTAAATCTTTCTAGTGGAGAATTGAGTTGAGAGTCTAGGAAAAAAAAATGAACTCAAAAAAACCTAAATTTCATTCTTAAAAAAATTGTTAAATAGAAGTAGGTACAAGGTAGAAGGAAAATCTAAAGTATTAATATCTTTTAGATGGAATTAAAATGCACTAATTCCAATGGTGAGATTGTTTTAGCACAAAAACTAAACCATGTGGAACTTTTTTTTTTTTTAATTGCAAAAATTGCATTCCAAAATGAATCCTACAAGTTATTTTTTTCAAGAAGATGCTCTAATTGCCCAAAACAAGATTGTCCGTAACTTTCTCATAAAAAATCCAAAAGAAATGAACCAAAGCTTTCCAAATAGACAAAAATATAATCTATATGGATTTTTTTTTTTTTTTAAAACTAATTTTTTTGCAAATTCTTTTTGCTGCCCATTCTCCCCTGTTTTGAGCTTCATTGGACATAACTTTTTTTCCCGGGTATCAATTGAAAAAGAATTATATTCCCACAAAGCTTTTCTATTTTCTTATCTCCAAAAAACGTTTCAAAAAATTACAACAAAAATTCAGCCTGTAGGTACCTGCCCGAAATCCCATTTGTCCCCCGAAGGGACAATGGTCCTTTAGAGGTTAAAGTAATAGGACTAAGACCGATCTGAGCCATTACATTGGAGAGGTTATTACATAAGGAAAGGGCATTTGCAATCATGATGTTTGTATAGCGGTTCATATTGTTAAGCTAGGACCGGCAATCAATAATTCCGGACAACACTTTATTAGATTAGAGAGTATTGCATTGGGGAGATTCTATTGTATTCACCTACAATAAAAAAAAAACATTTTAGCATAATGATAAGATTGATATAGTCTTTTTGAGTGTGTTTTTGAGGGCCACATTTTGCCAATTCCTTCCAAGCCAAGCCCAGAGATTTGCCAAATTTGTCCTATTAAAGTAAATCCTAAACCTTAATAGGTTAAAATTAGTAAAAATTACTCCAAAATAGCATAAAGAAGAGTCTCCATCTTACATACACTTGATCGCCACATGTGTGAAAGTCCAAACAGGCCTCTTTAAATTTTCAGTCTACCCCAAATATTCAAAAATGTTTTCCAAAATGTTTAGGCCGTGCGTAGTTCAGCCGCCCATGAGCCACAAAGCCTAAGGTGGCAGATCAGGAACCTGATGAGCTTTCAACGGTCAACCCTGAGGACAAGGGATTTCCGTCATTTCCCCATTTTTCATCTACTTTTCATCCATTTCCATCCATTCATTCATGGATGTATCCCCAGTGCAGATTTCATTGGAGCACAAGGCAAACAAGCACAACGGAGGGCCTTCTTGCCAAGTGGGCGGTCGTGATTACTCCCAACCCCATGCAAGCATTTTGACTGGAGTTTTTCATAGGGCTTGAGGCCCTTTACTAAGGCCCTTGATGGCTTGATTTTCCCTGGCTTGAAGTCAGTCAGTGAGTCCCTTTGAGTGGGGCTTCATAATTACTTATTTAAATAATGAGGTCACACTAATAGTAGGATAATACTAAATCTCGTTCACTGGGACTTGGAGTTCCCATTTGGTACGTCGCTCCTCCGTTCGTTGTTGGGCCAACGGCAGCTTCCACGAAGGGGGCGAGGACCCCCTTACGGTACTGTAGTGGGGAAAGCTTACGGTAGTGGGGCTTCATCATGCCACACAGGCACAAGAAATGTGGTCCTAATCATTGTTTTTTTTTCTGGCGATATTCGCCAAATCTGTCAGAGCATTTGGCCATTGGGCCTGGCTCCCTCTCGATATCCACCTCTGCTGGGAGGGCACGTAGGGTGGCCTGTCGCCAGAAAAAAACCACTGGTCCTAATCATGAGTAACTGGCGTTCCACCTGTAGAAAATATAACTGTAGAAAACTCAAGGACAGAAAATACTCAAGATGACTTTGAATGTAAGTGGGGTAGACAAACGTATAAGTAAACTGAGGAGTCGTTTAGTGACAAATAAAAGAATGACCTAAATCCAAGCACAATTGGATGCAAAGCAGATAGGTGGGGTTACAGGAAGTTGTCACAATCATGAGGATGGTTTTTGTGTAGGCCAATCTCCTGTGCGTGATACAAGTTTAGGGTATATTGCGTTTGGATGTTTCCGTGATCACTTGTGTGTTAGTCTATAGTCTTGTATTGCAACAAAGAAACTCTACTTCCTTCCTTCTTTCAAATGTTTTGTGTACTCAATGTTATGAAAACATGAAACTTCTAATTGGGTAAGAATATCTCCATCAACAAAAATATAGATTCTACCACACAACAAGTTTTGAGAGGTTCCAACTCCATCTTTCTTAGGACCTTGACAGATGCTCAAATTAGGATGAAATTCACATCTTAGAGTAGGTGGGGGGCTATTCATCACCGACAATCTTGTTGTTTTTGGCAAACACAGATGTCAAGAAGCCAGCTCCAAGAGAATGCCATGGTTGATGGCTTGCTGTTGGACATCCATTTTCCTCCCAAGGATACAGACGTGCCATTTTTTCAAGGTTGAAGTCGCTTATTTCCTGTACTAGAGGAGACTATCTAATAAATGAGAAAGAAAACAAGCAGCACTATGAGAGAGTGTGTTCTTAAAGCATTGGCTTGCTTCATGAATGAGGTAGCTACTCAGACTTCTCCTAGGTTTATTCAAAGGCTTGGTCCTCTCCTTCAATCCATAGACAATAAGGCATTCTTTTGTATAAAAAAGAGGGAGAGAAAGTACAAAAAAAAAATTTCTATCGATCAACCCTAGGATAATATAATCTTGGGTATGCACAACATTTTCAGACTTTAAAGCAGGGAACCTTTTGCTTTCCATGAATCAAGGCTCCTTTCATTGTTGAAATTTTGAATGCAAGTTTTATCCATGAAGTATAGGCCACAGTAACATGAATATAATTTTGTTATAAGGCTACTACAGAAGGAACATGTTATATCATTGGAGATTAGTAATATTGAGATTTTTTGGGTATGAAGGTAGAATTTATCACTAGCTATTTTGGGTGCAAGTTTAAATTTGTTCTTTACTTTCATATAGACTGATCTGAGATTGGTAAGACTTTTTTTTATGGGATGCAGTAGAAATAGAAATGGAATCTTGAGCTAGTATGTGTGAAATTCAACCACCTTGAATTTCACACAAAACACGAATAGAAAGAAGGTATTTGAACTTCAAACCATAAAATCATATCTTCATGCCAAAGAAACATATAGACACTAGCTTTCCATCTAATGTGAAACCTTGGCATAAAGTGCTACCACTATAGCTTGCTTGATGCTCAACCACCTCCTTTTCTACAAGTGAAACAAACCCCCTAATTAACGCATTTTGAAGTGGAATTGGTTAGAGTGTCTCCTATTGGGGTACGTACGGAAGTGCCTCCCAAGCGAGCATGAACTTCGCCCCCCACCAATCTCATGGAAGAAGTCCCAAGTGCTTGATTGCATTCTCTTGTACTTGATCAATTCATGATCCGGTATGCAAATTCATGTGATTCAGTTGGCCGGGGATTAACCCCACTTCTGAATTGTAAAATAGTTTTGGTTGTTGGGAATTTGAGGATTTAGAGGGACAAGGGGGGGCCAACTGAAAGGGGGAGCAGATTAGAGGAGGAGGGTGGCAGCCTGGCAGGCAGAGCAGGGGGATTCTAAAGGAGAAAAGTGCAGCAGGAGGGAATAGGGGAGCCGCGGCGCAGAGGAAATGGTTGGTACAAGGAGAAACATTCACCCCCGTGCTCCGGAGGAAAAGGGACGGCCCTGGGGGATCCTTGAGACAGGTCTCTCTGCTTTCTCGACCAGTACTTTTTTTTATATTTTTTTATATTTTTTACATTTTTTTATATTTTTTTATATTTTTTTAATTGAAACGAATCTTGCAGTGCCTTTTTGCCACCTTAGGCTACTGTAAACCTCTGATTAGTAGAATGGGACCCATGGTTAGTGAGGCTACAGTGCTACACTTGGAAGATCCCGGCTGCCTTCAGCCTGCAGTCTCAGTGAGATGCCGTCAAGTTCCAGTAGGACCCTACATAGGGTCCATTGTGCACGATGTCCAATTTTACTACGGAGTAGTAACCAGGGCTTTTTTTTTTCATTTTTCAAGAAGTGCCATAGTGGCGATATACAATTTTGTAGTGGTGCTTCAAGTTTCAACATTCATCCATATTAGATAGAAAATATCACATTAACACATATCACATGTCTATAATTTGTTTTTCATCCACAATCTGACGATTTTATCTAGTTTTTTCTTCTACTTTGAATTTTTTTTGGCGATTTCATCCAAATAGTTTGCCATATTTTTTACCATTTTTTAGCCAAGATTATTTTTTCTGGTGTCATCTGGCACCAGAAAGCAAAAAAAAAGCCCCTGCTAGTACCTTCTTTGTCAGTACAGTACCGGTACTCCTGAGAATCAAGCATCCTGTCTGTTTCCTTGTCCCGGCCCTCTTTGCAAGCTATGGCCAAGTCCTTCCGGTGCCTTTCTCAACAAAAAATGCCATTCTGTGCCCCAGTGCATGCACTTGAGTTTATACCTTTTAAACCGATCCCTCCACAGGTAAATACTGTTCGGACAAACAAGCATGGAAAAGGTAGAGCAGCCTATTATTACCCAGGTATGGGGTTTTTTTGGGTTTTTTTTTTAAACAAATGGACCAATTCCATTGAAAGGGGAACAAGTACATCGAACCAAGGGAACAGGTCCCCTGCGGAGAAATATTTTGATTTTCGAAACAACAAATATCTAAAACATCCTTTTTAAATTTTAGCATATTCCAAAACAAAACAAACAAAAATAGAACCGGGAGACTCCCGGGAGTCATAGGCCGTCGACGAGAAGAGCTCCCAGCAGCTCGAGGCCAAGATACCAAGGAGGCAGACTCAGAACTGAGGTATGGTTTTGAAAGACTCCATACCTATCCACAAACTAAAACTCCTCGTAACTTTTGACTCATAGATCCAAATTGAATGATTCAAAGTTTCACACTTCTATATAAATTTAAAGAACCAGTTTCAAATTTTTATTTTTTTAAAAAGTAACTTGTAAAGAAGTTTTTTGAGCTGCCCGGACTGCCCGCCGACCAATGAAAATTACATATCATGCAATAACTTCTTAACTATGTAATTAAAAGTTATGAAAATTGTTGGGTCTTAAAGCTACTCCTTGGGTGCGTGTTGTGTAAAATTTTCAAATAAAAAAAATAAAAAAAATCCATTTGTAGTGAGCTGCCCAAAATTGCTATGCTGCTAGAAAATGCAACTTGGTCCCTTAGGAGTTAACTGTAATATAAATCAAAGAGACAAATCTATGATGGCAAGATTTTATCCCGTCATGGTCTCCTAGAAATTCATTAGACCTACCTCAAAGAGGTGGTTATGAAAAAAAGCTCTTACAAATTGACAAAATAATATTTACTTTAATCATGTAGGATTGCAGTGGACTTTTCATCTATGAAAAATGGCATAAACCTTGGCCGAAGTGTAAACCCAACTTGGATCACGTCTATCTTTTCACCAATCATAGCTTTGATAATTCACAAAGGCCATCGGCTGAGCTTTGATGCAAAACCAACCCTAAAGTGGCAATTAATCCAATTCATGTGCTCGTATGACCCTCTCATAGTGGCATGATAAGGTAGTCTACTCTAAAAGCGCTTGTGGTCTAAAAGCGACTATTAATACAGAGATACATTACGCTTCCTTCAATGTATCCATCGTCTATATTTTAGGAGGTGGTCACTTTTAGCTCATTTGTGTTTCAACCTCAAAGTATTTGTAATTAATTCCACGAAGGTTCAAAACATATGAAACGACTTCGTTTAGATGCCACTTCCATTTTTCTTCCTACTAAAATCTGTTGAAAATTGTTACAAAGAGTTTAGCTTCTCCAAAAGGCAATCAGAACATAAAAGGACTTTTTAAGAGGTAGACTAACTTAACCCCTGAAGGACCATTGTTCCTTCGGGAGACAAATGGGATTTTGAGCAGATACCTACATGTTGAATTATTGTCCTGATTTTTTGAAACATTTTTTGAAGATGGAAAAGATGATTAGCTTTATGGCAATCTAATACATTTTCATTTGATGCCCAGGAACAAAATTTATGCCCTAATAAGCTCAAAACAAGGGAGAAGGGGCAGTAAAATTTTTTTTGCAAAAATTTGATTTTTTTTTTGGAATTTTTTTTCTCATAGATTATATTTTTGTCTATCTGGAAATTTTTTATTCGTTTCATTTGAATTTGTTATGAGAAAGTTATGGACAATCTTGTTTTGGGGGCAATAGGGCATCTTTTTGAAAAAATAACTCATAGGATTCAATCCCTGAATGCAATTTTCACAATTTTTCAAAAAAAAAAGTTCCACATGGTTTATTTTTCTTGCTAGAACAATCTCACCATTGCGATTAGTGCATTTTTGTTCCATCTTAGAGATATTAATATTTTAGATTTTCCTTCTATGTCGTACCTACTTTTACTTAATAATTTTTAAAGAATAAATATTGAAACTTTTTGAATCTTTTTGTTTTTCCTAGACTCTCAATTCAATTCTCCACCATAAAGATTTAAAACTCAAAACTTTATAGTGCAAAAAAGTTAAGTTAAAAATGTTAAAAGCCAAAAAATCTAGTCCCGCAATGTACTGAAATTCCTATTTTTTACACTTTGATCACAAATATCTTGCAATCTGTGCCGTCAAAAATTCTGAAATTTTTTCCGCACATTCTCATATTAGTTAGATGTAAGATCCTATGGTTAGATGTGCTATAAGAATAATTTTCTAATTTTTTAATTCTTTGCTATAGAAATGGTAGCGTTGAGTCTTTTTCGGCAGAAAAAAGGCCTTGGTCCGTAGGGGTTAAGTCACCTTACACCTTGAAAGTGGACTGCATCTGCACCAAACATCTGCCACGTCACCCCTTGTTTAAACACTAGTCACGCCACCCCTTGTCACGCCACTTGGCAGCTTTTTGAGATGTCCAGCTGTACACCACCCATCTGCATAGCATGCACTTAACTTACTAGTCACTTGTGAACACTCTCATTGGTTGACTTCTTGAGTAGCTGGCTGTGAACTCATTGTCATTAACTCTGTCATTTGTAAGAGCATCCCCACCCGTCTTGCATATTGGATGACTTGTTAAGAGAGGCTTGCAAAATTGCCCCACTCGTCTTGCATAAGAGCATCCCCACCCGGCTTGCAAAATGCAAGCCAGGTTGCAAGCCTGGCAATCCATTTTGCAAGCCGGGGAAGAAGGGTCGCCCCACCCGTGGCCTCTTAAGAGGCCATTGCCATCCAATGAGCTACGTCCACATTCACGGATCATGTCCTTGCTTTTTGGGAAAGTGGAAAAGTGTTTGTCTCATGCGGTTTGCAAGCCGGTTTGCAAGCCACCCTTTGGCTTGCAAAAGAGCCCGGTTTTGCAAGCCACCGGCGTCTTTTGGCTTGGCCTCTTAACAAGTTCATCCATTATGCAAGACGGGTGGGGCAATTTTGCAAGCCTCTCTTAACAAGTCATCCAATATGCAAGACGGGTGGGGATGCTCTAATGGATGAACTTGTTAAGAGGCCAAGCTGAAAGCCTCTAGTGGCTTGCAAAACCGGGCTCTTTTGCAAGCCAAAGGGTGGCTTGCAAACCGGCTTGCAAACCACATGAGACAAACACTTTTCCACTTTCCCATAAAGCAAGGACATGATCCGTGAATGTGGACGTAGCTCATTGGATGGTGATGGCCTCTTAAGAGGCCATCGATGGGGCGACCCTTCTTCCCCAGCTTGCAAAATGGACTGCCAGGCTTGCAACCTGGCTTGCATTTTGTAAGCCAGGTGGTGATGCTCTAAGGTAGGAGGGTCTGAAAGCGATTGGGCATTTAGAACCACCATATACGCTTGCCTGAAATGGACATGAGGTTTCGGTAGACCCATATGATAGTTAGCTCTTAATTAACCCCTAAAGGACCATTTGTCCCCTCAGGGAACAATTTAGGTCCATGCAGGTTCCTACTGTTTCAATTTTTGGTAATATTTTTTGGAATTTTTTGAGGTTGCGTATTTTTGCAAGAGCTTTATGAATAGATAATTTTTATTTTAATTGGTGCCCGGGAGCAAAAGTTATGGCACAATAAGAAAAATTGAAGTTCGGCGGGTAGCCCCCAAAAAATCACAAAAAGTCAAAATAATTTTTTTTCAATTTTTTTCTCAAAGATTATATTTTTGTCTACATGTGAAGCTTTGTTTCATTCAATTTGGACTAATAATGAAAAATTTATGGACAATCTTAGTTTTTTAGGCAATCTAAGCATCTTCTTGAAAAAATAATTTGTAGAATTTGTTTTTCAATGCAAATTTTAGAATTTTTCAAAAGAAATTGTTAGACAAGGTTGGATTTTCTTCCTAGAACAATCTCATTGTTGGGATTATACTGATTCAATTCCATCTAAAAGCTATTAACAATTTAGTTTTTTATTCAATCTTGAACCTACCTCCACTTAACAATTTTTTAATGAGTGAAAATTAAGTGCTTTTTATCCTAAATTTTTTTGGGAGATTCTTGACTCAACCACTTAACATAAATAAGTAGAAAATCAAAGTCTTTAGTGCAAAAAATTTGAACTAGAAAGACTCAAAGCCAAAAAATTTAGTCAAGAAAGGTGCAAAAAAAGTTGTTTTCTTCACTTTAAATGCATATAACTTGCAATCTACAGGGTCAAAGTTTCTGAAATTTCTTCCACATATTCATATACTAGTCAAGTATATGATCTTATAATTGGATATGCAAGAAAAAACATTTTATAAAGCTCTTTTTTCTTTACAATAGAAATGATAGTTTTGAGTGTTTTTTGATAGGAAAATCACCTTGGTCCTTTAGAGGTTAACCTTTTTCCCAGGTTATCTCTTACGAGGGAGCCAGATTGAATTTGTTCCTTGTTTTCCTATGTTTTTCAATGCAATGGTCACCTTCACTTTGGAAAAAAAAATGGACATGAGGTGGTTGTTAAATGGGCCTTCTATAGTCATTGAATGAATCAATAAAAAAATTATTATTTATTGCAAGAGCCAATCATTCTCTTTGCTTTTTCCATTTCTCTCTAGAAGTAGCACATGAACGATTTATGGAAGATCTAGGGTCATAAATAGGGACCTATTTCTCTTTGTCTAAAAATGAGCTAAAATTAATCTCATCTAAGAAACCATATGAAAAAGGCAGACCGGCCCTTAGATACTCGCTTTCAGAGCCTCCTACCTTATCCTCTAAAAGCCCATTGTCCTTTTGGGGACAAATGGGATTTTGGGCAGATACCTACAGGCTGAATTTTTGGTGTGATTTTTCAAAACTTTTTTTTGAAGATAGAAAAGTTGTTGAGCTTTGTAGGAGTATATTTTTTTTCCAATCAAAGCTTGAGAAAAAAAGTTATGCTCTAAAAGCTAAAAACAAGGGACAAGAGGCAGCAAAAAAAAATTTGCAATTTTCTTTTTTTTACCTTTTTTTACTATTAGATTATATTTTTTTCTATTTGTAAAGCTTTTATTCAATTCTTTTGGATTTTTTATGAGAAAGTTATGGACAATCTTGTATTTCGGGCACTTAGAGCATCTTCCTGAAAAAAATAACTTGTAGGATTCATTTTTGAATGCAATTTTAACAACTTAAGAAAAAAATGTTCTACAAGGTTTAGCTTTTTTTTCTAAAACAATCTCACCATTGGAATTAGTGCTTTTAATTCCATATAAAAGATATTAATATTTTAGATTTCCTTCCATCTCATACCTACTTCTATTTAACAATTTCTTTAATAAAGAAAATTAAGTTTTTTTGGATTTTTTTTTCTTAGACTATAAAGATCTAAAGCTCAAAGCTCTGAACACTATTGATGGTAAATAGTGTTATCTATACTAATTGTTTTCCAAATGTTATAACTTTTTACTCTTCATGAACATTTTTACCAAGAGCATAGGTATTGATATGTTCCAAAGTTGCGGTTCTCAATGAATGTCATTGGTAAAAATATTCATCAAGACTAATAATCTATGGCATTTTGAAAGCAAGTAGCGTGGGTAACACTAAATACCATCATTAGTGTAGTGCAAAACATTTAAGTTAAAAATGTTCAAAGTCATAAAATCTAGTCCCGCAATGTACTGAAATTCCTGTTTTTTGCACTTTGATCACAAATATCTTGCAATCTGTGCCGTCAAAAATTCTGAAATTTTTTCCACATACTAATTAGGTGTAAGATCCTACGGTTAAATGTGCAAAAAAACTCAATTTTTTTTACTCTTTGCAATTTTGGGTGTCTTTTGGCAAAGAAAAGACCTTGGGCCTTTAGGGGTTATAGTAAATACGCACCAATAAGTTTATGTTCGCAGCATTTAATTTACAGAAACAATGCAATGGGCATCTTGGATTTGAAAGAAAGACAAGGTAAGCCGTAAAAATGGCCATTTTGTAAAAATGCCATAAGGTAGGAAGCTTGAATTGCAAGTGGGCATTTAGAATTGCCATAAGGTAGGAAGCTTGAATTGCAAGTGGGCATTTAGAATTGCCATAAGGTAGGAAGCTTGAATTGCAAGTGGGCATTTAGAATTGTCGTGTAGATGTGTCAAAAATAGTGCAAAGAGTTCCAAAAAAAGATCACAGCTTGTTCAATGCGCTTTTTGCTTTTAAACTGTGTTATAAAATTCCTTTGAATAAAATATCCATTCAAGTAAGGCTAAAATAAGTGAAAGTATGATGTGGATCATTCTTTAAGAGCCAACATATAGAAACATCCTAAGCTTGAAGTGTTCCATTCAAAGGCTGATTTTGATTGAAGATTGGTTTAGTCTATGAGTACCAATAGCTACCTACGCACCTTTCACTTTGAAAATTCATAGTTAATTCATTCTAAGTCAAAAAACTACAATTTGAATTGTCAATGAACTATTTCTCTTTTTTCTTTCTACCAAAATATGTGAAAAATGTACACTCTACTGATTTTCCTACAGAGGTTCATTATCCCTTAGATGGTCGGTTTATGAGCCTCCTACCTTACATGTAAAAAAACATCCACAGGCAGTACAACACCTGAGGGCAAAAAAACGAGACACCCATAACATTATTAACCAAGCCTTGGGGGGTCCCTTTTGCTTCAGAAAAAAGCGGAAGCCCCTAAGCTTGAAAGTTCCTGACACCTTCTTGAAATGCCCTGTAGAATTCCATCTGGTTGGAGAGGATGGGCCTGAGGATGGGGGGAGCCAACGAAACGCGCTGAAAGTTTGACAAACCAGCCAAGTGCTCAACCAATTATGGCTTTGAAATTTTAACTGAACTCCTCCCATGCATCTAGGGGGAATTATCCCTTGCTTGTCAGGGAACAAACTACCCCGGTTAACAATGTTATGCCTAGCAAGCCAAGCAGATGAAAATGCTAATGAAAATACTAGATGTTGAAAAAAAGAAGAAGGGGTAGTTCTAAGCCTTATTTTATTTGAAAAAGGGGTACATTGGCTACTCCCGCAGTGGTGCCATCCTAGGCTCATGTAATGTGTGTGGCTCTTCATTAGCAGATCCGGTGTGCTCTTTGCTGTCTAGTTCTGGACAAATCTCCCATCAATTACTTAAAAGTTTGCTCACTTGTATGGCATGACAATTCTCTCATTAATTAATTGAAAACTTGCTCACTTGTATGGCATGACAACAATTCATGCAAAAATGGCTAGGCGCAATTATACCATCCTTGAGACTTTAATTTACAAGTGAAGCAATCAGCTTGTCAAGTACTAAAAGCATGGAAGAATTCTCATCTTCTTGGTGTTTTAATTCTATTTTTAGTAGTTGCAACGTGCACGTTACGAACTGAAGTGTGTCTTCTTGGTTACCTTATCCCTAAAGGGTTTGTAACTATGTTTCACCAAAACTTAAAGGCACTTCAAAATTGTCATTTCTAGTGCAAAGAGCTTTAATGAAAATAAACTATTTTTTTGCTTATTCAACTATAAGTTTTTGCACTAGATATGTATGAGATGATGGATTGTGTGTAAAAATTTTCATATACTTTGACCGTGAAGACTAGAAGATAATAGTGTTCAAAGTGAAGAAAAGATTGTTTTTTCCACCTTGCATTACCAACGGTGCTAGCATGTGAGCATAGAAATGCGAGCATATGAGCCCTGAGTCTAGGTATAGGTAGATCCCCTACAACCATTGAAGGTGCTTATAATGTAAACATTTGTAAATTAGGTCTCTATAACAAGGGTATCCTATAATCATGGAAGGTTTCTATAATATAGACACATATAATATAGGTGTCTAGACTCCTAGGCTTGTGTGCTCATGATCTTAGACTCACATATTAGCACCACTACTCGCATAACTAGGTGTTTTAGACTTTGAATCCCCTTAATTTAATCCCCAAAGTCCCATTGTTCCCTCAGGGGACAAAATGGATTTCAGACAGGCTCCTACAGTCTCAATATTTGTTGTAATTTTTTGAATTTTTTTTGTGAAAATAGAGAATCACATTAGCTTTCCAAAAATGTAATTTTTTATTTCAATCGATGCTCGGTAGCAAAAGTTATGGCAGAAAAATTCCAAATTTTAGTTCGGTGGGCAGAAGAAAACCCTCACAAAACTTCAAATTAAAATTTTTAAAATTTGTTTCATATAAATTTTATTTTCATCTACATGGGAAGCTTTGATTCATTCCATTTGGACTTGTTATGCAAAAGTTATGGACAATCTTATTTTTCGGCAATTAGAACATCTTTTTGAAAAAATAACTATAGAATTCATTTCTGAACTCAATTTTGACAATTTAAAAAAAAAAGTTCGACAAGGTTAAGATTTCTTGCTAGAACAATCTCACCATTGAAATTAGTATATTTCAACCCTATCTTAGAGCTATTAATGATTTCATTTTTCCTTCAATCTTGAACCTACTTCTACTTAACAAATTTTTAATGAGTGAAAACTAAGTGTTTCTTTTTAAAAAAAATTCTTATATTCTCAAAACAATTCTTCATCATATAAAATTAAAAATTAAAAATCATTAGAGCAAAAATTTTAAATTAACCCCTAAAAGCCCGTTGTCCCTTCAGGGGACAAATGCGTTTTTGGGCAGGTACCTACGGGCTGAAATTTTCTCCTAATTTTTGAAAAAATTTTGGGAGGTAGAAAAACTGATTATCTTCATGGGAATATAATTTTTTCACAATTGGTGCCCAGGAACAAAAGTTATGACCAAATAAGCTCAAAACAAAGTACGGCGGGCAGCAAAAAAAATTTGCACTTTTTTATTTTTTATTTTCTTAGTATTTTTTTTCTCATAGATTACATTTTTGTCTATCTAAAAAGCCTTGATTCATTTCATTTGGATTTGTTATGAAAAAGTTATGGATATTCTTGTTTTTCAAGCACTTGGAGCATCTTTTTGAAAAAAATAACTTGTAGGATTCATTTCTGAATGCAGTTTTTCAAATTTTTCAAATTTTTTTTTTGCATGGTTAAGTTTACTTGCTAGAACAATTTGACCATTGGGATTAGTGCATTTTAATTCCATCTAAAATATATGAATGTTTTAGATTTTCCTTCTATCTACCTATTTCTACTTAATAATTTTTCAATAATGAAAATTAAGTTTTTTTGAATTTTCTTTTTTGGGGTAGATTGTCAACTCAATTCTCCACTATAAACATTTAAAGCTCAAAACTCTATAGTGTAAACATTTTAAGTTAAAAATGTTCAAAGTCAAAAAATCCAGTCCCACAATGTGCTGAAAAATTTGTTTTTTTCACTTTAAACGTAGATATCTTGCAATCTGTGCGGTCAAAAATTCTGAAATTTTTTCCACACATTTTCATACTAGTTAGGTGTAAGATCCTATGGTTAAATATGCAAAAAAAAATTTAATTTTTTTTCACTCTTTGCTAAAAAATGGCAGTTTTGGGTGTTTTTTGGCAGAAAAAAGGCCTTGGGCCTTTAGGGGTTAAGAAGGTTCAACACCAAAAAATGTAGTTGAACAAGGTGCAAAAAAATTTGATTCCTTCACTTTAAATGCAAATACCTTGCAATCTACATTGTCAAAGTTTCTAAAATTTCTTCCACACATTCTTACACTAGTGTAGTACAAGATCCTATGGTTATATATGCAAAAAACACATTTAAATTTTTTTTTGCTCTTTGCCATAGAAATGGCAGTTTTGAGTGGTTTTTGATGGAAAGGGGGCCTTGGAACTTTAAGGGTTAATTTTTTTGCACTACAAAGCTTTTTTTTTTTTTTTTTGTAAACAAATGGACAATTTCCATTGAAAGAGCAAAGTTTTGTGATTTAAATCTTCATGGCACAGAATGGAGTTGAAATTGTAATAATTTCATTGAAATATTTATACTTTTCATTCTTAAGATTTTCTAAAATGTATAAATATGATCTATAACAAAAAAATTAAAAATCAAAATTTTCACTTTTTGCAATCTTTTTGTTGTCAGAGTCAAGCATTTTGTACTTATGAAGGTATAACTTTTTCTCCCAAGTACTGAATGAATAAAGTAAATATTCCCATAAAGATATTAAATTTTCCAACCTTCAAACAAAGTTTCAAACAACTACAATAAATTGATACTGTACGAACCTGTATGAAATCCAAAAAAACATTCCAAAACTTTGAATCTTTATGAGTTAATAAATTTATCTCAATTTCACTAAGACCCCAATTGATGTTTTATTTTATAAATTATTTTAACTCACAATCATTTTTTCAAAAGAAAAGAGTAGCAATATATATTTTTGAAGGAATCTTTTGATATCAAAGATTTATATTTTAGAATGGATGAAACTATTGAATTGTTTTTGAGGTGGTACTACTACATTTTGCATTGATAAACAATATTTCTTTGACTTTCTACATACTCTATGCATATTCATTAGTAGCTTCATCACTCCTTTCAAAATTGCAACTTGCATTACCAAAAAAGAAAATTAGTCCCTCGTGCTAAGATAAATTGTAGTATATTTTCTTCTACAATAAAGATTCCTTCATTTCTTGACTATGCCCAATGTAGGACATGGTCATTGTATTTTGTGTAATGGAAGAGGCATGTGCTATTAAATAGACAAGCCATCGGATCAAATAGTCTCAAGCTAGCTCTATCCTTTCACTTGCTCAAATCCAACTGAATGTAATTGCGGTTCCAAGCTCTGTTAATCCCTAAAGTTCTTTGACTATGTTCTCACCAAAAATGCTCCAAAATTGCCATATCTAGAACAAGTACCAAATTTTTGAAAAATATCCTTTTTGGACAAATGTAACTTTAGGATCTTGCAGTACTTTGGTTTGAAAACGTGTGGAAAAAATTTCAGAAATTTCCATCGTGTAGATTGGAAGATATTAGCGTTTGATGTGGCAAAAGTTCTTTTTTTGGCCCTGCAAAAAACCGGGCAGCTGCACTTCACAAGGTCAGATTATTATGAAAAAATTCTAAAATGGTTGTGCTTCTTTGGATTCATTCTTCAGGGCAAGTTGGCTACATGCTTGAAAATTTTCAAATTATTTGAAACTATACAACATATAGGAAAAAAATATTAAGTAGAAAGAAGTAGAAAATGATTCAAAACACTAAATAGTTAAGTTAATTATGGAATTGAAAAATGCCAATCCGAATGGTTGCAATGTTGTAATAAACAATCTACATCCTACAATTTTATTTTATTTTCTTAAAATTGAAAATTGAGTGAAATAAACGACTTCAAAGTTTATTTTAGAGTAGACAATCCATAATTGCCCGCAAACTAAAAGTCCTTGTAACATTTGACTCATTAATCAAAATGGAAGGGTTCAAAGCTTTTCACGTATATATAAATCTAATAAACCAATTTCAAATTTTTATTTTTGAAAAAAGTGATTTTTTCTGGTCTGCCCGGATTGCCCGAGTTAAGAAACAAACAACATATTTGGCCATAACTTTTGACTTGTATTTCCAAATGTCATGAAATTTGGTACATATGACATTAGATGAGATTCGGGGGTATTGGAGGGCTCTGAGTTCCCCTGCTGTTTGCTGCGTTCCCAGACTGCGGGAATGCAGCAGCAGCAGCTGGCTGACATGGTCAAGCGACTGCCACGTAATTTCTTGAAAAAAAAAATCTTTTTTTGCGTAAAATGATATTTTGGTAAGATTTTTTTTTTTGACACACCCGTACCGGCGTTCACTGAATCTGGGAAGATCAAGGAACAGGCCTGAAACAGCCCTCCAGGACCCTCCAAATATCATCTAATGAAAGATATTCCTTGTCCCCACCTTCTATAAAAAATTCAGCCCAAAATATACAAATCTCTAGTCATATGTACCTGCCCAAAGTTTCTATATTGCCAAAAAACGCATGTTGGTCCTTTAGGGGTTAAGACATTATGTAATATACTATTTAGTAAATGACTGATTTACATATGAATCTGTACAAACTAAATTACAAAAATATACATCCTCATACATAATACTCAAAACATTAGGTGGAACACTAAACTGCTCATAGTCCTAACATCCCTCATACATAGCAGTCATTCAAAGCATTGAATGGAATGCAAATAAAACCACTCATAGTCCTAAGAGTTGGTGCTAGAGGTACTATTTACATTCTATCCATCTAGCCACTTCAAGAAACTCTTAAACTCCCCATGGCAACAATCAAACAATCAACACAAAATACATATCATATACCTAATTTACTTACAACTATGTACTTCCTCTTATAAAAGTATCTATACATCAAAATATATTCACCACCCTCTTACACAATCATGATTTTGTTGATGTAGTTAACCTAGGGTCTCCATTCTAATAGAGGTATGTAGTCCAAGTGTCACTCCTTGTTGTCGTTGAGATAAGACATGGGATTTAGGATGAAAAGACTCTTAATTTATACTAGCCATAGAATTATTAGAGTTATAGTATATTATAAAATGGACAAATGTGAGTTGATGATATAAGTCATAATTGTTATTGACACTTTTGAAAGTTTCACACAAGTGGATACTTTGAGGATATGGACATTTTTTAAGCTCATTGTCATTGTGATTGTCATTGTGACAAATTGTCACAATGAATTCAAAATTAATTTAAATCCTTTTCATTTAACCTCTCTCCCCTTGCCTATGAGTTAAAAAGTAATAATTTCAATTAAATTTGTTTCATACCCCCCTCCCCTCTTCTTATTTTGTAATTTTGAAAAGCCATTAGGTTTGGCATTCTATATGGGATTTATCCCAGTTCCATATCCGTATCCCGTTGCAGTACAATGTTTCATATCTATATCAAGTACCCGTTCCGATACAATACTTCATATCCATATCCATATCAAGTATTAGTATAGTAATATGTATCTGTATCCCAACTTGTTTTTTGATATCAACGGCATTGGAGGGGGGGGATTAAAAAAAATTTCAATGGTTCTCAATTTTTGGAGGAAAGGGAGAACAAAAAGGAGGTGCTGCCAATTTGGATACATTGTACAGTAAGGTCAACTTCATTTACAAAATTGCGGATGTGAGCCATTCTAATTTTTATTGCATAGTATAGAAAAAAAATGGAATTTTTTGTCTTGCATATTTCTTATGCAATCCCAACCAAGCATATCAAATTTCAGTTTCAGAAAAGCAAAATTCCATTTTGGGTGAATTTTTTAAGTCAATTTTCATGGTTTTATATAATATTTTATTGTAAAAAATTGGTGATTAATTTTTTTAATTTTATTGCACAAATATGTAGGAAACATCCATATTTACATCTTTCAAATTAAAAAACACCCCATTAAGTAACAAAAATATAAGCCCCAATAAAGGCTTAATATAAGGCGTCATATGACCAAATTTTGTGAGGTAGATATCTCTATATTTTAACTAGATTTTGTCAAAGTCATTGTGCCATCCTACTCAAATGTACAAATTTAGTTTCACACAAGGAAAAAATAAAAAATCTAATTATAATTAAAAAATATCTATTTTAGCAACATTTGGGCATTGTCACCTCAATATTGAAATCTCTATAAAAGGAATTATAAATTTTTTTTGGAGATGCTTTCAAAGGGAAGATGTGCGTATGTATGTTCCCTACATATATCCACAATTGAACTTTAAAAATTCATCACCAATTGTTTTCAATAAAATGTTATGTAAAACCATAAAAATAGACTTCAAAAATTCACCAAAAATGGCATTTTGCTTCTTTGAAGCTAAAATTTGGTATGCTTGGTTGGGATTGCATAAGGATGCAATGATAATTATATTTACCAAAATATAACAATTACATTGCATATTGTACAAAAAAAATTGAATGCCTCAAATCAGCAGTTTGTAAATGAAGTAGACCTTGCTATAAAATACATGTACAATTTGGTCCAATAATCTTATGAATTTTCCCCGGACAAATTCAGCTAGCAAAAAGTCCAGGAGCTTCAAACAATTACAAATGCTCAATTCTAGTATGCCCAATAGAATAAACGTTGTAATTTCAACAAAGGGTAGCAACAGAAGATGATAGGTAGAGTATAAAAAAGATCCAAGTTCTTATATGATTTTTTATTTTTTACTTAATTTTAAATTCTCGTATGAATTTGAATTTCACACATATATACATGTATGTCATAATGATCAAGTACTACTCTTCATTACAACTCCAATGCAACTTGTGGTTTGGAAATCTTTTTGTCCAGGGAGAACTGCCCCGTTGGAGGATAAAATGTAAAAACTGCCCCTTGTTTTGTGCCGCTTATATTTTGTATTTCTTCACATCTCCTCACTAATTCGGGGCCTCTGATTGCAAATATGAATTTAGAAATTGCAAATTTTATCAAATGTGACAAATAAAGAATTTCAGTGTTTTCTGCAAGGGTAAAAACTCGAGGCAATATAGGGTCTGTTCTCCATGGCCATTCTTTTTGTATGCTATAACTTAGGGTCTCTTCACACTATGGCCGTCCAAGTCGAGAGTCCGTCGTTTTCACCAATCATATTGAAGGGTCCGTCAGTTCCACGAATCATATTGCGGAGTTCCACAGCCTCTCGACTTGGACGGCCATAGTGTGAAGATGCCCTTACTGAGCTTCCTGAAGTTCATGAACTTTTTTGTCACAAAATTCGTAAGATTATTGGACCCCACTGTACTGTCCAGTTTGTATTTTAAAAAGATTTAAAAAGATTTAAAAAGATTGAGCATATGGGAAGCGGAAACTAGTTCATGTGAAAGTGCTGCAGCCAGTTAATGTCAAAGAATATTTTGGGCACTTTCCTTGGCGTGTCCATCATGCTTCGGCTGCTCCTGGCTTTTCCCAGAATCCAGTTACCATTTTCTATTTGAAAATCTGTGTAATAAGTTATTCATGTTCCATTATAGTTTTATGTTTTATATTTTTTTTTTCTTGACAACACAGTTTTATATTTCATCTCGGCTTTGATTAGCCTTGGAGAAGTGGAAATCCTTGCTTGCTTCCGTCCAAAAGTGAGCCCTAGCAAAACCAGCAAAAAAAAAAAAGTAGATGCTTGTTGCACGCTCTTCAAGGTGTGAACTTTGAACACGTTCGTCCAACTCCTATGATTGAATTTCTCTAAGGTGAGGCCACCCAAATCTGAGTATGTTTCTAAAAGCAAGCCTTGGAAAAACCAAAGAGACAAAATGAGATACTTCAATTACATGCAGGTTTTTTTTTTCACATTGACAACACACCATGCAGTAAATGGTGGATGTTCCCTCTAGATTTAGATCACTGTGACTATGCCAGGACATTAGAGTCTAGCCTCATGAGGCCTAAAAAAACATGGTTGCAAATTCTTCAATGTGAACATTGAAAATCATAGGGCATGGTATTAGAGAATCTACCAATTCTACTTTGACCTCTCATAATTTTTTTTAGTATTCTATACAAATATTGTTCTTAGATTTCATCCATCTTTATTGCAATTTGTCTTCATGTGAATAAATTTTTTGGAATTTTTCGACACCCACTAAGAAAAAATAGCCCATTACGGACAGAAGAACCATTGTGCACACCTAGAAATGATTCCTTTATGGATTTCTTCCAATGAATAAGATTTGGGCTACGATCAATGTCTTAGCTAACCGGAATGGAATGACTAATGACCACAATAGGAGCTTTCATCTTTTTAGTGTTAATTCATTGTAGGAAGTGACTTTTTTAGGCCTTCTAAATTAGAAAATGTTGGGACTACTTTAGGTGAGTAAGATGAGTTGTATAAATACAGCTTTTGTTGGTTTTGGGGTAGTTTAGAGACTCTTTTAGGGCACAATGGACAGAACACTTCAAAAACTCAAAACAAATTCACACTTTATTAAAAATATATAATTCACATTGTAACAAGTGCCAGATAGTGTAAGAAGTACGTCATGGCGCGCTTAACAAAGCGGGAGGCCCTCATGTGAGGGCCTCCCACTATACAAGAGAAAGCCACAGATTCAGAGTTTGCTCAAAACTAAAACACATGGTTTCAATTAAGGTCGTAGTTCCTTAAATCAACCAAGTTCTAAATGCGTCCCTTAGAATGATTGACATGCTGCTTGAAATATCTATTACTGTCATTGACGAGGTAGGCAGGCTTATGGACCTCCTGCACCTTAAATTCATGAAATAAATCATCTATGAACCACACCCAAGGACCTCGTGGTGAAGTGATGTGCTTGCAGTTTGTGGCAGTGGACAGCACATTGCATACAGAAAATGAGTTTTCTTTTGGGAAACTAACCACCTCGTCTGCACATGAGGAGGTTGTTGTCCTTTGTAGTCGACCAAAAAGTCCGTCCAGCATTGAAGGGAGCAATGAACATGGCTGTGGAGTCATTGGTAAGGCATTGTTGCCGCCTTTCTCTTTGTCTTGATGCAGACTGAATGGAGCCTGCCTCATCAGCAATCTGGAGCAGCTGCAATATGCTTATTATCCTCCGAGTTTTTCTTCACTCTCAAGGACAGGACGGAGCTGTGATAGGAGAATTGGATTGCAAGGCCCATGTCGTCAAGCTCATTGTACTTGAAGCTCAATTTACAATGAGCTTCAAGTAACTTATAGACAAGCATATTAACCCTTAACCCTGTAAGGACGGGCTGGTCTCAGTGGAAATCATCCTTTTTGATACAGTGTGCATCATCTACTTTAAGAAAACCAAACTACTGTGCAACGGTACTCTTTTGAGGTCAAACCACTATGCAAGGTCTCTCCTTTTTGTTCGAAATTTCAAGGATGAACAATCGCACTTGTATCCTACATGCAAAGATTGTTTGTCCTTCATCAGACACTTAGTCGGGATTAAACGTCAACACGGATGTTTGGCATTTGATGGTTGACAGGGAATTCTTCTAGTAGGACAGAAGTTCAACTATTCATCCTCGGAATTTTGTTGTAAAAAGGGGAGGTCTTCTATAGTCGGTTGATTTTCAATGAGTGCTTTTGCAATTTTTTAAGCCCATGATTCATACGGTAATGAAAAGGGATGATTTCCAAGTCATCTATTCATCCTTTAAGGGTTAATGTAAGCATACTCATTATAGACACTACATTGCACTAGAAGAAATCTGCGTTGAACTCAACATAATCTACTTGATGTTTTTGTTGTGTCTAGCAAAAACACATCAAGTAGACTTTATTGAGTTGAATGCAAATATCTTCTAGTATTAGGTAGCCTAGTTTTTTTTTTGAAACATATAGCCTTCAAGGGCCGTAGCTGGACTGACACAACACAACATCTAAGGCAACCTGGCATGATAAAGCCCGGGAGTTACAAACTTTGGGTATTCCGAATCTTCTCTTCTCTTCACTTGTCCCAGATTTGTAATTGAAATGTTTGGTTGTTGGAAATAGGGAGTCAATTAGGTGAAAGAGGGTCTATATTATGAGAAAATGACCCAGGACGGTAGGGAAGCGAGATAAGCTCTTAGGAGCCCTCCACTATGATATGGCCACAACAACTGCACCTTCTAGACTCACCAAATTTAGCTTACAAAATTTTTCAAGTGAGAAGGTTCAAAGACATAATCTAATCACGAAATACAAAAGATGCAAAAAAAGAAGCATTTTCTTAACTTTAAACGCATATATCTTGCAATCTATATTATCAAAGTTTCCGAAATTTCTTCTATAGATTTTTTTTCAAGTCTAGTGCAAGATCCTACAATTCGATATGCAAAAAAGACAATAATTAAGAATCATTGCTCTTTGCAATAGAAATAGAAGTTTTGAGTGTTTTTTGATGAAGAAAAGGTCTTGGGACTTTAAGGGTTAATAAGACCCATAGTTCAAGCTATACAAAGATGCTTATTCAATCAATTGTAGGTGTAGATACCTTACTTTGTCCCACAGGTGCATGGTTATAATGTCAATACTGGTTCATGATTCTTGACTTGTGATCTATATATAAGGTGGGTCCATCCAAAATTGCACCTTGCCTAAAATTGCCATCATCACTTTCTATACATCTTCAAAATCAATATATACATATGTCGAAGAAACGATTTTAGAACATCTACCAAAAAAAACTTTGACCCTTTATAGCTTTTGTATATTTTATGTTCTTTTGTATGTTGGAACTTCCTTTCACTTGCCAAGAAGAAAATATGAGAAGTTGCACTCATTCACAATAGGATAGTCACAGCACCTTCAAGGTCAACATTTTCTTTGAGAAATTTCTTCAACTCATGAAATGGGAGCCTATGGGGAGCCCTATTTTGTGGAGAAGCTATGACACTTCTTTTGCAATGAAAATGAAACCTCCGACAAGGTTCACTTGCAGAGTACCACGGCAACTAGGGCAAACCAATCACAAAGCAGACTATGAACCTCAAACCTTCTCTTAAACTTCTTCACGTCTGTTCTTATACTCTGGAGAAAGAGAACGACTCTTCTCAACCTTCACGGAAAGGAGCCAGCCCAAGCCACAGCGAATC
Organism: Neckera pumila; assembly: GCA_963969595.1. Taxonomy (NCBI): domain Eukaryota; kingdom Viridiplantae; phylum Streptophyta; class Bryopsida; order Hypnales; family Neckeraceae; genus Neckera; species Neckera pumila. The sequence goes on from OZ018414.1 coordinate 20,433,495, forward strand.
AACTAACAAGCACCACGTCCCTCTTCTCAACCTTCACGGAATGGGATGAAGGAGCCGTGACTACCCCTAGTGATTCAATCTAATTACAAGGCAGTTTGTAAACCTTCAGTACCCGACTTTACATGCAAAATTTTACGAAAATATTTTATTCCTAATTCGGTGGTCGACTCAAAAAGTTGTAGTAAAAGGGGGAGCAGTTATGCAAGCAGTCGGGATTGCTGTGGTAGTTTTTCACCAACTTTGACAGCTCCTACCTCGCAACCTGTGAAGGCAAATGGGGACGGGAAAGGGTTTATTCAAACCCTAAAAAGGCCCTTATAAATCGAAAACACATATTTGATCAATCCTTCCAAGAAGATGCCAAAATCAGATTTCTATCGCCAAGATTTCAACTTCGAAAATCTTATTATAATACTGCTACCATTAGTAATCACCTATGATAAAAAGCATGACTGACAACGCCCGTGCGTTTCCTCGCGGCTTACACACGCAACAGCGCATTCCCGGACAGCGGAAAGCTCTCTCTTGTGTGCTCAGCTCGTGAAGCATAATAACATACCAACCCAACTGTTTTCGGCAGTTCTCTTAATCTAACGTCATATGTTAATACTCAGCAGAAACCAAACCATTCTGCAATTCCAACACCAAAAGACATACAAGAAAAACACGAGCGGCATCGTCCCCACGTCCCGATAGTAGCATCATTCCCATGCTATTCTGTGTTCAACAGGCACGCAAGCAGAGTTGTATTCGTGCTAAGCAAAAAAAAAAATTGATTTGGATTGAGATCAGCCGAATGAAATACGGTTACAGTCTCTTCACTAAACTATTAAAACGAAAGGCTTAGCTTAGAGTAAATATGAAGCTGAGAATCTGCACCCCCACTGACAATGCTACTATCCTTCCACCAATCTGCACATAACACCTGCATGCAACAGTGGAAAGAGTCAGAAGCTGGTCATGCAAAGAGATCCAAGGATCATCCAAAAAGATCACAGAATCATTCGAGGATGGATTGGACAATCATGCAACATCCACAAGAACTCATCACTGAAGTAACACAGAAGGACAAGAAGCAATTGATTGAGATACTTACTTTATCTTTGTGCTGATTTAAAGTAATTAGAGGAATAGTCGCCCTTGTGTCCCAAAGCTTTACAGTACCATCATATGATGCTGTCAATATGTGGAAACTGGACTTGGGATGCCTGCCAGATACAGATGTGTAAAACTAAGCAGCTAGTCTTATACATAGTGCAAATAGTAAACATCATGAAAGTACATACAACAAAGTCCATAACCCTACTCTCATTCCCTTGCAAGAGCTATAATCCTCGCAAAAAACGACGTCCAAAAACTGCACTCTGCAGCTAAACTAAGAATTTAGGGTATTCTGGCATGGCATACTGAGGGCAATTCCTCTTTAAATAAGGATAATTCGAAGATAAAGGGTTCAAGAATCACTTACCACTTGCAAGCAGATATCCAGCTCGTGTGTGACGACAGTTGAAAGACAGGGGCAACAGATCCTGGTAATGAAGAAAATTGGTTACTTCAACTGACGCGACAGAAATGACACAGCCAAAATATCAAATACCACATGTCAAGATCCTACTAATGCAGATGATCAATAGTTACGCTGCCAACAAAGCACGTACATGGGTAGATTTTCAAACTTTCTAAGGATGATCAACAAATACCTGGTAGCCGAGGATCCCATATCCTAAGCAGATGATCAGACCCTCCAGCTGCCAGTAAAGCATTGCCTTCACCTCCTACACTCAAGCAATGTAATGCTTTGCTGCAAGTCTGTTCCATTCAGCAGACGTTGCAAGCTTCAGAATAAAGCTAGAATATGACACCTCACTAAACCGATAGCCTCTCTCAAACCTACATCTTAATTCAAAGACGGGATTTCATTGACAGAAGCAATCTCCATGGATGAATATATGCACAAACAACGTTCTCAATTGAATTTCGAGTATATGCTGTACCAGAGTTTGTGTAGCAACAGCCGTCTCCACATCCCACGTTCTTAACGAGTGATCCCATGAAGCAGAATAGATGGTATCCCGTTCCGCCCAATCAAGACCTCCAACAACTTGGGTATGTCCATGAAAGGTTGCACTTGCTTCGACCTGTAGGAGTAAAAAGAATTAGTAGCGGCGAACAGACAAACTGATGTAATTCTGTGCAAAACCCGCGAAGGATTCCAAATTCCAACATGTAGAGAATTAAAGACAACCATTGTAGGGTATTAAAGACTCAACCTGCTTCTCAGAAGAATTTACCGCACCAGTCTCCAATCGCCTCTTTTTACCACTTGAATCCTCCTCACCCTCAGGTTCTTCTCCCAGATTCCACAACTTGATGGATGTGTCCCATGATCCTGAACATACCTGATCCCAACAATGCCAAATATACATTTAACAGACAAAACCCAGTTTAACAACTCAGGAATACGCTGTCCTCAAACCAGTTGACGAATTGAGAAAACCACATTAAAAAGTGACAAACCAGTGGAATAAAGGAAAGTGATTGTCTTCGTGAAATGTTACCTGACTCCCGGAGGGACTAGCTGCAACACATTGGACTGACGATGCATGTCCTTTTAATCGCTTTAGAGCTTTTAATGTCGATGTTGTCGAAGTTGCTTCATTCAGAGCAACCTGCAGTAGCATCGCATTGCTCAATAAGCACCCAATCCATGGAACCATGAACACCAATTGCCGTAACTAGCAACTGGATTAGAGGTCTATTGATCTGAGACCAGCGAGAGTTGACATGTGGACAGCAAAAGATGAGCATTTAAAATTGCAGATTGGATCCAAATCAGGGCACTAATCGTCATTTCATGAAAGACAGACATATAGAACCCATATGGAACCCAAAGTCAAACAAAACTCAACCCCGAGCAACGATGGGTACAACTGGAAATACGCAGAGAATACATGACCAAAACAGCCACATATTCGTAGAGTACGACCAGACGTTCATGTGCCAGGGTTGTAACGGTCGCTGCCATGAAATCAAAAACTAGGTTTTCAATGGCGACATTGACCTGACATAACCCTGGACGATAAACATTCACCAAGAAAAAAAAAGAATACAACCTTTGTACACAAATAATGTCATTGAAATCTAGCAATGTGGAACCTATATGGAACCCAAGGTCAAACAAAACTCAACCCCGAGCAACGATAGGTACAACGGGAAATATGCAGAGAATACATGACCAGAACAGTCGCATATTCATAGGATACGACCAGACGTTAATGTGCCAGGGTTGTAACGGTCTCTGCCATCAAATAAAAAAACTAGGTTTCCGAAGACGACATTGACCTGACATAACCCTGAAACGCAAGTCTCCATCAACGTAGAAGTAAATTAATTGGTGCGCATGATACGAGGAAATATGGAACCCATATGGAACCCAAGGTCAAACAGAAAATCAACCTCGAGCAACGATGGGCACACCTGGGAACACGCCAAGAACGCATGACCAGAACAGTCACACATTCATAGAGCATCCCCAGACATTAATGTGCCAGAGTTGTAACGGTCTTTGCCATGAAATCAAAAACTAGGTTTCCGAAGGCGACATTGACCTGACATAACTCTGGAATTTAATAGCTAGACTACGAATTGGTATGCAAACTACTTGACTCCATTATTCCTGAAACCTACCTGCCAGAAGCGCAGTGAGTGATCTTTCGAGGCTGTGATGAGCTGCAACTGCTTGGCGCTTGCTCCTGATACGGGAGCACTACCGTTAGTTACCAGCAGAAATAAAGAATCATAGACAATTGAAATTATTCAGGAGAAACAACAGTTGCTTGCTTGTGAGCAAGCAAGTACGAACATACAACATCACATGAAGAGGCAATGTATCGAACCTGGAGTGGGTATAGGGGCAAGTGATGTTATTACATCAGTGTGACCTTGCAGGAGGAACACACACTCCCCTGAAGCATTCCAGATCCTGAAAATGCAAAAGTTTTAATAGATTGTCGGCACATGAATCAAATTGATTAGAATCTCAAACGCGCCCTAAAGACCAAGACTACAAACATCCCTGTGCAGAGGTTGTTACCTTCCATGGTTATCATATGATCCAGTCGCGATAAACCTGAAACGTCAACAACGAGAGAATAATAAGAAAAAGAGAGAGATTCATATCAATCAGAGCCATAAATAACGACAAGCAACTGAGGTAGAGGATCCAGGAACCTCGTCCCGCCTCTCATACTGATCCCTACTACCAAAAGCAATTCGTCTCTTCCAATACACTCGATTAGACATATTAGCAATTGCTGTAAGCACCACTTGGCTAGATGTCTACAGCCACTGATCTTGGAATGGAATTGGAATTGTCCACCTTAACCTCCCACTATGAAATTGCATAGGAAGTTCTTACACAGTGATAAAAACTTGATCTCAATAGATTTAGCTCTTCTAAACAGAAAGCTCTCCAAAGCTCAGTAGTAATCTCCTCCACTTATGTTCAAATGCTTTAAATGACGCTGAACAAACCCTAAACCTTGGATCACTCACCTTGAACTGACACCACTCACAGCGCTGACCCACTCATCATGCGCCCGAGGCTGCTGAGGCTCCGGTGGTAATACTACAGGAATATACTCGATCGTCAAAGTCGTTTCCTACAGGTGAGAAGATCAAAAGTACGAATCAACGCAAAGGCTCTGTACAAAAAATGCAAAGCTTCACCAAGACGAATCCAACCAAGCCTGCACACCTACAGAATCGTGGCATAACTTACAGCAGTAATTCCTTTCGTCAGAAGAAACTGCTCAACCGAAGTCCGCAGGAGCTCCCCGTCGACCAAAAAGTCGAACGGCTGCGGCTTCTCTGGAAGGGCAATCGAACGAACACTGTCAATGATGTCAATGCAGAAGAGAAGGAAAAAAGGATTTTAGGAGAAGAGTGGGATTGAGGAATACCTAAGCCGAGGAGAGTGTTGACGACTTCGGAAAGCCCATATCGGCCAAGCTTGGCAGGAATAGCGAAGGCAGAAGTGACCACGCGGAGCGCAGGCGGCAACTTCGTAACGAACTTCACCTGCACTTGCCTGTCTACAACTTCCTCTCCGTTGGTGTCCATGGCGGCAACCTCCGCCGAAGATCACCCTGCAAAATCGAAATGAGAGATGGGCAAGTAGAGAAGTCTAGGGTTTTTTCTAGGGTTTTTTTAGGGTTTAGGGTTTAACCCCTCACCGCCCAAGAGGACGAAAAGTGTCCCCACACAAACTTTGAAGCACTATAACTTTTGCATCCAATGTCCGAATTCCATAAAAGTTGTCGGAAAAGTTGCGCATACCAGTCTAATTTCTATGATAAAATTTTCAGATCAATCCAAGACGAATTGAGTTTGCGAGAGCCATTCGAAATTCACAGGGTCCATTTTTGTTCAGTACACTGCGTTGTGATAAATGCGATTTGGGGGGCTTGTATCTTTTTCCAAAAATGTTCGTTTTCAATAAAATTTGTTGGGTTTTGTACTCCTTAACCCCTCAATGAAAATATCGCTCTTGACACATTTTCGAGCATTAATAGAGTCTACAGATGAACCGGGATTCTAAAAATTTGAAATAGACCTTGTGACGAGTACCTTCGGGATTGTAAACCTCACTGGCTCGACCGATTTGGCAGCCTATGAATCTAGTGAGAGGGCCAGATTGGCTCAAAATGTATTACTGGATATGGCGGTTAGTGTTAGTTTCTGGAATGTGAGTGGGAGTGGCCGGTGGGAGGCCTTTGCATCTGCACACGAAAGAGGATCCACTCCTTTCTGCCGCCCACATGGAGGTATCCAAGTATAGTGCTGACTGCAACATCCAGTGACTTTTTCTTGTCAAGCGAAGAGTCTGATTCAATTGATTGCGTCACACGCAATGATTTGTTATCCAAACACGGTGAAAATTCTCGGAGGCATTCTAGACATACCAACGCAGAACTTGAAATCTTTTACGGTGTTTCGGTCATTGCTCTATTTGGCAGCTCTCTCGAAAGTACAGTAAAAGCTGCCCTCCCGACGTCTGCAACGCGCCATCCATGCTGGGGCGTTGAGGAGTTAAGGTCTAAGGTAAAACAGCCCATTGCGGTCAAATTGCCTATTCCGGTCATTTAGAAGATGGCCCCAATTCGGTCAGAGATCAATCATAAAAGTATTGACCGTTTAAAAAAAAACAAAAAACCATTTTTAATAAAAACGTGTTTCTAATACACCTTATTTATGACTCATTTAGATTAAGGGAAGGTTTGATTATGGAAGTGAATTGACGGTTCTGTACTAGAGTTAAGGTCTTATACGGCTGTTAGTATAACCCCATTAAGTGTTGAAAAATCATAAATGGGTTACAAAAGTGGCGCTTCAAGGTTATTCAAAAAACCGAATTAGAACTCCATAGGTGTCAAGTAGAGCAATTGCAACCCTCTCTCTATAGTTCAGCAATGTGGAAGTGAGTGAAGACTACATTCTTGTGAAAGAAAGGAGCATTTGCAATCCTGTCTTTGTAGTTCAACAGTGTGGAAGTAAATAGAGATTGTATTCTGGTGAATGAAGGACACAATCATTCAATAGAATTTAGGCAGAGAAGTTGCAATGGAAACATCAAGTAGTGAAGATATGGAGAACTTGCAAGCGAGGGATTTGTATGAAAGGGTTGATGATGAAGACGAATATTACAACTCTAATGGTGCTGATTCAGAGGAGGAGGTTGAGCATCAAGGTGATCAAAGTGAGGAGGAAGCATATGAGGAGCTACTAACTTCAATCTTTGGTGTTCCAGATTCAAGCCATGCATATGAGAAGGGAGTAAAAGTTCTTGGTGGAGGCAGAGCACAACATTCAATTCGACCACCAAAAACCAAGGTAGAGTCCACTACATCTAGGCAACAAAGTATTCATTCTATTTCAGGAGAAGATGTGCATGGAGAAGGCCATCCTCACAACCTGCAACCAATGCCAAGAGATTTCAATAATAGGGTAGACCAGTTGCCACAATGTGAAACTAACAATGAGGAAGGTCTAAATATGAGTGGTGACAATAGTTTAGGAGTTAGAGGCAAACAACAATGGAAAAGTAGCAACCTGAGTGGCTTGGGAGGAAGTCAGAGTGAGCACAGCCAACCAGGCAGCTCCAAGTTGCAGCCACAGTTTATAGCAGTACACCTGTAGCTAGAAGGAGATGAACTACATCAACACAACCACAAGTTGCAAGCAGTAAACTACTATGAAGAAGGAGTAGATGCAACATTGCGTCGCAGTACCAGAAGCAAGAGAAGGCAAGGAAGATCAGTACTAGTGACTTCTATGGAAGAGACAAGCCATTCAAGAGGGCACAGTAACTCAAGTACAGACAGTAGTGACAAGTCGTACAATAGGAGTTGGAGAAGTGCAGATTCCACTAGTGAGGACAATGGGAGTGAGGACAATGGAAATAACCTTTCCACAGAGAGAGCTGCCAAGAAAAAGAAGACTGCTGTAGCCAAGAAAAAAAAGAAAGGCAAGAGGAAAATACCAACATTTCCAGAGCTTCCGGGCAGCAATGGCAATGAGTAAGAAGAGCAGCACAAGAAGGGCAAATCCATCCTTGAGCATGGAGAAGCAAGTGGCAAGGCATTTTGGAGCAGAGGAGAAGGAACCACCATAGTCCAACTTGCATACAAATTAAGGCAAGTGTCAAAGCAAGCAGAGGTAATGATACCATCCTCTTTCATGAAACCTTTGATAGATGTTTCTCAGAAAAAGCCACCACCCAAGAAAAAAAATACCTTTACAATTGCAATTGGTAAGGGAAAGGGATCTTGGACAGATGAAGCCCTGAAATTAGCAATCCAAGCAATAGAAGATGGCCACAAAGTTCAACAAGTTAGTGATTTTTATAAAATACCTAGAACAAGCTTGGTAAATCATGCTGATGGGAAGAGGACATCAAGAAAAAGAGGGAGACAAGGTACCCTCACCAAAGAAGAAAAAGCAGCCCTATTGGAATATTTAGATAACATGTTGGCTTGGGGTCTTCCTTTGACAACCACAGACTTGAGAGAGAAGGTGGCTGAGATGGTCCAAGGAAGACCAAATCCTTTTACCAATGGTGTACCTGGAGCAAGTTGGCTGAAGTGGTTCAAAAAAAGAAATCCACAATACACTCTTAGAGTTGCACAAGGGTTAGAGGTCAGCAGAGCCCAAGGATTGTGTCCAGCTCATGTGAAAACTTTTTATGATAATCTAGCTACAATGTATGCAAAACACAACTATTCTCCAAATCAAATTTGGAATGCAGATGAAAGTGGAGCCCAAGCAAGTAGAGGAGGAGGTAGAGTTCTTGCAAAAAGAGGGACAAAAACTGTTCATTCAGTAATGGCTAGTCAAAGAGAATCTATTACAATCCTATCAGCTATGAATGCAGGAGGAGAAACTATTCCTAACTTCTACATATTTAAAGGAATGTATAGGATGACAGATTACATTAGCCTATGTGAGAAAGATGCTACCATGGCCATGCAACCCAATGCATGGATGACTTCCTTTCTTTTCTCTAAATGGATGGACCATTTTCTTGTCAATGTAGAAAAGAAAGGAAACATGAGCCCAACTCAAAGGTATCTGATGGTTTTAGATGGGCATAACTCCCATATTACCCTAGAGGTCATTCAAAAAGCAGAGGCAGCTGGATTAGATATGATCTCCTTACCTTCACACACTAGCCATGCTCTTTAATCTCTTGATGTATCCATTTTTAAGCCCTTCAAGACAGCCTTCAAGGCTTACAGAGACATTTGGAATAGGGTGAATAGAGGAAAACCTGTAAAGAAAGAAGACTTAGCTCAATGGGTTAGTCTAGGTTTACAAAAAGCTATGACAGTATCAAACATCACATCTGGTTTTGAAGCCACTGGGATTTGGCCACTCAATCCTTCAAGGGTAAACAAAAAAATAGGACCAAGTGAAGGGTTTATAGAAAAAACTCTAGATGTGCAAATTCAAGAAATTCTAGATGAAGATGTACCTAGCACACAAGAACAAGTGGTTCACTACTATGTTGACTTAGAAGATGAAGTCCATGTTCAAGATGAAAATACTAATGATGTGGAAGCTCCTATAGATACTAGTGAGGGACACTTCTCTAGATTCTTAAGATTGCCTCAGAAAGTGGTGAGGGCAAGAAGAAATCCAAGTGAAGCAAGAATTGACTACTCTACTTCCCATATCTTGACAAGCACCCAACATGTACAGACTGTTGCACTTGTAGCTGAAAGAAAAACGAAGGCATTGGATCAAATTCAAAGGAAAAAGAGAGAGAGAGAACTTAACAAGATCAAGAAGGAAGAAGAAAAGCTGCAATTGTTGGCTTCCAAGCTGAAGAGGCAGGCTGAAAGAGCTGCATCCAAGACATTCAAAGACCAATGGTCAAACAAAGCAGTCAAGGAGGCAGGGAAAAAGTTACACAAGAGCATAAGGGAGCATACTACTATCAGTTTTCATATGGCTCCTTATTGTGGTTACCAACCTCAAGAATGCAAGTTCAATCAAAAAGTAGCAATTGAAAGACTAAGAGCAAAACGGAAGTTTCAAGCTAATGGAACTGTTTTTCCAACCTTTCCTCCAATCCAACATCTACCTTGGACATATGGAACTTGGATTTGGCCAGAGGCAAGAGGAGGATCATGCCTTAGGAGGGGTAGAGCTGTTCAAATCCCATGTAGAGAGCAAGAAGCAAATTGCAGCAGTGGCAACATCAATGTTCAAGCAACTAGAGCAAATGCAGCAGTTCCCTAGCTCCAAGAAGTTCTCAATCAGCCAACAATGGAAGAAGGGCCTAGACAGACAAATTAATTAGATTAGTATATGTATAGCAGGCAAATTCTGTTAGATCACACAATTTTTCAATCTATGTAATGATGTGATCTGTAATCATTGTCATTCAGAGATTGGCTGTGAACCTTTTACATGAACTCTCCATTCAATCTAAAATGTGGGGGGTCCAACTTTAATATGAGGTCTCCATTCAGCATACAATATGGGCGTTTTAGTTTTAATTAACCATAAGTAAAATTCTATTTGTGTGCCTATGAATCTGAAAACATAACATCACAACAGTATCAAAGGCAGCAAGTGAAAAGGTAGGATAAGTGCATGAGCAAGTGAAACAAAAGCTTGTCGAATGTATATGGCTGCCATTAAATTATATGTATTCAAGATAAATGACATGTCATTGAATTTTTATGAATTACATTGTTAAATAAATATTGGCATCATTTAGCAATAGCTCAAAATGAATGGACTAAAAACTTTTGAACTAACCATCCTTAAATATTGATCTCAAACATTGTAGGATACCAGTATGCTCAAAACTGCAACACTGCTCTACTCTAAGTTTTTAAGAACTTAGGTGACAATGGATTTCAAGTGTGTTACATTCAGTAATCCAAAGATTTGATGAAAAAAGTTTTAACAACACAGAGTTGCAAAAGCAAATGACGAGTAGGATCTGCATGTGCCTGCTTGAAAGCAGAGGAAACTTTTAGACGCACTGAAGCAGAGGAAACTCCCGCCTTGGACCCACCTTATCATCAAGAGTTCTGTAAAGTCGTTCCAGTTTGCTCCTTAAGAATTGCACCTTGAGCCAACTATCATTGGCTACATTTTGGTTTTGCAAACCAGCAGTCGCACTTGCCAAAAGCCCTCGCCTGGTGCAGCCCAAGGCACACATCTTTCAGAAAATCTAGAAATCAGGATTAGACTGTTCTAATATGCACGATGGATTGGAAACAGAAATTTCTAAACAGCCATGATAACCAGGGAAAGATTAAATATCCTATGGATTGTGAGGCTTCCTAGATATAGCTTTCAAGCTGTGAAGCTGCTTTGTATCGCTGCCCCGCATATAACGGATTCCTGATTAAAAGACAGTTTGTCACATTAGTCAGCTTAGTGAAGGGCACAAACTTAAGTTATTAAATTTTTGACTCCAAGAGACGAGATGAATTATACACCTTGGTTCCCATGAGGCCTTTAAGTCATTATCCTCAAGTCCAGGAGGGGGCAATGGCTCTGCTTCTTTGGTAAATAGCAAGTCATGGTGGCTAACCCCAACAATGCCCAGACCCTCAAGAAACTCAATATGCCCTTGTAGATCTGTATTTTTGTTACAAGCAAAATCGGTCTTGTGGAATAAGAACCTCTGCAACAAAAATAATCGATGGAAATTTCAGGACTTTCCATTGAGCGGTAAGGAAACAAAAAACTTACATCCTGCGCTGACTAAAATGCTCTTTGTGAAGCTGCTGTTGGGTCTGTGACACTCTAAAACCTGTTTCTGGTACTTTAAACATTTCTCCCAGTTCCTGCACCAAGACGCCACATATGAATATCTTCATATTAAAACCGAGTGACAAAGTGTCAAAAGTTACATTTCCTGCGTATGAGGAGTTGCTGCAAGACATAATTATTTTAGGAAGACTGCCATCACTTGCCCCTTATGAGAAATATCACATTTGATTCTTTTCCTCAGTTGCCACTTTCATAAGACCACCCTTGAAAACCTGAAAGGGAAGAAAAATGAAGAAAAATTTGAGTGTAGCGAGTCCTACTAATCGTCGAATCAGATTAACTGGAAAGCGAAAGTACTGAAAAGAACAAAAATGAACATCCATACTCTCTTATGACAAGCAACAGAAAAATCCAATTACCGTGGGACATGCAATTTCTTATTTGCTTGCGATATATTTTTTCTTCAATAGTTCCACATGTCATGAGGCGATAGACAACCACATTGTTCTTCTGACCAATGCGGTATGCGCAATCTACGCTCTGGTTATCGGTATTGATTTGAAAGCAGAGAGAGCAAGTTTAGGCTATGTGATCGACATATCATAGAAAAGATGCACCACCAAAACATCATTTAAGTAAGAATGCTTCTTACCATTGGGCACTCCGCTCAATATTGATTTAGCAGGGTCTGATATTAAAGCGACATCATTATTATGCAAAGTACTACTCGGCAAAAATATTGAAATTATCTCAGGGCGAAGTTGCAAGATAATAAGGTTAGGTTATCTGACCTTTGGATCTGATGCCAGCTTGTCAAAATGGGCACTGAAGAGATCCCGACAAGGACCAAACTCGTCGTCCTCAACAATGTCATCTTCTTCGCTTTCTACTGACAATCTGTTGCCCTCCATAGCCAGCTATGATGGCTACAGGCTCACTTTCCTCATCTAGGGGTCCTCCCTTGACATCATTTGTGTTCTCGTCCCCATTTTGCTCTTCTTCAATACATAGCAGAGTTTTGGCTTCTTTGTTCTCTGCTTGTGCATATCGTGTCTGGATGCCATTAGGAAGTTGGATTGCTTTGGGACTAATGTCATCAAAATTTGAATCATCCAAAAATATACTATGAACTGTAGTCCAGTGAGTCTCCTTCCTGCATTCAAAAGAAAAGAAAATTTGGTCTCATCAGGTGCTTGTTGACATGCTCACCTGTGAGTTCACCTACTCCCCTGCCCAGAATTGTAATAATGACTTTGCATACATATAAAAGAATAAGGTTGTGTGTGAAAACCAGGCAAGCACAAAGCCTGACAGCGTGTGCTGGTGGTGTTTTATAATTTGGAAATGTTTTACGGACCTGGGGATCAAACTTTGACTGGAAGTGGAACTACTCTGACTCAGAGAGATTGCACTTTCAGGAGAACTATCAGAGTCTGCTGCAGCTCCACCCTCAATTGAAAATCGTCTCTTCGCTCCAAAACCACTAGCACGTATTGTTGCAGGTGGCGTCACTTCTTCCATAAATTCAGAGAACAACTTGTATCCTTCACGACCTAAATGCTGTAGAATGAGAGGATTACGCTTTCAGTGAGCGCATGACCAGTCAAGGACTCACGTTACTCTCAATTTCCTAGAATCTGGCAAAGACTTGGCAAAAATAAATATAGACACCACGAGCATAGCTCCCGTCGTACCTTTGCCCATTGAGAGTGAAATGACTTCTTCACATCTCCGATTGGATGAAGGTCCTCGTTACCTCCGATAGCGGGGCCTACAACATCAAGTGCAATTTTTGCCCATGGGGGCAACCTTGAAATACTGAACTTGAAAGCTGCAGGAGTCAATTCTCCAACCTAGGACCCAAAATGAAGAGCATCAGAAGGTGATACATTAGCTTCGAAGTATATTCCGTCTTTTGATACTTCAAAACCTCAACGAAACTTAAAACTCAGCAAGTTTGCAAGATACAATAGTTTTGTGAACTAGAGTATCTAATGTGAGCATGTCAAATCAAGCCGAAAAGAGCAAGACATACCACTGCTTCATCCGTCTCCTTACATAGAGTATTGTGTTCCCTTTCAATTGGTTTGGCTGCATGTTCTCCAGGATCAGTCGGACAGGCATTCTCATTAGTATCAACAGAGTCTAAAAGACTAGATCTGCAATCCATAACTCCCCCTTTCAATTGGTCAACGCGTGGTATTTTTGCAGCTCTGGGGACTTCTTTGATGTTCAAGCGAGGCAGAGATTTAAGCATTTTAAGAGGTGGCCAGGAGTCAGCGATTACGGTGCTTTGTTTACGCATGGCCCGCGAAAGAGTTATAGGAAGCCGCCACACGAATATGCAGCTATCCCCACTTACCTGTGACATTGAAATTTATTTAAAAGTGAAGACCATTGAACAAATTAGACAAATAGAAAGATCTGGATACGGGGATACCCAACCTAATCTGCTATTTTGTTTTGAGCTCTCGAGATATCAATGGAGAGACGAATGCAAATTTCTAAAGAACAAAGAAATTGATAACTTCAGTTACGCATGACTGGCTTGCAAACGTTTCAAAAAGTCTGATAGAGAACTTACTGAGACGAGACGCCGACAATCGGGAAGGAAAGTCATTCCAGTTATCACTTCGGCATGGCCTAATGCTTCGGCTAAAGGCTCCCCAATTATGAAGTTGTAGATTTGCAAACATCTGTCTGAAGTATTAATCGGAAAACCCTATCCCAAGACACAAAGACAGTGATGACGAGAAAGTTCTACAGGGCACAGTCCTGCTTCACAAACCCTTTCAAGCACTGCATTCTATCATCCAAGACATAATCAACAAGCACAATTCTTAATAGGAGGCCATGAAGGTAATGAAAACCCTATGCCTTTCAATTCACCTGAAGTTGTGAGCAGTCGAAGTTCGGTGTCTCATCCATGTGTTGTAATAGCCAGCCAGGGGTGCACACCAATATATTCAAGTTGTTCACGGTCTCCTTCTCCGTATCCACCCTCTTGCGCCCTCCTATAAGCAGCCCTGCGTTGATGGAATGGTGTTTTCCCACTTTGCGAAGCTCATCGAAAATTTGAACAGCAAGTTCTCGCGTCGGAGAAATAATGATAGCGCCCACCCCATCTACGGAACCCCACTTCAATCAATAAAGCTTCTCGATAACCTGCACAGATCATACTCCTCTAAGCACAAGCATTGCCCTGAAATTACTCTTACTTAGGTCAGACATGCCATCACTCTTACTTAGGTCAGACATGCCTTCACACCCTCCCGTTCTCCACAAACAAACCACACTAACCATGGTTGCAAAAAATGTTTGCTCATATGAAATTTATATTTGCACTAATAGCAGAAATGCTAGCGTCTTGCCGCTGCCGGTCTTCACAACTCCTAGCACGTCATGACCACAAAGTGCATGGGGAATCGATGTTCTTTGAATAGCAGTCATATGCACAAATTTATTCTCCTTCAAGCCCCGCTGCGTCCGGTCCGACAGAGGCAGCACTGTAAAATCCTTCGCTCCAGCGTAAGGCCGTAAAGCACCCTCATCTCCCATCGGAGCTTGAGGGCAAAACCGAACCTCACAAGATCAAAACTGAAGGAGCACCCAGAAAAACGCAGTGAACAAAGCCAGAACGTGAACAGCCATATGCTCAACCTCCACAAATGTTTACGAAGACAAACCAAAACATGAAAAATCTTCGCCGTCTCGCCAAGTCCTTGGGCGGTTCACGTAGGGTTGGGGATGGAGATTGAACAGACCAGGAGCGTTGTGAAGCAAGAGTAGAAGAAATTGCTGGGAAGGAGGAGGCCATGACAAAAAAATGAAGCGACAGGTTTGCAAATCAACAAGCAGCGCAATTCAAAATGCAACTGTGGAAGTAGGCGGGAATGAAAATGCAATGCAGGGTGGTGTATCGAGTGAGTCCTGACGCCAAATCTGGATCCAGTTCAACAAGGTGCCAAGCTTGCCCAATTTCAAGCTTGCCCCCCAGGCTGTCATGTGGCATGGGAGCCGTTAGTGTCAAATTTTAACATTTAAAACTCCTGAAACGGTATTAAGAATAGTTATGATCTGTTTAGGAGTCATTTAGGGCCATGATGCGTGGGTCAGGTGGGTGATAAAGGACTATTTGCTGTCCACTATGGGTTCCATTTCAAACTGAGAACCATTTAAATTTAGGGGCATTGGGCATGGCTCTAATTCTCATTGGATACCAACGTCAGCGGTACTAGGTACTTGCAGTGACTCTGGAAGGACAATGTCTGACGCTTATGACTCCACCTACTAGCTGTCATGGGTTAATTAGGGTTTGTTGCTTGTAAAATTTATTTCTAATTTTTCCTGGATGCAAACTTCTCTATTTTAGTTGCTGTCTCTTTCAGCTAAGTTCAGCTACCTTAGAAAAATGTCACCATACTTTATCAACCCCTTTAACATGGTCCATCAGCAATTCTGACCACAATGGGCTGTTCTACCTTAGTTTCCCAAAAGAAAATTCATTTTCTGTATGCAATGTGCTGTCCACTGCCACAAACTCCAAGCACATCACTTCACCACGAGGCCTTGGGTGTACTTCATAGATGATTTATTTCATGAATTTAAGGTACAGGAGGTCCATAAGCTTGTCTACCTCATCAATGACAGTAATAGATATTTCAAGTAGCATGTCAATCATTCTTAAATCTGTACAATCATAGGTAGCTAGCTGGTGACATTAAAGAGGTCAGAGTGTAAATGCTCCCCCTTATGAATGAGCTTTTTTTCGTTTGATGACCAATAGTGCTAAAACCTTGAATTAGGGTTTGTCTCATGTCAAACTCCTTGCAGATAAACCCCCACAAGCTCTCTCTTTGATGTCCGTTCTACCATCTTTGCATTGCAATTTGCTGCTGTTTTTTTGCATTTAGGGTGAAGCCGTGGTGCGCGTGATGACGTTGCAGAGAGTGATGGTCCCACCCAATCTTTTACCTATTGCGTCGCCAGCCGCAACGCATTTTCATCGCGTGGCCACTCATGTGAGTATTTGTGAATTTTGTGCGGTTTTGGCTATGACTACAATTGTCAACTCTCTGGTTGTAGTAAGTTATGTGTAATTCTACTCTATACCCTTTGAAGAGTTTTTGAGATAGATTGTATTGTGAATTGTGTTTGTGAATATTTTTCCAATTAAGTGCAATCCTATTGGTGTGTGTGTGTGAATGTGATGGCCAGTTTGTAGAGAATGGCACGGGGTGTAACATTTACATCGCTTTTGGTATGGATGTCTTTTGTATCAAGGTAAGACCGATGCAGTCCCATTATTGTCTGCAAACTGTCAATGCATTTGGTTGCATACCTGGTTCTCCAATACCTGATAAGGTTAAGTTAGGTCTTCAATTGTTACATGAGGATTATAGCTAGTCTGATTTGTTTTTGGGAAGACATTCTATTTTTAACTGAGAAACTGTGATATACTAAATCCTTTGTAAAATCTTCAGAATTAGGAATTTTCATCTGCGGTTGACAGTGTGCGAGTAGAAAACGTTGAAATTGCAAGTTGATTTGGATTCTAGCATGGTTACAAGTTCCCTCTGTTATTGAATTTACCATAATACTTTCCAAAATAATTTGTTGTCACGATTGCCCTCTTGATGTATTTAATGATAATATGCATGTTTTGTAAACTATTCAGATTTCCTTAGCATATGTAGTAATGGATATAGTACTTTTTGCCCTAAAACTTTGAAAAGGCATATCAATTATAGTGTCCCTCCAATTTTTATAAAAATTTACGTTTTGCAATGCATATGTTTTCTTCTACTATTTATATTAATTATTTAATTGAGCACACATGCAAGTTTGAATACGTGGTTGTAGGCTCCGTCCTTTAGGTGTTTGTTCCGTGACATTTTGAGTTAAGAGAACTTCAAGGATGATGATGCTGTCGAATGCTTTTATTATTAAACAACTGAGACGTTGAATCAGGACATTGTGTAGGTCTGAGAGCCTTTTGGAAACCTATGTGTAGATGGATTTGAAGGAGCCTAGTGTTGATTTTGGCGAGGAGGGATTGCGGATTCTTGCGGATTCTGAAGTGAAGAAGTTCTGTTCTTTTTTGATGACATAGATTGTGGACTAACCAAATCATTTTAGAAAGGAATCTGGTATGGCAGGAAGTTATCGTTTGATGTCCATCTATTTTCGTCTGTAGTGTATCCATGTGGATGCAATTTTCTTTGTTTCCTTACACATTGAGTTCATAAATTGTGGAGGATGCATGATACTGCACGAGGCTTCTTACTTTGTTATGACTTTGAGGTGTATTTCAACTTTATGTGTCCTCTCCAGGTAGCAAGTGCCTGGCAAATTGAACAATGTCCACATTGGGCTAAGATATAGGGCATTGCTCTCACTCCTTCTCCACCTAAGTTTGCAGTCAAAAGCGTTTTTTTGACACAACATGGAGAATGATAAAGATTTTATGTCACTTGTGTTTTGAAGCCTTACTATGCTTGCAACGTGCTGAGCATGTAAGATATGGATTGGTTGTATTGAAATTTGAGAAAATTAACTCTATCACTACGACTTGGAAATGAAATTTGAAATTTTGACTATACCAGGTGACAAAGGTTTTCTCCTGGGTTCAATTGACGTATATGGCCGCCTTGTTGTGACGTCCTTGAACTCTGATATTCAAGGTACGACGATTGAGCGAACCCCTTTTCTTCTCTTTGCTTTTTTGCTTTTCTCCCTCTTGCTTCTTGTATATAAGGTTAGGACCATTTGCCTAGTAGTCCCTATCCCGTGAGTTGAAAAGTCACCCATTTACTATGCAAGTGTCAATTTAACAGGTGACTTGTAAGAAATGAGATTATTTAGGTTCTAGCATAGTCAATGGTTCTTCCTAGGATACATTGCAATTGCAATATTTTGGGTTCAAGGATAGCCTAGGCTCATGATTGAGACTCTAATGGGGACAAGTGCCAACCAAAAAAGCAAAATCGATTCTAATAGTAGAAAATTACATAGAACAGCTGAAAGCCGTGGGCTTGGGTTCCCTACTATATGCTCTATTTTGCAGATCTGATAACATTGAATAACTCTGGATGGTGGTTGATCTTTCAATACAAGAGTCCACTCATTGTTCAACAAACGAGCTTGGATCAAACAGCACGGAAATTGTTTTGATTTAGTGTGCATTTTTGCAGGATCTTCGTATTCAGCAGGACCAGAGGACCCAAGGATTGGTGGGTTGATATTGTCTTTAGCCATCACCAGCCAACTCTAGTACACGGCGCCTAAACCTTTCCATTTTAGGGTTGTGCATGCTCTGAACACATCTAAGTAACCTTGTGATAGACTCTAGATAAAGTCAAATTATCGTCACTTACCCTTAGTGCACTTAAGAATTAAAGACTATTGTTTTCTAGTGGAATCACTAGAAGAAACCCGTGTTTTTTTTTATCCTTGGATTCTACGTGCTGATGTCCCGATTGGTGTCTTGAAATGTCTATGTGGACGTCCAAAAACTCGCGTTGCTCAAGACTCGGATTTGACATCAGGTTTGACGTTGGACATCAACATGCTGGAGGCCCTGATGTCCAAAAAACATGGGTCAACGGGGTCCTCAAAGGCCGCCATGTGGCTGCCACCTAAGTGCCACATGTGCACGGGCAACCACGTAGGAAATTTTTTCATCCATTTTTGACCATGACGTGGCATCTGAAGTGGCATTTGAGGTGGCGGCGGGAAAAGTGACGTGGCATCCAGCAAGGATGACGTGGCATGGCACGTCAGCATATTTTTTTGTTATCTAAGAATTTTCTTACTATCTTTGAAGATGTCAACATAGACATCTATACGTTTTCTGAGACATCAACTCAGACGTCCAAACGTTTTCATAGACGTATTTTGAAACATCACTTTAGACGTCCAAAGTTCTTGTGACATCAATGTAAACATCTACTTTTCATCATGAATACCTCTAGCAATGTTTGGTATGATCTAGAAGAACAAAATGATGTCACATTAAACATTCATGGAATGGAATGGACTATTCAGCATGATGTTAATATGGACACTCTCACATGTTTCATATGATGTCCCTCATGCATGTCAGAATGTTCAATATAACATGTCATATACAATACACCATACATTATACAACATACATAATATATCATACATTATACATCATACATCATACATCATATACCATACATTATACATCATACATCATATACCATACATAATACGCCATACAAAATACATTATAACTGGCTATTATGTCACATGGCTTCAAAAAGCCACTTGATGTGAGTTTATGGAGGGAAAAAGACAAGCTCTTTATACAAGTGGAGTGGTAGAGGGGAAGACAAACTATATGGGACATTGAAAACACTGGATTTAAATTTTGGTGGAGCAGCACACAGACATCCAGTAGGATGTTTTTTGCATGTCTCAAAGGCCGCTCTGATGATGTCTCTATAGATGTTATACCAACTGTGACTATGTTTTTTAAAACATCTAGAAGTCTACAAAAACATACAAGAAATCATCTCAACATTTTATAAGATGTTTTTAGTGACATCTCTACGTCTACTTAAACATCTCCAATACAAGTGTAGAAAACGCAAAAATGGGCTCTTTATACAAGTGGAGTGGTAGAGGGGAAAACAAATTATATGGGACATTGAAAACACTGGATTTAAATTTTGGTAGAGTAGCATACAAACGTCCAATAGGATGTTTTTTGTATGTCTCAAAGGCCACTCTAATGATGTCTCTACAGACAATATACCAATTGTGACTATGTTTTCTAAAACATCTAGAAGTCTACAAAAATGTCCAAGAAAACATCTCAACGTTTTATAACATGTCTCTAGTCATATCTCTACGTCTATTTAGACATCTCCAAAATAAGTGTAGAAAACGCAAAGAAACAGCCCCGCTATGTTGACGTGGCATGCCATATCAGCATAATTTTATGCCACGTCAACTAATTTACAAGCGGCATGTCATGTCATATGCCATGTCATCTTATTTTCTCCAAAAGCTGCCCGGAGGCTGCCCAATCCCGTTTTTTAACCTTAGTCAGATTTTTATCCAAGGAAAAAGTGATTTTCAAAAAATTACCCTCCTTGAAATTTTTCCACCAAAGCTGACGTGGCCATCTATGTTTTTGCGGACGCCTTGTTGGACATCAATGAGTCCTTAAAAATGTCATCAAAAATCTCAATGTCTTTGGTAACACCAACTGGTTCCATTCAAATTTTCCGAAGTCATCTGGAACATCCTTGGAAATTTACCCTAAATTGCAATCCTCTTCTTTAACGTCTTTGATGTCTCAGCGGACAGAGTATGTTAGGCCTTGGACATCGCATGTTTTGGGCAAACATCAAAAAAAATACGGACTTCTTCTAGTGAATTCACCATTGATTTGCAGCAGATTACGATAGTAGTTATCAATTCTATGTTTGTCCTTCATAAGACACTTTTCAGAGCTTACCTAAAAATTGATCACCGTCAGTCTTGTAGACTATCTCAAGCAGATGGAATGTTCTAATCTTTCAAGTAGGCAGCAATTGGTCGTGGGTTGGCAAAGTCGGTGGATCTGTACGATATGTACATTTATATTTGCACAATACGCACGTAAGTGTGGTAAGCTATTGTTACTTCTTACGGTTAATTCATGATATGCTTACATTTTAGTATATCTGTCCGCAAGACTAATTTTGGATCCCTGACAAATGTCATTCTTCTTGCTGAGTGGCATATCATTCTAGAGAATCCTTGTTGATCACCCTCTAAATTGGTATGAATAGAAATCCCTAATAACTTGTTTTGCAAAATTTGAGATGTATTTGACCAAGTGAGAGCTCTTGAAGCCAATGAGCCATTGTCTTCATATGTGAAGGTATTTCCGAGATTTACGTTTCCTTGATTTGCTTGATTTGGCATGACTTCACTCTCATTAACTCTTTGTTGGCACTCTTGTCAAAGAGGCTGTGCCACTACTAAACAATGTTAGGGTGGAGAACTCTCTCACTTGCTAAACATTGAACTCTGATTAAAATTTCTGACACCTAGGTTGATGGTGTCAGATTGCAGCATCCTACTTCTTTAACCTTCCTGAACGGACCATTATTTGATAATGGCTCAATGCTAGTTGTTACAGAAGGACCCCACGTCTATCGCAAAACCCTCCACATTATGTTAAATTGAACGGTTTCAAAGGACCTCTTGGATATAAATTAATACTCAATGTACCTAATGGAAGCGGTGAATGAATGAATGAATGGTTGATACTACTCTTGCTGTACTATGTCCACTCACTGTTCTCCTAGCTTTGCAGTTGAGTATTTGGGACCTGAGGCAAGGTGAGCAAGGTGGATGTGTTCAATAAATGTTGGGTGCATTCTCTGGGGAGTGCTTGAATGCCGTTGCTTGCTCATCCGAGGGATTGGTTGCCATAGGTGGTGCTGAGCGTGTAGTCTTTGTTATGGATCCCCTGAATGTGAGTCACCCTGCTCCTTATAGGCTTCGGCATGTGGCTTTGTTAATCAGTTATCTGTTCCAAGTATTTTCAAACCTGAGTGACAAGTTTGTTTCCTGATCATGCAAGGATTGCTTCTAAATATTTTCTTGTATTCTGACAGGTGGACTCCAAGGTCGCGATGGACTAGTTGCTTAAAGTACGAGGTAGGCACTTGCTTGCTTTACTAAGTATTTGATAGTAGCATTGACAGATTTATTAACGTTTGCAATCGCCAGAAAGAACTTAGGGGGATAATATTTATCATGATTTTGAAGTTCTTTTGTTTCTACTCTGCAGGTCACTGGGTTATCATTTTTGGCAGTGGATCCTGGTCTTCTGTATGTTCATGGATTAGACTATGAGGTACTTATCTTTTTTTGAGAGGCAAATATTGTTGGAATGTTGTGTATGGAGCTTATTTAAGGCCATTCGAGTTGAGGAATAAGGACAAATGCATTGCACATGCTTCTGAGCCGTATGTGCTCAAGGACTTATGTTCTCATGTTTATTCCACGTTTTTAATTGCCCTCCGTAATATTCGTACATCAAGTAGGTTGTTTGTGGACCTTGGAATAGAGAAAAAATTGGTGGGAGCAATACAGCAGTCTTTGCATTTTGAGGCGACTCAAGATGGCTAGGTTCTGACAAAGTATGATCCCTGCCTTTCTATATATCTTTTCTAGTGTGGATTAAGTTACTGGGTTTTTTTTACTACCTATCACCAGATTTCAACAATTTTATGGTCTAGTTACAAGGCTATTGAAATTTCAAGTGAAAATGTGCTTGTTTAGTTAGATTTAGTAGCAAATTTGTTGTAATTTGCCAGAAACTGTATTATAGGCTCCAAAATAACAAAAATGTAGGCAACATTCGCCAGAATTGGTAGCCTTTGCCAAATTCTTGGAGTCACACCAGCGACAAAGTAGTGACCTAATGGACAAATTTCCATTTTACAGATTAGATTTTGATTTGTTTATATGCTTAGGATTGAGCAGAAATTCATTTGTTTTCGTATATATAAATTGTTCAGCTGCCATGCCAATCTTTCCTCGTTCTCACGTCACTATGGTACTCTGGCAATGCTATGATTCAGATCTCTTTGCAGGCTGGAGCGAAGCTGGCACAATTTATGCAGGTCATGTGGTAGGGTGATGCAGATCTGGGTGTAATCAAAGCAGAGTCTGAAGCAAAAAAGAAGACTTTGCGTCATGTTCTGGCGCAGGTCTCTGTTTCCCATTTGCTTTCGTCTTGCTTGCACAGTTCAAATGATTAGAATGCCTAGACTCTAAAGAAACGAACCGTAGAATTAGTGGAATGAAATGAAGTATTTTCTTATTTTCACAAGGATTGCAGGATATCTATTCCTGCAAGGATTACGTAAATTTCATTTCAGTACCATAAGGATGTGCTTGTACAAATGTACATTGTAGTATCTGCAGTAGACGATTGGTAGGCCAAGGTTTCAGATCAATTGAAGTTCATTGTGAGAGTATTTGAGTTGTGACAATTGGTCCTATAACCATAAGAGACTAATATTGGCACTTATGTTTGATTCAATAAGCATTGCCCTCTTTAGTGTAGGTGCTCCGTCAATATGGGGAGGACTTTTAAGTGTGGTGCTTAGGAAAAAATAATAGTGGTGACAATTTGTGGGTCAAATATTCTAGTTTTTGAGCCAACCTGCATTTGAGCACAGAGAGCTTGTAAAAACAAGTGCGCCCTTGTACTTGTTTTGTTTTTACAGAGTGCTATGTAGAATTCTTACAATCAAATTTTCCATTTCATTTTCAAATAATAGTTGTCAGTTTCCTACAACACAACAGTTTCTCCAAACTGTATGCCTTGAATGATGATGATGTTTGATTTAACATCATGTAAGGTAGGATCACCTTAACCCTGGAACATCATTGTAGACCAGAGTGGTCTGATGGATGACTTCCTTTGAGACTCTAGAATGGAAAAAAAAATCTCATTCAATATTTTTTTGGAAGTTGCTTGACTGCATTTTTAGTAAATAGTGTTGCAAATTCCCTCAATATGGTATTATTAACTTTTTAAAGAAGAAGATGCTTAATCCATGGATCAACCTTGAACAATAGAACTATAATGAGCTAGACTAGGACCAATCTAGCATACTACATTAGAGAGATTTGTTACATTAGGGAGGGTCATTTGCATTCATGGTGTTTGTATGCGAGTTGTGTTGGATTGGTAATCAATATTACTTTAGAGTGGTTTGTTGCTTTAAAAAGTGGTGCTGATTAGAGGTTCTATTATAGGGTATTTTGGCCATTTTGTGCTAGTTACTTTTGATGTGAATTTTAGCCATAAATGATATTTTTTGAATTTGGGTCCAACTAATGAAATGAAGCTTATCAAGTGCAGTTTCTACTCCAATTGAAAATTTTGAAAATTTCAATATTTATAGCAATATGAATTTTGGACCTATAAGTATGGTTAACTGATTTTCTAATTTTAATATGACATGGTAACTTTAATTTATACCATCATATTATGCACTATAATATACATTAGTGGTGAAAATTTTAGACTACTTTAGTGCATTTTGTATTTGATATGAATTTTCTTCATTTTTTTCCTTAAACTAATTTACAATAACTCCAATCTTTTCAAGAAAAAAATACAGTTTTATGACTTGTAGCAGACATATTATTTTATCTTTGAAAAGTAAATATAAAACTTTTCATTCATATTTAGTTGCAAAATGGTAGCCAAAAAAATAATGGATAATAAGGCTTCAAATCATGAGTAATTGGCCCATCTTTCTAGAGTCAAGCCTTTGCAAAAAAATTTAGAAAAGAATCACTTTTATTCCAAGTAGAAGACAAAATATAAAAACTTTGGCGCAACATCAAGATTACGGACTGTGTAGCAAGTTGGACTATTGAAAATTGGGGCCATTTCATAATCAACGGCAAATCAATCTAGTTGCTTATTGATTGAAGCTACTAGCACTTATGAAGGTGCATTCAATTTTCCACGTTTCATTCTTAGAATCATACAAGGAATCAAGTATAAAAAGAAAACCCGCCACCACCACCGCCACCGCCACCGCCACCGCCTTGCATAAAAATTTACAAGCACAAAGAATATGAAGTAGAAAGAACATTTGATTTACAATGAAGATGATGCAAACTAAAATATCTTATATATTGAGATGGTTACGATATCAATAATTGCACATAGGAACCAACAATAAATGTAGTTAATGCGCCTCAAAAAGATATAGGACTTTTATCAACTTTATTCTAATAAACCACAATCTGTTCAATGATAGTTTATTAACGGAGCTTCTACATTGATCCCAAAGCTGTATATAAAGATAGGAAAGTTGTTGAAGAACAAGAAGACAATATAACCTTGTCCCAAAATAAATCCAGGGCTTCCTCAAAATGGCTAGATTAATACGTGAGTTGCTCCTATTTCAAGGGATTTCATAGTTATTGTAGCTTCTACCAAAGTCCAATAGGTGTGAATGAATGGAAGTCAACAATGAAGCAGTGCATGTTGAAAATAGGTAGCAAAAGTGACAAATTTTTGCCCTTTTGGAAATTGCTCCAGTGGTATTAATTTTGATCATTCTCTGAGCAACGTTGATGCAATGATGTCCATTGATGTCCTTTGTATTCAATTTCAACAATGTCTTGTGATTCAGCTCAAGGAAATTCTCAACAAGGAATTTATTAGTAGCAGTTTCTATATAGTTTTGGAATGAATTCTTCACCTTTGGTTGGTTAGAAGTTGTATTTCAATTTCCTTTGTAGGGATTGAATTGCTATATAGTCTTTGGAGCATGAAATTTGCAGATTCTTTTGCTTTAGGGTGTTTGAATTAGCTTCAATTGTAGTCCATCAAGTTGTAGACAGTCAATGTCGAATTTAATTTGGGACAAGTATATTTAGAAACCCTAGATTTATTTTGAGACAAAGGAAGTAGCATTTTTGTCTATCTAAACTTATTAGTTTTTTGATAGTTTATCATATTATAATTTTTGATAGTTTTTGATAGTTTACCTAAACCAAAAGATTTTTTAGAGATTTTTTAGATCTCAGGACCATCTTGAGCTTTCTATGTTACAATTATTGAACCAAGCTTTTGCAACTGCCAAATCCTTCACCACTACAAGTTGAAGATAAAGGTGAATCTTCAATAAAACAAAAACAAATTTGTGTTGATCAACCATGGCATACTAATCTTCAATTTGACGCTTAGCCTTAATGATCTGAAAGTTTCAAATTCGATGATCCAAAAAGTTATCTCTCAAGAAAGTTTTAAAGGTCTCAACATTGAGTAAAATCTTAGACTTTGTCCTATGGAAGGAAAGTCATGGTCACAATCAATGGCCCTATCTATTCTTTATCAAGAAACCAACAAGCAGACTATGTTGCAAAAATTATTTGTCATATTCTTGATTTCTTGCAGTTGTGAAATAAAGGTCACTTGTACTCTTCTACAGACTTGATGCTAAAAGGGGAGGTGATGTCATGGACATTCAAAGACCTTTTAGATATCTTGATTCCTCTAGTATTTTGTAGAAGCTTTTATAGTCTTCTGGAAGCTTCCATAGTTTTTTGGAGGTTCTTCCAGAGATTCTTTCAAGAACTCCAACTACTAGTATAAGAAGGAGGCAAGAAAAAGGATTCCTCAATCTTACCAACACCAATTTTTGAGCATTCTTTTAGTGTTGTCTTGTCTTATAGCTTGTTTAGTTCTTAATCTAGTGTAATATGCTTTTGTAATAGCTGTTCTTCTATATATTGTACTTCTTGTTTTCTAATTCTTGTGTCGCTGACAGGTAAAGCAGAGTATTACTTTGCTTTGAAAATTTTCATACTTCTTCCTAACTTGAGGCTTTACTCAAATTTAGAGTCTTTAGATCTTGTTTGCAGAGTAGAATTTGAATTACAAGGCTCAAAATCTTGACAAAGTTATATTGACAAAAGTGCAAGCAACCTTGAAATACAAATATTGTGTTGCTCTTTGCTTAGTCATATCTCACATATGCATTCTTTTTAGATCCAAATTAAGAATCATTAATTCAAAATAGAATAAAAAGGTTGATTGTAAAAATTCAAGATAAACCATCGCTGTGAATTTCACATTTAATTGCAACTTGTGTTTTGTAACAAGAGCATTGCATATGGTAACATGCACTTGTAATCTAACATTTTGAGATCATTAGTTTAATTTTAAGAAACAAGAAGACATGCTTTGCAAGTGTCTTCTGGATACATTTTTTCAGAGTTACTTCTAAATGCACACTAAAAAGCTATAAGGGTATTCTTCTTGCAATTAGACAACAATCAAGTGTGACTCACAGACCAGATGCTTTCATCGTTGTGATGTTGCGCTTTTGACCCTTTGGCCTCACTTCTCTTTGATTCAAGTGCACAAGTCTTAATTTCCTTGGGGTTTGTGTCATACTTGAACTTTGTGATTTAGACATGTTTTCGAATACATTGTTGCTAATCCTAATACTTGCTTAAGTCTTACTATGATTTACCACTAGCCATGGCAGACTAGGATAAGGTTTTCATAGTGATAGAAAAACTCTATATGCAATCACTACAATATGCAGTAAGGAATAATGAAACACCAAGACATTGGGAAATAAAATTAAAAAAAAGCCCTAGCTAATGGTAAAGAATTTGAACTTGCAAATTGGCAGGCGCAAACTTCTATTGATGTTGAAAATTATGCAATAGTTTTTGAGGCATGGTTGACGGGTCACAAAATAAAAACCAACTATGTGTGAGTATTGAAGTAAGTCAAATATCTTAAATCCAAAAAAATACATCTTTATGCAAAATTCTAGTCAAATTTAATATGGCTTTTCTCCAAAGTTTGAGGACTATTGTCTTTGCATATGGAAGTGTACAAACCCCCATAATAATAGGGCGTGGAAGTGCGTTGTTCTTCAATAGTGTAGCCAAAATCATGAAATTGAAGACCAGTGCAATCTCAACGTTGTTTGGGCGTTAGATGTTTGGCGGATACAAACGAGGTCGCTTCAGATATAAATATGGCCAATAGAATGTTGCCATTTTTGTACTTTACCAAAGATAATATATTGTCTACCAACATTTGTACACATGTCCGCCTCTAATTATAATTCAACGCATACCGTCTTCTACTAGTAGAAAATTTATCCTTGTTCAATTGGTCACATAAACTCATTTTGTCCAAAAACAACTTACCTTTTCAAAACCAAATCATTTTTGGATGAGTTATCTTGGAAGTTGTTCCTAAACAATTTACTTTCAGTGGTTATAGACAAGTTATAAGTGGATATGGACAAGTGGATCCGGACGACAAAGTTGTCAAAGACCAAATTTCTACTAGTGCTCATGTCTACAAAAATTTATGATATTGTGTCTACCCGTCTACCAAAAAAAATTCGGCCCAAGTTGCATTTTATTTTCTAGAACCCACACATCCTATCCACCAAGCTACAATTTCATATTCTTATAGTCCAAAATATTTAAAATATTTACTATTTCTCCAACTATAACTTTTATACATTAAACCCAAATTCTGTGACTTTGATAAGTTGATTTTCTTTAAAGTATGGCAAATAGTTGATTCAATTTTTCTTCCACGGTCTAAATTATAAAAAAAAAAATTCAATTATAATATTCTCATCAATCCTAAATATTTAAAATACTACCAATTTGCCCGTTCATCTTTGTCATACATTAAAATTGCCAGCAATCTGGATTTCTACGCGAGCAACCTAGACCATAATCCGGATATCCGCATGCGCAATCCGGATATCTACCTAAGTTCGTAAATCCTAAACCCTAGAAAAAACCCTCAACTTTCAGATGTATATGAAACCCTCGACTTCTCTACTTGCCCATTTCCTATTTTGATTTTGCAGGGTGATCTTCGGCGGAGGTTGCCGCCATGGACACCAACGGAGAGGAAGTTGTAGACAGGCAAGTGCAGGTGAAGTTTGTTACAAAGTTGCCACCTGCGCTTCGCGTGGTCACTTCTGCTTTTGCTATTCCTGCCAAGCTTGGCCGATATGGGCTCTCCGAAGTCGTCAACACTCTCCTCGGCTTAGGTATTCCTCAGTCCCACTCTTCTCTTCAATCCTCTTTTCCTTCTCTTCTCCATTGGCATTGAATGACAATATTAATTCAATTGCCCTTCCAAAGTTAGTCCAAAATACCCAAGGATGTCTACAAAATACCAAAACTCAACACTATTGTCAAAAACTTCAAATAACTCGCAAGAATTTCCGCGAGAAGATAGCAAAGTTTGAAGGGACCCCTAAGTCCATCAAACAAGCTTAAAAAATAGCAACAAGGAGCTTGAAATGCTCCCCAAAACACATGTTTTGCAACTTTGGTCTCAACGTGACCAAAAAAAATCAACCAGATGAACCAATGTGTTACAAAGCCAAAAAATGGCTAGAAGGGGTGAATTGAGAGGAAAAGAGGTGCCCCTTATATACTCTTCCAA
This sequence comes from Neckera pumila, assembly GCA_963969595.1. Taxonomy (NCBI): domain Eukaryota; kingdom Viridiplantae; phylum Streptophyta; class Bryopsida; order Hypnales; family Neckeraceae; genus Neckera; species Neckera pumila. Next base: position 20,462,800 of record OZ018414.1, read on the forward strand.
GGGAACCCACTTCCTCTCATTTCTTTGTGGTAAAGCTATCTTTTGAGATTTTAATCTCAAATTATCAATTTTGACTTTCTACGCTGGACCAATTTCTAACTTTTGGAGATTAACTTTAAATCACAAATGAATTTGAGCCATTGGCTTCAAAAGGCCATTCTAGTCCATAAAACCTCTTACCCCCTAATTTGGCATCAAAAACTCATTAAAACTTAGCGCTAACTGAACACCAAAAAGGGTAAAAATCCAATTCTTAGAATTTGACTTTTTTGAGAAAAGTAACTAGCCTATGCTCTTTAGTATGTATAAGGGGGTAAGAAAAGACCTAATTTTGACCTCATTCCAAATTTGTATGCTCTCGGGACGCCCGTCAACTCCATCGTAATCTTCAATTTTGTCGGTACGAAGAGAATCTCGTCAGTTAGGACACTTTTGGTTATTGGAATGTCTTGAAACTTGTTGGAGCATTTTATTAACATAAAACAAGCTAATCCAATTTATAGTGAGATTTTACCGCAATCTGGGTAATTTCTAGGAATTTCCCGTTGTAGGTTAAGGCGGTTGACTATTTGGAAAGGCATTATCCGAGGATCAAAAAATTCTAAAACCTTTTGTAGAATCTCTCATTGAATTCTACAAAAGGTGTACAAGCCCATTTCTCAACTTTACATGATGGTCCAAGGAGATTCTTCAATCTGCAAGCTAACAATTGGGGATTCTACAAAAAGTGGAAATCAATTGGAAACTCAAAACCTATCCGTGAACTGGCTTCTAGGTTTTTTACCAAGTTCTCTTGGACCAATTTTAGCTATGTTATGTCACCTACCTGGTAGCCTTAGGTAAGTTGGCCTTTTCTACTAAATATCTACAATTTGTACAATTTACGGGTTTCTACTCTATTTATATGTGGAAATTGACTTTATTTTAGGAAAATATCCTATTTGGGACCAAATGCTATAATGGCATGTGACATACCTATTTTGGTTTTACATTCTTTTTTGGATTTTTTGTATATAAAACTATATTCAAAATATTAAAGAAAACAAAAACAAAAACTGTGAGTTCTAAGTGATGAACTAGGAGCTCACAGCTTCTTACCACATTATTGTGCAATATTGACAATTGCAATTGTTGATCTTCCATAACATTGTTAACCAACCTAAGCCATTCACCCTTGGAGGAGGAGATAATCCCTTTATGGATGCTTGGGAGTGAATTGAGGTTAATCTAATGGAAGACATTGACTGGTGGATTGTAAATTGTTGGCTGGATATATTGGCCAGGTTCGTAAGCTGCTAGCCGGGTAAGTTTGTGAATGTACAAAGTAAACAGTATTATGTAGAGTCCTATTTGAAGACCCGTTGATTATGAATGCTACAATATGTCCTTCAGTCCAAAGATGCCTGTTCACCATATTGCTACTTTGAGTAAATGAGAGAGGGCAAACCATCCACTTTTCATTCCATTCAGATCTCAATTGCATTTTTCTCAGGGGGGGTGGGGGGTGTGGGGTTGGGGGGGGGGTTGAAATTTCCTATTTTCTTGAATAAACTCATTGGAATTTTTTTAAATTTTTTTGAAAAGTGTGGGTCAAGGATTATAATTTAGGATCTCCTCCACCCACCCTACCACCAGGGTTGTCTTCGCTGACATCACGACGGGCGCGACAACTAGACGTCACACAATGTCTAGTAGACCCCTCGCGACATCCAATAAGGTCAAAATTACCTTTGACTTTCCTAAAAGTTACCTCCCTTTGACCTACGCCACCTGGACGCCATGTGGCATCCACGTGGCATAATCAAGGGCGCATGCGGGTTTGACAAGGACAAGGGACTGCAGGTTTAGGGCGACCACGGGTAGGGTGACCTCTTGTAGAGGCGACCTCTTGTAGGGGCGACCTCTTGTATTGTAATTTAATACTGCCACTTCTACTGCGTTTATAAAAATACATAGAAAAATACTTTTTTTCAAAATCTAACCATAAGATCTTATACTTCATTTGTCTTAGATCATGTGGTAAAAATTTCATGAAATTTGACCATATGGATTGGAAGATATTAGCATCCACAGTTGGAAAAAGGAAATTCTGAACTTTGGCCTACAATTACAGCTGACTTTCACTGCCATTTGTGGAAAAGTCTTGTGCTATAAACTTGGGATTAAAAAATATTTTGTGTTGAATAATAGAATTGAAAGTCTTGGAAAAAATTCCAAAAAAAGTACACTTGGTTTTCATTCTTTAACCCCTAAAGACCCAAGGCCTTTTCTAACTCAAAAACCACCCAAAACTACCATTTCTAGAGCATTCATCAAAAAAGTTTGAAAATTTTATTTTTTGGGAATGTATACGTAGGATCTTATAGTTCACTTGTATGAGAATATGTGGTAAAAATTCTGTGAGGTTTGACCATACAGATTGCAAGATATTTGCATTCAAAGTCTTCTTTTTTTTTTCCCATTGTGCCCAAAAATTTTAGATGCCTTTGACCGCCGTTTGCTGAATTTTTTTCCACTACAAACCTTGAATTTAAAATTTTTCCTTATGGAAAAACATATTAGGCATGTACAAGCCAATTTTCAAGGCAATCCAAAACAAGTAAGACATTCAAAAAAATTAATATTTGCCACAATGTCCCAAGAATTGACAATACATGAGGCCATTTTCAAATCAATTTTTCCATCACATATTTTTAGATATAGGAAGCTTGAATAGAGGGTTCAAAGATGCACTTATACTTGAGAAGCCAGAAGAAAAAAAATAGAAAACCTCAAAATCTCTAACTTTTAGAAGCTCCTAAAGCCTAATGTGACCTCCCAATAGGCACAACAATAGCCTAATTCTCCTCTCTTGCCACCTCTACTGCCCCTTGGGAGTCAAAGGCAGATTGCTGAGGGGCAGTAGTAGAACAAACTAAATTTTTTATTCAAATGTTCATAACTTATTGAGAATAAGTCGGATTTTGACAAAATTTGTATCTACGCAAAGCTTATGAGAAACTACACACTCAAAAAAAGTTTGAAAAAATCACATTGAATATGAAGTTTGAACAAGCTTGCCCAAAGTCCCAAGTGTCCCCTGAGGGGACACTTGGGCCTTTACGGGTTAAGTAGAAGTAGGTCCAAGATTGAATAAAATTTTAAAATTGTTGATAGCTCTAAGATAGAAATGAAACACAATAATTCCAATGGGGCAATTGTTCTAGGAAGCAACCTAAACCTTGACAAAAAAAATTTTTTATGGAAATTGTGAAAATTGCACTCAAAAATGAAACCTAGTATGTTATTTTTTCAAGAAGCTTCTTTGTTTGCCCAAAAAACAAGATTGTCCATAACTTTCTCATTACTAATCCAAATAGAATGAATCAAAGTTTCACATGCATATAGACAAAAATACAATATTTGAAGAGAAAAAATTTAAAAATGTAGTTTTGATTTTTTGTGATTTTTGTGCTACTTGTTGACCTCCATTTTTGGCTTAGAGTGGAATAACTAATGCTTTCAAACACCAATTGAAAAAATTCTTATGCAAATCTTTGTTTTTTGTTTCATTTTATAAAATTAAAGTGAAAAATAATTCATGATAAAGAGCCTTGGAGAATTATAAAAATAAATAATGATTAAAGTTCATATTTAAATGTCCACTGTTTATTTTTTAATTTTAGATCAACATGGCAAATTTTGCATGAGTAGGATGATTTTTTGAAATTTGAAAAAAATAAATGGAGAAGTTCTTAAATGTCCACCCTTTATATATTTTGTTTTCAAATCAATGTGACAAGTCATTCAAAGTTAGGAGGATCCTTAATTTGAGGATTGCAAAAATTTAGTAATTTAATAAGGAAAGTTCTTACTTAAATCTCTATATATTATCTTTTGTTATTAAATCAATATAACAAATAAAACTTGAGTAGAATTAGTCTTTAAAAACTCCAAAAAATGTATGGAAGAATTCTTATTTAAAGGTCTATCTATTGCTTTTACTTATAGAATTAAAGTGACAAATGATTCAATAATAGAAAGAATCTTAGAGAACTGCAAAAATAAATAGGATGTTTCTTATTTAAATCTCTATGCTTCATTTCTAATTATTAAATCAACATGACAAATAATTCTTGAAAAGGATGAATCTTTGAAAATTTCTAGAGATTAATAAAGAAGTTCTTGTTTAAATCTCCATTCTCTATTTTTTATTTTAAAATCATAGTAAAAATAATTCATGATCAAAATTAATCTTATGGAATAGTTCTTACTTAAATCTCTACCTTTTTATTTTTTTATTATTAACCCCTAAAGGACCACTGTCCCCGCCATTGTCCTTTTAGGGGACAAATGGGATTTTAGACAGGTACCTAGGGGAGTACGGGCTGAATTTTTGTCGTAATTTTCTTAAACTTTTTTTGGGAAGATAGAAAAACTACTAAGCTTCATGGGAATATAAGTTTTGTTTTCAATTGCTACCCGAGAAAAAAATTATGCCCAAATAAGCTCAAAATAGCGTTCAAGGGGCAATAAAAAAAAATCTGCAATTTTTTTTTTAATAAATTTCTTTCTTATAGATTATATTTTTGTCTATCTAGAAAGATTTTATTCATTTCATTTGGATTTTTTATGAGGAAGCTATGGACAATCTTGTTTTCTGGACACTTAGAGCATCTTCCTGAAAAAATTACTTGTAGGATTCATTTTTGAATGCAATTTTTACAATTTTTCAAAAAAGAAAGTCCCACATGGTTTAGTTTTCTTGCTAGAGCAATTTCACAATTGCAATTAGTAATTTTTGATACCATATAAAAGATATTCATATTTTTTATTTTCCTTCTATCTTATACCTACTTCTACTTAACAGTTTTTTTAACAATGAAAGTATAGCTTTTTGAATTTGTTTTTTTGCTAGATTCTCAATTCAATTCTCCACTATAAACATTTAAAACTCAAAACTCTGTAATGCAAAAATTTAAAGTTAAAAATGTTCAAAGTCCAAAAATCTAGTCCCACAATGTGCTGAAAAATTTGTTTTCTTCACTTTAAATGCAGAAATCTTGCAATCTGTGCAGTCAAAAATTTTGAATGTTTTTTTAAATACTCTTATACTAGATAAATGTAAGATCTTACGTTTAGATGTGCAAGAAAAACAATTTTCAAATTTCTTTACTCTTTGCTATGGAAATGGCAGTTTTGAATGTTTTTTTGCAAAAAAAAAGCCTAGGGCCTTTAGGGATTAAATCAATGTGACAAATAACATTTAAGTAGAATGAGTCTGTCAAAATCCTAAAATAAATAGGGAAGTTTGTACTTAATCTCTATCCTATGATTTTTGTTGTAGAACCAAAGTAGCAAATAATCCATGATAAAAAATATTCTTGGAGAATTTTCAAAAATAAACAAGGAAGTTAGTATTAAAATCTCTATACTTTGTCTTTTATTATTTAATCAATGTGACTACCAATACTTGAGTAGAATGAGTCTTGGAAATTTCCAAAAAATAATTGGGGAAGTTTGTATCTAAATTTTCAAAAAAACTTTTTTTATTTATAGAATAAAATGAAAAATTATTTATAGTAAGAAATCTTTAAGATTTGCAAAAAACAAATGGGTAGTTTCTTACTTAAATGTTCACTATTTTCAAAAAAAATCAACAGAATCAATTATTCATGATTAGGAAGACTGTAATAAATAGTTCATAATTGATTATTGTAGAGGAATGGTCCTTCATTCTTAAAAAGAATCTTCTCTCTTTCAAGGGGTGGGTGAAGGTGGGGCGACTTCAAGAGGGCAAATGAAAACAACTAAGATAGGACAATGTCTAGTAAAAGATTTTTTTCTCAAAAGGTGACTGCTTGTAGTACAATGACCGCGTATAGGAAGAAAGTTCAAAGTCTTTACAAGGACATTTTTCTTGTCCAGAGGCGCGTGGGGATGAGGCAACCACAAGTGGTAGGGTGACCGCTTGGGTAAAGCAGCCCATTGTGGTCAAATGACCCATGGAAGATACATGATGATTCCATTGTGGTTTTTCTAACCACAATCAATATCTCACCTAACTTCAATGGAGTAATTAGTGACCTTATTAGAAACATGTAGTAATTTCAGTGTAAGTCATTGTAGGAAGTGACTTTTTATGGCCATCCACATATAAAGAAAAATTGTCTCCTTTAGAAGAGGTAGGTGAGCATTATGGATACACTTGCAATTGGTTTTGGAGTAGTCTGCCAACTTCTTTGGGCTAAACACTTGAGAAATTCATAGCTAATTCATAGTCTGTCTGAAAATTATGATTTCAATTGCCTTCACAAATTCTCATACTTGTCTTCTCATAGGAAAAAAATTGAAAAACTTTGGTGATGGGATGATGGCAGACTCCTAATTCTGACCACAATGGGCTACTTTATCTTAGTAGGCAACTACGCATTAGTGAAAAGCTCAAAGTCTTTGGAAGGACCATTTTCCTGTCAAGGGGCACATGGGGATGAGGCGACCACGGATGGTGGGGTGATCACTTGCAGTAGGCGATTGCGCATTCGAGAAATGCTCAAAGTCTTTGGAAGGACATTCTTACTTGTCAAGGGGCACGTGCGGATGAGGCGACTGGGGGTGGTGGAGCGACTGCTTGTAGTAGGAGACCGCCAAGAGGAGAAATGCTCAAAGTCTTTGGAAGAATGTTTTTCTTGTCAAGGGGCGCGTGCGGATGAGGCGACCATAGGTGGTGGGGTGACCACTTGTAGTAGGCGACCGCGAAGAGGAGAAATGCTCAAAGTCTTTGGAAGAATGTTTTTTTTGTCTAAGGGGCGCGTGCGGATGAGGCGACCACGGGTGGTGGGGCGACCTCTTGTAGTAGGCGACCGTGAAGAGGAAAAAAGCTTAATGTTGTTGGAAGGACATTTTTCTTGTCAAGGGACGCGTGCGGGTGAGGTGACTGCTTGTAGTAGGCGACTGCGCATTGGAGAAATGTTCAAAGTCTTTGGAAAAACAATTTTCTTGTCAAGGGGCACGTGGGGATGAGGCGACCACGGGTGGTGGGGCGACCTATTGTAGTAGGCGACCGCAAAGAGGAAAAAAGCTCAATGTTGTTGGAAGGACATTTTTCTAGTCAAGGGGCGCGTGCGAATGAGGCGACCATGGGTGGTGGGGCGACCGCTTGTAGTAGGCAACCACAAAGAGGAAAAAAGCTCAAAGTTATTGGAAGGACGTTTTTCTTGTCAAGGGGCGCATGTGGATGAGGCGACCGCTTGTAGTAGGCAACTGCGGATTGGAGAAATGCTCAAAGTCTTTGGAAGGAGATTTTTCTTGTCAAGGGGCGCGTGCGGATGAGGCAACCACGGGTGGTGGGGTGACTGCTTGTTGTAGGCGACCGCAACGAGGAAAAAAAAGCTCAATGTTGTTGGAAGGGCATTTTTCTTGCCAAGGGGCACGTGCGCATGAGTCAACCGCGGGTGGTGGGGCGACCGCTTGTAGTAGGCGACTACGCATTGGAGAAATGCTCAAAGTCTTTTAAAGAATGTTTTTCTTGTCAAGGGGCACGTGCGGATGAGGCGACCACGGGTGGTGGGACGACCTCTTGTAGTAGGCGACCACGAAGAGGAAAAAAGCTCAAAGTCTTTGGAAGGATGTTTTTCTTGTCAAGGGCGCGTGCGGATGAGGCGACTGCTTGTAGCAAGCGAGTGCGCATTGGAGAAATGCTCAAAGTCTTTGGAAGGACATTTTTCTTGTCAAGGGGCGCGTGCGGATGAGGCAACCACGGGTGGTGGGGCGACCGCTTGTAGTAGGCGACTGCAAAGAGGAAAAAAGCTCAATGTTGTTGGAAGGACATTTTTCTTGTCAAGGGGCGCGTGCGGATGAGGCGACCACGGGTGGTGGGGTGCCCGCTTGTAGTAGGCGACCGCAAAGAGGAAAAAAGCTCAATGTTGTTGGAAGGAGATTTTTCTTGTCAAGGGGCGCGTGCGGATGAGGCGACCATGGGTGGTGGGGCGACCGCTTGTAGTAGACAACCGCAAAGAGGAAAAAAGCTCAAAGTTATTGGAAGGACATTTTTCTTGTCAAAGGGCGCGTGGGGATGAGGCGACTGCGCATTGGAGAAATGCTCAAAGTCTTTGGAAGGAGATTTTTCTTGTCAAGGGGCGCATGCGGATGAGGCGACCACGGGTGGTGGGGCGACCTCTTGTAGTAGGCGACCGCAAAGAGGAAAAAAGCTCAAAGTCTTTGGAAGGACGTTTTTCTTGTCAAGGGGCACGTGCGGATTAGGCGACCATGGGTGGTGGGGCGACCTCTTGTAGTAGGCAACCGCAAAGAGGAAAAAAGCTCAATGTTGTTAGAAGGACATTTTTCTTGTCAAGGGGCGCGTGCGGATGAGGCGACCACAAGTGGTGGGGCAACCTCTTGTAGTAGGCGACCGCGAAGAGAAAAAAGGCTCAATGTCTTTGGAAAGAATTTTTTCCTGTCAAGGGGCGCTGCAGATAGGCGATTGCGGATGGTGGGGCGACCATGATGGGCGACCGCGGATGTAAGAAATACAAACTTCTAGACCAAACAACTTTTGTTTTAAAGAGTCACATGCGATTAAAGGCGACCGCGGGTAGTGCAACCTAGCTTTTGATTCAAAGAGGCACATGCATGTAAGGGTGACCACCGGTGCAATGACCCAATTTTTGTTTAAAAGAGGTGCATGCAAGTAAGGGCGACCGCGCGTGGGGTGACCACGGGTGGGACTACTACAAAAAGATCAAAGGTCATAAAAACAGAATCTAGAGAAACAACCAACAATCAATTGCAATTATGTTAGGAAATGGTTTAATGGATGTTTGGTGGACTCCTTCAATAGAAATATACTTATCAAGAATAGGTAAATAGAAAGTTTTGTTTTTGGTTAGAAAATAGATAGCTAAAAATAGTGGTGGCTACATTAGATAGGAAAAAAAATTAAATCTCCTTCAAAAGATATTTTGTCTCCTTCAAGGTGTACATATGAGGAAGTTTGACCATGTGTAGCAATCAAAGAAGGAGTAATATAAAGTAGGCAAAAAGCCATTATCTTTCAAAAATAAAGCATTAAGATTTAAATAAGAAAGTTCTCACTCCTTTATATTTTTCAATTCATTTGACAATGTCACATAAATTTTATAAAAAAGAAACAGGAAATAGAAATTTTAAGTAAAAGCATTTTTCTTTATTCTTTGAAATTATCTAAAATCTTTCCTATTCATGATTCATTTGTCACTTTGAATGTACAAATAAAAAATAAAGGGTGGTGATTTAGGTACAAAATTTTTTTTTAATGTTTTCAATTTTTTCTTTGTGCTACTCATCAAACTTTTCTATCATGTTAATTTTAAAAGTAAAAAATAAAAGGTGAAGATTTAAATAAGAATTTTTCCGGATTTTTTTGGGATTCTCAAGGATTCATGTATCCACAATGATTTAAAAATGAAAAAATAAGGGTGAAGAGTGAAGTAGGTTAGAATCAATTTCTTTTTTGTAATTTTCAAAGAATTATACTATTCATACACTACTTTTCACTTTCATTTTAAAAATAAGAATTCAAAAGTAGAGATTTAATTTCTCTAAATTCTAAAAGAGCCCTTATACGTTTGAATTATTTGTCACATTGATCTAAAAATAAAGATAAAAGATAGAGATTGTAGTAAAAACTTCACTATTTATTTTTTGCAATTCTTGTAGACTCTTTCTAATCATGAGTTATTTTTCATATTGAATTTTAAGTGAGAATTAAAGGGTGGAGATTTTAAGTAAGAACTTCCTTTTTATTTTTTTTGCAATTCTCAAAGAATCCTTATACATTTGAATTATTTGTCACATTGATCTAAAAATAAAAATAAAAGATGGAGATTGAATTAAAAACTTCACTATTTAATTTTTGCAATTCTCTTAGATTCTTTCTAATTATGAATTATTTTTCATATTGAATTTTAAGTGAGAATTAAAGGGTGGAGATTTTAAATAAGAACTTCCTTTTTATTTTGTTTGCAATTTTCACAAAGTCTTTATACATTTGAATTATTTGTCACATTAATCTAAAAATAAAAATAAAAGATGGAGATTGAATTAAAAACTTCACTATTTAATTTTTGCAATTCTCTTAGATTCTTTCTAATTATGAATTATTTTTCATATTGAATTTTAAGTGAAAATTAAAGGGTGGAGATTTTAAATAAGAACTTCCTTTTTATTTTGTTTGCAATTTTCACAAAGTCTTTATACATTTGAATTATTTGTCACATTAATCTAAAAATAAAAATAAAAGATGGAGATTGAATTAAAAACTTCACTATTTAATTTTTGCAATTCTCTTAGATTCTTTCTAATTATGAATTATTTTTTATATTGAATTTTAAGTGAAAATTAAAGGGTGGAGATTTAAGCAAGAACTTCCTTTTTATTATTTTGCAATTCTCAAAGAGTCCTTACACGGTTGAATTATTTGTCACATTGATCTAAAAATAAAAATAAAAGGTAAAGATTCATTTGAAGTAGAACTTCACTCTTTAGTTTTTGCAATTCTCTTAGATTCTTTTTAATCATGAATTATTTTTCATATTGATTTTTAAGTGAAAAGTAAAGGGTGGAGATTTAAGTAAGAACTTTCTTTTTGTTATTTTGCAATTCTCAAAGAGTCCTTACATGGTTGAATTATTTGTCACACTGGTCTAAAAATAAAAATAAAAGGTGGAGATTGAAGTAAAACTTCACTTCATTTAATTTTATTAAATCATGAGATATTTTCCATATTGAATTTTAAGTGAAAAGTAAAGGGTGGAGATTTAAGTAAAAACTTCCTTTTTATTTTCTTGCAATTCTCAAAGAGTCCTTACATAGTTGAATTATTTGTCACATTAATCTAAAATAAAACTAAAAGGTAGAAATTGAAGTAAGGATTTTCTTTTTTGATTTTTGCGATTTTCGTAGAGGCTTTATAATGAATATTTGTCATGTTGGATTTAAAAGTGAAAACTAAATTGTGGAGATTTAACTACTGAAGTAACAACTTCCTTGTTTATTTTTTACAATTCTTTTAGAGTCTTCATAATCATAAAGTGTTTGTCATTTTGATTATGTAAATAAAAAGTAAAGGTAAAGATTTAAATTCAAACTTTCTTTCTTTTCTTTTGTTGTTGTCAAAGAGTATTCCTAATTTCTAATTACAAATCATTTAATTGCCATGTTGATTTTAAAAATTTTAACTTTATGGTGGAGATTTAAATAAGAACTTATCCTTGAAGTTTTGCACTTCTCAAAGAATCATCCTACTCATGAATCATTTGTCAAATCGATCTAAAAATAAAAATTTAATTGTGGAAAATTAAATAAGACCTTATTCATTTAGTATTTGCACATCTCAAAGAATCTTCCTAATCACAAGTAAAATGTTGCATTGATTTAAAAAATAAATTGCGGTTATATGAGAAAAAAGATATCTTTTTAATTTTGAACTATTTTCTAAGAGCCCTCAATCCCTCATAATCATCAATGATTTGTCATGTTGATAATTAAAATGTAAAATAAAGGGTGAGATTGAAGTAAAAATATTTTCATTTATTTCTCCGATTCTCTAAGATTGCTAAGGATGATGATTTGTCATTTTGATTTATAATTAAAAAATAATGGGTAGAATTTCTGAATAGGATCTCTTCTATTTATTTTTTGGAATCTTTAAAAAAACATTAAACTCATGTATTAGTTGTCATGTTGATTTAAAAGTAAAAATAAAGGGTGTTGAATTACTTAAGAACTTATTCTTGTAGTTTTTGCAATTCTTAAAAAGTCCTTTCAATTTTGAATAATTTATCGTATTGATTTTTAAAAAAAAAATAAAAAGTGGAGCTTTAAGTAAAAAATTCTTTTCATTTTCAACAATTCTCAAAGTTCTTCTTAATAACAATTTATTTGTCACTTTGATTATTAGTTACATTGATTTCAAAATAAAAACAAATGGTAGCAAGTTAATTAAGAAAGTCTCTATTTATTTTTTGTAATTTCAAAAGAGTCTTTTTAATTTTGAATAACTTGTCATGTTGTTTTTAAAAATAAAATAAAAGATAGAGATTTCAATAAGAAATTGAGAACTCCTCCATTTATTTTTTACAATATTCAATGAATGATCCTATTTATATATTATTTGTCACGTTGATTTTCTTTAAAATTTATATGGGAGAGATTAAGAAGAATATACCCAATTATGTTTGCAATTCACAATATAACATCTTTCTCATGTGTTATTTGTGGCGTTGAATTAATAAATAAATAAAGATAAAGGATAGATATTTAAATTAAAAAATTTCTACTTTATTTCTTGCAATTATTCTAATCTCCTTCTTATTATGAAGTATTTTCAATTTAATTTTGTAAAAACAAAATAATAGATGGAGATTAAAATGAAAGACTTCCTCAATTATTTTTTGCAATTCTCACTGACTCATTCTATCCAAGTATTATTTGTCACTTTGATTTAAAAATTCAATATAAAGGAAGCAGAATTAAGTAAAAATTTTAACCTTTAATTTTTGCAATTTTCCAAGATTCCTCAACTCCACCTAATTACAATTTATTTGTCATGTTGATTTTAAAAATAGAAAATAAAAAGATTTTTGAAAAACATATTTTTTAAAAATAGAAAATAAAAACATTTCTGAATAACATTTTTGAAAAAGATACAAGCCCCCAGAGTTGCATTTATCACAACGCAGTGTGCTGAACAAAAATGAACCGTGTGAACTTCGAATGGCTCTTGCAAACTCAATTCGTCTTGGATTGATCTGAAAATTTTACCATAGAAATTAGACTAGTATGCGCAACTTCTCTGACAACTTTTATGGAATTCGGACATTGGATGCAAAAGTTATAGTGCTTCAAAGTTTGTGTGGGGACACTTTTCGTCCTCTTGGGCGGTGAGGGGTTAAACCCTAAACCCTAAAAAAACCCTAGAAAAAACCCTAGACTTCTCTACTTGCCCATCTCTCATTTCGATTTTGCAGGGTGATCTTCGGCGGAGGTTGCCGCCATGGACACCAACGGAGAGGAAGTTGTAGACAGGCAAGTGCAGGTGAAGTTCGTTACGAAGTTGCCGCCTGCGCTCCGCGTGGTCACTTCTGCCTTCGCTATTCCTGCCAAGCTTGGCCGATATGGGCTTTCCGAAGTCGTCAACACTCTCCTCGGCTTAGGTATTCCTCAATCCCACTCTTCTCCTAAAATCCTTTTTTCCTTCTCTTCTGCATTGACATCATTGACAGTGTTCGTTCGATTGCCCTTCCAGAGAAGCCGCAGCCGTTCGACTTTTTGGTCGACGGGGAGCTCCTGCGGACTTCGGTTGAGCAGTTTCTTCTGACGAAAGGAATTACTGCTGTAAGTTATGCCACGATTCTGTAGGTGTGCAGGCTTGGTTGGATTCGTCTTGGTGAAGCTTTGCATTTTTTGTACAGAGCCTTTGCGTTGATTCGTACTTTTGATCTTCTCACCTGTAGGAAACGACTTTGACGATCGAGTATATTCCTGTAGTATTACCACCGGAGCCTCAGCAGCCTCGGGCGCATGATGAGTGGGTCAGCGCTGTGAGTGGTGTCAGTTCAAGGTGAGTGATCCAAGGTTTAGGGTTTGTTCAGCGTCATTTAAAGCATTTGAACATAAGTGGAGGAGATTACTACTGAGCTTTGGAGAGCTTTCTGTTTAGAAGAGCTAAATCTATTGAGATCAAGTTTTTATCACTGTGTAAGAACTTCCTATGCAATTTCATAGTGGGAGGTTAAGGTGGACAATTCCAATTCCATTCCAAGATCAGTGGCTGTAGACATCTAGCCAAGTGGTGCTTACAGCAATTGCTAATATGTCTAATCGAGTGTATTGGAAGAGACGAATTGCTTTTGGTAGTAGGGATCAGTATGAGAGGCGGGACGAGGTTCCTGGATCCTCTACCTCAGTTGCTTGTCGTTATTTATGGCTCTGATTGATATGAATCTCTCTCTTTTTCTTATTATTCTCTCGTTGTTGACGTTTCAGGTTTATCGCGACTGGATCATATGATAACCATGGAAGGTAACAACCTCTGCACAGGGATGTTTGTAGTCTTGGTCTTTAGGGCGCGTTTGAGATTCTAATCAATTTGATTCATGTGCCGACAATCTATTAAAACTTTTGCATTTTCAGGATCTGGAATGCTTCAGGGGAGTGTGTGTTCCTCCTGCAAGGTCACACTGATGTAATAACATCACTTGCCCCTATACCCACTCCAGGTTCGATACATTGCCTCTTCATGTGATGTTGTATGTTCGTACTTGCTTGCTCACAAGCAAGCAACTGTTGTTTCTCCTGAATAATTTCAATTGTCTATGATTCTTTATTTCTGCTGGTAACTAACGGTAGTGCTCCCGTATCAGGAGCAAGCGCCAAGCAGTTGCAGCTCATCACAGCCTCGAAAGATCACTCACTGCGCTTCTGGCAGGTAGGTTTCAGGAATAATGGAGTCAAGTAGTTTGCATACCAATTCGTAGTCTAGCTATTAAATTCCAGAGTTATGTCAGGTCAATGTCGCCTTCGGAAACCTAGTTTTTGATTTCATGGCAAAGACCGTTACAACTCTGGCACATTAATGTCTGGGGATGCTCTATGAATGTGTGACTGTTCTGGTCATGCGTTCTTGGCGTGTTCCCAGGTGTGCCCATCGTTGCTCGAGGTTGATTTTCTGTTTGACCTTGGGTTCCATATGGGTTCCATATTTCCTCGTATCATGCGCACCAATTAATTTACTTCTACGTTGATGGAGACTTGCGTTTCAGGGTTATGTCAGGTCAATGTCGTCTTCGGAAACCTAGTTTTTTTATTTGATGGCAGAGACCGTTACAACCCTGGCACATTAACGTCTGGTCGTATCCTATGAATATGCGACTGTTCTGGTCATGTATTCTCTGCATATTTCCCGTTGTACCTATCGTTGCTCGGGGTTGAGTTTTGTTTGACCTTGGGTTCCATATAGGTTCCACATTGCTAGATTTCAATGACATTATTTGTGTACAAAGGTTGTATTCTTTTTTTTTCTTGGTGAATGTTTATCGTCCAGGGTTATGTCAGGTCAATGTCGCCATTGAAAACCTAGTTTTTGATTTCATGGCAGCGACCGTTACAACCCTGGCACATGAACGTCTGGTCGTACTCTACGAATATGTGGCTGTTTTGGTCATGTATTCTCTGCGTATTTCCAGTTGTACCCATCGTTGCTCGGGGTTGAGTTTTGTTTGACTTTGGGTTCCATATGGGTTCTATATGTCTGTCTTTCATGAAATGACGATTAGTGCCCTGATTTGGATCCAATCTGCAATTTTAAATGCTCATCTTTTGCTGTCCACATGTCAACTCTCGCTGGTCTCAGATCAATAGACCTCTAATCCAGTTGCTAGTTACGGCAATTGGTGTTCATGGTTCCATGGATTGGGTGCTTATTGAGCAATGCGATGCTACTGCAGGTTGCTCTGAATGAAGCAACTTCGACAACATCGACATTAAAAGCTCTAAAGCGATTAAAAGGACATGCATCGTCAGTCCAATGTGTTGCAGCTAGTCCCTCCGGGAGTCAGGTAACATTTCACGAAGACAATCACTTTCCTTTATTCCACTGGTTTGTCACTTTTTAATGTGGTTTTCTCAATTCGTCAACTGGTTTGAGGACAGCGTATTCCTGAGTTGTTAAACTGGGTTTTGTCTGTTAAATGTATATTTGGCATTGTTGGGATCAGGTATGTTCAGGATCATGGGACACATCCATCAAGTTGTGGAATCTGGGAGAAGAACCTGAGGGTGAGGAGGATTCAAGTGGTAAAAAGAGGCGATTGGAGACTGGTGCGGTAAATTCTTCTGAGAAGCAGGTTGAGTCTTTAATACCCTACAATGGTTGTCTTTAATTCTCTACATGTTGGAATTTGGAATCCTTCGCGGGTTTTGCACAGAATTACATCAGTTTGTCTGTTCGCCGCTACTAATTCTTTTTACTCCTACAGGTCGAAGCAAGTGCAACCTTTCATGGACATACCCAAGTTGTTGGAGGTCTTGATTGGGCGGAACGGGATACCATCTATTCTGCTTCATGGGATCACTCGTTAAGAACGTGGGATGTGGAGACGGCTGTTGCTACACAAACTCTGGTACAGCATATACTCGAAATTCAATTGAGAACGTTGTTTGTGCATATATTCATCCATGGAGATTGCTTCTGTCAATGAAATCCCGTCTTTGAATTAAGATGTAGGTTTGAGAGAGGCTATCGGTTTAGTGAGGTGTCATATTCTAGCTTTATTCTGAAGCTTGCAACGTCTGCTGAATGGAACAGACTTGCAGCAAAGCATTACATTGCTTGAGTGTAGGAGGTGAAGGCAATGCTTTACTGGCAGCTGGAGGGTCTGATCATCTGCTTAGGATATGGGATCCTCGGCTACCAGGTATTTGTTGATCATCCTTAGAAAGTTTGAAAATCTACCCATGTACGTGCTTTGTTGGCAGCGTAACTATTGATCATCTGCATTAGTAGGATCTTGACATGTGGTATTTGATATTTTGGCTGTGTCATTTCTGTCGCGTCAGTTGAAGTAACCAATTTTCTTCATTACCAGGATCTGTTGCCCCTGTCTTTCAACTGTCGTCACACACGAGCTGGATATCTGCTTGCAAGTGGTAAGTGATTCTTGAACCCTTTATCTTCGAATTATCCTTATTTAAAGAGGAATTGCCCTCAGTATGCCATGCCAGAATACCCTAAATTCTTAGTTTAGCTGCAGAGTGCAGTTTTTGGACGTCGTTTTTTGCGAGGATTATAGCTCTTGCAAGGGAATGAGAGTAGGGTTATGGACTTTGTTGTATGTACTTTCATGATGTTTACTATTTGCACTATGTATAAGACTAGCTGCTTAGTTTTACACATCTGTATCTGGCAGGCATCCCAAGTCCAGTTTCCACATATTGACAGCATCATATGATGGTACTGTAAAGCTTTGGGACACAAGGGCGACTATTCCTCTAATTACTTTAAATCAGCACAAAGATAAAGTAAGTATCTCAATCAATTGCTTCTTGTCCTTCTGTGTTACTTCAGTGATGAGTTCTTGTGGATGTTGCATGATTGTCCAATCCATCCTCGAATGATTCTATGATCTTTTTGGATGATCCTTGGATCTCTTTGCATGACCAGCTTCTGACTCTTTCCACTGTTGCATGCAGGTGTTATCTGCAGATTGGTGGAAGGATAATAGCATTGTCAGTGGGGGTGCAGATTCTCAGCTTCATATTTACTCTAAGCTAAGCCTTTCGTTTTAACAGTTTAGTGAAGAGACTGTAACCGTATTTCATTCGGCTGATCTCAATCCAAATCAATTTTTTTTTTTGCTTAGCACGAATACAACTCTGCTTGCGTGCCTGTTCAACACAGAATAGTATGGGAATGATGCTACTATCAGGACGTGGGGACGATGCCGCTCGTGTTTTTCTTGTATGTGTTTTGGTGTTGGAATTGCAGAATGGTTTGGTTTCTGCTGAGTATTAACATATGACGTTAGATTAAGAGAACTGCCGAAAACAGTTGGGTTGGTATGTTATTATGCTTCACGAGCTGAGCACACAAGAGAGAGCTTTTCGCTGTCCGGGAATGCGCTGTTGCGTGTGTAAGCCGCGAGGAAACGCACGGGCGTTGTCAGTCATGCTTTTTATCATAGGTGATTACTAATGGTAGCAGTATTATAATAAGATTTTCGAAGTTGAAATCTTGGCGATAGAAATCTGATTTTGGCATCGTCTTGGAAGGATTGATCAAATATGTGTTTTCGATTTATAAGGGCCTTTTTAGGGTTTGAATAAACCCTTTCCCGTCCCCATTTGCCTTCATAGGTTGCGAGGTAGGAGCTGTCAAAGTTGGTGAAAAACTACCACAGCAATCCCGACTGCTTGTATAACTGCTCCCCGTTTTACTACAACTTCCACCCAATTAGGAATAAAAACTATATTTTCGTAAAGCTTATATAACTAGGCATGTGTCGTAAAATTTCGCATGTAAAGTCGGGTACCGAAAGTTTACAAACTGCCGTTTGGAGCCATTCAGCTTTTTTTGTATATTGTGAATCGTAATTGTTATTTTTTTCATAAGCATAATATCAGTCAATTCTTACCCAATCCCAATCAAGCGTACCCAAATTTCAGTTTCAAAAATTCGAAACTCCACTCCTAGTGAGTTGTTAAAGTCAATTTTCATGGTTTTACATCGTATTTTATTGAATGCAATTGGTGATGAATTTTTTTAATTTGATTGCTTGGATATGTAGGGAACATCCATATGCACATCTTTCATATCAAAAAACACCCCCTTAAGTAACAAATATGATAAATTAAGATTTGAATGAAAAGTGTGGTATGACCAAACTTTGAATAAATGAATATATCTTTATTGTAACTAGATTGAATCATTGTGAATGATTGCAACTTTCTTTATTTTCTTGTTGGCAAGTGAAAGGAGATTCCAACGTACCAAAGAATGAAACATTTCAATACCATATGCAAAAGATATAAAGTTTTTTTTTGTTTTTTTGGTGGATGTTCTAAATCTTTTCTTTAACATACGTACATATTGATTTTGAAGATGTACAGAAAGTGATGATGGTAGTTTTAGGCAAGGTGCAATTTTGGGTGTACCTACCTTACATTGGTATGTAAGATCACAAGCCAACAATGGTGTACCACATTGGTCTAAAAATCACAAACCAGTATTTGAAATCATAACCATACACCTATGGGACAAAATAAGGTTTCTACACCTACAATTGATTGAGTAAGCATCTTTGTATAGCAAAAGGTTTTTAAACTATGTTAGTTTCTAGTGGATCTTGTTAATCCCTAAAGTCCCAAGGCCTTTTCTTCATCAAAAAACACTCAAAACTTCTATTTCTATTGCAAAGAGCAATGATTCTTAATTATTGTCTTTTTTGCATATCGAATTGTAGGATCTTGCACTAGACTTGAAAAAAAATCTATAGAAGAAATTTCGGAAACTTTGATAATATAGATTGCAAGATATATGCGTTTAAAGTTAAGAAAATGCTTCTTTTTTTGCATCTTTTGTATTTCGTGATTAGATTATGTCTTTGAACCTTCTCACTTGAAAAATTTTGTAAGCTAAATTTGGTGAGTCTAGAAGGTGCAGTTGTTGTGGCCATATCATAGTGGAGGGCTCCTAAGAGCTTATCTCGCTTCCCTACCGTCCTGGGTCATTTTCTCATAATATAGACCCTCTTTCACCTAATTGACTCCCTATTTCCAACAACCAAACATTTCAATTACAAATCTGGGACAAGTGAAGAGAAGAGAAGATTGGGAATACCCAAAGTTTGTAACTCCCGGGCTTTATCATGCCAGGTTGCCTTAGATGTTGTGTTGTGTCAGTCCAGCTACGGCCCTTGAAGGCTGTATGTTTCAAAAAAAAAACTAGGCTACCTAATATTAGAAGATATTTGCATTCAACTCAATAAAGTCTACTTGATGTGTTTTTGCTGGACACAACAAAAACATCAAGTAGATTTTGTTGAGTTCAACGCAGATTTCTTCTAGTGCAATATAGTGTCTATAATGAGTATGCTTACATTAACCCTTAAAGCACAAACAGATGACTTGGAAATCATCCCTTTTCATTACCGTATGAATCATGGGCTTAAAAAATTGCAAAAGCACTCATTGAAAATCAACCGACTATAGAAGACCTCCCCTTTTTACAACAAAATTCCGGGGATGAATAGTTGAACTTCTGTCATACTAGAAGAATTCCTTGTCAACCATCAAATGCCAAACATCTGTGTCGACGTTTAATCCTGTAACGTTGCCACGGACACTAATGTGTCTGATGAAGGACAAACAATCTTTGCATGTAGGATAGAAGTGCGATTGTTCATCCTTGAAATTTCGAGCAAAAAGGGGAGGCCTTGCATAGTGGTTTGACCTTGAAAGAGTACCGTTGCACAGTAGTTTGGTTTTCTTAAAGTAGATGATGCACATTGTATCAAAAAGGATGATTTCCGCTGAGACCAACCCGTCCTTACAAGGTTAAGGGTTAATATGCTTGTCTATAAGTTACTTGAAGCTCATTGTACCTTGAGCTTCAAGTACAATGAGCTTGACGACATGGGCCTTGCAATCCAATTCTCCTATCCCAGCTCCGTCCTATCCCAAGGGGACAATGGGACTTTAGGGGTTAATAGCAAGTGAATTTTAGGTTTATAAAAAGCTTATTTCTTCTAAATTCTATACTTTTGTATTAGTTCTCATTTGTACCTAAAAACTCGTCATTTTTAAAATTAAGAAACCTACCATACAAACCATAAAATAGCTTGTCTTTTTATAAATTGTTAAGCTCTCATAAAATGTATGAGTGTGGTGAGAAATCAAATGTAATTTCATAACTCAATAGTCTTAAAAACTTGCAACTCCTTTTCTCAACTCAAAATTTTAAAATTCTTTTCCAATCTCTTTTATATGATTAAAACATGAAAAAAATTCAAACAAAACATTTGACACTTTGAATCTATGTTTAGATCTTTAGAGAAATTGGATCAAAAAGCAATTTAAGTTTAGGGTTGGGTGTAAGAAAATTCATCTCAAATATTTTTCCTATTCATTTGTGGTATAATTTACATTCAATTTCTAGCCAAATCTATTTTGGAACAATTTTGAAAGAGGGTTTTTTATCTCTAAATTTTTGCAATGAACACTGTTTCAAATTATAAAAAGATATAACTTATTCATATACAAGTATTTCCATAAGTCTTCTTATACTTTCTTCATTTCAAAATAATTCATTACAAAATTTGTTTTGAAATGTCCATTCAAGTGATCATTTTTTGAAGTACACAATGTAAAGTACATTAAAAATGCAGTCCTAGTTCTAAAGCCATTGGAATACCCATCACATGAAAAAATGAGAAAAAGCCTATAAATTATATAATAAAAGTCAATATTTTATTTAAAATACAATATATAAATAAATAAATAAACATACAAATTATTTTTTAAGTAAAATGTACTTAGTATGGATGGTTTGAAACCCTAATTTTCAATCTTGAATTGTCTTCAACTGCTATTTTCTTTTCTTAAGTTGATGATTTTTTAATTGTATATTTTACAATTGTCAATTCTTTCTTTTTTATCTACTTCTAATTTTCATGATATGGAGTGTAGATTTTTATTCAAATGTTAAATCTTAATTATGTCAGACAATTTATCATGTACACTTCAAAAAATAAATTTAGAACAAGATTTGTACCAATCTAAAATCAATACTTTGAAATCTGAAATTAATCATTTGCAAGCATCTCAAAGACAACTATTATCTCAAATTGATGAGCTTAAATGCCAAATCAATACTAAAAACAAAGACAATATGTGTTGCAAAGATCATCATCTTCAAACCAAGACATCAAATAACTTAAATAATGAGAATGTAGAATGTTCAGTACAAAATATAAATGATCTAAAACAAAAAATGAAAACTCAAACAAAGATGCTTGAACTAACCATTAATGTATATTTGAAAGAAAAAATTCTATGCAATGATGAATTTACCAATGATGAGTTGAAAATGCAAAAAAGATTGCACAAACTCATGTTCCAAAAATCAAAAAGACAAAAATGGTAAAAATTAAACCAAAAAATTTAAACAATACATTTAGATCTAAATTTGAAATCACCAAATCCACATTTAAGAAAGTCAAGCACAAAAATCATCATTAATGAATAATACTATTCATGTAGATCACTTAGAAATATTACTATATTGAATCATTTCATAAACTATCAAGAAATTCAAGTTTGACAATTTACTATTGAAATTCAAAAAATTGAATTTCAAATTCGTATTAGGCATTCTCCAACATACTATTAATTTGAATTTCTATACATTTATCAATGAATCATAAATTTTGTTGGTAAATATCAAAATTATCATCTCAATTTTATACCATACCAATTATACTATAGAAATAACACATTAAATTGCACTACACAAAAAGTAATTGAAGTTGAAACATTCAATCTTATCTACTCAAAATCTTACAAATGTAATGAATATTTACTTTTGGTTTTATAATATATATCATATTACAGTGACATAAGCAATATGGGAAGTGTATTACCTTCATCAAGTGATTCACTAAAACAAAGAACACAACATGCTCATGATTTACATTCACTATGTAATTTTTGTCCTACTCAAGATTATGGCAAAATAATTTCAGAAGACAAGAAACTAATGGCAATGCAAACGATATCAAATGCCCATTGTGAAGTTCATGAGCAAAATACATCAAGCTCATTATCAACTGGAAGATGTTCGCCACCAAAATTGATTCAACCTTGGGAAAATGATATGGTATTTCCTTCAACAATTGCAAATCCACCAGTTTCTAGTGATATACTGCTTTCTCACATGCCCCGCTATTCATGTGCTCCATTGCATAAAACTCCCAGTACATGTTTAGAGCCTCTTATGAAAAACAATGTTGTATTATGTCGATCATGTTCTCCTCCTCATGATCGAACTGAGTTACCTCTTCGTTTCCTAGTTGCTTCCCCACCATCTAAAACAAACATTCCTACACTATCAACTTCAATTTCTTGCCCCAAATCTCTAACTTCTAGTTTGACATGTCCTAACTTACAATCTATTGGTTGTAACCCATCAAATTCACCTTCCATTCCTTCTCTAAATTGTTTTCCAAACTCAACTCCACATTCAAATTCAAAACTCATACAAAATCCACATTCAACACAAGTTGGTTCAAAATCTAAACCTCCTTTGATTAATTGCTTACAATTTCTAAATTCACATGTTGAGAAAATACATATTGTTCAAAGGAACAAAAATGCTTCTCAAGGATCCCAAGTGAGTGCTCAACCTTTATCTCCTCTTTCAGAAAAAGCACAACAATCACATGTTAAAATCCCATTCTTGCAAACTCAAAAACAATCGTCTATGTCATCTCATTCATCTCAAAATCAACAACCACTGTCCAAACCAATATCAAAAAAATTACTACCCAAAAATGAGAAGTTAGGTTCTAATTTAGATTGTGCATCACAACTTCCTTCATGTTTTAATTTTGTTACTCCACAATCTTCACCTTCAGCAAGCCCTCGTACTAAAAGGGCAAATTTGGTTCCATCCAATAATGTTGCTCCACCTAAAAAACCACCACATAGGGCAGAGTCACCATCATTAATACTACGTCAATCTTCATGTCAAACATCTTCCAAACTACCACCCGCTTGTAGTGTTGAGTCACCACCACGTCAAACATCTTCCAATCTACTTCCTCTAACTTCATGTAAACTTCTTCAAACATCTCTCCCTACTAGTTGTCGATCTCAAGCTCCTACATCATCAGATTGTAGTGATAATTCATCTATAAAACCTTTTCAGCAATCTCCTTGTCAAAAAAGAGCAAAGTCTTCTACTTATGAAAATAGAATAAAGATTCCGCATTGTTCAGAGACAGCCAAACCTTTAGATCCTTCACATCCTTTTCCTTGCACTCGAAACTCTCCACCATTGCCAAGTAAACAATTTCCTTTGCAACCATTGCCAGCTTCCATGTCCTACTCTTGTGAACATCCAGAAGATGTTTGCCTCAGTGACTCAGATTCTGGAAGTGAATCACCCTTGTCTAGCCCATCTTGTTTCAACTTCATCAATTCTAAATCTCTTGCTTCTTGCCCTGAATGCTTTACTTATCGTATAGGAAGTCCCCTTGGTTATTCACAAACATTTAAGGCTTCACCTCGAGAAGACCATTTATCCTTTTTGTGTCTTCCCTTTGGTCCTTGTTCTCAAAATAACGTTAGGCCTACTATGAATCATTCAACTACTCAAACTTTGTCAGAAATGCAATCACTTAGATCTCCTAATTAACTTTATAAAAGTAAATTGCATTGTGAACACTTTAAACCACCTTTCCAATTGTGTGAGCATCTTGGTCATTAACCTAAACCACCTTGCCAATAATATGCTCAACTATCTTTATAAAGTCCAATAAATCCATCAAAAGGAGGTTGTTCATTAAATCATCATTGAAATTATTCATCATTAAAACAATAAAATTAGAATATTTTGATATTGATATTGAAATTGTACAAAGATGTAAAATGTAAAGATTCAATGTATGATTTGTAATATAAGAACTTGCAATTTTTGCTCATATGCAATTAATTACTACAAATTCCATAAAGTAATAATTATATAAAATTCATAAAATTTTATAATTTCAAAAATATAAATTAGTATGAATTAATATAAATGGATTTAAAAATGAACTTTATGAGTTGAAATATTGATTTAAAAATAAAAAATTATTGATTAAAAATAAAATTTTAAATTTAATTATCCTCAAATTTATAATCAAATTGCATTTCTTTAATCAAGAAGATTGTAAATTGGTACCTTCTAGATAAATTTGGTATATAGAGTATGCACATTACATAAAGAAGTGCAAAGACAACCTGTATTTGCACTTAACGTGTGCAAAGCTTATATTGCTAGAAATGGAAAATTGAGCTTTTTTTCATTTTCCTTTGATATATACTAATAATATATCTTGGGGGTCTTTAAGTAAAATATAGAATATTTTGGGATACTACAATAATTTTGGAATTATTAGCATCCTTTGAAAAAATTTAGAAGAACCACTTTGAATGTTTTAAGTCCCTTAAAGTAATTAAGGGTTACATAAAGTTCAAAGAACGTTCAATTTTGTGAAAATTAATATATGCTTACAACCAACTTGTATGATTTTGATTGGTCATAATTTAACCTCTAAAGGTTTTTGACTATGTTTTCACCAAAAATGCTCCAAAACTATCATTTCTAATACAAGTACCAAATTTTAGAAAAGAAAAAATTTGGACACATATAACCGTAGGATCTTATATTATACTAGTTCAAGATGTTGTGGAAAAAAATTCAGAAATTTCCACCTTGTGGATTGCAAGATAATAGCGTTTGAATTGACAAAAATCCATTGACAAAAATCCATAAATTTTGCATTAATAAATGTCAACGTTTATAAGTCTTTCTATCTTTAGTATATGGTAGAAATGGTTGGTGAATAGCTTCATATGTATCACATCTAGAAATAGTCACCAACCATTTCTAGATGTGATACATATGAAGCTATATTTATTTGAAATGTACACAAGAATGTACGCTTTTAGTGTCTCATTCTTTTGAAATTGCATTCAAAATAGAATTCAAGACATTTTAAATATTATGATTTGAATAAAATGTATGCATGTATGCAATGCTTGCTATCAGTTTCATTGGAGGAAAAAGAAAAATAGAATTCCCTCCAAATGAATATTTTTCTCTCTCTACAAATTTTCGCCTTCAAAAAATTGTCCCCTAAAGTAACATACATTTTGAAACTTTGACTTTTAAAAGCAAGCAAAAATCAAGTGAATGATTTGAATTTCAAGTGAAAAATATCTAGTTGTGTTACATGTTTAAATTCTTAAAGACCACAAGTTCAAGTTTATCAAAAACTCTTCTATTTACACATGATTTATTATTTGTCCAACCAAATGTTTGGAGACTCTTGTGTTTATTCTCTAAACTTTCTACATAGTAGGTTCTTAAAACTATTCTTCGCAAATATGATATTATTCAAAGAATGCAAATACATATCTAATTTGTTTTCTATTTCCAAAATATTGCTCACTAAAAATGACTTCTAAAAACAAGGATGAATTCCTAACAATCTTTAAAATTATAACATAATTTTCTAAGCTTAAAGGTAAAAAAATATTGTGGAAATCAATACAAAAGGAATTTTCAAATTTTGGTTTCAATTTTCTTGATAAATATTGGTTAGTGCAATAACAAATCAAACACATATTTAAATTTTTTAAATCTAAATTATCTGTAGATTTGAAATTTGAAGAATTTATTTATTTATAACTATAATCTCCATCTATAGAAGCAAACATGTTGAATCA
The DNA here is from genome assembly GCA_963969595.1 of Neckera pumila. NCBI lineage: Eukaryota > Viridiplantae > Streptophyta > Bryopsida > Hypnales > Neckeraceae > Neckera > Neckera pumila. The sequence goes on from OZ018414.1 coordinate 20,488,807, forward strand.
TAGATTACGCAATTTTTATTTTTGGTTGTCAAATTTTATATTTAATTTTTTGGAGGGATCCCTAATGACTAATGTAAAACTATTGGAATTATTGTGGATTAATACGTCCACTTTTGCTCCTAGACCATCAAACAAAACTCTTGTTTATAATTAAAACTTGGAAAAGTTTCAACATTCTTTTGGTTTCAATCCCCATTTGAATTGAACCGGTTGATGGCAAGCAATCCGTTGGCTACCATAGGTCTTGAGGCCTTTGGTACCGGCTTGTACATTCCTTTCTCTTAAAATCCTTCAACATTTTCAAAGAATCTTGAGGAAAGCTCCTCCTTCTTTAGTATCTTCACAAGGTGCATCTATCAATTTAAATCTTGGATTTTGAATCTCGATCAACTTGAGCTCATAAATTCTTGCATTAGAAAGTTTGATAAAACATTTGAATGATAGCATTAAAGTTGCCCACAGCCTTGAAGAGAGCGAAAGCTCATCATTGATTGGTCATTTGAAGAAGTTACACAATACCCATTTAACAAGATTCCAAAATTCAAGTTTGGACACCTTCCAATGTCCTTCATGAGTTGAGCGTTGAGCTTTAAAAAATGTTGTTTAAAAATTACTAATACTAGTATTATTAAACATAGATTAAAATGCCCATTTGAATTGCAAGACGTTGCAGCCTGGCCACTGAGCTTTCCAATTGACTCACCTTTTTCAGTAAATGCTGCCTAGTCCGAATTGATCGATTCCATTCACCAAAAGGGGAATATGGGTCCTTTTTAGTTGGATTTCGTAGCACACTAGCGAATACTTTATTGCCTATTATTTACAAACTCGATTGCTCAATTGCCAAATAAGCACATCTCCGTTAGGAATCCTCTCCAAGCTCCCCGGATATTGGGACACAGCGCGCAGCCGACTTTATCTCAACCCTTGATGGAAAAGAAGGATTCATTATCTGAAAACGACCAATTTAACTTGAAATTTGAAAATAATTCTTCGGTTTTAAAAGGCCATATTCATAGCACCGGAATCAAAGAAGAATATTGTTTCTCCAGCGATTCCATCACTGAGAAAAACAAGGCACGCGTGGAACTTCGGCCTCACAGTGTTGTACTGTACAAGGCGTTAACTTAGGATTGCTGGCCCGACTTAACATGGCAGCAGTGCGTACTAACTTAGGTTCAAAGCTGCCTCGACGTCGATTGAAGCGAGGCTTGTCCATGTGGTCTTTATTTCGAGGTACGGCGATCTGGTTCTCGTGCGTCGACAGAAATGCCATATGTTTCAATAACTCGCCTTGGCCGACACACAAGTGAGATCAGGTGTTGTGGGAGGCCTTAACAGATCATGCCAGGATTGCCTGGCTCAAAACCCAAAAACTCTGCGAGCTCTTACTTAATCCGACAAAACCGAGACGTTCCTGGTTACAATCTGGATTCTTTGGCACCCGGGTTCACCTTACTACCTACTCGAATTTCTGCCAACAGAAATATGCCTCAATTTGGGTCTCCTCGTTTGGTTTTCAAGGTTTCACCTTGACATTCTACGCAGGATTTCTGCAAGAGCTCGAACAGAGCGTCACAGCCTAAATAGAATTCATCACAGGAGTCGCAGATCAAAACCATGGAATTGCGCAAGCATTTTCGGTATTTTCTCTTTTGAGGTAGGCACAGTATACACAATGATGTATCGCCCACCTAATGAATCAATTGTGGTAATTCTACAGTAATATCTTACAAATCAAAACCTACGCTTGTGGTTTAGGGTTACCCAGTTTTAGGTTGAAAGTGAGCCTCGTACCAAAACTGAGTTGCACTATGATAGCAAAATCACTCAAAACCAGCACAGAAAAAGGCCACGGATGTATAAGAACATCAGAGTCTATATACAACTAGAAAACAGGGAAGTACTGCTTTGGGATTAAACACCGTGAGATTCTCCAGGTTGGCTGTCAAGCCGCGTGAAATCGAGTCATAGCCATAGGGTAAACATGAGGGGTCGTTGAATCGCGAGCTTTTCTCAGCAGTCCTGTAGATTCTCCCAGCAATGACTCTGCACACCAGCATAGCATGTTTCCCCGTCCAATTCTCCTTTTCTTCAGTTGTAATGACCTCATGAGCTTTACCACTAGTTGCTGTCGTATAGATTCCCCTCTCCTTTCGCACTTCGAATCCCCATCGAATAATACTGCAGACATTGCAAGCAGAGAGGCTGCAGAGATTGGTGGAGCCGTTGGTCCCTAAACTGCATGTGAATGAGGAACCGTAAAATCGTAGAAGTTCATTGCCGTCCGCCAAACATCGTTCATGCTGCATTCCTTCGTCACTGGCTGCTCTCTTCACCATGTCTCGATAGCTGTGAAAGTCTGAAATGTTTCTGCTTGTGTTGTCAATCTTGAGAATTCGTTCTATTCTCGCCACTGGTGCCCCTTTCAGTAACCAACTTGTCTTGAATATGATTTCTATGACGTTCAGCGAGGAGTTACCTCTCTCGAGCTCCGAAACTGGGGCCACACACGCACCAATTGCGCTCATCAGATTAAAAAGTACAAAAAACACATGAATCGTTAAACCTATTGGGGCATCTCACACAAGTCCCATGTCCCACTTCCCTAGCGCCATATTTACGGAAATCAGACCTTGGACTGGATCAAAAAGCTTTAACTTCCACTCCAAGAAGTGAGACCTGGGACGTATTCGAAATTGCCCCTTAGAACTGCATATTGACGAAACTCATGAATATGAACTTCCGGATATAATTCTCGAAGCGAGCGGTTTCTGAAATACCGGAATCCTAAATCTGTGTAAAACTGGGCAAACCCTGCTATAATCTGACAGCCTAATAGACGAGCATGGCAGGAGACAGCCTGTCACCCTTATATCTGGAAGTAATCACTCACGAATCACTACCTTGAAGGAAACTTCTGCTATATCAGAGAGATGAACGAATCTAAATGTCGATGGATCATCCGGTTAATGAGAGAGACAACAAAAATTGCATGAAAGAGGAATCTAAACCTGTAATAAGAAAAACACATCAAGAAAGCATGAGGAACATGTGACGGAATGCTCTAATAGGTCTCGCCATTCGAGGCAAGTTCATATCCATGTCATGAATTAGGTAGATTCCCAACCAACGACAGACGCAATTCCTGGGAAAACATTTTCAAACCACTAACCTCTAACAAAAAATCACTTAATTTTTTTTGAAGGCACGGATACCAAGACATACCAGCATGTCGAACGACCAGGTGAAGCTCCAACGCCTCGGGCTTTAGAAACGCCTCCCCACATTTCAAACACACGCACTTCGGAGTCAGCGACCCGTGATGTCTTAGCATCATCCCTCCATCACATGAATGCATGCTACACTCGCTGCATCCTTTCACTAAGCAAAATTTCTCTCTCGATTTCCCGACCTCCCTCTTCTTCACGACCTCCGGCGGAGGATTGGTGGTATTAAAGCTGTACTGTTTGAGGAAACTCTTGTTCTTGTTCTTCACCTTCTCCGTTGGCGCGCGGTACATGTAATCCCCGTTCTTGGTCTGGTGGATGTAGGCGTCGTTCTCCGAGGGGCTGACACAAGTGGAGCCCGAGAGGGAAGAAGATCGGTGACTGCCAAGCAACGTGCTGCTCCCTTGGAGCATTTCTTTCAAGTTTGCGATAGAAGGAGTACAACCGTGGGTGCACCCATGGCTTCGACGTAAAGGGGTCTTAGGATGTTCGCTACGGAGGGGGGTGGAGGAGAAGGAACCTGAACGCGACTCGTATGAGATATCCGAACTGGATTCAGACCTGAATGTGATCGACTTGGCTTTAAATGACATGGACTTCGCCCATGAGAAACAAGGGCCCGGCATTGTTGCCGAGCTTCGGGCAACGGTTTCAGTCACGGTTATCACTACAGTCCATTCGAAGACTTAGCCATTCAAGCGATTCGTGAACAAGTATAGAAATACACTCTTTGTCAAATCCCTTACGGAACCGCGTGCAACACACACAAAGAAAAGTGATTCCGGCAAAATGTTCTATGCGGTAGACTCTTCTCAAGAACGGACAACTAAGCTCACCAAATCCTTCTGCAAAAGCCGCATGGAACCTACAAACAAGCCTGATTCCGGCAGAATGTATACGCTCGACTCTGTTCAAGAATGGATAGCTAAGCTTACCACATCTTTTCCACAGATTGTAAAAAACTCATGAAACGTACAAACAAGCGTGAATCCCGCTGAAATCGATCTCTTGAAGAACTGATGATTCACGCCTGAAGTTCAAGAGGCGCAAAGAGCACCACATTCAAGAGATCAGGCAGAAGAACAGACGTCCAATAACCATTCCCAATCAACTAAATTCCTCCGACATGAACTCTCCGAATTCGTCTCCCTGGCTAGACTACGCACAGATTCAAAACTACTTACTAATACAACCTTTCAAACCACTCAGGACAGAGCTACCGAAACACCTGCACCGACCAAACCATACAAATGAACTCCAATGTAGCATACTCGCCTGCTTCGGACAAGATCCGTAAAACACTTCAAGGTGGCGCAAACTGAACAGCAAGATTTTCAAAAATCGACTTGAAGGAATATCTAAGTTATTTACAACTAGCGAAGCTTAAGGAAGAGATGCCCATCCCAATCCCTGGGAAGACAAGAGGAAGAACAAGAAACAACAGATACACACACTCTACAACGGTTATTGTGATAAATGAATGGCCGCCACGGCTACAGTTTCTAGAACACGAAGGCCATCAAACCTCGAGCCCCGTGCAAGTGGCTAGTGAAGGCGACGAAAGACAGGGCACCTTAAAAGATGCTATACCATCGTCATCTTCCCCAGCTCCGTCGCCAGCTTTAATACAAACGCCTCTAATGTCACATCCTTTGTTCTCTAATGTCACATCCTTTGTTCTCTAATGTCACATCCTTTGTTCTCTAATGTCACATCCTTTGTTCTCTAATGTCACCAAACCCTAGGAAACTGAACCCGGCTGGGTTTTGATAGAGTTACGTCCAATTCAAGGCGGGCTTTACACCTCTAGGTGGAAACTCTCCCTCGTACCTTCAATCCGGGGCCAGGGTGAACCGACCTCGTCCCCAAGGGAAAATGCTAAAAAAAATTATTTGCCATGCATGATAAAATTTTCAAATTTTGAATTCATATTTGCAATCAGAGACCCCAAATTAGCTAGGAGAGGTTTAGAAGATGAATTAATCAAGCACAAAATAGGGGGTCTTTTTTTACATGCACCTCTGGAATGACTGGACAGGACAAGCAAGGGGATCGGTTCAATGAATTCAAAAGAAAAGAAAGAATGAATTCCCACCTTGTTTTGTTAGTTTTGGCATATATTGAGATACTATTCATGTTAAATGCAATGACATGATTGGCTAAGTGATTAATATTATGTAGAATATTTTATAATTAGAGATTTGGAATAGGGGTAGTTTGTTGTGATTTGTTGTGAATAATTTATTGAGTGTTGATCTTCACAATTTAACACCAATTTGAAACTCACTAGAGGAGCTAACATTTGATACTTTTGCTCTGAGAAAGGAAGAAATTTAGACAATAGAATTTCAAAGGTCTACACATATCTACTTTATTTTGAGACAAGCTTTGGAGACTGGAAATTGTTGATGACCAAATTTAGATGCATACAAGAGTCTTCAATAAGCTTTGAAATCCCTTAGCCCCTAAAGGACTGAGGTCTTTTTCCTGCCCAAAAACACTCAAAACTGCCATTTCTACAACAAAAAGTAAAAAAAAAATTAAATTTTTTTTTTCACTTCTAACCGTAGGATCTTACACCTAGTTGGTGTGAGAATGTGTGGAAAAAATTTCAGAATTTTTGGTTGCACAAATTGCAAGATATCTATGTTTAAAGTAGAAAAAACAAGTTTTTCAGCACATTGCGGGACCAAATTTTTTGACTTTGAACATTTTTAACTTAAATTTTTTGCACTACAGCGTTTTGAGCTTTAAATCTTTATAGTGGAGAATTGAGTTGAGAGTCTAGGAAAAAAAAATTCAAAAAAACTTAATTATCATTCTTAAAAAAATTATTAAATAGAAGTAGGTACAAGATAGAAGGAAATCTAAAATGTTCATATATTTTAGATGGAATTAAAATGCACTAATCCCAATGGTGAGATTTTTCTAGCAAGTAAACTAAACCATTCCAAAAAAAAAAATTGAAAAATTACAAAAATTGCATTCCGAAATGAGTCCTACAAGTTATTTTTTTCAAGAAGATGCTCTAACTGCCCGACAAACAAGAATGTCCATAACTTCCTCATAACAAATCCAAATGAAATGAATCAAAGCTTTCTAGATAGACAAAAAAAATTCTATGAGAAAAAAAACATTTTAAACATTTTGCAAATTTTGCAAATTTTTTTGCTGCCCCCCGTCCCCACGCATTCCAAGAAATGGCATAACTTCTTGCTCAAAGGTCCAATTTCAATTTTTTTTTTCCGCCACATACATATCTCAATTCTTCACGTTCATAAAAAGTTTCAAAAAATCACAACAAAATTTCAACCTGTAGGTACCTGCATGAAAACGCATTTGTCCCTTGAACGGACAACGGTCCTTTAGGGGGTAATTTTGAACTATCACTATTACCACTTACTATGTCTCAAAAAATTGTATACGAATGTAATTATAAGGATCTTGATAAGTGTAAAAAGAATTGTTGACTACTGATTTTGACACTTACAACCTCAAACACTGTAATGATTTTAGAGCCAATTCTTTACATACAAAACTTTTGATTCTCACAATGAGGTAGGTTGATATAAAACAAATTACAACTCAATTCCATCAAATCGCCCCCCCCCCCCCCCCCCCTCAATTTCCAAAGTCTTCTTGGGGAACATTTGGGATTTTAGGTAGGCTTATATGATTCACTAGGCATGAGAAAAAAATCAAAAATTTTAAATTTGTTTCTTGTAGATTATATTTTTGTCTATATGGTATTTATATTCAATCCATTTGCATTAGTGATGTGAAAGTTATCAATGGAGCTTTTGTTTGCGGGAAATCATTGCATCTTCTTCAAAAATTAACTTTTTGAAGTCATTTTTGAATTCAATTTGTACAATTTAAAAAAGAATTTGACAAGTTCAATTCTATTACTAGAACAATCTTACCATTGGGATTAGTGTGTTTCAATTCCATTTCAATCGTTAATAGTTCTAATTCTTAGAACTATTAACAATGTAGTTTTTTCCTTCTACTTTGTATATGCTTCTATTTTAACAATTTCTTAAAGAACATAAATCAAGTTCATTTATGAATTTTTTTCCTTGGATTTTCAACTTGTTTTTTGCCATAATTTTTTTTTTCTCTCAAGCTTGGAGTGCAATATTCAAAGTTAGCAGGATTTAGAGTCTTACATTCTAGTCATACAAAGGTGCAAAAAGAATTTGTTTCCTTCACTTCAAATGCAAATATCTTGCAATCTACACATCAAAGGGCTTTGAAATTTCTTCTACACATTCTTATGCTAGCCTAGAACAAGATATTCCGTACTATAATTAGATTAAAAAAAGTAAGTTTTTTGCTCTTTGCAGTAGAAATGGTAGTTTTGAGTGTCTTTTGATGAAAAAAAGACTTTGTTGGCTAAGAGGTTATGCAATTGTAGAATCTATACCTTAAATTAGTTAATAAACTTTTTTAATACACCGAGATTGAAGAAATCATGAGTCCCCCAACCATGGTTTTGATACCGTTGGAAAATTTTCCGTGAAGAGGGATTTGCTTTGTAGTATTTGAACTATGGTGTGAAAATTATGGATTTTTGAATTTTTTGAAATTAAAAAAATGAATTAAATTACCAATTATTTTGGAAAAAACATAACTTTCGCATTGCATGTCTAGATACCATGAAACAAATCCCTTGCACTCTTTTGTGCATAAAGCTTTCTATTCGTATCAAGAACGCAACCTCTCACACTGCAATAATGCCCTTGTTCTCCTTCGTGCGTAAATGATATTGAACTTCAAAGTTTTTATAAATTAAAAAATTATTTTTACTTTTATTTGGTCGTGGCAATGGCATAGGGCACACTAGTCTATCTATACCTTAAATTAGGGTTTTTGTTTTGTTTTGTTTGATACGATGAGATCTAAGAAATCATGAGTCCCCCGATTGCATTTTTGATACCGTTGGAAAGCTCTCTACAAGGATGGGTGCTGCGACTTTGATTCATGGCGTTTGGACCTTTGGTGTGAAAGTTACGAATTTTTGAATTATTCTTAAATGAAAAAAAATTGAATTACATTATCTTTCAATTTGGAAAACCATAACTTTTACATTGCATGTCTAAACCCCACAAAACAAAGTCCTTGCACTTACATTCATTCATGTGCATAAAGCTTCCTATTCGTACCAAGAACGCACTGTTTGGACCTACTATGTGAAAGTTATTGATTTTTGAGTTATTTTTTGAATGAAAAAATTAGTTTTACAGATGTTTTGGTTGTGGCAACAACATATGGCACACAAATGCCAATCTAAAATTGTTCAATATTGATACTTCAACAATAACACATCGTAGACAGTCATAGATTAACATTCTATAATGCATGCATTTAGTTTCTTTCGACGGTATTGGCATTTTGACGGCATTATCTTCCACCAAACCACCTTACTTACTGCAGAACCCGATCATATTGCAATGACCCATCATTCTGAATCCCAGTAACTTAAGTTATTAAGCTTCCAACGATCAATTGAAGCTGTGCCAATTCAATAGGACCTGGTGTCACTTGCCCTCAAGTAATGAAGAGGCTACTCCTGCTAACTTAGGGACGCTTTACACCCAGAGGTCGAGCCAATTTGTTGTGTAAGAGACTCGAAATCCTCACTTGTGATTGGACAAAAGGCTGAAATTTGTGCAATCGGCCTCAAGGGGAATGGCCCGGCCTCTTGGTGTAAAGCGTCCCTTAATCCCAACGCTAATCTGAATTAGCAGAGACTGATTAAGTTAGCGACGGGAGGGCAGAGGCTACTAATTTAAGCTCACTATATTTCACGCGTGAGGGCACGAAGTTACGAATGCTCGGCTCCCGTGGATATAAGGTAACAGGCTCTGAAATTGCACAGGCTCTGAAATTGTCCACCCTACTCAAATGTACATTAATTGTACATGTTGCTTTTCTATAGCTTTCAACAATGTACAAATAGTGTACATTTTAGGGGGTGGGCGATTTTAGAGCCCTATGCCACTTCAACTTTCTAAATTTCATAACTAATTCTAGAAAGCTCCAGAAAATATGAAACGACTTGGGTTAGATGCCAATTCCTCTTTTCTTTCAAGGAAAATTTACGGAAAATTATTTCAAGAAGCTTTGCCTCCCCAAAATTCACTTTCAGCTCTTAAATGGGCGATATCTGGACCTGTTACCTTACTGTAATTAGAGCTCAAGAGAACGATCCACAATAGTATGCTCAGTGTTGTTTGCTTCTTTTGCTCTCTTTTTTTCCTTTATTACTCCGTATTTACAAGCTCTTTTCTTTTTCTTTTTTTAAGCACCTAGTAGTACGCTATTTTGGGTGCGCCCCAGCTCAAAGGGACATGAGAAGCTGGGAATAGTAGTGCCCATGGGTGGAGTTGATTTGTCATATGATTCATGAATCTTGCTTTTCTTGGGGGTCAGGCGGAGAAGTAGCCTGAAGGAAGGGTCGGAGGGGAGTCCTTGTTCCAGCAAATAAGCAAATAAGCAAACAAGCAACTGCATCTGCATGCTTTCAAAAGGGAGCTATAGTTGATTCCTGGCTCTCTTTTTCTTCTCTCTTTGTTTTGTGTCAGGAATACAATCCTCTCTCTTTCGCTCTAACTTAGTTTCCTCATCATTACCTTACCTCCTCAGGATTTTCAATATCCTAAGGGCCTCTTCACACTATGGCCGTCCAAGTCGAGAGTCCGTCGTTTCCACCAATCATATTGCAGGGTCCGTCGGTTCCACCAATCATATTGCAGGGTCCGTCGGTTCCACCAATCATATTGTAGAGTCCCACGGTCTCTCGACTTGCACGGCCATAGTGTGAAGACGCCCTAAAGAAGGTTTGGGGAAAAATTGGGGGGAGAGGCGTGTTCGGTGTAGTTTACTGTGTGACCGAAGTGGTGTTTTTTGAATTCAGTTTAAAATCAAATTGATGGATGCTACAGACCTTGTAAAATTCCTGAGGTTCCAACTTTTCCACAAAGTTAAGGTTGGCGCATATATAAGGTAACTGCACCTTAAATTGCACAGTTAAGCAATTTTAGCCTGATTCAGCATGTTTTTTACTATTATATTGAATTCTTTTTTGTGGGGTCCCATTGGTAGTCAAAAGGGGAATCTAGATTCTCTAAGAATGCATTTTTTGGACACTGTGTGAATAAACTACAAATTTTCAAAGTGTTGAAAATAGGTATACCCAAAAGCGATCATAGAGTCATATGTATAGTGGGAGTACATTTTAGGCAAGAATGTCCATTGTGCGCTTTTAGGAACCGTGCAATTTTAGGTGCAGTTACCTTAATGGTCACATTATTCCCAACATTTTGGAAGCAACCGTGCTCTAAAAGCAACCTCAAATACAAATGTATAATTTGCTTTCTTCAATGTACTAATGGTGTACATTTCAGGAGGTGGTCGTATTTAGTGGCCCTCATAGTAGCCATTGTGTTTCAACTTCAGATTTTTTTAACCAAATCCATGAAGGTCCATAAACATGAAATGACTTGAGTTAGATGCCAATTCCATTTTTCTTCCTATAAAAATTTACTGAAAATTGTTTCAAAGAATTTAGCTTCCCCCCAAATGCAACTGGCTCTTAAAAGGTCACTTTGAGAGCAACTACCTCGATGGGCACTAATTACAACTAAGCATAGTTATTATTATTAAATGTATAATAATTAGTTATTTCTTGTTGGCAAACTGAAAGAGGATTTTAAACGCACTTTAGTATGCATTAATTAGACATTGTATGAATAAGTTATGAGCTTTCAAAGTTGATTGTCTACAGATGTATGAATAATCAACATTGGGCTCTCGTAGACTTTTATGTTTTGATTGTGTACATCTTGTATAATCAATATCTCTTAAAAGATGGTTTGAAGTTCAAATGTAGGTGTTACATTTTGGGTATAGTAGAACCTCTCTTAGTACATACTCTATTAGTGCATAATATGCACTAAGAGAGTTAGTACGGTAGGCCCAATTTCAAGGATTTTTTGTGGAAAGTAGTGTAGTTAGATGCCACATTAGTTAGTGGCCATCACTGCACCTCTCTAAAGGCATAAACTTCTCTTAGTGCATAATCTCAACATTATGCACTAAGAGAGGTTCTACTGTAGTGTTGATTGTGGGTGTACATATGTACATACCTTGTGACATAGTTTGCATATGTAACATGTGTTTTTCAATCAATAATAGTGTAGCAAGGTCATAACATTGTTGATTGGTATTGCGAGAATTGGTTTATCTACTACAAATTTGGGGGCTTAATTGTAAAATGAACGTTGTTATGGGACCTTGAGCAAACACACTATTCAATGTGTTGGTTTCAAAAAGAAAATTGGAGTTATTTTTCTTGGAGACTTGTTGAACATAGACATTGATCAAATCAGTTACTTGTACACTTGCTATGAAGTAGTTATTTGATATTTTGCTTCCACAAAATGGATATTCTAGCATTCGAAAAGAAGAAGTAGAAAGAGTTATAATTATTTATATGCAATATCTTCTATGTAGAATACTAGCTTGACCTATGCTAGACATCTTCATGGAAGTTGTCAAAAGTTCACTCTAAGTATTGAATTAAAAAAGAAAAGTGGATCTAATAAGTTTCCTTTTTCCTAAATTTAATTGCAAATATATGAAATTGTTTCTTAACAAACAATAGCTATAAACAAGTTTTAACAACAAGAAATTTGAAAATGTCACAATATATTTTTTTGGCATCCGGCAATATTTTGTGATTCAAAAAAAATTTAATTTTCAAAATTATCTCAATGGTATAAATATAGATATACAAAAGAAATTTAAAAAAACAATCTTCAAAGGAAAGAAAGTTTTTACAACCTAGGGTCACAATAGGTCACTGGAATTTATAAGGTATCAACTATAGAAAAATATGTTATTTGAAGATCAATAATTGCATTTGGGAGGACCATCAGCACACCTTGCACGTAAAATTGGTTGCATTAACTTCTTGTGCGTATGGGCATCTAAAGCCCTTCTTCCTATTTTTACTCTAAAAATTGGTCATTTGTTCAAAAATTAAGTCTCATGCAAACATGTTTTTTTCCCTACTTATGCCTCCCAAATTCCAAATATAAGATTGAGTTCTTGCATACTCTATTATTCTATTATTTCAATAGTTTGTTAGAAAAATCTGTTGTTTAGACCAACGCGATCAAAATGTGGTGGCCCTTAATTGCATGTACAATAGTCAAACAAATTATTGATGTATTGAACTTTTCAAGAATTAATATAGACTAGGCAAGTAAGCAATGCAAAGAAAATGTTAATTGAACCCAATATGGGATAGTTGGCGTGTACAATTTGTAAAGTGATTGTAGACGTTTTAAGTGTCCAAAGGGATATATCTTGATGTAGAGAAAAATAAAATAACCCTATTAGGCTACCACAATATGAACTATAGGGGAGTATAATGAGATTATTTTGGTCCATTGGTCTTCATAAAGTAACCTTGCCTTTCAAAAGACTTAAATTATTCCTTTGATGCAAATGTATCCTATACTATATAGTGAAATTAAGTTGCCTTAACCTTAAAAGTTACTTAATGATTCACCGCTTGTCTATGTGGAGGCGCATGCAACTCTTTGAGTTTATTCTTGATGTTATTGCATCCACACACTCATTATTGCCACTCAAAGCACAAAGTTCTCTTTGTCAAGGTATTATGTAGTAACAATAAATACTTATATAGTATAACATGTCGAGAAATGAATGAAGGGCAACCTAATTTCACTACTTAGGATAGGGTTCAAAATGTTATTGATAAATGGTTTAAAATCAATACAAGATTTGATGTTTGATCAAACTATGTACACTCTCTTGATATGTTTATTGTAGTCATTACTGATGAAAATTACTGCATCCTTGTATAGTCTACTACCAAAAGTTTCCGTGATTGCAATTTAGACCATTCCATTTTCTTGGCACAATGTAGAATGCACTTGACATTTTTAGTTTTGGACAATCAACAATCACATCTTACACATCTTATCAAGCATATCAAATTTTAGTTTCAAAAAATCCCAAACTCCATTTTTGGTGAATTTTTTCATTTAGTTTTCATGGTTTTACATGATAATTCATTGAGAAATATTGGTGAAAGAGTTTTTAAATGTTATTGCGTATATATATAGGAAACATCCATATACACATATGTTTTTCAGCAAGCATCTCCAAAAAATTTCAATAGTCTTTTTGTAGAGATTTCAATGTTGAAGTGACAAAGCCCTAATTTTGGAAAATAGATATTTCTTTATTGTAATTAGATTTTGGAAAAGTAATTGTACCATCACATTCAAATGTACAAAATCAGTTACAATGTGAAGGACAAAATAGAAAAATCTAATTACAATAAAGAGATATCTATTTTTCAAATTTATGGCATTTTCACGCCAATATAAAGATCTCTTGAAGGAATTGTGAAAAAAATTTGGAATGCTTTTTGAAGAAAAAATGTGCGCATGGGTGTTTCCTACATATCTCCGCATTTAAATTAAAAAAAATTGTCACCAATATTTTTCAATGAATTTTCATGTAAAACTTTGAAAATGAAAAAATGAAAAAATTCACCCAAAATGGAGTTTGGGGTTCTTTGAAACTAAAATTTGATATGCTTGATTGGGATTGCGTAAGATATGAATGTTGATTGTGCAAAACAAAAGAATATCAAATGCATTCTACATTGTGCAACGGAAAGTGAATGATCCAAATTGCAATCACGGAAACTTTTGGTAGGGGCCTGTACAATGGAGGGACAAAAGTATCGTTGCCCCTTTTTGTTCTGACACAATCGCTTCCATTTTCAAACACCATTTTTTATAATTTTTATGTATTTCTTGGATCATTGCATTCCTACTTCAATTCCAATCATGTATACCAGATTTTGACTTTTAAAAAGCAAAATTCTATTTTTGGTGAATTTTTTAAGCCAATTTTTATGGTTTTACATAATATTTAATTGAAAATAATAAATTAATGAATCTTTTTAATTCAATTGCAGAGATATGTAGGGAATATCCATATGCACATCTTTCCTTTCACAAGCATTTCCAAAAAAATTCACAACTCCTTCTATAAACAATTCAATACTGGGGTGACAATGTTCTAATTTTGGAAAATAGATATAACCATCACATTGTATCTAATTAATCATTTTCTATTCAACCATCACATTGTATCTAATTTTGTACATTTGAGCATGATGGTACAATTGCCTTGCCAAAATCTAATTACAATAAAAATATATCTATTTTCCAAAATTAGGACATTGTCACCCCAATATTGAATTGTTTATAGAAGGAGTTGTGAATTTTTTTGGAGATGCTTGTTGAAGGAAAGATGTGCATATGGATATTCCCTACATATTTCCGCAATTGAGTTTAAAAAATTCATTCATTAATTGTTTTCAATTAAATATTTTGTAAAACCATGAAAAATGACTGCTTTAAAAATTCACCAAAAATAGAATTTTGCTTTTTAAATGTCAAAATTTGGTTTACACGATTGGGATTGAGGTAGGAATGCAATGATCCAAGAAATACATAATAATTATAAAAAGTGGTGTTTGAAATTGGGGGCGTTTGTGTCAAAACAAAAGGGGGCAACAATACTTTTGTCCCCCTCATTGTACAGTCCAGCAACAAGTAAATATTTATATACATTATATACCAAAAAATGTCAAAATTTAGTGAGACGCAACCTACTTTCATAAGTTTAGTGTAGAGCGTAAAGACAACTCGTCTGTAATGCCACTAGCAATTTACAAGGCAGGATTGTGAATAAGGTAGGAGGTTTGAATTCTGGAGGGTCATTTAGAACCGCCATATAGACTCGTTTAGAATGAACATGAGGTGGTCTTTAAATGGACCTTCTATAGTCATTGAATGGATCAATAAAAAAAACTATTATTTATTGCTCGAGCCAATTGTTGTCTTGCTTTCTCCATTTCTCTCTAGAAGTTGCAAGTGAACGGTTTATGGAAGACCTAGGGTCATAAATAGGGACCTATGGCACATCTTATTTGAAAACTCATAAGTAATTCAAAAATGCTTCAAAAAATACAAAACAACTTGGATTACAATCAAAATCTATTTCTCTTTGTCTAGAAAATAAGCGAAAAATAACCCCATCCAAGAAACCACATGAAAAAGGCGAGACCAGCCCTTAGATGCTCGCTTTAAGAGCCTCCTACCTTACATTGACGGTTTGCAATGGCTGCAAGAGTTTAATTACTTTTATGTGATTGATTTAGATCTAACATGAAGAGTAAATGATCTTTGGCAGATTAAGTTATTACAATTACTGAAGAGCTCATAAAAATATTATTAGCCAATTATGATCAATACACCGGGTTTAATTCCAAGTTTTGCCTTTTTATTTTTATTTTAAATTAATTTTTTTCCCTTAAATTTTTTATTTATTTTTATACTTGTGTATATTTGAAACACATGGACAAATGGTTCTGCCTTTTGCACGAATGTCTATTTCAAAAACTCGACTGTAATTTTCAAATTAAAAATAACTCCTTCAGTCACACTGACATTAGAATTATCAAGATTGTTTCATACTTGAATCATTGTAATTTATCCTGAAATAGGTGAATAAAGTAACCATACAATATTTCTTGAAATAATGATCTGAAACTGTGAGTGATAATAGAGTATGCGTAAAGTAGGTTAACCCCTAAAGTCCCATTGTCCCCACAGGGGACAAAATGGATTTCGGGCAGGCTACTACGGCTTCAATATTCATCGTTATTTTCTGAAACTTTTTGTGAAGATAGAAAAACACATTAGCTTTATGGGAATATATTTTTTATTTCAATCGGTGTCTAGGAGCAAAAGTTATGGCACAAAAGGTCGTTTTTTCGGTGCGGTGGGTAGAAATCTTCTCACACGAAAAAATTTTAAAAAATTTTAAAAATCATTTTCTCATAAATTGTATTTTTATCTATATGGGAAGCTTTGATTCATTCCATTTGGAGTTGTTATGTGAAAGTTATAGACAATCTTATTTTTCGGACAATTAGAGCATCTTCTTGAAAAAATAACTTGTAGAACTCATTTCTGAATGCAATTTTCACAATTTTTCAAAAAAATTGTTGGACACGTCTAAGTTTGCTTGCTAAAACAATCTCACCATTGGGATTATAGTGTTTTAATCCCCTCTTAGAGCTATTGATGATTTAGTTTTTTGTTCAATCTTGGACCTACTTCTACTGAACAATTTTTAAATGATTGAAAATCAAGTGTATTTTTTTGGAATTTTTTTTCCTAGATTCTCAGCTCAAATATTCAACATAAAAAAAAATTAAATTCAAAGTCTTTAGTGCAAATTTGTTTTACAAATGGCGGTCAACGTCATCTAAAATTGCAAGTTAATGTTCAAAAAATCAAGTTTTTCCAACTTTGAATGCTAATATCTTCTAATCTATATGGTAAAACTTTATGAAATTTTTACTCCATTGATCTAAGAAAAGTTTAGTACAAGATCCTACCGTTAGATTCTTAAAAAATATATTTTTTTTCTTTTCTTAGATGAACTTAGCAAAACTGGCAGTTTTGAGTCATTTTTGATAGAAAAATGCCTTGAGACTTTTGGGGTTAAACACGTCAGTTTTGTGAAAAAGCAGGATGAGTTCAGAAAGTTGTGCACAGTTGGGACAAAACTGGGTGTAAAACTGAATTTTGCATCAAAATGGTACTTAAGAAGATTTGGACCCCACTTTTGAAGTTGTGTGTTGCAGGCTTCTTAAAAAAAGCCTGACGGTTCGGCTGGAGATGCCTTTCTATAGTCCACTTGTTTCCAAAATGTCTCGCTCAAATTGGTTTGGACTGTACAAAGAACTCTAATGTGATAAATATATGATGACAATAATTACATGGTCTAATCTAAACTTGCATAAGGGAATTTGATCAAAATAAATGATTTATTCTAGCAAAAAGGAGAAAGTAGGGAATACCAAGCTATAGTGTGAAGGTATTGTTCTAAAAGTCCATACAAGTGGGTGTTATTGTATGAGAATGTTTGAAAAGCATTAATAAATGTTTACTACACGGATTTCAATATCCTAGCGTTTGAAGTGACTCAACAAAATTTGCATCCTACCTAATTATTCCAATTGACTTTCAATCCCTTTTGGTAGAATTCTTTTGCATTAAAGACTTTAAGTTCTACCATAACAAATGTAACATTAGGTACTTCATACACTAAGCTTCAAAGATAGTGAAGGAGTGGAACTTGTCCCATTAACCCCCAAAGACCCAAGGCTTTTTTTCTGCCAAAAAACATCCAAAACTGCCATTTTTATAGCAAAGAGTAAAAAAAATTAAAAAATGGTTTTTTTGCACATCTAACTGTAGGATCTTACACCTAACTAGTGTGAGAATGTGCAGAAAAAATTTCAGAATTTTTAACCGCACAATTTGCAAGATATCTGCGTTTAAAGTGAAAAAAACAAATTTTTCAGCACATTGCGGGACTATGTTGAACATTTTTAACTTAAATGTTTTTGCACTACAAAGTTTTGAGCTTTAAATTTTTTATAGTGGAAAATTGAGTTGAGAGTCTAGGGAGAAAAAAGGAAATCCAAAAAATCTTAATTTTCATTATTAAAAAATTGTTCTGTAGAAGTAGGTACAAGATAGAAGGAAATCTAAAATATTAATATCTTTTATATATAATTAAAAAGCACTAACTTCAATGGTGAAATTGTTCTAGCAAAAAAACTAAAGCTTTTGGATTTTTTTTTTAATTGTAAAAATTGCATTAAAAAATGAATCGAATAAGTTATTTTTTTCAGAAAGATGCTCTAAGTGCCCGAAAAACAAGATTGTCCATAATTTTATTCTTAAAAAATCCAAATGAAATGAATCGAAGCTTTCTAAATAGACCAAAATATAATCTATAAGAAAAAAAAAAAAAAAAAAAAGATTTGCAAAAAAAAACTTGTTGCCTCCAGAAGGCTGTTTTGAGCTTATTTGGACATACCTTTATTTCCCTGGCTCCAATTGAAAAAAAATATACTCTTACAAAGTTTAGTAGTTTTTCTATCTTCAAAAAAAGTTTCAAAAAATCACGACAAGAACTCAACCCATAGGTACCTATCCAAAATCCCATTTGTCCCCCAAAGGGACAATGGGCTTTTAGGGGTTAAATCTTGCGATGCCTACATGTTGGGAAGATCGACAACACATTCTGTTTTTTGCAAGCAAACAAATGGGATAAACTATATATATAATTTTCAATAAACAAAAATTTCCTAGTTGGATGAAAATATTTTTATATTTTCTACTAAGGAAAAGTAAAATTAAACAGTTGACGTAAAATTGAATTTAAAAGGCCAATGTAGGCAATGCAATCTAAAAGACATTTGGAAAATATTGAAATAAAAGGTCCAAGTTGTTTCCATCATGTTCTTTCGGTTGTTCCCAAATTTGATCCCAAATTGTTTCATTTGGAATTCTTGATCTTTGTTTCCACTAGTGTGGCCTATGCTGTTGCCGCAGTCAAAGTCATAGTAAAAATAATTTTCTAAATTTTTTTATTCATAATAAAAACTTTGAAGTACAATACCATTCACACCGTCATACCAAACACCACAAAACAAAGCCCATGCACCCCTCTTTGTCAAGAGCTTTCCAACAATACCAAGCACGCAACCAAAATCAAAGTAAGAGTAATTTTTTAATTTTTTGATTCATAAATACTTTGAAATTCAATAACTTCCCCCTCATAGCTTTAAATGCCACGAAACCAAGCCCGTGCACCTCTCCTTGCCAAGGGCTTTCCGAGGGTACCAAGCACACGGCCAGGGGACGCATGGTCCGGGAGATCTCAACGTAACAAAACAAAACTAACTAACTAACTAACTAACTAACTAACTAACTAACTAACTAACTAACTAACTAACTAACTAACTAACTAACTAACTAACTAACTAACTAACTAACTAACTAACTAACTAACTAACTAACTAACTAACTAACTAACTAACTAACTAACTAACTAACTAACTAACTAACTAACTAACTAACTAACTAACTAACTAACTAACTAACTAACTAACTAACTAACTAACTAACTAACTAACTAACTAACTAACTAACTAACTAACTAACTAACTAACTAACTAACTAACTAACTAACTAACTAACTAACTAACTAACTAACATCCAAACTTAAGGTATGGATTCCTTCTTTCTTTCAATTTTATAAACTTTCTTTTCTTCCTTTTCCTTACATTAGTAACCTCTGACCTCTTAGCAACTAATTTCCTCATGGCTTTTTGATGCTATCATTGCTTCATTCATATTGGCATATATCCAACTTAGTACATAATCTTGAACCCTTTGTTTTGCATCCTTGAAAGTTAAGGAATATAATTATCTTCAACACGGCCTTGTTTTCCATTTTGAAGAAAAAATATTGAATTTTTTGATCGTTAATTTGGTTTCTATAAAAATTAAATCCTACCAAACTCTTAGAAAATCACAAAATTACAATTTTTTTTTAAATCTTGCCAAAATTGAAACAGGAGCCTACTAAACTCCTATTTGTCCTCCAATGGGATAATGGTCATTTAGTGATTGAATATGACAATGTTGTCAAACACAATAAACTCAATAAAGAACAAAAAATATATACAAGCAAAGACATGTGTCCAAAAAGGAACTTTCAACCTTTAGTTCTCCTCACTTTGACAAGAAATATGAAGGTTAGTGAAAGATGGAAATTAGTGACCATTAAATTGAAGATTTAAATTGAATTTAGCATACATTAGGATATGTTTCAAGGGAGTTGTTTTTGGAATATACCTTGAATAGTTCTTATTTATAAATCATAGGTCAAGTAAATATTTGATTGCAAATATATTAAAGATTTATATGGCACTTTCCTATTATTGATTTTTTAATAAGAAGCTCTCTTTAAAAAGTCACAAAAACTACATCTATCTATCTATATTTTCATGACATGTTTTACCTTGTATTTTTTTATTCTAGGATTTGTAATTCTAGGAACCATGTACATATATAATCCTTTGCATATTCTCTAAGATATAGACTGCTTAAATAGATTATAATAGGAATCTCCACCTTTAGAGGAAGCGGAAGATGGTCAAAATAGATCATTCTTGACTTAATTTTAGCGTTAGATATATAAATATAAGTGAATTAAATATTTTTTGTAAAAAAGATTCAAAATTCCAAACTCAAAGATTATAAAACTTGCAAATTTTCTTGATAGAAATGGGAGACATCTTATTCAATCAAAATAATAACATTGAAGATTATATATTGAAGAATCAAGTTTGATTTTATTGAAATGGTGAGAAACTTGAAGTGAAAAATTTAGATCTATAGATCAAACAAACTTATTTTTTGGCACATTGCACTTGCCATAAGTTTATCTACATGGGATAATTTTATCTACATGGTTGTTCTTTATAGCTTTACCATGAAGGCTAAATAACTTGAAGTTATAACTAATTATATGAAAAAATTTCATCCTAGGTACTTTTGAATTTGAATTTTTGGGTTGTTGAAAAGATATTGAAAATTTCATTCATTCATTTAAATATTAAATTTTTTTTTTCCTATATCTCCCTCTAAAAAAACTATACTATATTTTTTTTGAAATTCTATAGATTTGGAAACAAGTAGCTACTCTAAAGAAGACACTGTCTTTTGTAGCATGTTGGAACATTCTTATCACTTTTTGAGTAACAACTTTCTTCATCTTCCTCACATTTTTTGTAAATGGACGTCTTGTTTTTGTAAACGTATACAATAGTACAAATACACCATGGACTGTTGAAATGGTTTTGTATCCAATCTAAGTTAAAGCTAATACAAATTGTGTTGAGACTAATATTGAATTAACCCCTAAAGGTCAGAGACTATGTTTTCACCAAAAACACTCCAAAACTGCCATTTCTAGTACAGGTACCAAATTTTAGAAAAAAAACATTTTTGGACACATGTAACCATAGGATCTTGTAGTAAACTTGTTTGAGAGTACATAGAAAAAATTTCAAAACTTTCCACCTTGTAGATTGCAAGATATTAGCATTTGAATTGACAAAAAAAAAATTTGGACCCTACAAAAAATCGGGTAGCTGCACTTCACAAGGTCACATTTAAATGAAAAAATGTCCAAAATGGTGGTTACTCCTTGAATTCATTCTTCAAATCAATTTGTGTCTACATGCTTGAAAATTTTCAGATCATTTGGAATTGTACAACATATGGGAAAAAAATAGGTTGTAGAAAGAAGTAGAGAATGATTCAAAACACTAAATTGTTAAGAATTTAATTATGGAATTGAAAAATGTCAATTCCAATGGTTGTAATGTTGCAATAAACAATATACATCCTATGCTTTTATTTTTTTCAAAAAATATTAAAAATGGAGTTAATTAAAGGACTTCAAAGTTTCTTTTGAAGTAGGAAATCCATAACTGCCCACAAACTATAACACCTCATAATTTTCATCTCAAAATGGAATAATTCAACATTGTACGCGTATATATAAATCTAAAGAACCAATTTCAAATTTTTATTCTTTTTTCTTTGAAAATTTTGCTATGTTGCCAAAAAAAATAGTAAACTACCCAAAATCGCTATGTTGCCAAAAAACATTGTTTGGTCCTTTAGGGGTTAAAACAAAAACATTTAAGCCCATTGTAGATTTATATTAGTGATGTTTCTTTTTCATTGAAATCAAAACCAATAGATCTTTTAAAATACACACAACTAGAATTGTCATAACAAACATTAGAACATAGTTTTTACTATTGAACTGCCTTGATTTTGGTTGGATCAATTGAAGAAGGACTTAAGATTCTCTTAGCTTTTATTCTTTTGTCATTGTATGAATAAACTATGAAATTTTAAAATATTAATAGAAGGTGTACGCTAAATTGTACCTAACTTTCATGTAAGAAGGTTTACATTCTAGGCAAGAATCTATATGTAATAGGTTTAGGAACAGGGTTAAAATTAGATACAAGGTATGTGCATGCACCCATAATTAAGACTTCATTAATGCAATACCTACATTCAAACCAAAAAACTAGTGAGATCTGTAGATATTGATTTATAAGATGTATACAATCACAACATGAGAGTTTGAGAGAGTCTAGTGTTGAAATTTGGTACACATACAAACAATTCTTTGAAATTTTATAACTTCTCCATACAATATTCAAATAATGCATATTCATTTTCCACTAAAAATCAGTGAAAATATATTATATATGCTTTATAAGAATTCATATGTTTAGTTGCTAGTACTTTAGATTATGGATGCAATCACCTTAAGTAACCGAAGTCCAAAAAGCGACCCTTTACTAGGTGAATCAGAAGTAACGTTAGTTGATGTAGTAGATGAATTTTTAGTAAAAGGAAAATGATATATATATATATATATATATATATATATATATATATATACGGTAAATATAAGAAATTGCATAATCTTTGGAATGCTAAATACTTAGTTATAATTTTTTTGAAAGTAAAAGCTAATAGATTGTTGTTTTAGTTCATACGTGGTGTAGTAATAATATGGCTAGGAATATGACATAGTTCAATAAATGGGCCATGATGCAACCTTTTTTTTATGGCAAAATTTTGCCAACACTGTAGCAGCAAGTCCCTCTAGTTCTACTCTCATCATCTCTAATAGGCTTCCTTGTCTTCTTCCTACAAAAAAATGTTGCCATAATGTAGTCTAAAAGCAATCATCTTGAGTTTAATTTGCATACAATATAGGTTAGAAAGTGTCCGTCACTAATTGAAAACAAAACATTCATTACCATATTTTTGCTAATTGAAAACATAATATTCATGACTTTTTAGTTTCTTATATTTTATCTTGTGTGTTACATTATCCTTTATTTTTTTCATCCATTTCAAGGTTGAATTTTGTCCTATAAATTTCTAATCTGTTTAACTATGTAGAGACAAATATTGAACTTCCACATATCAATTCTTCACTTCTATATTAACCATACAAGATCCTTTATTGGAGCAATTTGAAGAACATGGTCACTTTAACCCTTTAGAGCCTAAATCCTTCCTCAATTTTTAAATATTTTTGCTTATATCTTTATAATTACATATTATTTACTTCAATTTCATCACACTTTAGATGAATGAAGAGGTTTTATGTCAAAAAATCCCTTCAAACCTCTCCGTTCATTATTTAAATTTTGCACGTTAGATCTCTAAGTGGTAAATTCATATAATTAAAGTACTAGTATAAATAAATGCTTTAAAAACAAAACTTTAAAATATTCAACACTCAATATTCAACACTCAATATTCAACATTCATCGAGAAGAATGAATTCAATAATTACCTCATGTTGTTTCAAAAGATATATATTCTTTGTGTTTAGTAGTGAAAAAACAAACTCTTTATGTACATATGGGGTAGTAGGAGGTAAAGCAATCTATATGGGACATGTAAATTAGAATTAGTAGGAACTCAACCATTCTTAGTTAAATCAAAAGTATAAATTGTATTTGAAATACAATTTCAGACCCTTTTTTAGACATAGTAGAAAAGCTTTTTTTCAGAGAGCTTTGAACCTAATTGTTTTGGGAAAATCAAGTGAAATTTCATTTTTAAAAATTTGTTTGAGATTTTGAGCCTCCAATCAAAAGTTATGGACAAATTTTATAGAAAAGTTGGAAGGGACTTTGATATTTTCACACGTCCTCTCTAAACTTTTTCTATAAATTTTGATTAAAGGCTTAGAATCTTAAACAAATTTTTGGAGATGAAAATTAGCTTGATTTTCCAACTTATCATGGTTCAAAATATTTTGTAAAAAGCTTTTCTACTATGTCTAAATGAGGTTTGAAATTCTGCTTCAAACACAAAATTTCTAAGTTTTGACAATGAGCAGTCAAGCTCTCATCTTCAAATTATCCCATACCCTTTGAGGATCATGATGGACAATGAATGTCATTATAGAAATCACTTCTCCATCCTTCATTCCCACAAGTGCCAATAAAACACTTCTTTCATTCTGCCATAAAAAAATTCTTGATGACGGAGGGTCAAATGACAATGGTATTTGATTCAATGGACTCTATGGATTTCTGGCAAACCATCTTTATATTTATTTGTAGAGTTCTATGAGTGTTCTTAGAATTAGCAAAAAAAGTATTCTACACCGTAGATGTTCGGTCGCATAGATCTATAGTAGTGCAATGAGCTGAATGTGGAGACCATTTTGCCCTCGCATTTTACCAATGGTGAAAACACATGAATGTTTTATTTGCCACCCATGATAAAATTCACAAATTTTGAGTTCAAATTTGCAATTAGAGGTCTAAAATTAGCTAGCAAAGATGTTGAAAATAGATTATCAAGCACAAAATAGATTTTTTTTTTTACACTCACCTTTGACTGGAACCCCCACATTCCGCTCGTTGCACTAAGTGTATGGATGAATTTCGTAGATGAGGACTCAAGAGAAGGGAAGGTGACCTCTCTAAAGGCTGCTAAATGTTATGAAAGGATTGCAGCTCCCTTCTAAAGTGGTAAAATGTCGATCAATTATAGCATGCATTTAATCCTAAACCCCAAAATGATCCTGAGAACAAAATGTATCCTCAATCAATTTTTGAAGTTAAATAAAACCTTACCAAATTATCATTTATATTAGTTTATATTTTTGAAAAAATCTTTTTGAAGTTTAGTTTTAGCTTCAAAAATCTGATTTTGAAAATGATTGATTTTGAATTTTCTATTCAAGATTTTGTGCACGGGTGTCCATTGCAATCTTGACTTTCTGTAGTGTTAAAAGCTTTTGGGAATGAGCCTCAAATGCACTAGATCTTTGAAAAAAAATCAAATTAGAAATTCGTTTAAAAAAATTGTAGAATAGACTTTGAGAAGTCATAAATTAATTGGAGTTATGCATGTTAGGCCCTTTAACCTCATATTTTTTTGGTGACCAACTTTTTAGATTTGACATGTGAAAAGAGGATTAAAAGACTTCAAATCACTTTCATAGTTTTAACATCCTCATGATCAAACATTATCATCTTTCAATTTGTAAGATAAATTGTTGTATTTTCTTTTCTAATGTGATTTCTAACATATCTACTTTCATTTTATACAATTACAATTCAAAAAGACCTGATACAATTTATAAACAATTTGGCTTTTTGTTAAATTTAGAGCACATTTCTAAAAGCTCAAGAAATTCCAGGGTCATTTTGGGAAAAAGGACATACTAGTGACCATTGGAACCATCCCTTTAGTTACCTTGTGAATCATTGACTTAAAAAATTGCAAAAGCACTCATTGGAAGTCAACCTGTTCTAAAAAACCTCTCCTTTTCACAACAACATTTTAAGGATGAATAGTTGCACTTCTATCCTACTAAAAGGATTCTCTATCATCCATTAGACAAAAATGTCCTTGCTGACATTTAACCCCTAAAGGACCAAGGCCTTTTTTCTGCCAAAAAAGTCTCAAAATTGCCATTTCTAGAGCAAAGAGTAAAAAAATTATAATTTAAAAATTGTTTATTTTGCACATCTAACCATAGGATCTTATACCTAATTAGTATAGGAATGTGTGGAAAAAATTTTAAAATTTTTGACTGCACAGATTGCAAGATATCTGCGTTTAAAGTGGAAAAAACAGGATTTTCATCACATTGCGGGATTAGATTTTTAGACTTTGAACATTTTTAACTTAATTTTTTTGCACTACAGAGTTTTGAGCTTTAAATCTTTCTAGTGGAGAATTGAGTTGAGAGTCTAGGAGAAAAAAAGAAATTCAAAAAAACTTAATTTTCATTTAAAAAAAATTTGTTAAGTAGAAGTAGGTACAAGATAGAAGGAAAATCTAAAATATTAATATCTTTTAGATGGAATTAATATGCAGTAATCCCAATGGTAAGATTGTTTTAGCCCAAAAACTAAACCATGTGGAACTTTTTTTTTGAAAAATTGCAAAAACTGCATTCCAAAATGAATCCTACAAGTTGTTTTTTTCAAGAAGATGCTCTAATTGCCCGAAAAACAAGATTGTCCATAACTTTCTCATAAAAAATCAAAATGAAATGAATCAATGCTTTCCAAATAGACAAAATATAATGAATAAGGAAAAAAAAAAAAAAAATTTTAAATTAAATTTTTTGCAAATTTTTTTTGCGGCCCCTTCTCCCCTGTTTTGAGCTTATTTGGGCATAAATTTTGTTCCTAGGCACCAATTGAGAAGAATTTACATTCCCACAAAGCTTATCAGTTTTTCTATCTCCAAAAAAAGTTTCAAAAAATCACGACAAAAATGCAACCCGTAGGTACCTACCCAAAATCCCATTTGTCCCCCGAAGGGACAATGGTCCTTTAGGGGTTAAGCTAGGAGGCTCAAACTCCGATCGAGCATTAAAAGCAAACATGACTTAGAGGTACATTTTGCTTTCTTCAATGTATGAACTATGCACATTTCAGGAGGTGGTCGCTTTTGATGACCACAAATGACCACTTTTTTCCAACTTCAAAAATTTGTAACCAATTCCACGAAGGTCCAAAAATTTGAAGGACTTGGGTTAGATGTCACTTTCCACTTGTCTTCCAAGGAAACTTTACTGAAAAATATTTCAAAATGTTTTACGTCCCCAAAATTTAGTTCAGCGCTTAGATGGTTGCTTTATGGACCTCCTACCTTAAGGCATTAGGAAAAATTTCAGCCCTCTGGAAGGCCGCGTGTTTGGCAC
This sequence comes from Neckera pumila, assembly GCA_963969595.1. Taxonomy (NCBI): domain Eukaryota; kingdom Viridiplantae; phylum Streptophyta; class Bryopsida; order Hypnales; family Neckeraceae; genus Neckera; species Neckera pumila. The sequence continues at coordinate 20,515,809 of OZ018414.1, forward strand.
CTGTCCAGTGCAATTATGGAAAAAAAACAAAATAAAAAATAATTTTTTAATATTTAAAAATTGGATGCTAATGTGGCATGTCAGATTTTTGTTTTTTTAATATTTTTTAATTTAAATTTTTTAATACTTTTTTTTCAAAAAAAAATGTTTTTTTAAGAAAAAATAATTTTTATTCATTCTGAAATTGCAGCAAATCAATTCCTTAGCGGCCCTTTGGAAGGCTGAAGTTTTTCCTAATGGGCTAAATGTTTTCACATAAGTTCATGGCCTCAAGTATATAACATTATTAATTGGGGGCTTTTGTACCCTGACAGGCAAGGTATAATCCCCCTCTAGATGCCTGGGAGGGCATTTAGTTATAATCCCAGGCACCCAGTTCGCTGGGGGAATGTAACTTCAATCTACGTGAGTGGGACACTTAACATGCATACTAAATGTGGGCCGGCCATCTTGGGAAAGTGAAAGTCAAGGGTTGGCACAGGCTTCATCAAGGTAAATTCCAACGCTGGGGAACTCCTGTTTTCGGGGGAGCAAAAGGGACCCCGCCAGCGTTGGCTAACCCCTAAAGTCCTAAGGCATTTTCTGGCTAGAAACCACTGAAAACTGCCATTTCTGCTGCGTTCACCCAAAACCTTGGAAAAAACATTTTTTTCAAAAATGCAATTGTAAAATGTTGTACTTAACTTGACCGAGATCATGTGGTAAAAATTTCATCAAGTTTGACCATACAAATTGGGAGAAAATTGCATTCAAAGTTTGAGCAAAAGTTTTTTTGTGTACTGCCCTGAAATTTCAGATGACTTTGACCGCCATTTGTTGAAATTTTTTGCACTACAAATTTGATTTTAAAAATCTACCATATTGTAGATCATATTAGGAACATATCCACCAATTTTCAAAAGATTTGGAGACTTACAACACTTCCAAAAAATCTTGCAATGCAACTATGTTATGAAAAATGACAATACAATACTTTTTTTTGCAATGAGATTTTGTAGTTCATTCTTTCAAATCTAAAAATCCCAATGATAGATAGAAAGATGCATTCATTATTCACAAGATCCTAAAAAAAAATTTGAAAAAAAACTTTACCTCCATTCTATGCAATTTCAAAGACCTATGGTATGAACAGAAAGGAAAATGCCATTGGGCAACTACCAAAAACGGGTCCATGATGTTCCTCGTAAAACCCAACATGTTCTCCATTGCGTTCACAACATTGGGAACGCAGGAGCTTCCCACCTTCACAGAAGGTCCTTCATCTACTTCAATCAATTGCCTTCTTTGTAGTTTTCCAATAAATGGCACCATACCATGCATGTAGACTTGGAGACCACATAAGAGTCATTGGAAGCATGAGGTACACTCCTAGGATGGGTAGAGAGTAGTGCTTGCACATAAAGCTTGCAAAAGAATATATTTAAAACTCTTTGAAAATTAGTACTTATTGCCAAAAAAAAATTCCTAAAATCATTGTAAATTCATAATGACAATCTTTTTTGTTTTGCATTTCATTTGAATTGTAAGTAGCCTTCACTGCAACATTGCTTGTGAATAAAAAATGGCCAAACACCAACATTGTAAAAAATGAATGTGTAATTGACATTTACTTGTTCAACATCATCTCAACAAAGATTTTCATGGTATTTTTGGAAGCATCTTTTTTGCCAACACATGAACTTATTGCCACGATTAGGGCAATATATTTTAGGTCTTGTCAATGGCAGTGAGCCATCATTGCAAACCATGCAAGGATTTTGGTTCTGGATAAATGCTGAATAGCATACTTGCCTACTGCAAGGTGCTTCTTTAGATGCTTCAGAGGATCTCGTGTCTTACATTTGTCTATATAAATGATGTACATGTTCACGGTCGCTAGTATCGACAAGGAAAAAAAAAACCGGGTGCCACCACTTGTGGGACCAGGTTTGACATGTTTGACACAACAAATATCATCCCAAAATGTTCCCAAATAATGGCTTATGCAAGGGACTATTGCTTGGTTATACAATGTCATGTTCCCACAATAGAAAAATAAGAACTACGCTAGGGTATAACCTAGAACAAAAACAAATATGGAAAGCAAAATAGAATAAGTATTGGAAAAAAACATAAATAAGGGGAAAGGGAATGAAGTTGTGAATGGAGAAGAGTGATGAACAAAAAATGATTGTAGACATTCAATAAAAATTGATCAAGGACTCTGAGCAAAAGATTTAGAGAAGAAGAAAGGATAAAATGTGCTAGCAAAGAAACAATAAAATGGGGAAGGACAAGAAACAAAAACAAGAACAAAAAACTATAAAATACTTGATCAAGGGGAAGAACGGACACAATTCTTTGGCCTCGTCACCTCTCTCCCCGAAGTCATTCTACGGGTGTATGTAAAGAGAATGTAAACCCTACTTTATGCTAGAAGAAATTATCTTGTATGCATCTCCTACTAAATTTGGGACCATTGACTGCAAATATGAATTCAAAATTTGCAAATTTTATCATGTGTGGCAAATTAAAAATTTCAACGTTTTTCCTTGGGAATGAGTGAGGGGTTCGTTCGTGAGGTAGGGAAAAAAAATAAGACAAGGCAAACACAGAGGGGATTAGAAAACAAAAATAGGAAAGCAAAATGAAACAAAAAGAAACAAAGAAACAAAACAAAAACAAAAATATAAAATAAAAACAAAGAAACAGGGAGAGGACTTACCTGCCTTCTGCTGGGTTGAGGCCAAGGGCGCTCCCTTCCAGCAGCGCTCCCGCTCCCTACAGTAAGTTCTCCGCCCTGGATCCAGTGGTAGCCCGGTCTCAGACCTCACCCACTGCCCAAGAGCAAATTCGGGCTGACTCTCCAGGGATTGACCCCGGCAAAGTCAAGGGAAAATTTGGCTGACCAGCCTACCCTTCGAGTTTGGTTTGGGCAAAAAAGTGCCATAACTTTTTCATCCGACATCGGATTGGAATAAAAATCATATATCCACAAACCTCTCGGAAAACTACATGTCCTCAAAAAGTTTAAAAAAATCAGACTAAAAATTGAAGCCATAGATACCTACCCGAACTCCAAATTGTCTCCGGAGGGGACAATTGGACTTTAGGGTTTAATAATGTTATGTAAGTGAGCTTTTACAATATTAATATGATTCCATTGCATCTTTTTGTTACAGAACCCTCATAAATAACCATAACACCATGAACTTTTTTTTTAACTTTTTTTTTAAACATAACACCATGAACGTGTTCTGTAAGATATAACTCCGAAAGTCCGAATGATACTCTGGAGTACCAATACGGGACATTGTCAGAAGGGGGGTCATTGGTCTAAAATGACCCCTGTTTACTTTGAAAATAATATAAAAGTGAAATTGATCTGCACTGTTCAGTTGAATAACCAAAGGTTTGAATACCGGTAACGGTCACAATTTTTTGAATGTGGCCTTGGTTTGTAAGCTGGCTGTCATGAGTCTCAATCACGCTACAGAAACTCCTTTTTGATGGTTTTGAGGAATGTTGAATTTGAACCAACAAATAGCAGCATTAGCTTTGGAAGTCTTGAAAAGAAGGTATGATTATCATTTCCTTCCATCGATTTTATAATGGTATATGCTGTGTTTATGTATGTTTTTTTCAAATTCAACTTACCTAAAAAGGAAAAAAATGACTATTGCCTTCCTTTTTTCTTACAATATATGATTGATTATTTCTTCAATTTGTGTAAGAAAAAGGATGATGTGTGTTACACTGTTACCATTGGCTATGGAATAGTGTCAAACAAAGTGTATTTTCAATGTTCCATGCATGTATCTCTTTGGCATTCATAGATGTTGTAAGATAGTTTACATAAATATTAATTTTGGTTGTAGAATATATGTTAGATATACGCAAATATTAGGTATCATTAATACTGTTTTTTAATATTAAAAAATAAAAATATACATGAATTTCAAAACATTTCTTTGTCTAATAGGAGAAAGGTGGTCTTTGCCTCTTTGGGAATAAAGCTACGATGTGAGAGCATGGTTTTAGAGGCTCTAACTTGGTACCCAAAGGGGCCTTTAGAGCCATGCTCACATTGTCTCTAAGACCACCTTTCTACTAGTGATTATCCTTCCTCAAAGATGACCGTACCTTTTGAATTAGAAAGAAAAACTCACCTATGAACTAAAACACATCTAGGATTTTGCTAAACTATCTATTTGACAAGTAGAATTTACAACAAATTTATGTAGTCACTCTCTGAATAGAAATATTGGTAACGAAGAATTTTTTAATTAAAAAAAGAAGACATTATGAATATCAAACACACGTACCGGTACATGTATGTGGACACATATTCATCAAAATCTCAAATATTTGTACATTAGAATCAACCCCTCATTGACCTTCTCATATAATAGAGGATGATTAATAGATGTTTTTTATTCCATAATCATATTTAATGGCCCTATATCCAACTTCTATTGCTGACATTATTCTTCCCTTTTCATCTAGGAGTTCCTTATTTCCTTCCACATAACACATTGGTGAAAATGTGAAAAGTTTTTATTATTTTGGGGTCACACGTTCTACACTCAACCTATATAGAGTCAATACTTTACGGAATTAATTAGCTGATGTATCTAAAATTTACAATGAAGGTAGATAATACCCTTTTAACCCCTAAAAGTCCAAACAACCCTTTCCTAATCACTAACCCTCTTTGATGGGCTATCCAAATTCAATAAAGAAATTATTTGAAAAATAAAAGCTTTTTCATATGGTTCAATAATTTTCTTTTTTTAAACAAAAGATTCTTGATTTCAATAAAAACTCTGTCTTGGGTTATTTTTATAATTCAAACACTTCAAGGATTGATTATTGTGGTTTGTCTTGGGAGACAAACTTAGCCAATGATAGTGAATCCCAAGAAAAAATGTTCCATGGATAGTGCAAGTGGACAAGGGCTATTTGGTTGGAGCAAACCGTTGATGGACTTTTTCACAAAATTCATAAGTTTTGTGCTTACAATAGCCAAGTGCATTAATTGTACAACAAAATAGGTGCATTTTTCAGATTCTTGGAAATGTTATATATTACTTTCACAAGCGATTCAGGACTTTTTCCTTTGCCAATTATCCTCTAAAGTCCCATTGTCTCCTCAGGGGACAAATCAGATTACAAGCAGATTCCTTTGACCACAATTTTTAGTGAAACTTTTTGAAACTTTTCCATGAGATAGGAAAACTGATTAGCTTTGTGGGAATATAATTTTTTATTTCAATTGGTGCTTGGGAGCAAAAATTATACCACAAAAAGCTTCATACTGAACTCAACTGGCAACACAATTTTTTTGCAAAAAGTCTCTTTCTCTCTCTCTCTATATATATTCTTTTTCACTAAAATTTTATATTTTATATTTTATATTTTAGTCTATATGTGAACTTTGATTCATTTTATTTGGACTCATAATGAGCAAGTCAAGGACAATCTTGTTTTTTGGGCAATCTAAGCATCTTCTTGAAAAAATAACTTATAGGATTCATTTCTGAATGCAATTTTCACAATTTTTCACAATTTTTGTTTTGAGAATGTTGTATTTGCTTGCTACAACAATCTCACCATTGGGATTATTGTGTTCCAATTCCATTTGAGCTATTAACCTGTAAAGGACCAACATGCGTTTTTTGGCCGTATAGAATTTTTGGGTAGGTACGTACGACTAGAGATTTCCGTATTTTTGGTTGAAATTTTAACAGAAGGTGGGGGCAAGGAATATCTTTCATATGCACCAAATTTCATGACATTGGGATTAGCATTTTTCAATTCCATAATTAAATTCTTGACAATTTTGTATTTTGAATCATTCTCTACTACTATCTACTTACTATTTTTTCCTATATGTTATACAATTCCAATTGAAGTGCAAATTTTCGAGCATGTAGCCAACTTGTCTAGGAAAAAGAATCCAAAGAAGCACCACCATTTTGGACATTTTTTCATCAAAAAGTGAGCTTGTGAAGTGCTGCTGCCCTGTTTTTTGCTGGGCCCAAAAAATGGTTTTAGTGAATTTGAATGCTTATATCTTGCAATCCATGCGGTGAAAATTCCTGAAATTTTTACCATATGTTCTCCAATCACCATACTACAAGATCCTACGGTTACATGTGTAAAAAAAAGTTTTTTTTCAAAAATTGGATACTTGTACTAAAAATGGCAATTTTTGAGCATTTTCGGTGAGAATATAGTTATGGAACTTTAGGGGTTAATGATTTTTTTTTTCAATCTTGGACCTACTTCTACTTAATAATTTTTTAAAGGATGAAAATCAAGTGTTTTTGAAATTTCTTTTCTAGACTTTCAACTCACATCTTCAACATAAAAAATTTTAATTTCAAAGTCTGTAGTGCAAAAAATTTTCCACAAATGGCGGTCAAAGTCATCTAAAATTGCAAGCCAATCATTAGGGGACATTGAGGCCTCTAGAAGACTGCAAGTTCCCCTGCGTTCCTAGACTGCAGGAACGCAGGGGAAGCAGCTGGCTGATGTGGTCGACACCATGCCACGTCATTTTTGAGGGGAATTTTTTTTTTTTTTTTTTTGCTTAGAATGATATTTTGGGCAATTTTTATTTATTTTTTATTTTTTTGAGAAAGAAAATCTTACAGCCCGTATCGGCTGTTCACAAAATCGGGAGAGCATTGGGAACGGGCCTGAAACGGTCTTCTAAAGGCCTCAAATGTCCTCTAATGGTTCAAAAGAACTTTCTTATTCAATTTTGAATGCTAATAGCTTCCAATCTATATGGTCAAACTTTATGAAATTTTTACCACATGATCTTTGACAAGTGAAGTACAAGATCTTACGGTTGATTATAAAGAAATTTTTTCTTTGTATTTTTAGATGAAGGCAAAAAAAATGGCAATTTGAGTGTTTGTTTGCAGAAAAATGACCTTGCAACTTTAGGGATTAAACTTATTTTTGTGCAGTTATTATGGAGATCCCCTTTTCTATGCCCAACACTTGCAACAAGTGGTCTTACTTAGTGAGATTGTCACGGTGAGAATAAAATTGAGCAATGCTAAGAAGAATTTTCATTAAACCTAAAAGGATGGAGTCTATGACCATGGAATCAAACTTTAAAATCTGCTACTTTACATCTTCCATTTTGCTGCTATTTATGAGTGAAATTTTTATATTTTTAATTTTTAGAGATGCAATTATATGTCAAATATATGTCATAAAAATTACAGAATTTTTTGTGAAATTTTAAATTACCATAAATTTTTGAAGAAAATGTGAAGAAAATTCACATCAAACACAAACATGATTAAAAAATCTGAAATTTTCAAAAGAAAAGTATATTTTAGTATAGAAAACTATAGTACAAAGAAATTATCAAGTCACTTTGTATTCAGAAACACATCTATAGATTTTGAACTTCAAAATTCAATAAAATGCTTGTTATTAGTAAATTTTCAAAATTTTCAAGTGGAGTAGAAATTGCACTATGGTGGAAGCTTCAATTTCTAATTTTAGATTAATAGGAAAAGAAAAAAATTTGAGTGTCAAAATCAAGATTTTAGGAAAAAAATCTTTAAAGAATTGAAATTCAGAATACAAAAGTTCACTATATACATACCATTTCTTCAAATGACCTACCCCACGTTAAATTTTTTTTAAATTACTATGACTTGACCATGATGAATAGTTGGGTACTGTAATCTTACAACCAGCCGATTTGGAGCATTCAAAGATTTTTGTATAGCATAGAAAAAGAATTGGAATTTTTCATCTTGTTTAATTATTGTGCAATCCTCACGCAATCCCAATCAAGCATACAAAATTTTAGTTTCAAAAAAAGCAAAATTTCATTTTTGGTGAATTTCTAAAGTTTATTTTCATGGTTTTACATAATATTTTATTGAGAACAATTGATGACGAATTTTTTTAATCCAATTGCATAGGTATGTAAGAAACATCTATACACACATCTTTCATATTTAAAAACACCCCATTAAGTAACAAGAATATGAGCTAGGAAGAGTTAAATGTGAAAAGTCATATGACCAAAATTTGTGAAATAGATATCTTTATATTTTAACAAGATTTTGGTAAAGTGATTGTAACATCATATTGAAATGTACAAAATTAGTTTGGTTTTTATTTTGTTCCATAATCACAATTGTATAATGGATTTGTATAATGGCAAGTTAGTGATTATGGAGGTTATAGTGAGAGTGCCAAATAGCAAAATCTTGTTAAAACATAAAGACATCTATTTTACAAATTTTGGTCTTATGACGCTTTACATTTAACTCTTCCTAGCTCATATTCTTGTTACTTAATGGAATGTTTTTTAATATGAAAGATGTGCGTATGAATGTTCCCTACATATCTATGCAACTGGATTAAAAAACTCATCACTACTTGTTCTCAATAAAATATTATGTAAAATCATGAAAATAAACTTTAGAAATTCACCAAAATGGAATTTTGCTTTTTTGAAACTGAAATTTTGTATGCTTTATTGGGATTGCGTGCAAATTGCGTAATAATTATGCTCACCAAAATATACCAATTATATTGCACATTGTACAAAAAATTGTGAATGGGTCAAATTGGCTGGTTGTAAGATTACAGTACTCGACTGTACAGTCGGGTTCAACTCATTTACAAACTGTCTATTTGAGCCATTCAAAGATTTGTACCTAATATATAAATGAAATTGACATTTTTTGTCTTGCATAATTAATATTCAATTCTTATCCAATCTCAATCAAGCATACCAAATTTCAGTTTCAAAAAAGCAAAATTTCATTTGTGGTGAATTTTTAAAGTCAATTTTCATGATTTTAGATAATATTTTATTGAAAACAATTGATGATAAATTTTTTTGAATTCAATTGCATTGATATGTAGGGAACATCCATATGCACATCTTTCATATTTAAAAATACCCCCTTAAGAACAAATATATAATCAATGAAGAATTCAATGAAAATTGTTGTAAGACCAAACTTTAAAGAAATGGATATCTCTATATTTTAATTAGATTTTGGCAAAGTAATTGTAATGTCATGCTCAAATGTTACAAAATTGTTACCATGTGAAGGGCAAATAGAAAAATTGAATATAATTAAGAGATACCTATTCTCCCAAATTAGGGCATTGCCACATCAACATGGAAATCTCTATAGGAAGAATTGTGGGACTTTTTGGAAGATGCTTGTTTCCAAGGAAAATGTGCGTATGGATGTTTCCTACATATCTATGCAATCGAATTAAAAAAATTCATCACCAACATAACATTCAATAGCTCTATAGTGATGGTGTGATATATTCCACACCCCAACAGTGTTTCGTCAGTAGTTACTGATGAATTAGATAGGCAGAGGATATAGAGGCACACCATCATTGTAGAACCAAGGCAACATCAACACAAGCTACTGAATGTTGTGAATGTTTGTCAATGAATTATCTTATATTACCATGAAAATTAAATAAAAAAATTCACCAAAAACGAAGTTTTGTTTTTTTGAATGTGAAATTTGATAAGCATGATTGGGATTGCGTAAGGATGCAATGATAATTATGTTGACCAAAATAAAACAATTTAAATCCACAATGTACAGAATTTTCTGAATGGCTCAAACCGGCAGTTCGTAAATGAACTGGAACTGACTGTACAATATACGTTAGAAGTTTATTTGGAGGGGCAAATTCCGGAGATGGCCCAAGGAAACAAGAAATTGAGTGAACGAACGCACACCGCAGCTGATAATAAATAATCCAGGCATCCGCCATAACAATAAATCTCAATGTGCATGAGAAGAATGTAAACATATTACGTTTGATAATAAGGTATCCTCATCTCTAACTCAAGCTGCAGTTACTTCGAATTCGTGTGCAGCCTGTACTAAATGAAACTCAAATATAAATTTATGTTCAACTGTTATTGCCGTCATGGTCTTCTCCTTCCAACGGCCATTCACCTTACTGACTACCTCTCATTGCTCAAGTCTTTTGAGAATCTTACTTGCTGACCTCTTGGCGGCATGAAGACATCCCTGAAGTGCTCCACCTTTTCGGCTGGTAAAAAATTCTCGTACTGAAGCTTCTGTTTTCTCTCGCTCACTCCAAGACATGATGAAAGGTGGTCTGCATTGCCAGCTTAAAGTTTTGGTGTATCAGATCAAGATAGACTAACTTGCTCTCGAATTGACGGGCTGCAACGGTTGAATCTGAATGTCTTCAACTCCCCCTCGCCGAGATTCTTTATGGACCTGCAGCACACTACGAGCAGTTTCCACAGCACTCTGCCCGCTAACAAAATGGTGTCGACATACTGGCATGTAGACATCTGCCCCACCAATGACCTCCGTCTCGGTGTCCACAGTCTTGCGGAAGGTGAACGGAGCTGGTTGGTTGCAAAGTTCACATCGAGCATGGAGCTTCGTCACCGAGTCGGCCAACGGTATAAGGTCCAGCGCAGCCCCAAATCTGCGTCTGTGAAAGGCATCATTTAAGATCCTTGCTAGCTTGCTATCCACCATAAAAGCACGATCATCGTTGAATGATAGAAAATTTCCAAAGGACAAGAACTGTCACGAGACTTTGTTCACCTCAGAAAGTCTCCGTCAAGTGCAGCCACAATGACCGTCTTGTTGTCTAGGTCGGCTGCACTTTGACAAAACTCTAGCAGATCGTCAAAAAATTGAGCTTCGTCGATCCCAATAACTTGAATCTGCAAGTGATAGAAAATCCAGCATTCAGCTCATTATGTAAGGATAGTCTAGGACTAAATACTGCGTATCATCATGTAATCATCATCTAGACGAATATAAGTCGGGATGTGAATAAGGAAAATTGAATAAGATTTCACAATAGAATTCCCAACCTGTTGGTATTCTTCTTCTCCGACATGCTCTCTAAAACTTGCAAGACACGGGACAGCCACACACGGCATTTGAATCCCATCGTGGGAGACCACCGCCGATTCAGAGTATCTATTATCCTTGTCCGATTTCACCAAACTCACCTTCCTGCAACCAATGCCACCCAAAAAATCCTGAATACCTTCGATCCCAACACTACCACGATAAAAGAAAAGGACACGAATGCGGAAGGGACAGAAAGACATCAATTTGCTTGTGTGGGCACGGTACGAAATGACACTTTAAGGTCGAAGATACTAAAACGTGAGGGAATTAAACGCGTGTCCAGTCATACACTTGCTTGGACTCATTAGCAATTGGTGTAAGCATGACTTGGCTAAATTGCCTGGAAAGGGGGCAGTCTACAGTTCCTTATAAAGGTCTACAACCTCACACTTTAGATATAGCATAAAAATTTCATTCATAGTGACTAAAATTGATCTGAACAGATTTGGCTCTTGTGCCCAAAAGGGTCCCTATACTGATCTCCCAATGATCAGTATAGAACTGTAGAAATCAGCATTCTCCACAGCTCCGTACTGATTTCTACATATGTCAAAATGCTTAAATTGGAGCAAATAGTATTCTCACTTGGGCTCCCCGCTGCAGTACCATTCACTACTAGATATCGGCAGACTGCCAAACCGATAGGTACACACCCAACTACGAGAACCCGAGAACGATAATAACCATTTCAAGCAGTATGCCCCCAGCGCAGGCCGTCTCATTACTCGTAATACAAATACCTCCCAAATACCAGGGCACGACCCAAGGTTTAAACTAAACAGGGAAAAAATGTACTAAACTCTCAAAATCATGTTGCCAGAAGTGGCTCTGCGCTCGATCGCACACTCAATCCAATGCATTGAAACGATTCGAAAGAGAAACAACATTAATCACATTTGAACTTTAAAGCATCCATTTCTTTGAATGTAGGCACCATTCGGAGTTCAAATTATAGTACTACCTCAGAGACACCGTACAAAAGACTGGATCCCATATCGACGAATACCTGCCAGCATCAGCTTCCTTTCGAATGCGTCGCAAAAGCGCTGTGGTCTTCCCAGCAAACATCGGACCAACAATCACGTGTATCCCCCCTACATTCTCACGCTCATAATCCACCGACACTCCCCCATTCTTCACGAAACGGCCTTCACATTCACGCTCCAGTCCCACACCATCGCCATCCCGAACTAGAACTCTACAAGGAGTCAATCCATCCAAAAACCGCGTCCTAGAAGAAGAATTGGACGGCACGGCAGCCATAAGCCGCAATAAGCCTTCACAACCCGAACGCTTCACACAAACGGCGAGGGGAACGCTCCTCCTGGACAGAGGTGTGATCGACGGCACTACAACAACTGAGCGCGAGGACGAGGTGCGCCACGAAAGGACGGCAGCCATAAAGGATCGACGCAAAGGCAGAGGAAAGATGATGAATCCGAATGCCAGGATGAATCCTGCACATCGTCAAGACTAGAATATCGATCTTCTGTCGGAAGAAGACGACGAGCGCTTCAAATCTTCAGTCGCTTGCAGACAAGCAGTACCGTACTTTGGGATTCGGAATTTGCGCCATATCCGAATCTGACAGCAAGCGTCAAACCCTAAATTCGCCAAGCTCGATGACCAAACTTCAGCTTTTCTTATTTGGAACAGTAGCTTAGTGCACTGGTCTGACAAGAGCGATATATCACCCAAATAAAAAACGCTAAAATGGAAGAGAACTTCTTCTTCATTTGTACGGCAGCATTTGGGAAATTTTTGGAGCTGCCTTGGTAATTTGCCTCCTATATGTGGAAGGAGATGGGGTTATTCCAAGGGCACTAATTGCATCCTCTCCTTATCAAATGATCTCCCAACTCATTTCCTCTAGTATCAAATTCTCACCGGCCACTTTCTTTCAACTTCAAATTTGCAAAGGCTATAATCCTCTTATTTCAAAGACATGCTGGTTTTGAAACTAAAATCCAAATTTCTTTACATTGGGTTGATATGAATCACAGTGTAAGGGCTAGCTGCCACAACCAACCCTAAAGTGATACCTGCCCCCGCTTGTCCAAGCACTCTAAGCCCCTTCATGGTCAACCCTAAACCAATACCCACCTTGTCCAAGAACATACCCGTCTTTAGCACCCCGGGTATTAACATTGGGTTCAAAATGGTCAATGACTAAAATTTTAGACTATTTCATGAAAGCAGCAACTACATATCTATCTTCTTCTTTTTGCACACCGATTGGTTGCCAGTCCTACCAATTTTTCATCCATTTTTGGATCCTCCATTTTCACCCCCCAACCTGTTATTTTTCCAAAGGCATCGGCTAACTATGAACTAAAAGTCAATTCTCCCCAAAGATTGGTGGAAAGATGATGAATCCGAATGCTAGCGTGAATCTTGCACATCATCAAGACAAGAATCTCGACCTTCCATCAGAAGAAGATGAGCAATTGAGCATTTCAATCGCTTTTAAACAAATAGTAACTTACCGTATCTTGGTCTTCGAAATTTGCATCATATCCAAATCTACATTAGAGGGGATTCGAGGGTCTTGGAGGGCTGCGAGTTCCCCTGCATTCCCAGACTGCGAGAACGCAACTGCAGTAGTTGGCTGACATGACACAACGACTGCCACGTCATATTTTTATTTTTCTTTTCTTTTTTGACAACCTCGTACCGTTGTTCACAAAATTTGGCCAGATAGGGAAACGGGCCTGAAATGGCCCTCCAAGGCCCCCGAATCCCCTCTAATGACAGATTGCACACGCAAATGCGAAACCCTAAATTCCTCATTTCTTCTACATCTGCACAATGGATTGTATCTAAATGCTTTGCTTTAAGTTGGTGGCGTGTTGAAGATCCTCAGATTTACATAACATGCTTGAGATCAGCAGTACTGGTTTGTGTGCATGAGGCTGAAGCTAAATGGACAGTGCAAATTAGGGGAGGGGGCATTTCAGCAAACTCACTGAACTTTTTTCTTCGCTAACAATGATGTATAAGGTGGGCACTCCCAAATGCGCCACTTACCGTAAACCACCATCCTCACTATAGGTGTACATTTCCCAAATCAATCATGTACCTAAGTATGTGGAAGAAACAATTTTAGAACCAAACTTTGTTCCTTCATAATTTTTGCATATTCTATTCAAATATCATGTTCTTTCTTTCTTTGGAATTTCCTTTCACTTGTTAATAAGAAAATATGAAAATTTAATCAATCTAATAATAGTAATTAGACACAATAGCAAAAAGTGGTAATTTTGGGGTACAGACCTTACAAAAGTTTAGTGAGTTTGTTGAACTCACTGTGATTCCCCCTCTTGTGAGTATGTCGCTATGAGGAGTGAATTTTAGGAGACTAAGCAAAAGGTTGGGCTGTTTAGGAGAGATTATTTTGTAGCAAAATAGTGAAGGCCCACTTGAGATCTCTTTAAGTCCAACGCAAAGATTCATGTTGTGTTTGTTCTTTAATCTAAAATAAGTAAGTGTAATTAAAAATCAATGAAGTGCATCTGTAATAATTGCATCCCTTTTGAACTCTTTTTTTTTAATAAATTCAAACATTAGAAGTATAGAATGAAAAACATAGAGGTTTCAAATTGATCATGACTGCATCCAAAATTGAAAGGTGTATGAGTATTAAAGTGAAATATATCCCATTAGATTAGTTGCAACTTTGTATATTCATATGAATATTCAATTTAAAAAAAAATTAATATATTTTTTAAAACTTCCTAAACTATTGGAGTCTTTTCTAATTGATTTTGTGATCAAAAGATGAAGATTGAACAGAATAAATCATGAAACTCAATACTATCACTAAAACATTCTTTCAACTATCACTACGACATTCTAGAATAGAAAGCTTATAAACAAGAGAGTGTTTTTTAAGGTAAAATAAGTCCCTACTTGTGCCATATAATCATTTCTGCCACTTTGTATTCCATATGTACTACCAAAATACATTTGAAAATTTAAAACATACACTAGTGATAGCTAGATAATGGTACAAATAGAAAAGGGCCTATTGTGGCATGACCACTTTATGAATAGGGTCTCTTATTTTAAAAGGGCCTACAACTAAACCTTTAGGATAGTTTTCATTATTAAATTGTCATAAATGCTTATGGATCTTATTTGGAAAAGATTTCAATTTTGTTGTACATTTTTTGGATATCATCTGAATTAATTATGACTTTCCAAAGTAAATTTTCAGAAATTAATGTACTCTAATTTTGATGTATATGGCTTGAATTGAGTATCTAATTATTTTCAAGATTCTTTTATTTTTAGTTTAATTTTTTTGTGGAACAAATGGCATAACCATTGCATGAAAAACTCGAAACCAAAAACAACCAAGCCGTGAGGCTGGACAATGAAGAGAATAGAGCAGGAACCAATGAGACAAGAAACTACTTAAATAAGCAGGGAAGAAGACCTTTCTTGTTCCAAATAATATTAGAAGTAGACTATGTAGTAGAGATGGAGAGTGGATCATAATTAGGTCAAATTTAGACCATAGACTAGCTGCCTGGTTAAGACGTTGGTGAACCCAAGCTGGGCTTTAACCCCTAAAGGACCAAGGTGATTTCATATCAAAAATCACCCAAAACTATAATATCTATTGCAAAGAGAAAGAGCTATAATTGTTTTGTTTTTTTTGCATATCCAACTATCAAATTGTATACTTGACTAGTATATAAATACATGGAAGAAATTTCAAAGACTTTGACCATGTAGATTGCAAGATATATGCATTTAAAGTGAAGAAAACAAGTGTTTTAACACCTTGCTTCACTAGATTTTTTGGCTTTGAATCCTTTTAGATCAAATTTTTTGCACTACTGGTTATGATTTTCTACTGCTTATTAATATTAAGTAGTTGAATTGAGAAACTAACAGAATAATTTAGGAAAATAAACACTTAATTTTCACTCATTAAAAAATTGTTAAGTAGAGGAACTAGGGTTAAGATTGAAGAAAAAACGAAATTGTTAATAGCTTTTAGATGGAATTGAATCACATTAATTCCAACGCTGGGATTATTCTAGCAAGAAAATCTAACCCTATTTAACAAAAAAATTAGAAAAATTCTAAAAATTGCTTAAAAAAATGAACTCTACAAGTTATTTTTTCAAGAAGATGCTTAGATTGCCCAAAAAACTAAGATTGTCCATAACTTTCTCATTATTAGTCCAAATGAAATGAACAAAGCTTTGCATGTAGACAACAAGACGTGTGGGTCCTAGAGAATCACCTACAAATTATGTACTAAAAAAATAGTATCTACTATAAAGATTAAGATTGTTTTTATTAATAGTTTGTATCTCTAAAACATTGAAAACAACTATATAGGTGCAACAATGTAGACTCTCTTTAGACTATTTGTAATGAATGTTTAATGTCTAAATCCTTTTGGACGAGGTGGAATTTGTGCAACATCTCCTTATAGGTAGCTAAAGATTGAAGTATTGTTCATCATCATGTAAGTTGAATGCTACTTTAAATTGGTAAGCTTGAATGATGATAGTTCATCAAAAAATATTGGCCTCAACATCTTCATGCGTGTGTCTTGGTTAATCCCTAAAGGACCAAACACCTTTTTTTTGGCAACATAGCAATTTTGGGCAGCTCACTACTAATGGAGTTTTTATTTTTTTTCTTTGAAAATTTCACAAAACATGTGTCCAAGGAGTAGCTTCAAGGTCCAACAGTTTTCACAACTTTTGACTACACGGTTAAAAAGTTATTGCATGACATGTAGTTTTCGTTACTTAGCGGGCAGCCCGAGCAGCTCAAAAAACTTCTTTAAAAATCACTTTCTTGAAAAATGAAAAATTGGAAGTGGTTGTAAAGAAATATTTAGAAGTGGAAAATCTTAAATCTCTCCATTTTGTTTAATGAGACAAGAGTTATGAGGTATTCTAGTTTGTGGGTAGGTATGGAGTCTTTGGATTCCAAAAAAAATACAAACTCCGTTTGTAGTAAGCTACCCAAAATTGCTATGTTGCCAAAAAAAGGTATTTGGTCCTTTAGGGGTTAATATGCTTTTTATTGCACTACAGTCAATGTCAAATATGGAGTAGTATTTTGCAGTGTCTTTGGCATGGGTACATTTTATATTTACTAGCAAATGTTCTTTTCTTTTGCATCTACTTTGATACAATTGTTGGACTTCTTTGGGCTTGAAATTTAGAGTAGAGTTTGATGAACATATACAACAAAGGCCAATATTCTAGGGCACCAATTTTGTGGGCATCAAAATCATTAGTAAGTACCATTTACTATGTTTCAGCCTTCTCTAAACAACCACTAGAAGATTATTTGTTGCAGCTATCTTATTCCTAATTTAAGCTAGAAGTGCACAAAAGAATTGTGCACCACTGTTATATATTAAAATGCACAAACTTATTCCACTCGATCTAGCTACATCTTGCATTCTAGGTGTTGCGACTAATCTTATGCTAGAGAATATTCAGTTTCAGTTTGCTACGAAATCAAGTCGTGACTAGACATCTGTACATTGAAATGCGTATAGAAATAGCTGTATTCACGTATGTAACCAATAATTTGTGTAGCACCTCATTTTACTATCTGCAATATTATAAGAAGTGTCAAAAAGGTTACATCATATAAATTACATGGCGCCATAAACTTTTACTCCAAGAGGGGCCAAAGTTTACTTTCCTTGGCAAGCACAACTTTGAACATTATAATCTTTCAATCTGCGTAGTAAAATGGGCTAAAATTTTTTCCATACATTGAAAAGATATTTTACTAGAGTTTTGAATAGTTGAAGATTCAAAAAAATGTTTTAATTTTCATTTTAGATCAACATACCAAAAAAAATTGTAGTTTTTTTACAATGTCTTTTGAAAAACACCCTCAGTCCTTTAGTGGTTAAATGGGGGTTCTTACATACTTGAAATATTTGAAGTATATCGTAGGCATATTCTAGGCATACTCTAATTAGATTCTCAAATTATTCCTTTTTTGAGTTTAAAGCATCCTACATCACATGTAAAATTTTATAATTCAGTAAAAATGTTAACTTCTGCAAATAAAAAGGACCCTGTATTTTAGTATATGTAGTTTTCCAATTCTGCACAATGTCCCTCCAAGATTGTAAAGGAAGTGATAACATTAGTATTGAAGTGGGTGAGGTACTTGGAATTGAATTTTTTTTTTATATAAATGGTCTCTAATTCTGAAAGGATCAAACATGCATTTTTTGGTTACATAGAAATTTTGGGCAGATACGTGTGACTAAAGGTATCTATATTTTTGGCCCAAATTTTAACAAAAGGTAAGGACAAGGAATATCTTTCATATGCACTAAATTTCATGACATCTGGAAATATATTATTGTATGATAGGTAGTTTGTTTCCCAACTCGGGCAACCCGAGTAGATAAAAAAAAATCACTTTTTTCAAAAAAAAAATTGAGATTTGTTTTTTAGAGTTATATATACATGGAAAGCCATTTGAATCATTGTATTTTCTTCAAAGTCTTCTATCTTACTCAATTTTCAATATTTAAAAAGAAAAAGAAAACCATAGTATGTACTTTGTTTATTCCAACATTGCAACCACTGGGATTGGCATTTTTCAATTCCATTACTAAATTCTTAACAATTTAGTATTTTGAATCATTCTCTACTACTGTTTATTTATTATTTTTTTCCTATATGTTGTACACTTCCAAATGAACTAAGATTTTTCAAGCATGTCAACAATTTGTCTAGGAAAAATAATTCAAAGAAGCACCACCATTTTGGACATTGTTTCATAGAAAAGTGAGGTTGTGAAGTGCAGCTGCCCTGTTTTTTGTAGGGCCAAAAAAAATGATTTTAGTAAATTTGAATGCTTATATCTTGCAATCCATGCTATGGAAATTTCTGAAATTTTTACATCATGTTTTCAAGTTAGCATACTACAAGATCCTATGGTTATATATGTCAAAAAAAGTTTCTTCAAAAATTTGATACTTGTTTTAAAAATGGCAACTTTTGAGCTTTTTCAGTGAAAACATAGCCATGCAACTTTAGGAATTAAGAAAAAAACATTGAAATAAAGAATTTTCATCTGTCCAGCTGTTTTCTAGGTTCTTGTGGCATTTGACTTACATTTGTATCACATGGATTTTAAACATAAGATGTGAATATTTGAAAATAACAAAAATGATTTATGTCAAGCTTCACTCTTAGTTAGTCAAAAAAGTGAGATTCTAAAAATGATCTCGTTGATACAAATAATAGAAAAAATATTTTGCAAGTCACTAAGATCAATTTTATTAACAACACCAAAGTTTGGTTTTGGTTCCATATAGGCTACAAAGATCGGTACCAAAAGCACCCCCAGACGCCTTATGGTTTGTTAGATCTCAACTTATCAAACAAAACAAAACAAACAATCTAATTTAAGGGTATTAATGTCACTTATTAGCTGGATGGTCATATATATTTTGGGTGTGTCAATTTTAAGAGCTTCATATTTACATAAGTATTTCATACATATGTTTACAATTAAGTGTATTTATAAGATGTTTATATGTAGCAATTATGTACCAAGTGGTTGACTAAGTGAAAACAAATATTGATTTGAATACCAAATGAAGATTATATATAAATGACCATGTAATGGTACCTAGATATGACAAATTTAGATTGTCTACTCTTAGAGCAACCTTTTAAGAACTAATTGCCTATTGGAGAAGCTCTTTAAAAAAAAATGCAGTAAAGTTTTGTAAGAAGAAAAATAGAATTGGCATCTAACTCAGTCATTTTATATTTTTGGGACCTTTGTGGAATTTTTTACAATTTTTTTTGAAGTGGAAGCATAGTAGTCACTAAAAGTGACCACCTCTTGACATGTGCACTACTGATACATTAAAGAAAGTAAAATGTACCTCTGTATTAGTGGTTAATTAGCACCGATAATTATACAAATAAGGAAAGATTTAAAAGAGGATAAAAGAGGATGGTAATCCACCTAGGATCTTTTGCAAATTCTAGAAACTAGATACAACAGTAAGATTCTTCATGCATTGAGTTTCAAACCAGCCAAGAAAAAATGAACAACGCCAATAATTGGACTTCATTTCTGCTCCCTCTAATCCTATACAGACATTCTAATTACCATATTCTTTGCATAGATAAACTCAAAGTATCTTCGCATTCAGTTTCTACATGTTACATGGTAATAACAAGGTACAAATTAAAGAATATGAAGATGATCCTCCTAGAAATTGAGAATGCTGTGACTATCTTTTGAGAAGTGACCACAAGTTTATGGCACACCCCCTAATGACATACTACTATACATAATATCTAAAACAATGTAATCTCCTGAGAGCATTGTTGAGAAGATGCTTAGATTGCCTGAAAAACTAAGATTGTCCATAATTTTCTCATTATTAATCCAAATAAAATGAACAAAGCTTCGCATGTAGACAAAAATATAATCTTTGAAAAAAAAATTGCGAAAAATTATTTTGACTTTTTGTGATTTTTTTGTGTTGCCTACCAAACCCCATTTTTGCTTATTGTGCCATAACTTTTGCTCCTAGGCATCAATTTAGATTAAAAAAAATTATATATTCACAAAGCTCTTGCAGCGGTATACAACTTCAAAACATCCCAAAAAATATCACTACTAACTGAGACAGTAGGAACTTGCCTGAACCCAAATTCTCCCTCGAGGGGACAAATGGTCCTTTAGGGGTTAAGCAACGCTGCCGCCTAAAATCAAGTAGTGCATTCCACAAGTCATTTTGGACAAATTCTAGGGACCATCTAGGTTGAGTGAAACTCTATTATTTCAATTTTCAAGATTTTCAAGGACAAACTTTTAATTAGATGTATGAAAATGGATATATTTATTTTAATCCCCACAAGTCCTTTACATAGAAGGAAATGTAGGTTTCGAGTTTTTTTTAGGCAAAATTGATTATTGCATAAAAAGGAACTAGACTTAAGATCTCCATTTCCACAAGTTTTTATTTTTCTTTCCAACACAATATGGAAACTGCTTCAAAAACTTGTACAAAAAAACACGAAGCAATGTGTGATTGTGCTGATTATATCGTTGAAGGATAGACACGTTTCGTCTTTTTAGCGGACTTGAATGTATTTCATTCATTTTATATAGCTCCAGCATAAAGCTCTTGGAATTATTTGTAATCCATCTAGTGGGATGCTAGGATTATTTGTAATAAAGAACGGCAATGATATGTAAATGTTTTCTAAAGAAGAAGCATTCTCCATCATAACCATTAATAAAAAATTAAAAAATTGGATATATGCTTCTTTTTTTTTTGCTTCGTGTTGCTTCTTATTGCTTCTTATTTCCTGCTTCATGTTTTTTTTGTTGCTTCTTAGTTGTTGTCTATTTTGCATCTATCTTAACCCCTCCTTGTTTCTTTATTCTTGCTTTTTGTTTCCTCTTGTTGCATCTTAACTGTCTTGCTTCTTGTTACTTCTTAGTTCTTACTTCTTGTTTGATTTCCTCTTGTTGCATCTTAAGTCTTGCTTCTTCTTGCATCTTAATTATTGTTTCTAATTGTTCTTGTTGCCTCTTAGTTATTCCTTCTTATTGCTTGTTGTTACCTCTTCGTACTTGCTGCCTTTTGCCTCTTGTTCCTTCCATCACCATTGTTATTCTTCTACCCTAAATTTAAGCTAAATATTTTTTATTGCTATAAATCTTTGAAGGTTGAGTTTTATTGTTCACTCACAAAAAAATTAACCTCCCATTTCTTTCATTGTACAGACGGGCACCAAAAGCTAGAACAAAGTCGTTGGAAGCTACTTGCAATCCAATAGAGCCATCTTCACATTATTGTAAAGAATATAGATTATATAGGCATTTGTTAATATACATTCATAGAGTGATTCATTGTGATATGTTTTGTGTTAGTGATTAATAAATGTCATTAAAAAGAGTCGCATTCATTCTCACATTCTTCCTCCTCTCTAATATGACTGTCTTTTGCGAATCATATGTATTTGTTATTAACTGTATAAAGAATCTTTTATTCAAAAGCTAAATCATATTGATGCATGACTACAACACGTCATATCCATTTAAAATATATGAAAAATGTCATTATAGTTTATGATTGAAGCTAATTTGGACCTCAACCACTCCAATCACAAACCTTGCATATAAAGCTAAAAATCATGACTTCCAATCATTTGGAATATCACTTTCTTGAGTCATATTTCAAAATGTATATTGGCCAAAATATGACTAGCTATAGTCACATAATGCTTATAGTCATATTAAAATGTAATTTTGCACTTCCAAAAATATGATTGCATTTAATTTAGTCATAAAGGTACCAATGACATCCACATGAACTACCACGTCATCAAAAATATGACTCACAAGAGTCCTTTTCCACATCGACAAAAAATATGATTCACAAGACTCACATTCAACATCAATAAAAAACATGACTGCAAAAAGTCACATGCCGTGTCAGCAAAAATATGATTCATTGTAGTTATATTCCATGTCAATGGAAAATATGACTACACGGAGTCTCATAGCATGTAGGCTTTTTTCTTTTGCCTACACAAAATAGTGAAATTAGGTTGATCCACACTAATTTCTTGACAGTCGACACTATAGAGATATTCATTGCTTTTGTACAATGATACATTTAATTTAGAGCCATGTGTATGGCATAGATTTGTATACCAGTTCAAGTTTAGGTTCAAAGAGTGGCATGCGCCTCCATGTGGAACAAGCATTGATCCTTGAGGTAATTTATCTTAGGTAAGGCAACCTAATTGACAAGGCAATCTAATTTCACTATTTTGTGTACGTAGGTGAAAAGAAAGTAAAACCTCCAAAGATAGCTAATCTATACGCCACATTGGCAAAATATGGCTAATTATACCCTCCAACAACTATATTTATAAATATGACACATGTCCCAAGCGATTAGTTGGTAATGACTGGATCCAATCATATCATGTATTATCTATAGTGATTCTTGCATAAGTCATATTTTGAGATTTTGAGACTCATTGCAATCATATATTGCAGTCATAAAACACCCATTTTATTGTAATGTCAAATTTGGTATCTTCAAGAATGTGAGAAGGCCATTCAACGCCTTGTACTCCAACAAGGATCTGCCTTTGCAAAAGAGATGGAAAATGGCAATAAACTGTGTAGTCTTTCATATCCGATCTACTTTGTATTCAATTTGCACTTCCTCAAAGATTGATGGCCCACTCAACACTTAGAAGTTATAGATGGAAACAACATGCAAATGTCAATAATTCTTAGCAATGTACTCTTCTCCTTTTTTGATGCCAAGGTGTATAAGATCTTTTCTAATTTGGAAATTCTTTGCCAACATGTTTTTTCAAATGTATCAATTTTGCAGCTATAGTGAATGTGCAGCCTTTCATGGAACAAACATGCACTATACACAATGTACAATCATATTCCTATCTCCACTAAATGTTTGCCTTGGATCTTTGGAGTTGCAACTTGAAATAAGTAAAAATGTAGAATAGTGGGCCTCTTGGCAAAGACAACAACAAGAGCCATTGGTAGCAATCTTCACCTTACAAAACAATGACGATGCAATTAGCATTGCACTACAAGAGGAAGGCATGCCAAGTAAGGAATGCAACAAATACAAATACCAAACTATTGCAGGAATGCAACAACTATTGCAAGAACTCAAAATAAAAATTTGCTACAAGATATAGGAGAGGTCTCTGAGGTGTAAAGAAGTATCAAATTCAAATGTAAGCACAAAAGGCATTTCACAATGAGCATAGAAAGCAAGGTAATAGTAAGCAAAGATGATACGATGAGTTTCATTTGCATGTGGTTTAAAAAAATAAAATTTAACAAGCCGACATCAAAAACTATACTAGATAAATCTAGTGAGAAAAAACCTAGCAAAGAAAAGTTTAGCTATTGTGCAAAACAAAATATAAGTGTATCACTATTCTTTGAGTTATGGTACAGGAAACAAACTCCTAAGAATTTCTTTAAGGTAGAACAACCTATGACCACCCATATGTGCAATCTAGATATCTTGTGCAATATGCTGATTGTTGCCTGTATTTTTTATAGAAAGAATTAACTGAATTGACGAAAATTCAAGCGGAAAAATACTAATCTGATAAGAATTTGAATTGAAATGAATTTTGAAACCAAAAATATAAACCGTTAGTAGGTGGGGGTATGACCATCTTAAAAAAGTTCAAAATCAATGACCTACCATCCTAATCTCGTTTGATGAGTGTTATAAAAGCACAAGTTAGTTCAACATTCTAAAAGGACCTCTTTTTTTGGCTAAAATTACAACTTATTCTGACAAGTGTTTATTCATAATTAAGCTCACGTAAACCAACATTTATTGAACCACATCATAATCAACCTTAAACTTTCCATCAACAGATGTGAAGTTGGTTTCATTCCCTAACAATAGCATCTAATTGCTTACCCAAAGTACTTGACTTACACACTGCAAACTAGCCCAATTGGGAGGGTCTTCTAGATGACGTAATTGGGTCATTGACAACATTGGATGGATTGACTCTAATTGCAATCTAGCAATCAACTCCATTGATGATGAAACTGATTATTTGGTAGTTGGAATCTTCTTTGAAGGTGGGCTATGGGTGGACTTTGTCAACATGCAACCACTAAAAAATATTTTCATTGCCTATATATGACACCTTCATACAAATATCTTGTTCTTCAATGGTCTTGTAATAGTGCACATGATAAGCTCGATCATGTTAGGTTTGCACACAAATACTAGCAATATCATAAACTTGCAAAATTATTGTCTCTCAACTATGATCCACTTTTCGGCCTCCAATTATGAGATTAGTCATTTTTTGCTTGCCTAAAGTCATTTCCTACATATAAAAGCAAGTTCCCTGGCGTACCAAAAGTCATTTTCAAATTTGCCTTCATGCTGAAAGTCATTTTTTTTTGTCGAAATCCATTCGCGGGTTTGCCAAAAAGTTGCATCCTATTTACTTCCCAAACTCTGCCATCTTGTCTGCCAAAATTTGTTGGTTGCAACTACTGCCAAAATTTTCATTATGTCTACCGATTCGTCCCAAACCATCTGTTGTGAATGGAAAAAGTTGCATCCCATTCACATGTCTGTCCAAAATTGCCCATCACGTCCAATAAATTTTGCATCACGTCTCCCTATCCGGCCAAAGTCGTCGGCCACATCCACTAGAAGTCACATCTCATCCACTTGTCCTTCCAATACCATCCACCAAAAGTCACATCACCACTACCCATGTTTGTAAAGTAATATGTCAAAAGTTACATACCGTAAGCCAAAGGTTGTTTACGGTTTGTCAAAGGTAAATTTCATTTATTCTTATAAGGCGTTAGGAATTAGACACATCAAACTTCCACCACTTTGAGATGGACATTTTTTTGGCGTTATTTTGGCAAAAGACGTCATCTTTTGACAACTTTGGTAAAAATACAATTAGGAGTGAAGCTATTGAGCACCCTTCCTTTGATTAATACATACCTCTATTGTTCACTAAGTGCAAATGGGAATTTTTCTTTGACGGATGGTTTTTAGGCCGGTTTAGGGTTTTAGTGGTAGAGAGCTTAAGAATAGCACTTCAATATGATTTGAGATTTAAAAATCATTAAAATTTAATTTAAAACATGAGTTAGAAATCTAATTATTCATTTGTTGTACTTTAAAGAATTAAATTTACAAAAATTATCAAAAAAAAATTATATAACTAAATGTACTTTCATTATTAAAAAAAAAAACATTTTTTGTTAATTGGATCAAGGGTGACATGAAGTCCTCACAAGCTTATGCGTTGCTTTGCAGAATTTGGGTTTGGAGGAAGTTGGAGTTAAGCTTAACAAGCAAAGGCCATTGAGGTGATTTTCTTGCTTGAGCCTTTTTCATTTGTGCGAAGAACTTCATTTTGAGTAACCCTAATTGGTTTTTGAATAATCCTAATCTATACTCTAGTAGAACCCTTCACAAAGGAAACCTAATCTTTACTTTCATGCAGATATATATTTTTGAATCAAATGGGATTCTATTGCAAGACGATGTATTACAAAGTAGCCAAGTCCCAAAGGTTGGACAAACAAAGAAAAAGGAAAGTAAGGACAAACTAAGAAAACTGACAAGACTAAGGTGACTGTTCTACACGATATGATCACCAATTCTATAAGCTAATACCCTGAATTAAGTCCAAAAGGTAAAAAAATGAAGCCAAATCCTGCACGCTTATTAAGGTCTCTTTTATGGTTTTTGCTAGGAGTTGTAAATATTTTTGTTAAAATTTATGAGAACATTAAATTTTTTTTTTTCTATAATTTCAAAAGTGACTAAAAAATAAAAATATTTATTTGCTGTATATAAAGAATTAACATTACAAAGTCATAGAATTTGTAGTTTATTGTATAAAAAATCCTCTTCAACAAGTTGTAAATATTTTGAAATAGTAAGAATTCATGAAAACCTTAAATTGGCTTCTTTTTACTAAAATTTAAAATGTAAATAAAAAATACATTTATCCATTTGTTGTACTTAAAATTTATTTTTTTTATCAAAGTTATTGAATGTGTGTTTTAATATATGACAAAGATGAATGGGCAAATTGGTAGTATTTTAAATATTTAGGATTGATGAGATTATTATTGTTGAGTCTTATTCTTTATAATTTAGACCGTCAAAGAAAAATTGAATCAACTATCTGCCGTACTTTAAAGAAAACCAACTTATCAAAGTCATAGAAATTGGGTTTAATTTTTTTTAAGATATGATTGTATAAACGGTAAGTATTTTAAATGTTTTGGACTATAAGAATATGAAATTGTAGCTTAGTGGATAGGATGTGTGGGTTCTGGAAAATTAAATGCAAATTTGGACAGAAATTTTTTCGGTGGACGAGTAGACATGGTATCATAAATTTTTGTAGACAGGATCACTGGTAGGAATTTGGTCTTTTATAACCTTTTTGTCCGGATTAACTTATCCATATCTTCTCATAATTTGTCTAAAACAATCGAAAGTGAATTGTTTAAGAACAACGTCCAAAATAACTCATCCAAAATGACTTGGTTTTGAAAAGATAAGCTGTTTTTGAACAAAATGAGTTTTATGTGACCAATTGAACAAGGATAAATTTTCTACTAGTACAAGACGGTATATGTTGAATTATAATTGGAAGCCGACATGTGTACAAATGTTGGCAGACAATAATATTATCTTTGGTAAAGCACAAAAATAGCAACATCCAAGTGGCTATATTTATGTCAGATGCGTCCTCGTTTGAATCCGCCAAACATCTAACGCCCAAATAACATTGAGGTTGCACAGGTCTTTAATTTCATGATTTTGGCTACACTGAGAAGCTTGGTTGAAGAACAACGCACTTCCACACCCTATTATTATGGGGATTTGTACACTTCCATATGCAAAGACAATAGTCCTCAAACTTTGGAGAAAAGCCATATTGAATTTGACTAGAATTTTGCATAAAGAGGCATTTTTTGGGATTCAAAATATTTGACTTATTTTGATACTCACACATAGTTGGTTTTTATTTGTGACCCGTCAACCATGCCTTACAAACTATCGCACAATTTTCAACGCCAATAGAAGTTTGCGATTGCCAATTTGCGAGTTCAAATTCTTTACCATTAGCTAGGGCTTCTCTTTATTTTCCAAATGTCTTGGTGTTTCATTATTCCTTACTGCATATTGTAGTGATTGCGTATAGAGTTTTTCTATCACTATGAAAACCTTATCCTAGTCTGCCATGGCTAGTGGTAAACCATAGTAAGACTTAAGCAAGTATTAGGGTTAGCAACAATGTAATCGAAAACATGTCTAAATCACAAAATTCAAGTATGACACAAACCCCAAGGAAATTAAGACTTGTACACTTGAATCAAAGAGAAGTGAGGCCAAAGGGTCAAAGAAGCAACATCATAGTGATGAAAGCATCTGGTCTGTGAGTCACACATGATTGTTGTCTAATTGCGAGAAGAATAATGTTATAGCTTTTAAGTAAGCACTTAGAAGTAACCCTAAAAAAAATGTATCTAGAAGACACTTGCAAAGCATTTCTTCTTGTTTCTAGAATTGAATTAATGATCTTGAAATGTTAGATTACAAGTGCATGTTACCATATGCAATGCTCTTGTTACAAAACACAAGTTGCAATTAAATTTAAAATTTACAGCTATAATTTATCTTGAATTTTTACAATCAACCTTTTTATTCTATTTTGAATTAACAATTCTTAACTTGGATCTAAAATTAATGTATGTGTGAGATATGACTAAGCAAAGAGCAACACAATATCTGTATTTCAAGGTTGCTTGCACTTTTGACAATATAACTTTGTCAAGATTTTGAGCCTTGTAATTCAAATTCTACTCTGCAAACAAGATCTAAAGACTTTAGATTTAAGTAAAGCCTCAAGTTAGGAAGAAATATGAAAATTTTCAAAGCAAAGTAATACTCTACTTTATTTGTCAGGAACACAAGAAATAAAAAACAAGAAGTACAATATATAGAAGAATAGCTATTACAAAAGCATATTACACTAGATTAATAACTGGACAAGCTATAAGGCAAGACAATACTAAAAGATTGCTCAAAAATTGGTGTTGGTAAGATTGAGGAATCCTTTGTCTTGCCTCCTTCTTATACTAGTAGTTGGAGTTCTTGAAAGAATCTTTGGCAGAACCTCTAAAAAACTATGGAAGCTTCTACAAAATACTAGAGGTATTAAGATATCTAAAAGGTCTAATGTCCATGACATCACCTCCCCTTTTAGCATCAAGTCTTTAGAGGAGTACAAGCAACCTTTATTTTACAACTGCAAGAAATCAAGAATATGACAAATAATTTTTGCATGATCATAGGCTGCTTGTTGGTCTCTTGATAAAGAATAGACAAGGACAATCAAGCATTGATTGTGACCATAACTTTCCTTCCATAAGACAAAGTCTAAGATTTTACTCAATGTTGAGACCTTTAAAATTTTCTTAAGAGATAACTTTTGGATCGTCAAATTTGAAACTTTCAGATTATTAAGGCTCAAGCGTCAAATTGAAGATTAGTATGCCATGGTTGATCAACATAAGTTTGTTTTTGTTTTATTGAAGATTCACCTTCATCTTCAATTTGTAGTAATAAAGGATCTAACAATTGCAAAAGCTTGGTTCAAAAATTGTAACATAGAAAGCTCAAGATGGTCCTTAGATCTAAAGAATCTCTAAAAAATCTTTTGGTTAGACATATTAGAATTTGAACTAGTAAACTATCAAAAAACTAATAAGTTTAGATAGACAAAAATGCTACTCCCTCTATCTCAAAATAAATCTAGGATTTCTAAATATACTTGTCCCAAATTAAATTCGACATTGGCTCTTCACAACTTGATGGACAACAATTGAAGCTAGTTCAAACACCCTAAAGCAAAAGAATCTGCAAATTTCATGCTCCAAAGACTGTATAGCAATTCAATCCCTACAAAGGAAACTGAAATACAACTTCTAACCAACCAAAGGTGAAGAATTCATTCCAAAACTATATAGAAACTGCTACTAACAAATTTCTTGTAAGAATTTCCTTGAGCTAAATCACAAGACATTGTTGAAATTGAATACAAAGGACATCAATGGACATCATTGCATGAACGTTGCTCAGAGAATGATCAAAACTAATACCACTGGAGCAGTTTCCAAAAGGGCAAAAATTTGTCACTTTCGCCACCTGTTTTCAACATGCGCTACTTCATTGTTGACTTCCATTCATTCACACCTATTGGACTTTAGTAGAAGCTACAATAACTATGAAATCCCTTGAAATAGGAGCAACTCACGCGTTAATCTAGCCATTTCGAGGAACCCCCGGATTTATTTTGGGACAAGGTTATAATGTCTTCTTGTTCTTCGGCAACTTTTCTATCTCTATATATAGCTTTGGGATCAATGTAGAAGCTCCGTTAATAAATTATCATTGAACAGATTGTGGTTTATTAGGATAAAGTTGATAAAAGTCCTATATCTTTTTGAGGCGCATTAACCACATTTATTGTTGGTTCCTATGTGCAATTATTAGTATTGTAGTCATCTCAATATATACAATATTTTAATTTGCCTCCTCTTTGTTGTAAATCAAACATTCTTTCTACTTTGTATTCTTTGTGCTTGTTAATTTTTATGCAAGGTGATGGCGGTGGTGGGGTTTTTTTTTGTATACTTGATTCCTTGTATGATTCTAAGAATGAAACGTGGAAAATTGATGTACCTTCATAAATGCTAGTAGCTTCAATTGATAAGCAATCGGATTGATTTGCCGTTGAATATGAAATGGCTCCAATTTTTGATAGTCCAACTTGCTACACGGTCCATAATCTTGATGTTGCGCCAAAGTTTCTATATTTTGTCTTCTACTTGGAAAAAAAGTGATTTCTTTTTGAATTTTTCTACAAATGCTCAACTCTAGAAAGATGGACCAGTGACCATTGATTTGAAGCCTTAGTATCCATCATTTTTTTGGCTACCATTTTTCAACTAAATATGAATGAAAAAATTTATATTTACTTTTCAAAGATAAAATAATATGTCTGCTACAAGTCTTAAAAATTTATATATTTTTTCCAAAAAATTGGATTTATTGTGAATTATTTAAGAAAAAAAATGAAGAAAATTCATATCAAATACAAAATGCACTAAAGTAATCTAAAATTTTCATCACCAATGTATATTATAGTGCATAATATGATGGTATACATCAAAGTTAGCATGTTACACTAAAATTAGAAAATCAGTTAACTATAATTATAGGTCCAAAATTCATATTGCTATAAAATATTGAAATTTTCAAAATTTTCAATTGGAATAGAAACTGCACTTGATAAGCTTCATTTCATTAGTTGAACCCAAATTCAAAAAATATAATTTATAGCTAAAATTCACATCAAAAGTAACTAGCACAAAATGGCCAAAATATCCTACAATAGAACTTCTAATCAACAACACTCTCTAAAGCAACAAACCTCTCTAAAGTAATATTGATTGCCAATTCCAACATAGCTCGCATACAAACGTCATGAAAGCCAATAAACCCCCCTAATGTAACAAATCTCTCTAATGTAATATATTAGATTGGTCCTAGTCTAGATCTTTGTAGTTCTACTATTCAAGGATGATCCATGGATTAAGCATCTTCTTCTTTAAAAAGTCAATAATACCATATTGAGGGAATTTGCAACACTATTCAGTAAAAATGTACTCAAGCAACTTCCAAAAAAATATTGAATGAGATTTTTTTTTTCCATCCTAGAGTCTCAAGAGAAGTCATCCATCAGACCACTCTGGTCTGCAGTGATGTTCCAGGGTTAAGTTGATCCTACCTTTAACATGATGTTAAATTAAACATCATCATTCAAGGCATAGAGTTTGGAGAAACTGTTGTGTTGTATGGAAACTGATAACTATCAGTTGAAAATGAAATGGGAAATTTGATTGTAAACATTCTACATAGCACTCTGTAAAAACAAAACAAGTACAAGGGCACTTGTTTTTACAAGCTCTCTGTGCTCAAATGCAGGTTGGCTCAAAAACTAGAATATCTGACCCACGAATTGTCACCACTATTATTTTTTCTTGAGCACCACATTTAAAAGTCCTCCCCATATTGACGGAGCACCTACACTAAAGAGGGCAACGCTTACTGAATCAACCATTTTCTATTCTAAAATTGATGTAAAGCAAATTCAATAATGTAGAATGGTGCAAGATTGACACACTTAAAACATGTCACTCCGAATTCACGAATCAAACATAAGTGCCAATATTAATCCCTTATGGTTACAGGGTCAATTGTCGCAACTCGAATACCCTCACAATGAACTTCAATTGATCTGAAACCTTTGCCTACCAATCGTCTACTGCAGACACTACAATGTACATTTCCACAAGCACATCCTTATGGTACTGAAATGAAACTTACGTAATCCCTGCAGGAGTAGATACCTGCAATCCTTGTGAAAATAAGAAAATACTTCATTTCATTCCACTAATTCTATGGTTCATTTCTTTAGAGTCTAGGCATTCTAATCATTTGAACTGTGCAAAGCAAGACGAAATCAAATGGGAAACAGAGACCTGCGCCAGAACATGACGCAAAGTCTTCTTTTCTGCTTCAGACTCTGCTTTGATTACACCCAGATCTGCATCACCCTGCCACATGACCTGCATAAATTGTGCCAGCTTCGCTCCAGCCTGCAAAGAGATCTGAATCATAGCACTGCCAGAGTACCATAGTGACGTAAGAACGAGGAAGGATTGGCATGGCAGCTGAACAGATTAAATATACGAAAACAAATGAATTTCTGCTCAACCACAAGCACATAAACAATCAAAATGCAATCTGTAAAACGGTATTTCGTCCATTAGGTCACTACTTTGTCGCTGGTGTGGCTCCAAGAACTTGGCGAAGGCTACCAATTCTGGCGAATGTTGCCCAGACTAGAAAAGATATATGGGAAGACAGGACCGTACTTTGTCAAAACCTAGCCACCTTGAGTCGCCTCGAAATGCAAAGACTGCTGTATTGCTCCCGCCAGTTTTTTCTCTATTCCAAGGGCCACAAACAACCTGCTTGATACACGAATATTAGGGAATGCAATAAAAAACGTGGAATAAGCATGAGAACATAAATCCTTGAGCACATATGGCTCAGAAGCATGTGCAATGCATTTGTCCTTATTCCTCAGCTCAAATGGCCTTAAATAAGCTCCATACACAACATTCCAACAATATTTGCCTCTCAAAAAAAGATAAGTACCTCATAGTCTAATCCATGAACATACAGAAGACCAGGATCCACTGCCGAAAATGATAACCCAGTGACCTGCACAGTAGAAACAGAAGAACTTTAGAATCATGATAAATATTATCCACCTAAGTTCTTTCTGGCGATTGCAAACGTTAATAAATCTGTCAATGCTACTATCAAATACTTAGTAAAGCAAGCAAGTGCCTACCTCGTACTTTAAGCAACTAGTCCATCGCGACCTTGGAGTCCACCTGTCAGAATACAAGAAAATATTCAGAAGCAATCCTCTCATGATCAGGAAACAAACCTTGTCACTCTAGTTTGAAAATACTTGGAACCGATAACTGATTAATAAAGCCACATGCCGAAGCCTGTAAGGAGCAGGGTGACTCACTTCAGGGGATCCATAACAAGGACTACACGCTCAGCACCACCTATGGCAACCAGTCCCTCTGATGAGCAAGCAACGGCATTCAAGCACTCCCCAGAGAATGCACCCAACATTCGTTGAACACATCCACCTCGCTCACCTTGCCTCAGGTCCCAAATACTCAACTGCAAAGTTAGGAGAACAGTGAGTGGACGTAATAAAGCAAGAGTAGCACCAAGCCGTTCATTCATTCATTCACCACTTCCATTCGGTACATTGAGTATTAATTTATATCCAAGAGGTCCTCTGAACCGTTCAACTTAACACAATGTGGAGGGTTTTGCGATAGACCTGGGGTCCTTCTGTAACAGCTAGCATTGAGCCATTATCAAATAATGGTCCGTTCAGGAAGGTTAAAGAAGTAGGATGCTGCAATCTGACACCATCAACCTAGTCGTCAGAAATTTTAATCAGAGTTCAATGTTTAGCAAGTGAGAGAGTTCTCCACCCTAACATTGTTTAGTAGTGGCACGGCCTCTTTGACAAGAGTGCCAACTAAGAGTTAATTAGAGCAAACTCATGCCAAATCAAGCAAATCAAGAAAAAGTAAATCTCGGAAATACTTTCACATATGAAGACAATGGCTCATTGGCTTTAAGAGCTCTCACTTGGTCAAATACATCTCAAATTTCGCAAAACAAGTTATCAGGGATTTCTATTCATACCAATTTAGAGGGTGATCAACAAGGGTTCTCTAGAATGATATGCCACTCAGCAAGAAGAATGACAGTTTGGCAGAGATCCAAAATTAGTCTTGCGGACAGATATACTAAAATGTAAGCATATCATGAACTAACCGTCAGAAGTAACAATAGCTTACCACACTTACGTGCGTAGTGTGCGAACATAAATGTCCTTATCGTAAAGATCCACCGACTTTGCCAAGCCACGTCCAACTGCTGCCTGCTTATAAGATTAGAGCATTTCATCTACTTGAGACAGTCTACAAGACTGACGGCGATCAATTTTTAGGTAAGCTCTGAGAAGTGTCTTATAAAGGGCGAAAATCCAATCGATAACTACTACCGTACTCTGCTGCACATCAATGGTGAATTCCGCTAGAAAAAAGTAGTCGTAAACTCCTAAGTGCACTCGTGGTGCGTGAAGATAACTTGACTTATTCTAGAGTCTATCACAAGTTAACTAGATGTTTTCAGAGCATGCACAACCCTAGAATGGAAAGGTTTAGGCATCATGTACCAGAGTTGGCTGGTGACGGCTAAAGACGATACCAGCCCACCAGCCCTCACCAACCCCTGCGTCCTCTGGTCCTGCTGAATACGAAGATCCTGCAAAAGTGCACACTAAATAAAAAAGAATTCTGTGCTGTTTGACCCTAGCTCGTTTGTTGAACAATCAGTGGACTCTTGCATGGAAAGATCAACCACCATCCAGAGTTATCCAATGTTATTGAAACTGCAAAATAGAGCATACGGTAGGGAACCCAAGCCCATGGCTTTCAGCTGCTCTATGTGATTTTCCACTATTAGAATGGATTTGCTTTTTTGGATGGCACTTGTCCCATTTTCAAGAGGATTCCAACACACTAAAGTATGTATTATTGGATACAGTATGAATTGTTGAAGTACGAAGGATTAGAGTCTCAATCATGAGCCTAGGCTATCCTTGAACCCGAAATATTGCATCCGCAATGTATCTCAAGGAAGAACCATTGACTGTGCTAGAACCTAAACAATCTCATTTCATACAAGTCACCTGTTTAGATGACACTTGCATAGTAAAGGGGTGACTTTTCAACTTACGGGATAGGGACTACCAGGCAAATGGTCCTACCCTTATATACAAGAAGCAAGAGGGAGAAAAGCAAAAAAGAGAAGAGAAGAAAATGGGTTCGCTCAATCGTCGTACCTTGAATATCAGAGTTCAAGGACGTCACAACAAGGCGGCCATATGCGTCAACTGAACCCAGGAGGAAACCTTCGTCACCTGATATAGTCAAAATTTCAAATTTCATTTCCAAGTCTTAGTAAACTTCAACATAACCAACCCATGTCTTACATGCCCAGCACGTTGCAAGCATAGTAACGCTTTGAAATGCAAGTGACACAAAATCTTTATCATTCTCCATGTCGTGTCAGAAGAACACTTTTGACTGCAAACTTACGTGGAGAAGGAGTGAGCGCAATGCCCTGTATCTCAGCCCGATGTGGACATTGTTCAACTTGCCAGCCACCTGCTACCTGGAGAGGACACATAAAGTTGAAATACACCTCAGAGTCATAACAGAGTAAGAAGCCTCGTGCGGTACCATGCATCCTCCACAGTTGATGGACTCAATACATAAGGAAACAAAGAAAACCACGTCCACATGGATACACTATAGACGAAAATAGATGGACATCAAACGATAACTTCCTGCCATACCAGATTCCTTTCTAAAATGATTTGGTTAGCTCACAATCTACGTCATCGAAAAAGAACAGAAATTCCTCACCTCGGAATCCGCAGGAATCAGCAATCCTTCCTTGCCGAAATCAACGCCAGGCTCCTTCAAATCCATCTACACATAGGATTCCAGAAAGCTCTCAGATACTAACACAGTATCCGGATTCAAAGTCTCAGTTGTTCAATAATGAAAGCGTTCGACAGCATCATCGTCCTTGAAGTTCTCTTAACTCAAAATGTCATGGAATAAACCCCTAAAGGACGGATGTTATGCCTTTTCAAAGTTTTAGGGCAAAAACTATATATATCCATTACAACACATGGCTAAGAAAATCTGAAAATTTTACCAAACGTGCATACTTTCATTAAAAACGTCAATCGTGACAACAATTGTGACAACAATTTATTTTACGGAGTATAATAGTAAATTCAATAATAGAGGGAACCTGTAACCATGCTAGAATCCAACTCAACTTGCAATTGCAACTTTTTCTACTCGCACAATGTCAATCGCAGATGAAAATTCCTAATTCTGAAGATTTTACAAAGGGTTTAGTGTATCACAGTCTCTTAGTTAAAAATAGAATGTCCTCACAGAAACAAATTAGACTACCTATAATCCTCATGTAAAAATTCAAGACCTAACTTAGCCTTATCAGTTATTGGAGAGCCAGTTATACAACCAAATGCATTGACAATTGAGGACGATAATGGGACTGCATCGGCCTTACCTTGATACAAAAGACATCCACACCAGAAGCGATGTAAATGTTACACCCCGTGCCATTCTCTACAAACTGGCCATCACATTCACACACACCAGCAGGATTACACTTAATTGGAAAAATACTCACAATCACAATTCACAGCACAAATGTATCCCGAAAACTCCTCAAAAGGATACGGAGTAGAGTTACACACAAATTACTACAACCAGAGAATTGTAAATTGTAAATTGTAGTCATAGCCTACAAAATTCACGAATACTCACATGAGTGGCCACGCGATGAGAATGCGTCGCGGCGGGCGACGCGTCAGGCAAAAGATTGGGCGGGACCGTCACTCTCTGCAGCGTCTGCACACGCACCATAGCTTCACCCTAAATGCAAAAAAACAGCAGCAAATTGCAATGCAACGATGGTAGAACGGCCGGACATCGAAGAGAGAGCCTGTGGGGGTTTATCTGCAAGGGGTTTGACATGAGACTTAAACCCTAAGTCAGGGTTTAAGCACTACAGTATTGGTCATCGAACGAAAAAAAGCTCATTCATAGAGGGCAGCATTTACACTCTGACCTCTGTAATGTCACCAGCATAGCTACCTATGATTGTACGGAGTTCCAGAACATTGTGACAAATGTGTGTAAAATGTGGCTTGAATGACGAATTTGTTGAGTGGTCGGCCAGAAGTTCATGTAGGCAAAACACCGTGTTCAATTTTTTTTTTTTTTTTTGACACAAATGAAAGAAAATTCTTTGCAAACCGTGTCCAAAATTTGAGGAGTAGATCACTTGTACGTCCCACTTGTGCAACTTGCAATTATAATGTTCAATAAATGGCAAGTCTCCTAGTGTACAAAAGTAAAAAGAATCTCATCACTGATGATGTCTATTTTGAAGATGAATACTAGCATTCCCCAAAGTTGCAAAAGGAAGGCAAATATTGTACTCCATGCCATGCCATATTAGGAGTATCTTTTTGACATGCCAAAGAAAGCATTTTGGACATTTGTTGTTCACTTTTTGTACACCAAACATGGCAGTGGACTTGATAGTTGGACCATTGGAGAATTACTTATGAATTTCTTAACCCATGAAGGCCCAAGGCGTTTTTTCTGACAAAAAACACTCAAAACTGCCATTTCTATAGCAAAGAGTAAAAAAAATTGAATTTTTTTTTTTTTTTTTTGCACATCTAACCGTAGGATCTTACACCTAACTAGTATGAAAATGTGTGGAAAAAATTTCAGAATTTTTGACCGCATAGATTGCAAGATATATGCGTTTAAAGTGAAAAAAACAAGTTTTTCAGCACATTGTGGGATTAGATTTTATGACTTTGAACATTTTTAACTTAAATTTTTTGCACTACAAAGTTTTGAGCTTTAAATCTTTATAGTAGAAAACTGAGTCTTTGAGAATCTAGGGCGAAAAAAATCCAAAAAAACTTAATTTTCATTACTAAAAAAATTATTAAGTAGAAGTAGGTATGAGATAGAAGGAAAATCTAAAATATTAATATCTTTTATATGGAATGAAAAAGCACTAACCCCAATGGGTGTGATTGTTCTAGCAAAAAAACTAAACCTCGTGGAACTTTCTTTTTTGAAAAATTGTTAAAACTACATTCAGAAATGAATCCTACAAGTTATTTTTTTCAGGAAGATGCTCTAAGTGCCTGGAAAACAAGATTGTCATAACTTTCTCATAACAAATCCAAATGAAATGAATCAAAGCTTTCCAAATAGACAAAAATATAATCTATAAGAAAGAAAAAAAATTTTAATTTTAAATTTGTTTTGTTGCCTCCCGTCACCTGTTTTGAGCTTATTTGGGCATAACTTTTTTTTATTGAAAAAAAAAATTATATTCCCAAGAAGCTTAGCAGTTTTTCTATCTTCTAAAAAAGTTTTAGAAAATCACAACAAATTTCAACCTATAGGTACCTGCTCAAAATCCCATTTGTCCCCCGACGGGACAATGGACCTTCAAGGGTTAAATTGAAAATTTTGATCAATAAAATTGTGTGCCTTGGAAGTGGCCCTACAAGAAAGAGAATAATATTGCCCTATGTAATATATTTGCCTCAGAGATATTTTCCCAACTTAATCAGCTTATAGATGAATGTTGATCATAATGTGTTTTTTGTAGATGTTGCATTATGACTGATATTAGAGTGATGTATTGATAAAGTTTTGAAAAGTATATGACAACTTGTGATTCTTTTGAAACCTATTGCTTTTCCATTTTTTACTCTCACCAAATTTGTCGTTTGTCATTCTATAGTAGAAATTTTTGTTAAGAGCATCTTTAGTTTTGATATTGTGTTTTATTTTAGACTTCCTATGATCAGTACATGTAATATTCAATAGAGCAAATCCCATCGTTTGGCACTATTTGAATTTTGTAAACTTAATTTATTTTTTGATCGAAACATCACAATTATCAACTACATAGCATAGAGGTCAAACGTTGGAAATGAATTTATTCAACTTTTAAAGTTGTTTGGGATATAAAATCAAATGTATCCTTTCATACTTGCAAATCTAGACTTTTCAACAAAATGCACAATGTGCACAATGTAGACAAAGTGCACTAATCTTGGAATCTTTTTATAAGAGTTTGGTGACCATACAACACATTTGCTTCAGTGATGAATGTTATTAAATGCACTAAGAAATTGTCTATTATAATGCTAATGGTTTCTTAAAAATGTGCACTATGCTCTACTACCGTAATTAAAAAAATACCATCCAAATGTCCAAGTCAAACCTTTGTAAAAAAAATTCAATAGACACACAAAGTTATAATACTTTAAATTCAAATAATAATAAAATTGGGTTCATTTTAGAGTTAATCATAAAGATTATCCCCAATTGTAACAGTGGTGTCAAAGGAAGGTTTAATCAAAAATAGTAAAAACAAAACACAACACCACTCAAACTCTACCTTACCTTTAGTTTTGGTGCTCCAAGGAGATTCATCCTGTGTTTTTCTCAAACTCCGGCTCCTTCATCCGGCATTGCACACATAACATTCATTAGCATTCAGTAAGACTGCCTTTTACTCTCCGGAGTCCTCATCCTCGAATTTCATCCACATATTATTACTGTAAGCTTCAGAACCGAGACAATGGCAATACATTTATGGTACGCTCCATTTTTTTGGCTAATTCTAGGACAAAATATACAAACAACAACTAATTATAAAGATAGATGGTTTGTCAAAACCTAAAGAATCCATTGAGTATTATACCAATGAAACCATTTGCCACTAATAACTTATTTTGAGTTTTTTGTAGGAAAGAGAAGCTCTTTATGTACACTTGGGGTGGTAGGAGGTAGAACAATCCATGTGGGGTATGTAATTTAGAGTTTGTAATTTCTCAACGGCTCATAATTAGGTCTAAAGTAGGAATTGTGTTAAAGCTGTAACTTTAGACCTCATTTAGGCATATTGGAATACCTTTTTTCAGAAAAGTTTGAACCAAAAAAAATTGGGGAATCAAGTTAAGTTTCATCTCTAATAATCCGTTTGAGATTTAGATCTTCCACTCAAAAGTTATGGACAAATTTCAGAGAGGATGTATGAAAATGTAAAAAAAAAATCCTTTCCAACCCCTCTATGAAATTTGTCCATAACTTTTGAATGGAACATTAAAATCTCAAACGGATTTTTGGAGATGAAACTTAACTTGATTTCCTAACTTATTTAGTTCAATTTCTTTTGAAAAGAGTCATACTACTATGCCTACATGAGGTCTGAAATTACAATTTTAACACAATTCCTACTTAGACTTAACTATGAGTAGTGAGAAACTACAAATTCTAAATTACATATCCCACATGGGTTGTTCTACCTCCTACCACCCCATGTGTATATAAAGAGTTGTCTTCTAATTCCAAATCACAAAACATGAATGGCTTACAAAGCAATATGAGAGAATTCAAACACTAAAATTATTGACCTCTATGAATTAATTGTCATTTTGTTTAAAGTTGTTTTTTGTGTATTGTTCAAATTGAAGGTGTTCAATTTCCCAGTAACTTGACTGTACAGTCGTAACTTTGGCACTGAGCAGAAGTCTGACATTATTGACGCATGGCCATTTAGCTAGTTTGGGTCTGGAATATTCCACACCATTTCATCCCTCCAACGAAATGATGAGGAATATTCCACATCATTCCGTCCGCGGGAAGGCAGTTGCTCTAACTGCTATTGAATGTTATGCACACTTCAATACATTAAGTTAGCATGGTTTTTTTACCTATAATTAGATACCTATTTGTTTGTTTTGTTACGTTGAGATCTCCCAGACCGTGCATCCCGCGGCCACGTGCTTGGTACTGTCGGAAAGCTCTCGGCAAGGATGGGTGCACAGGCTTGATTTTGTAGAGTTTGAACCTACGATGCAGAAGTTATTGAATTTCAAAGTATTTATGGATCAAAAAATTAGAAAATTACTTTTACTTTGATTTTGGTCACGTTCTTGGTACCGTTGGAAAGCTCTTGACGAGGAGGGGTGGACAGGCTTTGTTTTGTGGCGTTGGGAATGACGGTGTGAAAGTTATTGAATTTCAAAGTTTTTTTATCAATAATTTTTTTTTTTTTAAAATGACTTTTCCTTTCGTTTTGGCTGTGGCAACAACACAGGGCACACTAGTTCCCATTAAAGGCCGGTTATACTTAGGACTGGATTGAAGGCCGGCCGGAACTCTCCAAGTTTGAACCAATAGGGTCACTCAATTTTTCTCAATCCGGCCCAAGGGCTTTATACTTGAGGCCGGATGGAACCATCACTCATCCTACGTGTCGCCTTAGGTGACATGGTTTTGGCGCCAAACCATCCGGCCCCAAGGGAGCAATCGGGACAAGGTTTTGGGTGGCCCAAACTCCCATCTTGGGCCAGATGGAGACCCTCCGTTGGATTGTACAAATCTCCACCGTCTATTCTTTTGTTTTCTTTTTTTTATTACATGTTCTCAAGAAACTTCCTTCCATCTGCATTGCTAAAATTTTGGGGTTCTGCTGTCAATCCCAGGCTTACTCAATTTAGCAAGCTGCATGTACAGTAATATATCAAGAAGCAAATTATCACCTTGTTATTCAGAGGCTTAACTGAAGTTAAATTGCAAGCATTACGAAAATGTAAGACCTAGCAAGTTTACCAACGCTGTTTAATGTTTGAATGAGTTTGGTAAACTGAATTGATTTGGGTTTTCATTTCAGTACCACATTTTAACTAATGTAACAATAACAATAAGTCCACTTTCTAACTGGAAATCAAGCACACCGATTAAATTAATACATAATCTATGTTTGCGCATACTACTTAAAAGTAACACATAATCTATGCTTTGTTTAGTAGTGTGATTATTTTCAAACTCATGTAGTGACATGACCAAAATTATTTTATTGTAAGAAGAAAAATGAAAAGTTAAAAAATAAATAAAAAATTCGCTTCTTCATTTTTGAACTAGGAAAAATAGGAATAGAAAGGATAAAATTATTTAAAAATGACAAAAAAATTCTTCTCTATTTTTGAAATACAATAGAATAAAAAGAAAAAGAAAAAATTAATAAATAACTCTTATATTTTTTTGAAATAGAAAAGAACAAAAGAGAAAGGAAAACATGCATATTTTTATATTTTCTTAATTGGACATTAAGAAAATTCAAGAGCACAAATTGGAAATTAGACCCTAGAATCCGGCCCAAGGGCTTTACATTAATTGGGGCCGGATGGAAGAATTGGGGTCCGATTGTGGGCCGGATTGAAGGCAAATCCGGGCGGCCTTCCATCCGACCCCAGGCCAAGTATAAACCGGCCCTAAGTTAACTTAATAACTCCATTTCATTGTGCCCATGAGTTTGCGACAGCCAGAATGATGCCATGCCCTCGTGGCAGCTTCTGAAGTGGAGTGCTTCCTGACTCCTCATTTTTTCTCCAATCAAGGGGAAGATCATCTGAGTGACGTGTCAGTGAAAAAGTATTCCGCAGTGAGCTTCATTGGCCAAATAGCGGAGCTTACGTTTAACTGAAATTAATTAATATAAAGTTAAGATTGCCTTGTTTTTGCCTTTGCCTTCGTCAATGGTCCTTCCATTGAGTTCCAGGTGCCTAAGACCTTGGAAAAGTGCAGGTGCAGGACATCAGACGGTTCGACTCATGGCAAGCTTCCATTTGCCCAAATCGCACTGTCACCGAGTCCTTCTACAGTTGAGCTTAACTTAAGTTATACACAAAGCTCCTACAGTCCTGCTTCCCAGCTACTATAAAAGTTAAGTTAACTCAAAGCCATGTACAGTACAGTATCTTTAGCTTCTTATCGTAGCTTGGCATGGTGGCAGAAGAAGGGAAGCTTACTACACCTGGCTTGTTCCAATCCTTATCCCAAAACAATGGCTGCAGATTCTTGCCTAAAATGTATGTACCCAGTTGAATATAATAATAAGAGGACGAGTGTTGATTTTGCAGTATTCTTTTTATTTTTTGGTACGTAATGTTCAAGAGGGATTTGTTGAAGTGAGTTTGGACGAACGACCATGTAATGGTGAAGTCGACAAACATTCAAGAGGTTTTGGAAGGTCCGTAAACCATTCCTAGGGAATACGCTGTTCATTTCCTGGGAGGGTTCTGGGGCGTAATGAGGTCGTAATGTCCGTTTACACGGGCAAACCCGCGTAATCGGGCATTACGGATTTTCCATCTAGCTGCGATTTCTCATCCAAAGTATTTTCATCCAATTTCGACTTTCCTTTGCTCGTGATTTATGTCGGGCAATGCCACTTGTTATATATAGGGCATTGCGAGATAGAAAGGGCCTTGCAATACCTTCCTTCTTAGGCATTGCCCTATATATAATGTCTTTGTCGATGGGCTCTTGCAACCTTTGGTGAGTGGCCTTGGCCTTGGCACACCGGTGAAGTGATCATGAATTCAAACCCCGAGCGTTGGTGGGGTGCTTACTACCATAGTCCACCCAACTATGGTGGGAAGTGTAATAACTACCTTGTTGTCATATGGAAGCTTGAGAATTTCTCAAGATGAAAGAACGTGTTGGTTCTTTATTACAAGGTCTACCTCCTAACCAAGGCATCAAGGATTAAATTTGCCATTTAAGTCCATGAGGCTTAGATAGTTGAGCCATTTCCAATAGAAGCTTCATTTATGTTGATCCTTTAGACCATAGTTATCCTTCTTTGCCGACATACAAATAAAAACAATAGTCGTGTACTTCTATGTGAGTAGGGGAAAAACACATTAGAAGAGAATTTGAGACCTCTAAGAGACTGCAAATTATCATGCGTTCCCAGACTGCGGGAATGCAGGATAACTATTGGCTGATGTAGTCGAGAGAGTGCCACGTCATTTTCATAAATAAATAAAAGGGCCTAAAATGAAATTTAAGAGGGGGAAAAAAAATGAAAAAAAATTCTACCAGCCTGTACTGGCTGTTCACAGATCTGGCCAGATTAAGGAACAAGCCTAAAACGGCCCTCCAATGCCCTCAAATCTCCCCTAATGAATGAAGGAATAGGAATACTCTATTGTCAATTTTTTTTCACTTAGATGTAGAATCCATCTTTTGTTTTTTGTCTAGATTCTTGATGTGACTTAATAAAAATAATATAGTGAAATGAACTTGGTTTAACTATCTCGCTAATAAACCATTGGTTTTTGATGTTTTGTCATTTGCAATAGAAAATTGTTTGTGGAGACGACATGACCTTGTATACTTCCACAAATAATTTAAAATTTATTTATTTATTTATTTATTATTAAAAAAAAATGATCATGGTGATTGATTTGATCACTATTTACATTTGATTGAAGTGATTAAATTGATCAATGTGATTATTTTCACTACAATGATGATTTAATCACTATGACTATGATGAAATTGAATATTATATTCAAATTCATTCCTATGATAATATTAAATCTAGATGCCTACATAACATTGTTAAACAGTTCCAGAAGGCAACATTTGCATGTCTCCAAATACATGATAGGTGTTAGAACCAAGTCAACCAAATGACATAAATAGCCCTGAATTTTGATGGATTGTATA
This sequence comes from Neckera pumila, assembly GCA_963969595.1. Classification (NCBI taxonomy): domain Eukaryota; kingdom Viridiplantae; phylum Streptophyta; class Bryopsida; order Hypnales; family Neckeraceae; genus Neckera; species Neckera pumila. Next base: position 20,560,196 of record OZ018414.1, read on the forward strand.
ATATAACTCAAGTTGCTCCCAAGTATCCTAAGGATGCATTTACTTAATGTCTTAGGAAGAAATGCATCTTGGGAGGGAATTATTTGTTGGTTTAGCAATTTTATGCATGGCTTAATCCCTAGAGGACTATAAGATTACTAAGTGTGTTTTTTCGACTTTTGTGTTTTTTTTTAAGAAAAAAATCCTAGACTTTCAACTCAATTCTTCAACGCAATAAATATAAACACAAAGTCTATAGTGCAAAAAAATTCTACAAATGGTGGTCAAAGTCATTTGAAATTGTAGGCCAACATTCAAATTTTTTTTCAACTTTGAATGCTAATATCTTCCAAATCTATTCAGTCAAACTTCACAAAAAAATTTACTACACAATCACAAATAAGTGAAGTACCAGATCTTACAGTGAGATTCTTGAAAAAAAAAAATTTGCTTTCTTGAATAAACATAATAGAAATGGCAGTTTTGAGTGGTTTTCTAGGGAAAAATGGCCTTGGTCCTTTAGTGATTAACACTAGTAGAAAATTCAGTTTTTTTGTTGTTTTGGTCGCATTGATCCAGTCAAAATCTAACAGAAATCTGTTGAAATCTATAAAAAGAACAATTATATTTTACTTCAAAAAGTTCTTTATTAAATTCAAAAAATGATTGGCTGAAAATGGCTTGAATAAATAAATGAATTTGACATCTAAAAAATCTTCATAAATAGATTTTAATATTTGAAATTTAAAGGAAGAATTCTGGTGATAATTACAAATATTTAGTTGCAATTAATTTTAGAAGGAATTTTTAATGTTTGATTAATAATTTATTGATAAAAATTAATTAATGTACTACTTAGAAATACATTTTACCATACAAATATGATCTGTGGCTCTTTTGTAATTTTTGATTGAAAATAAATATCAAATTACTCTGCTAAGAAGCATTTTGCAATATAACTTTACAAATTTGGAAACTTTGACTACCCTTGGGTCTTTAATCCAAACAACTAAGGATATTGAAATCAATTTTTTGAGAATTTAAATAAGCTCTATTGAATTCAAATTTGGTTATTTTTGGATGAAATAATCAAAATAGATCCTAATCATTATACTTTAGTTGTGAAGCTTTGTTTCATGTCATTTGACTAAGTATTACAAAATTTATATATTTTATTAAATTTCAGTGTCAAAGCAAACAACGACATATAGACTCTAATTAATCTTATTTGATTGGATAGGATGATACCTACCCAAAAGCACTTGAACAATTCTATGCCAACCAATGAGATAAAAGTTATGATGAGCGGCAATGAAGGTAGAAGAAACATGCAAAGTTGTATTTTTGCCTCAATTTTAATCATTTCCAAATTAATAGTATAAACAAAGAATATATATTGCTTCCTAAAATATTTTTATCATTTAAATTTTCAGTTGTCAATTTATTGACAAAGTTGTTTGTGAATTAGTTTTTTCTTGCATCATGGAAGATCTTCCTCTCCATAATTGAAAATGATATAATTTGGCGGGGGGGGGGGGGGGGGGGGGGGAATTTTATTCTATAAACTCTCTAAACTTTTTTCAACATTTTGACTAAAATGCACAAGTAATGGGACGCGAGTTTTTTTTCTTCTATAAACCTTTGAAAGATGGGTCTCAAATCACTGCAAAGTTTTAGGGATTATAGTATTAACATCCAAATTGATATAGTTTTTTATTATATCATTTTTCAAATACATATTATTATAGATTAAATTTATTATACATTAAATTAAGTTTATTTATTTATTTTTTACAGTGAGATCTCTGAAACCGTGCGTTGCTTGGTTGCATTCATAGTATCATTAGAAAACTCTCTACAATGAAGGATGCACGGACTTTGTTTTGTAGTGTTTACACATATGGTGTGAAAGTCATGGATTTTTTGAGTTGTTTTTGGATCTTCAACTTATCCTAGATTGTGTGGATCTTTTGAATCATGCGATATAGGCCAACAACACAAGGCTACACTACAAAAAGTACATCTAAAATCGCTCAAATAAACAATTCAATATGGTTCCTACTATTATATTGAAAAATGTTTTCATGAGGTCTCGATGGTAGTAGAAAAGGAGACTCTAGCATTAAGGGAGATTAGAAGGCATTGGAGGGCCGTTTCAGGACCGTTCCCCAATTTGGCCATATTTGTGAACAACCGATACGGGCTGTTAGAATTTTTTTTCAAAAACAAAAACAAAAAACACGAAAATGATGTGGCACTCTCTCGACCACATTAGCCAACAGCTTTCTTGCATTCCCGCAGTCTGGGAACGCAGGATAACTCGTAGTCTCTTAGAGGCCTCAAATCTTTTCTAATGATTATCTTAAAATGCATTTTTTGGACACCGTGTGATTGAACTACGAATTTTCAAAGTGCTAGAAATAGAATTTAGGGCTACCAACCATAGACTCTCAAATACTCTCATGAATAGTGGAAGTCACATTTGAGGCAAGAATCTAAATTGTGTGATTTTAGAAAACCATCAAAATTAGGTGTAGTTACCTCAAATTTTTGCCTAAATCTCATCCAATTGGTCCTACAGTAAGAAAACAACTGGCTTTCAAAGAATGAAGAAGCATTACTTTGGATGACTGAAGAAGTGCCTGCCGGCCATCTTCACCATCCCAAATAAGTTAGGACCAAGAAACGAGGATACCTATGGAATCTTCTTCCGGACAAGATGCGGGGCCTTGCCTTTAGGCTCCAAAGTCGGCCTAACCTATCCACAGTAAACACCTGCTACTACGGTAGACCCACCTCCACACATGCTTTCCGTGATTATAAATTCCAGCTCCTCGCATGCTTCTAGAAGTGACCCAACTTAACTTCAAGTTCCCCCTCCTCGTCACATGCTTCTGGAAGTACGAGCTTTACTCGACCAGCCCCCCTGGTCGAAGCATGCCATCAACGGCTACGATTCACAGTTCCATTCAGTTCTCACAAAAGAAAGTCAGAATTCGTTGTGGACATGGAACACTCATCAAAGCCATTGGCAGGACCGGTACTACCCACCCATCATCAATTTCCTTCCTCTACCCATGGGCTGATTGGCCCCCAATTGCACTTGGAGAGGGCGGTTGACCGGTCACTGCATGTGAGCATGGGGATACTGACCATCAATGCCTGGCAGCTGCTGGGAACCACTTTTTAAGGGCAGACCGGCAGAAGCAGGTTTCGTCAACCCAGCGTTCCGGAAGTTTTGGGGAGCTGCCCTGGGAGTTGGCCTCTTCAGTTCCTCTTTGGAGAAGGAGCTGCGTGTTTTTTTCCTTTCAAGGGCACGGGTTGCACCCTCTCCTTATTATAATCTGCCACTTCATTTTTTCTCTACGGTACATGAAATAGTGAAATTAGATTGCCTTGACAATTTGTGTTACCAACTTCCCACAGCTTGTAACGTCAAAACACAATGAATCCTAAATACAAATACAGAATATATTTATTACAAGAATGTTTCATAAGGAACTCAAACCATCTGACCATAGAGAGAGATCAATCTCCAAAGAGAGTCTCTTCACCCCCAAGCTCCATCTATCAATAAAGACTATTTGTCCTTAAATTACATTAGGGCTCTTTTTCTATCTTTAGCTTTCTATCCTTGGTTCTATTTAGAACCATCCACTAAAGTAAAAGTCCTAGTTATACTTCATCTTATTTATAAATCATATCTTATCCAAATCTTGAATTCAATCTAATTGGAGTTACCTAATTCCAATTCCAACAGACTTGGCTTTCTCTAGAAGTTGTCTAACTCCAATGGACTAGTCATCCAAGTGGAGTTGTTTAACTCCACTGCATAAATCCAACATTTAGAGATATCTATCTCCAGTTAATCTTTGCTTGTCCACTAGTGCACATTTCATCATCAATTAGTTCATGAATCAATGCATTCATCCATCAAAGGTCATGACATGGAAGTCATGATACAATCATCATAAATTATTTCATCTATCAATGCATTCATCCATCAGAAATCGAGGCCACAAAGGCTACGACAATTAGATTGCCTTTCTTCAAGAAAGTTACTATACAAGCCATCAAAGTCAACAAATATTTTGGGTCGTACACATGGAAGTTCATGAGTTCTAATTGCAATATATTTAATTCAAAGTAGTGCATTCTTATAGAAAAACAATCAATATTCATATAGTGTAGAGTGTCAAGAAATTAGTGAGGGGACACCCTAAAATTACTATTTTGTGGTAAATACACCTAATTTTGACAGCTTTCTAAAATTGCCAACTACAAATTCTTGCCTAAAATGTACTCCTACTATTCATAAGAGTTTATGTTTGGTTTTAGAAACAGCTGGACTCATTTCTTTGAAAATTCATAGTTTATTCATACGGATATTCCAAAAATGCATTGTAAGATAATCTATAATCCCCTTTTTACTAACAACTTGATTCTACAAAAAGCTTTTCAATATCATAATAGGAACCATGTTGAATTGCTTATTTGTGCAATTTTAGGTGTAGTTACCTTGGTATCAAATTCTAGCTGGGCACTTTTCTTCAACTTCAAATTTGCAAAGGCTTTTATTTAAGCAAAGGCTCTTATTTCATCCTCCTCTTATTAAGGACTTGCTAGTTTGAAATTAAACATCAAATTTAAATATGCTAGGCAAACACAAACAATGGAATAGGGGTTGGCCACTAAAAAGAGATTTTGATAGGAGAGGATGCAACCGGTGTCCTTGGGAAAAAAACTCGGCTATTTCTACAAAGAAGAGGCAAATTATTGGAGCAACTCCAAAAACTTTTTGAATGCTACTTAGGGACACTAGAGGGAGAATGGGAGATTTATGAATCTTAAAGTGTCTAAAAGATTGAAATTTGATATTATTTTGAAAAACAATCTTGAATTGATAATCTAGAGACTTTCTTTTATCTAATTTCATTATATTTCTTAATGAACACATATGAAGATCTTTATGGATTCTAGTGAGATAAAATTGGTCCCATTTGAGGTTAAACATCAACTTTGTACAATTAAAGCTTTGATGATTTAATTGCAACTCATGAAAGAGACTACCTCATTTTGATTGTGAAATCTTTGTGGTATCACATTTTTGTGTGGTAGTATGGTCACTATCACAATTAAATAGTCCTACTCGAAATCACAACTATTCTAATATAAATACTTGAAAAGTTGTGATATATTTTGGTATATATCTCTCTTTGGCTACATTGATCACAAACCAATTTCTCTTTCTAGATTGCATTTGAATTATTTTTTAACCTTGAAATGACAATAACATATAGTTGCATACAATCTAATATAGTTGGCTCCTTTGCAAAATTAGAATATAAGTCCTACCTTTGCAACTCCAAGTCCACGCAAAAATTTAGTTTGCTTCTACATCAATGGATGCTACAATGAGTTTGTTACCTAGTTTTTCTATTAATTGTTGTTTGTCCCAAGTCAAATATTTAATCAATGACTTCACTCCAATTGGGTACAAATGTCAAAATTGAGTTCAAAAACAAAGTACACATGCTATGTATAACGATCATATTTTAATAGAATCTAAATAAACATTTGAGTACGGTTTCTTTCATTAAAGTATTAATTTGTTTTTTCACTGAATCTTGTTGGCAATTAAAAAGGGGTTTTGACAGATCTTAGCATGCATTTTTTGACACTTTAATTAGTACAACTTTTTTGTAAGTACCTCCTAAATTACAATATACCAATTTTATGTATTATTCAAAAAAATTTAGAAGGACAATTATTTCTTATATCCTAACTAAAAATTCTTTATGTTTTGCATCTTTTTTACATGAAGAAGGTCTCATCAATTTTTGTATCAAGAATGCTATTTATATATTATTTTAACAATTATAACTCAAGTCAAAATATTTAACCGTTGAAGTGGTTGAATTTTCACTTGGTATTAAAATCACCTGCTCAATTCCATTTGATTGGTCAAATCAAGTTGCACAACTAAGTAAAGTACCTCATGCCTCTCAACTAATGCCCCCAATTATAATGTGATTAATATAATCTTATCAAGTATAAGACAAGGTCAAAATAACACCTCGTGATGTTTTAGATAACTTTAATATGATAAATAATCATTCAAAATGTATGTAAGCTATCCCCTTTCTTTGGGAGGTGATTGTAGTTGATAAGGGATTTTTCAAATTTTTTTTGATAATTATCCTCTCTTTCGCACGATCAATTATTTTTTCAAGTACTTATTCCAATTATTGTTTCTATTTATACTACAATTACTCCTTAAAGAACCAAGTAGTCATTTAACAACCAATTGAAAATTTAGACAAGTTCCTAGAATGTCAATTTTCAATGGATCTTTTTGAAATTTTGACTCAAGCTGTAGACATGTACCTCCTAAGTGGGAATATAATTATTTTTTTGATTAGGTGCTTGGAACAAAAGTTATGCTAGAAATGTATTTGAGTCTGTGGAAGGTTAATCTTCATCCAAAATTCAATGAATCTTATATTTCTTGGAGATTTATTTGGCTATTTCGTCCAAAAATTTCCCCAGTTCCTCTAGTGTAATGGTAGCCACTACTAATATCATCAATACCTTAAGACAGGCTGTTTGTTTGTTTTGTTACGTTGAGATCTCCTGGACCATACATCCTCTAGTCGTATTCTTGGTACCATTGGAAAGCTCTTAGCAAGGAGGCATGCACGGGCTTTGTTTTATGGCGTTTGGACGTACGATGTGAAAGTTATTGAATTTCAAATTTTTTTATGCAACGGCACAGGTCACACTAGTGCAAATTAAAATTAAACATTACACATTGATTTTGGCAAGGGATTGACCGGTAATTTAGACGATGCCTACAACACTGTAAGGTAGGATGATCTAAAAGCAATTGGCTTCTTCAAATCAACCCTACAAAATGGTACTGAATAGATATGAGTTGGTCTTTAAATGGATCACTTTAGTCATTGATTGAACCCCCCAAAAAAGTATTCTTAATTGCAAGAGCCAGTCATTGGCCTTGATTTCTTCAAATCACTTTAGAAGTTGTAAATGAACGCATTTTGGGAGACCTAGGGTCACAAATAGGTATCTACAATAGAAATCTTAGGAAATTCATAACTAATTAAAAAATGCTTCAAAAAATATTAAACCACTTGTGTTACGTTCTTCATCCATTTTTCTTTCTCAAAAATAAGTGAAAAATATTTCTATTCATGCAAACCTACAAAAAAGGCGGACCAGCCCTTAAATGGTCGCTTTTAGAGCATCCTACTCTAGAGGGAAAGTTTGTTGGAAACCACGAGTGCAGATTAAATTTTCAAAGCGTGCAAACACGACCGAATCCCGCGTTCGCCAGACCTCGCAGCAAAAGAACAGACACAACGAATATAACCCGCGCATATTCACAGCAGCAAAATCCGAACGAAATCCGAACGACCAAAAGCAGCCCCAAACGAACCCCAAAGGAGCCGAACCACGCGGTCACAGGGGGTAACTGTGGACGTGGACGGTCCTCGATGGGCGGGGTACACGCCATTAGGGATCACCGTGGACGTCGACAGCCACAAAGGTAACCGCGGTCACCGATTTCGTCGGAACGTGCCAGGCAATTCCGCTCCATCGGAGAAGCGAGCGAAAGCAAGAGCGACGGAGCCAGCCTGCCAACGGGGGCGGGCGGCAGCTACTCCGGCTCTTTCCGCGCATGCCCGACGTTTTCTTAATCGCTCGTCTCGTCAGTCATCACCGCGTCTTCGAGAGCTCTCCATCCGCCCCTCTCATGCCCCAAACCGTTCACTCTTCTGGCAGATCTCGCCTCCTTTTCGCATTGATTGGATGGTCGGGGCAGCAACTCTAGGGTAGATCTGGATCTCTCCGCATTCGTTTGGTTGATTTCGAGAGCGGGAGACGATCGCTTGTACAAGATTTCGCTACTTTCGTTTGGAGAGTTTTTTTCATTGGTTAGGGTATTGTTTTTTTTGGGAAAAAAAGAGTATAGTGTAGGCGAGATCGTTTGGAGAGTATAGTGTGGGTGAGAGATGGTGTGACGGGTGTTGGAGGTGGGGTGTGGGGTGGGGTGGGACCCGATGGATGGAGAGGGGAGATAGTTCGATCCAAGGTCGTGCGAGTGGAACCAGCGACGCTTGAAACAGGGGATGCATGCCACCTGCACTCGGTTGAATGCATTCGTTGTGCTGCATCGCGCCAGTTCCCATGGAAAAGGATGGAGGGAAAGGGGGTGGCAAGATGTTTACCTCCTCTTCGGAGCCCAGCAGTCCGCATCGATCTTCGAAGGACCGTCAGAATAATGTGATTTCAGCTAAGGTGATTACGAATAATAGTAGTAATCATACCGGGCCGGCTGCTGCTGCTACGGGTCCTCCCGGCTCGAGCCGATCCATGGCGTCGTCGTTGGCGTTGCCACCCTTGCCGAAAAGCAACAACAACAACAACAACAACAACGGAGGGGCTGTTGCGGTGAATGGCAGTGATGATCGGGTGGACGCGCCTCCATCTGCCGGGGCCGGGAAGGTTTTTACGGTCACGCCGGAGGGAGGCATGAAGACGGCCACGAATTTCTCTGGGGAGCATTTTCAGGTGGTGGATACGAAGGCGGGCGCGACGGCGCAAGGGGGAGCGCTCAATATTGCAGGGATTTTGCATAAGTGGGTGAATTACGGGAAGGGCTGGCGGCCGAGGTGGTTTGCGCTTAAGGATGGCGTGTTTTCTTACTACAAGGTCCACGGGCACGATAAGGTCACCGTGAATGACAACCGGTTCAAGAACTTCCGAATTATTGGGGAGGAGGCGCAGAAATTCATGAAGAAGCAGAAGCCCACTCATACGCATACTCATACGCATACGCATACGCACGTGCAAAATCGGGATAGCACTGATAAGAGCCAATTCAAAGCGTCCGGAGAGATTCATCTTAAGGTGAGTTGGTAGACGTGGTATTCAGATTCAATTTGTGTTCGGATCTGTACAATGAAATTCGATCCTGAAATTCACTTGCACATTTTAACGATAACTAAAGTGGAGCTATTCTCAAGATTTTTGCTATATGAAGTAGTGAGTGGTCAGAGTGTGGAAAGTTGTGAAATCAACGCCCTGTCCAAGAAGCGACATACTCAAAGATTCATTCATGGCTAAATTGAGTTGCGTAACTTCTCTGCGCTTATTATTCGTCGACTGTCTTGTCATATGCACTTGTCGAATTGGTAAACTTCGTGGAGACCTGGTTATTTGATAGGTTCACTTCACTTCTAGTGCCGTGCTGATCTCGTTCATTTTATCAGTCGGATCGCTCTGTATTTTGAAGTAGTTGCCGTCTTTGAACAATCTTCTGTGTTCGTTTTATTGTCATCAGAGCTTGTGTCAACGTTAGGGTTTCGTTCTTTCTTAGCCTGAAGCAGTCGAAGTTTCGTTTTCCTTGTGTGCAAGAGTAACGACTACGAATTCGTTATATCATTCTTGTTTCGGTTAGTGTGGTGCCACGTTGTCGGATAATTACTCTTAATCTTATTCGTTTTCCTATCTCTACGACGGGCAGATTTTTAAGTTTCCTTGTGTTATTCCCTAAGCCGATATGCAGCTTTCTGATATTGCTAGTCAAGCAATGATTACAACTCATTAAAGTGTCACAGTCTCAATTGAAATATTCTCGCTTGAGATTCCGCTCGGCTCGTCCACATTTGTCCATGGTCCAAGGGCAGTGTCTTTTATCCTGCAGACTCTTCTTTGTCACTCTGCAGTCTCGGAATTGAGCTAGTTAACGTGACCAGAGTTTGTTTTTCCATTCTTGACCAGGTGTCTTCCCTTCGCAATAGCCGGTCAGATGATAAGAAGTTCTACATCTATACGGGAACAAAGACGCTGCATCTACTAGCAGAGACAAGTGCCGACAGGCATGAGTGGTTATCGGTCTTGACTGCGGCTAAGGAGTTATTTCCTCGGAATTCTATGCTCATTGGTCTGGTGACCCCTTCTGAAGAAATTACCATTTCTACCGATAATTTGAGGGAAAAGCTTTTGGAATTTGGATTGAGTGAGGAGAAGGTGAAGGAATGCGAGGATATTATGTTGGCGGAATTTTCGGATGTGAAAGAGCAATTGAAGGTTATGCAGCGGCGTCGCCTGACATTGCTCGAAAGACTGCGACTGCTGGAGGTATACTACTGCAACTTTCCCTCCTTGTGAAGATTTGTATTGCGTTTCCACAAGTTGTCTCCGTACAGTTTGGCTTTTCCGTCCATTATAGAGACCGTGATGCGGTGGATATTCCAAACTGAAGGTTAGCATGGGAGGTTTGGCATGGCGTGGTTGGTTTGGGATTTGCATGGGAGGTAAAACCTAGCATGTTGATAGTTAAATGTTGTCCTTGCAGGCAGATAAAGTGGAATTGGAAACAACTGTTGTTGACGAAATGCAAAGTCAAGCAGGCGGAGGTGGGCTTCATGGGCTCAAGAAGTATTACGGTATTTCTGATATATTCTCTCTGTATCTTTCGATTGCTGTCTTTTGCCTAGTTTTCAATGAAAACGGGTGTCATTAATGTTCCTCGTGACAGCTGTCCTGAAGCGTCTGCACCGAGTTCTATTATCGTCATTGAACACAGCATTCGACTAGTTAGAAGCGTTATTGTTTTTTTAATTCAATTTTAAAATTTCAAGGGGTTTCAGGGTTCTATATCTAGCATTTCTTTGCGACTATATGTAATCAGTCGCTGAAGATACTTTGCACGTAAACTCCTCAACAGCTGTTTAACGGATTTGTCGTTTCCTTGGTGAGTATCTGGCTTTGGCTTGTTGTAACCGATTGTAAACGCACTTTTTTCATCCTTCTGACAGGTGGAAGTGACACTGAGTCGGACGAGGATAATGACAGTCACAAGGGTGGTGTTGAGGTTGATTCTGATGATGAAGATGAGGTCTTCTTTGAAGCTAAAGAGACGCTTAGGTCTGTGAGTTCTCAAAAGAAACACCATCCAGAGTCTCCCAGAGAGAGTGAAGTTAACATGAACATTGTGGGGTTTGATTATCCGAAAGTGGCTCGACGGAAATCTTTACCAGATCCAAAAGAGAAAGAAAAGAGTGTGAGTTTGTGGTCCATGATCAAGGATAACATTGGTAAAGATCTTACAAAGGTCTGTTTACCGGTTTACTTCAATGAGCCCATCTCATCTTTGCAGCGATGTTTTGAGGATGTGGAGTATTCTTACCTCTTGGACAGGGCAGCAGAATATGGAAAGAGGGTGAGACTTTTTTCTATCATTTCAATCTCTTTATGCCGGGTGAAGTGGCTGACTAGGTCCTTGCGATGAAATGAGAGCTCTCCTTCTGGTTGATGTACTTTGTCTATCCCGGTTTGTTGAACTAACCGGAATTCTATCTGTATGTAGGGGAATAGCCTCATGAGACTTCTGCATGTTGGAGCTTTTGCTGTGTCGGGATACTCTTCAACAGAAGGTCGTACTTGTAAACCTTTCAATCCTCTGCTTGGAGAGACTTATGAAGCTGACTACCCGGATAAGGGTCTGAAGTTCTTCTCCGAAAAGGTGTGTCATCATCGTCATTGCATACTCTATGAAACTTTCAGAACTTATTTGATGAACGTACAAGTACGCTGGTTCTGAATTGGAGAGCTGCGTTTGCGAGAGCTGTAGATGTTAGTATTTAACCCCTAAATTTTTTTCATGTTTAGAGGCCCAAAACTACTTCAAAATATCAAGGTCAAAATCTTTATCAATATTTAAAAAAATAAATATTGATATGGTTCCTTTGGTTAACTTATTCAAGTACATTATCCCAAACGTTTAGAGAGACTGTTCCCACCAATTGCAGGGTCAAGGTGCCTATACTTCAAAATGTAGGCTTTTTTTAGCCCTTCCATCCAAAAGGTGAAGTTTTGTCTTCCTACATTTTTAGACAAAAAAAACGTATTATTAGACAAAAAAAATGTGTTAAACTCTTAGTGGAAAATGGGTTGAAAACATATGTATAAAATTTTAACCAAGAAAACTTTCATATTTATTTATTTTTAAATTGTAAAGTGGAAGGTGTTACTTAATGAAAGATAAAACTAACATGCTAATCCAATAACTTTGAAAGAATTTGAGAATTGTTAATCCTAGTGGTGAGAATGTTGTAGTAAACAATTAATGTCCTTTACTTTCATTTTCATTTTCTTTTAAGAAAATTGAGAGCAAAAGATGACTTTATATATTTTTTCTATTTTCAGTGAGCGCAAAATAAAACTCCTCATAACTTTTACCTCATTATTCAAAATTCAATGGTTCAAATGTTTCTGAGAAGGTATCAACCTACAGAGTCTCCAAGAAATAATTAATAGTTTTTAAGAATACATTTTTTTGCTGCCCGGTTTGACATTGAACTCAAAAGTACCCTTCTAACTTTTGCAAGATTTATCGGAATGACATGAAACAAAGTTTCATACATAGATTATGATGATTAGCATCCATCCCGAAAAATTTATGCAAATATTTCAAAGTACGAAGTCAATAGAGCCTGCCCAAGTTCTCAAAAAAGCTCAAAGTGGGCTTCTTGTTTTTTTATGGGTTAATTATCAACTTGTAAATTTTTAGACTAGAGTGAACTCTCACAATCTGGCATCTTCTATCTCCATTCGTTATCTCGCAGGTGAGTCACCATCCAATGATAGTGGCATGCCACTGCGAGGGTAGGGGCTGGAAGTTTTGGGGTGATAGCAACTTGAAAAGCAAATTCTGGGGTCGTTCCATCCAAGTGGACCCTGTCGGCATTCTTACGCTGAAGTTCGACGATGGTGAAGTTTTCCAATGGACGAAGGTACACGCTTGTTCGTAGACGTTGACACCTGTCTAAGCTTTTCTTGTTGGTGTTCAGTACCGAAAGATCAATGTTTGATGAAGCTCATTCACTAAGTTTGTACTGGTTAGTGACTAGAATTTCTGCGCCCTAATTATTTGCTTTTGCAGGCATGTAAATCTGTTTCTGAAGAGCTTTCTAGGATTCTGCATTCATAGTTCTTACTGGTTCCAGACTCCGTTCACGATCATTTGCAGGTTACAACATCCATATACAACTTGATATTAGGGAAGCTCTACGTGGACCATTACGGTACTATGCGCATACAAGGCAACCGAGAGCTTTCTATAAAACTGAAGTTCAAGGAGCAGTCGATAATTGATCGAAACCCACATCAGGTCCTTCTACAACTCATCTCACTGCACCTATCAACATGTTATTTTTCAAAGCTGTTATGTAGAAACTTTCTTAGTTACTGCTTGCAAACTGAAAGTGTTGAACGAATTCATAACCCTCATAAAGTGGTACTGTTAAATCTTTGGGTTACGGTTTCCCTTCTTTTGCTTTACTTTCCCTAAACTGCTGTTCCTACCGTCTGTAGGCGTTATAAGGCTTATTTGCTTTCCTGTGGTCGTGTTTAATGTGGTTGAATGGTAACATGCTTGTGTAATTTAGGATTGGCAGAGGATTGATTTGGGTGATAATTACTGGAGGCTCAAGGCACATGTTGAGTTGTAATGGATACATTAATAGGAAATGTAGTGTGGTCGCTATTGTTCACCGTGTCCAATTCAGTGAACGTGCTCCATTCTGTTTTTCTCTTTAGTCCACAGTTGAATTCACATTTTTTGTATTTTGGTTCGTCTGAAAAAGAAGAGCCGCTTAATCTGCTCCGGTGAATTGTTGTTGGCAGGTGCAAGGGTTTGTGCATGACAAGAGTGGAGCTAAGATTGCAACTCTGTTTGGCAAGTGGGACGAGGCTATATACTACGTTATGGGAGATATTTCAGAGAAGTCGAAGAACTACGATCCTATGTCCGAGGCTGTTTTGTTGTGGCGTGTTGCTGACCCACCGGAGAAGTTGACTCGTTACGGTCTGACAGCCTTTTCCATGACTTTGAATGAGATCACACCTGGGCTGAAGGTAAGCAGTTGGTTTTTCAGCGCTCATTAAGTTATGCTACTATTGTTTGGCATTTTTGGTAGGTGGAGTTTTGGTTAATATATGTAGTTCATTTTGATTTAGAAATGTTCGTTCGTTCGTTCACCTATTAGTATATGCTGTTTCTTTTGAAGGAAAAGCTGCCACCTACAGATTCAAGGTTGAGACCTGATCAAAAGCATCTGGAGAGCGGGGAATACGATGCCGCCAATTCAGAGAAACTACGACTTGAACAAAAGCAGCGGCGAGTGAGTTTTGCTGTCTTTTCTTCTCTGTTACTATCAGAGTATTCTGGGGTGTTGAATTGGGACCTGAGTACATAGTATGTATAAACATTGATGGTCAGTGCCCATGTAAGCTCTTGTAGAAATGCACCATGATATTTTGCAAGGAAGCATTTTGGCAATTGATTTGTCTGTTTGGTTGTTCCAGGCTCGGACTCTTCAAGAGAAGGGCTGGCAACCACGTTGGTTCCGCAAAGGGAAGGGGAAGGATACTTATGAATACGTCGGAGGTTACTGGGAAGCACGGGAGAAAGGGAGATATGATGGCTGTCCAGATATTTTTGGTCAAGACCCCCAAGATGAGAATGGCCCTTTAGACTGAAGATAAAGGGACAGAGGGTGGGGTGATGAGACGTTTTTCTCATTGGCAGTATACAACTTTGTAACATTACCGCTGCAACCTCCTTCACTTTCGCACCTCCTTCACTTTCGACGGGGAATTGAGTGTAAAGTTGTTGAGGGTGCGTGGCTGGCTAGGCGGGGTTTAGTCTTAACATGGGTTGTGTATATGTAAGTTTTTTTTCGGGTCAGGATCAGGATAATTGTGAATTATCTCACAGAATTTCGGTACCAGCCTCAGAATAGGCGATCTTGGTTTTATTCACAACTGAGATATCTTTCAGTCTCACCCTTACTGCGTCAACTCATTGTTTAGATTTTATAACCCAGTTATTAATGAGCCCTCATTTTTTCTCTATTTATTTTAGTACGTTGGCTTCCAAGATCTGCATGATAAGTCCCCTCGTTATTAGTATGGTATTTTTGCGAACCCGTATTAGCCACAAATGGTGTGTTCGGAGTTCGGTTCTTTATACCTTGGGTCCTATATTTGGTCTGTTGCCGGTGTCTGGAATTCCGTATTCGATGATCTGTTTTGAATAGCTAGGTGTTAAATGTGCTTAATTCAATTGCTGTTGTAGTTAATGTCTTTCTTCTGGTTTTTTAGAGTGCATGTTAATACGATGTCATTTTGTATCAGGTTAGAGAATTGTTTTCAGTGCCTATCTATGCCTTGGAATTGTCTAAATGTATCACCTGTTGTGGTTAATAATTGTTCTTTTAAGTGACAGAAATGATGGCCTGGTTGAACTTCGCACCGCAATCGGAGGTATGCACGTGCGTTCCGCGAAAGGTGCCCAACATCATTTACCTGCAATTGATGTTGTGATTCCTCACCACATTGATCTTGACTCCAAGTGACGTTTTTTAGATCAGATGACGCACATCTCCATTGAAGGCAACATGGAATACAAAACTCGTGAGTCAGTTTATCAATGAGTCATCAGGTATTCTGTATTCGACAGAATCATGTCAACCTGTTCTCAATCTTGTGCTATTCTTCAACGAATATCTTTGTGAGACTTCTCCATGCCAGGTATGTCTGTCTTTGTTTACGGTATACTCCTAGAGATGCATGTCTGAGAGATCTCATGATAGGATAATTACAACGTCATTAAGTGATTCAAAGGCTACCTTCCCGTACAGTGATTTTAAGTGAGGGCGTAAGGACTCGGCATTGGATTTCGTGCCATTTGGGTTTGAGGTTTGTTGGTTCCACCTGGACCTCGGTTAGTGCCATAGAAGCTATCATTTGCTTGAGTATTGAGTCCTCGAGTGTCGTCACTTCCTAGCGCATAGGGGCTTGGCATAGGCCGGTTCATGGAACTGTTGGAGCCAGGCGCAGCACCACCTCCACTTCCGGCTTGCCATCTTGACTCTATGATGCTTCTGCTGATGACCAAGCATATATAGTAAAGCTCTCCAGCTAAACCTGAGAAGAAGGTGAATGCAGCTGCGGCACCGAATATTCCTCGGTGCATATTTTCACATGTCATATACTTGTCAATTTTCTCGTTTCCAGTTACCAGTTGCCGTTGTCGGGATCTGAGAGCATTCTTATTGGCTCCTGCCAGATAGCATATCTCAGCTATTACAAAGCATAACCTGCATTGGAATTTGTAATTTCAACGTGAATCAGGCTCATCTGGAAGAGCAATGGAACGGAAAACCACTAAGGTATAGCATACTCTTGTTGTCACTTAAAGCATTTTTACCCTTAAATGCTGGGCTGGTGACTGGAAATCATCCCTCTTGGTACTCTGTGACATCGCCTACTTAAGAAAACCCAAACCAAAAGTACTCGTTGAAGGTCAAACTACCATGCAAGATCTCCCCTTTTTGCACAAAATTTCAAGGATGAACTATTGCACTTCTGTCCTACATGGAAAGATTCTTTGTCATTCTTCAGCCGAAAAATGGCTGTGGGGTTGTTTTAAGGGTTAACAAATGAAGGAGTGTGATTTTGTGCCATGTATAGGGTTGTGGAGAGATTTTTTGGTGCAAAAGTCAAATCTATTTTTATCACTTTATGGATTTTTGATACAATTTTGACGTGGGTGGTTGATGACCACTGTGTGGCAGTAGACATCGCCATTTCCATTCAAAGATCAGTGAGCAAAGACACAACCAAGCATGTTTACGCCAACTTGCTGATAAGTCAAAAGTGTTCAAATGCATGAGTTGATGGTGGTAACTGGAGTCTCGAATCAGGTTCCTAACGATTACAGTATCCCGTCTAGTTTAGACGTGGGGAAAGGGCATTAGTCGGTGTACCAGAGAATAATGAAGGAAGCGATGGCGCATGATTTTGTACTGCCGGGCTTGTGCTCGCCGTCGAAACAAAAGCACTTGGTGAGGGCCATGACAATCACTTGTGCTATGGCCAGGAACGCGAAGGCAGCCACCGCATATGACGATGAAATGTCTGAGTCATATCTGCAGTAATAGTAACCATTGTAGGTCGAGTTGGTGAGTGTCTTGTTGGGGTAATCGAACACCCAGCTTACATTTCCACCCGACGAATTCAAGCTCACATACGTGACGGTTGCCTGCAGAATAAATAGAATGAGTTTTAGGTCATCCTCTTTCATGACATTGTGGTTGGTTCCAATCACAGGTACGTTCGTTTCAGTAAATCCTTACCGATCTCTATTGTTCGTTACTTTTAAAATTTTGGGGAAAACATCATGATGGCCTCTGTATGCGTGTGATTGCTTTGGGATTCTCTCATGATTTGGCAACACCATTCGGTGTAGGGCACATATGGTGTGGCTCTAAAGCATATTCCTACCAAACTTTTTACGCTCTCCTGATCAAACATCTGTTGGAATCCATGTAGGACTGGGTAATGAGGTTCTGAACGAGGGGAATGAGGAAATTAGCGAACCTGGGCTCGATGCTCCTCGGCCGCAATGGCAAGTCCGAATGCAATTATATAACACGTCAACAGCATCACCACAACAGCCCAATTCACCTTGTTGGCCGCCATCTGGGGAGAAAGGAGGACACGCAGATCTCCTTGGCAGGTGCCGTTCACGCCACCTTGTCAGGTAGTCATTTTCATTTCATTGAGCGACTATGTGGAGAGATGTCTAGTTCTGGTGAGAAAAAGATTCCCTTTCTTATGGAATGAGAATTTCGCTGCTCATGGTGGGTACCGACGTTCATGCTCTGGAACTGATCATCTTTGCCACCTCAGATTGACATCATCATGCCGGTAAAGTCACCTTGCTTTCATAAATTTGTTGCCGAATCTGGAGACTATTCTCACAACACTACGTTGATGGTATATCTGACATGGTGACATGTTTTTCTTCAATTTCCTGCATGGAGAAACCAGCTCCAACAAGCCGTTCAGCACGAGACGGTTTGCAGTTTCCACTCCTGCACTAATTATGTGCTCAATTCACTTTCCAGTCTGCGAGAAAATGCCTTCCCTCCCGAAATGAGCTCCTTGTTGCCTGATTTAACAAAGGTTGGGGAAGCGTTCAGTCTTCGTTCAGGTCACAGAAGAGAAGACCTTTGGGGTTGCAATGAGATTCCAAGCAACGTTTTTCGAATCTAAGACTTCAGTAGCACTTGTGGGACATGAAATAAGGTATGGGCCACTTAGAGCTGCCACCTGAAAATGTACAGTACACTTTACATCCATTTCAAGTGGCGATTCTGGGTGCACATGGTTCAGTTTACTTTACATTCAACTCCGTCCAAAACTGAACCACTGTTACAATGAGAGAACTCATCATAAGGCATTAAAAAATTCAACAAACTACACTCTTTTGGGTCCACTTATCTTTCGTAACAATCTTGAACTTCGAGGGGCCCTTTGCTTCCCATGAATCAAAGCTCCATTCACTCTAAAAAATCTTGAATGCAAATGTGTCCATGATTTGTGGGCCAGTGTAATACAAATTATTCTTGTTACATTATCAGTGGAGAAGGACCCCAAGCCTTCCTATTCAAGAATGTTATACTAACCTTGAAATGATGTTGGGGATGTTGTGTATCCTTGGGATGTTTTTACAAGGATTGTATGATGGAAAAAAACAATTCTTTATCCAAAAATTTTAGGAGGAGTTGCTGAGTGCCCTCACTATTATATTTTTAATTTTTTAAAAAGAAGAAGATACTTAATCCACAGATAATCCTTGTAGTGTGTTTTGGCCCCTTTTTGCTCTATACTCTTGATGTGAATTTGAGCTATGAAAATGAAAGTTTTGAGTTTGTGCCCGACTGACCGAATAAATTTTATCAATTGTAATCTCTTTTCCAATTGGAAAAATTGGAAAAACTAAAAAAATTCAATATTTCATTGCAATTTGAACTTTAGGTATATAACCGTGGTTTATTTTATTTTATAATTTTATAATGGCACAAGAATTATGGTTTATAACATGATGTTATACACTAATATATATATATATATATATACTAGGATTTTTTTTGGTATATTTTGTATTTTATATTATTTTTTTCTCCTTTTTTTTTTACAGAATTTACAATAGTTAAAAATTTTCACAAAAAATTGAAATTTTTATGACTTATGTGTTTTGTAATTTTTTTGAAGTTTGCATCACAAGTAAAGATGTCACCCCTAAAGTCCTAAGGCCTCTGATCATGCATTTGCAATTTTTTTATTCAAATGTGGAATTTTGTTCAAATATTATTTATACATTTTTTTAGTAAATTTGTGAGACTAACCTACTAACCTAAGTCCTAATTAGGATATACGGTGTACTGATCTTGGAGATGATCCATGGTCATTTAAGACTATATTCTACAGATTTTTTAGCTAATTGGTTGCATATACATGATTGCTTATTTGTATAACTACTGATTTGCTCAAGACCTTTTATCTCTTGGTTTGACTTTGTTTTAGCATGAATTCTCCTATAAGGTTATAACAAGGTCTTTTGGGCCCTAAAGATCATATTAGGATAATAATATATTCATACCACTTACTTTCCAAAGTCCAAACATTCTTTCAGTGAACTACATTGAAATGCATAAAGCCTTGTACACAAATAGACCAAACAGACAAAGAGAAAAAATGATTGATTAGCTTTTTTATTCATTTTATTTCATGCTTGACAAATTTAAAAACATGAGTGAAGTTGATTGGATTATTAACAAACAAGTAGATTTGTATATTTATTAGTACAAATTCAGAAAAAAAAACATTTCAAAATATGGTTTTATATTAAATTTGGGTTGCAATTAACAAAACCATGGTTTGAAATGTTTTTTTGTCTACAGATTCTTACTAGTGATTGATTGATCAAATTGTCTAGTTAGCATTACAGAAATTACATAATTAAAAACTATTTTGTAGATCTCGTGATCTTAAATGAGAAAGATCAAGAGATTTATGTGCCAAAATAGTTCAACAAGTAAAACCTGGGATTTTATACAAAATGTAAATACAATTTTATATTTCTAAATAAGATGAATTTGTCTTTCATCAAATAAGATTTTAGAAACCAATTTTTGAAATATTTTCTATAATAAAGATGAAATTTTATACTACGTCAATTGTGGGGAGATATCCCAATCACTTCACAAATATTGTGAAAAGTTATAAATTTATTATTTTGGATTGTGATCAAAGGACTTTTCAAGTAGGTTATCAAATCCAAATTTCTTTCTAAATTGCATTATACTCATCTTGTTTGTTCATGATCAATTTTGTTTATTCATCTTGTATATTTATGAAACTTATAAGATGTAACATAATGCAACTTAATTTGTCTTCAGTACTTAGATCCTATTTTTTTCCAATAACTATTTGAACTTTTGAATACATTTGATGAACAATGTAGAGATTTATTTTTAAACCTGTTTTAAATTGTAACTTATAATTACCATTGATTGCATTTCAAAATGGAGTTTCTTGGCTACATATTGTAATGATTTGTAATTAATTTAAGAGGAAAAGACCAAAAGATATTTTAATCTAAAGAAGGCAAATTTTAATCTCAAAACCACCATTTTACCTAATACCAACATAACAAATTACAATTGTTATCAATAGTCTAAAAGCACATTACAACATTTTCATTGAAACCACACATGTGATGTATACATTAGTTTTGCAATCAAATATATGAATATGAAAATTGTAAGACAAAAATATTGGTGACCATCAACACCTTATGATTTGCAATATAAACTTCAAATGAATTATGATAAGGATTAGCTATTTTCAACTCTTTGAAATCCAAAGCTCAAAGTTGAAATAATTATAAAACTCAAAGTGCAATCAACATACACTATGTTCAATTTACAAATGAATTATTATTGTTTTTTAGTACTGTTACTATATACATATGCTATAGTTTGAAAAAGGTTGTAAAATGTAATATAGAATATATTTAGGTTTCAATTTTTTTATAATAACTTGTTTGAAAAGAAACATGAATTTATCATTTTTTTTTAATAGTAGATCGATTTGGTGATATTTTTGTAGATCAATTTGCATGATTATACAGTAATGAAGTTTTCTTATTTTCAATCCAAAGCTAAATGATATTTTCTTAAAATGGTTTAAATGATTTGGAAACAAAACCGTGATGTCTACCTATGCCAATGTACTTCTCAAAAAGAATAATCTAAAAAATAGGCATAGTTATAGAAGACAGGCTGAGCAATCTGCTCGAGAAAAAAACAAACAACGAAGAGGCAAGGAGAAGGTTCTTATTCCCCCAATTTCACCTCATTTTGAAGATTGTCCAATTGGTGAAGCTGAGAAAGACGTGATAGTTGGCAAGCTGCTTGAAGACAGAGCTCTTGAGATATCAACTGTAGCACAAGAGATTCATGACATTCAAAAGGAATGGCACCGAGAGTTACATCGTTCTAGTGTTGATGACAATGAGCAATGTAATCTATACCATCCAAAATTAAAAGAAATTAAAGATCGAGAACAAGAATTAAATAATATCAAGGAAGAAATGATTTGTATACTGAAAAACAGGGATGAAGAAAGATTATTGAAAAAAATAGAAAATAAAAGTAACGATTCACGTAATTTTCAAAGGAGACCACGTAATGATACTAACGAAGAGGATAGTGAAAATAGTGATGAGGATTTTTTCTGTGGTCCATTGCAATATTCGTGCAAACGTGGTGAAGATGCATCTATTATGGATGATGACACGGATTTGTTGGAAGAAGATGTACCTGAAGAAATTGATGTTGAGAGTGAAATTAATTTCATTGAGGGTTTAGTAGAAGAGGATCTACTTGGAAGTAATGTAGATCCTGCATTGAACCTATTACATTCTCTCGAAGATAGTGAAAATATGGATTTGGTGTCAAACTTGAAACAACAAAGTAGAAATTTTGAAACCCAATATTTTGAAATGAAAAATCTTTTGGAGGAAATTGAACGCGACTTAGGGTAGATACATTGCAATTCAAGAAGTGCAGCAATTGCAAGTTTTTTTGTTGAAGTGAACAATGATTATCCGTTTGCATTTTGTATTGAATAGTTGAATCATATCTAAAGAGTTTTGTGGAGTAAAATCATATTGCTTGAAAATATTTGACAGCGTCATAAAGGAAATATTCACCATAATTTATGGGAAAGTCTTCCTATGGCTATAATGATCATTTAAGGGTGATTGTAAAAAAGACCGATACTATTTTGCGTCACACTTGATGTGCTAGAGTTGTTATTGGCTGTAACTTTTGAAGCATGAATCCAACATTAGAAAAATTCTCCTTCCGGAGGGCCGCTCCACAATGACCAAACCAGTCTATTAATCACCTGAGAATTTGTAGAGGCATATAGCTGCAATGCATTGTCAAAGTGTGAATTTTGCGAAAGACATTAGGACTCCAATAATGAGGTGTAGTAGAAGTCTATTTAATATTCAATCGCGTGAGCATACAAGGTGATTAGTTGGAAATTTAATCAAATTTAGTGAAATTAAGAAATATGAAGTGGATTTCAAGCTAGTTGCTAAAAAATTAGAAAACTCTTACATTTCCAACTAGCTTCTAAAGCCACTTAGTTTAAGGTGTTTGAAGATGAGAAGAGAAGCTCTTTATGTACACATGGGGTGGTAGGAGGTAGAACAATCCATGTGGGATATGTAATTTAGAATTTGTAGTTTCTCAACCGCTCATAGTTAAATTTAAAGTAAAAATTGTGTTAAAACTAGAATTTCAGACTTCATTTAGGCATAGTAGAATGAATTTTTTCGAAAAACTTTGAACCAAATAAAGGTTGATTATCAAGCTAGTTTTCATCTCCAAAAATCCATTTGAGGTGTAGAGCCTCCAATAAAAAGTTATGAATACAATTAGGAGAAGGTATTTTAAAATGTCAAAGAAAATCTCCCTTTCAACTCCTTCTAGAATTTTTTTTATAACTTTTTATTCGATGCTTGAAACCTCAAAAGGATTTTTGGAGATGAAAACTAGCTTGATCATCCACCTTTTTTTAGTTCATAGTTTTTAAAAATAGTTCATCCTACTATGCCTAAATGAAGTCTGAAATTTTAGTTTTAACACAATTCCTGCATTTGACAATGAGTTATCTCTTCTAAATAACCCATATCCTTTGAAGATTCACCATGGACAATTGATTTCTCTATAAAAATAACCTCTTCATCCTTCCTCCTCACCAATTGTCAATGAATTAAGTCTATTGTGATGCCACTAAAAAAACCCTTGATGGTAGATGTCCTTGGACTATTTTTGACATTTGCTTTTTTATTAATAACTTGATTAAAAAACAAGGTATGCAATAAGCATGGTTAAGGTGCATCACAAGACTTGAACCCTGATTATTTAACTACTGGTACTACAAGATTTGAACCCTAATTATTTAACCCCTAAATTCCCAAGGCCATTTTTTTGTCAAAAACCGCTCAAAACTGCCATTTTCGCTGCGTTCATCCAAGAACACAAAAAAAATCATTTTTTTAGAATCTAACCGTAGGATCTTGTACTTCACTTGTTAAAGATCATGTAGTAAAAATTTCATGAAGTTTGACCGTACGGATTGGAAGATATTAGCATTTGAAGTTGGAAAAAGAAGTTTTTTTGAGCTGTGGCCTGTAATTTCAGATGACTTTGACCGCCATTTGTGGAAAGTTTTTGCACTATAGACTTTGAATTTAAAATTTTTTATGTTGGAGATGTGAATTGAGAGTCTAGGAAAAAAATTTCAAAGAAAAAACACTTGATCTTCATTCTTTAAAAAATTGTTAAGTAGACATAGGTCCAAGATTGAAAAAAAAACTAAATCGTTAACAGCTCTTAGATGGGATTGAATTACAATAATCCCAATGGTGAGATTGTTTTAGCAAGCAAACACCATATTCTCAAAAAAAAAATTGTGAAAAATTGTGAAAATTGCATTCAGAAATGAATTCTACAACTTATTTTTTTTAGGAAGATGCTCTAAGTGCCCGAAAACTAAGATTGTCCAAAACTTTCTCATAACAAATCCAAATGGAATGAGTCAAAGCTTCAAATTTAGACAAAAATAGATTCTTTCAAAGAAAAAAAAAAAAAAAAATTGACTTTCTGCAGAAAAAATTTTGCTGCCCGCCAAGTTTGGTTGAGGGTTTTTGTGGTATAACTTTTGCTCCCGGGCACCAATTGGAAAAAAAATATATCCCCACAAAGCTTAGCAGTTTTTCTATTTTCAAAAAAAGTTTCAAAAAATCACGACAAAAATTCAGCTCGTAGGTACTTGCCCAAAATCTGATTTGTCCCTCGAGGGGACAATGGGACTTTAGGGGTTAACTATTGGTACTTGGATTTCGAACCACTAACAGCCATTGGACATTGTGACTTCAAGTGATCGACTATAGAGGAAAAACAAATTGTTAAGCAAAGTTAAATGTAATCCTGGGGTGCTTTCAGCTGCTTTAGAGCGGCCCTCAAGAAGGCTAAGAATTTCTCTAATGATTAACTTGAAATTTTTATTGGAGATGGCTAACTTGATAATGTTTAGATCCCTTATTTTTCAAAAAAAATCAAAAATCATTTTACATTTAAAAATTTAGAATTTAAAAAAATTTCGAAATTTCGAAATTATTTTATTTTATGTCCTCCATATGCGTGCAAACAGGGCTCCCTTGCATCCGCAGTTCTGAACATTCAAAATTGTTTCAAGATCATTTTGTTGGTGAAGCCACTTTTACATAAAGTCTTCCCCAAAGGGCAATTACTAGTTTCTTTAAAAATTGTTTTTCCTATTTTTTACAAATTAAAATGTGAAAATACCTATTTTCATGAGATTTTGCATTTTTCCAGTTCTCCTACTTAGAGAATTTTTCTATGCTTTTCCTTCCTAAAGTATCTTCTTCTTAAAGGTGTATACATTAAACCAATTTTTCAGATTTTTTAAAATTGTTTTTCTAACTATACAGTACTTCCGAAAAAAAATAAGTATTGTGGAAAATGGTACATTTTTTGGTCAGTCTTTCTTGCATTCACCCTTGAAAGTCTCTTTGTGTATCCATACTTGTATAATAACTATCATCATGGAAGACCTTCCACAAGTTGTAGTAGCAAATTTCATAATGATGTTTATAAGTTCTTGAACTATTTCAAAATATTGTTTAGAGTAATATGGGTTAAATAAAGTATAATTCAATGTTGTGTTTAGCTGTGTATTAACCCCCAAATGTAAAAATTGCGTTTCTCGGCAACATTGTGATTTTCGGCAACTCACTACAAATGGAGTTTTTATTTTTTTTGTTTGAAAATTTCACACAACATGTGCCTGAGGAGTAACTTTAAGGCCCAACAATTTTCATAAATTTTTAACAATAGAATTATTCGTAAAGTCCAAACCAGCTTGAGCGGGACTTTTTGGGAAACAAGTGGACTATAGAAAGGCATCTCCAGCCGAACCATCAAGCTTTTTTTAGGAAGCTTGCGACACACGACCTCAAAAGTGGGGTCCAAATCTTCTTAAGCACCATTTTGATGCAAAATTCAGTTTCACACCTAGTTTTGTCCCAACTGTGCACAACTTTTTGAACTCATCCTGCTTTTTCGCAAAACTGATGGGTTTAAACCCCGTTTTAGCCTACTTTACAAATAACTCTAATGTATTTAAAAGTAATGAAGATGGTGGGTCTTAATGCACTAGAAGAAATTTGTGTTTTAGGTGGCATTTTGTGATTTTTTTAGACGGATTTTAGGTGACATCGGGAAAAACAACTTCTGTTTTTCCTTCAATAATCACGTCGAATATAACATCCAGATGTTATATTAGACGTGATTATTGAAGAAAAAATAGAAGTTGTTCTTTTTGATGTCACCTAAAATCCGTCTAAAAAAATCACAAAACGCCACCTAAAACCTCCATTCATATTCATAGTGAGCTATTGTTAAAATACATTGTTAAAAAGTTATGAAAATTGTTGGGCCTTAAATTCCTTGATCGTTTAGGAAAAGGTCTATATCTTCAGGATAACTTGATTTGACAAATTCAAACTTCAATCTTCCCTTTCTTTATATACAATTCTAAAACTCGGTCCTTTGAATTTTGTAATAGTACAATTATACAATGCTAAACATTTTTTTGAAAATCAAAATTTCTTCAAATTTGTCCAAAAGGGTACAAAGAGTTTATCTAGGAACTTGTAGACTATAGCTTGTAGCCACCATGAATTTGAATGACACCTTTTCTTCTTCCTTTTGAAAAATGAACCACGACCATTAAATCTTAAAAAAAAAAAAAAAAAAAAAATAGTCTGGAATCCAAGGGCAAGCCAGAGATAAAGCACAAGACACTATAAGAGAAAGGGGTGTTTTAAGTATAGTCCTAGTAATATCGTCTTTTAAATAATGACCTTTAAGTAAGGTTTTTAGTAAAATTGTACTAAAAAGACAATCTTTTTAGTAAAATTTTACTAAAAACCTTATTTAAAGGTCATCACTTAAAAGACTATACTATTAGGACTATACTTAAAACACCTTTTCTTCTTGTAGTGAGAAAATTTCCACCGAAACCAATGGAGGTCATTCAAATAACACGCCATTGCAGAACCAATCAACAAAGAATAAGTCATCAATAAAGGCTTTCCTGTTATGACTACATCTATTGTAAAAATAGAGGAGATGATTCCTATGAGCCATCTGTGAGCCATTTATTCCCACCTTTGGAATAAAGTGTACACAAAGCCAGGTTCTTGTATTTGTAAGATTGAACTCCTAAGGGGTGTCTCATAACGTGTAATCCAATTGAGCCTTCCAAGCAATGGATCTTTGTTGTTTTCCTACTCCTAATTGTTTACTGGTTAGTACTTAATCAAAATAACCAAACTGAACCACTTGTTAGAATTGGCGGTCGGTTTTGACTTTAGTTGTCAAAATTGAGGTCCAATAGTTGTTAGTCAAACAAGATGAAAAAAATAACTTAATCTGTAGCCCTTTCTTAAATGACAAAGAATTCTAATCTTAACGGAGATCTCTAGCAAATAATAATGGATGAAGTTTTAACTTAAATTATCTTTGGTAAACCTTTAAACCTTTGAAATAAGTTCTCAACTACTTTTTATTAGTGGAATAAACTTGGAATTTTATTGTTATCCTTGGAGATTGATGTTTTTATCTTTTTACCTTTGCTTTTGATTCTTTAAGAAGGTAAAAACTCCTAACTTTTAGCTTCTTAATTTAAATGTTATTTACGGTTGAATTTTAACTGTGTCGGTTCATCAAAATTCTTACGTAAGTTTTTTTTACTCTAAAGTTCTAAGTTTTGATTTCCGAAGTAATTGTTATTTACTATGAATTTTGACCATGTTGGCTCATCAAAATTCTTACGTAATTCTTTATTTACCCTAAAGTTCTAACTTTTGACTTCCTAGGTAACTGTTATTTACTGTGAATTTTGACTGTATTGGTTCATCAAAATTCTTACGTAATTCTTTTTTATCCTAAAGTTCTAACTTTTGAATCTATTTTTATCTTGTATTCTAATGTTCCTAAAATATTTCTAAATGGTTTCTAAATGGATAAATTACCTTTTATAATTCTTTTTATCCTTAGTAATAATTTCTCTATTGATTCTTATTAATTGGATAAATTTGGAGTTTTGACTTTTGTCTTTTGAAATCAACATTCTTATCTTTTAATCCTTACTTTAAAATTTTAAGAAGATAAAAGCTTCTTACTTTTGACTTCCTGGGTAATTGTTGTTTACGGGCGAATTTTGACAGTTGTCCAGTTCATCAAAATTCTTCCGCAATTCCTTTTTATCCTAAAGTTCTAAGTTATCGCTGCTTTTACCTTATAACCTAAGATTCCTAGAAGATTCCCAAAGATTCCTCTTGGTAACTTCCTCTTTTTACAACTATTTTTCTTCTAGGGATAAATTCTAATAACTTTTCTTTAATTGTGGTAAATCCTTTGTAATTGCTATGGTAAATTTTAAAAGTCTTTAGTAAACTTCCTATTGGGTTTTTTCCAAATTTCCTATGAGGATTCCAATTTTACTTTAAAAATAAAAAAATTTAATGTATAATCTACTAGCTTGGAAAAAATTGCAAGAATTCTAACTAAAATAATCAGTTACTAACCCTGAACATTGTTGCTTTCCTCGTTGTACAACGCCACCCACTGGTCAACCGCACGCTCCAACTCCATCTTCCGTATGTGATGTTTTGGCGTTTGATTTTTTATAACCTTTTTAATGGGTTTTAGAAATCCCAACTTTTTTCTTCCAAATACTTTTCTTTTCTTTTGTCTATTTTCTTTTCTTTCAAGTGTTTTTCTTTTCTTTGAAGATATTTTGTAGAAATCAAATCCCAACGTGAGAAGATATTTTGTAGGAAAGAAATCAAATCAAATCTAAAGATAAATTCTTGGCTAATTCTATTGGAACCAACAAAATTCTAAAACAAGGTTTGTCTAACTTCTTCTAACTAATAACTAACTTCTAGAATCTTCCAAAGTCAACTATTCCCTTGTTTTGTTTTTTCTATTAGTCTTTTAATCAAAGTCAAATCTCGAACTACGATTATATATTCCAATCGAATGGTCTAACTTTGCTTTGGGGACTTCCTTTGCGTAACTTGCATACTCAAATGGTTATCACTTGTGTCAAACTTCACTTGTTTGAATTCGTGTTGCAATTTTCATGTACAGGACTTGGAACCAGCACTTGAAGTTTTGAGCTTTGAACTAGACTGGAGAGAATCGGAGCTTAAGCTGCACTAAGTGGAAGCAGGTACCACAAAGTCACTGGAGTTGCTTGGTTGACCTCTACCTCAAGTTTTGAGAAGTCTGATTTGTTGTATTCCTCTTTCCTCACACTCTCTGGTTGGTACGGCAGTCTTGACCTCTAACTCAGGCTGTGAGAAATCTAAAATTTTGGGATTGCTTGCTCTCTGGCTTAACTCTGAAGCTCTAAAGCTTGGATTCACTCTTTGGACCTTGGAAAAAAACTGGAAATTTTAGTAAATCTCCTGTCTACCTAACTATGAAATTCTGGATCACTAGACTTTGAGACATGGAATAAAAACTCAAAATTTGGGGCCCTGAGGCATCATCCCTAAGTTTCGTTTTCGTGTATCCAGATGTATGTGAAAGTTTACCTACCTGGCCTTCTGTTGGTTCCGCCTTCTGCTGGTTTCAAAACTGGTTAAACTGGTTTCCAAATTAATGGCCGTTGCTTAGCCAATCTTCTGGGTCTCCTAATGGGGACCCTTTTAAATTAAAACAACACGGAAAAAATTATAAGTAAGCAAAGCTTTGCCGTATCGGGGGATTAACCCCAATTTTTAAACAAGAATCCAAGACAAAGCTTAAAAAATTCAATCCAGGAGCAAAGCTTCGCCGTTCGGGGGGTTTAGGCCCGAATTTTGGCAAATATCCACTAGTGGGTTAGTAATAAAGTAAGAGGTTTGGATCTCACCCAAATCACTCCAAATAACATAAACGACACTTTAAACCACAACTTTCAACATCTAGGCTTTAGAAGAAATTTGCAACAACCAAAGGTGTGAAATTTCTTGCCAAAAAAGCTCAATTGGAAGTTTGTTAGTACTCCACAAAGACTCAAAACACAACCACACTTAATTCAAAACAAAATCCAAAGAGTTCTAACTAACGGCATCGCCAAAATTCGGCTAGAATGTCCTTGGGGTTAGTACTAAAAGAAGAAATGAATAAAAATGCCAACCAACACAAAGTTAGTTCAAACTTGCTTGAAAATACCAACAAAAACAAGCCAAGGACAAAGGGACCCCCACGTCCTTTGTAATGAGCTCAAAGACACCAAAGAATGCTTGAAAACACAAAGAATTCTTGAATTGAAATAGAAAACAAAGAGTTTTTGGCAAAGTACCAAAGTTCTTGACAATGTGGCCGCATATGGTGCAACTTAACAAAATGCAAAAGGGGTGCAAAGAGAGGGGAAGGGGTGGCCTTATATACTCGCTCAAGGCCCTCACCTTCCCCCCAATTTCCTACTTCTATCCTAGGTAAATCCAAGTTTATTTGACTAAAATTCTACACTATTGTTGTGATCACTCTAACTTTTGGAGAAATGCTTCAAACTCTAAACCGATTGCACTATTGTCTTTAGAAGATCCAAATTAGTACGAAAGGCCCTCCACCCCCTATTTTTAGGCCATTTTGTACGTCAAAACCAACATTTAGCGTAGTACTAAAAAGGGTAAAAAATCCAATTGTTGGAGATGCTTTTACTTTCAAGTTTTGACTGGCCAAGGTTGTTGGTGAGGTTCAAGATAGTAAGAAAAGAGTCCAAGTTGACTCCAATCAGAAATCGTGAGCTCCTGGTGTGCCGGTCAACGTAACAAATGTTTTAAAATTCGTTAAAATCCGTTAGCGCCGCTGATTCTGGTACTTGTCGGGGTCGGAATGTAATGGAATTTTGTTGGGTGCTTTATTAGCACTAAAAATTTTATCCTAATTTTTAGTAGGATTTTACCGCCATTTTGGAATTTTCTAGGAATTTTCCAATGCGTAAAAACACGGTTGACTTCCTAGGGAGTCATTTCTGCAATTCAGAAAATTAAAAAACTTTTTGTGCAACCTCTAGGAAGTTTCCAAGTGCCATGTGCAAGCTTACAACTTTCTTTGCTCTAATCAAAGGAGTGTCTAACTTAATACCTTCTAGTTTTAATTCCCACCTGGGGGGGAATTATTTTGGATATAGGGTTAATTCCCTCCCGGGGGAAGGAATCATTTTTGGTCTAGGGAATTTGGCAACTAGCCTTCACCTTTACGCTCCTTGCGTGTTTTTTGGTTAGAACCGCCATCCTTTGGCCGTGGATTGCTCGTAGTCATGGTCCTGATCTTCACCTGCATTGTCACATGATTTCTTCTATAATCTTCCGTCTTTTTATTCTAAGTATACACTTTTGCTTGTCAAACCCTTCAATAGTCTATATTTAGGTGGTTCTATGGTTTGGTCATTAGGGCTTAATATCATTTCAACCCTTAAATGTCCTCTCAAACATCTAAGTAGATCTAAACTTTAGTAAATAGAAGTGCTTAGAGCGCTTCCAAATTTCTTGGACAATTCTCACCGCATTCGTAGGGATTTTGTTCAAACGCCATGTGAATACACTTATAATGCCTTTTAAAGTCTAATTAATAGTAAATATGAGCAAAAAACAAAAAAAAGAAAATTCTGGGGCTCAAGTGCTAACTTGGGGGCTCACACCATCTCAACCATAATTATATTCTTCCAAGTAAGGAAACATATACCAATAACTTTAAGCTTCTTAGAATTGGAGGCTCATCTATTTCGTGCGCACCATATACGCCAAAGGATAGAGGAGTGGAAGACATCTCCCACAATCAATGAATTAGAAGAGGCCTCATGGTAATTACTAGTCTCATCTATTATTTGATGGAACACCCGTAACCATCTCTTACCAATCACGAGCAATCCAAAAGCATCTGAAAACCAATCATATTTTGCAAGTAAATTTGCGCAATTTTTAAAACAATGTTCTGGATACATAATAAGCAAAGGTGGCTTTCTTTGGAAAGTATATATTAAAAAAATGAGGGTATACATGTCATCCTTTGATTGGTAGTTAATTCTTTTTGAAAAGTCTGATTAATGACATCAATATTAACATTACCTACTCCCCCCCATTTGTAATTTCAAATTGCAACTTTAGATGCAATCGATATGGTATATATTGTCATATCCATATCCGTATATGTATTTGTATATGTATTCATATATGAACTCTATGTTACATATATATATATGTATGTATTTGTATTTGTATTCCAAAGCGACAACCAAGATTGCCTGTCGAGATAGTGTCAACGGTGATTTTTCACTTTTTAAATTGGAGATCAATGGTGATAAAGAAGGGGGGGGGGGGGGAGGTTCCAAGAGATCAACGGCTCTGGATTTTTGCTAAAATGGAAGGATATTAATTGAATTGAACAACACTATTTGCATCTTTTTGGTACATATTTCAAGGATTTCCTTGATTCCAATGTGGCAACATTTATTGGTATCAAGAAAAGTCATAACCAAACACTAGTTGCTTGTAGTGAGCCCTCTTAAGTTTAGTTGCCAAAAAAAAGCTTGAAGCTTTGTTGGTCAATTATGGTTCCACATAAGCTTGATTGATTGTTGCATCTTAGACCCCATGAGTCTAAAGGCTTATTGATTAGTAATTAGCCTAGCTAAGACATGCGAGTTTAACCCCTAATGAACCAAGGAGGCGTCTAAATTTCCAAAACTGTAAAGATCTATTATAAAATGCAAATTAGAACAATATTTTAATAATGAATCTCAAACAAATGTTGCAAAATATGATTTATAGATCAACAAATACATAAATCAATATTTTTCTATAAAATTTGGAACCAAAAATTGAAAACTCCTTCTAAAATTGATTGTAGATTGAATATTTATGGTTTTTACCAAAAGAAATCCTACAAGTTTTAAATGTTGAGTTCTAATCATAGTGATTTTTGAAGATTTCAATTTCATTTTTTTATTCAAGTCATTTTGAAGGGTCATTTTTTGCACTAAAAAGGTTACTTTTTGAGGCCAAACCTACCAATACCTTTTGAAATATAGAACATTTGCAAAGTAAAATCCATACTGTACAAATGTTAAAGAACTAACATAAGAATCTCCAAACAAAATTGATGGATGAAAAAATGCATTTTTGTGAGTTTGGAATGTGTTTCCCTTCATGCATTGTTCAAAATCTGCACTCATGGTCTTGTAGGGGTTAAAAGACTAGTCTGTAATCCTATTTTGTAGAGTAATTATACCACGTTATTTCTTTAAGGGGAGGAATTTTGGACTTTGTTCACATGCCAAATGGTACCTTCAAGTTTGTTGTTTTTCGGATTAATCATAGTGAAATAGGGTAGTTGCAAGAAACAAAATAAAATACTAATAATTTGTAAAGCATTCAAAACAGTATGTGTATAAAGATTTAGACCTAAAAAAATTTACTTCTAAAAGTTATGCACATTCAAAGAATTATGGAAAATGCAAGAAAATAGACAATTTGGGATTTGATTTTTAGAAAATAGTAAAAAATTCTAAAAGCACCAAAAAAAATCTTTTTTTCTAACTTGAAGATACTTCTTTTCAACCATTTGCATCTTTGGGATAAAACAATTGTATTCTCTCCATGTGCTCAAAGGTAGTGCACTTTAAGCACATGCGGAAGGTGGATACTTTATTATTTTTAGAAAAATTCTTTGTAGGCTTGTGTAATTTTTCTAGAACTCCTTGTATCATAATTTTTATTTTCAAATTTTTATTTTTGGGTCGGAAATAATACTACCTCCCCCCCCCCCCCCCCCCCCCCCCCTCTAAATGCTTGTCCAAATGGCCAAGGTAGACACCCAATTGGGGGAAGTTTAAAAAGAATAAACCAATTTTTTAAAATTGGAAAAAATTATTCGATGTCCAAAACTACTACATGTACCTTCAAATTTCAAATTTCATAGAAAATAGACTTACAATGCAAAAGTTATAAACAAAAAACTACTTGTCCAAGGCTAAGGGGACAAAGAAAAGGACAATTATTTCTTACAACATCCCAACAAAGATTGTTATTGATGGTAACCAGTTGAGCCTTGTGCACATTCTTATTAGTCATGTCTTATGGTTTTACATCTGAGCTGTAGTAAAAATTGTCTTGCAAATGCCTAAAAAGATGGACGAGATGAAAGCTGGGTTTTTTTTAAATCTTGTATGGGCCATCAAGGTCTTCAAGGAGTATCCATTCAAACTTTTTTACCACATTTGGTCATTGACTACATCACTACATAGACATGAAAACATTGATGAAGTCTTGTTTATGAATTGTAGTATTGGGTGATAGTACAAAATACTTGTATTATTTTGGTGTTATATATTACATGCCAAACCCAAAGTTGAAAATAACTTTTAGGATTTTACTTCAGTGCTATTGAATATCCAAATCAATGAATCTCATTAGAAGTTATAGAAAGCACGTTCCTCTTCTAGGATTGCATCTATATATAGAAGGACAGCAAAAAATAGGTAATAGCTTGTCCTCCACAAGAGTACAAACATGTCTCTATTTCATTTGCAATTGTGGACATTAAAAAAATATTTATTTACTATTTATTTCTTGGAATGTCTTCTTTAATCTAATATTGGATTCTATACGTATGAAAAAATTGAAAATGGTTTTATATTTGTTTGAGATTATAAGTTTGATGTGTCTATTGAATATATTTTAGAACCAGATATACTTACTAATCAACGTGAATGCAATATATATAATGTCAACAAAATTTATGAATTATTACAAAAACCATTGGCATTCAAAATGAAGATTCAAAGACATCAAGAAGTTTTTTCTAGATATACAACATGTTTCAATATGCACTTAAAAAGCCTAATTGTGCAATTGATGGAAAAACAACAACCTCACTTTTGTCTTCAGTAAGATGGGAACATGTAGATGGGCAACATGTAGTACGCGCTTTTAAGGATGCAACGATGTAGTATAGTATATATTTCTTGTTTAAGTTATTCTTCATTGAGTTGGAAAGGCATAGCCACATAAGCTAATACTTAGCAGGTTCCTCATATAAATTTATAGTAGCTTCTCTGTTCTTGAATTTCTATTTTTATTTGTTTGAAATTGGAATATGAATTAAAATTAAAAATTAAAAATTAATTAAAATAATAATAATTTGTGGTAAAAATAAGATCAAATTTGTCATGTTCAAAGTAATGTGGGTTTGAAAATCGATTTGTACAAATTATTTCAATAATAGAATAGAAATCTAGGAATATCCAAGAGAATATCAAATATTAATATATGTCTATGTATATATATATATATATGTATACATACATACAGATTTATAAGTAATATATTTATCATTTTTTGTAATTGCATAATTCATTTAATATAATATATATTATATAAAAAATAAACCTTTTTTATTGCATGTGTAATTATGCCTTGTATTTCCAAATGTCTTTCCAGATGTGTAGGCTGTCTTTTAAGTGGATAGTGTAAAACTATGTACAAGCCTAATAGTAAGGTACTTAGGGAACAATTATTGTACACATGGCATGTAGCCATTGGACAAAAATCATTTCCAATTCCCTACATTAAAACACTCAATCTCCAAATTTATTTCCTTCTTCCTCATTTCCTTTCTTTGCGCTGCACAAACCCTAAATTCATTAAAATTTCAATTCCACAAAAAACCAAAAAACAATGATCTAATGAGAGACTACAATTTATTCTTCATAATCCCGCAATCATTGCTTTGGACACCCTACTACATTACTTCAATCAAAGTACAATAAAAATATAGTCCCACACCCCTATTAGTCCCACACTCCTCTAAATGCTGCGAATAAACTTAATCTTTGGAAAGCACAAATTCCATCAACCGGGATTTTTATGTTTCTTTGGCTTGATAATTCATTGACTTTTCTAAATATGAATTACTTCAAAATAGGATAGGGGTCCATTTGACTAAATTGGAATTTATAAAATTAATGGTACAATCTGTTTAGCATTTAAAGTTTTTCACTAAAAGTTAAAAAATAGTCTAACAATAAATTAGACTTTTATTAGTAATTAGCAGTAATTAGCAATTAAACCTAAAATCTTCTAGAAGTTGAATGAGGAGGAGGAAACCTTGGGAGAAGATATTAATTGAGGCCACTCTTTCTACTCTCAAACCATCCCCTATTTCCATTGTCAATCTTTTGACAATTTCATATTTGATATGCATATTATTTTTAGCCAATTTGGCCATTTTATGTTCACATTGTGTTTTGGAGCAATTTTGCTCGTCTTTTTAAGTGTTTTGGGGTGCTTCTTGGAGGAAGTGGAGGTACCTTTAAGCTTTGACACTTTCTTGCTTGACCATGTGTAGGATCTTGCACTAGACTCATATATAAATTTATGGAAGGAAATTTCACAAACTTTGACCATATCAATGACAAAAGATAAGCATTTAAAGTGATAAAAACAAGATTTTTTTGCTCCTAGCCTAACCAAATTTTAAGGCTTTGAATCCTAATAATTTTAAATAAACATTGTACTATAGATTGTGTATTGAAATTATTATATATTGAAGAATTGAGTTGAAGGTTTAGGAAAAAACTTTTAAAGAAAAAACTATGATTTTTATTCTTTTAAAATTATTAAGTCAAACTAGATATAAGATAGGAAAAAAATTGTTGACAGCTCTAATATAAAATTGAAACGCTCTAATTCCAACTTTGAAATTGTTCTAGAAAGTAAAATAAAACATGTGCAACTTTTTCTTTTTATAATTTTTAAAATTGAGTTCATAAATAGATTCAATACATTATTTCGAAAGAATTTGCTAAGATGGTTTGCAAAACAAGAAGCTTCAGAACTTTCAGATTACTTTTCCAAATAGAATGAATAAAATCTTTTTAAATAGACAAAAATATAATCTATAAGAAATTTAAAAAAAATTAGTTCAAGTTTAAATTAGTTCAAGTTTTTTTGGTTGGTTGCCCTTGTCTATTTTGGGCTTATTGTAGCATAGTTTTTGCTCTTGAGCACCAATTGAAATAAAAAATGTATTCTAAGAAGCTAATCAATTTTTTTGTCTTTAAATTAATTTTTTTTAAATCACCAAAAATTGAGATCATAGGTCCCTACCCAAAGTCTCCAAAGTCTTCTATAGAAACTCTTGGGACTTTGGAAGTTAATGCATACATTGTGCTCCGTCCGTCCCAAAATGATTGTCCATAATTCCAAAATTAGATGTCCAGAAATGATTGACCATTATTTCAAAGTCAATTACATGAAGACGCAGTTCATAAAATAGTTTGTATGTCACTGTAAGAGTTTCAATTATACAAAGGCACAATTCATGAAATAGTCAATGTCAATGTCAATTCCACAAAGACAATTCATGAAATAGTCAATTTGAATTACACAAGCTACTCACAAGGAATCTAATTCTAAGCCACCTTCACAAAGTCTTCACATGGTACAAAGATAAGATGAAAAACCAATGCGTTGTTGTACTTAGTGCTCATTTTTGGTGGAAAAGCGTAAACTAGAGGGTGATTTATCAAGTGAAGTTGTAGCCTCAACTTTCCCACTTTAAGTAGTTTATAAGGTAGAAACACCCAAAATCGTTAATATAAGCAATTCAACGTAGTTTTGTAGCATTAGCAAGTGAATATTAGCACCTTTTTCTAAAAGTAATATTTTTGTAGTATTAGCAAGTGAAAATCATGAATATTTTTGTAGTATTAGCAAGTGAATATTAAAAAAAATAGATTTTTCTGTTGTAGTATGTAATTTCTATGATTTTTTAAAGTGGCCACTCCATAGACCATTGAAATTGTCACATAGATGGACCCAAAACTTAAATTTGCAAAAATTTGTAGTCATCAAATGAGAGTTAGGTATGTGTCCTTCAAATGCATTGGCAAATTAAAATTAAGCATTTCAAGGGCACATTCATGAGAAGTCTAGGAACAAACTTAGTGACACTCTAGGGTACATGAATGGAAATTTGTGCGCTAATGGATATTCTACCTTACCTCAACGTGATATTGTCATTTTTGCAAATTGTTGAGCAAATCAAGAGTTAATCTACATGTATGCATTCATTTTTTTACCAAATTCTCAAAATTCGCCTTCATCTTGAGAAAATTTGGTCATCGGACAATCATTTTGGGACAAAGGGAGTAATATCTTTGTATTATAAGCCATAGCTTTATTTCAAGCAGAGTAAATGTAAGCTAATGTACATTACTTTTTTAATTTGGGGTTATTATTTGGTGACTTGCTAGTGATTTATGAGCTAAGGTAGACATATCCATTCCCAATCCCCTCTCATTCTTGAACCTAGTTTTTGACCCAAAACCAACCTCTTAATAATCCAATTCTAGTGAAGCCCACTTGCTTTTTGAAATACTAATGGAATATTGTCCTTTGAATTCTTATTATTTGAAGAATGCTCACTACAAAAAACCCGCGTTTTAGGTGACAAGCCCTAATTATTTTAAACGGATTTATCTAGACAAAGATAAGTTGGAATCAATCCATTCGGTTGAATGAAATGAGAATTATGAAGGAATCCAATTTGCGGGTAGGTATGGAGTCTCTGGATTCCAAACCTACCTACAAACTAGAATCCTTCATAATTCTCATCTCATTAAACTGAATGGACTAATTCAAACTTGTCCTTGTCTAGATAAATCATAAATCCTTAGAACCACTTCTAATTTTTCATTTTTCAAAAAAGTGATTTTTAAAAAAGTTTTTTGAGTTGCCCAAGTTGCCTGTCGAGTAACGAAAACTACATATCATGCAATAACTTTTTAACCGTGTAGTCAAAAGTTATGAAAATTGTTGGACCTTAAAGATACTCCTCGGGCACATGTTGTGTGAAATTTCCAAAGAAAAAATAAATAACTCCATTTGTAGTGAACTGCCCAAAATCGCTATGTTGCCAATAAACGGTGTTTGGCCCTTTAGGGGTTAAAGGATGTCAAATGCAACAAACCCATGTTTTTATGTCAACATTGATGTTACATTGGACGTTTTATGTTGACATAAAACATGGGTTTGTTGCATTCAACATCCCCTATATTCCGTTTAAAAAAATTAGGGCGCGTCACTCAAAATGAGTTTCTTATAGTGGCTTAAAGTACATGTCTAGGAATACAAATAGAAAGCTACTATCTTTTACTTCAAAGTTCATAGATTTTTTTTAATTCCACTTGAGATTTTATTAATAAAGCTAATCAATGCTAACTAATTGGTAATGACTCTTGATAATTAGAAAAAAGTGCATTCTTAAAAGATAGCAAAGGATATTTCTATATACCTCACTTGTTGATACACAATGTTGAAAAAATAAGAGATTTGACCTACCATTGTCATTCAGATAAACTATAGAATTGATGGAATTTGCAGTAGTTCTTGAGTTGATTTCTTTTTTGAATACCATGGTGTGAGCTTCCAATTCGTCACTTGGGACTCATAGTGTTTTTTTTGCATAATTGTGTAATTTAAGTCGTTAAAAGATACAAAAAGACCAAAAAAGAGTGAAAGACCAAACAAGAGTGGTTACATACCCATGTAGCATTTGGTCAATAATAGGATTTTTTCCCTAATAGATCCATAAATCCAGCTTGTAAATAGGTTAGAAACCAGAAAGTAGCAAGAATCCAAAGGTTTGAAGGTTCTTACCCAAAATAGCCTAAAATGCCGTGCATGTGACTCTACTTGGCTAAAAGTGGTCCGAGAGAAGTCTAAATGAGTTTTAGGATAGATTTCCCCGAAGAGGTTTCAATTTCCCCATTCCACTGTTGAAATAGTAGAAACCCCAAATATCAACCTATAGGGGTTACTTTCTCAAGTTGGGCCAGCGGAGGAATCTGCGGCTGCCAAATTGTGCTCTTGGTTTGGAAACATGCTAGGAGGTCGAAAGCGGAATCCATTCGCCAAGATTCCCTCGTATATGGAAGATTCCCTCGTATATGGAAGATTCCCTAATTGTTGATTACTTTAAAAGAGATGGAATTTCCATCCACACTAGCGTGTGCGGGGTGAAGAATTATGAACTTGCACATCTCTTGGGAAACTCCATGAGAGGCTCCCCAAGAAGTTTCGGAATTTTTTGACGTAGGGAAATATCCCTTTTGGATCAATCGCTTAAACTGACAACGAAAAATTCATGGAAATTCCCGAGGTTGCAGTAAAATCTCACAAAAAATTAGAATATCTTCTTTTATGTTAATAATGCGCTCCAATAAGTTTCATGGCGTTCCAATAGCAGGAGGTGTCCCAATCAGCGACATTCCTTCAAATTAATTACGTGGCGAGATTTGCGTGAAGTTGACCAGCGTCCCGGGAGCGTACGAAGTCAAAATCAAGTCAACAAGGGGTCTTTTCCTACTCCCTCAGCCATTCCTAACAATCCTAGCTAGTTACTTAGTCAAAAAAGGCCAACTCCAAAATCTAGATTTTTACCCTTTTACTGGCCTTAGTTAGCACTAACGTAGGAGAGGTTTTAGACGTCGGAATAGGGGATAGGGTGACCTTTG
The DNA here is from genome assembly GCA_963969595.1 of Neckera pumila. Taxonomy (NCBI): domain Eukaryota; kingdom Viridiplantae; phylum Streptophyta; class Bryopsida; order Hypnales; family Neckeraceae; genus Neckera; species Neckera pumila. The sequence goes on from OZ018414.1 coordinate 20,600,300, forward strand.
GACTAAAAATGACCTTCTGAAGCCATTGGCGCAATCCGTTTGAAGTTCCAAGGCAAACTCCAAAAGCTACAACGTTGGACCAGCGTAAAATCCAAATGCCGTGAAAATCTTAAAGATAAGGATGAAAATTGAAGTTAATAAGGTTATCTAAGTTACTTGAAGGAGATGGGCTCCTCGGGAAACCTATAAAAGGGGGTCATTTTCCTCTCACACCACCCCCCTCTTGTTTTGGGTCCGTGGGTCCAACTTATGTTGGATTTTTTGGCGTTTTTGCCAAAGAAAATTTCTATGGTGTTTTTGAGCACTTTGTGCTCCGTTGTTGCTTAATTTTCAATTCTTGAAGGTCTTGGGGGTCCTTCTTTTTTTTGTGTGTGTAAGCTTTTGTGGTGTCTTGTGTATTATTTGGCTTTATTTTGAATCATTTTGGTCACTAATTTGTAAAGTGGAGTTGTTTGGTTGAAGTACTAACTTGAGTTTGGGAGTTCTTGAGTATTGTATTTATCCTAAAGCCACCCCCCTCCGTACCTTGGCACCACCGCTTTGGGGGGCCTTTAGTGTTTTAAGTTGTTTATTTACTAAGTCACGTGCGTTGTACTACCCATAGTTGGGTTTCCCCAAGTGGGGGTCGTTTGAGTCTTTTTCCCACATGTCTTCCATGTGTGTCTTCTCCCCTGGGACGGCGGAGCTTTGAATCCCTCCGGAGGGTTATGTCTTAAGTTTTAACTTCCCTCTTTGAATTTACCTCTAGGTGTGTGGACCCCCCTCCAAGACGGCGGAGATTTGAACCCCTGGGATTGTTACATTTAAAGTTCCCTCTTTGAAGTTGCTTGTAGACGCGTGGCCTCCCTCTTAGACGGCAAAGCTTTGACTTTTAGTCCTCTTTAGTTCTAGAATGCGTGTTAAAAACCTGCCATATAGCAAAGCTTTGGACCCACGGGTAAGGGAAATCCTAGAGTTGGTGTTAAACCCAACTCAATGGCGAAGCCTTGAACCCCCCAGTTGATTTTTTTCCAAAGTTTAGTTTCCAAGATAGCCTTGGAAACCTTCAAAGTTTAGCATCCAAAAACTTGAGAGTCACGGTAGACAAAAGCTCGTGTAGAGTTAGAATTAGTTAGACAATTGGCTTCCCCTAGGTCAAGTGTCCCCTAGGCCATTTTTCGGCACTCATTAAAATTTTCTATAAAGAGAAGAAAAAAAAAAAAAAATAGGCCAGCCCAAGCCAGCCAGCCAGTCAACCCGAGCAGCCAACCGTCCAGCAGCCGCAGGTACCCGGCCAGCCCGGCGCCCGACTAGCCCGGTCAGCCCAGCTCCGCCGGCCAGCAACTGCGCCTCCAAAATTTTGTTTTTTTTATTCTTTTCTTCAATTCCCCTTTTGGAGGAAAAACAAAGAAAGAAAAAGAAAGGCTAATTAGGAAAGGGGAGGAGGTTAAATTAGGAATTAGAATAGTAAGGGTAGAGGTTGGTTGTAGAAGTAGGAAACTATCAAAGTAAAAGTAGGAAATTAAGAAAGTAGAAGTAGGAAGTTATCAAAGTAGAAGTAGAGGTAGGACATTGTAGGAGTGTGGAAGGGGAAGACTAGGTTGGGAAGAGGAAGTCGTGTTGAAGCATAAAAGTAACTTGCAAACTCACACAATCACTCTACGCACAACTCACCCAAGCTCTCCATACACCACAAAACTAGAAACTTGGAAATTATAACCAAAGAGGAAGATGAAATAGGAGAGAAGATTAATAGTAGATAAATTAGAGGAAATACCCCCAACCATTGGTGTCCATTGAAAATGTAAGTGTAAGAGTAAAAAAGAACATGCCGTCAATGTGTAAGAAGCTAGGAGCAAAAGTCATGGTGTAAGAACTTTGGGAAGCAAAGTTGTTTTGTGTAAGGGAATAGTGTAGAAAGAAGGAGAAGGAAGAAGGGAAAGAAGAAAGAAACCCCGCTAAATCTATCAGTCTTCTCCAATTCTTCTCCAAACCAAGAATCACTCAAGGAATTATGCAAACATGAAGAGAAAGGAACATGACTGAAGAGGGGAATCTCAACCATTTTATCCAAGATCTCCAATACGAGGTGGGCCACTAAAAACCCCACTTTTTTTTTGTTAAATTTTTCCTAATTAGCATAATTAGAAGGGAACCGAGAGCTAGAGTGGCTTAGACTACAATTAAGGTCAGATTTTTGTTAGATACTAGAAACTAGAGGTCTAGAGGTTTCCGAAAAGATAAAGTACGTCCAATTCCAAGTTAAAACGAGAAAGTTACAAACAGATGAAGTTTACCTAAGAACCGGATGAACCTATTTTAAATTCATCCAAAAATCTAAAAGTCTAAAATCTAAAAATTATGATTAGTCTAGAAGGGAAAAGTAAAAATAAAAATCAGCTTGAAAATCTGGGTCAATAGTAATTAGTGGATGAAGTTCTAATTACCAATTACCAACCGACCTTCATCCATTAGTAAATTAGGTCAATAAAAGTTAATTCCAAAGTAAAATAGTAAATTAGGGAGGATAAAAGCAAACTCATAAAAACAAGAGCGTAAAATCAACAAAAACCAGTAAAAATCCAACGAAGTTTTACTGATGGGATAAATTAGAATTAACCCCTAAAGGACCAAGGCCATTTTTCTGCCAAAAAACTCTCAAAACTGCCATTTCTAGTGCAAAGAGTAAATAAATCTGAAAATTGTTTTTTTTGCACATCCAACGGTAAGACCTTATACCTAACTAGTATGACAATGTGTGGAAAAAATTTCAGAATTTTTGACCGCATAGATTGCAAGATATCTGTGTTCAAAGTGAAAAAAACAAGATTTTCAGCACATTGCGGGACTAGATTTTTGGACTTTGAACATTTTTAACTTAAATTGTTTGCACTACAAAGCTTTGAGCTTTAAATTTTTCTAGTGGAGAATTGAGTTGAGATTCTAGGAAAAATAAATAAATTCAAAAAACCTTAGTTTTCATTCTTAAAAAAAAAACTTAAGTAGACAATAGTACAAGATAGGAGGAAAATCTAAAATATTAATATCTTTTAGATGGAATTAAAATGCACTAATCCCAATGGTGATATTGTTCTAGCAAGAAAAGTAAACCACATGGAACTTTTTTTTTTGAAAAATTGCAAAAATTGCATTCCAAAATGAATCCTACAAGTTATTTTTTTCAAGAAGATGCTCTAATTGCCCAAAAAACAAGATTGTCCATAACTTTCTCATAAAAAATCCAAATGAAATGAATCAAAATTTTGCAAATAGGCAAAAATATAATTTATGAGGAAAAAAAATTAAAAATTAAAAATTTAATTTTTTGCAAAATTTTTTTGTTGCTCACTCTCCCTTGTTTTGAGCTTATTTGGGCATAACTTTTGTTCCCGGGCACTGATTGAAAAAAAATTGTATTCCCACAAAGCTTATCAATTTTTCTATCTTCAAAAAAAGTTTCAGAAAATCACAACAAAAATTCAGCCCATAGGTACCTGCCCGAAATTCCATTTGTCCCCCAAAGGGACAATGGTCCTTTAGGGATTAACCAGGTAAATTAAGGTAACTTTTTCCAGTAAAAAGTTAGGATCTTAAGTAGTTAGAGTAACTCAAATCAGATCTCGGGTAAAAATATCAAGTAAGATTGAAAGCAGAAACCTATAGGAAACCATGGATGAAGTTTGATGAACGGAGTAGCGGTCAAACTTCATCCTTGCACAACTTTTGCTAGGATTGTCCGATTCCAGTGAACTTTAGGTCCCTAGAAATGGCGTAAAATCCTCTATCACCTAAAAATACTAACATCAGACAATAGATTAGAAAGAAACCTAGGACCCTTGCGGCTCAAATAGCTAGGACACCTTAGTTGTAGGCAGTCGTAGGCTAGAATGTTTGAGGCCTTTTTGCAAGGGGATTAGATGTTTTGCTCGGAAGGCACAATGGACCAACATTTAGGCACACACTTAGGATAGGATTTCGTGATTAGAATAAGAATATGGTTGTATACGATTATTTACCAAGGGTGGGTAAATTAGCGCCCACACATGGCAATGTAAGTGCAACAATTCTTATGATATTTGACTACATGATAAAAATAATTAAATTGTATAGTATACAATTTTTTTGAAGCTTGTGCAATTTAGAATAAAAATTTAATAAAAATTTGAACCTAGTTTTCTAAATTCATATAGACTTGAAAAGCTTTTATTCATTCTATTTCACATAAGGAAACTTAAGAAGAGTTTTAATTTGCGGGCAATTACGGAATTTCTAACCCAAAATAAATTTTGAAGTCTTGTTTTGAACTTAATTTTCAATATTTTGGAATTTAAAAAAAAAAAAAAAAAAAATATATATATATATATATATATATGTATATATATATAGGGTGTAGATTGTTTCCTATAACATTACAATTGTTGGAATTGAAAGTTTATAATTCTTATCAATTTAGTATTTTTAATCATATTTTATTTCTAAATTTCAAGCATGAATATGATTTTTTTTTTTTTAAATCTAAGATGTATTCCAATATATTTTTGCAACATATTATAGATACAAATTTTGAAAGATGAAACTGAATTATTTGGAAAAAGTTTAAAATACTTTAAAAAAAAATTCAAGCATGACAATCTTAAAGTTCGTAAAGTTTTTTTCTCTGAAATTTAGAAAGGTGTATTCTAACAAAAAAACTTTAAAATCCTATTGTTGGATTTGCTTACAAATAAATATAGATGAAGATTTTTGCTTTGCTTTGCTTTGGATACAAGTACTTTGAAGTAATTTTAGGTCCCAAAGCACCGTGGTCTTTTGGGATTAAGCCCAATTCTCATTATTGGGCAAATTACCATAGGTGCAAATTTAGTTGGATTTCCATGAATTATGATGTAGACATTTAAGAATGCTACCATCTTTAATCCCCAAGTACTTCAATGTCTAGTTTCTAGATGACAAACAAATTGAAATTGACACTTCTTTTCTAATTATTGCTTGGATGAAAATCATCCTAATTTGTGGAGATACTTTATCAAGTTGCTTTTCTATCTTATGGTTGAATTTAGTGCTATTAGAGTATATATTTTTCTAAAATTACAAATGTGGAAGTATGTCAAGTTTTTGACCAAGCTAAAATTGCATTGACTTAAGTTCAAAACTGTATTTGCAAAAATGAGGACACAGATTTAAAGAGCACAAAAACTTCAAAAAATCACCATATTAAGAGAACCTCATTTCGAATACATTCCAAACAAGTCGTACTCAAAAAATGATAATGTTTTGCTGGTAATTGAATTTAGCAGGAATTTTGAAATTTTCTTTTGAAAAATTATATAAAAATCATGTTCACAATTTGGATGAATCAAACCATATGGATCTAAAATTCAAAGTCTAAAACTTTTATTTGTATGTCATTTCAAAAACATTATTCCAAATAGTATTTTATAATGACTTTTCTCAAATCGTCAATTCTTAGGAAGACTCTAGACGTTTAGGAGGTAAGACATATGAATTTTGTTCCAATCTAAATTGCCATTCAAAAGTTACATCCAAAAACATTGAAAGTTTTTGTTTTGAAGTTGGAACATGCCAAGCATCTCACAAAAATAACTTTTAATTAACAAAAAAAATTGCATGTTGTTTACTAGATATAAGTGTAAGTTAAAAGAAGTTTTATTTTCAAGTAGTCATAGAATCTCTTTTCAAAATATAAAATTATAGGTTTGTTTTTAACATAAATTCAATGCTTTATAAAAGTGTAAAAATTAATTACAAAATTATAGAATTGACACTTTTAAAATCTTTACACAAATTATTAACAATTTAATGTTTTTTATGATCTTCTACCTCATTTTTGTTTTAATGATTTAAAAAAAAGTGAACATGAATCATTTTTGTTGAAGTTTTATACATATTGAAACTTATTCAAATGCAAAAAGTGTATTTCAATAGACTTTGTAGGACATGGTCATTTTTTAAGAGAAATTTTGAAAGATAGAACCTCGACGTTTGGAATAGTTGAAAAAAACTTTTTCCTTCATTATCATCGCTAAGATCATGCAATCTACATACTCAAAATTCCCAAAAAAACTCTACACATTTCCAAAGTAATTTGGTACAATTTTGTACTTCTAAATTCCAACCCCAAAAAAGTTCCTCATTTTTGCTCAATGCACTAGAAAATGGAAGTTTAGAGCACTTTTAGTGAAGCTTATGTAAGTGATATTTATTAAATCTATGCATGTAAAATAGACATAGACAAGTTGTCTCCACATAATTATTGACAATCTATTGAAGGTTGTTGAATTTGAATTTGTTGAAACTTCAAATGTTCTTATTTTGATTTTGGTGGTGGTCTAAATGCATTTTGCATTTAGAAAGAATTTTGCAAAATGGAAGTCAAATGGCTACCTAACCCCTAAAGGACCATTGGTACTTCGGGGGACAAATGGGATTTTGGGCAAGTACCTACGGGCTAAATTTTTGTTCTAATTTTCTGAAACTTTTTTTGGAAAACGAAAAAATGCAAAGCTTTGTGGGAATATTATTTTTTTTTCAATCGGTGCCCGGGAACAAAAGTTATGTCCGAATAAGCTCAAAATAGGGGGGGGAGGGGGGAGGGGGGAGGGGGGGGCAACAAAAAATGTTTTGCAAAAATTTGAATTTAAAAAAAAAAAAAAATTCTCATAGATTATATCTTTGTCTTTTTTATGAGAAAGTTATCGACAATCTTGTTTTTCAAGCACTTAGAGCACCTTTTTGAAAAAAATAACTTTTATGATTCATTTCCTGAATGCAATTTTACATTTTTTCAAAAAAGAGTTCCATGTGTTTTAGATTTTTGCTGAAACAATCTCACCATTGAAATTAGTGCTATTTGATTCCATATAAAAGATATTAATATTTTAGATTTTCCTTCTATCTTGTACCTACTTCTACTTAACAATTTTTTTAATAATGAAATTAAGTTTTTTTATTTTCCTTTTTTTGCTAGATTTTCAACTCAATTCTCTAGTATAAATATTTAAAGCTCAAAACTTTGTAGTGCAAAAATTTAAAGTTAAAAATGTTCAAAGTAAAAAAATTCAGTCCCGAAAAGTGTTGAAAAACTTGTTTTTTTCACTTCAAACACAGATATCTTGCAATATGTGCGGTCAAAAATTCTGAAAGTTTTTCCACACATATTCATACTAGTTATTTGTAAGATCTTATAATTAGATGTGCAAAAAAAGCAATTTTCAAATTTTTTTTTTCTTTGCTAAAGAAATGGCAGTTTTGAGTATTTTTTTGCAGAAAAAACGTCTTGGTTCTTTAGAGGCTAATATTTCTTAGATAAAAGTAGCGGAGTATAAATGACTAGCCACCTAATGCATTATAGATGAAAAGACACATGAAAGTGGGAATAAATAAACTCAAAACTCTTGTAGTTTTTAGCTAATGGAATTTAAAAGGACAAATGTGAATGTGAATGTTAACAACAAAAGAATCCATTTGCCTTTAAAATTTTGACAAAATAATTATATACATGTTAAAATACAATCAATTTTGGCCTAAAGGTCATTGAATCTATTAGTTTTGTAAGTACATCTTTTAATTCAATCATATTGAATATATTTTTTCATCCCTTTAAATTACATTTTATATTTTTTCTAAATGATTCATTTCAATTCCTTTATTAAAAATAGTAGTATCCATTTTAATCCAAATATTTTTTAGAGATTGATTATTCTAATAAGATACCTGAAACTCTAAAAGTGACACAATATAATAATTAAACATAGCAAAAGTTTCTTCATAAATTTCATAGTTTCAAAATCATTGTGAGATTTAGTGTAATATAACTATAGAAATTGGAATTATTTCATAATTTATAAATTTGAAATTTTAATTTTAAGATTTGATTTTCAATTAGTGAAGGTGCCTATGATTTACAATCGTTATATGCTCTCTTATGTGTTATGATGAAATAACTCAATAAGATAGATAGACACTTTATCATTAATTTTTGAAACTTTCAAAGTATATATAATAATTTTGATATTATGCTTTGCATGAAGTAAAATGGTTTAATGAAGTGAAGGTAAAGAATAAACAAGGTTTTTGTTTCCTCTTGTACTACCATAACAGTCAATTGTAGATTGTAGACTTTGCAGATTTTGGAGATTGAAAATTCCCATATAGATATTGGAGTTTAGAAGAATCATTGATAAAATTGATTTGAGAAGAATCATTGATGTAGTTTTATATATTTGTCCTATCATAAAAATGATGCATGTAGATCAACAACTCGAATGGAATATAGGACACAATGTGTGTAGTATATGAGTGTTGTTAGGACAAGCTACAATAGTTATGAAATGGATACTTTTGCAAAGCGATAGAGCACAAACACATGATGTAGTTTGAATGCATCATGGAAGCATCATCTATGCAATAATATACAACAAAGCTTTCAAAATAATCGTGTAGGAAATGAAAAGACAGACAAAAATTGGCGCCAGTTATAGAATTTAGTCATGTAGCTTCAAAATTTCATGACTCTAGTTACGTTGCCTTGCACAAAAATATGAAAATTCTGTGCCCATTGGTTCTAAACTTCATAAACGAAACCTTTGTATTTCCATACAAAATCAGCTCTAACCTAAAGATAGTTAATGGAATTAACATGTAATACATTAAAGGTTTGACTTTTTGCTCTCTTGTCAAATTAATCACATCAAATGGGTGTGGGAACAAAAGGGGGCGACAATATTTTTGTCCCCCCATTGTATTGTATATTGTAATGATTTGAAATTTTGAAAGAAATTGCACTTATTGTGATTTTGTAATGTGTTTTAGTCAAGAAAATTCATATCATTTATGTAATGTGCTAAAAAACTCTCAAAATTTTATGCAAAATCTAAGTTTGCATGACAAACTTTAAGTTGAAATCTTGATCTATATTTGAAAAGTTGATAGGATAGGCTTTTGCAATGTTGTATCAGAGTACTCTAATATCCCAATATTCTAATACATATTTAACTTGTAATTGCAATAAAATTAAGGAATTTTCAAGAATTTTATAGCAAAATAAAACTAGATTTGGTAAGCATAGTTTTTCTACAGAGGTCAAATTCAATTGCTGAATCATCTTTGATGCCAAAATGACATAGGCAATAATACTCTTAAAAAAGTTTCAAATAATGACAATAATCACTTAACATTTAAAACCTTATAGATTTTTCAAAAATTATTTAAATTATGACTTATGATTTACTATTCATCTACTATAAAAAAAAAATTCAACTCGATTCTTTTAAATCCTAAATCGAGCATGTTAAAATTATGAAACCTCAAAAATAATAGGATTAGTTACAAAGTTTGTCCTGTGTTTGTGAACAAGCGTCAAAAGAAGGTTTAATAAAGAATAGTACAAAATAAACACGGCACCAAACTCCATCAGACTTGAGTTTTGGTGCTCTAGCAAGTTTCATCTTGTGTTTTTCCCAAACTCCGCCTTCTAGTCCCGCCTTGCACACACTTTACAATTAACTCTAATAACTACTCCATACTAAACTTCATAATTCTCTATAGTACAAAAGTAGTTGTTTTCCTTGCTATCTAAATATGAGTGATTAATTTCTACATAGTAGAGTTAATCATAAAGTGTGTCCAATGAGGAACTAGGAGTGGAGCCGTAGTTTGAGAAAAATCCAAGACAAAACTCCTTGAAGCACCAAAGCGGGTCTAATTGAATTTGAATATTGTGTGTCTTTTGAACTATTCTTAGTTAACCCCTAAATGCCCAAACAACCGTATTTGGTTGCTCTGAAATTTCAAGCTCGTTTTGGTATAGGCAATTCAATTCCTTTGACCATTTAAAAAATATGGGCAGTTTTGAAGGTTAACTATTGAGAACTTTTGTTTTTAAGTGAAAAAATTAAATATTTGATTTTTAAGAGGTCCTAAAAGGCATATACGTCTTATTGTAGAAGTGTAAAAGACATATATGTAGTGTGGAAATGCAGTTACTGCATCTTTTGATCACATTGTTACATTGTGAGAGAATGTCAATTTTCAAGAAAAAGTGGCAAGATTTCCAAAGGGGGTACATGTGGCATTGTGCCATTCATTGTTTAGCTTTTGCAAGGAATACAGAAGTAAAAAATGCCCAATAAGGATGAACGCTAAAATGAATGAATCTTGAGTAAAACCCAGATAAAAGTAATCCATCGAAACCAAACCATAACACAGACGAAGTTAAAATGAATCAGGAATTGAAACACTTGCCAAGCAAAGAGTATCCATAAGAGAAAATGAACAAGTGAGTTTACTCTCACTCAAACGTAGCAGAAGAGTCTAAACCCTGAACCTCCAACGTTCAGACTCCTCAGGAATTAAAGAATGCAAATAAGCGCGTGAACTTCTTACAGGAAAATTAATTGGCATCGAGAAACGCTCCAAAGAATGTAAACATAAATTGCATTGAAGTTGATCTCTGAAGCGTCCAACAATCTCCATTAGGAAAAAAATGAGCCCTGGAAGGGGCTCCTTCGTAGTGTAAGCTTCCCCTCCAGGGAACTCAAGGGAACTCAACAGTGATTTACAATTAAAAAATATTTAAAAAATATTTAAAAATTTAAAAATTAACAAAATTAACAAAATATTAATAAAAAATAAAAAATAAAAAATAATAAAATAATAAAAATAATAAAATAATAAAATTTATAATGATTGCAATCTGACATGGCATGAGTGGTGCCATGTCAGATCTGAAAATTCTGTAATTTTGAATTTATTTTAATCAAATGTTTTTTTAATGTTTTTTAAGCAATTCAGTTGCATTGTTCCGCACCGTTCCACGCCTGCAGTTCGTTGTCGCAAAACAAAAAAAAACAAAAACAAAAAAAAAAATCGGCTTGCGTTCCTTGCGTTCTCAAGTCTCACGACCTCTTACATGGTTCATCTTTTTCCTAATGTGATATTGAAGTTGACCTCTGATAATCCGATATAGACTTCCAACGAAGAATTTAGTTGTCACTTGGAATCAATGAATCAGAAACCTTCCTCCAGATGCTTCTCTAAGTAACAACATTAACATGAACACAAACTATATTCGTTCCTCTGCTTCCTCAGTAAAATCGTGAATTCACAAACACAAACACGAACACGAACGCCTGAGTACCGAGCACCTGAGCTCCGAATCCTATCGGGGGCATCAATGGCTCCTGATTTTTCCAACAAACAACACTCCATCGACGGCTCTAGAGGCATCTGGACTTTTTTCAAGAAGATCAACAGCCCACATCCAACGCCATTCGCAGTGGGTTTATCAACGACACTTGGGGTGGTTTTACAAATTTTCCATCAGATCGGACTGCTGATTTTATTTGGAAAGAGAGGGGGGGCACACATAGGCCTTGGTTACCTCTTTTTGGTACATTGTAAAACTTACAAATTTTACTTGATTTCCTGCCTTTAATCAAAGCTTGTCAATTTCACAATTCCTGATCTAAAATATTGTACTTATTTGTTGGCTTTGAAAATGGTCCCCATGGAAAGATTAAAGTGTTTTCATGATTTTCACTGTTGAAAATTTAGACATGCAAGTATTAGTTTGGAGTTATTTGCAATTTCTACTTATTAAAAAAATTGCATTTCAGCAGTTGCATTTCAGCAATTGCAAGGTGGATTGTGTAATGAATTTGATAGCTTTTTATGTGAAATTAAGTTTTTTGAAAGTGTATTTTAGTGTGCTAACATGATTTCTAGTTGTTCATGTCACCTCCAATCCCACAAAACTTTTATATGCAAATTTCTCAAACATTGTGGGGAGGGGCAACATACTAAAAATAGAAAATATATATTTCTCTTTGTTATAATTTCACAACTCCTATGCAATTTCACACTCAAAATTGGTGTGCATACTAATAAGCAAGCTATTTAAACATCTACGCGGTTAGATTTTGAAAAAAAAAATTTTGCTTCATTGGGGATAACTATAAGTTCATGCTCTTTTTAACCCCTAAAGCACCAACATGCATTTTTAGCAACATAGAAATTTTGGGTAGGTACATGTGACTGGAGATTTGCATAGTTTGGGCTGAAATTTTTATAGAAGGTGGAGACAAGGAATATTTTTCATATGCACCAAATTTCATGACATTTGGAAATACGAGTCAAAAGCTATGGCCTAATATGTTGTTTGTTTCTCAACTCAGGCAGTCCGGGCAAATAAAAAAAAATCACTTTTTTCAAAAATAAAAATTTGAAGTTGGTTTATTAGATTTATATATACGTAGAAAGCTTTGAAGCATTCCATTTTGATCAATGAGTCAAACATTACAAGGATTCTTAGTTTGCGGGCAGTTATGGATTCACAACAGACTTTTTTGAAATCCCCTCCGACTGATTTGGAGATTTTGCATTTTTTCCCTTCAAGTTTCTCTTAGTTTTCATGTTTCCCTGTATACTGATGTCACCATGGAGGGATCTTCAAAGAATTCCTATACAAGAAAAAATCATGAATTTTCTTTGCAAGTATTTCATAAATTCTCTCCAAATTCCTCGTGTACAATTAAAATTGGTAGACTTTGTATACATTGTACATTTCAATGTTGTTTTCATCTAATATTTGGTAGATTTTAGAAGATGCAATTGTCTCATATCAATTGTCAAGGGTACGGTGAGGTTGGACACATAAGACTTGTAAGTTGTCATGTAATCTCCAAAGCAATGAATTCCACTGAATTCACAATGATCTAACTTTTTTAGAGTTTGTACAATTTAGAAATCTAAGAAATTTTGAAATGTGCAAATCTGAAATGTACAAATTCTGAAATTTTGGAATGTACAAATCAATATGATTGGAAATTCAATATCTACATTTCTATCAGATTTCAACTTTTAAAATCTAGAAATTGTATTGATTATGCAAGCTTAAATCTGCATTAAGCTTAGATTTTGGAGGCATAAATCTACAATCTGAAATATTAAATTTCACAAATCTTTAATACATTTGGAGGTGGGGACATCATTGAAAAATGTACAAATTTTCCCCTGAAAAATGCACAAGATTCCCTGTCTCACATTTCCCTGTGAGAGCTACATTCCCTTTGTATTGGTGATTGTCTACTCTAAAATAAACTTTGAAGTCGTTTATTTCACTTAACCCCTAAAGGACCAAACACCTTTTTTTGGCAACATACCGATTTTGGGCAGCTCACTACAAACGGAATTTTTATTTTTTTTCTTTAAAAATTTCAAAAAACATGTGCCCGAGGAGTAGCTTTAAGGTCCAACAATTTTCATAACTTTTGACTACACAGTTAAAAAATTATTGCATGATATGTGGTTTTCGTTACTCAGCGGGCAGCCCGGGGAGCTCAAACAACTCCTTCAAAAATCACTTTTTTGAAAAATGAAAAATTTGGAAGTAGTTCTAAAGAAACATTTAAGAGTGAAAGAGTTTGAATCACTCTATTTTGTTTAATGAGGTGAGAGTTATTAGGAATTCCAGTTTGTGGGTAGGTTTGGAATCCAAAGACTCCATACCTACCCACAAACTGGAATCCCTCATAACTCTTACCTCATTAAACAAAATGGAGTGATTCAAACTTTTTCACTCTTAAATGTTTCTTTAGAACCACTTTCAACTTTTTCATTTTTCAAAAAAGTGATTTTTGAAGGAGTTTTTTGAGCTCCCCAGGCTGCCCGCTGAGTAACAAAAACCACATATCATGCAATAACTTTTTAACCGTGTAGTCAAAAGTTACGAAAATTGTTGGACCTTAAAGCTACTCCTCGGGCATAGTTTTAGTGAAATTTTCAAAGAAAAATAAATAAAAACTCCGTTTGTAGTGAGCTGCCCAAAATTGCTATGTTGCCAAAAAAAGGTGTTTGGTCCTTTAGGGGTTAGTTTTCAATATTTTTCAAAAAAAATAAAATTTTAGGATGCAGATTGTTTATTACAACATTGCAACCATTGGGATTGGCATTTTTCAATTCCATAATTAACTTCTTAACAATTTAGTGTTTTGAACCATTCTCTACTTCTTTCTACTTACTATTTTTTTCCTACATGTTGTACAATTCCAAATAATCTAAAAAATTTCAAACATGTAGCCAACTTTCTCTGAAGAATGAATCCAAAGAAGCACAACCATTTTAGATTTTTTTTTCATAATAATCCGACCTTGTGATGTACAGCTGCTCGGTTTTTGCAGGGCCCAAAAAAGGACTTTGCCATTTCAAATGCTAATATCTTCCAATCTACACAATGGAAATTGCCATTTCTAATACAAATACCAAATTTTTTGAAACTGCCATTTCTAGTACAAGTACCAAATTTTTGAAACGGCCATTTTTAGTACAAGTACCAAATATTTTGAAAAAAAGAATTCACGCCTAAGATCATGGCTAATCTGTCCACCTTCAACAAGAGGTTGCAAGGATATTCCTACTGTGAGTATCTACTACTGCAGTGTAGTGAATGGGCTGTGGCTAATGTTTGGTCCAGTATGGCCAGCCCATCCTCAGTCATGGCTTGCTTTTCTTCTACTCAACTGAACTGCTTGCTTTCCAGCACAAAGTGGAAATAATACCATCACCACACTTTCCATACTTGCGCCCTTTCCACCTACTTTTGAAGTTAGTTGCTTTCTTATGACAGACAGACAGACAGATGCAGAACAACTTCATGATGACGGACTCAGGTGCCCATGCCTACGGAACCTCCTTGGTGGTACAGTCGGGTACAACAATCTTACGATTTTTACAGTCTGTTGAGATTTGGTGAACTTTGGGAGGCTGGTGTATGCTAAAAAATGGATGGAATTTTGAATCGTACATTGCGTTGGAATCACACTCAAGTCTACTTTATCATCATTGCCAATACACAAATGTAATTGAAAATCATACAAAATGTTTGATGTTTTCTATACACTATCTACCATCTAGTGTTGCCACCATTTGTGAAAATTACAACTAGTATTTAATGGACTATATTAGAAATGAGCCTTCACAATTGCTTTAGAGATACTTGATCTCATACCACTTGAATTGCTTGTATGATTTCTTTCTTCTTCTTCACCGAAATGCAAAAAACTGTGACTATCTTCCAAAGAATCTCTATGAAATGGTAGATAGTGTATAAGAGGAATCCAAATTGTTGTATGGTTTTCCATTTTTCATTTTTCACTTGTTATGAAGTTGAAGTGCACTTCATTGCGGGTCCAACGCAATTTGCGGTTTCAAAATCCGATCATTTTTGAGCATGCTAGAGCTTCTTGAAGTTGATGAACTTTATAGTGAAAACTGACTTGAAAAAATCGTAAGATTGTTGTACCCAACTGTACTACTGTTGGTAAGGGAGGTAAGAGAAAAGGAGGAGCACCAAATTTCCATGACAATTCTTGAAGCTCAACGGAACTAGCTACAACTTAGAGCAGCCCCGAAGCAACACTGTAAATGTTCTGCACCATTGATCTTCTAATATTGAGGAATGTCCTCCGTTGATTTGCTTCACAGTATTGCTTCAGTGTGTTACGGTGGTGCTACTCTTAACCCTGCAACACCCGGTAGGTGGCCACAGAAAAAATGGTAGAAAGGAACCCAAGCCCTGCTGGGCTCCTTGGACTGTGACTTTGTTGTTGTTGTAGAAGAGAACTCAAAAGTGAGTACTCATTCACATGGTAATTTTATAATTGTTTCACGGATCAAACACAAGTGGAATTATAATTTTTCGATTAAAATTGTAATTTCTGTAAATGTTTGAAGTGGTCATAGAGTGGAGTCATAAATGTCCTATAAAAAATCCATAACTACCTAAGTTCTATGTATCCAATGGTACTTAAGTATTCACCATTAAAGGATTGACACGTTACCCCTTGGTGGCATTAATGTACTTGATGTTGTCAAAAAATGAACGGATTTGGATGAGTTTGGTGGTAGAAGCGTGGAATTGGGGCCAAAAGTAGGATGATGGAATTAGATAGTTGGTGGAAATGGACTAGATTACCTTAGGTGAGAGAGTTAGTTGCATTAGAAGTCAAGTTTCGAGGAAGTGTCTCTCCAAGGATAACGATGTTTACCAATGAGGTTTTAGTGGATTCCGTCCTAAAAATGGATTGAAAATAAACAATGAGACAATGATAAGTCCTTCCCAAGGAGCTAGCAGAGCATAATACCTTCCTAGCATGGGGAAGACCATTGCCTAATTATACAATGTTAGTGGATTCCGTCCTAAAATGGATTGAAAAATAAACATCCCCATTTATAAAATATGGACAAAAATTCAAATTCAAAAATTGGAAGAGCTTACAGGTTGACATGGACCTCTGACCATGGGCCATTAGAGACAAAAATGTGGTAGAAATACACAATAATGTCACTGTGAAAGATGTAAATCAAAGATGGATAATCGGAATACAACCTTGCATTTGTTGTATATGAGTGAACAAATAAACAAGATGTTGCCTTTACTATGCTAGATTATAATTTTGTTGATTTTGGACCTCACAAAAATAATAAACAATGATAACGTGCCATGGCCACATAGAATTTTTTTATAATGGACCCAATATCTAGGTCAAATTTTGAATTGGTTGTTGTAAGGGACAAAATCCTTTGTTCATTGGATTTTCTACTTTGGTGTGGAGGAATATTGCTATATCATCATTGATTTTGTCTGTTTGGTAAATGGTTTCACACTATGAATTAGATGTCCAGAAAAACGTATTTTAGCCACCCGCATAATCATGTCTAGAGAAGCTTGATCTTGGCCTTAGACAACCTTTCACCCCAGATTTACACCTGGGGATTTCTTTGACATTTTCCTGAACTCTTAAATTTGTCACAATGTACAAGGAGGTGGTGGCAGGGAGGTGGATTTCTCTATGACTTTTCTTAGCCTAACAAGGTGGTTACTCCTAACTTCCCATTTGAACTTAGGAATCCAAACACCCAAAAAATACATTGAGTCAAATACCCATTTGTTATTTGACAATTTGCTATTAAGAAAAAACTTGATGGCAAAATGAAGGAATGGCTTGATTGGAATATATAGAAATGAAGGATAGAGAGGTCGTTTTTATAATGAAATCCATTGTTTGTCATGAATCCTCAAAGGGTATGGGATAATTTGAAGATTAGAATTTGAATGCCTATTGTCAAAACATAGGGATTGTATTCAAAGTAGAATTTTAGACCTCATTTTGGCATACAACGACTACCAAAATTGAATATAAATTTGAAGCATTTTCATTCAAACAACCATATAATAAGCAATTAAGCATCAACAGATAAAGTCCAAAAGTGGATATATGAAAGTTATAGTGTGCAACATAAGACACGTTACTATGGAAACTTGAAGAAAATATTAGTTCTGATTTCAAAGAAAATTAATTTCAAGGTTAGCCATGTCTAAAACTCGGTTTTATTCCCGGCGATTTGGAATTACTTTATCTTTTGTCAATTTATTTTTATAACTCCTTAAACTTTTTATGCCTTGGCATGATGGTATACATCATTTCAGATTATTATACACAAAAATTGAAGAAAATTCACATTTATAGAAATTAAAACATCAACAATTTGACAAACATGCAAATGATGTTGGTTCTCACAATATTTGCTTTTTTTTATGAAATTGAGAGCACGGGATTGCATTTTCCATTGTAGAGAGAGTATAGGTTGCAACATAGACCATTGTTATTTCTTAATGACCTTGCATTTGAAATATTTGTTGAAACGGACAATGCATTCAATTTATATTTTACAGCCATATAATGCATTTTATGAAGGTCACTGGCACTGAAAATGTCCCTTTCAACCTCTCTTTGAAATTTGTCCGTAACCTTTGATTGGAGGCTTGAAATCTCAAACGGGTTTTTGGTGATGAAATTTAGTTTGATTTCCCAATTTTTTTAGTTCAGTTCTTTTGAAAATAAAAAACTATTCTACTATGCTAAATGAGGCCATAAATTCTAATTTGATTATAATTCATAATTATAACTATGAGAGGTTGAGGTCCTAGTAATTATAATTTGCATATCCCATATGGATTGTTCTACCTGCTACTACTTCACTTGTATAAAGAGCTTTTCTTTTCGTCCATGCACACATAAAATATATTGCTTTAGAAGCTCTTTAAGATAGTTGCCCAAAAAATTTATTTCCTTGAATTTCTTGCCAAATTTTCTAGAATTATATTTCATAAAGCAACGAAACATCTTCAAAATCAAGGTGAATAGAATCCAGTGTTAATGATGCATGATGAGTTGGGCTTAACTAATCCTAACCCAAGTGCCATTTACTTTAGCTTGGACATAGATTGATCAAGCTTGCCAAATCTTGAAATTTAGAGCAAAATTTTTCTTTCTATAGAACTAGTTGAAATTTATAATTCCATTGTTCACATTTTGTATGTGCAAGCCATAAATTGTTGAAAAAAGGGCTTTATATAAGACTTTTCTTGAAACTAGTTCCCTATTGGAATTTTTTGGTACATGTTCCTCAATTTGAAATTTTATGAATTTTTTTGAATGTTTGGCCAACTTTGTCATAAAAAGAAAACAAAAAAATTTCAAGCAAAAAAGTGAAATCACATTATACAAAAGCCTCCCCAAATCAAAGTTACCTGGAATTTAGATGACACTCCTAAAAAAATTTCAGCTTCAAACATTATGACCTCGTAATCTGTACAATCAAAACCTCCCATTTTTTTTACTACAACACAATAAAGTAGTCTACCTACTAGATCTTATTATAAGATGCAACAAGATTTCATTGAACATTTTTTAGAGGCTTTTGCCATCAAAACGATCCATTTTGAGTGTGTTTTTTGGTGAAATATAGTCAAAGAACTTCAGGAATCAACTTGTTTGATATTGTGGTATGGTGAGAAGTTTTAGAAAATGGAGGACCATGAGTTCTAAGTTGTTGAACTATACACTTATACGCCAAATTAGAGAAGTATGTATTTCACCAACCGCAAGCAAAATTTTGGAGGTACATCCTTTTCAATGACAACTTATTGACAGATCTAAAGAAGATTCAAGCTATTATGGATTGGTCAACTCCTTAAATGATGCATAATGTGCACTATTTTTTTGCATTTGCTAATTTCTATCAATTTTTCATAAAAAAATATTAAATGGTTGCTCTATTAGTTTAGCTGACGTGCAAAGACAAATTGGAATGGAAAAGTGAGGAAGAGAAAGTTTTTCTACATTTAAAGTTTGCTTGTACTACAATTCTAATTTTGATCCATTTAGATTTTTCCAAACTATTTTATATGGAAATTGATGCTCCAGACATGACATTGAGAGCAATCCTATTTCAAATGGAAGAAAAAAACAAATTCATCCAATTGCATTCTACTCAAGAAAGTTCTCAGCAACCAAGATCAACTACAAGACTCATGATAAGGAACTCCCAGCTAAATTGTAGACTCATTTAAAGAATAGCATCATTTATTTGAAGGTGTTTTTCATCAGATATTATATATACAAATTACAGTAATCTTGAAAATTTCATGTTTACTCGTGTTCTGAATTGTCGTCAAGCTTGTTAGAACATATTACTATTTCACTTTGACTTTGTCATTACATTGTTCTAAAAAACAACAAGGATTATCAAGTTCCCTATCTCAAAGATCATATCTAGCGCCAAGAAAAAGAGAAGCAATATACGACCAACAACAAACAACTCTACTTAAATCTAAACAATTCTAACTTCGTGCAACGATTATGGCAATGCATGTTAGCTTATCATTTCTTGACCAAGTTTCAACACCATCACCTTTGGACCTTGTAGTTCTTAATACAAGCATACTTTTATAATGACCATGACAAATTCAAGTTTTTGGACGACTTCTTATATTTTGAAGAACACCTATATATTCAAAAAGTTTTTTTATGCCTTCAAGTTCTTCAAACTCATCAGGATTTTTAACTGCTAGAATGAAATTAGCAGATTGGATTTGAGTAAATTGAAAAAAGATATTCAACATTTTGAGTTTAACAAGACGTTAAAATTCATATCTCAAGATTTTTAGTGAACTCAAATGTGCAAGGTTGTCAAAGATTTTGTGCTCTTCTGTAAAACTTGTTCAAAATACAATATTTAATGACGACCATATAGACTCCTATAGCATTACTCATCCTCAACCAGCCATGGTCTTTGATTTCTATGGATTTCTTTGTCACTTTATCACCATCGAGTTTCTTTGATACTATATATGTTATTGTGAATTGACTAATAAAGGTGGTGCATTTTGTCCCTTACAATAAAACAATCACTATAGGAGAAATAGCATGACTCTTTTTAAACAACATCTATCAATATCATGGATTGTTGGATGATATCATCACGGACCAAGGACTATAATTTGTTTCCATATTTTGGAGATCCTTCTTTAAAATTCTGAAGGTGGATATCCAACTTTCTTTTGTTTTTAGTCCTCAAATTGATTGTCAAACTGAGTGTATCAATAAAGTGTTGGACTGGTATTTGCGTTGTACCATCAATTATCCATAAAACAACTAGACCTCGTATTTGAAGTTTGCTGAATTTGCATATAACAATACTTCAACTCAACAAATGCTATTTTATGCCAATTATGGATATCATCCAAAGTTTGATCTATTCAATTTTTCAATGGCAAACAATTTAGCAATTGAAGATTTTGCAACACAGTTATTATAATTCTAAGGAACCATAAAATTCCATTTACAAGACACTCAAGATTATTATAAGGTATTAGCATATGTATTTAGAAAAAAATCACTTTCATTCTAGATTGGCAAGAGAGTTTGGCTCCTTTGACACAGTATCAAGACTATCCGATTATGTGATAAATTTAACTATTATTGATTTGGACCACTTTCCATTCAACGACAAGCCAATCTAATTGCTTATAGATTAGAATTTCTAGTATCTCTGGAGGTACATTTAGTCTTTTATATTTCTCTCTTCAAATCATATAAACAATCAAATGTATTAGATAGAATGCAACCACCGCGCTTTTCATTGAAATAAACAACCTCGAAGAACATGAGGTGGAAAAAGTACTAGATTCACGGCAAAAAGAGTCACTAAAAGAAATCCCATACAATTGTGTTGGAAATAATACAAATTTACCAAATTTGTGCCAAAACTTTTACTGAATTTTTATTATTTCAAGCACCATTGTATTAGATTTAATACAAAACATCAATTGGAATGTGTGAAATTTCTTCTAATGGCGGTAAGTTGAAATATTTTTTTACATTGGCCTAGATATGACGTGAACGAGCGCACATAGGCCTCAACAATGAATGTAATCAGCGTGCCTTAAAAGGTACAACACCTCGAACTTGAGGGAGGACAATTTTTCAACAGATATCGTACTGAAGTCATGAATTCATGCCTACATACCCTAATTGTACATATTACGTGTATTTTTATGGACTGAATCAGTGTCGTTAAAATCTTTATCAAAAGTGTACAATTTATGCACTTTAATTATACAAATGTGGTATCCAAAATGCACCTAAACTGTACAGATATTAGTACAACAATCGTACATTATTGATAGGCATTATTTACGCACTGATTCAGTGCGTAAAAATACACGTAATATGTACAATTATGGTACATAGGTATAAATTCACGACTTTAGTGTTGTATTTGTACGAACCCATGAACCTTGTAAATTAGAGATGAAGAACTTTATTGACACTATCATAATAAACCAAAGTCTATCCGATGATAACTTTCAGTAGAAATTCTATCTATTTATTCCTCAATTTGCCTTTGATAGTTACTTGTTCAAACCTCAAACTCCTAGAACTCGTTGCTAAAAAAGAAGTTGATGTCACAAACATACACCTTAGAACCTTCTAAAAATAGTATTTATAGAGAAAGAGTAGTTTTCTAAAAAAAGAACTATAAGCAAAAGATAAGGATGTCGAGGCTAAAGTTATCCTTAGTCTCAACAACACATCTCTTACACTTCTAGTTTCTTGCTGTAGTTATGATCTTATATTCTTCCTTGAAATCTAGGATCTGATCTTGTCTTGAAGAACATCCATTTGTCTTGTGTTTACAGTCCATAACAAATACTTTCTTTCATTTATTTTTATTTGGTACATATGCACCAAAGGTGCTCTAGACAAGACATTCTATTATCTATCTACAATGGCAGTTTAGTAGCCTAGTAAACCCAACCAAACAAGCTTGACGAAGAGCTTAAGGCTGTCTTGATCCTTTCGGCAATGTCTCTACCTCAATACGTCTCTGCCACATACAATCCTAAATTCTATTTGGGGCCTCTATTTAGAATGAAGACAATCCAATGTGATTAGATTACATGCATGCACCTTGTTGTTAAAAGAAATACAAGTTGATTAAAAAATCAATGCAATTTAGGATTAGAAGCAAATAAATAATCCTAGTGCTTTGAGACTTTTAAGACTGAGGATAACTATAAATCTCTAAAGGACCACCACCTTCTCTTTGCCAAAAAACACTCAAAACTGCCATTTCTCTTTGCAAAGTGCAAAAAATTGTGAAAATTGCCTTTTTTACATATTTGGCTATAAGATCCTGCACTAGACTATTGAAAGAATGTGTGGAAGAAATTTCAAAAGCTTTGGCCACATACATTGCATGATGTTTTTGGTCAAAGTGAAGAAAACATGTTTTTTGGACCTTGCCCGACTAGATTATTTGACTTTGAACCTTCTTAACTTCAATTTGGAGCACTAAAGAGTTTGTATTTAAATTTTTTTATCATAAAAATTTGATTTGAGAGTCTAGAAAAAATATTAAAATAAAAAATACTTAGTTTTCATATTGTTAAGTAGGAGAAGGTAAAAAATAGAAAGAAAAAATATTTCTATGATGGAAGTGAAATACATAAATACCAATGGTGAGATTGTTCTATCAAGCAAATAAAATCCTATGGAATTTTTATTTTTTTTAAATTGTGAATCAAATTAAAAAATGAATCCAATAATTATGTAAATTTTCAAAAAGATGCTATGATTGCCTAGAAAATATGATGCTTCCGCAACACTAATCCAAATGGAATGAATCAAAGCTTTCTATATAAAAAAATGCAATCTTTAAGAAAAAAGAAATTTAAAATTATTTCAAGTTTTGTGGATTTCTTTTTGTTGTCCAATAGTATGTGAATTGTGCTTAGGATGGCATCATTTTTTCTCCAGGGCACTAATTGAAATCAAAATTACATTTTCAGACAACAAGTATATTTTTCTATCTTTAAAAAAGTTTTAAGAAAATCACAACAAAATTGAGATTGTAGGAGGTTGCCCAAAATCCACTTTGTCTATTAGAGGACCTTTGGTCCTTTGAGGATTAATTGTGCACTTTCCATCCAAAAGATGGTAGACTTGGATTATTTGACATACTAATGGCTGTGCAATTAAACAACGATGTTCTATGACTATATCTTACCAAAAAATCACTCCAAATTGCTACTTTTAATGCAAAAAAACCAAGCTTTTGAAAATTTGTTTCTTTTGCATATCTAACTATAAGATCCTGTACTAGACTAGCATAAAATTCTATAGAATTTTTTTGGAAATTCTAATCATATAAATGCAAGATATTAGTGTTTAAGGTAGAAAGAAATTTACACCTTCACAATTAAGATTGTAAAACTTGGAAACCCTTTAACTTGAAATATTTCACAATAGAATTTGAGGTAAAAAAATCCTTAAGGTGGAGAATTGAATGAAAATAGAATAAAAACTTCAAAATACAACAACTTGATTTTTATTCTTAAAAAATTTATTAATTTGTAGGTATTAGATAGAAAGAAAACCTAAATCATTTATAACCTTTAAGATGGAATTGGACATGTCAATCCTAAATTCCTAATGGTAAGAATTATTCTAGACTTCTAGTAAGGAAGGTCTCCTGGCCGTTGTGGACCTTTTCCTATTGAAAAAAAATGTGAAAATTGAGTTTAAAAAACAAATCCTAAGAGTATTTTAAGGAAGATGCTTTACTTGCCCATAAAGAAGCCTCCTTGTAACCTTCACATCAACAATCCAAATAGAATGAATCAAAGCTTTTTACATAGATAAAAATATATTCTATGCATATCTGATTTTAAAAATATAAATTTTGAAGTTTTGTGATTTTTTTCTAGACATATTTACTTTGGATGGCACATATACGCGCTTAGGTACCAATTGAAATAAAAGTAACGTCTCCATAAAGATAATTTGGTCTTTAGTTTTAATAAAATTTCAAAAGTCATACCAAAATTGAGATTGTATATATCCGCCTAATTTTTTATATGTCCCCTCAAGTAGACATTTTAGTAATTAATTTGTATTTGATTTTCAATCTTATATTTTCATGACATAAAACTATGCGTTGTTCACCAAAAAACCTCTACTAGTTTAATGAAAAATTATCTACGTTAAAACTTTATAAAAATGAGTGAAAATAAATTATAAATGTAACATAAAACAAGTCAATTAATTTGAATATGCTTCAAAAATACAAGCAACCATGAAGAATAGAGTGATAATATGTCAAGTAATTATTACATTTTTACAAACTAAATTTCCCAAAAACGAACTTTTGTCAAGTAAAAAAAGGTTAAACACTATTGTAGATAACCGAGTTGAATAGCATTTTTATAAATTTTTGGAGCTTATTGGAGGGTACTTTGGAGTAATTTGGTAGTGAATTGGTCTTTTATGGTGTCTAATTTGGGTTGTTTTGATTGTTTGTTTAAGTCCATTTGAGGTCTTTTTGCTACCCAATTGGATTGTTTTTCAAGCAAGAGTTGATGTCATGGTTTTGTGAATGTCTCAAGTTGTGAAGAGGTAGTGAAGTTCAATTTGATATGTAGTGAATTGGAATCAACGGTTGTCCAGCCAAATTGGATGAATTACTATCAAGTAGAGTCAATTCATTTTTGGAATGGTAGTCACGTCTTTTAAAATCCAATTTGGTAGTTGAAGTCAATTGGTCATCCTCTCCAAGTTGGTAACCATCATGGCAAAGAATCCTATTAGGTCCTTGTGGCTTTCATTTTTCTTTACCCATAGCAAGTGAAGCTAGTGCGAGTCCCAGTCGGGGAGGCTGGTATTTTGATTTTGTTTGTGATTTCCTAGTTTGGAAGTGCGTCTATATTGATCTAGGGTTGGATCGATGTGTTTGAATAAGTCCAAGTTCCTAGTCGGAGATGTATATGTGCCTGCGTGTGGCAAGGTGTTATGTGCAGAATTGTAAAAATTTTATAATGGAGAAATTGTCCAAGTCGGGAGTTGATTTGGAGGAGTGTGTGTTAATGATGGAATTTATGAAAGTCTGTGTTTAAAAGAATGAGATGTAGTGGATGTATGCAGTAATTTCAAGTTGGAGCAAGTAGTTGAATTTATAGTTTTCAAACTTGGATTGATAGGTGTGCAGATGATGAAATCTATTTGGAGAGATATGTGAGAAAGAGGACCAAATTGTAATATTTTGATTGAATGTTTTGAGCTTAATTGGAAATTTTTCTAATTGATGGAGTTGGATTTGTAGTGTCGTTGTAATAATGTTTTTGGTGATGGAATTTCAAATTGGATTAACTGATTAGCATAGATTTTCTACTTGACCGTCTCCCTTGGAACGAACTTTACTATTAGCCTTGGGTTTTGTTTAAATATAATTTGACGACCAAAGCTTATCTACAACTATAAAGCTCAATTTAGCTGTTATATAGTTAACTAATATTATTTTTTATATTTTTTATACATAAAAAATACTTTTTCTATAGATGTTTTTTTTTAAGAAATTTGTTGGCAAAATTAAGGAACTCGGATTTATTGAAGCGTGTTGTATGAATAATATTACATCGATTAGAATATATATTGGAATAATTTGGTATATTTATCCCAAAAAAAAGGTCTTAATGGAATTTTAAAATATTATAATCTTGTTATATATATATTTTTTAATATAGAATATATGAAATAATGACAACACACAATATCAGGTTCAAAAAATATAATAGCTTAAAAAGCTTGCAATTGCATCCATTCATTGAATTTTTGAATTTTTGCATAAATTTCACATTGGAATAAAAACAAACTTAGTAGGCTTATTTGTATTAGTTCCGTTATTGTTTAATTCAAGTACCGTAATGGATATTTTAAAAATTGTAATCAAGTTTGACCAAGATGCATCCAATTTTGGGATGTAGGGACCTTTAGGGTTTCAACTTTTACGACTTAACATTTCTATTGACAACTCATATCCCATGGCTTCAAACTCTAATTTCCAAATTGTAATTTTTCAAGATCACATAAAAACTATGAAAATGCTACCCATCAACATGACATCCACACTTTCAAGCTAATAAAATAGCTAAATAAGAATGACATGGTGTGCAATTTTATGCTTGAAATGACATGATGTATTGAAATCAAAGGTGCAGAACATCAATATATGTGACACAATGTGAAAAATTATAAATCACGAATTCATGATTTCATTTATGTGAATAGTACTATTCAAAAAATTATATGCATGCCACCTATCACGGATGAAAACTATGTGCAGAACTACAAATATTGCAAAAATTGAATCTCTGATTTGTTTAAAATACTCCATGCACCATGAGTTGAAAATAAGTGGATAAAATCCAAAGGAGCAAATACAAATGTTGCATATCCTCTGTGTATTACAACCCTAAAAAAACTTGGACTAAAATGCTATGATTTGGAAGTAAATAAATTGTAAAGCTAACCAATACATAGACCCAATTGCTGAGTCCGGTTTTATAATCACTCCAAGATCACTTGTGATTTTTTTTTTACAACAATGACTTGAATTTTTTTGGCATGTTATTGTACATCACTTAAGACCCACCCCCATTGGTATTGTAAGAAGTTCCAATACGCATGCTTTCAAAAAGTAATATATAATGAAAAACATAGATAATATTAATTTGAAATGGAATTTGAAGATCCTTAGTGGATCAAAACTTGAGGTTTCATTTCTTGTAATAGATTATCTATAGGTTGCAATTTGAACCATTATGCATCTATTTCAATAGATTTGAAGAAATTTTATTTTGATATACAATTAATATAAATCTTTTCATATGTAAGTGTTGTCATTAATTACAAAGTGCAACGTTTGCTTGCAGTCCATCAAACGGTCTATCATCATACAGTTGATGGTGATATAAATTTTGGAAATTTAATACAAGTAGTGCACATGTACCCCTTTCTTGGAAATGTAAAAATTTCCCCAATTGGGTGCCTCGACCAAAAAATATGTTATATGAAGTTTTTGAGACAATTTGGGCAACCCATAAAAATTCATCTCTCTACTTTTGAAAATTTGAAAACATGTAACGAATATAATGTATGATGCAATTGTAAGAAAAACAACTAAAAGTAGTGCAAAAATTTCATTCTAGCAGTTAAAGTTTGTTGACCTTGTGAAGTAGGGTCAAAAATATAAAAAGAATTATAAGTTTAAACACTTTAATCTTGAAATCTATGCAATCAAAAGCTATGGATTTTTTCTACGCATCCCTGTAGTAGCTTACATTTTTATGCGGTTGAATTGCAAAAATAATTTTACTTTCATTTTTTTCTTATTGCCTTAAAAAGTGGTAGATCTTGACAATTTATGCCCAAAATGTAACCTAGTCCAATAAGGCAAGAAACAAAGAACAAAGTTAGGTATACCTATCTTGCACAACAACTTAAGCTTGGACACGTGTAAAGAAGGGACACGATTAAGCAAGGAACACTAACAAATACATCACTCTCTCTAATTGATGTTGAAACAAAGAATAATGTTAGCTATACCTATCTTGCATAACAACTCAAGTAGAACAAGTGTAGAGAAGGGACACAATTAAGCAAGGAACCCTGTCGATAGCTTTTTTTTTCTAGGCTATACTTCTAGATATTTGTCAGTGCAATGTGGACTATGCAAGGCATGTTTTTAACATAAAAATTGTTGATTCTTAGATTTACTTACTCTACAAGTCAAGTTGAAACCATTCAGTAAGATTTCTTCTTTCTAATTTTGATATTGACCATTATGATTGGTGGGAGGGCTATTCTTCCCAAAATAAAAGAACATGAGTGGTCCTCCTAACATGAGGATTGTTCACAATTGAAACCTTGATTGGTGCATTTACAAGTAGACAAATGAAATATGTAGATAATTATTGTATCTAAAGATTTACACAGTGTATATCTAAATAATTTCATCTAATGTTCTTCAAGGATGCTACAATTCCATTTTGTATAGTTTATATAGTATTATTTGGATTAGCATGGATTTACATTGGACAACTTCAAAGCAAGTCTCTTTAGATTCTTTAAATGTATACAAAGGAACACAACAAAGCATTGAAACTAATGAAAAAGCTTGCAATCTTGTCTATTTCTTGAAATCTTTAATTATCACTTAACCTTTAAAGGACCATAAGGCCAAAGGCCACCAGGTGGCTTTTGCAACTACATTTATAGAAAATTTGAAATGTAGACCTCACGAACAATCCATGAACAACAAAGGCACTTTAGATGATTTTTTTCCATTAATCCATTGGTGCAATCTAATCAAAAAAATGATTGAGTAGGCAATTTTTGTTAAATTTTTTGAGAATAGAGAAGGCACTTTGTGAATTCCCAATTCATCACTTAGGACTCATGATTTTCTGGGTTTTTTTTCCAAGTTTAAGTCAAGTTTTATAGACAAAACCCCCTCCAAAGAGTATAAAACCAAAATAGATATGCTACATGCTAATAGAGTATTTGGTCCTAAGTATAGTTTCTTGTCTAAAGGAGACAAGAATTCCTCATTTTTATAGGGTAGAAACCCAGAAGTTGTAGAAATTGTAAATATTGAGTGAACATTGCCCAAATTGCCTGAACCTATTGTGCATGTGATTCATTTTTGCTATAATGGCATGAAGGAATCCCACTGAGATCCCTAAGTTGATTCCCAAGGATAGACTTTAGTTTCCTAGTCTATTCCGAGAAATAGTAGAACTTCCAATTGTTAGCCTACGAATAATACAAAATCAAGACGGATCAATGGGGTGGCTACAAGGAAGACCATGTGGTTTTTGTAGCGGTTTCCATAGTACTCATCTTCCCCCCATGAGTACTATGTAGTTAAAAAACAATTTTAAAAAATGTGAAAAATATGTTTAGTGTGTAAACCTTTAAAGAAGGAAGTGTATAAACTTTTAAAAAGGAGGTACCCAAGGAAAGAAAAACATAGGAAAATTCTCTAAGTAGGAGAACCAGAAAATCTCATAAAAAGTGTAGAATCTCAAGAAAATAGGTACGTAGACGTTTCAATTTGTAAAAAAATACGAAAATCATTTTTAAAAAAAACTAAAAACTATTTATTTGAGAGAACTTTATGATGAAGAGATTTCACCAAAAGAATGATCTTTAAACCATCTTCAATGTTCAGAAATGTGCGCACAAAGAGGACATAAAACAAAACATTTTTAAATTTCCTTTGTTAGAAACATGACTTCCTACTATAGAAATAGACCACAAAATTTTCAGCTTTAGATAATTAATTTTGGGTGCTACTCAATACTAAAAACCTCGAAATTGTAAAGTGTGACAAATAAGCTTAATGGAAATTTAAACATAAAATGATTTTTGGAAATTTCTAAAAAATAAGGGATTTGAATTATAAATAAATGAATTTCACCTCAAAAATCTATTTTTGAATTCAAATTATAATGCTTCAAAAAAAGTTTGAATAACAATTATAGTAGAGTGTTAAGAAATCATCATAACAAAGAATTACGATTTTGAATTCTTGTAAAAATTACAAATATTCAATCTACAACTAGTTTTAGAAAGAGTTTTCTAATTTTTATTCAAAACTGTATTTATAAGCATTAGTAGTTTATAAGTAGATCCAACAATAATTTTCAATGTAGTATACTAATAACATATTACATTTTTTGTTTAAAAGTCATTATAAAATTTCATTCTTTTGAGTTATATTTTGTAATGAATATTCACTTAAAGATTTGCAAATTCAACTACCCCTTGACTGCTTGCGAGGTTAACCCCTAAAGGATTAGCATGTATTTTTTCGGCTATATAGAAATTTTAGGCAGGAACGTGTGACTAGAAATTTCCATTTTTTTGGCAAATTTAATTAGAAGGTGGGGATAAGGAATATCTTTCATATGCACTAAAATTCATGACATTTGGAAATATGAGTCAAAAGTTATGGCCTAATATGTTTTTTTATTTTTATTAAATGGGCACTCCGGGCAGATAAAAAATATCATTTTTTTCAAAAACAAAAATTGGAATTGTTTTTCTAGAGAATATATATGTGGAAAGTTGAATAATTCCATTTAATCAGTGAGTCAAAAGTTATGGAGATTTTCTGTTTGCGGGCAATTATAGATTCTCTACTCTAAAATAAACTTTGAAATCATTTATCTTACTCAATTTTCAATGTTTTTTCAAAAAAATAAAATCCTTAGATGTAGATTGCTTATTACAACATTGCAACCATTGGAATTGGCATTTTTCAATTCTGTAACTAAATTCTCAACAATTTTGTATTTTGATTCATTCTCTATTTCTTTCTACTTACTATTTTTTTTCCTATATGTAGTACAATTCCATATGATTTGAATTTTTCTTTTATGTGGCCAACATGTCTAGAAAAATGAATCCAATGAAGTACCACTATTTTGGACATTTTTTCATAGAAAAGTGAGCTTGTGAAGTACAGCTGCTTTGTTTTCCGCAGGGCAAAAAAACGATTTCAGTGAATTTGAATGCTTATATCTTGCAATCCACGTGGTGGAAATTTCTGAAATTTTTACCACATGTTCTCAAAAACTACAAGATCCTACCTATGGTTACATATGTAAAAAAAAACTTTTTTTTCAAAAATTTGGTACTTATATTAAAAATGGCAATTTTTGAGCGTTTTTGGTGAAAACATAGTCATAGAACTTTAGGGTTAAGGTCAAGTCCAAATTTGCAAAATTGAGCATTTATTATTTAAATTGAGGAAAAATTATCAACATTATACAAAACAAAAACTATTCAAATTAATGAATAATTTCACAAGCAAAAATAATAATATCCCTAGATGATTATTTTTATTTTATTATATTTTGACATCAATATCTATGTATTTGGAATTAGCAAGGAAATTGCATTGCAACAATGCAATGTAATTACCTCACCTAAGTAATTTTTTTTTCATTTTTATATTGAGCAAATTATATAAACTCCCAAGTACCAAATCAAGTTTGAGATTATGATACACTACAATACTCAAATTGGATGAAGAGATTTGGACAAAATATTTTTTCCCATGGCAAAGAAAGAAGTCCAATGGAATCCTCTTTAATAGAGTCAATTTACCTAAATGAAAGTGATTTCATTGCAATGATGGTATATAAAGATCCCAAGTTGAATATAGTTTTTTTTAATACAAATGTAAGTTTCTTCTAACTTTCTTCAAATCTCTAATTCAAAGCAAGATTATTCTCTAAATCTTTGGCTAGGCATTGATTACAGTTTTTAAAATTTTCAAGTTTTTTCCATCTCTTATTCAACCAATAAGCCCTGAAAGATTGGGGATATTTCAGCGTAGTTCTTTTTTTCTTGACTAGCTTTTGTAATAGACATAAATCCTCATTATGATTGCCACCATTGAAATGAAAGGTAGCTTTCCTATGAACAAAAGATTGACAAAATTGCACAAATTTTTGACAAAATGCCACCGTTGAAAAGATTGATAAAAGATGTTCGATTAAGCAGTACTTTGTATATAAACTGAAACTGTAATGTTGAAATTAGAATGCTCAAAATTGCTCCAAAAACTCTTGTTTTTTCCCATGGGTACATATCATCATGATTTTGATTTGAAATTTTATTCAAACCGTTTTGAAGTGTGGAAAAAAAACCTGATGATGTGAAGTGATGGCCCAAAGCGCCTTTGCTATTTTCAAAAAATTCAACAAAAATTGCCTACTCAATCATTTTTTGATTTGATTGCACCAATGGATTAATGGATAAAATCATCTAAAGTGCCTTTGTTGTTCATGGATTGTTCGTGAGGTCTACATTTCAAATTTTCTATAAATGTAGTTGCAAAAGCCACCTGGTGGCCTTTGGCCTTATGGTCCTATAATTGTTATTCAAACTATTTTTGAAGCATTATAATTTGAATTCAAAAATAGATTTTTGAGGTGAAATTCATTTATTTATAATTCAAATCCCTTATTTTTTAGAAATTTCCAAAAATCATTTTATGTTTAAATTTCCATTAAGCTTATTTGTCACACTTTACAATTTCGAGGTTTTTAGTATTGAGTAGCACCCAAAATTAATTATCTAAAGCTGAAAATTTTGTGGTCTATTTCTATAGTAGGAAGTCATGTTTCTAACAAAGGAAATTTAAAAATGTTTTGTTTTATGTCCTCTTTGTGCGCACATTTCTGAACATTGAAGATGGTTTAAAGATCATTCTTTTGGTGAAATCTCTTCATCATAAAGTTCTCTCAAATAAATAGTTTTTAGTTTTTTTTAAAAATGATTTTCGTATTTTTTTACAAATTGAAACGTCTACGTACCTATTTTCTTGAGATTCTACACTTTTTATGAGATTTTCTGGTTCTCCTACTTAGAGAATTTTCCTATGTTTTTCTTTCCTTGGGTACCTCCTTTTTAAAAGTTTATACACTTCCTTCTTTAAAGGTTTACACACTAAACATATTTTTCACATTTTTTAAAATTGTTTTTTAACTACATAGTACTCATGGGGGGAAGATGAGTACTATGGAAACCGCTACAAAAACCACATGGTCTTCCTTGTAGCCACCCCATTGATCCGTCTTGATTTTGTATTATTCGTAGGCTAACAATTGGAAGTTCTACTATTTCTCGGAATAGACTAGGAAACTAAAGTCTATCCTTGGGAATCAACTTAGGGATCTCAGTGGGATTCCTTCATGCCATTATAGCAAAAATGAATCACATGCACAATAGGTTCAGGCAATTTGGGCAATGTTCACTCAATATTTACAATTTCTACAACTTCTGGGTTTCTACCCTATAAAAATGAGGAATTCTTGTCTCCTTTAGACAAGAAACTATACTTAGGACCAAATACTCTATTAGCATGTAGC
The DNA here is from genome assembly GCA_963969595.1 of Neckera pumila. NCBI lineage: Eukaryota > Viridiplantae > Streptophyta > Bryopsida > Hypnales > Neckeraceae > Neckera > Neckera pumila. The sequence continues at coordinate 20,633,424 of OZ018414.1, forward strand.
ATATCTATTTTGGTTTTATACTCTTTGGAGGGGGTTTTGTCTATAAAACTTGACTTAAACTTGGAAAAAAAACCCAGAAAATCATGAGTCCTAAGTGATGAATTGGGAATTCACAAAGTGCCTTCTCTATTCTCAAAAAATTTAACAAAAATTGCCTACTCAATCATTTTTTTGATTAGATTGCACCAATGGATTAATGGAAAAAAATCATCTAAAGTGCCTTTGTTGTTCATGGATTGTTCGTGAGGTCTACATTTCAAATTTTCTATAAATGTAGTTGCAAAAGCCACCTGGTGGCCTTTGGCCTTATGGTCCTTTAAAGGTTAAGTGATAATTAAAGATTTCAAGAAATAGACAAGATTGCAAGCTTTTTCATTAGTTTCAATGCTTTGTTGTGTTCCTTTGTATACATTTAAAGAATCTAAAGAGACTTGCTTTGAAGTTGTCCAATGTAAATCCATGCTAATCCAAATAATACTATATAAACTATACAAAATGGAATTGTAGCATCCTTGAAGAACATTAGATGAAATTATTTAGATATACACTGTGTAAATCTTTAGATACAATAATTATCTACATATTTCATTTGTCTACTTGTAAATGCACCAATCAAGGTTTCAATTGTGAACAATCCTCATGTTAGGAGGACCACTCATGTTCTTTTATTTTGGGAAGAATAGCCCTCCCACCAATCATAATGGTCAATATCAAAATTAGAAAGAAGAAATCTTACTGAATGGTTTCAACTTGACTTGTAGAGTAAGTAAATCTAAGAATCAACAATTTTTATGTTAAAAACATGCCTTGCATAGTCCACATTGCACTGACAAATATCTAGAAGTATAGCCTAGAAAAAAAAAGCTATCGACAGGGTTCCTTGCTTAATTGTGTCCCTTCTCTACACTTGTTCTACTTGAGTTGTTATGCAAGATAGGTATAGCTAACATTATTCTTTGTTTCAACATCAATTAGAGAGAGTGATGTATTTGTTAGTGTTCCTTGCTTAATCGTGTCCCTTCTTTACACGTGTCCAAGCTTAAGTTGTTGTGCAAGATAGGTATACCTAACTTTGTTCTTTGTTTCTTGCCTTATTGGACTAGGTTACATTTTGGGCATAAATTGTCAAGATCTACCACTTTTTAAGGCAATAAGAAAAAAATGAAAGTAAAATTATTTTTGCAATTTAACCGCATAAAAATTCTAGGAGGGTCATTTAGATTTTTTTACCAAATAACATGCGGCATAATATAGGGAGATTTTAGTTCACAATGTTAAAAAATTAGAAAAGAAATTGAGGTAATATATAGAGTACAATTTAATGAACATTCAATTATAAATAAGATACTTGTATAAATAGTACCACATATTTGTAATTTTTATTCTAAGATAGCCTAAAAGGTATGTATCCTAGGAATTTATTGTGGGTATGGTCAATATGTAGGACTGCTAACTTGCTTTGTTAGATGAAAAATTGTATAATGGTCCAATGAAATGGAAATTTTTGGTTCTTACGCGGCTTTATCGAGGGCTTTATAGAGTGGTCTTTTTATATAAACCGCTATAGACACTTTGGATGCTTCTCTTTGGATGCTTTGAATGTTGTTTCCCACTTCATTTGCATTCTTTGAATATTGTTCTTGCTGCAATGCCAACTTTACTTTCCGCTTCCCCAAGAATGGTCTAAATATGGTGTTTGTGTATGTTGTGACTTTGAATGTTTAGGATTTACGGTGAGTTTTTCTTATTGAGTTTGCATGTTCCAGTTTAGAATTTATTGTTGCTATTTATGATCAATGTCTCATGCCTAGGATTGTGGTTTAATGTCATGTGTAAGGTTCGCAGTGAGGGATTCACTTTGGAGGGATTTATAGAAACTTCAGGGTATATGGGGTGTTATTTGCCTTAACCCCTAAAGGACCATTGTCCCTTCGGAGGACAAATGGGATTTTGGGCAGGTACCTACGGACTGAATTTTTGTTGTAATTTTTTGAAACTTTTTTTGAAGATAGGAAAACTACTAAGCTTCATGGGAATATAAAATTTTTCTCAATTGGTGCCTGGGAAAAAAAGTTATGCCCAAATAAGTTCAAAACAGGGGACGTCGAGCAGCCAAAAAAGTTTTGCAATTTTTTTCTTTAAATTAAATTTTTTTTTTCTTATAGATAATATTTTTGTCTATCTAGGAATCTTTGATTCATTTCATTTGGATTTGTTATGAGAAAGTTATGGACAATCTTGTTTTTCGGGCACTTAGAGCATCTTCCTAAAAAAAATAACTTGTAGGATTCATTTCTGAATGCAATTTTTACTATTTTTCAAAAAAAAAAAGTTTCACAAGGTCTAGTTTTTTTGCTAGAACAATCTCACCAATGGGATTAGTGTTTTTTAATTCCATATAAAAGATATTAACATTTTAGATTTTCCTTCTATCTCGTACCTACTTCTACTTAATAATTTTTTTAATTACAAAAATTAAGGTTTTTTGGATTTCTTTTTTTTTTTTAGACTCTCAACTCAATTCTCCACTATAAGGATAAGCTCAAAACTCTGTAGTGCAAAAAAATAAAGTTAAAAATGTTCAAAGTCAAAAAATCTAGTCCCGCAATGTTCTGAAAAACTTGTTTTTTTCACTTTAAACGCAGATATCTTGCAGTCTATGCGGTCAAAAATTCTGAAATTTTTTCCACACATTGTCATACTAGTTAGGTATAAGATCCTACGGTTAGATGTGAAAAAAAAAAACTTTCAATTTTTTTTACTCTTTGCTGTAGAAATGGCAGTTTTGAGTGTTTTTTGGCAGAAAAAAGGCCTTGGTCCTTTAGGGGTTAAGGTGAGGGTTTAGGATTATAGTTTTGGACTAAACTTTAGGTGTATTGGTTTATAGTGAGGGTTCATTTTTTGGAGTTTCAGACTTAGTTTTGGGTATGTTGATTTAGAATTTGTTTCATTCTTGTGGATGACCTCTATTACTCGTGTGTAAGAGGATTTAGATTTGGATGTAGATATGGTTTGGAGCATTTTTTGATTCTATTGATTTCCATATTGTGTATGCAAATTTTGCAGATTTTCATGTCGTGTATGCAGCATGATTAAGGCAACCATTTACTTTATGTACTTACATTTGTGTTAGAATCATATTTTAGGCTCCAAATACTTTGATGTTATTATTGTTGGTGCACCATACGTGCTTGATCATTTCTAGTTTAGTTTTTGCCTTTCCAGGGGTCTTTTGGCTTTACAAAATTCTGACTTTCTTACGTATAGTTCTGTGTTGCATAGTGTATGACTATGTTGATGGGATTGTAGTGCCTCATTTTGTTGTTCACGTTATTTTAGATGTGAATGCCATCAATTTCTAATTTCTAATTCATATGCATTATTTATTCTGTTTTGTGGCCCCTCTTGCTTATTTTGGTTCATGATTTGAGGATTCTCATGTGTTGTATGTTGTACAATAGGAAGAAGGCAACAATGTATCTTAAGTGCTTCAATTTGTGTTAAATGAATGTTGTATTTGTAGTTCATTTCTTGTGTTTTTGTCTTTAATCTTTGTATTTTTGTTTTCCACTTTACTTTATTTTTAATAACAAAGTAAGGGTGCTAAAATTTCCCCTCCTTTAGAATTCTAATTAATTGTAGAGGGGCATAAAATACCATGAATTAGAAAATTAGGTAATAAGAGGGACCATTTAATTGTTCATTGTCACTAAAAATACCTCCCAAAATAAAAACTTTGGCTGCACGTGATTTACAAAATCCCACATGGAGTGACCCCCCACCCCCACCCCCCACCCTGTAAGAGTGGCCCAAGAGAAAATTGTAAGCTACTATAGGAATGTATAGAAAAATGCCACCATTTTTTATTGCATAGATTTCACGACTAAAGTGCGGGGATGCTAGCCTGTGAGCCTGTGAGCCTATGAGCCTCCATTTTTTTTATTCCATTTAGGGTTTGTAAATTTATCAAGGACCTATGACTGTGGAGTTTGATATAAGGATCTTTGGTACAAATGAACAACAAATGAATATGCCAGTATGCAATTTTGTAACAAAAAATTAAACCAATATATTTCCAAAAATTAAGAAATAGTCAAAATAGATAATGTTTGTAAGCACATGATGAAAATAAGTGTAGTCGTTTAGGATGTCTCACTACAAACTACAAAGCACATAAATGTAAAATTGCAATACATCATATAACACCATCATAGGGATGACATTTATGAGGTCTAAAATAGAAGGAGCGACAAACGTGGGCCATAGACGCTAAATATAATCTAGCAAGTGGCAACAAGCAAAGGCTCTAAATACTTTAAGTACTAGATCATGAACAATGATTAACCCCTAAAAGCCCGTTGTCCCTTCGGGGGACAAATGTGTTTTTCCGGTAGGTACCTACGGGCTGAAATTTTCTCCTGATTTTTTGAAACTTTTTTGGGAGTTAGAAAAACTGATTAGCTTCATGGGAATATAATTCTTTTCACAATCGGTGCCTAGGAAAAAAAGTTATGACCAAATAAGCTCAAAACAGGGGACAACGGGCAGCAAAAAGTTTGCACTTTTTTTTTTGTTTGTTTAGTATTTTTTTTCTCATAGGTTATATTTTTGTCTATCTAAAAATATTTGATTTGTTTCATTTGGATTTATTATGAGAACGTTATGGACATTCTTGTTTTTCGGGTAGTTAGAGCATCCTTTTGAAAAAAATAACTTGTAGGATTCATTTCTGAATGCAATTTTTCAAATTTTTCATTTTTTTTTTTGCATGGTTAAGTTTACTTGCTAGAACAATCTCACCGTTGGGATTAGTGCATTTTAACTCCATTAGATTTTCCTTCTATCTCGTACCTACTTCTACTTAACAATTTTTTCAATAATGAAAATTAAGTTTTTTTGAATTTTTTTTAGGTAGATTGTCAACTCAATTCTCCACTATAAACATTTAAAGCTCAAAACTCTGTAGTGTAAAAATTTTAAGTTAAAAATGTTCAAAGTCAAAAAATCCAGTCCCACAATGTGCTGAAAAATATGTTTTTTTCACTTTAAACGTAGATATCTTGCAATCTATGCAGTCAAAAGTTCTGAAATTTTTCCCACACATTTTCATACTAGTTAGGTGTAAGATCCTATGGTTCGATGTTAAAAAAAAAACATTAAATTTTTTTTTTCACTCTTTGCTAAAAAAATGGCAGTTTTGGGTGTTTTTTTTGCAGAAAAAAGGCCTTGGGCCTTTAGGGGTTAAGTGATAAATGTAGTCTTAATCAATGGCCTTTATGCAAAATTAAAGGATGAAAATGTTCCACCTATTATATAATTTTTATATTAAACTATATTTTATATTAAATATTAAAATATCTTGGACAAAAAATATTTAAAATAAACATATTAGTCATATATTATACACCAAATAAATGTTTTAACTCCAAATGATCTAAATGACCATTTTCTTGTCAATGCCCCTTTTTTTTCAACTATCTTTCTTTAGATTTTTTTTTTTGAATATAAAAATAATTTTTTAAAAATAGAGTATATAATGAATCCAATGGTAGTAGTTTTATAATATTCCAAGTTAAACTCCGCTTTGCAGAATTTTATAAAGTTCAGTGGTGAAGTGCAATTCAAGGCTCATGATTTATAAAAGAATGCAAGATTCCACAACAATATGCACATTGTCTCCACATAATCAAAAATAGTGAGTAAAGGATCCATACCATCTGAAAGATAGTTAATAGACATGCCCAGATCAGCCACTATAGCATCAAAAAGCTTTTATGTCTTAATAGCCAACTGCCATACACTCCACCTTTCTTACCACTTAATCTTCATAGACGTGTCCATTGCTGAAGTTGCCAACATCTAAAGCTTTTCTTCAGTCATCTTTGAATTTTCACCATGAGTTTCATAGTGGCACTTCACCTACTCCAAGAATGGTGTCATGTGCTTAGAATTTGCATTGGGGAGCTAATTCTAAAAAAATGATAATGAAATTCTAAACAAATGATAATGAAATAAAAGGAAATTACCAATTGACTTCATGTAATCCTACCAACGTAGTTGCAATGTCCTTATTGAGTTCCCAAACAATATTTCAATAGCATAATGCCACATGAAGTCGTCCGCATGATTACGGTTGATAATAGGCACCCATGCTTGTATATGGTGGATGCCATTCTATTCTAAAAACATCTTGCCAGGAAAAACTTTGAGATCTTTATCAATTTTGAATTTTTTCTCAAATGCAGCATTTGCCTGCACCTAATGAGCACTCCACGATTTAATAATATCATCCGTGACATTTATCATCTCCCCCTTATTGTTTTCCAAGTCCACATAGAAAACTCCATTTCCTTCTATATAACCACAAGTAACAAAGTGTGCAACAAGATTTATGACATCATTCTTCAAAAAAGTCCTGACAACTGTCTAAAAAATCATATATAATAAAAAAATACTAATTTTGATTTTGCCCTTAGTACTTGAAAATTGATTTTGCCCTTAGTACTTGAAAATTGATTTTGCCCTTGATACCTTAACCTCTCAAGGCAAAGAAAAATGTTTACAATCTCCTTTAAAAAGCTATGCAAATGTAACTTTGTCTGATTTTCAGAAAGAAGCTAAAGTACAACAATTAATCTCTGTGCTTGTGGATCTTCTTGTGTCAATATCTTTGAAATAATGTTTAAATCAAGATTAAAAAATTCTAATTAATGTATATATATTGTACAACATGTAATTTTGTATAAGAACTATTAACAACTGTGCACTAAGAAAGTCCAATTCTTTTTGCATTTGAACAAATTCTAGCATAATTTGCAAACAAATTTGAATCCCCAAAATTGTGGCTGTTAATGGCTAGGGTTTAAGAAGGCAATTTTTTTTAACATTTGACCAAATTGTATTAAATATTGCAAGAAAATTTGAACCCCCAAAACCATTGCCATTAACGGCTGGGGTTTAAAAAGGCAAACTTCTTTTAACATTTGACCAAATTGTATTAAATATTGCAAGAAAATTTGAACCCCCAAAACCGTTGCTGTTAAGGCTGGGATTTAAGAAGGCCGGTTTTTCTTTAACATTTTACCAAATTGTATTAAATATTGCAAGAAACTTTGAACCCGAAAACCATAGCCATTAACGGCTGGGGTTTGAGAAGGCAATTTTTTTTTAACATTTGACCAAATTGTATTAAATATTGCAAGCAAATTTGAACCTCCAAAACCATAGCCATTAACGGCTGGAATTTAAGAAGGCAAACAAATTTCAATGTTTGACCAAATTTTGGCATATGTTGCAAGCTATTTCGCAACATCTAAGCAAACTCATGTAGATTTGAAGGCCACTAATTGTGAGTGCATCTACAAAAGAAGACAAGCTCTTTATACAAGTGGGGTGGTAGGAGGTAAAACAAACCATGTGGGATATGTAAATTAGGATTACTAAGAGTTCAACTACTCATACCTAGTTAAGTCAAAAGCAGGAATTGTATTCAATGTATGACTTTGGACCTCATTTTGGCTTAGTAAAATAACTTTTTTAAGAAAATTTTGAATTGAAAAAAGTTAGTAAATGAAGTTAGATTTTATTTCTAAAAATCCATTTGAGATTGAAAGCCTTAAATCAAAATTTATTAACAAAATTTAGAGAGGGGTTAGAAGGGACATTTTTTTTGACATTTTCAAACATCTTCTCTAAATTTTATCCATAACTTTTTTTTGAGGCTCAAAATCACAAACAAATATTTGGAGATGAAAGTGATCTGGATTTATCAACTTTTTTTGGTCTCAAGGATATTAGAAAAAGTTATTCTACTATGCCAAAATGAGGTCTAAAGTTCTACATTGAACACAATTCCTGCATTTTGACAATGAGTGGTCAAGCTCTCATTTTTGAATTGTCTTATATTCTTTGCAGACTCATGACAGACAGTGAATTTCATTATAAAAACAACCTCTCAATCATTCAATCTCACTAAATATCCATGAAGTAATTCCTTCATTCAACCATCAAAAAAAATTCCTGATAATAGATAGTCAAATAATAGTTAATATATGGTTCAATGAATTGTCAATATTGGATTTTTTGGATTTTTGGCAAACCACCTTCACATTTATGTGAAATTTTGTTTATTTGGTCCTAGATTTAGCCAAAAAAGATAGCACTTTTTTTTTAGCTAATTTAAGCCAAGCTTACTATCTGAATATAGCATTTGTTCAAGATGATTGTGGATGGATTTGGGAGTGGAGTTGATCTTGTAAAGCAGATGCAATCAAGTAGCAACTTTGAGAATTGCTTTGTCATATTTAATCATGTGAAAAGGGTGAAATCATAGACAACTATTGCTTGTCACATTTATGACTCTACTTATTGCAAAGTCATGACCATTGTTGTTTGTTATATACAGACTGAGGGCACCAAAGGTTAGCTCATTTTTGGTGTTGTCCAAATAGGTCATGGTAGAAAATGGGGTGTCGGATCCAACCTTCCAAGGATTCATGTGTGATAGTGCTCAAACCAACTTTAATGCAATTTGCATTGTGTATAGGTCACGGGTTTCATTTGTTCTAATGGTAAATCGTGAAAGGACTTGCTTATTCAACTGGGCAATAAACATGCATAAACACACAAAGAAGCTAGTTGTCAAAGATTTATAGAACTAGCATATCCAACTTTACAAATAGTACTAGGATGGAGCATCAATGTTTGAAGTGGACAAGATGATTCTAGAAATCAGAGCTTGGGTGATACTCCTTTGGAGCTGCATTAGAATGAGAAATTTAAAAATTGGAAGATTGAATCACATTTTGGTATTTTCAATGCCGTTAGTGGGGTGGATTCATGGAAATGGTATTATCTTTAACCTCATTTTTTTTTCTATTTTTCTACCCTATACAGTAATTCAAAAACCATTTGAATAATCACTTCATTAATCATCTTTGCAAAAACTAAAAAAGAGGAACTAACAGATGTCCCAGTGTGCAACCTCAAAGAAACAGTGTACTACAAACAAATACAAGCTTCCAAATATGTGGATCTAACATGTTAATTGCCATGATGTATAATGACTGGATTTGAGCCTTCATGTATATGACCAACCATAGGGCTTGTTCTATGAAGGCCCTTTCGGGAAAAAAAACCCTCCAAAAAGGATTTAAAATTAAAGAGAGCTATGGCATTTGGAAACGGAAAGAAAATTGCAAACGCAATCAACAAGATGCTTGAAGCAAAAGACTTCTGCATTCAAATTCCGCACTTGGAGGGAAAAGAGGTTTTTGGATCCAGCAAAAGGAAATTAGATCTTCAAATTGATTTTGAAGGTGATATTCATCACCTCAACAAGGTTAACTTCTCTCATCTTTGGATTCAAATTAGATTGTCCATTACTAGAATGCAACTTGGGCCTGTACAGTTGAAGAGTTTAAAGCAATTATGCCCCATATCTGATTTGTGGTACAAATGGATTGCGATACATTAGAACACATAGCAAGAATTTCAGACAAGTCAAGGAAAGAATGTCACGATATTTAGATATGCATATAGGCTAAATGCAAGCTATTGATTGTTAAGCATGGAAAATCCATTGTTGCCCCTACTTACAAAAGGCAGAAGAATGAGTGTAAAGGTACGGCAGTTCAAATCAAGAATTTTTGGTTTTGTGCTTATCAAATTGCATGATACGTCATGGGACCTAAGCTTTCTCATATTCTTACCAGAGTAGAGACCCGAGTAGAGATTCCCAAGGTCAAGCTTGTTCTTACCGATACCAATTTTACTTGTACCAAAATCATTGAGCTTGAATAAGTTGGTTCCACCTACAATCTACCAAGCCAATGTCACCTTGACATCTATTCACCTCGCCTAGGATATTTGAGCATATGCTGCGGATTTATCCTTGACCTGCACATGCAGAAAGAATCTCTTCCATTTGGAGTGGCAAGCAAGTTTGTCAAAGCAGTAATTAAAAATCACCGCAATATGTAGGAAAATGCAAGGAATAACATTGCAAATACGATTAGGGTGAACTTCCTTCTTTGCCCTGGACTGAGTGCTATTTCTTATACTTTTGTTTGGGATTAGACTTGAGCAAAAGGTTTATAACATCACACTTTTCAATTTTCCATCTTGTACATGTCTCCATTATGGAAGTATGGATGGGACTCCCATTAGAAGTATGGCATGTAATAAATAAACTGCAAACACCTTTATTACATCTTTTGTTAATTCTACAAACTAGATTATAAGATAGACACGTTCATCCACATTCCTATCTTTAGCTTGGATGAAGTTAAGCAAGCAATTGTTATTGCCAAAATCATCAAGACGTACAAATAAGTTAGTTGACAAATATTAGCATGGTATGTAGCACTGTTATTCTATCTTCAAAATCTCTAAATTTGAGTAGCAAAAAATTATATTCATATTCCTATATATATATTCCTTGTTGCAATGAAAGAGTATTTTATTATATACACAATGTTCCACATCCTCTAATATTTTAATTGAATTTATCTTCTTCTCATCCTTGGAATTGCTTCTAAATTATTTGTACTCTCACTTGATTGGCCCACTCTGGGACGGCCTCTCAAAACGTGATATAAATTTCAAAAGATGCAAAAGCCCCAACTTCCCATGATTCTAGATCTAAAATCCATGGTCATGGGTCCCGTGATAATAGGTTGTATTTTTCTAAATATAATAAATTTTATTGAAAAAACAACAATCTTTTAACTTTTTACCAAAAAATTTAGAAACTACATCATGTTCTAAATTTCTAGGCTCTAGGCTCACACAATCCCCACTCACCGCTCTTAGGCTCACGCTCATACACTCACATGCTTTAGTCCAAAAAGATGAATTTTCATGAGTTGCCCGAATTGCCCAAAAAACTTCAAGTAACATAACTTTTGATCTAGGCACCTACAAACTGGTTCACTTTTTAAATTGTAGGAAATATAAACATTATGCTTAAATTTGCACGTTTGGAAGTGTTAGTACTCCAGATTAAGCCATGACCACAATTTAGGGAGTTTTCTAAGAGATAGGGATAGGAACTTCACGAATTTAGAGCAAAAATTGCAAAATGAAATTAGGATCAAACAAAGGAAAAAGTTTAGGTGAAAAAGAGGGATTTAAAACTCAAAATACTTTAAGCAAGAATTGATAAAGTAACCAAATTAGGCAAATGGTAGCATGTGTAGAAAATGAAAACTAAATCCTACAAATAGAAGAGGACCTTAGAGAAAAAACTAGAAACCAAAAAGAAATACCAAACAATAAAAACATAAAAGTGAAAAAACAAAAAAATAGAAAGTTAAAATTAAAAAAAAAAAAAAAAAATGAAAACCAAAATACTACAAGGAAGCTAAAAATAAATTGAAAACTACCAAGAATAATAAATATGAAAAAACTCAAAACAAGTCAGTAAACTTAAAACTAGTACTAGAACACTAGAATAGTGAAAGAACCACTAAAATAGGGTAAAAACAATAAAATGGGAAAAAAAACAGTAATTTATGGGATTTTGCACTAAATTAGTGAAGTTTGCACAAAATTAGCACAGTTTACACCAAATTAACGCAGTTTGCACTAATTTGGTGCGTTTTACACTATGTTAGTGGTTTTATAGTAAAATAGAGTGGGAGGAATGAAATTAGTGAAAGAAATCTGTAGGAAGCTTGGATATAGGCAAAATTAGGGTTCCAAGTTCTCTCTCTCAACTTTTGTGTGTATGTGTGTTTTGGAGCTTGGTGCAAAATTATAATGAAAATGAGCAAAAAATGGTTAGGAAGACTAGGAAAATGAGTTAGAGATAGAACATAAGCAATTTGTCGACTAGGTTTTCACTTATTTGTGAGAGCAATCGGGTGAAAAAAGTGGAGTTTGAGTGAGAGGGGGCAGCTGCCCCATGAATTTGAGACTACCAACTTTAGGGGGTGATATTCAACGGACAGTAGCTGCGATGAGGTTGAAATTTGAAGAGGTGGTAGATCATGGAGTCAGCTTTTTCAAAAGCCTAGGTTCGCTAAAATTGAAGCAAGGACGAAGACAGAGTGGGGATTTTAGGCAAGGGTGTTGATTGTCAATGGCGACCAAGATTGCCAACTTTGGGGGGTGATATTTGACGGATAATAGCTATGATGAGGCTGAAATTTGGAGAGGTGGTAGATCATGGAGTCAGCTTTTTAAAAAGCTTAGGCTTACTGAAATTCAAGCAAGGACAAAGATGAGGTGGCCACTGGAATGGCAATTGGTTTTCAATGGACTTTGAGGTTACATTTCTCTTAAGCTTGTACTTGTTTTACTTGCAATTTTCATTGCATCTTCTATGAACATGTTGATTTCTTTTTAGCTATGTAATTTGGATGTCTAAAAATGAATGCATGAATATTTGAGTTTGATTTTTAGGGTTTTAAGATAAGTGCAGAAGTGCTGCCCAAATTGGGATCAAATTAGGGTTGTGATGTGTGAATGAGGAAGTAGAAGTAAACAATTAATTGCCTGAAAGGAAGGGGTGAAAGTTCGTATTGATCTAGGAACCTTAAAAATAGTACAATAAGGTCAATGCATGGTAAAAGTTAGACGTTTAGGGGATGGTGCGTGTTGTATTTATTTTTTAGGACCCCATTTGGCCCATTTTGGGTCCACTTTAGAGATTTTGGTTGGGATTTTGGTCTAGGAAGTTGCCCTAACTTCTTGAAGCATGTATTACAGCAATTTAAGGCTTTTTGAATACACATTTGGATGATTTAGGGGTGCTACTTTACATTCACATAGGGTCGTTTAGGTCAAAATTTACCACCAAAATACTTATTTAGAAGTCCGTTGCTTGGAAGGCAAGGTAGAGTCTCATAAACTCCCTGCCGGCCAACTCTTGGGTGTTTTTTGCCACACACGGTTGAAAAACCTCACAGCACCTAATTGGGAAGAATTTTACATTTCCAAGAAAGTGGTACATGTCCATGTGAGGTCCTGATTCGTCACCTGGGCTTCACTATTTTTTTTTTTTCATTTCTTACAAGTTTGAGTGTATTTTTAGTCACAAAAAGCCCAAAAAAGAGTGTAAGATCAAAATAGGTGTGTCACATACCAATATAGTATTTGTTCCCTTATCAATAAGTTGCCCTCAACTAAATCCAATTCCCATTTGTAAATAGGTATAAAATCAGGATTTCGCGTAATTAAAAGGGTTTATAGTAAATAGGGCTAGAATCGCCAAACCTACGATGTAAGTGATATCTTAAGTCTAGATTTGGTCTGAGGGAATATCATTGAGGTCATATGTACATTCCTGAAGATAGGTTTCACTTTCCCCATTCTATCAACGAAATAGCAGAAACCCCAATTATTAGGCCTGCAGGAGTTACAACCTCAAGACGGACACCTGGGAAGAATTTAGGGATGTAGTATGTTGTTCTTGGGTGGAAATCATGTTTGGAGACCAACGGCAAAACCAGTTTGCCAAGATTCTCTCCTACGCAGAAGATTCCTTGGGTACTGGTTTCACAAGGAAAAGACAAGATTTGATTCTCCTATAACCTTTGTGCAAAGTAAGAATATGAGCTTGCATATGTTTTGTGTAATTCCATGAGAGGTTCCATAAAAAGATTCGGAATTTTCTGACTTACAGAAAATGCCCTTCCGAACTGTCAACCGCCAAAACCTTCGATGAGAAATTCTTGTAAACTATCCAGGTTGCAATAAAATCTCACTAAAAATTAGACTAGCTTTTTTAATGCTAATAATAAGATTCTCCAAAAAGTTTCAAGACATTCTAATAGCTAGAGGTGCCCTGACTGACGAGATTCTCCAACAATTGTCAAATTTGAAGAAACTGGTGGAGTTGACCGGCGTCCCGGGAGCACACGGAATCGGAATGAAGTCGAAGTTGGATCTTTTTTTACTCCCTTATACCTTTCAAAAAACTTAGGCTAGTTATTTTTCTCAGAAAAATCAACCTCCAAAGACTGAATTTTTATCCATTTTTGGTGTTTAGTTAGCACTAAGTTTTATTGCGTTTTGACGTCAAATTAGGGGGTAGGAGCACTTTTGGACAAAAAATGGCCTTCTGAAGCCAATGGTGCAATCCGTTTGTGATTTGGAGTTGTTCTCCAAAACTTAGAGGTTTGGTCTAGGGTAGAAAGTCAAAAATTAGAAGATTAAGATGAAAATCTCAAATTATAAGTTTACTAGTAGGAAAAGAGAGGGGGTGAGCACCCTTGGAAATATATATAAGGAGCTCACTTTTCTCTCACAAACACCCCTTGGGCCATTATTTTGGCTTTCAAAACACACTGGTCCATTTGTTTGGAGTTTTTTGTCCATTTTTGAGCCAAAACTTGTAAACGTGTGTTTTGGGAGCATTTTAAGCTCCATTGTTGCTAATCTTGAAGCTCTCTTTGAAGGACATTGGGGTCCCTTCAAAGTTTGTTTTTGTTTCCACGTTTTTGACTTGTAATACTAACTTGGCCTTTGGTTGTAAAGTCTTGAAGTTGTTTCATTAACCTTTGTACTAATCCTAGAAGAACCCCCCTCCGTACCTTAGCAATGCCACTTAGGGAGGGCCCTCTAGTGTTTTCTTTGAAAAAGTTGTATTCTAATCCATCTTAACTAACGTGTGTTCGAGTTTTAGTGGTTACTCACCATCCATACTCACCCCCGTTTTAGTTTTGTGCTTGTTTTTTAGCCCTTGTAGAGTCGTATTAACAAACCTTTGTCCAAACTTGTTCTAAGTTTCTTGCAAAACTCCACATACGGTGAAGCTTTGACTTTGCTTAGTTTGAGTTGTTTAGAAATTTAGAGATTTCTCAAAGCATGGCAAAGCTTTGACTTTGTTTGCTTTGAGTTGTTTAGAAAGTTAGAGATTTCTCAAAATACAGCGAAGCTTTGACTTTGCTTAGTTTGAGTTGTTTAGAAATTTAGAGATTTCTCAAAACATGACAAAACTTTGACTTTAGTTATTCTGAAAACTCCCCAAAAAATAGAAGTTGTTATCTCTCTTCAAGTTTAGTTTCCAAAACACTAGTTTTGGAATTCTAAGTTTAGCCTCCAAAAACGGAATTAAATGGGATTTGCAAATTAGCCTTAGGAAGAAGAAGGATGGTTCATCTCCAATTAGTATGTTAGAATTTTAGAGTATTGTGTGTATGTTAGAATTTTAGAGTATTGTGTGTATGCCAAAGAACCACCACCAAAAGTCCAGAACACCAGCCAAAAACCACCCAAGGCCTGGATTGCATTGGAAGAGCCGGACTATGCAAAAGAACCCCCTCCCCCCGACCGACCAATCCAGAAAAGCCACGTCGCAGCCCCTGCCCTAGCCCAATCAGCAGTCGCGAGGATCGGACCAACTAGCGGGCGACACGTGTCAGTCGAGGGAAAAAAAAGAACCCGGCCCACAACCAGCTGGTCGGCCTGAGGCCGAGCCAGTTTGAGCCAATTCGAGCTCCAATCTGCCAACCTCTTGTACGAGCTCTGTTATGTCCAGCCATGTACGCGCTATGGTCTGCTCTAGTCTGTCCAACCCACTTGGCTGAATCCAGCCTAACTGAAGGTGTTTGGTTTCCAAAACCTTTGACACAAAATCTAGCATTTGGAAGAACAAAAAGCAAAATAGCAAGTAGGGAGAAGAGAAAAAATAGAAAGTAAAGGAATTAGAGTAGGGAAAAAATTAGATGAAGTGCAAAACTCTCATAGTCTCAAAGCAACTCTTGAAGGTAGTTAGGAGGTAGGGAGATCTTCAAACTTGAACAATCTCAAATTGTAGACTATTCGCAACTTCAAGAAAGGAGAAGGGAATTGAGTAGACAAGTATGGAATGAAGAGTTACTAGTAGAAGGGTGAGGATTTAGACAAGAAAGAATAGATTAGGTAGAAATCTTGAAGAGTCAATTAAAACCATAGAACCTTGGATAGAATAATAATTGACCAAGATAGGGTTGGAGGTCAATTATTGTTTAAGAATTGACTTCAATTATTTATTGCAAGACTAGTAAACCTTGGAAGAGTTTAATTATTGAAATAATATAATCCTAAAAGAAAAAAATGAAGTAGAGGTAGAAGGAAAAGAAGGAAGTTGTGAAAATTCCCGAAAATTGTATTAAACACCTATCTTTTAGGGGTGAACAGAAATTCAAGATTGCATCCAAGATGGCGGATTGGGAGTATTTGGAGGAGCTACTCGACAATACGGCGGATGAATCTCAACTCGAGGTAATTCACTAAATTCTTCTTCTTCTTTTGGATTGTTTAGATTTAGCATTTCTACACTTAGCCGAACTTCAAGGTCAATTCAGGGAGTCAATTCTAGGTCTTTCTTCAAGTTTTTCCTTGAAAATCTATAGATTAAGACTAGGGCTTTCTGGAAACATATCACACTTAGGATTTGGAGTTAAAACGAGTGAGGAATGGAGGGATGAAGTTTAGTCCCTAATTTGGATGAAAAGTAATTAGAGAGTAACCAAGAGGAAATAAATTAGGAATTGATAATTAGAAATAGCCTAAGTCTCAAAAGTGAAATTAGAAGTTAATTAGCAAATTAGGTTTAGTAGTAATCAACGGATGAAGTTTTGAACACCGATTATCGGTCAAACTTCATCCATCAATAACTTTTGATAGGATAGTTGGGTTTTCAATAAAGATGACATTTTGGAAAGCTTAGAGTAGCTTCTTTGAGAAACAACACTAAAAACTTTGAAAATAATAACTAATGAAAGTTCAAACCAAGCCTCAAAGAACAAGGATAGAAAGGATTAGGTGATTTTAATTTGATCAAAGGAAGAAGTTAGTATTAGGGAATCAAAGTAGGACCCTCATTAGAGAAAAATTCAGCCCATTACAGGGTTGTCCAAAGTTGACATGCCATGCTATTCTTTGGATGGCATGTCAACTTTGAAATTGCTCTTGGTGAGTCTCTGACTGCTTGCCAGAGCAGTCAAGTCTCGCAGAATTTATTTATTTTTTAAATTTTTTTAAATTTTTATTTTTATTTTTAATAATTTTTAACAATTTTTTATTCGGAATTTTGGGTTCCTGCACCACTGCTACTGGAGTTTCAGCAGGGTGGAAATAGGGGAAAAACATTTTTTTTAGCAAAATAAAAGCAAATTTCAGGGTATCTTCGAGGGTTGTGGAGCATCCCTCTGGAGGCCTGAAATTTTCTCTAATGTAAGTAACCCTAAAGTGATTCAAACTTTGAGAAAGACCAAAAACCCTAGGAGATATTCAAGGATGAAGTTTGGGTCAAGAAATGGATGAAGTCAACCTAAAATAGTTCATCCAAGTCAAAACTTAGGATTTAGGTAGATCCTATCCACCTAAAATTAGGGTTCAATTTTCAAGGGTAATTGAATTAGGGAGCATGTCCTAAATCATGGATGAAGTTTAAATAGCCTTGGAAGGGTTAAACTTCATCCGCCCATAACTTTTGCTAGGAGAAGGGGATAGGATTGAATTTTATGTTTTTAGAAATGGCATGAAGTTTTCTATCACTTAGGATAGTTAAATTTAGACTGTAACTAGTTCGAATTCGAAACCACCGTGACCTCTTTTGGTTGAAGAAGTTAGAGTAGAAATCGCCAAGTATTGCAATTCTTTGGTTTTCGTGTACATTGTGGATGTTAGGAACTTAGGAAAAAGATCCATTGCTTGGAAGGCACAGTGGATTGGCGCTAGGCACCCGTAGATTGATCGAAAATCCACACGAAAACTAGAGCCCGGTTGTGCTCGATTATTTACCAAGGGTGGGTAAATAAATGCTCACAATCCACACCTTGTGTCAAATTTTCAAATTTTAAATACAAACAAATGTGAGATTGCTTTTGGCACTTGTGTCGTTGCCACAATAAAATAATAATATAAAAGTAAAAGTAAAATTTTAAATTTTAAATTAAAAAATAAATGAAAAATCCATTAGTTTCATAACACATCCAATGCCCCAAAACAAAAACCCTCTTCATTAAGGTGTTCCGACAATATAAAGAACGCAATCATATGACGCACGGTCCAGGAGATCTCATTGAGACAAACAAAACAAATAGCCTAATTTAAGGTATGGATTAAAAGGATTTGTATTAGGGAAACTATGTGTAGTACTTTAGCTAGAATGATTTTGTTTTACTCTGTAGTATTCTAACATTCAATGAGAAATATGTCCCTTACCAAGCCTATTTCTTTTTTTTGGAACAGATGGGAGAACCCACTGCATTAAAAAAACAAGAATCCGGAACATAACAACCAAGCTCATAGCTGGACAATGAAGAGAAAAAGAGCAAGAACGCCTAAGACCAAAAGAAGGCGCCCTGAAGGGCACCCAACCCTACACAAACAAACACAATGGAGGGCCCTCTCTGGTCCACATATAGCCCCCCCATCTTGGGTGGCAAGGACCGAGGATCAAAGCCAAATCCTATCAAACTCTGCCAAATCGTTCCGAGTATTGTGGATGTCGTCGAGCTGCATTGACAGCCTTGATATGAGCTACTTGTCCTGAGTCAAGTAGCACTGTCCGCATGGCTTTGTGAATACGTTCACGAGACCATTCACTTTGAGTGAACACCTTACTATACCTAGAAATCCATATGATCCATAAAGATGATCTTGTAACTAGTGACCAAATCTTTTTAAATAACCAGAACCTCCTAGGAAGTGTGTCTCCGAAAATACAAAGCTTGTAACTGAGCCTCCTATGTAGGATAAAATTAAACTGATCTCCACAAAGATGAATGAGGATAGACTGGGCATATTCCCATACCTCCTGGGCACGTGGGCAGTAGTAAAATCTGTGTATGGGCGTCTCGGAGATGTCCGTTGTGCAGCAGATGCATTTGGTGTTGATTCCCGGATTGCTACGGGCTCTCCATGAGTTCACGATTATCGTGTTATGCCACAAAGACCACATGAAGGCCGCTTCTTTCTGCGATTGAGTCTTGAGCCAGAGGTCTCTCCAGTCAGGCACAAAATTAGCCGGGAGGTGGTCAATCCATTTAGAAACAATGGAACGCTTGAAGCAATGGAACCAAGTCTGTTCATTGTTCAAAATTCTCATAACAAAATTAGACTAAAGAAAAAACAAAATTGCTGATCCCATTCTCCACATTAGAAATCATTCACAAGCCACCGACATAGGAATTCCACAGGAATTCCACCTCACTCATTGATGGATTTGAGAGCTAATTCCAATGTTAGAAAAAATCTTGCACCATGTGCCGGACAGAATATATTTAAATTCAAACCAACTTCACTGATTGATGGATTTCAAGGGGCTAAGCCCAATGCTAGAAAAATTCTTGCACCATGTGCTTGATAGAATATATTGAGAATTCAAACCAATTAAATTGTGATGAAAATTTGCATCTAGTTTTGCATGTTAGATGTGGTGTGGGGAGGGACAAATTCTTGTGCATGGTTGTTTTTGCAGTCACTGTATAGCTCAAATGATTTTGTTTCAATAATCTGACATTCAATGAGAAATACTTAGCAAGTCCCTTAGCAAGTCTGTTCATTCATGTGTTCAAAATTCTCGAAAGAAAATTAGATTAAAAAAAAAATTAATAATTATAATAATTGTTATTATTATTGTTGTTCATCCCATTCTGCTCATTAGAATCATTCCATCACAAGCCACCGACATAGGAATTCCTCAGCTCACTGCTTGATGGATTTTGAGGGGCTAAACCCCGTGCTCAAAAAAATTCTTGCACCATGTGCTCGATAGAAATAGATTCAAATTCAAACCAATTAATGAAAATTGTGCCGAATATTTGCATCTAGTTTTGCATGTTAGGCATGGTGTGGGGCAAGACAAATCCTTGTGCACTGTTGTCTACTTGCATCAGCTGAATCAGTTGTAGCAAATACTTGTGCAAATAGTTAATTTTTGATTTTCTTTTTTTTTCCCTATTGATCCAGGCAATTGAATAGCATCAAATTGGTAGTCATGTGCTCCACACTTGTTTGCTGCTTTGAGCTATAAGTTACCTTTGTCATCATGTCTCACTGCTGTGGGTTCAAATTTGTGTTCAAAGTTCGTTCAAGCATATGTTGCCTGGTCCCCACTTCGTAAGGTAAGGTAGGTTTAGTGTAGGCCTGAACTTGGTCAGGTTTTGGGACTTGAAGCCAATTCATCATAACTTACATGAGGATTGAGGAAGTGGGGCAGAAGAAGACATGGGCCTGAATGGACTCTGGCTCATTGATTGCTGAAAGTCGTTAGCCTTTTCCTGCAAGAAAAAGACCTCTAGCTACTTGACGGCTCAGGCTCAGGCTTGTATTCCAGAAGGTGCCGTGGACCCTCACTCCAGCTCCAATTTTGTCAGCTTGTTGGACTGATAAAATGAATGATCAATGGAAAGATATGGTAAGGTAGGAGTACCGCAAATGAAGACACTCCCTCCAATGCGTAAACGGAGACACCCCCTCCAATGCATAAATGGAGACGCCCCCTCCAATGCGTAAACGAAGACGCCCCCTCCAATGCATAAATGGAGACGCCCCCTCCAATGTGTAAATAGAAAGGCCCCTTCGAATGGCACAGTAGGATGTCCTAAAACGGACAATAGCTGGTTCTATTCTTGGTCGAAAAAGATTCTATTGGCTCACATTTGATTGACTCACACTTGATTAGAAACAAGTTCTAAAGGTAGCCATTTTAGATGAAGCTATGAGACAAGAATGGGTCCAAATGAAAAATCCACATTTGTATTGAATAAGATATTTGTTCTTGAAGGAAAAAAATCCCTTTTTTTTCTTGCATTCTACCTCATCCTTATTTTTGCACACATTGAGCTCAACTTTTTAATGAGTTCCCCATATCCTACAGGCTGAAATGCTAAAATCATTTGTTTAAAGTATTCCTACCTTATAAATAAACTCTTAGTTTTCAAACTTCTGGGCTTTTAAAGCAATCTATGAGTTGAGCTTATAGCTATACACACTTTATTACTCTTTGTACAAGAAACATATCCTCAATGAACGAGGCCACATCTTCACTAACAACCTCAATTCCATTTATTTAATTTTAGCACATCTTAAAAGCTCTATTATCTACAACAACCATCGTCCAATATAGAACCTACCCCCTCCATATCCACAATTTCAAAGCACATTAACCCCTAAAAGCCCATTGTCCCTTCGGGGGACAAATGCGTTTTTGGGCAGGTACCTATGGCTGAAATTTTCTCCTGCTCTTTTCAATCTTTTTTTGGAGGTAGAAAAGCAGATTAGCTTTGTGGGAATATAATTTTTTTCACAATCGGTGCCCGAGAACAAAAGTTATGACCAAATAAGCTCAAAACAAGGGAAGGTGGGCAACTCGGGCAGCAAAAAAAATAGACAAAAATTTGAATTTTTTTTTTAAATATTCTTTTCCTCATAGATGATATTTTTGTCTATCTTAAAAGCTTTGATTCATTCATTTGGATTTGTTATGAGAAAGTTATGGACATTCTTATTTTTGGGGCAGTTAGAGCATCTTTTTGAAAAAAATAACTTGTAGGACTCATTTTTGAATGCAAATTTTCAAATTTTTCAATTTTTTTTTGAATGGTTTAGTTTACTTGCTAGAACAATCTGACCATTGGGATTAGTGCATTTTAATTCCATCTAAAATATATGAATATTTTAGATTTTCCTTCTATCTTGTACCTACTTCTACTTCACAATTTTTTTAATAATGAAAATTAAGTTTTTTTGAATTATTTTTCTTGTGGTAGATTGTCAACTCAATTCTCCATTATAAACCTTTAAAGCTCAAAACTTAGTGTAAAAATTTTAAGTTAAAAATGTTCAAAGTCAAAAAATTTAGTCCCACAATGTACTGAAAAATTTGTTTTTTTTTACTTTAAACATAGATATCTTGCAATCTGTGCGGTCAAAAATTTTGAAAATTTTCCCACACATTCTCATACTAGTTAGGTGTAAGATCATTCAATTAGATGTGCAAAAAAAACATTTTTTTATTTTTTTTCACTCTTTGCTAAAAAAATGGCAGTTTTGAGTGTTTTTTTTGTAGAAAAAAGGCCTTGGGCCTTGAGGGGTTAAAGTCTCAAGAAACGACATCATTGATCAACTTATTGTCCTCAACAAACAACAAAGGACATTGACTTCTAGAAGCAAACTACGACATTTTCTTCCAACTCTATATTACCTATATAAAGATGATTAGCCTTCCTCCAAGTGGATCCCTTATAAAGGTCATGTATGGTTCCTCTAAACACATCTTGAGAAATAAGACATCATAGATAATGATGAGTTGGCACAAAAATTCACAAGAGTGAGCAAATGAGTTGACAACCAAAACATAGACAACACCTTCTATTACATTTTTTAGAACAATCCTTGTATATTAGATGTGCAAATCACTTACTTCTTTAAATTTAGAAAATATGGCTGATACATGGGACAAGCACTGAAACACTTGTTTTGGCCTTTACAATATCCAACTATCACACTTCCTCTTTGTAGTACAAACCAAAGAAACACACGAATGGATATTTTCTTTTCATCCACCCATCCACAAATAAAAGCACCAAGCATACAACAACATAACAAAGCAATTTAGGCAATCTCCAAAGTAGCAAATTCATTCATTTGCATAAATCTTCCAACAGTGCCTTACTCCTAAATGTGGGAAAATTTGAAAACAAAACATTAGAGTACATTGTTCAAATTTGGTTACACCTATATATTTGACTACCCAATGTACCTTGCACATGCAATACAAAGCTTTGCCCTAACATCTTATGCATTTGAACTATCCCATACAATGGCAAATTCTCCCAAGATTCTATGAACCTCAAATTTACAAAATTCATTGACAACACACAAAATTATGGATGGAACACCCAACCATTCATAGTCTTAAGAGTATGAGTCTATGGTACCTCATACACAAACACTCCAAGCAATGCATAAACAATTAAAAATTCTAAGATAAATCATCTTTTCTACCTTAGTAACAATTAACACCATTACCATTTAATACTGTCTCAAACTACATTTTCTTCACAAAAGAAAAATAGGAAACAACCAACCACTTCGAAAACTTCTTGACCCACCATAAACAAACAACTTCATCCCCTTAAAAAAAAGTATGAGAATATTCATACACTTCAACCCCTAAAGGACCATTTGTCCCCTCGGGGGACAATTTGGATCTGGGCAAGTTCCTACCGTCTCAATTTTTAGTAGGATTTTTTGGAATTTTTTGAGGTTGTGTGTGTGCAAAAGCTTTGTGAATATATAAATTTTATTTTAATTGATGCCCAAGAACAAAAGTTATGGCACAATAAGCAAAATTGGAATTCATTGGGCAGCACAAAAAAATCACAAAAGTCAAAATAATTTTTTTCAAATTTTTTTCTCAAAGTTTATATTTTTGTCTACATGTGAAGCTTTGTTTCATTCAATTTGGACTAATGAAAAAGTTATAGACAATCTTAATTTTTTGGACAACCTAAGCATCTTCTTGAGAAAATAACTTGTAGAATTCATTTTTGAATGCAATTTTCAGAATTTTTCAAATCTTTTTTGTTAGACAAGGTTAGATTTTCTTGCTAGAACAATCTTGCCATTGGGATTATTGTGATTCATTTCCATCTAAAAGCTATTAACAATTTAGTTTTATCTTCAACCTTGAACCCACCTCTACTTAACAATTTTTTAATGAGTGGAAACTAAGTGTTTTTTTCCCTACATTTTTTTGGTAGATTCTCAACTCAACTACTTAACCCGTAGAGGCCCAAGGCCTTTTTTTCTGCCAAAAAACATTCAAAACTGCCATTTCTATAGCAAAGAATAAAATATTTTAGAAATTATTTTTTTTGAACATCTAACCATAGGATCTTACACCTAACTTGTATGAGAATGTGTGGAAAAAATTTCAAAATTTTTGACCGCATAGATTGCAAGATATTTGCTTTTAAAGTGAAAAAAACAATTTTTTCAGCACATTGTGCGACTAGATTTTATGACTTTGAAAATTTTTAACTTAAATTTTTTGCACTACAGAGTTTTTAACTTTAAATATTTATAGTAGAAAACGGAGTTGAGAATCTAAGGCAAAAAAAAATTTCAAAAAAACTTAATTTTCATTACTAAAAAAATTGTTAAGTAGAAGTAGGTATGAGATAGAAGGAAAATCTAAAATATTGATATCTTTTATATGGAATTAAGAAGCAATAATCCCAACGGCGAGATTGTTCTAGCAAAAAATCTAAACCTTATGAAACTTTTTTTTGTGAAAAGTTGTTAAAATTGCATTCAAAAATGAATCCTACAAGTTATTTTTTTCAGGAAGATGCTCTAATTGCCCAAAAAACAAGATTGTCCATAACTTTCTCATAAAAAAACCTAATTAAATGAACCAAATCTTTCTAGATAGACAAAAATGTAATCTATAAGAAAAAAAGTTAATTTTTTTTTGCTGCCCCCCCGTCCCTTGTTTTGAGCTTATTTGGGCATAACTTTTTTTCTCGGGCACCAATTGAAAAAAAAATTATATTCCCACAAAGCTTAGCAGTTTTTCTATCCTACAAAAAAGTTTTGGAAAGTTACAACAAAATTTCTACTTGCAGGTACTTGCCTAAAATTCCATTTGTCCCCCGAAGGAACAATGGGCCTTTAGGGGTTAACATAAGTAGAAAATCAAAATCCATAGTGCAAAAAATTTCATGTAAAAAGATTCAAAGCCAAAAACTCTAGTCAAGCAAGGTGCAAAAAAACTTGTTTTCTTCACTTTAAATGCATATATCTTACAATCTACATGGTCAAAGTTTCTGAATTTTTTCCTACGTATATACTAGTCAAATATTAGATCTTATAGTTGAATATGCAAAAAAAAGCAATTTTTAAAATTCTTTTCTCTTTGCAATAGAAATGACAATTTTGAGTGTTTTTTTGATAGGAAAATAACCTCGGTTCTTTAAGGGTTAACACCAAACTACTCCAATCTCTTATTCTTTCCCTCACAACTTTCTACCATCTCTTAGAAAATAAAAATGTAGATAGAGTCTCCCTTTTAGCGAAGGTGTGTAATGTCAAGTGTCACTCATCATAATTCTTTGTGGTCAATTACGACCTCAGATGATGTATGCCAACCCCTAGAAGGATAGGAATTCTTTCTCTTTGTTTTCTCTACCTCCTTCAACTAATTTAGGGATCTTTGAGTCCAATGTAAATTTCTATTATGAATTCCTAATGATTAATATAATTCACAATGAGAAGAAAATTGTATATCTCACAAAACGTACAAAATAATTTGAAAACTTTATCTTAATTTTAGATTCTAGAAACAAATTATCCTATGCAACTTCAAACCAAATATTTGTTTATTTTAAAATTTAAACAAGAACACACAATATGTTGGATTTTGACTTGGATCAACAGTTGTAATAGCAATCAGTCATTGAATAGTAGTAAGTTCTCACAAAATTATATTTCGAATAGAAATTAGATTTGAAACGATTTCCTATCCAATTGGAAATTTGAACTTAAATACATCCAATCAATATTGAGAAAGGATGAGAAAATGCTCAGAAATGGATACTAGCACATTTTGTGGTAAAAGTATTGTAAGTGAAGGGTAGGGGTGGTACATCTTTGCCAAATATTTGTTTATTCCAAAAAATCAAATTTGGCAAATGCAAAATATTAAAAAAAATCAAATATATATATATATTTTTTCAAATAAGAGATTTAATTTTTGCAAAACAAATGTTTAACCCTTGAAGTCCCAAGGCCTTTTTTCCATCAAAAACCACTCAAAACTATCATTTCTATGGCAAAGAGCAAAAAACTTAAATCTTTTTTTTTTTGCATATCCAACTGTAGGATCTTCTACGGAACTAGTATAAGAATGTGTAGATAAAATTTCAGAAACTTTGACAATGTTGATTGCAAGATATTTGCATATGAAGTGAAGAAAACAAGTTTTTTTGCACCTTGCTCAACTAGATTTTTTGACTTAAAATCTTCTTAAATTAAAAATTTTGCACTGTTGATTTTGATTTTCTAATTTTATATTGAAGAACTAAGTTGAGAATCTAAGAAAAAAATTCAACAAAAAAACACTTAATTTTCACTCAATAAGAAATTGTTAAGTAGAAGTAGGTTTAAGATTGATGGGAAAACTAAACCGTTAATAGCTCTAAGGTGGAATTGAAACACAAGAATACCAAAGGTCAGATTTTGTAGTAAGAAAATTTCACCATTTCTAACAATTGTTTTTGAAAAATTGTAAAAATCGCATTCAAAAATGAACTCTATAAGTTATTTTTTCAAAAAGATGCTTAAATTGCCCCCAAAACAAGATTGTCCATATCTTTTTCATCACTAGTCCAAATAGCATGAATCAAAGCTTCAAATGTTGACAAAAATATAATCTTTGAGAAAAAAATATAAAATTAAAAAAATTCTTTTTTTCGTGATTATTTTGGATTGTCCCTTGTGCTGCTTTTTGGACTTAAAGTAACATAACTTTTGCTCCCGGGTACTGATTAGAATAAAAATCATATTTGCAAAAATCTAATCTGATTTCTTATCTTCCAAAAAGTTTCAAAAAATTAGGTCAAAAAATTAGATCACACAAGTCTACATGTAATTCCAAGAGTTCCCCTTAGGGATTTTGGGACTTTAGGGTTAAAAATTTTGGCATCTATTTTTAGAACTATTTTCTTTCCAATCTGTCCTACAATGACAATACCTTAGGTGAGGTAAAGAAAAGCCATTCCTACATTGGAAACCAATTTGGTTTTATACTAGGCCTCGAGTAAAGTTAACCTTTAAACGTCGGGTTGGTGACCATGGAAATCATCCCTTTTGGTACGGTGTGACATAGTGTACTTTAAAAGAACCCAAAGTAATCATTAGAGATCAAACTAATCAATGCAAGATCTTGACTTTCTGCACAAATTCCAAGAATGATCAATTGCACTTTTGTTCTAAGTAGAAAGATTCTTTGTCATTCATCGGCCAAAAACAGCCACACCGTTGTTTAAGGGTTAAACAAATTTTCAGTGTATGAAATGTTTATTCTTGAAGACGTAAAACAACATGGCCTCCACATCCCAACAACAACCAAGAAGTGACATTGTACATGAAGTCGCACCCTATCCGATTGTAGACTCCCAAAGAGTCTATTTGTCTTCATTCCCCCATCTCCATCTTTGAATGGGCTTCAAGCTTTGCTTTACTCAAACATCTCAGTCTCCACAACCAACTTAGTTTCTTTGCGTGGCACCAAGGACTTCATGACAACTTCGCAATATCCTCAAAACTGGCAGTATCATACATGGCCAAGTCGCCCAAGTCGCCCATCTTGAGTACTACTGCATTGAAACAAAAGGAGAGGTTGGTGGAAACATCCCAATAGCATGATCAGGTGAAAGCCAGGAAAGGGCATAGTAGACAAGATCCTGATTGGGAAGACTTCATTGGCCTCGCGGCCGGGGTGAACCGACCCCTCGCTCGTCCTCCAAGTCATTCCAGGGGTGCATGTAAAAAAATAGATTCCCTATTTTATGCTTGATTGATTTATCTTCTATATCTCTCCTAGCTAATTTGGGGCCTCTGATTGCAAATATGAATTCAAAATTTGCAAATTTGATCATGCATGGCAAATACAAAATTTCAGTGTTTTCCCTCATGAACGAGCGAGGGGGTTGGTTTCACCTGGCCTTGACCCCCTTCCAGCCATTGCCAATATTTCACTATTTGTATAGTAGCCGACCCATTTCTATTCACTCCCCTATTTCCACAGTATGAAGTGCTCTCTTTATGTACAGGGAGAGATCAATAGTGATCAAGTATAGCATAGTTCTCCAAGGCATTTGTGGCCCATTGTGATTGGCTACAAGACTCTCAATATTGCAACCAACCTTTGATCGGAAAGCGGAAGGTCTATATGACCATTATAGGTCAAACAAAATCTTTAGCAAAAAAATTCATAGTAATTATGTTTTGTATGATGAAAATTTTGGAGAATTATGCAATCCTTCCAAACTCTATTTCTATTGTATGGTAGGGTCTACTTCATTTACAAATTTTTGATCCCTGAAGTTTTTACTACAAGTTTCTAAACTTCAATAAGTCGTATCAAAAGAACAAGCGATTGCAAACCAACAAACAACAGCATCGTCACATTTTGAAGAGCAAAAAAATTTCAACCATTTGTTAGAAAATTTTCTATCTTTTAAGTAGAATTACAAATGTATACAAATGGAGAATACAATATCAATGCAAAAGTTGTACAACTTTTAGCCTTCCCAAAAATTGCTCGACCTGTTTCACAACAGTAACAATCCATTAAGAGATTTGAGGCCTCTAAGAGACTGCGAGTTATCCTGTACACACATAATTTCTTGCAGTCTGGGATAAGTGCTGCTGGCTAATGTGGCCAAGAGTGTGCTACGTCATTTTCAAAAAAATGAATGGTTTAAAATGATATCTGGGAGAAAAAGAAAAAGAAATTGTGAAAAGAAAAGAAAATTGTGAAAAGAAAAATTGTATCAGCCGATACCAACTATTCACAGAATCGGACCACATTGGGAACAGGCCTGAAATGGCCCTCTAATGCCCCCAAATCTCTCCTAATGCATAATAAAAAATGAATCAATTTCCAAACCACAAGTTGCGTTGGAATTGTAGAGAAGAATACTTTATCACCATAACAATTATGTACATGTGAAATTCAAAATCATACAACATTTTGGATGTTTTTTGTACACTATTTATCATTTAGTAGTACCACCCTTTGCCAACAATTTTGCTTGCATTTGACTAGGTGTGTTCAAAATGGTTGTTTGTAGTTGTTGTAGAGACATTTCATTCCGTACCACTTGAAATGCTTGTATGATTTCTTGCTTATTCTTCAACCCATTGCAAAAAATCTTTGACTCTCAATTTTCATTACAAAGTTCAGCTACTTTAAGAAGTGATAGCATGCTAAAAAACAAAGCAATTTTGAAACTGCAAATCGTGTTGGAATCTTAGTGAAGTGCACTTCAAGTTCATAAAAGTGAAAAATATGAAATCCAAAATCATACAACAATTTGGATTTCTTTTATACACTATCTATAATCTTTTGGAAGATAGTCAAAGTTTTTGCAATAGGGTGAAGAATAAGCAATAAATCATACAAGAAATTCAAGTGGTATAGAATGAAGTGTCTCTATAGCAACTGCAAACAATCATTTTAAATATGCCCATTTGAATGCAATTTTGATGAAAGGTGGTACTACCAAATGATAGATAGTGTACAAAAGCATCCAAAGTGCTGTATGATTTTGAATTTCACATTTACAAATTTGTTATGGTGATAAAGTACTCTTCTCTACAATCTCAACGCAACTTGCGGTTTGGAAATTGATTCATTTTTGAGCATGATACAGCTTACTGAAGTTTAGGAACTTGGTAGTGAAAACTGCTAGGGAGCAAAAATTTGTAAATGAAGTAGACCCTACTATACAGTTGGGTACTGTAATCTTACAACCGGACAATTTGACCCATTCACAACTTTTTGTACAATGTGCAATATATTTGGTATATTTTGGTGAGCATAATTATCATGCAATCCTTATGCAATTCCGATCAAGCAGACAAAATTTCAGTTTCAAAAAAGCAAAATTCCATTTTTGATGAATTTCTATAATTTATTTTCATGATTTTACATAATATTTTATTGAGAATTAGTGATGACTTTTTTTAATCTGATTGCATAGATATGTAGGAACATCCATACGTACATCTGTCATATTAAAAAACACCCCATTAAGTAATAAGAATATGAGCTAGTTTGAGTTAAATATGAAGCGTCATATGACCAGTTTGAAAATTTGATTTTTTGCAAATGTAACCATTGGATCTTGTAGTTAATTTGTGTGAGAACATGTGGTAAAAATTTCGTGAGGTTTGACCATATAGATTGGGAGATATTTGCATTCAAAGTCTGTTTTTTTTTCTTTCCACTGTGCCCGAAAATTTCAGATGCCTTTGACCGCCATTTGCTGAATTTTTTTCCACTACAGACCTCTAGTTTATAATTTTTTCTTACGGGAAAACATGTTAGGCATGTGTATCCCAATTTTCAAGGCAATCCAAGACAATCCCAATATTCAAAAAAATTAAAATTTGCCACTATGTCCCAAGAAATGACAATACAATAGGCCATTTTAAAAAAAAAATCCCATCACAAATTTTTTGATCTAGGAAATCTGAATGGTGGATTGGAAGATGCACTTGTATTTTAGAAGTAGGAAAAAAGAAATTTGAAAAATGTCAAAATCTCTAACATCTACAAGCTTCTAAAGCCTCATGTGACCTCCCAATAGGCACAACAATAGCCTCTTGTGCCACCTCTTGCCACCTCTCCTCTCTTGCCACCTCTGCTGCCCCCTTGGACTCAAAGTCAGATTCTTGAGGGGTAGCAGATTCCCGAACTGAAATTTTTATTCAATCCATCATAACTTTTGGAGGGTAAGTCGGAATTTGATGAAATTTATCTTCCCGCGAAGCTAATGAGATTTCCTATCTCCCAAAAAAGTTTCAAAAAATCATGTGAAAAATTGAGGTCACATGAGCTTGCCCGAAGTACCAAATAACCCCCGCAAGGACACTTGGGCTTTTAGGGGTTAATGGGGTGTTTTTTTAATATGAAAGATGTGCATATGGATGTTCCCTACATATCTATGCAATTGGATTAAAAAAACTCATCAGTAATTGTTCTCAATAAAATATTATGTAAAATCATGAAAATAATCTTTAGAAATTCATCAAAAATGGAATTTTGCTTTTCTGAAACTGAAATTTTGTATACTTGATCAGAATTGCGTGAGGATTGTGTGATAATTATGCTCACCAAAATATACCAATTATATTGCACATTATACAAAAAATTGTGAATGCTTCAAATCACCCGGTTATAAGATTACTGTACCCGACTGTACAGTACATAAGAAAATTTCCCAACTCAACAAACCCACGCTCCAGATACACATAATTGCTTGTGTGGTTGGAAATAGGTCGGCTCCCTTAGGCCTAACCCAACTGAACCGTGCAAATATCCTCCATGATCCCAAGGGGCTTTGGGTGATGCTACCATATGGGAGCTTCCTTACAGTAAATCCTTACCACTAGTAGGCTGTGACTCATCAAGCATTGTTCACCAGGGATGGAGCCAAAATGGAAACCTCCTTGGGGTTGTCAACTTGCAACAAAAGCTTCCCTTGCATGCAAATGCCAAATCCTCGTGCATCTGCTGATCTAAGCTTCAGTACCATTTCATTCTTCCTTTTTTTTTTTAATTTGTTGACACAAAGAAAGGCTTCCGGCCCATTTCATTTTCAACTGGTAATGTTTGATTTTGGTGGTGAGAGCCAGAATCAAATCAAAACTGCTCGTGTTCAATCGAGGGCCCGGGTAATTGGGGTCTGGTCCCGGCTGGTTCAGGCATGACAAGGAGGTGGGAAGCATGAGAAGGAAGGGATCTAAGGATTCTTCGTCTATAAGTTTGCCTTCTTTCTTCTTTGACAGGGATTGTGTTCAATAGGGTTTAGGGTAAGATGAGTACATGGGCTCCCAAAACAGTACAACTCAACTCGACTTGACCCAGGTTGGTAGGATTGAGAGCAAGCTTCCACAGCCGCAAGGACAGATTCCAAAGAGGCCAAAACTACATTGAAAACAGCAAGGAAGGCGAGCTATGGAACCTCAGCTATAGTGTAAGTTAGGTTGCTTGATGCTTAATGCTTGGTAGGATTGAGATTTGAGGGCCAGCTTCTATCTAAAGGACAGATTCCGAGAGCTGAAAACAATCTTAGAGACATCAAGCAGAGCTATATCGTAGGGTGCTCGAAAAGCGAACCCGGCTTGAAAAGCAACCCACAAACAGAGAGGTGCATTTGGCTTTCTTTGCACATTAAATAGTGTACATATAAGGAGGTGGTCGTCGCTTTTAGTGACCACGGCGTTTCAACTTCCAAAATTTGTAACTAACTCCATGGAAGTTCAAAAAATATGAAACAACTTGGGTTAGATGCTCGGCAATTTGATTCTTCTTCCTACAATAATTCACTGAAAATTGTTTCAAGGAGTTTATTAAGGTAAACTAGCCCATTGTGGTCAAACTTTGGAGTCTACCCTCATGCCATTGCTGAAATTCTTCAAATTTTTTCCCACACGAAGATAAGTGTGAGAAACAGTGAGGACATTTGAAATTATATTTTTTGGACCAAGTATGAATTAGTTCAAAATTTTTGAAGTGATCAGCCCATAGGGGGTTGTGGGCCTCATGACCAACAAAATCTGAGTCCAATATGGTCATCTTCCTATCCAATGCAGTCACAACATTTTCAAACATAGAAGACCTAAAAAATTAGTTCTTACAAAGAATTTTACACTAAAAAGTTGGAAGTCCCTATTGAAGTCACGAATTATTCCATAACTACCATGTAAGGCATTGATTGTAGTCTAAAATACCACAATGGGAGTCCATCATGGGCCATTTGAACACAATGGGGTCTTTTACCTTAGCTTATAGTGAATGCAATCACCTCTTAGAAGGTTGCTTCAAGAGAAGACTAAGCTTACCTTAGGCCTCAGCTAATGTTGCTTGAGGCTATCTCTAGGCTTGTCAAAATTTGTGTGAATGTGATTATGCGTAGCCATGTCGGTGTGGACAGTTTCCCTCAAAGGCTATGACACACATTAAACACTTGGAACGATTCTTCAAGGAACTAAATCTGGGTACTTCATGCCACTGAAAATTGCAGAAGGATAGAGGGGCAGTGAGAGTGCTCCCCATGTACCATACAATTAGTCCTTTTCTTTTTTTTCAAATTCTAACCCAGTTTTAGAATTGAAAGGTTTTTTTTCCTTTCCTTCTTGATCTCAACCATGAAATGAAGTACAAGAATTCTACACTGAATAGGGGTATTTAGGGGACCAAAAAATTAAAGGGACTTATTCTCAAAAACTGTAGATGTTTGAAACATGATCTACAATCCCCGTACACTTCAATAACTATTGATGTACAGAAAAGGTAGAGATTTATATAGTATGAGATGTTGATTGATTAGTAGGGGTCCCCTTAACACTCCTATTCAGTGTAGTTTGTTATCTATTTTTAAGAATCAAAAGTTATGAAATATGAAGTTCTTTCAACAATTGGATGTGGACTGGTCAATCATTAGGAAAATTTTGAGGCCTGCAAAAGGCCGCCAATTTCTGATTTTTGGCACCCCGGCAGTGCAAGTACAGAAAAATAAAAAATTATTTTTTTTCAAAAAAAATTATTTCAAAAAAAAAATATTAAAAAATTAAAAAATATTTAGATGTGCTGATGTGGCGCTGACGTGGCACAAGTAGTGCCACATCAGTTCAATTTTTTAATATAAAAAAAATTCTTTAATTGCACCAAAATTGCAAAGGGGAGGGGGGGGGGGGGGGTACAGAACTAATGACCTTATTGAGGCCTGAAAACTTTTGTAATGGACCAAAATGCATAAATGCACTATTAATAAAGTTAGTGTGTCTTAACCCCTAAAGGACCTCAAGGCATTTATTTTGCCTAAAAAACTCTCAAAATTGCCATTTCTATAGCAAAGAATAAAAAAATTTGAAAATTGTTTGTTTTTTCCACATCTAACCATAGAATCTTACACCTAACTAGTATGAGAGTGTGTGGAAAAAAATTCAAAATTTTTGATCGCATAGATTGCAAGATATATGCGTTTAAAGTGAAAAAATAAATTTTTCAGCACATTGCGAGACTAGATTTTTTGACTTTGGACATTTTTAACTTAACATTTTTGCACTACATAGTTTTGAGCTTTGAATCTTTATAGTGGAGAATTGAGTTGAGAGTCTAGGAAAAAAAAAGAAATTCAAAAAAACTTAATTATCATTCTTAATAAAATTGTTAAATAGAAATAAGTACAAGATAGAAGAAAAATCTAAAATATTCATATATTTTAGATGGAACTAAAATGCACTAATCCCAATGGTGAGATTGTTCTAGCAAGTAAACTAAACCATGCAAAAGAAAAAAATTTGAAAAATTTGAAAAATTGCAATCAAAAATGAATCCTACAAGTGTTTTTTTTCAAAAAGATGCTCTAACTGCCCAAAAAACAAGAATGTCTATAACTTTCTCATAACAAATCCAAATAGAATGAATCAAAGCTTTTCAGATAGACAAAAATATAATCTATGAGAAGAAAAAATTCAAATTTTTGTCCATTTTTTTTTGGCTGCTCGGACTGCCCCATGTCCCCTATTTTGAGCTTATTTAGTCATAACTATTGTTTTCGGACACCAATTGTAAAAAAAATTATGTTAACACAAAGCTTATTAGTTTTTCTATCTCCAAAAGAAGTTTCAAAAAATCACGACAAAATTTCAGCCTGTAGGTACCTGTCCAAAAATCCATTTGTCCCCTGAAGAAACAATAGTCCTTTAGGGGTTTAAACAAACTTTCAAGTTTTAAATTTCTTTTGTAAATCACCTACATCTAATTGTTTTCATTATAAGATATGCCTTTAGTAATTTCAAACATTTCTAATGCATTCAATAAGATAGGAGCACATGAATGCTCTGATCTTTTAAAAAATAATTTCTACAAAATAAAATAAATAATTTTATTGGATCCAAGACTCCCTTGTATGTGGAAGATTCCCTTACTTCCAATAAATTAAAGGAGGTTGACTTTTGACCCTCCTTATTAGAATGTGCAAAGTAAAAGCATGAGCTTGCATATCTTTCGGAAAATTCCAACCTAATTTTTAGTGAGATTAGTGGTGTCCTGGGAGCACACGAAGTCGGAATGAAGTCAACAAAGGTTATTTTTGGTTTTTGGCCATGGTTGCTTGTCCAAGGCTGAGGAGCCGGAGGGAGATACAAAATCGGGGGTCTAGAGTGGTGGGATTTTTGTGGGGGACAATGGATTTTAGCGCTTGAGGTTTTATCCTAGTGCAGCTCATACTATCCTGCCACAAAAGCTTTTGATTGGGCAATGTAGAAGCAGTGAAGACGCTGCGCAGTCTCGGAATTGCACTCTAGAAAGTAGAAGTCCAACTAGAGCAATCAAATGATTAGCAACGTCTGTAGAAAATTTTAATCAAATTCAGTTTTAATTGTTCTCTATATGAAGACAATAGATTCCCAAAGCACCTCCTCCAGTGTTGGAATCAAGCCTGGGTGGGCGTTCTTTTTGAAGTAGGATTTTTAGGGTTTTGGGCACAGGTCAACGTAAACATTTGGATCATTGTGGTGGCGATGGAGCACCCGACATACGCTAACACTTTGAGGGCGAGGCTGAAGCAAGCGCCATCAACTTTGACTTGGACCAGCCAAGGTCAAAGCTGTGAGGCGGCCATGAAGGATGACGAGATCGAACCGAAATTAATCATTGCGGTCTTGAGCATGGCGAGGAATGCGGCAATTCATCCAATAAAACCCACCCCGATGGTTTTGCTTGTAGCGCTGCAGGCTTCTTCATTTGCAATACAACGCTAGAAGTTCAGGTCAATTATGATATCATGAAAAAGAAACGGAGAGGTTGAGGAAGTACACTATGGTTGCCTACTTTGTTGGAGGGAATCAAGCTCAGTCCACTTTAGCCCAATGGATCAATGTTGTTCATAAGCAAATTGGAGAGTGGGTTGGGCTAGGACGCGATATAGGTAAGGCTTCTTTCATAATGTCACGAAGCAAAGCAGTGCTACGCAAAAAATGCTTATGCTTTCCTTCCATCACTCTAGATGGAGAATCTGCATCCTTCAATCGTGGACCACCGGATTCAACACTAAAAGTCTTGCCAAAATGAAAGTTCCAGTCTACATCACCCTGAAGAGAGTCCCTGAGGCATTTTTAGAGGTCACAAAGGAAATTGTAAGGGGGCTG
Source organism: Neckera pumila (assembly GCA_963969595.1). Classification (NCBI taxonomy): domain Eukaryota; kingdom Viridiplantae; phylum Streptophyta; class Bryopsida; order Hypnales; family Neckeraceae; genus Neckera; species Neckera pumila. Next base: position 20,669,313 of record OZ018414.1, read on the forward strand.
GGCGATAGGAAAAACGCTACTTCACTTGATCAACACTTTTGGGTCACACTTCAAGCTGACAGAGGATGGCAAACACAAATTGTGGTGACTAACGCCAGCTTGAAGGAGAGAATAATAATTAACGTAGACTATTGTAATCTCCCTATCCAATGTGTAGAATTTGCCTATCTATAGAGCACCTTGTCAAGGATTGCCCAAAAGCTAGGAAACGCACATCTTTAGTGGAGGCAAAAGCCTCAAAAGGAATTCCAAAGGCCGTTGATGAGGTAGAGAAGGGACAAGAGCTCAACTCAAAGGAGAAAAGCCCTAAAATTGATCTCCCCCCCTTCCCCCCACCTAACGCAAAAAAAGGCCATACCCACCCAATTATATTAGACAACGAGGATTCAAAGGACAAAGCAGAGAAGGGGGTAGGCATAGACACCGATAATCAGAGGCCAAACAAGGAGATCGAGGAGAACAACTGGGTGGAGATCAACCAAAATATAAAGCCAAACCGACCCAGCTCTACTCGATAGAACACATCAGTAAGGATGGCAATATGGAGGGCAATCCAACCCAAACTAGTCCACCCTGAATACAATCATGCAAAGGCCACAAGGGGGGGCTAAGCACCCCGAGTTTGTAGGAAGGAAGCATCAAAAGCACCACCATTAGTCCCCCTCCAGAAGTGCCACCTACAACCACTTTGGAGAACAATGAGTTGATAGAGAGAAGAACCACCTCGACTCTCGCAGAGCCTGACTCCCGCATCATCGAGCCGTGAATCCTATTGCCAAGGACGGTCAACTTCAACGCCATGGTCCCACCAATTCAAGGAGTGACACCACAAGCCCACAATTCTAGGCCCCATAATACAGGGAACGCTGCAGAAGGCACATGACAAGACAAAGACACAATAATAGATAACCATGAAGAAGAGATGGTGAGGTCTAGTCAAGTGCCAACGTTTCCTCCTGCAGGTGAGACTAAGGATTGTGGAGATTTTTGGCTCACAAGATGTGCCCAAGGTAATAGCTTCAGAATTGTCAACCTCCTTGCTGATGCCCCCACCCACCTGCCGCGTGCTTCACAAGAGGACCCTAGATCCTCTTGCCGGCCAAAAAGATGGATACTCTCTTGACCTCAATGCGTCAATAAAGAACTCAATGTGAGTGGCAACATTGGTTAGTAGAGGTAAAGACTCGTAGGGATTCCCTCCCCCAATCCGTATATCCACAGCTCCTTCAAATCAGGATCTGGGTGAACCAATTACACTCGTATCCCAATAATAACCGGCCTTGCAACGGATTTACACCAAGAGTTTCTAGAGTTTTTTTGAACCAGAAGAGGTGGATCTGTCGTCATGCCACAATAAAAAGGGATAACACTCAATCAACAAGCGCAAATGAGAGAAGCCTCTGAATCAACCAAAAGACTACGATCAACAATCCTAGCACAAAGCAAAGACACTCCTCGTAGAGATGGCCGCAGCGGAGGGATTATATCCACTGAGCTTTTTTCAGAGCTCCAACCCTCACCCCTTTATTATGAAAGTAACAATTGTTATGCAGAACGTTCAAGGTCTAAACGCCTCGACAAAGTTGGACGTAGTAAGGGAGTATTATCAGCCCCTATTCAAGGAAGTGGAGGTGCTATGCCTACAAGAGCACCACCTAAGAGGCATTAAACTCGACAGATTGCGCCACTTTTTTGGGCCACAGGCAAGATTCTTTAGACATGAAACCACTCTGGGCTTTGGACACGTCCCTAGTGAAGAAGGAGTCAGCACTGGAGGCATATGCATGTAGGTGGCCCCCCATGTTGCGCAACTAATCATGGAATCTGGTTACTTACAATGTGGACGCGCGCAATGGATGTATTTAGATGGGCTCTCCGGTGGCGACATCTCTGTACTTAATGTGTATGCATCAAACAATGTTAGAAAGAGGTGCAATCTCTGGGAATTCCTACCGATTGACCTTCCAAGGAACTGCAGATGGCTTTTGTGTGGAGATTGGAACTTTATAGAAAAGTAGATTAATAAATCAGATTTCAATGGTCGCATCATCTCGGACGTGGAAAGCAAGGTGTTTTTTCTATTAATAACACGCCTTAGAAGTGGAAGACCACTTCCATGAGAACGAGAGAATGAAATTCTCATGGGACAATCGTAGATGTAATGGATTGCGTTCACTGGCTCATTTTGAGAGATGCTACTCTTTTAGTTCAAATGGAGCCGGTCCCTCCCCAATAATGAAATACTCAATCTTAGGCGACTCCTCCCACTTGGATCACCACCCAGTAATCCATAGGGTAGAGCTAGCACAAGCTTTTTAGAAGAAATCTGCCTATGAGATGAATTGCTTTCATATGAGGGACCCAACGATTTAAGAGGAAGTTTCGAGAATATGGAGTCAAAATCCAAGGATGGACTTCTTCAGCAAGCTCAAGAGAGAGGCAAAATTTTATGAAATTTATTGCATAAAAATGGCCAGTGAAAGTTAGCCTGAGATTGAGACTAGTAAGCTCACAGGAAGAACACTATGGGGACCCACTCAACCTCGCCATTCAAGAGCAAATTGCCACAGAGACGGGTAAATTGGAGAAATACCAAAGCCAAGGAAAATGTGTGAGGAGTCGGGTCAAATGGCTGAAATGTGGGGACAAAAGCTCAAAGGAGTTCTTTCATGCAATGAGTCCCCACTCTAGTGCCTCCATTATTGGTGAGTTGGAAGACAATGAAGGGATCACCCGCTCAGATCAATCCTCCTTCAAAGGAATCTGTTTGGGATTTTATCAAAAGCTGTTCACTGCTCTCCCTTAGACCGTGGCGCAAAAAGAGGTCGCCACCTTCACGCTTTCTTAACCTACAAGGGAGTAGTGCCAATTGGGACATTTTTTTGTCAATTTAGACATTATTTTGTCAATTTTTGGTCAATTTGGAGATTTTCTTGACAAAGTTTTGTCAATTTGGACACTTTAGTCAACTAGGACATGTCAATTTGGACACTGTTTTCTTGTAGTGTTAGATCTATGATAGACTTATTGGAGACATGAAGCAAGCCTTTGTAAAAATAATCAACATGCGGAACTTGATCAGGCAGTCAAAGACTTAGGCTTAAGCAAAGCCTCGGGTCTAGATGGCATAATCACAGAGTTCTACAAGATTTGTTGGGACACCATAAAAGGCAATTTCCATAAAATGGTCTCCAATGCTGTGGAAGCCCAAGGCCTCCTGTTTGGGATCAACAAAGGCTTGATCACTCTATTGCACAAAGAAGATTCCTACAGCTGTCTCACCAATTGGAGGCCAATGACTTTACTGAACACAATATATAAAGTCTTCGCCAAGGTACTTCAACTCTGCTTCCAATCGGTGCTCATAAAAATTATAGACATAGACCAATCAGCATTCTTCCCTCTCAAATTCATTATGGACAACATCATGCTAACACATGAAACAATAGCGTGGGCGGAGCAATCAAAGCAATTGTTGATATTTTTAAAGCTCAACTTCACCAAGGCTTTTGACACCGTAGAGTGGAACTTTCTTCTTCGAGCCATGGCAGCCTTTGGAATTCCACAAGATTTTATAAACATGACGGAGATGCTTCTTCACGATGCCCAAGCGTCTGTCAAAGTGAATGGTTCCATATCCATTGCATTTCCCATTATGAGAGGGGTGAGATAGGGTTGTCCTTTAGCTCCTTATTTGTTTTAAGGTAAAGCAGCCCATTGTGGTCAGAATTAGGAGTCTGCCATCATCCCATCACCGAATATTTTCAATTTTGTTCCCATGTAAAGACAAGCATGAGAATTTGTGAAGGCAATTGAAATCATAATTTTCAGACAGAGTATGAATTAGCTATGAATTTCTCAAGTGTTCAGCCCAAAGAAGTTGGCAGACTACCCCAAAACCAACTGCAAGTGTATCCATAATGCTCACCTACCTCTTCTAAAGGAGACAAATTTTTTTTATATATGTGGATGGCCATAAAAAGTCACTTCCTACGATGACTTACACTGAAATTACTGCATGTTCCTAATAAGGTCACTAATTACTCCATTGAAGTTAGGTGAGATATTGATTGTGGTCAGAAAAACCACAATGGGGTCATGATGTGTCCCCCATGGGTCATTTGACCACAATGGACTACTTTACCTTAGTAGTTGCCAAAGGTTTCACACAATGGCAAAAATAGGAGTTGTAGCAGGGTTGATCAAAGGCATCCATCTTGCCAAAAGCGAAAGGCAACAAGTAATTGCCCAGTTTGCAAACAACCTCTCCCTAAACGTGCTAGGGGAACAAGCCCCAACACGACAAATGATCGTCCTACTTGACAAATTCTATCTAGCCTCTGGACCAGTTCTAAATTGGGGCAAGTTGCGGGGCTATTGGTACTTGGGTCCAAACAACAAAAGACCAGATGGATGAATCAATTAGACATTGTTTGAATGGAAGGAGATAAACTTAGCAAATTCTTAAGGACTCCTTTGGCCTTAGCCCTGCAGCCTCTTCGGTAGACAACTTCCACAAAGAAAGAACATCAAAACAGCTACAACATCGGTGCATTGCAAAAATCAACTCTACGGGAAGGGAATTATAGTCAACAGAGTGCTTCTCTCCTCCATCATGTTCTTTTTTAGCCAGATGGGGCGACACATTGGCAAGAATTAAAAAGGTGACATCCTCGGTGCAAAGCTACATGTGGTCCGGCTCCATACACCGCTCTAGAACCAAAGTGGCTTGGATTTAATGTTGCCAAACAAGAGACAACAGGGGGATCAACATGATCAATCCTCAGGATGCACTTATTGTGTTAATGGTCAAGTGGGTCTTAAAAGCATGCAAACCAGGTACTTCTAATTTACATATCTTGTTGAGGTTCCGCTTGAGCAGCTTCCAACCTTATCCCGGTGGTCACTGGGCCCACAATATGGAGTTTTTTGCAATTGCACGTGCCCAAGCCCAAAAATTCAACTACATAGAACAAAGTCAGCACCTCTCGGAAGAAGCTGCAGCCTGACCTAAGACTAGTGCGATCGAAGACCCTTGAAAAGGTGGGAGGCAAAAGATTTTGGTTGTCCTAATTTGTCCCAGTAATTGGCCCAAGCTTCTCTAAAGCGAGAGTTGCCCAATTCCACCAAGAAAGTTTGCAAAAAATCCAAGATGCTTAATACCAAGGGCGGTTACTAACTGCTCATGAAGCTTGTGACATATTTGGTTTGTGACCAACAGATTCAGTGGTGTGGCTCGTAGCTATCTCGGCAATCTAGGCTCAATGGGAAGCGTTGCTTACAGATCCGTTGCCTTGAGCCAAGCTAGGTGAATGGATGGTGTGGTATTTCAATGGTAACGCCCTTTTGCCCCACACTGTTGTCCAGATTCCCTTGGGCGGCTCCACACACATTGGAAGCCCACTTTGCAATTGGCCATTGGATTGGAAATCTCCAGGATTCACTATCCTCTGAAAATCCAACATGTTGCTAGCCAATCCCTCTGAGAGTCGGGCTTGCAGAGACCGTGTCTTAACTGGCGAGTTTCATAGAGTCAGAACTGTTGAGATTTTGAAAGGGCCAGAAAAGACTGCAGTTTGCCTCTTCTATAGCAAAATTGAAGGCATGGAGTGGAATCCTAGGAAACTTGAATGGGACGGGGGAGGACAGGAACTACCCTTCATGGGATTCACTGCAAGATTAGGACACAACTTGCTGAAGAAGCTGCACAAGGTGCCCAACACAATGGTTGAAAAATGGGGTGGAGCTCTTCCCATTGACTTTTGATTGCTGTGAAAAACAGTGTGGCCTCTAGAATGCAAGAAGCAAGGAATTTGGCATGCTACGGCTCATATGGCAGAAGCAGTGGCAGTAAACAAATGGAGGGGGAGGATCAATGACGGAACTGACACTAGTTGCCCTATGTGCCCTCGGCGATTGGAGGAGACAATTTTCCATTGTTTATGGGAATGTCTCCCGGCCCAAAGCGCATGGCAATGGGCCATCCACATTATGAACGTGTTGTTGTTGGTGCAAATGCCCAAGGCCTGTAGAGACCACTAATTTAGAGACATGGGATTTTTTCTATCAATATTCTCCAAAATTTCAATCCTTCAAAAGCTTCTGGCTTGAAATTTACACGACAGTCATCTGGTGTCTTTGAACTAAGTGGAATGGTATGGTATTCAACTCAATCAAGTGGTCCCCGGAGCATCTACTCCAGCACATTTGGAGAGAACTCATCGATTACGGATGGGCCGAGTGGGTCAACGTTTGCTCCAAGAAGAAGAGATCTCCGGACACGTGTCGCAAACTACTCAACGCCTTTACTAGGAGGAGATGCAAGTTCAATGTATTTGCTAGAATGGAAGCCGGGCGACCTTACTGGGCAACATCCAGCGCGAGTGCCGGCTTTATTTTTCAGCCACCTAAGAATTCTCCGGATGCAACGTGACAAGGTTGGGGCCGCCTCGCAGCCTCTCGTTGTAATGTGTCCTTGGTTATCTTTGTCTTTGTTGGTTGTCAGTCCAAATGGATGGGGGTGTCTATCGGTTTGGAGTCTTTGTTTGCTTCCACTAGGCCACTTGTGTCTGATATTTTCTTACTTTCTAGAGCCTCTCTAACAACCCTAGCTAGTCCCCTTGTCAAAAAAGGTAACCTCCAAAAAGTAGATTTGTAACCTTTTACTGATCCCAATTGGCGCTAGCGTTAGATGGATTTTTTATGCCGGAATAGGAGGTTGAGGGAACCTTAGACTAAATATAGCCTTCTGAAGCCAATGGCGCAATCCGATTGTGATTTGGAGTTGATTTCCAAATGTTAGAGTTATGGACTAGCGTAAAATCCCAAAATAGGTGAAAATCCCAAAATAAATGAAAATTTAAAGTGATAGGATTACCTAGGTTTTTTGAAAGGAGGTGGGTGCTTTCAAAGAGTATAAAAGGGCATCCATTTCCCTCTCAAACCACCCCCATTTTTGTTTTGAATCCGTAGGGTCCAATTTATGTCGGATTTTTTGGCGTTTTAGCCAAAAACCTTAACGGTGTGTTTTTGGAACACTTTTGTTGATATTTTTAAGCTTTGTGAAGGTCCTTGGGGGTCCTTCCAAGTTGTGTGTATCTCTTTGTATTCTTATTGTGGACGCTACTATAGTCACGGATTATCTTCCGGGTGTTTTTGCTCTTGTATTAATCCTAGAGCAATCCCCCACCGTACCTTGGTGATGCCACTTTAGGGGGCCTTTAGCGTAGAGTTTTGAGTCTTGTACTAACGTGTCTTGCACAATTTCGTGTGTGCTAAGATTAACTAACAACTGGTGGCACTAGGGCGTCTTGTGCATCTTTGTTGGTGAACTAGTCTCTATCAAAAGTTACACTTGCTTGCTTGTGGGTCCCTCTTAGATGGTGAAGCTTTGACTTAATGGATTAGAAAAATTTGGTGTCTTTCACAAAATCCTTGGGACAGCAAAGCTTTGACTTAGTGGGTTAGAAAAGTTTGGTAGTTTTTACAACAAATATCGGGTACCCCCTCCTCCTTTATGGAAATCTAGGTCCGGCAATTAGTTTCCAAATATCCACGAAGGAGTCTACATTTGGTTTCCAATATCCAACAAAAAATTAAGCAAGCTTGACTCCAGCAAGCTGGCACCAACCAACCAGATACCAACGGCCGGGCACCAACCAAGTCGGCACTAGCAGTTGGGCTACCTCTCATTCTCTTTTTTTAATTTTTTCCTCTCTCTCTTAATCAAAGAAAAAATCCCAAATTAAAGGGGGGGAGAAGGAAGAAAGATTAAAAGTGGAATTAATTAGAAGTAGATTAGGTAGATAAAAGAATAGAGGAGGTAGAGTAGACTAAGTAGGAAAGAAGTAGGATTAGTTAGAGTAGAAGTAGATTGAAAGAAAGAAAAATAGACTATAGAACCAAACTAAAGAGGTAGAAGAGGATGAAGAATCGAAGGAAATGTAGTACAATTTAGGAAGCAAGACCTCATTACGCTTTCATACACCCAAAACAACACCATCACACATTCTCTTGCATTCACCAATGTCTGAAAGCTCTCAACTAGGTCGCCTTGCATTGTGGAGAAGAAGGGAAGAGAGGAAGATATAGGATTAGGAAGCAAGGAGATAGGGTTAGATAGAAAATCTCAAGGCTTTTTCTTGTCCATTAGAAGAAGGATTAGGTATTTATTGGGCATAAGTGCCCATTAAACCTTGCCTTGGAGGGCAAGCGAGGATGGTTGGAAGCCACTAGCACTGTACGCGCGTTAGGAGGAATCATGGCTAAAGAAAAGAAGGGATCAAAGAAGGAAATAAGGAGAAGAGATAAAGAAAAGAAGAAAAGGAAAGGAAAAAAAGAGGAAGAAGAAAAGGAAAGGAGAAAAAAAGGGAATTAACTAGATCCAAGAACTTGTATTAAAGAATCAAGCTTTTTCAAAAGAAATGCGAATCTAAACATTTGACAAATACCAAGGGGAGCAAAGTGGTGGAAGGAGGGAACCTCAACAACCTCATCAATGACCTTCAATTCAATATGGGTACTAAACCCTGCTCCTTTCCATTTAAATTCACCTAAATTAGCAAGTCCAAGTTGAAGCCGAGGACTAGAGTAGGTAGGACAAAAAGTCAAGTTCATTTTGAGTTTAGAACCTTATAGTAGGGGTTTGGAGGTTTTCAAAAAGGTAAACTGTTCTAGCTAGAATATCTATCTATGATGCTATGCAATTCGTAGTTCCAGATGTTCATACAATATGTATGGGATACGTAGAACTTGGAGTCAAAACAAAGAAGTTGTGGCAGATGAACTTCTGCATATAAATTGGATGAAATATATCTAGGATCATCCAAAAGGGATGAAAATGAAACTCTAAGAAGTAAAAAAATCTAACAAGTAAAATAAAAATAAAAATCAGATTGAGGGGATAAATCAGTGGTAATTAGCAGATGAAGTTTTCAATGCCAATTAACAACCAAACTTCATCCATTTATAACTTCCGATAGAAAAAGTTGATTTAGAAGTAAAATAGTAATTCGGAATGGTAAAAATAAACTCGTCAAAGCATAAATGTAAAACTGTCCAAGATCAGTAAAAATCCAGTGAATTCTTATTGCTAGATAATTTAGGAGTTAACCCCTAAAGGACCAACATGCGTTTTTTGGTTGTATAGAAATTTTGGGCAGGTTCGTGTGACTAGAGATATCCATATTTGAGGCTGAAATTTTAATAGAAGGTGGGGGCGAGGAATATCTTCATGTGTACCAAGTTTCATGACATTTTGAAATACGAGTCAAAAGTTGTGACCTAATATGTTACTTTTTTTCGTAATCGGGCAGTTTGGGCAGATCAGAAAAAATCATTTTTTCCGGAATTTTTTTTTTGAAATTGGTTCTCTACATTTATGTATACTTAAAAAGCTTTGAGTCACTCCATTTCAATCAATGAGTCAAAAGTTATGAGGGTTTTTGGTTTGCGGGCAGTTATGGATTCTCTACTCTAAAAAAAACTTTAAAGTTGTTTATTTAACTCAATTTTCAATATTTTTGGAAAAAAATAAAACCCTAGGATGTAGATTGATTATTACAACATTACAACCGGTGGGATTGGCATTTTTTAATTCCATGATTAAATTTTTAACAATTTAGTATTTTGAGTCATTTTCTACTTCTTTCTACTTACTATTTTTTTCCTATATGTTGTACAATTCCAAATGATGTGAAATTTTTCATGCATATAGACAACTTGTTTAGGAAACTAAATTCAAAGAAGCACCACCTTTATCGGCATTTTTCATTGAAAAGTGAGCTTGCAAAGTGCAGCTGCCCGGTTTTTCGCAGGATTGAAAAAATGGTTTTCAAGACTTTGAATGCTTATATCTTATGATCCACACGGTGGAATTTTCTGAAATTTTTACCACATGTTTTCAAAATATCATACTACAAGATCCTATGGTTACATGTGTCAAAAATTGTTTTTTTCCAAAAATTTGGTAGTTGTATTAGAAATGGCAGTTTTGGAGCGTTTTTGGTGATTACATAGTCATGAAACTTTAGGGGTTAAACAAGGTTAATAAGGGTAAAATTTTATCAAGTAAAAATTTTGAGATAGAAGTAAATAGAAGTAACTTAGACGAGTCCAGAACCAATCTAAATTTGGGAAAAGCTTAAACAACCTAAAAGAAACAAGGAATGAAGTTTGGGACAAGGATTGGATGAGGTCAAGGGCATTATAATCATCCAGGGCCAAATCAAGTATCTAAATAGAAGACCCCAAATCCAACCCCTAGTAAAAATCTCAAGTAAAATTGAAAGTAGGAACCATTAGAAAACCATGGTTGAAGTTTGAGATACCAATTAGTGGTCAAACTTCATTTGTGCATAAATTTTGCCAAGAGTATTGGATTTGAATGAATTTTAGAATTTTTTGAAAATGGCATAAAGTCCCCTACGATCTAAAGGTACTAAATTTAGAATATCAGTTTATATACTCCAAAACCATTGCGGCCTAATTAGTATCCAAGTTGTGTTTTTCACATTAATTAGAACTTTTGGAGTCTTTTGCAAGGTGGTTGGATGTTTAGGTATAAGAGAAGATCCATTGCTTGGAAGGCACAATGGACCTGCGCTTAGGCACCCACTTAGAATAGAAATTCATATTGAAATCTAGAACCTGCACTAGAAGAAAATTGCGTTGCTCTTTATACGCTCTCAACAAGCTCTCAACAAAATCTAGCTAATGTTTTTTTGTTAGAAACATACAAGAAGAAAACTAAAAGAAAACTGCGTCAATTTTAACAAAATCAAATTGACATGGTTGTTGCGTCCAATACAAAATCTATGTTTTTTAACTTCTTTCAATGCAAATTTTGCATTGGACACAACAAACACATCAAGTTGGTTTTGTTGAAATTGATGCAGTTTTCTTATAGTGTGTTTCTAACAAAAAACATCAGCTAGATTTTGTTGAGTCAGTGCTTGTTGATAGCGTATGGTGAGCAACGCAGTTTTCTTCTCATGCTAGTTGTGTACGTCTATTTACCAAGGTGGATAAATGAACGCCCATAAGGTCACAAGTTGAAGAAGAATCAAAAGAACTTTTCTATACTATAATCTATAATTGACAAGTTATCAACAATACCAAGATTGAATATACATAAAATTCTTTGTAGCAAGCTAGGCCCAAAAGATAAAAAGACTATATACAATTAATGCTCCTAAAAATGGTTGAGTAGAGTTGGAGCAACTTACAAAACAAATTGAAGATGAGTGAACAATGTTTGAAAAAATCTTCAAAACAAGGCCAAAATGAAAAGAAAATTGACCATTATTTCTATACTTTAAGTAGTAAGAACAAGATTGATCCAATACAAGAGTCTTAAAAGCAATGCCAAGATAACAAAGAGGTTTAAAACAATATTACAACATCCCAAAATCTAACCAACAACGATTGATGTAGAGTTGAATAGTGACAATACTTTCCAAAGCAAAGTCAAAAAGATAAGAAGATTGTATAATGCTCCGGAATATGTCAATTGAATATATTCATCTTACACATTTCTATGTCAAGTTTTTCTTAACTTCTTTTCTTCATAGTTCTTTAGTTATAGTCTATAATGCTATTGCTAGGATGTATACTTTTAGGCACATTTTACTTCAATATTTATTCTTGCAGTCAAGTATTTTTATCAATCTTTATGAAAGTAGTATATATAATGAATTTCATTGCTTGATAACAAATAGGAATTTATGAATTTATTATTGTACATTACAAGAATATTTTAAAGCAATATAAATTGTTGCAAAGGCTAGATTGTACATAATTTTTTTCAATAATCTCTTTATTATTAAATCATATTTAAGATTCTTAGTAAAGGTTCTTTTAGAGTTTAATGTTACATATTATGATGCTAGTACATAGCAATATTTTTGAGTTTTCATTACAAAGTCTATACAATTTTTAAATGAAAGACATAAAATTTACAATATTTAATTGATTCTTATTGTGCAATATCTTATGAGTCATACAATGAACTTGTTTGCTAGTAAAATTCAATAACTTTTGAAAAATTGCCATTTGCAGAGACAAAAAAACAAGATGGAAAATATAGAATAACTAATGGTCATTCTTTCCATGTTACTAAAGTCCGATTGGTGATTTTAGAATGTTATGATTTTGAAATTTCAAATACTAAATTCTTATAAACTATGAATATAAAAATTATAAATTCAAAAAATAATAATTTTATAATTTATGATTTTTTGCCTACATATTAGCAAATTTATCAATTTATGAATTTTTAAAATAAATTTTAATAATGTTCACTAAAATTCTAATCATTTTTTATATTTAAATTAAAATGTATACAAAATGAATTTATAAACCCACAATATTGCAAAAGAAAAGGATTGAATCCAATGTGATAGATTTTAAATTGCTCTATCTAGTCAATTCTATTTTAGAAAACTTGACAAAGTTCAAAGAATTAGAGACTTAATGCATTGTGGATAATATAACATAGTGATGAACAAAAGTGAGTACATTTCTCACAGATCCAATTTCAGAGACACAAGAAGGCATTTCAATAACCAGTTTATGCAAGCAAATTGTTCATCCCCATCCGTCTAGTACATGAATGTGAAATCAAAAATTAAAAAGCAAATAGGGTTTCCAAACTAAGCCAGTTGAAGATGCTAGGGTTACAATACTTAGTTTCATTAGTTGCCACTCCTCCAACTTCAAAATTGAATTATGTATACTTCACTTTGCAATTTTGTGTGGTTGTTAGAGCGTTGTATAGCTATAAATCTAAAGATTTCAAAGTGGAATTTATCGAGTGAAGCACAATGCCTGCATTCTCTCTCAAGGAAAAGCACCAAGTTGTAGTGCTACTTAGAAGCGGCATTTCTACACAAAAGGTTGCCGCATTACTTGGCATGAGTCAATTGTGAGTAGTACACTTTTGAAAGGAGATAGATGGCAACATTGAGAAGCAAAGAGGAGGGTGCCCAAGAGTATTGAGAGATTGAGAGAAGTGGCAATGTGACACACTTGGAACTGCATTTGCAATAGCAAAACAACTTCAAAAGAAAATAGGTAAACAATTGTCAAACATTACCATTAGATGTGCTTTGAGAGAGGCATGTTTGAATGCACAAACGTAACAATAGAAGCCACTTTCTAAGCGTAAAAATATTCTTGTATGTTGAAGTTTGCTCAAAGGTATGAAATTTGGACAATTTGTGATTGAAAACGTGCTACTTTTAGTGATGTGACAAAGATACACACGTATAACCTTGATGGTAGGTCATAGTGTTGAATTGGAGATGGTGAAAGCATTAGACCAAAACATACATGGTTCTCATATTTTGAAGCATGGTGGAGGGTCAATTATGATTTGGGATTATATTAGAGCTTTTCAACTATGATCTATGCACAAAATCAAATGTTATATGGATTAGCATGGATTTAAAAAAAATATTTTAAAATTCCTTGAAGGACACTATACACAATTACAATTTGGATTTTAATACAGTGATTTTTCAATAGGATGATGATCCAAAATATAGCCAAGAGCAAGCAACAATGGCTCACATAAAAGCCATTTCAACTCCTCCAGTGTGTACAATCACCCGATTTAAATCCCACAGAGGATATTCAGACACTTAAAAAATGTTGTTTGAATGAGTTTTGGGTGATGGCAAGTAACTCATGTATTATTTTCTACTACATCTTACGTATTGATTTGTTTTTTGCGTTTTGTCTCCAAATGACTCAAGATATACAGGTAAGTTATTCATAGCTATTTTATATTTTCATTTTTTTTTCATTTTTCATAAATGTTTTATTGTCCAAAAAATAGCCCCCAATTTTTGTCACACTTGTCAATTTATGGGTATTTACTATTTAGTAAAAAAGGAATTTGGAGCTGAAATTTGGAGGGGATGGTTTTCCAGTATACTTGTAGCATGGAGTCCACAAAGAGAGTTTCCTTCTATTTGCATTTTGAAATGAGTATAATATTATTTTGGTGGTTCTTTTGGTGAACCACCATCCCCACAGAGTTGTTACAAATGGTCATTTTTAAAATACATACAGTTCCAGGTTTCTTTAAAATTAAAACATCTAAGTATATATTTTTGGAGATTTTGCACTTTTTCAGTTCTCCTATTTAGAGAATTTTCCTATGCTTTATCTTTCTAGGGTACAATCTTCTCAAAGATGTATGCAACTATACATTTGCCATATTTTTATTTTAAAAATGATTTTTTTTCTAATTTTAAAGTATTCCAAAAAACTGAACATGAATATTGAGAAAATGCAACAAAATCAGGAGGTGTTTCTTGCAATCATCTTTTTCTACACTTCTAGGAGGAATCAAAGATTTGTACAACCATGTATACATTGTGTATCCTAGTTTGTGTGTGGAGGATTGCATGACACTCTAAAAGAGCATGAAAGAGCATGCTTCAAAGAGTTGATGTTGTTTTGAAGCTAAAGGCTATTGGACAAATTGCAAATCAATAGATTGCTCAAACAAAATTGAATATTTGTACATAGTGTCATATTTTCCTTTGTAGCCAACTTTCTTCATGATAATATAATTTGCAGTTTTACATACACAAATCTTTATTGTATCATATCCAAATTTGTTTTGGGGGAGGTTAATTCCATTGCCTATGGTCTCCTCAAATTGGGCTTGCTTAGAATGTACTTCAATGTACAGAAAGACGATTGACTTCAAAAGATACCGTTGTAAATGGATTCTAAATTGAAGCAATGGAATTAAAACCCATTGTGGATGTAAGGACTTGTAAAGAGGTCTAAAATAATCATGACAATAAATTCAAACTTTTAATAGATGAAAAGATAAACTAAAGCGATGTCAAAATATCAGCAACTTCGAATTCTACATTTTTAGTCATGTGTCTTAATTTCATTGAGTTTTGTCATGCACCTTAGCCACAAATGGACCCTTCATATGCCAAGGCATAAAATAAATATATAAGCAAGCTTCAAGAAGGACCTACCAGGTCAAGTCATTGAAGTGGAAGGTAATGAGTTATAATTGTTCTTCATGACTTCACCTAATGGAATGGACATTATCTAACATAATTTAATTGCATGGAATTTGAGCCTTTTAATTGCTTTAAGATTTCAAAATGCTCAAACAAAAACAACAAAAAAACAACTCTAGTTCTTTGTTTTTGAATGCATATCTAGTTAAGGGTCAGTATCAAAATTCTAGTATTATTGGTCTCATCTTTGTTCTATGTTCTTCTTTGCTAAGCATAAAATAGCACAATGTTTAACTCCTAAATGTCTTTGAGCTCAATTTAGTCATTAGCTCAATTTGAAATTATATCAAAGTTTCAAATTTGCAATTCTATTACACTCAGGACCATGTATTATCTATTAGTTTTGAATGATCTCCATTAGTCATATGATAAATTATAATTGCTGTAATAAGATAGTAAAATATAAAATTAAATGATAATTAACAAAAATATTTCAATTAATTTGAAATTTCTTCAAGAAGTACAAATAACAATAAAGAATATAGTGAAAATTTTCAAGAGTTATTATTTTTTTTAAGATTAAATATGGACAATTATGTTTTTCCATTAAGTAGTGCGTGCACAATGTTGTAGTGGTAGCAGTTTTTTTTGAGGCTACCAATAACCATTTTGTTCTTTGAAAAGGGATGAGTTACCAAATAATAGGAAAATAAGAAAATGAAAAAAGAATTTGATAGCCTAATTTGTCGTATTCACATACAAATGGTGCACAAGTAGGGGCAATTTACCAATTTTACACCAATATGTAAGTTGTGTAGGTAAAGGTTTTGATGAGGAAGCTCTTTATATTACACAAGTAGTACATGCCCTCTAGAAATTGCATAAAAAATTGCTTATAACCATCCATTAGTCTTCTACCATGGACTTTGACACTAGATTTTGGCATCAAAGTCATATTGTATTGAATTTTTAATCTCATATAATACTTAAGCCCTTGAAAAAACCACAACTTTGGAGGGAGGGACTCTTTCAACGTCAAATTCATTGGTAGGTTTTTGACTTGTATTTGGGATTGATGTTGGAAGGAGAATTTAGACTTTTTATTGATTTTAGTAAGAATTATTAGAACTTCAAAATGACAATGGGGATATAAGAAGCAAGTTGAATTGTGGGCTCAAGATTAGGGCCTCAACAGTTGTTGAAGATGTTCAAGGATCAATACTTTGATCATGGATTAAATCTTTTTGGCAATCATTGTGGTAGGACTTTATACATTGTAGTCATGTTTCAAAATTGGATGTCATAAATTTGACTACATTAATACTATTTGAAAGTTGTATATAAAATGATAGTTGTTATGTGAGAGTTTTGAAACTTGTAGCATCCACACAAACTTTTGATTCTTTAATTTACTATTTCATTGATATTTTGGTAAAATATTTTGTCTTATTTAGCATTGTAGCCAAGGACTTTAGTTACTATGAAATTATACATTGCTTTTGCAAAAAACTTATTGTCTCAATTCTATATATCTTTAATTTGTAAGGCAGATAGATTTTGAACTTTCTATTCTACCTATAGAAAATCAACTTTTGTTGTCAAAAGATCCCCCAAATAATATGGGTCTCCATTTGAATTCAACAAAAAGAATCAAAACATGCCACATCTTGTCTTTTTCACAAAACTTGTAGCCACCATGGTTGCCAAACTTCAAATGAAAAAAAACATTGAGTGGTAGGTAATAGTCATAATATCATTAACAAAAAGACCGAAATAGAACTTTGACAAAGTAATATTAAAAATATTTGCATTAGCAATCTTGAAAAAGTTTTATTGTCATTGAACTATTTCAATTGGCTCCTATAGTGGCTTTTCAAAGGTTGAAAGTTCATATTCTAGGTGATGAAGATGAAGAGAATTTTTGCATGGGCATTGGGAATGAAAAAAGAAAGCTGAACTATACTTATAAACATACTTATAAACTACTCTAAAGTCACAAGAAGTTGAATTAGGGGAGACAATTTGTTAATTTAACTACTTAAAAACTAGATATTCAAATTTTGAAGAACTAACGAGGGCAAATAAAATCTTGATTTTTATGCATCTAGATAATTGAACGTAGAGTTTTGTTCCACTTAGGTATAGATTATCAAAACTTTTATTTTTCAAATATTCAATAATTCATACGAAACAAATATGTTTCACTTCAAACTTAACTTTTTGAATTCAAACTATGATGCTTCAAAAATAATTTAAATGAGGAGCTATAATAAAATATTCAAAAATCATCATAATTAAGACTTAAGATTTTGAATTGTTGTAAGAATTACAAATGTTCAATCTACAATTAGTTTTCAAAAGAGTTTTTAATTTTTATTCTAAATTATATTTATAAATATTGTTAGAATAATTGTAGATCCAACAATATAGATGTGATATAAAGATCATATGTTATAATTTTTGTTTAAAAATTATCATAAAATTTTATTCTTTTAAGTTTTATTTTGTAATGAATATTCACTTAAAGATTTGAAAATTAGACTCCCCATTGTCTTTGAGGGGTTAAAGTCAAGTCCAAATTTGCAAAATTAATCCTTTGTACCTTAGTTATATTGAAGTCAAAGTATCAAAATTAAAGAAAACAAAAATTATTCAATTTAATGAAGAATTTCACTTGAAAATTTCATAAAATCACTAGATGATTATTTTTATCTTTTTTAAAATTTTATTTTGATGTCAATGTCTATTTGGAATTAGCAAAGAAATGCATTGTAACAATGCAATGTAATTTAACTCTCCAAAGTAAATTTTTTTTTGACATTGAGTGAATTATAAAAATGCCACATACCAAATCAAATTTGAGATTATGATACACTACAATATTCAAATTCAACTGACTCTACTAAAGAAGACTCCATTGGACTTCTTTCTTTACCACAATGAAAAATCATTCAAATTTCTTCATCCAAATAAATGAAAGTGAGTTCATTGCAATGATAATATACAAAGATTTCAAGTTGAATAATTTTTTTTTAATGCAAATGTAAGTTTCTTCTAACATTCTTGAAATGTCTAATTCAAAGCAAGATTGTTGCATAAATCTATGGCTTGACATTGATTAGATTTTAAGACTTTAAGATCTTGTCCATTTCTTATTAGGCCAGTAAATGATAACTAAAGATTTCAAAAAATGAACAAGATTGCAAGCCTTTTCATTGGTTTCAATGCTTTGCTATGTTAATTTGTGTACAGTTAAAGAATTTGAAGAGACGTTTTTGTTTTGAAGTTGTCAAATGTAAATCCATTCTAATCCAAATAGTATTATATAAAACTATGCAAAATTAAAATGTAGCATCTTTGAAGAATACTAGATGCAATTTTTTAGATAAATTATTTATAAATTTTTAGATACAATAATTAACTATATATTTCATTTGTCTACCTACGGGTAATTTCAATTTTGGATAATCTTCATATTAGAAAGACCACTTATAATCCTTTATTTTAGCTGGTGCTTTGCAAGTAATGGCCATCCCACCAATTGTAATGGTCAATATCAAAATTAGAAAAAAAAAAATCTTATTGAATGGTTCTAACTTGCCTTATAGGGTAAGTAAACCTAAGAATCAACAATTCTTTTATTGAAAATATGCCTTGTGTTGTCCATATTGCATTGACAAATAACTGGAAGGAAGGATCTACATAGGTCAACATTAGTCAAAGAAAGCAATGTATTGCCAAAAAAATAAATCTACTGACATTGTTCCTTACTTAATTGTATCCCTTCTCTACAATTGTCTAAACTTGAGTTGTTATGCAAGATAAATATACCTAATATTGTTCTTTGTTTCAACATCAATAGAGAGAGCAATGTATTGCCAAAAGAATATGCTACTAATAATATTCCTTGCTTAATCGTGTCCCCTCTCTACACTTGTCCAAGCTTGAGTTGTTGTGCAAGATAGGTATACCTAACATTATTCATTGTTTCAACATTAGTTCGAGAGAGTGGTGTACAGTAAAAGAAGGAAGCTATTGATAGTGTTCCTTGCTCAATCGTGTCCCTTGCTCAATTGTGTCCCTTCTCTACACTTGTCCAAGTTTGAACTGTTATGCAAGATAGGTATATCTAACATTGTTTATTGTTTCAACATTAGTCAGAAAGAATGATATATTGCCAAAAAATAAGCTACTGACAGTGTTCCTTCCTTAATTGTGTCCCCTTTTTATACTTGTCCAAGCTTGAATTATTAAGAGCATCTCCACTCGTCTTGCACATTGGATGACTTGTAGCCACCGGCTTGCAAAATTGCCCCACCCGTCTTGCATAATGGATGAACTTGTTAAGAGGCCAAGCCAAAAGCCTCCGGTGGCTTGCAAAACCGGGCTCTTTTGCAAGCCAAAGGGTGGCTTGCAAACCGCATGAGACAAGTGCCTTTTCCACTTTCCCAAAAAGCAAGGACATGATCCGTGAATGTGGACGTAGCTCATTGGATGGCAACAGCCTCTTAAGAAGCCGTGGGTGGGGCGACCCTTCTTCTCCGGCTTGCAAAATGGACTGCTAGGCTTGCAACCTGGCTTGCATTTTGTAAGCCGGGTGGTGATGCTCTAAGCAAGATAGGTGTATGTAATGATGTTCATTGTTTCAACATTAGTTTAAGAGAACGATGTATTGCCAGAAAAAGAAACTATTGATAGTGTTCCTTGCTCAATTGTGTCTCCTTTCTACACTTGTGCAAACTTGAGTTGTTATGCAAGATAGGCATACCTAACATTTTTTTCTATTTCAATCAGTGAGAGAGAGAGATGTATTGCCAAGAAAATAAACTACTAACAATGTTCCTTGCTTACCCCCTAAAGGACCGACGCCCTTTTTCTGCGAAAAAATAGTCAAATCTACCATTTCTATAGCAAAAAGTAAAAAAATTTGAAAAATGTTTTTTTTTCACATCTAACCGTAGGATCATACACCTAACTAGTATGAGAGTGTGTGGGAAAAATTTCAGAATTTTTGACCGCACAAATTGCAAGATATCTGCGTTTAAAGTGAAAAAAACAAAATTTTCAGCACATTGCGGGACTAGATTTTTTGACTTTGAACATTTTTAACTTAAAATTTTTGCACTACAGAGTTTTGAGCTTTAAATATTTGTAGTAGAGAATTGAGTTGAGAGTCTAGGCAAAAAAAAATTTCAAAAATACTCACTTATCATTCTTTAAAAAATTGTTAAGTAGAAGTAGACATGAGATAGAAGGAAAATCTAAAATATTCATATATTTTAGATGGAATCAAAATGCACTAATTCCAAAGGCAAGATTGTTCTATCAAGTAATATGAACCATGCAAAAAAAAAAAAACCTGAAAAATTTGAAGAATTGCATTCAGAAATGCATCCTAAAAGTTATTTTTTTCAAGAAGATGCTCTAATTGCACGAAAAACAAGAATGTCCATAACTTTCTCATGACAAATCCAAATGAAATGAATCAAAGCTTTCAAAATAGACAAAAATATAATCTATGAGAAAAAAAATATTAAAAAAAAAATTCAAATTTTTGTCCATTTTTTTTGGTTGCCTGGGCTGCCCGCCATCCCCTATTTTGAGCTTATTTGGTCATAACTTTTTTTCCTGGGCACCAATTGTGAAAAAATTTATATTTCCACAAAGCTAATCAGTTTTTCTATTTTCAAAAAAAGTTTCAAAAAATCATGACAAAGTTTCAGTCCGTAGGTACCTGCCCGAAAACGCATTTGTCCCTTGAACGGACAACAGTCCTTTAGGGGTTAATTGTGTCCTCCTCTATACTTGTCCAAGCTTGAATTTTTAAGCAAGATAGGTATACCTAACATTGATTTTGCTTCAACATCAATCAAAAAGAGTGATGTATTGCCAAAAAAATAAGCTACTGAGAGTGTTCCTTGCTTAATTGTGTCCCCTCTCTACACTTGTCCAAGCTTGAGTTGTTATGCAAGATAGTTGTACCTAACATTGTTCTTTGTTTCACCTCCAATAGTCTTGGGCACACTTCGGGTAGAAATTTTCAAGATCTACCACTTTTCAAGAAATAGACAAGATTGTAATTCATTTGTTTGAATGCTTTGTTATATTCATTTGTATACATTTAAAGGATGTTTATGATTAAGTTTCCTTGACGTTAAGAGAAAGGGAGGTGCATTCGGCTCATTTGGAGCTTCTTTATTTTGCAAAATCGGTCGGGCCAATTATGATGTTGATTCTGCTTGCAAAAAATGTCAATGATGCCTATTTTGCCAATATGCCCCCCTACTCTTAACACCAGAGAGCAGGCAGGGGTCTGTAGATTCTGCAAACCAGCTCGCCCTACGGGCTCGCCTCAAGGCTTGCTGGTCTGCAGAATCTGCAGACCCTTGCCCGTTCTCTAGTGCATTATGTTCCATGATAATGCTCTTGAGACTCAAAGCTCTCAAATATTTGGCTACAACCCATTAGTACACTTCCAAACCAACACCCTACAAATCAAACAATCTACAAATCAAACAATCTACGAATCAAACAATGAATCAGGGTAGTTTTGTTGCTGATTTCGAGTTCATACTTTATTTACCGGTACAGTACTTACCTTTTGAGTGTACACTACAGTACTTAACTTTTGAGTGTACACTACAAAAGTTAACTTTTGAGTGTACTACTTAACTTTTTTTAAATGGGCCATTGTACCGGCTCTTAAAACTAGGCAAACTGAAATCTCCAAACGAATAAAGTGAGCAGAGACAAATACAACCTAAAGAAGTCGGGGATTGGCACACTGTTTGCTGTACACCCCCCTACAAGAAAGGTTGATGCCCCCCTTTTGCACCCTTCAGGTTTTGGGACATTACTTTAAACATAATTGACATTTCTTGTTTTCATCAATCAACATTTATGTCTAACCCAATCTCCCTCAAGTAGACCAAACTTTCAATTTCAAAAAACCAAAACTCCATTTTTGGTGAATTTTTTTAATTTTTTTCACGGTTTTACATGAAAATTCATAGAAAAATATTAATAATGAATTTTTTTAATTTAATTGTGGGGATACATAGGAAACATCCAAACGCATATCTTTTCTTCAACAAGCATCTCCAAAAAAGTTTCACAATTATCATGGCAGAAGTTACAGTGGAGGCGTGAATAGTGCACAAAATTCTGAAAATTCATATCTCTTTATTGTAACTTTTGCCATGATGGTACAATTATCTCACACATTTGAGCATGATGGTACAATTACTTTATAAAAATCTAATTACAATAAAGAGATATGAATTTTCAGAATTTTGTGCACTATTCACGCCTCCACTGTAACTTTTGCCATGATAATTGTGAAACTTTTTTGGAGATGCTTGTTGAAGAAAAGATGTGCGTTTGGATGTTTTCTATGTATCTCCACAATTAAATTAAAAAAATTCATTATTAATATTTTTCTATGAATTTTCATGTAAAACCGTGAAAAAAAATTAAAAAAATTCACCAAAAATGGAGTATTGGTTTTTTGAAATTGAAAGTTTGGTATACTTGAGGGAGATTGGGTTAGACACAAATGTTGATTGACGAAAACAAGAAATGTCAATTATGTTTAAAGTAATGTCCAAAAACCTGAAGGGTGCAAAAAGGGGGCGTCAACCTTTCTTGTAGGGGGGTGTACTATGCAGTCCACTACAATGGGGTCCAAAAATCTTAGGAATTTTGTTGTGAAGGCAGATTCAACAAAAAGTTCATGAACTTTCAAAAGCTTCTAGCATATTTTAAAATGGACAGATTTCCAAACCACAAACCACAAATCGCATTGGAATCTTAGTGAAGATTACTTGATGATCATAACAAATACTCCGTCCATCCCAAAATGATCTTCCTATTCCAGGACAAAATGTTCCAAATTAAGGCTGAAAAAAACAATTTAAAAACTCATTGTGTTGTAATTAGAGTTTGGTGCACTCTTATTGTCCTAGAAACTTTGAGTTTGGGAGCCCTTTTCAAAGTGTGGTTTTGGAGTACTAAAAAGCAAAAAATTTGGGGCATTTTCAAGGAGTACCGGTGGGCATTTAATTGTTGAGTGTGAGTTTATTATTTTATGGGGAGTTAGTATGAGCCCAAGTCCCTATGTGGACCTCTATTCTGCCTCTTAGAGTTTCATCTCCTTCAATTGGGCAACACTAAAAGAGATGCAAAAAATAAGAACGAATTGTGTTGATTGACCCCTGCAATCATTTCATTTGTTATTTGGTTGATGATTACATAGATGGAAGGGAAACTACTACTCGGAGTTGTTTTCTTGGTCCCATGTGTCATAATCTTATTAGTCCCTACCTTGAAAAAACACATTCCAAACTTAGATTGGATTTGTTTAGGTTTGTTCTAGCTAAGGTTGGAAATAGTACCCCCTATAGATTGGGAATGGGTCCAAATCGACAATGGGTGCCTCTACTTTATTTGACCACAACTTGTTTTTTTTATTGGCTCTAGAACCACATGCAAGAATCGTTTCTGTTGTATTTCATATGAAGTTAAACAAACAACATTGTCCATGAAAGGATACATAAGAAATGTCCGTAACCTTGTCATCCGACAATTTTGGACAAAATGGAAGTAAATTCATTTAAAAGTGTAGATACAAGTCATTTATTTCCAATGAAAGGCAGTCTCTCAGAAATGCAAGTTTTAATAAACGCAACAACACTTGGTACAATACCATATTTATGACTATTCAAGATGATGCTAAGTTCCATCCCTCATTGTATGAAAAAGATAAAAATTTGGTAATTCATTCTAAGGGCCTCTTTACACTAGTGATGAAGAATTCTTCTAGATAGTTATCTTGGTCTTAGCTCTTAACCCCTAAAGGACTAACATGCGTTTTTTGGCTAAATAGAAATTTTGGGCCGGTACATGTGACCAGAGATTTCCATATTTTTGGCCCAAATTTTAACAGAAGGTGGGGATAAGGAACATCTTTTACATGCACTAAATTTCATGACATTTGGAAATGTGAATAAAAAGTTATGGCCTAATATGTTACTTTTTTTGTCACTGGGCAGTCTGGGCAGATAAAAAAAATCACTTTTTTCAAAAACCAAAATTTGAAATTGGTTTTCTAGAATTGTATATATGTAGAAAGCTTTGAATCATCCCATTTTGATTAATGAGTCAAAAGTTATGAAGCTTTTTAGTTTGCGGGTAGTTATGGATTTTTTATTCTAAAATAAACTTTAAAGTCCTTTATCTTACTCAATTTTCAATATTTTTTCAAAAAAATAAAATCTTAGGGTGTAGATTGTTTACTAAAACATTTTCACCATTGGGATTGGTAATTTTCAATTTCGTAATTAAATTCTTGACAATTTAGTATTTTGAATCATTCTCTACTACAATCTACTTATTATTTTTTTCCTATATGTTGTACAATTCCAAATGAAATAAAAAATTTCAAGCATGTAGCCAACTTGTCTATAAAATTTTTTTTAAGAAAAAACACCATTTTGGACATTTTTTTCATCAAAAAGTGAACTTGTGAAGTGCAACTGTCTTTTTTTTCGCAAGGCCAATCAAATGATTTCAGTGAATTTGAATGCTTATATCTTGCAGTCCACGCGGTGGAAATTTCTAAAATTCTTACCACATGTTCTCAAGTCAGCATACTAAAAGATCCTATGGTTACATGTGTCAAAAAAGGTACTTGTACAAAAAATGACAATTTTTGAGTGTATTCAGTGAAAATATAGTCATAGAACGTTAGGGGTTAATCAAGAGCTATGACCAAGAGCCATTATTGTCATCCATTGGTCACTTCCAATAGTGTAAAGTGAACTTAGACCAATCCCTAGGAAGTTGTTTTTTTAAATGAAATTCTAAAAAATAGATTTGATGATTTATTCTTTTCTTTATGCATCTTCTCTCTTTTTTTTTTTACTCTCCTCTTCCCTTCTCTCCTTTCTTTTCAACTCCTAGTAATATTGAACTAGTAAAGATGCCAAGAAATAAAAGAAGAAACTTGTAACCAAAAAAAGTACAAAATTGATTCTTAAAGCAACAGTCAATAGCATATAGTGAAAAATACTATATATAAAAATGACCATGACATTATTTTAGCATATTTTTATAATAGAATTAGCAATAAAAAATGAGACACCAAAATTAAAATTCATTTATTACTCTAAAAACTTCAACAGAATTTTGTTTTTTACAATAAGATTACAATTGTTGTGACAATAATCTATTTTTTGTAGTAAAAAAATAATTCCATAGTAAAAATAACATTCCAATAGTAAAACAATAATTTGATGGTGAAAATAAAACTCCATTAGTAAAACAACACTCTAACAATAAAAACTACATTTAAAGTGGTAACATAGTAGTAAACAACATTAACCCCTAAAGGACCATTGTCCCTACAGGCTGAATTTTTGTTGTGATTTTTTGAAACATTTTTTGAAGTTAGAAAAACTGCTCAGCTTCGTGGGAATATAATTTTTTTTTCAATTGGTGCCTGGGAAAAAAAGTTATGCTCAAATAAACTCAAACCAAGGGACGTGTGGCAACAAATATATATATATATATATATATATATATATATATATATATATATATATATATACATTTTTTTTTTATTTTTTTTTATTTTTTTTTATTTTTTCTTTTCTTTTCTTTTTCTCATAGATTATATTTTTGTCTATCTAGAAAGCTTTGATTCATTTCATTTGGATTTGTTATGAGAAAGTTATGGACAATCTTGTTTTTTGGGCAGTTAGAGCATCTTCCTGAAAAAAAAAAATTGTAGGATTCATTTCTGAATGCAATTCTTACAACTTTTCAGAAAAAAAAGTTCCACAAGGTTTGGTTTTTTGACTAGAACAATCTCACCATTGGGATTAGTGCTTTTTGATTCAATATAAAAGATGTTAATATTTTAGATTTTCCTTCTATCTCGTACCTACTTCTACTTAACAATTTTTTAATATTGAAAATTAAATTTTTTTGGATTTTTTGCTTTCCCTAGACTCTCAACTCAATTCTCCACTATAAAGATTGAAAGCTCAAAACTCTGTACTGCAAAACATTTAAGTTAAAAATGTTTAAAGTCATAAAATCTAGTCTCGCAATGTGCTGAAAACTTGTTTTTTTCATTTGAAACGCAAGTATCTTGCAATCTGTGCGGTCAAAATTTCTGAAATTTTTCCCACACATTGTCATACTAGTTAGGTATAAGATTCTATGGTTAGATGTGGAAAAGAAACAATTTTCAATTTTTTTTACTCTTTGCTATAGAATTGGCAGTTTTGAGTGTTTTTTGGCAGAAAATGGCCTTGGTCCTTTAGGGGTTAAGAGCTAAAAATATAGACCAATTTGTTTTGTTGGGATGGCTTGATTCCCTAATAATTTGGTGAGATAACCTTTTGAGTTTGTCTAGCCACAAAATCCAGATGTGTATGAAACGTTTCCAATTTTAGGATGTGTAGGATTTCATGTCATTTTACCATCCATATTGAGCCTTGCCCATTCTTTGTTTACAAGGGCTAGTATAAAGTGATGTTAGACCGACTTCTTCTTCCCTTCCAATCGCAAATCTTTACATGCTTTGGCCATGACCCTTGGACACATGTGTAAAAAGATCCTAACATATGATGACAATATTTTTTATTTTGTAAGATAAATAGTATTCTTCATCAAAATCATATCAAATTGCAGACTTTTGTATACGACATACAATATATAAGCATTCAACACAACAATTTTCAATAATACTTGTTACTCACAATGAATACAATATCATATTAGATGCATGAGTCAAGACAAAGATGCAATGAATTTGGATCTATTGTTTCTACCATTGCACACATCAAATATCTTCCAACCTTTGGATTTTACCCTTTTAGTTGGCACTTTAAACTTACCATGATTGTTGACAAATGGCAATTGCAAACTACAATATACAAAGTCCCATCAAGCATCCAATATGCATAGAAATGTTGATTTTTATTTTTACACCAAAATTTCAATATTTGCACTAGAATACTTATAGTTTTTTGCTTGAACTAATTCATAATGTTTATTAAAAAATCAAGTCAATCCTCACTTCACAATTTGGCTAAATTTACTTTAAAAAAAATTAACAATTAAAAAATATGATTTTAAAATTAGATCTATAAAACTAGTCAAACACATCAAAAATCGTCGCAAAATATGAAATTACCAAAAAATCCTAAAATAATATGATTCTAAAGATTTTGTGATTCTCAAATTCTATATTAAAAAATTCAAAAGAAAAATCTCAATTTTTGTCAATAGAATCTTTAAACATATTTTATAAAGATCATAATGATGATCCATTCTTTTAGTGTAAAATTATTAATTTCACACACTTAGAGATTTTAAAACCTAATTGGTTGGGAAAGTCCAATTTTGGATGCAACATGGTGTTTTTTGTATTTAGCATAGAAGGTATAAGAATTTGGTATACAATAGCGACAAAAGTTTTTATTTATGTTGATTTGGACTTAATGACAAAATTGAATTTTTATTGCACTTCCTACGTGTCTCAAAAGCTACAAAATTGCTCATGTACTATGGGTGTGATGACGTAAATTGAGCATGATAAGGTTTAAATGTTAAAGTGACATTCAAATGTAAGGTGCTAATTGTTGAATCATCAATTCAATGTTATATGTTTTATGATATTTTAGTATATAATATATATTTGAATATGATATTTTACATATATAGTTCCCATAAATAGAGATTGAAATTCTTTCTGTCTACAAAAATGCGGCCAAGGTGAACCGATCCCGCTTTGCTTGTCATTCCAAGGATGCATATAAAAAAAGACCCCCTATTTTGTACTTGATTAATTTATCTTCTACACCTCTCCTAGCTAATTTGAAGCCTTTGATTGCAAATATGAATTCAAAATTTGCAAAGTTTATTGTGCATGGCATATAAAAAGTTATTGTCTTTTGTCTGGGGTGAAATTGGAGACGAGCAAAGGGGCCGATTCACTCCGGCCTACAATCCCACCTCAAAGCAACTCCACTGCAAACTTCAAGGCAGACGTGACTGCAAGCATAGTGGCAAGGCGACAATTTTGGGCTCTACAACATCACCGTGATTGCTTTCTACTCTTCGTAGAAAGACGCTACAATTCTCCGCCTAGGATATTTTTGAGGTATTTTGAATCTACATAACAGTCAAAGGAAGGAATAACATTGGCAAGAGGGAGCGACATTCCTGAGAGGGTCCAATCAACAACAAAAGGGGTTGTCACACATCCTCGGAGAATGAAGTTTCTTCAAAGTCGGAGAAATTTCAGAGGAAAATGAGGAGCCAATGGCAAGCCTTCTTGCTCGGAGGATGTCTGACCCCATTTCTTGGTGCTCTGATGAATTCTCAGAGAATGGATTTACCATATCAACGACGATGAAATTCTAGAGAGGTGCGGAGAGGTGGAATTCTAGTAGCGTGGTGAAATCCAGCAACGGAGGGGTGAAAAAACGGAGCGGACGACCAAAAATTTATCGGAGAAAATTGTTTCAACTGCTTTCTTCACCTGTGGAGGAGAAGAAAGGGTGCCTCGAATTCTCTGAGAATTAGACCTCCGCCCGTCCCGCGCAGCCACTCGAACGGCGCCAAGTGCCAATTCTAGGAGAATTTGAGGCAAGAACAAAGATGCGTGACAACCCCTAAAGTTGCAACAAGGTTATTACGGGGATGAAGCAGGACGCATTGCAGCTTGTTTCCAAAAGATGCGGAGACGCTACTAGAAATAATCCAAGGCTTGACCCTCATCAAAATGACTTTTTACGATGCATGTGAAAGTTGAAGCGGTGGGGATGCTCTTGTAGCTTGTACCGTTGGTATAAAATGTGTGTCAAAATGAAGTAACAAGTTTGTGCCAATGGTACTGATTTTCCCTCTATTAACTTCTTGACCCCCCTAGATTCTCTCTCCACCAACTTTGACTTCAGTGCTGCATTCTACCGTATTGTTTTCCACCAATGGTATTCCAAAGTGAAGAATGTCCTCCCACTCCAGCTGCAACTTTCTTTTCCCAAAGGGACTGGATGTCCGGCTGTATATAGCGTGCAGGTGCCAGCCAGTGGTGGAGATGCCGGACGTCCGTCACTGAACTCCAATCCCTGCAGGCTCGGAATCTTATCAGTTGAGTGATTACTGGAAAAGATTTTAGAGGGGTGTGACCGGAGTGAAAGTAAGCTTACACTTCGTCCGTCAGCAATGAAGGGGGGGTGGCCGGGACTCCAGGAGGGTTTATGCAGTAATTATGATTAAGGAATGTCAAATGCACTGGGTTAACGGTGGTTGAAGGGAATGTTTGGAAGGGGCGGAATAGTTTATGGGAATATCATAGTAATAATAATAAATGGGGCAGTAGGGCACTGCCTGACTGCAGGATTGCATTGCTGATTATTACTGTAATTAGTCTGATTATGTGGAATGAAACGAGGAGATTGCATTCAGAGAATGTGTGGGACTGTGGGAGAATTTTGAAGTTTTGAACAGCCTCTGACATAATAAAAGTAACGAAGGATTGGTGATGATTATGGAGCCCAGGCCAGGACGGAATGTTTAGAACGGTAGAATTGGGTTTTACCGAAATTGGGAATTTACAGCAGCTGTAACGGTGCCTCCCCGCCTTCTTTCCAGCGTTGGGGTAAAGTTAGTAGCGGGGTGCCGTCGAAAGGTGCAGCCTATAGGGTTGCTCAAGACGATGGCGACGGCGATGACCGGCGACTGCCCGCAGTCGGAAAACGGGGAATAGGGCTGGAACCGGAGGCAGCCCGTCGTGTAGTAGAGTTTCTTTCTGGGTCCAAGCCGCATTTCTTTCCGTGTACTATGAAAGCAGAAGCGGAATCGTCTTTCTTCCCCGTTCTCGCCTGCGCTTGCCTGCTTGCTTGCCTCTCCTCTTGTGCTCTCTCGTCTGTCCTGCTCTGACACCACGCACCCTCGCCTTATTACCACAGCACTGACCCGTGACGCCAGCCAGCAAGCCAGCAGCCGCAAGCCTCTTCCCTACAGCTTGCCTGCTCGTCTTGCGCATGCCTGCCTGCCTGCCGGGTGCCTTGTGCCTGCACTCCTGCAGCCTAGTTTGCTTCAGTTGTCTGCTTTGTTTCTTTGGCGGGCGATTGGCGCGTCCACCACCCCGCCCCTCGCTCCATGACTGGTGCTCGTCGGTATTGGGGGGCGGGACGGGGAGAAGGAGATCTGGAGCTGATTTCCACCATGTGAGGGTGCGCTTGCTGGTCAATGTGGCTCTGAGGCATCGCCGCGGATGCAAACACATGCATCGGATGCCGGCAGGCCGCCGCTTGGTGGTTTAATTCTTGCGACGTTATGGTCACCGGTAATGCACGGCGATGACAAAATACTTGGAATCGAGAATAACTTCGGAGCCATTTCGGTAACAAGTCGTGCCGCCGCTGCTTCCTTGGAAGATTTTCGGCCCGGTTGAGTAATTGCTGTGGCTCGTCTGTGAATTTCGAACAAATTGTAGTCTAACCACAAGCTAAGCGAGCCGTGGTTTGCGTGGAATTCCTTGCCGACCACGGCGTTGCACTCTAGAGCTTGGGGCGGAGGTTTCACGTTGCTGCACTCTGAAGTTCCATGAGTTGCAGATTTGTTGTTAAGAGCGCCCGAAGCAGCCTTCCTTCATCCTTGACTGAGTGCGGTTGTGTGACTGTCCCTCGTTAACGGAGGCGACCTACTTAACGTTAAGAATATACTTGCGAGTGTAGCGCTGTTGAGAATCCCTTCAGCGTAAGAATATGCAGCTTGCGACTGTTACGTTTTCAAAAACACTTCAGCCTGGTAACCGCTTTCTTTCTTCTTTTGTTTTCCATTTTTTCCTTTGGCACTAAGAGTATTTTGAAATTGGAAAGGAAATCATAGGCTCTCATTGCCATCTCTGTGAGTGGAGTGACGATCGACTCGTAGAGTCGACTTTCTTGACTGACTTTTAAACCCGCGTAGCCAAGAATTAGCTATCTGTAATTCACATGCATCAAATTTTTTAAACTTGAATGGCATAGTTGTGTCCCATGCATGCCTCTTAGGGCCAGGCAACTGTTCTTTCTCACCCCTGAACGTCATCGATTGCTTTGTCGCCTACGATCTTCTGTGTGGTACAGGCTCTTTCCCATTGAGTTCCAACTCCCTAGAGAGAGTTGAAAGACTTCTCCTGGGGTCCAACTGGTTAGTCCGCGGAGGCGGGCTTCTTGGAATTTCTCACTCACACTGGAATCAGAAGAGAGAGAGCACAGCCCGATAGCCAATGCTAAGTTGGAATGGGCTGTGCTCCCTCTCTTCTTGTTCCAACATGAGTGTCACACGCCCGGTCACAACGCTTCAAGATTATTCAGAAGACTACCGGAAGTGCACAGTATCCGGCAACAAAGCATAGGATTTCCCCCCCCCCCCCCCCCCCCCTCAGTCTTGCACTGTCCGCTTGAGGACATCAATGAAACCTTTCTACACTCAAGCCGGGATTCGAAGAGAGAGAGCACAGCCCCCTACTTTTCTCTCTCTTCTTCGAGTTCTTCCAGGGGAACTGATGTCGGGCTGTGCTCCCTCTTTTCCAGTCCCTACTTGGATGTGTCGCCATTGCGGATGATGAAATATAAGCCATCCAGCTTAGTACTCTTACGATTTATGAACGGTCTCTATTTTTGCGAAGTATCTTCAAGACGAAAGACTTGTCGTTTCTAACGACGCCGAATACCTTGTTAGGATAAAGAGGCTTGTTCACATGTGACCACTTGCATTTGCTGTAATCTCTGGTGACTAAGCAGTACAGTTCTGCTGACAAGCGGGCGACATCACCTGGCTCAGTTCTTCGGTTCCGTTCGAATCCATCTTGTTGCCGAGAGAGCCACCGCCAGGTCATTGACATTGCGCATTTCGGGGGACAGTAAGTTATCGCAGTTGCGCAACAACTCTTTTTTACGCGACAATTACACTCGAACCCAAGCTTCATCCGGGTGAAGCTGGATGTAAGATGTCGGGGTGTAGACCATGTATTATTGTGGTTCAGCACTAAAAAGGAGTAACTATTTCTTTTGAGAAGGGAGCCTCGGCAATATTTAGATTGTGTAGTTAACGTCACTTTCATTCAATCGGAGCTCTCACCTGGACGGATTCTGTTGCTGTGCTCTGACGTCGGTAGACGAGGTCTTGATCTAGTGGCATGTGACTATAAGTCGGATGCTTGACCAGTTACTTACAGTAGCATGTGCGGATATTTACGCTACTGCAGAGTTGTGGACGAATTCAAAGTGCACGCGAAGGCAGTG
The DNA here is from genome assembly GCA_963969595.1 of Neckera pumila. Taxonomy (NCBI): domain Eukaryota; kingdom Viridiplantae; phylum Streptophyta; class Bryopsida; order Hypnales; family Neckeraceae; genus Neckera; species Neckera pumila. The sequence continues at coordinate 20,701,615 of OZ018414.1, forward strand.
CTGCCATAACGATACTGATTACAGAATGCAAAATCTTAGAGCACATTTACGCGTCAATTTTAGAATTATGCACCATTGCTGACTAGTTTTGGAGTGAAACTGTTCAAAGAGGTTATGGATTGTTACATTTCATTTGTTACTTAAGCTCTTGGCTTACGTAGGCATTTGAGTCACTTGTGGATTTGATATTATGAATCTACGACTGCGTCATTGTCTCTGCTGGTACGACCTGTGTATACCCCTGTATACTTTTTAGGCCCCTGTGACTTTCAAGTTGGTAATAGACATGCAAAGTAGCAGTAAGGTACCCCGATATATAGAAATGTGACGCCAGACAGATGTTCCTGTTAGTTTCATATGTTTATGTAATGTAATGTTACTGTATGACATAGCTTCACTCGGCAACGAAGCGTATCATGACAAGTGGACGCAAAATGGAGTGATGGCGAAATATTCAGGTATGAATCGAGCTGCAATTCGACATCTCCTCGCATGTGATCTTTAATGCCTTAATTTCTTGAGGATAGCCTGACATGACTGTTTTACTCCATTGTCATAGCTCTCAAGTTATTTTTAAGTTAAGATTTGATGCTGATGTTGATTAGATCCCAAGAACTTGGCAAAGAATTTTGCATTCTAAATTGGCTAGTTTGTGACTGTTGTGCAGATCGTGATCGAGTATCACGGGGAGAAACGATCTTTCATCTACATTAGCACACTGTAAAGTTGAATCGATTTTAACTCTACAGTTACCTAAACGATTCGCGGAACTTGTGTGCATTAGTCTCAGCGAGCCGTGGGTACTCACATTGACCAAACATTGTGTTCTCATGTTTCTCTTATTCGATGACATTTTGGTGAGTTGAGACTGATCTCAACTTGAAAATACATTATACTTCGCCTTCCTCCCATGCGTGTTTGTTCGTTGAACTTAGTAAGTTTCTGATTAAGTAACCAAAAGTGAAAAAGTGACGTGACTTATTCCATAACCTGTGTTCACTGTATTTGCAGGAGCAATACTTCTAGATCTTAGACCTAGGGTGACTTCATCCTTGAATGTCCAATGCAGAATGTACCACACTCAGTTGTGCATGCCGTCGTTCTCTACGAGTATAACCCTGGATGAATCAGAGACCTTTTTGTTCTAAGGTGTAGCTTGCTTGACTTGACAGCTGGCCAACGACGTATATTAGCAGTTGAGTGGTTGTATGTTCTTAATCTGATGCTATCTGAAAGAACTTCAGAGGAATCTATGAAGGTGCTACGGCTTTGAATTAATCAAACCTTTATCTATCGTCTATGCTAGGTGCACTGCACTGATGCGCTGATGCGCTGATGTATCTAGTAGAGGATGCAGGAGAAAGCAATTTGGGGTCGTGATGCTAAGTGGAGGAAAACGCTTACAGTAAGAAAGTGCTCACAAGCGTCCAGAACTTCGCAAACGCAAGGGTAGGTTTTCTAAATCCGCTACTCGAATGTTCAGTGGGTTGATACAATAACGATATTCCTTCGGTGCCCGCTGTGATGTTACAATGCAGATGGATTTAAGGAGCTCGACAATACCGTTAGCAACGAGTATTCAGGCGCGAAATCTGGAAGATATCCTTCTGAAGACTTTAGGTGAGTTCTGGGCATCCTTCTGGAGAACTTTTAGTAAGTCCGGACTTGTTTGCACCCGAATTCTCTATGATAAGCATATTGATGAGTCTGTGCAATCGTATTTTCAAAGCAGCACATTGACAGGATACATAACATGCGAGGTCTTATTCAAGGTATCATTGGCAGGGACGACATGATGGTTCTCAGTACTGTTCAGCTGAATCTGAAAGTTTCTGCATTCATTGCACATTCTGAGTATTGATGTACTGAATCTAGTTTCTGCATAGTATCGGATGACGCGACTTCTGCGACCTGGAAACTGTGTTTCAGCTGATTGCCCTTGTTGTGCTTGGCTTGCTGAATCATCCCAGAAACTCTTTATCATGATGATCGCACATCATCGGGTCAGCGTTATAATTATTACGTGAGCCCTTGTACGTTACCTTGTTATTTGAATATTAACTGCTATTGCTTACCCTGAAGATAAGTTGTCTCTGGGTACTCTGAACATCTGCTGGGTGAATTCAAATAGTGCATTCCGCTAAGAATAGACCTGGATTAACAGGTCTACCAAAAACGAGAGATCTCGTTGGTTCTAAATTTTGTAATTTGTAGCAGCTTTGTCTTGCCTTGATGATTCTCATCCAGAGCTTCTGGTAAAACTGGTCTCAAAGATTGTTCAGTTTTTTACAAAGACTTCCGTGGACGCCGTTCTTGCTGAGGATGTGCGTTTTGTAGGGTATGCTCCTCGTTTACTGAGTTCTTCCTTTCTGTTCCTTAAGCTTTGTATAGTGTACATGTGTTGTGCACTCAGTGATTGGTTCTCGGATTCGTTTCAGTTATGCATAGTATTTCTTTATAGTGTGCATATGATTATAGGTACGTACGGATGCTCTCTGATTGACTGCTGTCAACGCTCAAGGTAACTTGAAACCAATACCAACCTTGGATTCGAGGCTGTGTACTTGGGGACTTCGCGCGTTGGAAGTACTGTGAGCATCAGTTTCATGCACGCTACTTTATTGGAGGTATGATCAACTAGGAGCCTTTCCAGTTGCTGATACTTTTTGAGTCAGCGTTACAACGATTTAATGCCAGGCTTTTAATAATGCTTGGTTGTAACGGTTCGAGAGTTTCTGTGTTTTGCGTAGTTCGAGGAAATAATACATATAAGCTTTGGCATTCAGATTCTGCCTGAAACTTTCATTCATACAGTTTTAGTTATTGTTCATATTGCAGTTCATTTTAGAGTGACGGCCTTGCTCTCTCAAGTCAAGGTTTCTGCTCGTTGGCATTTACTGTTTACCATACTGGACTACTGGAGGAAGTTGCAACTTTTTGAAAATCCCGGAGCAGAGGTTTGATCCTGATATTATTGTGCATTCCATCATTTAGCAGTAGGATATGAATTTTCAGTCGCTTTAAATTTCGATATTGCAGCAATGCTATCACTGAGTTTCAATCGCAGTGACTGATCTTTGCTGAAGTGTCACTTACTCTTGTTTGGTGCAAGCGGGGGTGCAAGCAGTCGTTCTAAGATCATCTTTAATCGGGTGCTACATGGCCATCTAAACAGAAGTTCACCACCTTCGTGGACATAGTGATCAATGATGTCAATATGGGAGTCACTTATGCAATGCATTTCAATTCCCGTCGAGGGTTACGCTGGAGATACTCATAGTTGGGTAACACTAACCCTTAGTTACCATGACGGTTTGTCGAGTGTTTTGTCCAGGTGAGAAGGCTTAAAACATACATTCAACGTTGTGTGTGCTTAAGGTATGTACACCCACAATCAACACTGCCCATTATGCAACACCTACATTTGGACAAAAAGGAGCCACTTTTTCCTAAATATTGATTAGACAAGATGTACACAATCTGAAAATGAAAGTATGAGGGTTTGGCGTTGTTTTTTAGTACATTGGATCTCTTGCCAATAAGGCCTAATAAAAATATTTTTTGTTTAATAATAGTAACTATGCTCAGTAATTAGGATCGATTTTTAGGTGCGCACACCCTAGTTTCCTTTCTTCATCCAGACACTCCGTCTGCGATGGTATTGCAGGTGATTTTCAAACAAAAATTGATTAACTTATACTCCGCAGCTTTGGGATCAGGGATTTCTTGCATTCTCCCTGTGAATGGCTACGTGATCTTTTCTACAGTGAAAGCACTCTCAGCTGGACCACATGCGTACGCACTGCACCACCCAATAGTCATCATTAACAGAATGGCCGTGGTAACGTAATACCAGAAACACTCTGACGGTATTCAAGGTGTGCAGCTTGAGTTTGAAAGTTTCTGAGGCTGCAAGTTGCCGTGCACTAGAGCCAATAGAGCGAGAGATATAGAATGACTTCTGAGTCTTCAAGTTCCCTGCTCAGGTTTGTTCACATATTTACTTTTCTGGTTCCCAGCGATCGGTTGAAGCCTCCGCTCGAGATTCATACGCCGGAGCTGTATTCCCAAGATGAGCAGCTTTCGTTTGATGAGGCCTTCGTCTTTGACAAGTCTTGAATGCAATGAATTTTAAGCTAACCGCTATTCAAATCCTACTCCTGCTCCATACAGGGGTGCCCGCAAGTGAATAATTCGTCCGATACTCTCCTCCCGATCACGTAAATTTGCCCTGGAAAGACACCTCCCAGGTGATTGTGACTCAGTCAGAAACGATTCAATTTTCGAACCAATAGATGCTTTCCGTCGGGACTCTTATCAATTGTCCTCAATTGAACTGCGTCCTTCCAGGGGTAAACTTGTGAGTTGTCACGTTTTGACGGAGCTTTCGAGCCAATGAGCAGCGTTCTGTGCCACCTCTCATTGTAGGCCTACTGTATCGTAGGTCACTGTAGTACTGTACTCATCACACTCAACTGGCGGTGATTTGGTATATTTAGGCTCACTTCATGCTACGACCTGAATTGGACTAGCCCCTGTGGTGCCAGTGCTGACTAGGCTAGATATTCTGTAAAGCCAGACGTCATGGTGAGCTACTACAGTCCACAGCCGGCCTCCTACTCTACGGAGAGAAATGATGAGAATGAAATATGTGGCCATTACTATTCAAGGAATTTCTGATTACCGGTAAAGGCTACTGCTGCTAAATATGCGCACCTGTGGCTGTCAGTTATTTCACTCCAGAACCTGTGAAATTTATTGAGAGAAGAATTTTGAAGAGAAGAATGTCCCCAACTGCAGTGCAGCAGCACTGGATACTGGCACGCCTATTTATGGGGGCCACCATAACTTTTTGCCTTTTCCCTAGGGGAAACTAAATGACTGAACTTTTTAATTATTTACAAATGTCAACAATATTAGCTACACTAAGGGGGCCGCTTCACACCTACAGTGACTGACGAAACTGAGTACTTTTGTGAAACGTTTTCATTCAAACTACCATACCATAAGCATCAATGGATAAAACCCAAAAGTGTACACATGAAAGTTGTAGAGCATGACATACAACACGTTACCATGGAAGTTTGAAGAAAAAATTAGTTGTGATTTGAAAGAAAATTAATTCCAAAGTTTGTTATGTCAAAAACTCGGTTTTGTTCAACATAGTTCGACTTTACTTTATCTTTTGTCAATTTTTTCTTAAAACTCCTAAAAATTTTTTTGTACCTTAGCATGTTGGTATACATCAATTTTGATTGTTGTATACAAAAATTGAAGGAAATTCACATTTATAGAATTAAAAATATTAACAGTTTAACAAACATGCAAATGATGTTGGTTCTCACAAAATTTGATTTTTTTTGTGGAATTGAGAGCATGGGGTTTCATTAGCCATGGTAAAGAAAGTATAGGTTGAAAAATAGACCACTTTTATATCTAAATGCCCTTGTATATGAAATATTTGTTGAATTGGGCAATGTGTACAATTTATATTTTACAATTGTATAATGCATTTTTAAATTCAACATTTGTGTTCAAAGAATAGACTTCATGATGCATATAATTCATCCAAAGAATTCCAAAAAAATCCATCATCATTCTTTGTATCATCCAAAAACTACTAATTTCCAAAATTAATACTGACATTAAAAGAATTAGTAGTTTTTGGATGATACAGAGAATGATGATGGATTTTTTTGGAATTCTTTGGATGAATTATATGCATCATGAAGTCTATTCTTTGAACACAAATGTTGAATTTAAAAATGCATTATACAATTGTAAAATATAAATTGTACACATTGCCCAATTCAACAAATATTTCATATACAAGGGCATTTAGATATAAAAGTGGTCTATTTTTCAACCTATACTTTCTTTACCATGGCTAATGAAACCCCATGCTCTCAATTCCACAAAAAAAATCAAATTTTGTGAGAACCAACATCATTTGCATGTTTGTTAAACTGTTAATATTTTTAATTCTATAAATGTGAATTTCCTTCAATTTTTGTGTACAACAATCAAAATTGATGTATACCAACATGCTAAGGTACAAAAAGTTTTTTAGGAGTTTTAAGAAAAAATTGACAAAAGATAAAGTAAAGCCGAACTATATTGAACAAAACCGAGTTTTTGACATAATAACTTTGGAATTAATTTTCTTTCAAATCACAACTAAATTTTTCTTCAAACTTTCATGATAACGTGTTGTATGTCATGCTCTACAACTTTCATGTGTACACTTTTGGGTTTTATCCATTGATGCTTATGGTATGGTAGTTTGAATGAAAACGTTTCACAAAAGTACTCGGTTTTGTCAGTCACTGTAGAGGCAGGGCCAATTCCCCTTTGGACCCATCGCACAAAATTTCAGTCCCTTTTCATGACGGACCCATGACCATTGATTTCAAACCTCACTGTCCATCACTTAGTTTGCTGCCATTTTGCAACTAGATATAATAAAATTGTCATTACTAATTGAAAATTTTAATTTTGGACTCAAGGCCATTCTCAAATACCCATTAGAATAAGATTATAAAGGAGGGCAATTCTCCCATATGTAAAGGCCATTGAGTTCAAGAAGCCGGTTCAAATCAATAAACCAAGAAAAGAGAGAGAAGGGTTGAAATTTTTAGGGCCACTTTATACTAGAGGCAAGGCCAATTCCCTTAAAATCAATTGCAAAAAATTCAATGGGTCTTTTGAAAAGAATAATATTTCATAAATAAAAACATTAGTTGAAATCTAACAATGGCCCCAAGGCCAAGAAGTGGCTTCTCATTTCTGATGCACCCAATTCAAAGAACTCAGGGTCTCATGCCACGTCAAATCATGTCTTTTTTGAATAAAATTTCATTCTACTGGAAATTGTTTTGGCCTCTAGATGTAAAGGGGTTGGGATTGATTTCAACATTTTGTCCAATCACAGGTAGGCCTTTTGGCCTCTCAAACAGCAAATTGCCTTGGCCTCTAGGTGTAAAGTAGCCCTAAAAATAATATTAAGTGTAATCTACACTAGTTGATTTTTAAATGCTATAAATTTTTACTCTTGATGAATATCATCGCCAATTATATTTATAGAGATTTTCTTCTTTGAATTATTACTATATTCTTGGTAAAAATATTCTGCTTTTGTAAAAAGTTATAGCCTTGAATAAGTAGTTAATATGGATGACACTAAATACAATTTTCAGTGTAGTGCTATATTTTGGTGGTTGCAATGTCTTTAACATTGCAAAAGAGTCAAAAGAAAGGGGAGGAAAGATGAATGCCCTTCAAATGAAGGAATAAAAATAAATTGACCTTGCAATTGCCAAAATTAAATTAAATTGAAATATCTTTGGCTAAAATAAAATTATATATTGACCTTGCAATATGAAAAGGGTGGATAAAACTGTGGCTTTGCATTCAAAAGCATTAGAAGAGATTTGAGGCCAAAAGATGACTGCGAGTTCCTAGCTCGTTCCTAGCCTAGGAACTCTACCTTATGTGCAGTCTCACGTGGTTGAGAGAGTGCCACGTCATATTTTGGAAATATATATATCACTTTTGCAAAAAAAAAAAAAATTTTGAATCAACCATGCCTTGCCGTCAAATGTCCCCTAATGGCTAGCCTAAAATTGGAGGTCAAATGAAGGGTTGCCTAGGGTAACAATTTTAAAGCTTTGGTCTTAGAAAAATACAATATATAGGTGGGCAATTAAGGCGGGTATGGACAAAAAGGATTACATAATTGGACATTTGTACAATATATAGATAATAATATAAGAAAGTTGACCTCGTATAAGTATACAACTAGGACCCTAGAGCCCCATTGCAACTTGCTTCTACATTTCTACTTCAATCTTTGAAGCATTAGTCAGTGAGTAAACAAAGTCAATTTCTAAATAAGTTTATTAGTTGTCCATCTATCTGATATTGAAGGCGATATTTGACCTATCTGATAATGTAGGTTTGAAACACAATAATTTCTATAATGAGATTGTTCTAGCAAGCAAATTTAACCTTGTCTAATAAAACAAATTTAGTTGTTAATATTGCATTCAAAATAAATTTAATTATTTATATTTTCAAGAAAATGCTTAGATTGCCTAAAAAACAAGATTGCCCATAAACTTCTCATCACGTAGTCCAAATAGATTGAATCAAAGCTTCACATTTAGACAAAAATATAATCTTTGAGGAATAAAATTATTTTTTTGTGGATTTTTTTAGGTTGCCGGTCAAACTGTTTTTGGTGGCATAACTTCTCACGAGCATTAATTGAACATTAGAGAAAAAAGCAGTCCTCCAGAGGGCTGCTCCAGATTGACAAGCCAAGCTATTTCAAGCTTGGCCTGTCAATCTCGAAATGGCCCCAGTTGAGCAGTCAACTTGGCTGACTGCTCGTTGAAACAGTCAGCTTTTGTACTTTTCTTTTCTTTTTTTCTTAAATTTTTTTTTAAAGATTATATATATATATATATATATATATATATATATATATATATATATATATATATATATATATATATATATATATATATATATATATATATATACTAGCGGTTGGCGCTTGCTTTGCTACGCATAAAAGATATTACTTTCATCAATTATTCATGTGATAGAATGTAGATAAATAAAGTAACTATGTATAATTTCTAAAGGAAAATATTGACATCTTCATACAATATTCTTTGAGAATATATTAATAGTGCAATAGAAAGTAATTAAGCAAAAATCTTTATATGATAAATTTTATTACAAAATAAAAGATTTAAATAATATTTAAGATACTTAAAAGATATTCAAAAGATCTAACTAGTAAATTATAAATATCTTCATAATCATTTGAATATATTGCAATCTAGAATATAAAAAAAGATATATCCAAGTTAAAATTTATACATTAGAATCTTTGCATATTTGGCTATTTGCATACTCTCAAAGAAAATTGATAAATTTTATAAATAGATTTGCATCGAAAGATGCATGCATTGGAATATTCTTCCATTGACTATAAAAGAAAGTAGCAAAATGGCTACAAATATCATCCTACCATATTTATTGAAATGATATGCTGTCTCAATTGAGACAATGAAATAATAATGGACACCAAAAGAATGCATTTGGATGGAAGGGGACGTCGCCGAAGCGTGCATGAACCCTAAACATGCAAAGTTTGAAACAAACTCTTAACTTTTCCATCCACCTAATTCAGGTGTAAATATATAGGAATCTCCAAGACAATGTCATGTAAAAACCTCATGGTAAACCACATTTTTTACCGTACTCACGGCATGTGAATTATCATTAGCAACCTTAATGTTTGCAGGATGTCTACCACGAGACAAAGCCACATATAATTAACCATGGTTAAATACTTCATTTCGAAGATAAATGCCGATTCAATTATATGATTGGCCCTGTGATTTATTGATTGTCATTGCAAAAGCACCAATAACAAGAAATTGTCTCCGACATAGTGTAAATGGCAAGCGACTATCATTGCAATGATGTGTGATTCTTGGAATCAACACTTCTTGGCCACGATGACGCCCTTCCACAATTTCACACAATAATACAGATGGAGATACTTGTAACAAACGTAAGCGACTACCATTGCACAAACCTTTTGCCGGATTTAAGTTTCTTAGCAACATCACATATTGACCACATTTAAGATTTAATTGATGAGGTGGCAAACCACTAAGATGTAGAGAATTTAAAAACTCTACTGGATAATGATGGGCATGTTTATCATTTTCGTGAAAAAAATCAGCGCTAAAACATTAATGCACATCACCAGGCATACGGTCAGTGATTTTACGGTTGATTTCTTGGGCATCATCATTTCGGACAACCAAAATTACACGCTCAGAGAAATCAACTGGGTCATCAAAAATTGCATCAATGAGTCCATTTAGAGAATTCTCATGCGCAACCATCCCAACCAGTAGCTTTATCTCTGAACCGGTTTTGCCTTCACCAATATTTAATAAAAATTGTTGAAAATCTGGTTGACTCTGTAAACGCATATTAGTGGTCAAATGAAAATGTTGCATTAGCGGAAACAAATATGAACGTTGCAAGCAAGCTTCAACAGTTTACTTACGACCTCCACCTATAACGACAGGTAAAGTTTGGCGGAAATCACCACCATATAAATCTACAAGACCGCCATTTGGAGTATCAATACCTCAAATATCTCGCAATGATCGATCTATTGCTTCGATCATAAATCTATGTCCAGCACAAGCTTCATCAAGTACAATGAATTGTACTTCACACAAACTTTTAGCTAATGATAATTGGGCACTAATCGAACATGTTGATTTTTCATGCAATTGTAATGGAATGGCAAGAGAAGAATGTGTTGTTCATCCTTCTTGCAAAAGACAAGCAGCAATTCCACTTGTTGCCATTGCCATACATTTAATACTACGACCCCGAAGATAACCTAATATAGTATTGTATACAAAAATCTTGCCGGTATCCCCAGGGCCGTCCAAGAAAAACAATTTACACGGAGGATGAGGTTTTAAAATGGCATTAGTAAGTGTATTGAAAATAATGCGTTGTTCTTCATTTAGTTTGTCTACGTCTTCTACTATAAAGTTAATATTTAAATTATCTAAGTTATTGTTGTCACTGGCATCATCAACAACATCAACAACATTTGAATAACCAAATTCATTCAAATCTTGAATGTCAAAAAAATCTTCAATGCGTTTAGCATTAAATGATAAATGTTCATTAATGGACAAAATTGCTTTGCTATAGCAATTTTGATCATTACGCCAGTCATCAGACATAGCATCAATATGTCTCCTAAACAAACCAAGAGAATCCAATGGTTGTCCAAACACAAGAAGCGTTGCAAACAATCGTCGAATTTGTCTAGGCAATGCAATGATGGTTGCCTCCTGGAGACAATTGTCCCATTCACCATCATCCTGTAAAAGTCCTCTTGCAATGCAAGCGGCTTTGTACGTCGGATGTACCGTATTTTGAAAACAAAATAGGTCATCAAAGGAAGTTGGTGCCTCAACATGAGTCAACAACAAACGCAGGTAAAATAATTCGGTACCTACAGGAACCATATTTATTCTACCAAAAACTTTTATCTTGCGTTGGCTTCTTTCCCACAAATTTTTCTTCTCATTCCACTTATAGTGCAATGGAAGATCCATGTATTGAAGAAGCATATGATTGCTTTGATTGCCAGAAGCAATCAAGGCACAAATGCGGTGATTGAGTTCCCAAAACTCTGTAAGTTTGGTTTTAGTGTTTTGATCAATCACTGATTGCAAAGATGTTCCTTCTTGGAAGGTAACATATTGTTGACCAGGAAGATGAATGGGTAAACGACAAATACTATGACTCTTATTGTTGGTTTCAAAACCAAAGAGCCTCCAACATGCTTCTTGCGCGGTGACATAGCGTCCCTCTAAAAATTCCTTAATCTCATCAACAACCTCATCGGTTTCTACAACACCCCGATCTGGCCCTTTAAAATATATTTATGGAGGTATTTCACAGTTTTTACTGAACTGCAAACCTCTACATTAATATGGCAATTAAAACGGCCTATTAAATATGGATTGTATGGTACAACCCATCGATTGTCTAAATGGACAATTTGACCTCGCGTACGTTTTTCAACATAGCGACTGTCATTTCGACGACAATACAAAACATGACCATCACCATCCATCTCGGTGATATCTCGAGATTGCATTGGATAATGCTTGGAGCATTTTCCATCTTCCATGCATGGACAATTGGGATTATCCAAATCACATGGACCGTGCATCATGTGCTTAGCAACTGCAGCATAAAGTTGCGGTTGCCTATTCGAATCTGGAATCTCAGCACATACAACTCTATCTACAAGGTCACAATTGTTGACCTTGTCTTTCAACCAAAGAAGAATGTAAGCATGAGAGAGACCACGCTTTTGAAACTCAATAGTATAACAAGTGATTTCGTCCATCATTGCTTTTAATTTGAGCTCAAAGACACGCACTACAACATCTGGACGATCAGGAGGACTTTGACTTGGTTCAAGCTCACCAATGATCTCAGACCAATTTGGATTACATGTCATTGTGACAAATAAATCCGGTTTGCCTAAAACTCTAACTAAGACCATACTATTGTGAAAGAGTTTCTGCATGTATCGAGGAGATCCAATGAATGTTGCAGGTAAAACAATGCGACGCCCAATGTGTCTTGCACTGTCGTCGTGCATAGCATCTACAATGCCCTGATAACATTCTGCTCGAAGTTCTGCTTGATGATGTCTAATGAAAAGCAAGTTTTCATGTTCTACACGCAAATATTGATCTACTACATATTGTTGGAATAATCTACCGGCCCTATGTAATACATTAGATTCGGGTTGCTTATGAAGCATATATTGGACAAATGATTTTAAAGTCACTCCAGTATTTGCTTTGAAAGTGGGTGACCACCCACATCGACCATCCGGAAACAATAAAGGGTAGGATAAAGCATCATAAGCTGGATCAATTTCCCTTATCCGATGTAAACCTCCACCTTGTTGGTGAAGAATAATATCTCGATCGGATTCTAAATGTTGTTCATCAAGAACAACAACAGCAACCTCTGGAACCACAGGTCGATTGTATCGACGACGATGTTCACCGGCAAGAGTCTCACCGAAGATACGGAGTTCCATGTTATGTCCTCCCAAAAGAACATGACGTGAAGACTTAAATCCACAAACCAATGCATTGATTGATTCTAAAACCTCTTGGATGTTATTAATGGTCTCACAATCAAGATCATCAAAAATCTCTAAGCAACGATTGGTTTGCAAATCATCATCTAAAAAATAAATTTGTGCAAATCTTGCACCATGATCTATTTCGGGTTCTAAATCTCCAATGTGATGACATAACTCTCCATTTACACGAAAAGTATATACTCCTCGACTCTCGGCCTGGCCAAATTGAAATTTACTATGCATACTTGTAAACGCAAATGCCTGATTATATTTTCTAATGGATTTAAGAAATCCTCTAGAATTGGGTGTAATATCCATAAAAAGCTCATTGAGCATCGGATGAACGGTAGGATGGCTAACGTATTCACTAGCAACTTTGTCATTGTAATAACAAATTGTTGCTTTTTCTTTCCTAAAACGAAATGCTAAACATTTCGGACATTAGATAGACATAGATCCATTACTATCAATGTCAACATCTACATAGTCATCGATTGTAAACAAAGCCCGAGCCATAGTCTACAAAAGATGACAATCTTGAATCCTAAAACTTATACTTTAGAATGTAGAAACTTTTCAAATCACAAAAAGAAAATGGGTTTAAAATTGCACCTATATTACTTGTACTCCAAAAGTATACACCGCTTGAATATGCTCCACCTCACTCCAAATTTTTTGTCTCCTAACATCCATAACACATCAACATATATTCAACAACAAAATTTTGGATGTTGGCATCAATTTCAAAATTTAAGTCAAATTTGGCTAAATTGATCAAATTCAAATTAATGTACACCAAATTGATCAAACTATTGAAATTATATTCAATTGTTTATGTTTGCATCAAAAAATCTTAAAGTTATTCAAATTTGATTCTAAGTAGGACAAACTACTGACAATAGTTAACATTATGTTAATAACATTTGATTCATATTGTTCAAATGAAACTCATATTGCCCAAATTAGATCAAATGATGTTCAAATTGCTCAAATTAAGTCAAATTATTGACATTAAGCTCAAATTAGATTACATTGCTTCAAAGTAAACTCAAATTGTTCATATTAAGCTCAAATTGTTGACAATATGATCAAATTAGGTCAAAATGCTCCAAATTACACTTAAATTGCTCACATTAAACTCAAATTAGGTTACATTGCTCACATTAAGCTCAAATTGCTCACATTAGGTCAAATTGTTGACATTAAGCTCAAATGAGATTACAATACTCCAAACTACATTCAAATTGCTCACATTAAGTCAAATTGTTGATATAAAGCTCAAATTAGATTACATTGCTCCAATTTACACTTAAATTGCTCACATTACACTCAAATTGTTGACATAAAGCTCAAATTAGGTCAAATTAGGTTACATTGCTTCAAATTACACTCAAATTGCTCTTATTGAGCTCAAATTGTTCACATTAAGCTCAAATTACACTCAAATTGTTCACATGAAGTCAAATTGTTGACATAAAGCTCAAATTAGGTTACATTGCTCCAAATTACACTCAAATTGTTCACATGAAGTCAAATTGTTGACATAAAGCTCAAATTAGGATACATTGCTCCAATTACACTCAAATTGCTCACATTAGGTCAAATTGTTGAAATTAAACTCAATTTAGATCAAATTGCTCACGAATTGCTCAAATGAAGCTTATACTACTCACCTTAGATTAAAACGCTCCAAGAATGCTTCAAGAATGCTCCAAGAATGCTCCAAGAATGCTCCAAGAATGCTCCAAAAATACTCCAAGAATACTCCAATTGCTCTAATTTGGATCTAAATACATCAATCTCTTGTGTTAAATTAGATTGAAACTTAAATGACATTCAAATTTTTCAAATGAAACTCAATGTTCAAACCACCATTCTATATATGAACTCCAAATTTGCTCAAAACAAATGTAAAGAAGATACCTTGGAGGTATTGTTGAGCTCAAGAACACCACCACTTGATCAATTTCTTCCTTCACAACCAATGGTGACTAAAATTGAAGAATTGAAATGCAAATTTCTCAAATTGCAAAGACTTTGTGAATATTTTGTTGTGGAAACTAAAATTGCTTCAATCTCAAAAAAGTTTCAGATCATTTGATAGTAAGAACAACACATTAGAATCGGGAATACTCAAAGTTTAGAAAATCATAGAATCGTAGAAGTGAAATGAAGTGTGAAGCCAAGAAAACCTAAACCTTCATAATATCACTGTACCTTTGTAATGTCACATTTTTACACTGTGTGATATTACAGAGGCACAGTGGCCGTTGAAACTCTACAATATTACACAGTGTAAAAATGTGACATTACAGAGACCTTGTGATTTTAGTAGTATGATATATATATAGTGTATTCACAAAATTGACTTCCTGCGCCACTATCACTACAGAATCTGTTGCGCAGAAATAGGGGAAAAAAGCAAATTTCAGCCCCGCTAAACCAAATTTCAAGGTCCTTCGGAGGGTTGTGGAGTAGCCCTCCAGAGGGCTGATTTATTCTCTAATGAATAAAAATAATATTTTTGGAAAATTAATGTAATTTCTTGTCTTCCAAGAAAAATCTTGTAAAAAATTGAGGTCATACAAGCCTACTTGAAATCCCAAGAGGTCTCGGCAGGAACTTTGGAACTTTGGAACTTTAGATGTTATAGGATATACACTTAAAAAAAAAGTACCAAAAATAATAATTTGGGTAAGATTTTTTCAAGTACTAAAATATGGTGCCCTACGTACTTATTGTTTAACCCCTAAAGGCCCAAGGCCTTCTTTCTGCCAAAAAACACCCAAAACTGCCATTTTTTAGCAAAGAGTGAAAAAAAATTAAAAATGTTGTTTTTGCACATCTAACCATAGGATCTTACACCTAACTAGTATAAGAATGTGTGGAAAAAATTTCAGAATTTTTGACTGCACAGATTGCAAGATTTCTACGTTTAAAGTGAAAAAAACAAAATTTTCAGCACATTGTGGGACTGAATTTTTTGACTTTGAACATTTTTCACTTGAAATTTTTACACCACAGAGTTTTGAGCTTTAAATGTTTATAGTGCAAAATTGAGTTGAAAATCTACTTAGAAAAAGAAAATTCAAAAAAGCTTAATTTTCATTATTGAAAAAATTGTTAAGTAGAAATAGGTACAAGATAGAAGGAAAATCTAAAATATTCATATATTTAGATGGAATTAAAATGCACTAATTTCAATGGTTAGATTGTTCTAGCAAGTAAACTTAACCATGCAAAAAAAAAAACTTGAAAAATTTGAAAAATTGCATTCAGAAATGAATCCTACAAGTGTTTTTTTTCAAAAAGATGCTCTAACTGCCCGAAAAACAAGAATGTCCATAACTTTCTCATAACAAATCCAAATGAAATGAATCAAAGCTTTTTAGGTAGACAAAAATATAATCTATGAGAAAAAAAATAGTAAAAACAAAAAACAAAAAAAAGTGCAAATTTTTTTTGCTGCCCACCGTCCCCTATTTTGAGCTTATTTGGTCATAACTTTTGTTCTTGGGCATTGATTGTGAAAAAAATTATATTACCATGAAGCTCATCAATTTTTCTACCTTCCAAAAAAGTTTCAAAAATCAAGAAAAAATTTCAACTCGTAGGTACCTGCCCAAAAACGCATTTGTCCCCCAAAGGGACAATAGGCTTTTAGGGGTTAATCTTTATTGTTTGAGGCTGAATCCAAAACCACTTCAAAGCTCCAATTTGTGGTACAAAGAAAAAAAATGTGAAAAATAATAAGAAAATTTTGGGGATTTGACCTTGGGATCTTACCTTGTATTATTAGAACAATTGATGGAGGGGTAGAAAGAGTTGTCTTTGGGCACCAAGGACTAAGGTAAATGACCCCATTGCGGTCAAATGACCCATGATGAACACCTAATGACCCCATTGTGGTTTTTTAGACCACAATCAATGCCTTACATGGTAGTTATGGAGTAATTAGTAACCTCAATAGGTACTTCCAACTTTTCAGTGTAAAATTCTTTGTAAAAACTGATTTTTTAGGTCTTCCATGTTTGAAAATGTTGTGACTACATTGGGTAGGAAGATGACCATATTGGATTCAGATTTTGTTGGTCATGAAGTAGCCTACAGACTCCTATGGGCTGATCACTTCAAAAATCCAGAACTAATTCATACTTGGTCCAAAAAATATTATTTCAAATGCCCTCACTGTCTCTCACACTTATCTTTGTGTGGAAAAAAATTTGAAAAATTTCAGCAATGGCATGTAGGCACACTCCTAATTTTGACCGCAATGGGGTCTTTTACCTTAGTGCCACTGAACATGGTGCCCAAGGTCCATATTGATACTAGCTTGGTGCTAATATAGGCATTTGGTACCATGCTTGATTCTATTCTTTGGTTTATCAAGACCACCTGTTTACCAGTGTTGGTAAAACTTTCAAATAACAGTGACTGCATTGTTTATAGCATTTGAAGTAGAAAATAAAGGATTTTTTTGCAAGATTTCAAATAAAGTCAGCAGTCTTTGATTTTTTTTTGGCTAAATGTTTTTTCAACATAGAGACTTAAGATTTATTTTATTTTTTTCTAAAATTAAATTGGTATTAATCCATATAACTATAAATTGATAAATTGATATTTACATAATGATTAAAAGTCACTAATTAGGAAGAAGAAGAGACAAAACAAAGATTAATTGCTAATGATTCTTATATAAAATTGAAAAAGGTAATCAAATGGTCAATCAAAAATCCAAAAATCATTTCCTTTCTATGAAGCTTTAAAGGTTAATACTCAATTTTTGTAGAATTTTGCATTGTTTTCTTTATATATTTGAAAAAATATAGTATTTGTCTCAATTTCATCAAATGGGCATAAAAGCTGGTTCTTTTTTAATATTCAAGCATTACATTAGAAGAATAGCAATTATTTTGGCAAAATTGTTTTACCATCTAGAGTGTGGCCTTTAGATTTCTTAGGAGAAAACCTTTGAGGATATTGCAAGCTTAAAGGACATTTTCAAAGTCAACATCTAAATTTTGTTAAAGTTCTTGATGTTAGATTTTCTTAAATACAATAAAAGAACATAGTTTCTACAATTTATTTTTAATTCAATTTTGAGCTTTTCAAAATTGTTGCAATTTTGTGGCCCTTCATAGGTATTATATTGAAGGCTCTTAAAGTAATATTATTTTTTTCATGAAATTTTTATAAGTTGAACTCATAAAGGATACGTTGAATTATTATTTTTTTAAATAGAAAGCAATTTCATAGTTGCATAAACTTCTTGAATTTATACAAAACAAAGATAATGATGATCAAAACCATACTAAATATATCAAAAAATTATTGAAAAAACGAATTTTACTATTGCAATTGAGAATTTGTTCCAAATTGCAAAAATCTATTTCAATCAATAAAAGGCTTTAGAGGACAATATAGAATCGAGATGTTATCTGATAGTATAGAGAGTTCATTATTGATTCAATATTACTTTGTCATTATTGATAAAGTAGTGATTTATGATTCAACATACTTTGATATATTTGAGGGATGTTTCTCCCAATGTACAATGGGGTACCATTCAAAATGGCGTTTTTGCATTCGCAGTGAAGGAAATTTCACGTTTGCCAACTTTGATAGTCTCTCGAGGGCTGAAAAATTGATCATTTACCATGAAATTTTTGTTACTATATCATCTTTATGTTAATTATATACGTGACAAATTTCAAGGCCAAAATATTTAGACAAAAAAAGTTATTCAAAATCTACCAACATATATAGCCGTGAGAAAAGTTCACATCTGCCAAATTTGACACCCTCCCAAGGACTAAAATTGTTTCTTTTCCCCTAAAATTTTTGGGCAAAAGACCATCTATATGTTGATTAAATGTGTGAAAAGTTTTAAGTCCAAAAAATCCATGAAAAAAAAGATATTTGAAATCTACCAACATGTGTAGTTGTGAGAAACAATTTCACTACTACCAACTTTGACACTATCCCAAGGGTTGACAAATTATTTATTTACCATGAATTTTTTTTCATAACATCATCTCTATGTTAATAACATGTGTGCTAAATTTTATAGTAAAAAAATTCACACAAAATGTATTATTTTAATTCTTTCAACATGTGTACTTGTAAGAATGATTTTTTAGCCCTTGGGATAGTGTCATTTATGGGAAAAGTTTCACACGGATGTAAAAAATCATTCTCTCAACTACACATATTGGTAGATTTTAAATATCTTTTCTTATGTAAATCTTTTTACCTTGAAATCTGGCACACATGTTATTAATATAGAGACGATATCATGACAAAAATTTCATGTTAAAAAATATTTTTTTTAGCACTTGAAATAGTGTCAAAGTTGGTAGTAGTGAAGTTTTTCTCAAAATACACATATTGGTATCTTTTTTTTTGTGAATTTTTTGACCTTGAAATTTGGCACACATATTATTAACATAGAGATGATTTCATGAAAAATATTTCATGGTAAATAAATAATTTGTCAACCCTTGGGATAGTGTCAAAGTTGGTAGTAGTGAAATTGTTTATCACAACTACACATGTTGGTAGATTTCAAATATCTTTTTTTCCTTGGATCTTTTGGACTTAAAATTTTTTCACACATTAAATCAACATATAGATGGTCTTATGCCGAAAATTTCACGGAAAAAAAAAATTCAGTCCTTGGGAGGGTGTCAAAGTTGGTAGATGTGGAATTTTTCTCAAGGCTACACGTATTGGTAGATTTTGAATAACTTTTTTTGTGTAAATATTTTGGCCTTGAAATTTTGCACACATATAATTCATATAAAAATAATGTAGTGACAAAAATCTACCAACACGTGTAGCCTCGAAGGTTGTCAAAATTGGAAAATGTAAAATTTCCTTCTCTACAGATGCAAAAACACCATTTTGAATGGTACCCCATTGTAGTGTACATTGAGCGGTTGCACAATGCAATAGTTGTTTTTGAATATATGTAGGCCCATGGAAATCCTATGGTTATTCACAACTCTTGCAAATCAAGCACAATAGTGAGTTTCTTAGCTATAGAGTAGTGGATTATCCTCAAATTGAGGATAATTATCTACGTTTTCATAACACAAATGAATATACGCTCTCACAAAAGATTGCTTCCATATATTCAAGTACTTGGGACCAAAAATTAATAAATGGGCTAAAAATCATTGGATTTCTACATGAGAAATCTATGTGCTAAAAGCATATTGTAAAAATCAAGAAAAAAATAAGATTTTGAGAACAAATAAACACAGGCGTTCTAGTAATCTCGCCATTTGCTTATTTTTGGAAATCCAGAATAGCATGGATTTGTGAAAACTTTTATAACCAGTCGCCATCTTGCGACGTGGACCGTGGATGGTTCACGAGTTGGCTGCATCGTGGGGCCCTTGTTAGCCCAGGCTAGGATTTTGGCTGCTGTTTGTTTGGAGGTGGTTTAGCGTCGTCTCTCTCCCTGGCAGATCTGTGTTTAGCATTAATTAACCTGCGATTTTCTTGTGATTAGCGTTCAGTTCGCTGGCTTGTTGCTGCCATGGTACCATTGTGGCCTTTGCTTTGTCATGGCACTCTGGGGATGTGAGCCACAGATTCAGAAAAATAATTTTTGAATAATTTTGTGATTTGAAACTTCGTTGAGGGATTTTCCTCCTTGTTGGATTTAAATGCCGCGCCGGCATCTTTTATTTTTTGAACGGGAATGTTGTATTTTGGAGGTGCCACTGTGCCACTTCCTCGTTGCGGGGTCGTTGCAAGAAACACCGCCCGTTTTTGGTCCATTTTGGCCTGTTTTTGGCCAGTACTCCAGTACTCATGAACTTTTGCATGTGAATTTAAAATAAATAAATAAAATAAAGACAATTAGTACAAGACTAAAATTAGCATATCCCCAAAATTTCAGATCTAAAAAAAATCTAGGTCAAAAGTTATTCACAAAAAAGAGTGAGCTAAAATTTTGAAGAAAATACATACTTTGACGTTTTAATTTGTAAAAAATAGGAAAAACAATTTTCAAAGAAAGTAAAAATAGGAAATTTGGGAAGACTTTATGGTGAAGAGATTTGACCAAAGAATTGATCTTGAAACCATCTTAAATGTTCAAAACTACACGCACAATAGAGCCCTCTTTGCATGGATGTAGACAACACAAAATAAAATATTTTTAAATGCCCCTTGATAGAAACATGAGTTCCTACTATGCAAACAGACCATATAAATTTCAGCTCTAAATCATTAAATTTGGGGACTCCTTTTTACTCAAAACCCCTAAATCGCAAAATGTGACAAATTAGCTAAATTGAAATTTAAATATAAAATGATTTAAAAAATTTCCAAAAAACATGAGATATGATTAACCTCAAGATAGGCATCTCCAATAAAAAATTCAACTTCATGCAAGTTATGCTTCAAAAGTTATCGCAAAAGGAAGCTTCCACAAACTCTTTGTGACAATTCCACAGGACAGGTGTTTCTTGCAATGACCGTGCGATGCAATTCTGGGAGTGTCAGAGGATTACTGGATTAGTGCTTCTGCCTCCTGCATTGACTGCACTTTGGAAATAGAGGCGGCATCGCAGCGAGTAAACGATTTTGGGGTGCAAAATTTAAATGGCGCTCCTTCAGTCCTTTTCATGGAATTTGCGCCTCTAGTGATTCCCGCTCTCTCTACTGCATTCGCGCTCTTAGTGTTGCCGTCAATTGACCTCCTGGTTACTCTTGCTTGCTCTCCCATTGCATTGTGCCCGCTTTTGCTTTTGCACTTGCTTTTCTTACTTTTCTTGTTTGCATTTTGTTTGTTGCGCGAGTTCACACTTGTTTGTCGATACTGTGGCCTTGAGGTTTTGGAATGCAGGCTTCTATTGATGGCGCTGCGCTTGAAACCCTGGGACAATTTCTAGGTGAGAACTTTTGGCTCTAGCCACAATACAAGTGGGTTGGGCAAATACTTAGCGCCGGCGCCAAACACTGATTCGATTGGACGTGACAGTGTGCCGTTTATTGAGGTTGAGGTTACCCATGTCTTTGAAACAGGTTTGTTTGAATCTCTGTCACGTCCGCCGGTCCGCAATTCCACGACTTTGGAACTCACTGTGGTGTCGCCGACTTTTGATCCTATGAGCAATGGTGAAGGCGACGGTCATCCACCGGAGAATAGGACCAAGATAGCTCAGAAGCCAGGGCAGAAGCAATCAAAGACCACCCCTGCCACCATCACCCACCAATGGCAAGAGGTCTGGGCGTGTAAATTTGCCTAGGTTGAGGGTCATTTCAATGTTGAAGGAGATGTTGTGGGCGTGGTGTGCTGCAGCTGCACCTCAATCACTGGACGCCAGAAGGTGATGGTCCCAAAAGCCGAAAACTTGGAAAATCACAAAGGCAAACGCACATGCCAAGAAGATGGCGTTCCCCTGGCTTATCTAAAGGAGGGCGAAAGTTTTTGTCAAATACGATTGTAAGCATCTGCAGCTAGTGAAGCTTTAGGCGGGGCAAAAGAAAGGTGCGAGTGTTGCCAATCAACTTTTTGGAGGCTTGGAGGGCAAGTCCAAGAGGAAACAAGTGCAGTTTTTGACCTTGTTCCACCTCCTCAGCCATGGTCGCCCTATGTGCAACTACAAGCGCCAGCAGCAGTTGCTCAAGCAATTGAAGGTAAGGTATCTTCCTCGTAAGCATTGGTCGGAGACAACGGGCTGGGAGATGAGCGAGCACCTCCATGAGTCTATATTGTTGGCCCTAAAAAAATTGTTGTCCAGTCCACGAGCGTTATTTCAATGAGCGCCGACGAGGTCAAGGCAGTTGATAACATGTTGTGGCTCGATGTCCATGTTTACGCAATAGACTCTTGGGAGCGTATTCCGCACCTCTTGCACTTGTCTTGTGTTGCAGACAATGGTATTGCAGACTACTTGACTGATCTGATAATGCATGCTTTGTTGAGTGGCTTAACGCGTGAGGAAATTGCTAGAAAGTTAATTTGCTTTGGAGCTGATGGCGTGAGTACATTCCAAGGATTGAAGACAAGGGTGACAACCCAAATTTGAGATAAGTGGGCACCATTTCTCATTGGTGCCAGTTGTGTGAGTCACCATTTAAACCTTGTGGTTCAAACTTTGTCAAAGTTCCCCATGATCTCTTGACTTGAGGCACTATTTCAGGCTATTTATAGTTACTTTTGCCAAAGCAACAAACGGCATGCTGAGCTGTAGAGGCTAGCTGATCTCATGGAAACTAAGGGTATGAAAGTGCTCCAAAACATGGAAACTCAATGGGTTTTGATGAGAAGTCCTGCAGCAAGGATTCTCTCTGAGTACTGCACCTTGCTCATGAAGATGGGCCTCAACATGACTGGCGCTTCCGATTTGAAGGTTCCTGCAAGGGCTGCCAACAACTTTAACCTTCTTTGTGATATTGAGGTTTTGCTTTCTTTGGCATGCTTCATTCCACTTATCAATGCTGTGCACTGCTTGATCAAGCTGTCACAGGCCCCACGGGGGGTGCACTTAGTGTATCTAGTCCAAACTACATGCGAACAAAACTTTGTACCCCCTATATTATATCCTAAAATTTAAATAAATGAAAACAAAAAAAATATGAATATATTTTCCTAATTTGAAAGTTTATGTTTTGAATTATTGATATTTTTATTTGCTAATGATAATTAGTTACAAATTTTTGAAGTAAATAGATACACTGCAGAACTGAAAAATAACTTTCACACCCCTATAGTATATACTAAAAAATTGTCTAAAAAATGAACAAAAAATTCCTAAAAATAACTCTCTATTGAAAGTTCATTTTGAGTTGAATATTGATGCAACGGTCATCTAAATGTGTTCTCTATAAATATTTGAGTTGGAAAATATGCCATTTTAGGTTCATTTTCAACCTCTTCTAGAAATCATTCCATATTTCATTTGAGTTGGAAATTTTGGCAATAGAAAACTATAGTCATTATCAAACAATGCTCAAAATTTTAGTTTGAAATTATAGTTTATTAGAAACCACTTGTTCGCACGTGGTTTGTAGTAGTAGAACCAAGTGCCCTCCCCGAGACAGGCCCGTGACATATTTGTCTGTGACTTCCTGCAAGCAGTCAAGCTCTGCCAAGTCGAACTGACATGAATGTTTCTGGATGCTTCAACTTTGTTTGCCAAACAAGACTTCCCTTACTACAGTGACCTTGTTTCACTATCCTCAGCAAACATTCCTATGCAATGGCGGCCTCTACTTGAAGATAGTGGCATGTCTCACTTGGTTTTTGATTATGGGAAAACTCACGTTTTTTGCAAGATGCCATGATAAGTTGATAGGGGCACATATCTATATCACACAAAAGGAATACAATAGGGTGCAAGACAACATTAAGAGCCAATTTTTAGGCAATTTTCTTCCCTTTTTTTTTTCTTTGAACTATTTTGCATTTGAAGTCATGGTTTAGGTTTAGGATTGTTGTTTGCAAATTTTTTTTATTCTCTTGTTTCCCATTTTTTTGGATCACTTGTTTCCAATTTTTTTGGCCTCTTCATTAGAAGAGATTTGAGGGCATTGGAGGGCCGTTTTATGCCAGATCTGAAAACAGCCAGTACGGATTGTTAAAAAAAAATTTCAAAAGAAAAAAATCTCTCCCAAATATCATTTCAGGCAATTTTTTTTTTTTTATTTTTTTTTTTTTCAAGAATGATGTGGCACTCTCTCGACCACATCAGCCTAGCAGCTTTCCTACGTTCCACAACGTGGGAACATTGCGGGAACGCAGGATAACTCGCGGGCTCTTGGAGGCCTCAAATCTCTTCTAATGGTTTTCATTTTTTTCTGACACTTGCTTCCATTTTTTTTTGGACACTTGCTTCCAATTTTTTTTTGGATCTTTTGTTTCAATTTTTTGGGGTCTTTTCATTCCTTGAATTTGGTTGTCTTTGTGTTTGGTGACTATTGGGGCTTTTATGTGGCAGCAGGAGAGTCTAGGCAGCGGAGTATGCTTCAGCAGTAGGCCATGTGTATCTTGTTTTGAAAAAGCTTAGATGTGTCTTTAGTCTTTATTTGTTTGTAATTGAATGTTTGTAAACTGAAATGGTAAGTGTGCTTCAATTTGAACCAAGTGTTTACTTGAAAGTGAAGGCTTCACTACTGAATGGAAATTAAATGGTAAGTGTGTTCAGATCTGAATTGAATGGTAAGTATGCTTCAATGTTTCAGTTTCCTTTAGTGCTTCAAATCTATGTAGTAAAGCTTGGGCTTGAACTTGTGCAGAGATGGCCCAATCTCTTTTTGATGAACTGGACCGCAGGTTCCCTCAGCAAGAGCTATTGGACACATTCGGGATCATTTATCCCCAATACTGGTGGCAAGATGGGGCCGATAAAAGCTTTAGCCATCACTTGACGGTGCTGAAGGAGTTCTATGCAAATCCAAAGCTTGTAAACAAAGGGCAACCATTGTGTGTTGGTGGGTTGCCCTACATTGCTGCAGAGATGCTCTCCGCATCTAATCTTGACAACCAGCAGGGCCTCTTTAAGATCACAATGAAGGCAAATGCAGAGGCCACTTGTGACCCTCCCTTCCACATCAACCCTGTCATTATATTGTGGCGGAAACTCTCCCAATCAAGGCATTTGGGTAAGCTGATCTCAGAATATTTTAGTTGAACAAATGTTTGGCCAAAAGTACTTTTTACTGGAAAAGTTCCCTTACACGGAAGCCATTGAGTCATAGAAAAGTGTTGTGAAGGTTGGCCGGCAAGGGAATGTGTAAACTAGAGCAGTAGGACCAATATCCTCTCCTTGGAAATTTGTTTTCCTTAGTTTTTATTTCATGAGGTTAGACTTGCCTTGCACTCAAGTTTACCTTCACTAAAGACACAGCGGATCCTGATGCCTAAGACTGCTGCAACGTTGAACCCAAGACAGTTGTGACTAGAGGCATGATACTGGAGCAACACTGGAGCTTGGAGTTGTTTGGAACTTGTATTGTTAACCCTTTGATGTGTCTTATTTGTCTTGTGGTGTGCACAGAACACAAACACTGCAAATTGGGCAGTTTAAAAGGGTTCAAATCCCTTGTTCGTGGCATTGTTCATTTAGACATAGATTCTCAAAGGAGAAGCTCGTAACTTAGATTCTCAAACAAGAAGCTTGTAATTTAGATTCTCAAACAAGAAGCTTGTAATTTAGATTCTCAAAGGAGAAGCTTGTAACAATTCTTTTGAAATATAAAGTGAAAATGTGCTTTGCCATTGCAATTGAATTTGGCATTAGCCCAAAATACAACATTTTCTTTTGTCACTTAGCAATTTTGCCATATGGAATGAGACACACTAGCTTTCACTCTTGTATTGAATTCTTCCTCGTGTAGCAACTTGCGCCTACCCCCCAAAAAAATTTAGAAAAACTTCAACTTTCAAAATTTCAAATTATCTCCATGTTTCCACCATCGGAATTGGGCGTCGCGGGAATAGCTCCCAACACCTATACAGTTATAGCCTACTGGCAAATTTTGGCAAATAGGTTCTGGGATCGCTGCTTGGGACTTTCTTTGTAATGACTTGATGTGTCAAAAGTTACTCATTAAAGCCTGATCATATATTATTTTTAACAAATTACCATGACAGTGAGTAATGAATTTTAGATTTAAATTATTATTAATGAAACTTAGATGATACCAAAAACTAAATTTTGAATATTATATACAAAATTATAACATGAAATACATTTTCCAAATCCTATCCTAGTTACAATATTGATCTATTGATAAATATTCTACAGTGAGTGTTTCTTAAGTTATTAACCCCTAAAGTCCCATAGAGACAATACAAGCTTTCTGGCAATACAAGCAATTTTTATTTCAATCGATGCTCATGAGCAAAAGTTATGCCACCATACTAAGCCCAAAATAGAGCTCGATGGGCAACACAAAAAGAATCATAAAACGTCAAAATAATTTTTTATTTTTATTTTTTTCCTCATAGAAAGTATTTTTTTCTACATAAAAAGATTTGATTCATTCTATTTGGACTAGCAATGCTAAAGTTGTGTACAATCTTGTTTTTTATGCAATTACATCACCTTCTTGAAAAAATAACATAGGATCCAATTTTGAATTCAAGTTTCACAAAAGAAAAAAAAATTCACCAAATTTAGCTACCTTTCTAGAATAATTTTATTGTTGGGATTAGTGAGCTTCAATTCTATCTTAGAGATATTAAAGGTTTAGTATTTCTTTCAATCTTGTATCTAGTAGACTATTAATTCAATTCTTCACCATAAATTTTTTTAAATATAATAATAGTAGTACAAAATTTTAAGCTAAGATGATTCAAATTCTCATAATCTATTCACACAAGAGGCAAAAGAATCCTATTTTTTTACTTCAAGTACAAATATCTTGTAATTCTACACGATCAAAGTTTTTAAAATTTCTTCTACACATTTTTATACTAATCTCGTGCAAGAAACTATGGTTGGATATGAGGAAAAAACAACTTTTAAATGGTTTTGCTCTTTGCAATAGAAATGGCAATTTTGAGTGTTATTTGATGAAAAAGGCCTTTGAACTAGTGGTTAAAGAATACTTTTGGATACGATTTTGAAATGATTAAGGTGGCATCTAATTGTGACCTATTTCTATAACGAACCCATGCACATTCTTGCCTAAAATGTACAACCACTATTTATGAGAGTCTAGGGTTGATTTCAATAAATCTATTTTAAAAACTTTGAAAATCCATATTTTATTCATACCATGTCAAAAAGTGCTTGCTAAGAGAAAATTGAATTCCTTTTTGACTTTTAACAAAATTCAACAAATAATTTCCTAGTAGTAACTATGTTCAATTGCTTATTTGGTCTATTTTTGGTGATCCTACCTTATTGAAAGTTCTCATTATCTAATGCCATGTGATAATATTTTACACTAGCTTGAATCCATAGCATTGACACATAGTAGTTAGAAGTATTCCCATGCATAAATCAACAAAAATAGAATTTACCTTCTAACAAAGATATGTAATTTACTGGGAATTATTTGTATTGTCTTCTTAAAATCACTTGTACAATCCTTATCCTTAAACAACAAGCCAAGCCCCTCACGCTTGGTTTTGGAAGAATCTATTGACCAAAAAGTAGCTTTTGCTTTTTAGAGGATTGTTTCAACCTATTGGACCAACTTCTATAGTCAATATAGCTTTCCAAGCACCACATTTAGGCTACAAAGTCTAACACTTGATTGTTCATGGATCCAAAGATCTGATAATTCATAGATCCAAATCAAAATGTTCATAAATTCAAAGATCTAATGATTCATTACATGGAGGTTTATACAATACATTAAAATTTCAACCTATGTTAATTTAAAATAATGCAATAGGATGTATTTTTATTTAACATCTACTTTCATATTCTATATGTAGGATGATTTTTACGTACTATGTGCCAGTGGGATCAATCTACATTGAATTATTCTATTAGGCCACAAAATTAGTGTCAGCTATGAAATTATTATTTGTGAATGTTTTGATATAAATCTCAGTATGAATTATCAGATTTGATTTTTAGATACATTTTATTTTTATTTTTGGATTATCTTATTTAACAAATTTTATTATTTAAAAAAATAATAATTTAAACAAATGAAACGGAATTTCATTGCAAGAAAATTTGATGATTTTGAAACCTAGGTCTTTGATACTCATTTGTTCCTTTTTCTGTTCACAAGAATTTTTTTTTATTTTTTGAACAAATGGAAAATACCATTGCATTAAAAAAAACCCAAAGAACAATAGCCAAGCCGAGGCTAGCAAATGAAGAGAGTAAACAAAACAGAAAATAGAAAATAGAAAAAAACAAAGAGAAGAACAATAACAAAAAGAAGTAAGTGAAAGAACAAACGGTAGGTCCCTTCCTACTCCAAACAATGGTCAATCCACTCCGAAAAAGCTAACATAGGAGATTGGAGCCATATACTATCAAATTTGGACCAAATGATATTGTGTTGTTGGAGATGTTGCCGAAAATTAATCTAGGCTTTGAATTGTGCTGCCCTGCCTGAGTCCAAAAGGACATTCCATAATTTATCTTATAGGAAGAGTTGGGGGCCAGGTACTCCTGGAGAAAACGATGTTCTTGTGAGCGATCCACATGAGCCATAAGGAAGAGCCTCTAAGTAAAGACCAAATGGTTCGGAAGCTAGTAAATTGGTGTGGAATAGTAGATCCAAAGATACACTGAATGGCATCGAACCTAATCTGGGGCCCCAAGGTAGGTTGAGATCCTGATATGTGGTGGAGAATTGACTGAGCATAGTTCCATACCAGTTTTGGGCTTGCGGGCAAACAAAGACCCGGTGCATAAGTGTTTCCTCGTTCACAAGAATTATTACTACCCAATTGGATGCAAGTATCGGCATTTACACTTAAGGACGACTAAATATTGCAGTATTGGCTTTCCACTTTTGTTTTCAAGTATTCTAACATTCGCAATAAAATGATTTATTTTACAGCAGCTGAACCCAGTAAAATTATAGAAAAATGAATTTTGTAATTGAAGCCTTAGAGTCCATAACATTGTGTAACCAGGACCATTCTGGAAGGTATTATGCTTTGCTAGTTGCAGGAGATGGATTTATCAGTGAATTCAAAGATTGGAATTGGCTAAAGAATAATAAGACAGTTTTGTTCGAATGGTCATCGTTTCAAAAAAAAAAGGACAATTTTGTTCAATATAGGGGTCTCCTGTTCAAAGATGCAAAAAAGGCCTTACTTCATTGGTAAACAATGTTATGTCACACATTGGCAGCATGCACAAAATTTCTGAAAGCTTTGACCTTCATAACATTGTTTACCAATGAGGAAGAGCTCCTTTTTGCATCCTTGAAAAGGAGACCTTTACAGTGAACAATATTGTCTTATATAGCTTCTCATCCAACCCCAATCCTTGAATTACCCCCCTAAAATTCCATTGTTCCCTTGAGAGACAAAATGGATTTTGGACAAACTTTTCATGTCTGCCTATTTGTTGTGATTTTCTAAAATATTTTATAAAGACAGAAAACCACATTAACTTTTTGGGAATATAATGTTTTTTTCAATCAATGCTTGAGAACAAAGTTATTGCATAATAAGCCCAAATTTTAGTTTGGCAGGCTTCCCAAAAAAACTTAAAATAAATTTTAAAGTAATTTTTTTCTTCTAGATTGTATTTTTATCTACATGGAATGCTTTGATTCATTCCATTTGTTTTAGTGATGTGATAGTTATAGACAATCTTGTATTTTGGGCAATTGAAGCATCTTTTAAAAAGAAAACTTCTATTTGTTGAAAAAAAGAAAAAAGAAAAGAAAAGAAAAACTTGGAGGATTCATTACTGAATTGAGTTTTCACAATATTTATTAAAAAAAAGATTTCACAAAGTTGAGAGCTTTTGCAAATTTTTTTACAATTAAGATAAGTGTATTTCAAATCCATCTTAGAGTTATCAATGGTTTAGGTTTTCCTTCAATCTTGAACCTACTTCTACTTCACAAATTTTTAATGAGTGAAAACTAATGGTATGCTTCTTTTGAGTTTTTTTCCTAGATCCTTAACCCCTAAAGGACCAATATGTGTTTTTTGGCTACATAGAAATTTTGGGCAGGTACATATGACTAGAGATTTCTATATTTTTGGCCCAAATTTTAATAGAAGGTGGAGACAAGGAATAACTTTCATATGCACTAAATTTCATGACATTTGGAATTATGAGTCAAAAGTTATGGCCTAATATGTTACTTTTTTTTGTAACTGGGTAGTCTGGGCATATTAAAAAAGATCATTCTTTTCAAAAACAAAAATTGAAATTGATTTTCTAGAGTTATATATACGTGGAAAGCTTTGAATCATTTTATTTTAATCTATGAGTCAAAAGTTATGAGGATTTTTTGTTTGCGGGCAATTATGGATTCTCTACTCTAAAATAAACTTTGAAGTCCTTTATCTTATTCAATTTTCAATAATTTTTGAAAAAAATAAAACTATAGGATGTAGATTGTTTATTACAACATTTCAAACATTGTCATTGTCATTTTTCAATTCCATAATTAAATTCTTAACAATTTAGTATTTTGAATCATTCTCTACTAATGTCTACTTACTATTTTCTTCCTATATGTTGTACAATTTCAAATGATGTGAAAATTTTCAAGCATGTGGCCAACTTGTCTAGAAAAATGAATTCAAAGAAGCACCACCATTTGGACATTTTTTCATAGAAAGTGAGCTTGTGAAGTGCAGTTGCCCTTTTTTTGCAGGGCCAAAGAAATGATTTCGGTGAATTTGAATGCTTATATTTTGCAATCCACATGGTGGAAATTTTTGAATTTTTTCCACATGTTTTCAAGTCAGCATACTACCAAATCCTATGGTTCCATATGTCAAAAAATGTCTTTTTTCAAAATTTTGGTACTTGTTCTAAAAATGGCAGTTTTTGAGCATTTTCGGTGAAACATAATCATGGAACTTTAGGGGTTAACTCAACTCTTAATATAAAAAATCAGAAATTCAAAACTGGTAGTGCAAAAATTTTAAGCTAGGAAGATTCAAAGTCAAAAAATCTAATCGAGCAAGGTGCAAAAA
Organism: Neckera pumila; assembly: GCA_963969595.1. Taxonomy (NCBI): domain Eukaryota; kingdom Viridiplantae; phylum Streptophyta; class Bryopsida; order Hypnales; family Neckeraceae; genus Neckera; species Neckera pumila. The sequence continues at coordinate 20,732,955 of OZ018414.1, forward strand.
ATTCATTTTCTTCACTTTAAATGCAAATATCTTGCAATGTATGTAGACAAAGTTTCTAAACATTCTTCCATACATTTTTACCCTAATCTAGTGCAAGATCCTATGGTTAGAAATGCAAAAGAAATTTAAGGTTTTTTGCTCTTTGTAATAGAAATGATAGTTTTGAGTGGGTTTTGATGGAAAAAGGCCATAGGACTCTAAATGTTACCTTATAAGTTCTTCCCAAGTATCTAACAAAGTATAATACCTTTCTAATATGGGAAGGACCATTACTTGATTATACAATGTTATACTATATGGAGACCTCCAAAGTTGTAATAGAATTGAAGTGTTGAGCTACTTTTCTTGGCAAAAGTTAGATGTGAGAAGAGCAATATTCTGTACGTGAAGTTTAGATTTGGCATAAATTAAGTCTCTTTTTATTTATTTAAATGTCGCATGTCATCTTGTGAATGGCACGAGGTGATGTGGCCCCTTGAGATCTTAATGTGGAAATTCAATTTTGGCACCTAAGTGCCGAATCAAACCTTCATGTATGGTAATAAGGAAGTGGATACATTTTTTAATTTTTTGATTCTTTCAATAAATTAATTCAATTTTTCCTTAATATTTTGGAGAACTTTAGTGGGGCTTCTAAGTAGAACTATCTGGGGTCCACCCTTCACCCACCTCCACCACATTCTCTCCATCCTGAAATGATAATCCACTTTGACCATCAAGTTTTCTTAAGGTTGTTTTGAATAGATCATATGGAGATTTCCTTGTAGCTAATTTTATTTGCCACAAGGTTGCAATGAGCACATGCAGTGTTCCTCATTGATTCTACATTAAATAGTGAAACTGGGTTGCCTTACCTCCAAAGAGGTTGGCTGATGACGCATTGCTTGTCCAAATGGAGGCACAAGCCATTTTCTAATCCCGAGTCATGAATTAGTACATCAACCCAAACAACACACATGTTTCCCACATCACTGCACCCTTCTACAGTAACTGTAATATTGATATAGTGTAGAATGTTGAGATATTAGTGTGGGGCAATCTAATTTCCCTATTCAATGTAGTGTTTCAAAATTTGAAACCTTTCCTTAACCCCTAAAGGACTAACATGCATTTTTTGGCTACACAAAAATTTTGGGCAGGTACATGTGACTAGAAATTTCCATATTTTAAGCCTAAATTTTAATAGAAGGTGGGGACAAGGAATATCTTTCATACGTACTAAATTCCATGACATTTGGAAATATGAGTCAAAAGTTAAGCCTAATATGTTACTTTTTTTTTTTGTAATTGGTCTGTTTGGGCATATAAAAAAAATTGCTTTTTTCAAAAACAAAGATTTGAAATTGGTTTTCTAGAGTTATATATACATGGAAAGCTTTGAATCATTCCATTTTGATCAATGAGTCAAAAGTTATGAGGATTTTTTATTTGTGGGCAGGTATAGATTCTCTACTCTAAAATCAACTCTGAAGTCCTTTATCTTACTCAATTCCAATATTTTTTGAAAAAAATAAAATCATAGAATGTAGATTGTTTATTACAATATTGCAACCATTGGGATTGGCATTTTTCAATTCCATAACTAAATTCTTAACAATTTAGTATTTTGAATTATTCTCTACGACTATCTATTTACTGTTTTTTTCCTATATGTTGTACAATTCCAAATGATGTGAAAATTTTCAAGCATATAGCCAACTTGCCTTGAGTAATGAATCCAAAGAGTTACTAGCATTTTAGACACTTTTTCATACAAAAGTGAACTTGTGAAGTGTAGCTGCCCGGTTTTTTGCAGGGACCAAAAAAGGATTTTTGTTAATTCAAATGCTAATATCTTGCAATCCTCATGGTGGAAATTTCTGAAATGTTTTCCACATCTTTTCAAACCATTGTACTACAAGATCCTATAGTCACATGTGTCAAAAAAAGTTCTTTTTCAAAATTTGATACTTGTTCAAAAAATGATAGTTTTTGAACGTTTTTGGTGAAAACATGGTCATGGAACTTTAGGGGATAATTATGTTTGTCACAACATGATTAATGAAATTGGCATAAAAAAACCCTAACAAAATTGTGGACAATCATTTCACGATGGAGGAAGTATATTATAGTTGTTCTATCTTATCTTATCGTATAAACAAACATAGTTTTTTTAATTTATTGCAGAAACATTGCAAGTTTGCTGACCTTTTGAAAACACAACAGATGAGAAAGAATGCGGCAGGCAAACCATGGGAAGTTGTTGAAATTTTGTTCATTTGTTTGAAAAGACAAGACAAGACAAGAAAAGTTATGTATTAAAATAATAGAAGCTATTTCTGAGTGCAAGAAGTAGTCAGTGAGGAATTTGAAGTTGTCAGTCAGTTGAAGAATTCTGTCTCCAATTGCTCATCAGAGGGAAGACTGCTGCAATTGGAGAATATCGGTTATTTAGATTTGGGTGATCAACTCAAAATGAATGTCATCTTCAAGGGTAAGATAGATTGAATCATATCATTCTTGAGATTAGCGAAGTTGTTAAAGCAAGATCTGACATCTCAAAAGCACCAGATGGGCTGATGTCAGATAATCCTCAGTCCACTCTAGCGTTCACAGAAGTGGCTAAATTTCGCTCCATTGCTACTAAAAAATTTCAGGAGCTAAAAGTGTGTTGGAAAAAATCCTTGAAAAAATTAGATTTTAGTCAAGAATGCAATAAACAATAGAATTTGGTAGCCAATGTGCAACTTCCTCTACATTGGAATTAGCATCTATTTTGTTAGTTTTGTATTATAGTACTCCCAATAATCCTTTAAAACTTGCAATATCCTATCTTTTCTATTTTTTTTAATACTACTCACTCTCAAGGTAGCCAAAATTGATGCGCATTTGTCTTGGAGGTAGCATATTGCACTAAATTCAGTAAAGTAGTTCTGGGATCTCTGGTCCACTCTACCAACTGCCTTTCCAAATAAACTTTGTAGATGCTCAACCTCCATCTACTCCGCTAAATGCCCCTCCAAATAAAATTCTAACTTTGCACCGATTTATAATTAGAACTTGAACATTTTATTTTTGTTATTTTTATTATTATTTTTAATCATTGACAGCACATTCAAAAGTACTTTGAATAGGTACAAGAAAACTCAAATTCAGAGAGTGGACAATGAAAATAAATTGCTTCAAAAGCTACCTAATAGTAGTATAAATTCAAGGCTACAAAGATTTGGCTAGAAGGCCCAAACAAATCTTAAATCAATGTTCTATTTGATATTGTTTAGTAGAGTAGTTGCAAGTATGGTATGTGAGCAATATACAAAATTCGGCTTTAAAGAGGTTATGCGGGTGGAAGCATGCTAATAGGAGCCACTTGCAGACATTAATTGGGTTCACGTTTTTTTGGACGTCGAAAATAACATGACTATGTTTTCAAGGATGTCTCCCTGAACATACCTTTTTTTTTAATCTTGGCGTTGTTTTTCCACTAACATGAAGACGTTCTTTACAATGTCTACTACAATTCTACAGCTCACTGACTCAAACTCTGTGACGTCCTCTTGTCTATGAAAACACATTGTGTTCTAACTCTGTGACATCTTCTCGTCTATGAAAACATGCCGCGTTTTTTTTCTGCCATTACAAACAATGCGGTTTTCTTCTAGTGGTTATCCATATTATGATATTGTCATTGCTTCGTGTAGGCACATCTATCACATTTTCTGTGCATCAGCGCTTGCCAAAGTAGACAATAGGTGCACCAAGTGTTCAGAGTTTTTCCACCTGCATTAGTGGCAGAATTTTGGATTCAGAATTGCATATGCCAATTTGAAGTGGAGCACGGTAGGTTGGCATTACCAGCAAAGCACAAAGAGCTGAGGCAATCTCTGAAAGAGGATGACAACCTTCATGTACTTAATTGAAAGTCTCTTCTTTGAGTTCACCTTATGGTCCTCTGTTTCATGCTTTGAGAAGGACATTAGGTTTTATGATAAGAAGACTGTAGTGCTCTAATGCTTGGTTTACATTAGAGAAAATTTTAGGCCTCCGGAGGGTTGCTCCATAGACCTCTGAAGTACCATAAAATTTGATTTTTTGGGTTGAAAAATTCATTTCCCCCCTATTCCCGCGCAGCTGAAAGCATGAAATTGCAGTGACAGTGGCCCAGGAATCGAGTTTTAAAAATAAATAAAAAGTAAAAAAATAAAAAAATAATCTTAAAAAAATCCTAGAAAAAACAAATGAAAATAAACAACGCAAAATCGTTTCGGCGAGCAATCAGCTTATCTAATTGTTCATCGGGGGATTTTTTTAAATTGATAGACCAAGCTTGGAAATAGCTTGATCTGTCAATCTGGAGCAGCCTTCCGGAGGGTTCAAATTTTTTGTAATGAGTACTTAGAATGCTTTGAGATGAACTTGCTTTGAGATGAACTTGCTTTGTCAATGATTGCTAATTATAGCCTTATTACTTGGTAATGAACGCAGTGATAAATTTCTTTATGAAAATGTTAAATATTTTCATGAAGAAGAAATAATGGCTTTGTCAGAGATAGCTAATTACAACCTTATTACTTGGTAATTTTTTTTTTTTTGCAAAAATTTATCATGGAACTTTTGGGAACTTTCTAAATATGAACTATAGACATATGGAGTATGCATGTTCCCATCTTTTACTATATTTTTGAACACAAACTGCATTAGAAGGAGCTTGGGTTTTTTGAGACTTTTTCGTGTCTACATTGACGGATTTTGTTAGACATTCAAGTAACAATCTGTATTTGTATGTCATCTAAGACGTCCAATGTAACATCTTCATATTTCATCGGACATCATTCACTAGTAGAAAAATCTACGTACAAATCAACAAAAAACTTTTGAAATTTTTTGTTTATTTGGTCGCGTTGATCATCAACAGAAATTTGTTGATTTTTTCTATTGATTTGGTCAAATCCGGGGAGGAGGAAGTCAAATTCTTATTGCTACCCAAAATTTTGGGCACTAGGAAAAACATTTTTGCTGCTTGAAATTTTTGGGCAGCAACAAATTTTGATTTTTTTATTGCTCAGAGACTTTGGGTAGCCCCATAACCTACCTCTAGTCACTAACAAGGTTTGAACTAGTGATTGCATACCTAATAACCTAAAGACCCAATCAATACAACAACATTCAACCTTCATGTTAGAGGAAGGAATTCTTTCTTATTTATCCACTTCCACTTTGGTACTTTTAAACTTAGAAGACTTTGGCGGACATTTTGGCATACAAAAATTACTTTTTTCTAAAAAATTTGAACCTTAAAGAGCTATCAAATAAAGCTAAATAACACCTCCAAAAATCCGTTTGTGGTTTTGACTCTCCAATCAAATTTTATAGACAAATTCAGAGAGGATGTAAGAAAATGTCAAAGAAAATGTCCCTTCCAAACCCTCTCTGAAATTTCTTCATAACTTTTGATTGAAAGCTCAAAATCTTAAGCAAATTGTTGGAGATAAAATTTAACTTGATCTAACAACATTTTTTAGTTCAAAGTTTTTTGAAAAATGTTAACATTCTATGCCAAAATGGCCGCCAAAGTCTGCTAAGTTTAGAAAACAATAAATTCTAAATGATTAAGCTATAAAAAAAAAGTATTTTTATTGTACATAGAATTTCAACCGTGGTGTTTCAACTTCTAAGGACCAACTGGCATTTTTTTGACAACATAGCAATTATAGATAGCGTATTATAGACAGAGATTTTACATTAGATGAGAAATCAGCCCTGTGGAGGGCTGCGTGTTCCCAACCTGTGAGAACTTGTGAGAACTGCCGAATTCAGGGCCGTGGCAGCTCGCTGACATGGCCGAGCGACTGCCACGTCGGAAAAAAAAAAAAAAAAATTCAAAAAAAAAAATGAAATTTTTTTTTTCTGTTTTTTTTTTCATTTCAAGAATGAAAATTTTTTTTTTTTTGAATTTTTTTTGAATTTTTTTTGTCGGGAACAGCCATTCCCTGAAACTGCGGGGGGGGACTAGCGTCGGGAACGGGCCCGAAACGGCCCTCCCGACCCCCCAAAACTCATCTAATGTCTTTTTCTTTAAAACTTTCACACAACAAGTGGTCAAGGAGTAGCTCTATGGGCAGCTCAAGCAGCTAAAAAAATCACTTTTTTAAGAATAAAAAATTTCAACTTAGTTTCCTAGATTTATATGTAAGTAGAAAGCTTTGAATTCTTCCATTTAAATTAACAAGATGGAAGTTATGAGGAGTTTTAGTTTGCGGGCAATTATGGAATCTTTATTTGAAATAAATCAGGAAATAAACATTGAAGTTCCTTTATTTTACTCTATTTTAAATATTTTAAAAAATGAATAAAAGCATTAGCTTATTTATTGCAATATTACAACCATTGGCATTGGAATGCTTCAATTCCATAACTAAATTCTTAACAATTTAGTATTTTAAATCATACTCTACTTTTTCTACTTATTATTTTTTTCAAACATGAATATGAAATATTTTTGGTTGAAAATTTATATGTATATTTCAGATTTATTTCTTGATTTCTTCAATACTAATGAAATGAATTTGTTTCATTTGTATTTGAAAACTTATTTTAGATCATGCATGTTCAACACAAATGAAATGCTTCTAAGTCAAAATCATGTGTTTTTATGCCTTTCAACTTTGGAGATTCTGTTAACAATCTTATTGAAAGTATGTATAAAAAATTTCAAACCAACTGGACCTATTTGTTATGGTTGCCCAAAATTGCTTTGTCCTAAAAAAATGATCTTTTGAGACATAAGTTTTGAATTGCAATTTGGATTGGTTCAAAATATTTTGGCATTGAAATCTAGTAATAAAACACCTTTGATAAAAAATTTACAAGAAATGTATTCAACAAATATTGCATTGAGAAGGACTTGCCTCAAAGAGAAAAATTGGCTTGAAACCATGTTTCAAGACCTTGAAGGTTCATTAATTATTTGGTATCAATGACTTCACCTTGCTCTATTGCAACGGAACAAAAACGTTCCGAAATATTCCAATGTACTAGAGGGAGTCCAAAGATTTTAGAAGGTTTCAAATAGATTCTAAATGATTCTTAAAAGATTCTAGATTCCCTAAAATTTGATTGATTTGGTCATTGCAATATTCAAATGAACAGAAAGCGAGTGGTCATTTTGTTGGCTTCAACAAAACGGTCATTACAGTACCTTAAACAACAAGAAACAATTGATTTTTTGTTGATTTAGTTGTGATTTAGTTGTGATTTTTCTAGTACTAACATAAAAACACAGATTGTTACATTGGAAGTTTAACAAAATCCGTCAACTTAGGCACGGGTTCTTTCTAGTGTTATATAGTGTTTGGTATTTGCTTTATTTTGACATGTATTACTGAAGCTTAAGTGCTTATGTCAGGCTTTGTTTGCCTTTGGTTTCTTATTTTGTTCTTTTTTATATGTCATTTCAGCATAGCTCCTAGTACATTACACTTTAAAGGCTATGAGGAATTTGGAAAAAAATTATGTACAAACAATATATGGTACCTTTAATTGACCTTTTGAAAAAATTATAAATACCAATATAGTGCAATTAATTACAAATATTTACCTCTATTTAAAAAAATACCATGTCTTATAATCAATTTTACAAGGTAAAAAGCCCCTCATTAAATAGGTTGTTGTTGCATGTGTATGCAAAAGAAGAAGTGTCCCTCCAAGGTACAGGTTAGATAACACAATAAACAATATGCTCTAGCTTTTTCAAAGTCATATTTGGCCTCACATTCTTGCTCCAATGAATATTAATCTAAAGGTCCATGAATAAATTATTACATTAGAGCAAAATGAAAAAAAATTAAGGAAAATGAAAAGAAATATGAAGTGAAATGAAGAAAAATTTAAAATATAGAAAAATAAACATAATATAGATTAAAAATTTATTATACTTTAGAAGTAAAAGACGTACCTCCTCAAGCCAAAGAAAACCATGCTAGGGATTGCCAATTGCACTCAATTCTTTAGATTTGGTGTGTAAGGGACTTCACCCTCTTTTTAGCAGCAATCAACGTTGCCTCTTGAAAAGTTGTAGATTAATTTAGATTCCAAATTTAGAATAAACCAAGCTAAAGAGTAGAGTTCATTCAAGGAGTCTATTAAATAGGATTGCATCCTAATTATTCACCTAATAAGTCATTTCAAACTAAAGAAAATCAAAAGTTTATTTTTCCTTCCAACCAGTCTATATGATCTCCTCACGCGGTCTAACTAATAACTAGACTTCATCCCTCCACTCTTAATGGCCACAAGGATAAAGAAAATCTTTCAAATTGTATTCTTTTACCTTATTCTTTAACAACTTAGAATTTTCAAATTTCTCCAAATCAGGCTTAATTCAAGTACAACTTATTGAGGCTCTTGAACTTCCAACCTAGTCTGAATTATTTGTCAATACCAACCTTGTCTTCCATTTGAGAAGCAGCCAAATCTTCGTAACATTCAGTAACAGTCACTGCTATTGCCTTCCCTGGATGGAATGATGTGGAATATACCACATCATTTCATCCAAGGAAAGAAATGGTGTGGTATATTCCACACCAAACCAGTAACTATAAAGACATTTGGCAAAACTTGTCAGAACTCAACAAGGTGCCTTCCCAGGACGGAATGATGTGGAATATACCACATCATTTTATCCGAGGGATGAAATGGTGTGGTATATTCCACACCAAATCAGTAACTATAAGGACACTTGGTAAAATTTATCAGAACTCAGCAAGGTGCTTGGGTTAGTTACAAGGTCGCAGCTGCACATTGGAATTAATGACAAATTAGGTACTTTGAAACAAAACTGCAAATAGAATAGGAAACTTATTCAAAATGGCAATCAATTTATACAGATAAGTTATCTCAATGCTTGAATTACATCACTTTGATGTGATTGTCATTCATATTTTGTGTTCTCAAAAGACAAGAGAAGCTCTTCATATACACATGGAGTGGTAGGAGGTAGAACAACCCATTTGGGATAAATAAATTAGAATTTGTAGTTTCTCAAGCACTCATAGTTAAGTCAAAAACAAAGAATGGTGTTAAAAGTAGAATTTTAGACCTCATTTATGCATAGTAGAATAAATTTTCTCCAAAACTTTGAACTAAAAAATGTTGTTGAATAAAAATAAGTTTCACCTCCAAAATTCCGTTTGGCATTTTGAATCTCCAATCAAAAGTTATAGATAAATTCGCATTTTAAAATGTTAAAGAAAATTTTCATTCCAACCCCTCTCTCAAATTTGTCTATAACTTTTGATTGGAGATTCAAAATGCCAAAAGGATTTTTGGAGGTGAAACTTATTGTCATTCAACAACTTTTATTAGTTCAAAGTTTTTTAAGAAAAGTTATTCTATTATACCTAAATGAGGTTTGAAATTCTACTTTTAACACCATTCTTTGTTTTTGACTTAACTATGAATGCTTGAGAAATTACAAATTCTAATTTATTTATCCCCATGGGTTGTTCTACCTCCTACCACCTCATGTGTATATATAGAGTTTTTTTTGCACTTGAAAACCCAAAATATGTTATTGATGGCTAATTGTTGTAATGCATTACTCATTGAATTCTTTGCCAACATCTTTATCTACAAATATTTGTTGATTTGTACATCTGGTCCTAAAATTAACCCCTAAAGTTCTATGACTATGTTTTCACCGAAAATGCTCAAAAATTGCCATTTTTAGTATAAGTACCTAATTTTTGAAAAAAAACTTTTTTTGACACATATAACTGTAGGATCTTGTAGTATGCTGACTTAAGAATATATGGTAAAAATTAAAAAAAATTCCACCATGCTTATTGCAAGATATAAGCATTCAAATTCACTGAAACCATTTTTTGGGCCCTACAAAAAATAGGGCAGCAGCACTTTACAAGCTCACTTTTGATGAAAAAATGTCCAAAATGATGGTGCTTCTTCGGATTCTTTTTCCTAGATAAGTTGGCTCCATGCGTGAAAATTTTCAGATCATATGGAATTGTACAACATATAGGAAAAAAATAGTAAGTAGATAGTAGTACAAAATGATACAATACTAAATTGTCAAGAATTTAATTATGGAACTGAAAAATGCTAATCCCAATGGTTACAATGTTTTGATAAATAATCTACATCCTATGGAGTTTTTTTTCAAAAAATATTGAAAATTTGTAAGACAAAGGACTTCAAAAGTATATTTTAGAGTAGAGAATCCATAACTGCCTGCAAACTTAAAATCTTTATAACTTTTGACTCATTGATCAAAATGCGATGATTCAAAGCTTTGTACGTATATATAATTCGACAAAACCAATTAAAAAATTTTCTTTTTGAAAAAAGTTTTTTTTTTTATCTGCCTGAGTGCTTGGATTGCCTAGTTACCAAAAAAAGTAACATTAAAGGCCATAACCTTTTATTCACATTTCCAAATGTCATGAAATTTAGTACATATGAAGATATTTTTTGTCTCCACCTTGTGTTCAAATTTGGGCCAAAAAGATGGAAATCTCAATTCACTCATATTTGCCCAAAATTTCTATGTAGCCAAAAATTGCATGTTAGTCCTTTAGAGTTAGCAAAAGAAAATGCAATGTACCATAATGTATTGCCACTATCTTATTATTCAAGCTTACATTAATTATGTGAGGATGAATTTTGTGGATGAGGATTCCAGAGAAGGAAAGACAGCCTCTCTTAAGGCTACTGAATGTTATGTTTATCACCAACTTATTTGGTAAGGCATTAATTCTACAATTTAGCTTTGTATAATCATTGGAAATCTTCTAAACTTGGAATCACCCTTTTTTATCTTAGGATTCTCCGTTTCTCAGACATAAGACCATCTGCAATGCAACCGGCACCATGCACAGTATCGACACTGTACAGGGCGGATGAAATTTTTTAATTAAAAATGTGCTCCAACGCAATCGGTATGGAAACCTCCACTTCCACAGCCTCGGTATGCGACCTCCCGGGATCAGCATATTTTGTCATTTTGGCAACCCCAGAAAAACTCTCGACAAATTGATTTGTGGGAGTCATCATTACAAAAAGCGGTTGTATCCAATGGATGCCAAGAAAAGTTTATTGATATGTACGCTAATCAATTAAACCTCCTTGTTTCCTTGGAAAGTCCCTTCTTTAATGTAGATTCTTTTCTTCTATTCTTTTTATAATACCCAAAAGTCCATTTGACGTTTGGATTGCTGGCTTTGCATTGGGTCAAATTTTTCAAATAAAGAATCGAAATTGTAGAGGCCTCGCAAGATTAAAAGAGATTTGAGGCCTCCAAGAGCTCGCGAGTTATCCTGCGTTCCCACAGCGTTTCCACGCAAGAAAGTTGCTGGCTGATGTGGTCGAGAGAGTGCCACGTCATTTTAGGGAAAAAAAAAATAAAAAAAATAGGCCTAAAACATTAAACGAGATTTGAGGCCTCCAAGAGCCTGCGAGTTCTCCTGCGTTCCCGCAACGTTTCCACGCTGTGGAACGCAGGAAAGCTGCTGGGCTGACGTGGTCGAGAGAGTGCCACGTCATTTTCAAAAAAAAAAGAAAAAAGAAAAAAGAAATATATATATATGCTTAGAATGATATTTTGGGCAAAAAAATCTTTTCTTTTTTTTTTTTTTTGAAAAAAAAAATTCTGATAGACCGTGCCGACTATTCACAGAATCGGGACAGCATTGGAAGTGGGCCTGAAACGGCCCTCTAATGCCCTCAAATCTCTTCTAATGTGATATTTGAAAGAAAATTTTATTTTATTTTTGAAAAAAAAAAATTCTGACAACCCATACCGGTTGTTCACAGATCTGGTTAGATTGGGGAATGGGCCTGAAACAGCCCTCCAATGCCCTCAAATCTCTTCTAATGAATGGCCCGCAATTTGCTATTGCAAGGCTTTTGTGCCGCTGTTGCATTGCAAATGGTATAATATCATCACTTCTAATTTAAGCAAGAACCTCATAAACTCATGACAAATTCACTCCAACTTGACAGATACTTTGCACACTTAATTTATTACGGCTTGAATTCATTTAACAAGCAACATTCAGATTATAAATCATAATTTGATCTCCTTCCTCAACATTGGGCACTGTCAATTTTTGACTTGAATTTTCTCTCTATGCATAGATCCAAATTAACTTAAATTGAAAGATATTTTCTACTTAGCTTAATTGACACATTCACTCAATTAGATGTTAACTCCAATACACTAGACTCACTCATAGCCTAGTTGCTTATCACTCAACCAATTTGAATATACTCTCACACGGTCAATTAGCCCCTAAGTGGTTTTGTGTGTCTTTCAATACATCTGTATATAATGAAAGTGCAACATATACAGCCTTGCATGTGAACAGTTTACTTACATTTCATTTTTGTTTATTTTTGTTGAATATGCACTGAAGTCTTCAATCACACTGCACATTTCATGGCTGCATCGGACATATTACTAATTTTGTAAATATTATGAAGTTGTATCTGCAGTACACGTATTTCTCTAGAAATACATACTTTAGCATGTTCGCCAACATCTCATTTCAATAGCAAGCATCACAATATTTTTTTGAAAACATATGAAAATCAATGACTTTTGCAACTTCGATTTTGTAGGTTACATATTTGCCCAATACTTCATAAAATTTGACAATTACGGGTTGCGTATGAATCCACAGGACACAATGTGTCCTTGAAACCACTTAAGGGTTAACTCACTTGTTCATTGCTAACACATAAACTTCCATCATATGCACCTATAAAATGTCTTCCAATAATTCAAGACTAATATACCAAGCATACACAAATTCCAATTAGGACAATTCAACACAGGTTTCTTCATACCGTAAGGACCAGATTCAAACCCACACCGATGGCTCCTATGTATAAACATTTATAACAAATTGATTTCAATATTCAAACTTCTCCTAGACACTCATCTCTATGTCAAACAAACAATCATATACACACATTATAACCACTTGTATATAATTCTAATTAGATTAGCCCAATTGGTGATTAAATCATCTTTTATAATTTTAAGTTTTTCTGTGACAGATATATCTCATTCTAGTCCTTCCACTAAAATCTCACTAATTTTTCTTCATCAGATTTCTACACATACTCTCCGATTTGATATCCATCTATATCACAACAGATTCTTCTCCAACTGACCTAAAATATATTTTCTCACAACATCGTATTCATATCATCTTGTAATACATAAATTCTCTACGTTTTAGACATTTTCAACTTGGATACATACATCTCAATCTCCAAATCACACTAACATCTACTATTAAAAAACCGTGTTTTAGATGACATTAGCGTAACCTAAGTAAACGCATTTTTATGGACGCAAAATAAAACAACTAGTGTTTTTATGTCAATATAACGCCCAAGGTAATATCTAGGATATCAATATTCCATTCCATGCTGACTTGAATCCTTGTTCCATTCCAAATAGACACAAAATCTAACTTGCTAAGATTGCCAACTAGGACTAAGCTTTCCCTTGATGGTTCTTTCAACAACTACATACCAAATTGCTTTAACTCAAATTCCATTCCTATTAAGATCAAATCAATCTTTACTTGGTAAAATAAACCCATAACACTCTTGGATCTCCACAATACACGGCAAAAAATACTTCTCAAGTTAAAATTAACATACTGACAATATTACTCAATTAGAAATCAAACTGAATAATATCCTGTCAAAAACAAACAAAACACACCAAAATTCATACACCAAAAATTAAAAAAAGATCCTAATTAATTGTTTACAAAAGTTGATGTCCTATTTTTTTTTGTAGGTTTTGCTTTTTGTATAATCGAGAAGGCTCATCATTTGTTGTTGTCATTTTTTGCTACAAAAATTATTAAACATGGTCAAAGTTTTAACAAATTTAAGAATAAATTTGGAGCAAAACATAAATTTTATTAAAAGATAACGTCTGAAGATTAGTACACTATAAGAAACCCCTGTTTTAAGTGACAAGCCCTAGTTTTTTATAACGGATTTTAGGTGATGTCAATGTTGACAACCCAAAATTTTTATGTCAACAAAAATATCCAACGTAAAATCAATGTTGACATAAAAACTTGAGATTGTCAATATTGATGTTATGTTGTATATTTTTGTTGGCATAAAATTTTTAGATTGTCAACATTGACATCACCTAAAATCCGTCATAAAAAATTAGAGCTCATCACCTAAAACAAGGGTTTCTTATAGTGGCATAAACATGTTTAACAAGTAAGTAGAAATCTAGGTTTGGAATCCAGAGACTCCATACCTATCCACAAACTAGAATTCCTAATAACTCTCACCTCATTAACAAAATGGAGTGATTCGAACTTTTTCATTCTTAAATATTTCTCTCGAACCACTTCCAACTTTTCATCTTTCAAAAAAGTGATTTTTAAAGAAGTTTTTTGAGTTGCCCGGGCTGCCCGCCGAGTAACAAAAACTACATATCACGCAATAACTTTTTAACCGTCTAGTCAAAAGTTATGAAAATTGTTGGACCTTAAAGCTACTCCTTGAGCACATGTTTTCTGAAATTTTCAAAGAAAAAAATTAAAAACTCCATTTGTAGTGAGCTGCCCAAAATCGCTATGTTGCCAAAAAACAGTGTTCTGTCCTTTAAGGGTTAAAAAAAAATATAGGGAATTAGTTGTGTGGTCAACTATGATGGCCAATAGATGTTAGGATAGGCATGTGATGAAAGTGTGGGTGGTCATCTGCTTAACTTGAGTGGTTGAGGTGGGAAATAAGGTGGTAAACACTTTCATCTTCTTCTTTGTTGTTAATTTGGAGGTTGCAGGTTTTGAAGGACATTGTGTGTTATGTATTGAGAATTTTGAAATGAAATTTAGAGGATTTGCGTATCATAGTGTTGTATTTGCAAAGAGTTTTTTTTTTATGTATATTGAAGTTGAGAATTGAGATTTGTGCTAATTTGAGTGAAGGGGGGGTCTATTGGCTCTTATGTGAAAGAGAAGAGATTTTGACCGGCCATAAAAGTCGGATAGGTCTTTAGTTTGAAATGAAAATTAAATAAATTGTAGAAAATTTTATTAGTTTTTAATGAAGATACTTATTTTTCTATTTGGAGTTGTTATGAGTGAGTTGTTAGTGTCGATGTGAAGACAGATTTGCTGCCTTCAATTCTTAGGGCCGAAATTTTGAATGGTCATAGATGTTGGACATAGTGTTAGAATGATTTGAGATTTGGAAGAAAAGTAAAAAAATGTATTAACTTTTAAAAAGCTATTACTCATTTGATTTGGACTTTTGAAGCAATGATGACACTTAATCAAAGTTCAGCCAAGAAGTTGGAATTGGAATTGAAGGAGGCTTTGAAGACTTCAAGATTTAAAGACAAGAAGATTGAAAACTCATGTATTGTGGCTTATTGTCTTTCTATTGTTATTCTTAGTCAATTTTGAAGGCTTCTTATTTTTCAATTCTGCATTGTAAACATTGTTGCGGGCTATATTGATATTCAATAATAGCCCCGTTTTGTGTTTGTGGCGACAAAGTGGGATTGATCATCCATATGGAATACTAAAAAAAATATCCTTGTAATTTTTTGAGGCAAACCTCTTTATACTCAACATTTGGTTCTTCCAACTATATAATCAAGTGTAAATTGAGTTTGTGGAAGCCCCGTTTAGATCACACTATTATTTTTTTTCTTGATACCTTTTGTAAAGGTCATTTTTTTGCTTGTGCAAATTCTAATGTGTAAGCTTCCAATTTGTCACTTGAGACTTGTAGATTTTTTTTTTCAAATTTGCAATTTAAAGTTGATAAATATATACAAAAAGCCATAAAAAGAGTGTACAACTAGAATAGGGTTGCGTCCTACCAATTATAGTATTTGGTCTAGATTTATATTTATACCTATAACTTCTCCAAACCCTCGCCTAAAAATAGTGTATAAATCACAAGATAGCGGAATTTAGAGGATTTTGAGTCCCATAGCCCCCAAAGGGCTAAATCCCACCATGAAAGTGACAAATCATGGCTAAATTGATATGAGGAATCAACAACAAGGCTATTAGGTCAGTTCCTAGAGTTAGATTTTGAACTCATCATTAGATCGGTGAATTCCCAAAATCCCGATTGTTAGCATGCAGGAGCCACTAACGCAAGACGGGTTTATGGAGGAATCTACTGCCCAAAGATGGTATTCTAGGATAAATCTTATGCCAAGAGTTCAACGGCAAAATTGATTTGCCAAGATTTCCTCATCTACAGAAGATTCTCGTACCATTGACAATTCAAGGAGATGGCTAATTTGGATCTCCACTGACCAATTGTGCCAGATACGGAAATGCACCTCCATATATTTCATGAAACCCCCTAAGAGGTTCCATGAGAATTTTCGGCATCTTTCGACTTGTAGAAAAAACTCTTCTGGACAATCAGCCGTTCTAACTTCCAACGGGAATTTTGTGAAAATTACCTAGGTTACAATAAAATCTCACAAAAAATTAGAATAGCTTATTTTATGTTAATAATGTGCTCCGTTAAGTTTAACGGCATTCCAATAGCGGCAAGTACCCGAATTAGCAAAATTCCTCGGAAATCAACTACGTGGCGGGATCCCCGTAAAGTTGTCCGGTGTTCTAGAACCATACGATGACAAAACAAAGTCAACCAAGAGTCCTTTCCAACTCTCTTGCACCTACTAGAGACCTTAGGCTAGTTACTTTTCTCAAAATAGAAGACCTCCAATATCTAGGAATTTACCATAACTTGATTTTTAATCTAGATTAGTCTACGAAGGCTTTTGATCCCGGTACAAGGGCTAGAGGAGTTTTAGACTAAATACTCCAATCTAGAGCCAATGGCGCAAGTGGTTTTAATTTGGAGTTGATCTCCAATAGTTAGCTCGTAGGACTAGCGTAAATATAGGTTATTAGAAGTTGGAGGTATTTGGAAGCTTCTTGAGCATCTTCCTAGATTAGAAAAGAACTTCTAGGAAGGTGAGAGGGGAATGCGCCTTGAGGACATTTGAAAAGCACTCCAAGGCCTTGAAGGGATATAAAAGGGTCTTTTTTCCTCTCATTCAGACACACTCTCTCTTGCTCTGGTGGCGCCCATACTACTTTAAGCTCTGGCCCTTTGGGCCAAATTTTTATATCTTTTAGTGTTATCTTTTGTGTCTTTTTAAGAGGTCTTGGGTTGGAACGAAGGCTCTTAAAATTCGGTTGTAGTAGATCTTTTTGGAAAGGCCTTGGGTTGGAACCAAGGCTCTCAAAGTCCAGTTGTAGTGCATTTTTTGGAGAGGCTTGGATTGGAACTAAGGCTTTCAAAGTCCAGTCAATGATAGCATTCTTTTGGAGACAGCTTTGGATTAGAACCAAGGCTCCAAAGTCTTTGTATTTATTGGTCCCATTGGGACTGCCAAGCTTTGAACCTCCTTGGAATGAAAGAATCTCAAGTCCACGTGTTCTAATCTCGTTGTTGCAACTTTTTGGAGAAGCCTTGGGTTTTTGGAGAAGCCATTGTCCACTTGTTTTCAGTCCAACTTGCCTTTGCTTTAGTTCTAAACCGTGACAAGTTAGTAGAAAATTGAGATTCTTAGGATAGGTAAAAAAGATCCATTGCTTGGAAGATACAATGGATTGACGCTAAACACCTATTGATAGAATCGGACCTGGATTACCAAGAATTTGATTGTACTTGTTTATTTGCCAAGGATGGATAAATAAGCACTCACATATAGAAACCTGAATCCGTGTTTGAAGCTCCTCCATGTCAAATTTTCACCATTCACTCCTATTATCGGCTAAACTTGATGTATCGCAAAAACAATTACGTTCTGTATAAAGATGATGAAGGCAAATAAACTTGTCACATACAAATTCACCCAATATATAAACTACAATTAACAAAAATGATGAAAAGAAATGAACTTATCATCCACAAATTCACCCTACTAACTAAAAATGGTTTAAGAATTGTTGTATAGAATCTTTAAACTCAATTGTTGAATCTTTTACACTGCTGCAGAATTGCTTTTCATTGGTCTATCTTGTATGATTTTAGATTGGTTTATGAGTCAAGGTAAGAAATTCAACAATCAAATTTGAAACTTTTACACGAATACTATTCCTTATGTTCTTAAGCCATTTGTGGTTGCAACTAAGATCCTCGTGATTTTCCAAGGCAAGCCTTTCTCTACTCGACAACGGTAGATAAGATTTATTTTGAAATATATATATATTTTCAGTGAACTTGCAAAGTTAATATTTAAAATTCAAATGATCAAATATGATGACTTAATTTGTGCAATAATAATCATCTAATAAAACAAATGACAAATGAATCTAAGGTACAATTGCAAAGCCATTTGTGAAAAAATTTGAAATAAATTATTTATTCATGTATTTATGGTGAGTATCAAGACACCAATGTATATCTTTTCTACAACCATGAGTAAATTCTGATTAAAAGCAAGTTATCTTTATCTGAAGATTTCACCTGATGAGTAAAGAATTTAAGGTGACCATTTGAAGTTGATGTCTTCTTACAGAATTAGCATGTCTTGAAAAGTTTGAGGGAAGCTTTTGTCTAAAAATATTTAATTTTTGAATAAAGTTGCCTATAATTCTATAAATGATAGCCATTATGAGACAATGACCGCAATTGAGAAAAATAGAAAAAAACATGTACAATAGTGCATAATACGTTATGCATTGCAATATGCAAATAATCTAAAATAAAAATAAAAATTTAAATTGAGGACAAAAAATCTGAAATAAAGACAAGGAATGCTAGGTTATAATGTGCTTTGTGCCAATGCTATTTATATAGCTTTCAACAATTGAGTGCTAACAACAAAGAGAGAAAACATCAACTTCAACTAACAAAGTTGGAACTTGAATCATCACATAGTGATTCAAAGTATTTGGAAGAACACTTGAAGAGGGCCTTTTATATATTCAAATTTTATTTGGGACTCATCCAATTGTTTGTGAAAAATCAATGTTAGATTTTCTTAAATTGATGAGTTCAGAAAGAAAGTTTTTTCAGTACTTTTGTATGTGCAAAGGGCTTGAAAGTGGAAGTTGAAAATAGATTTATGAAGTCTAATAAGAGTGATTACAGTTGTGGTGAAGGAGTGAAAAAACTGCTCTAAATTCATTATAATGTTGTCTTGATAGAAGTTGAATGTATTTTAGGGATTGTTATATTTGATGACATTCATCCTAAAGAATGTAATGGAATTGAGATGGTTAGCACATGTTTGTTTGATTCAGGTAGAAAAGTATATAGAAGCCATTCACAAAAAGGTGGGAGAATGGTAATGTTTGAATTCAAGAGTGATATGGGAAAATCCAATGATGACCCTGATAAATTCAAAAGGTTGATTTTATTTATTTTTGATTTGTTTGATTTTATATTTTATATTTTGTTCATATGTATTTCTAATTTTTTATTCGTTGTATTGTATGTGAAGGTATAATTATTTATTAAAGCAAAAAGAAAAGAAGAAGAAATACGTGAGCTTCTTTTTATACTATGATAGATTACCTCACAGGGTTATTATTAGCTTTAGTAATACATAGTCAATTTGAAAGTTATGTGAAGGATTTGGAGCGCTTTCTTAATGACAAAGATTCACCAATGTATTTAGGCCATTCATGTCTTGTAATAGGATAATTTGTTTAAATTCGTTGAAAAATCTATGCGCCATATTGTAACTAGGTAACATTGGTGGTGTGTGTTTTATAAATCTAATATAACTTTTTGTTTTAAACAAATACGTCTATCATTTGTTGGACTAGTTGTTATTATTTCTTTACCTATATCGAGCAAATCTATTTTATATAGCTCTATTGGCTTGAACTAGTTTAAGATGTCAAGAAAAACATGCATTTAAATTATAGCATCATTATATTTTATCATTGGTGCTTTGTAAGTATTGTATTTGACTAATACATGCTTTTAATTATTTTTAAACATCTTAAAAAACATTTTGGAAATAATTAAGGATCTTTGGATATTCAAGTATTAAATAGTTGGTAGTTTCAAAAATCAATAATAGCTTATAAATCAAGTATATGTTAATTTAAATAAATTTATCTTTAAAAGTAGTTTAGGAGAATAAATTTATTTTTATTAAAAACCTAAGAGGAAAAAATGATTTGATTCAAAGCCAAAAAAATTTACGCAACAAATATGTAAGATGTAAAATCTAAGTAAAATGAATTATATGTAAAATGTAACAAGTGTGAGATTTTAAAGTTTGGTGAAATAAAAAATGTTAAACACAAAGTAAAAATTTAATGCCAAAGTCAAGATGCAAGAATTGTAATCAAAGTTGAAGGAGCTTGTGGAAGCAACACACTGGATCTTGTAAACTGTAAAAGAAATTCTATGAAAAAATCAGACAAACATCATTTTACTACACATTTTAAAGCCATGTCTATTTTATTATTCTATAGTTTTCATTCTCTCATTTTTCAACTCTCCAACGTATTTTTTAAAATCCACATGAGATATTGTGATAGTTAAAAAATAAATCTTTATCTTTTTTATCTTATTAATTATTATTTTAGTTTTTGAAAAGTCTTTTTTATTAGCTCAAAAAAATTTCTAATTGCAATTATCTTCTTGTTAACTTTTCAAAAAAATTAGGCATGCCCAATTTAAACCTTGTGCATAAAATTTGTGCTTAATTGAGTAAAAACTTATAATTGTCTCGATGTACTAAAAACAACAATTTTTGATACTTTTAATTTTTTATAAAAAATTCATTATTAATATTTCTTAGTAATAATAGTTCATTAGTAACAATTAAATTATTAAGAGGAATCTTTATTTTTTTGTTGGAGTAGTGAATTTCACTTTGTAGTGAATTTTTTTTGTTGTACTCCAGTGAATTTTTGTTTAAGTAGTGAATTTCACTTTGTTGGAGTTTTTATATAAAATTGACAACAAATTAAGTAAGTAAAGCTCTAAGTTTATTAGCGCAAGATTGCATTGTAGGTCTTTTTTTTTGGGTCATAGTTCTTTTGCTATATTTATTTAATGTATTAATTTATAATATAAAATTTTGGAGATTTGTAGTATTTATTTTTGAGTTTTAAAAAAGCTAAAGAATTTTATATTTGGATTTCAGATGAGATTGTGGTCATTATTTAAGCGTCGAGAAGTTTGCTATTTCTATTTATTCCTATAATAAGTGCTTTGTTTCATTTTTCACTCTCTAGTATTTTAGTTCATGAAAAACATTTTAGTTTTGTCTTTCCTTATTAAAAACAAAAACAAAAAATATATATTTTTATATTTATCAATAGTTTGATACTTTGATTTGGAAGGTAACAAATGTAAGAATCTTTAATTTGAGCAAAGACATTATTTTTTTCTCTTTAAATCCTTTATTAATTGAAATTTATATAAAATACTAAACGCAACAAATATTAGCATGTTGTTGCATCGTAAATATGCACATTATATAAAAATACATGTTTATATAGTATTTCAATGAGTTTTAATTATTATAATACAAACAAATAGATAACATTATTTGAAATGGTTTAAAGGGAATGTCTCTTATTATCATGTGTGGGCTTACTATTAAAAAAAGTCCATCTTTGAGCCTCATTCACAATTTATCTACTGTATTCTTTTTAAATTATAAAATGTCATCGCTTTTATATTGAATTTTTGTTTATTTTTTTAAGTTTCAATATGTTGAATTTAGAATTTTTTTTAGATTCTCAAGATGCAAAGCCTTAATCGAAGTTCAAATTTATATTTTCTTTGTCGTGATCACTGAATCAACCATTTTTGTCATTAGGCTTAGCATTACCATGAGCATTCACAAGAAGAAGCCAAGCCTCTTTGACTCACGCTTTGACTGTTAAATCCTCAAACGTCTCATATATTCATAATACACTAGTACGGATGTGGTTGACTAATAGTAAGAAAAGGCATTAATTGGAAAAGGTACTCAAATATGCTAAAGTAAACTCTTATAGAACAACGATAGTATAAGAATCTCGCATCAATATTTTATTTAATAAATACATTTTTTTTTTAAAGTTGGAAGTTTTTATATATATTAATTTTTGAATTACTATGATTGTCTGAATAGCAAGATACTATCACACTTTCGGAGATACAAGAAGCTATCAAAGACCTATTATCTGGGAAAGCTCCTAGGGATGATGGAGTCCCCACAGACTTCTTCAAGTTGTATATGGACTCGGTGGAGGGAAAGTTGTAGTACCATGAAGGAGGTTTTAAAAACGGGAGAACTTTCATCTAACCACAACAAAGGTATTATTATTTTGATTTCTAAGAGAGGAGATGCAAGCTTGATTAAAATTTTTTGCTCAATCACCTTATTATCATCTTTTTACAGGTTAGTAGCCAAAGTTTTGGCAAATAGATTGCAGAAGATACTTTCAAAGATTATTAGACCCAACTAGAGTAGCTTTGTACCAAAGTAGTGCATTATAGACAATATTTTTCTAGCACAAGATTCTTTACACTTTGCGGAAGAGTCGGGACAAAACCTTACCTTGCTCTTATTAGACTTTGAAAAGGCCTATGATCAAATCTCTTGGAGCTTTATGAGGGAAGTGTTGGAGAAACAAGAGTTTCATGGAGATTTTATTTGAGAAGTTATGGCATTATATAGAAACATCTCTTCAGCAGTTATTGTGAATAGAGAAGTTGATGAGTATTTTGACCTTTTTAAGCCGGTGAGGCAAGGATGTCCTTTGGCACCCTTCCTTTTTGTGATGGTGTTGGATTCACTTGGATATATATTGAAAGTTATTCGGCATAGAGTGGAGGATTTTTCATTGCCAGATGGTTCAACATTCACAGACGCTTCTTATGCAAATGACACAGCCTTATATTTACGGGAAACCTTAGAAAATCTAAATATAATTTATGACGTGTTATCCATCTTTTGTTTAGGATCGGGGTCTAAATTAAATTGGGATAAAACCTATGCTATTTGGGCTTCAAAGAACAGGCAAAGTTTCTCTTGGAGAGCGGATGTAGGAGTTAAATGGGTTGCAGAGGGCACTGAAGTTAGTAACGGCCACTAGATTTTAAGATCCTAGATTAATTACAACTATCTCAAAAACCAAGAAGACTTATGACATTTATAAGGACAAGGCATTAGTTACAAGTCTATTAAGCTAGCCGTAGAGACATAGATTGAATGAATGTGATGTTTGGGTTTAGTTTAGGGTAACTTGAGTAAGCCTTAGAGAGAAGACCTAGACTCTCCGATAAAAGAAGATAAGGTTTATAAATCTTTCTTTTCCAAAGTTGCAACTAGAGGATTTGCTCGCCATCTTAGGTATTTAGGCCCTTTGATAGGGTTTCACCTCCCTCCAGATGCAAACACGGATCCATTGATTGCTACTATCAAGAAGAAGTTACGTTTATTCTTGTGGGTGAACTAGAAGCCAAACCTATCCTTTGCAAATGCAAATGGGATGGTTGTGGCAAAGTTCACCACTCTTTGTTCAATTCAAAGATTGTATGTTTACCTTTTCTCTTCTCTCGTGTGTGAACTGGAAGTCAAACATATCCCTTACAAATGCAAGTGGGATGGTTGTGGCAAAGTTCACCACTCTTTGTTCAATTTAAAGATTTTGTGCTTACCTTTTCTCTTCTCTCATGGGTGAACTGGAAGCCAAACCTATCCCTTGCAGCCAAGACGGTGTCTACAGTTGGGAGAGTCATTATCACAAATAAAGTTTTACTAGCTACTTGTTGGTATAAAGCAGCATGTTGTGGAATTTTGGTAAAGAATTGCATTATTATTCAAGGATTGATGACTCAGTATCTATAGATAGGAAGAGATGAGGGCAAATGTACGTCAAGGGTGAAGTGGACAGCGTGCATTTTACCTCTGTAGGAAGGGAGAATTCAGCTGATAGATCCTTACTTGCAAACTCGCCTTATTGTTGAAATTAGTAGTGAGAGGATTATCACTCGGGAATGAGCCTTGGATGAAGTTAATTTGTCGTAAGATTAACTCCGAGAGACCTAGGAAAGATGCTAAATGGCAGGAATCACCTAATTGGCTCTTCTATAACAAGGGGATTAAGAAAGAAAACCATACTCTACTATTAACTGCTTGCTTAAAAGAATATTTTGGTGAGAGGAAACCTACACAAAAAAAGGCCTATCTTGACTGAGAATATTTTGAGAGAGCTTCTATTTGGTAATCCTCTTATTATAGAAGATGAAGACATTCCATTGGGGATGGGTCTCAATATGGAATTACACCTTTGGACAAAAGCAAGAATTTTACAAGTCAAGGATCTATGGGATTCAAGGAAAGTGGATTGATTTAGTATTTCAGATATTTAGAGGAAGCTTCCTCAGAGAGGTGCGATGACAGAAAAGAAAAAGCGGAGGCATTTGAAGATTTTGTTTCATGTATCTTGGGATCCAAGGGTGTTTCCAAACATGGAAAAAGCTGCGTGGCTACATACACCCAGGATTTGTTGTTTTTTCTATTGTATTATTTCAGATGAAAGAGTCAGCTCCGTAACAAGTTTTATGCAAGACAGAGATAAGGACATTTTGGTTCAGAAGACAGTTAATGCTTAGCTGTCTATGTTAGGGTTGCAACAGGCTCAAGTTGTGCTGTGGGTTGCTCACTCAAGGTCTTTTTAAGGTTGTAATCCATAGGGATTTCAAATAGTCTAAGCTTGGTTTGGGCTTTTAAAAAGGGATTAGTCATCAATTTGCACTGGAATCCGGGAGATTGGAGTTGAGGCAAAATTGACAAATTTCTGAAGGCTCCATTTTTTGGGTATATAGCTAAAAAAGGATACAAACAAGGACTTAAGGCTAAAAAAAACAGACCGGTTGGTGTGCAAGAACTTGTGAATCAGGGATTCATAGAGAAGGACATCACCAAGGTTTTCAGATTTCTTTGGCACAATAGCAGACCGCAGAAGCAGGCTATGTTTTTATGACAAAATTTGAATAGGGGTATTGTGACTAGGGATTGGCTCTTGAGGCGCATTCCCAACTCATAAACAGGGTGCATATTGTGTCTACATCACATAGAGTTTACGACTCATTTATTTTGGAATTGCCCGGTCATCCGGGATTTATAGTCATAACTGAATATTTTGGCAGTTTCCGCTAAAGCACGCAAAATCGACAATCTTCAACAAGCTCTTTTTGATCACTTTGATATTCTAATCAACGGCAACTTGAACAGATATATTTACAAGTATCAGCCTTGGAATTTATGAGAACTTTTTTTATTTGGCACATTTGGACTGACAGATGTAATAAGTGCTATGCTGAACAAGAGATTAGTATTAAGAAAATCATTAGTTAAACCTAGACTTCTATTTTACATGCAGGGATGGCAGTTTGGAAGAATTTTCATTTAGTTATCAAAAACAAAGAGACTCTAGCTAGCATTGAATTATATTTTGCTGCGGAATGGGTAACGCTTTTTTGTACTTCAGAGGATGGGGTTTGGCACTTCACCGTGCCTTCTAGAATTATCATTTTTAAACTTTGAGAATTTGGAATGGTGATGAGGAACCAAAATTTCTTACAAACTCTAAGATATCAAGATGGACAATCTCTTTAATTATATCATAAGGATTGATTTCAAATATCAAAGGCGCCTTTATTGTAATCTTATTAATATCTTAATGGTCTTGGTGATAAACTATTGTTCATTTTTTTGAAAAGTACTAATGAGATTTTTTTTTAATTGATTTTAGAAAAATGTTCCTAATTTTCAGCTATTGTAGGAGAATTAACCCTTCTTTCAAAAGTTATTATAAGTGGTTTTAACCAACATGAACTTTCTCTAACTATTTTAGATTTGAAAATTTCAGTACACTAGAATAATTTACAAAATCTTAATAACATCTATACTAGATATGAATTTCAATAAAACCAATTCATCTCTATATATAAAAAAATGAAATATAATATTGAATATATATAAAATATTTAAAGTCAATGCTCTAATTACAAATCAAATATTGGTAATACAATGTAATTGGTACAAATCAAGAGTTTTACCTCATAATAAGTATCAAAAATTAGATTGCAGTTATGAATACTTTTGAATTTTTGTGAGGTCTCGATTTGTCACCCGAGATTCACTGTTTTCTTTTTTCGATTATAGTAAGTTTAAATGTACTTTTAGTTACAAAAAGCCCAAAAAAGAGTGTAAGACCAAAATAGGTATGTTACATACCAATATAGCATTTGGTCCCTTATCAATAAGTTGCCCTCAACTAAATCCAATTCCCATTTATAAATAGATATCAAATCATGATTTCACATTATTAGACGAGTTTATAGTAAATAAGGCTAGAATAGTAGAATCGCCAAATCCATGGTGTAAATGACTTCTCAGAATTAGATTTGGTCTGAGAAAATACTGTTAAGGTCATATGTTCATTTCCGAGATAGGTTTCACTTTCCCCATTCTATCAACGAAATAGCAGAAACCCCAATTGTTAGGTCTGTAGCAGTTACAATCGCAAGACAGACACCTAGGAGGAATCTAGGGATGCAGTATGTTGTTTTTGGATGGAAATCATGTTTGAAGACCAACGGCAAAATCGGTTTGCCAAGATTCTTTCCTATATAAAAGATTCCTTGATTACTAACTTCACAAGGAGAAGATAAGATTTGATTCTCCTATGAACTTTGTGTAAAGTAAGAAAATAAGCTTCCATATGTTTTGTAGAATTCCATAAAAGATTCCATAAAAAGATCCGGAGTTTTCTGACTTATAGAAAATGCCTTTCTAAATGGTCAATCGCCAAAATCTTGGATAGAAAATTCTTGTGAATTATTCAAATTGTGGTAAAATCTCACTAAAAATTAGACTAGCTTGTTTTATGCTAATAAGATGCTTCAGCAAGTTTCAGAACATTCCAATAGTCAAAAGTGCCCAAACCAGTGAGATTCTTTGACAATTGCCAAATTTAAAGAATCTGGTGGAATTGACCGGTGTTCCGGGAGCATACGGAATTGAAATGGGTCGAAGTTGGGTCTTTTATTACTCCCTTAGACCTTCTAAAGATCTTAGGCTAGTTACTTTTTTTAGAAAAGTCAAACTTCAAAGACTGGATTTTTATTTCTTTTTGGTGTTGAGTTAGCACTAAATATTATTGTGTTTTTGAGTTCGAATTAGGGGATAGGAGTACCTTTGGCCTAAAAATGGCCTTTTGAAGTCAATGGATCAATTTGTTTGTGATTTAGAGTTGTTCTCCAAAAGTTAGAAGTTTGGTCTAGTTTAGAAAGTCAAAAATTAGAAGATTATGATGAAAATCTCAAGTGATAACTTTACTAGTAGAAAAATAGAGGGGAGTGAGCACCTTTGAAAATGTACATAAGGGGCTCACTTTTCTCTCACAAACACCTCTTGGGCCATTATTTTGGCTTTCAAAATACGTTGGTTCATTTATTTGGATTTTTTTGGCCATTTTTTAGCCAAAAGTTGTAAACGTGTGTTTTTGGAGCATTTTAAGCTCCATTATTGCTAATTTTCAAGCTCTTTTTGAAGGACATTGGGGTACCTTCAAAATTTGTCTTGATTTTTGGAGTTTTGACTAAAATACTAACTTGGCCTTTTGTTATAGTAACTTGAAGTTTGTTTTCACTAACCTTTGTACTAATCCTAGATCCTCCCTCCGTACCTAGACGTATGTTGCTTTGGGAGGCATTCTAGTGTTTTCTTTGGAAAAATTGTGTTTTAGTTTATTTTGACTAACGTGTATTCAAGTTTAAGTATTTACTAACCATTGGTATTTTCCCCCGTATTAGTTTAGTGTTTGTTTTAGACCTTGTAGGGTTGTATTAACCGCCTTCCTTCATGTATTTTGGTCCTTAATGTTAGTAGTTTTCTAAATATGGCAAAGCTTTGACTTTCCAACGTCTTAGAGTCTTAGTATTTTGGAGAAATTCAAGAATACGGCGAAGCTTTGACTTTAGGTGGTAGGAAGTTCTTAGTATTTTGGAGAAATTCAAAAATACGGCAAAGCTTCGACCTTAGGTGCCATCAATTGTTCTCAAAGTTTAGCTTCCAAAACACTTTGGAGCTTCTCAAGGTTTAGTATCCAAAATTAGGAGAGATTTAGCTACTTAGTATTTTGTTTACAAAACTCTCTTGGATTGTTAAAAATTTCCACAAAAAGATAAACCGGTGAGTGATTAATCCCTACCAATTGGGAGAAGGAAAAAATACCAAAAAAGAAACAACCACTCCAAGGCAGCAAGTGTTGGACCACCCCGAAGGCGCCCTCGTCAGCTGCCCCCGTCATCTCTACGTGGATTGCAGCCAACCGCGGCCGGCTACGTGGCGGCGGTTGGGTGATCGAGCGGCAAGCGGGCAAGGGGGATTCTGAAGGCTCTAGTAGGGGGTTCTGAAGGCTCTAGTACGGCTTCGTAAGCCCAGTCTAGGCCCTGACCAGGCTCCGACCGTCCAGGCTCCAAAAAAATTCTAGTCCAGGCTCCAAAAAAACTCCAGTCTAGGCTTTGATTTTGGTTTTTTTGGTGTTCTTTGGAAAACTACTGCAAATCTTTCCTTCCTTTCCAAAAACACACAAAAGAAGAAGAAAAGGACTAATTGTACCTTCAAAGACTAATCTTGTATTTTGAAAAAGAAAATATAAAAGGGAATTTTTAGCATAGAAGAAGGTAGGAGGCTAGGAAATCTCCCTTGGCAACGTTTCCATTGCCAAAAGAGACTCAAAAACCATAGGAAGTAGGAAACTTAAAACTTTCAAAACCACATTGAAAATTGAGAGAGATGAAGTGACAATTTAGGAGTTAGAAGGGAAATTAGGAAGGGATAGGATCAGGTGAAAATCTAGAAAAACACTTAGAATCATCACAACTTGGATAGAATAATAATTGACCAAGATAAGATAGGATTTGAAGAGTCAATTATTGTTTGAAAGTTAACTTCAATTATTTATTCCAAGATAGTCAAGCTTTTGGATAATTTAATAATTGAAGTAGAATAGTCCTAAAAGAAAAAGAAGAAGTAGGAAGAAATTAGAAAATTTGTATTAAACACTTATCTTCAAGCAATGAGCAAAATTCCAAGATAGCACCTGAGGATGGTGGACTGGGAATATCTCAAAGAGCTATTCTACAACATGGCGGATGAAGGGCAATTCGAGGTAAATTACTAAACTATTCCTTTTCTTTTTAATTGTTTAGACTTAGCATTTTTAACACTTAGCCGAAGTTCAAGACCGATTCAGAGCATTAAGATTAGATTTTTCTCAAGTTTAAATTTAAAAACTTATAGATTAGGATTAGGGCTTTCCAAAGCCATCTCACACTTAGTTAAAAGGAGTCAGACATGGAGGAATGAAATTTAGGACCTAATTTGAATGAAAAGTGATTAGAAGATAACCAAGAAGAATTAAATTAGGAGGTGTTAACTAGAAGTAACCTGGATCTCAAAAATAAAATTAAAAATCAATTATTAAATTAGGGTTAGGAGTAATCAGCAGATGAAGTTTTGAACACCAATTAGTAATTAAACTTCATCCGCCCATAACTTTTGCTAGGAGAAGGGGCTAGGGTTGAGTTTTATGTTTTTAGAAATTGCATGAAATGTTCTATGACTTAAAATAGTTAAATTTGGACTATATCTAGCTTAAATTCCAAACCACCGTGACCTCTTTTGATTGAAGAAGATAGAATAGAAATCATCAAATAGTTCAAGTTTTTGGTTTTTGTGTACATTGTGGATGTTAGGAATATAGGAAAAAAGATCCATTGCTTGGAAGGCACAATGCATTAGCGCTTAGCACCCAAAGGTTGTATAAAAATTCACACAAAAACTAGAGCCCGGTTGTGCTCGTTTATTTACCAAGGGTGGGTAAATAAATGCTCACACTTTTCTTAAGGATTTTTGTAAGTGGGCATCCGATTGCAGTATAATGAAGTTTTCCACGGGAAGAAAGAGGAAGTTATAATACTCAAATTAAAAATCCCAAGCTAATACATTGAATTTAGTTTTAAACTCACATAAAAATATTGAGGTTGAAAATAATGAAGTCTTTAGGGAATGCCATGTAGGACACAAAGAGTGCCAAGAAAATTTGGCAAAAAAGCAAAGTAAAATAAGGTTAAAGTGTGTCCAAGTGAAAGTCATAGCTGAATTGACAACGATCACAATATGCTTAAACAAAATATTAGAAGATCAAAAGATGCTCTTATTCATGACAATCTTTAATTTTCAGATTATTGCCCCTATTGCTCAAGAATATCTCAGACTACATAAAAAAAAACTTGTTAAAATATAAACTTGATCGCCTAACTACAACAAAGTTAAGACCAAAAACTATTGCTATTCAAAACTTGATTGTGAATTTGACATGGAGTTGGTGGATGAAGAATTTGTATTTAATGATGAAAATATCATAAAGTTGTTTATGACTCAAGGTGGATCCCACTCTTCATATTAGAGATATATAAAGTGAAAAAAAAAATTCTATGAAAATCACAAAATTTGTTGAAATAATTGAAAAATACATTCTTGTGGATGGAAATGAGTTAATGAATCTTGCAATTTTGATTTTTCTGGTTCAAATAAAAATGCAACTCTAAACATTTATTTATATAATTTATGTAAGATTGTTAATTTTAAAGACTGTCCAAAAAATTTAAAATAAACTATGAATTTAGGCATGGTGCAACCAACGGTATGCAACAACAAATTTGATAGGTATAAGCAGTCAATTAAGCTTCTTGGTGATGAATGTCTTCCTAGAAACAACCTCCTAGTGCTATTGATTTAGACTTTCTAGAAAAAAAACTTTCCTAATATCACTGATTTAGGCTACTTTGTAAATGATGTTATTAGTTTAATATGTAATGAAATTTAAAGATATATATCTGCTCTTTTGGAAAGAGAAAATGAAAAAAGATGGTGCCACATCTAAGTACCTCGTATGCATGATTACCATGATTATGGTGCTCTCTTTTTACTATTATGACAAGCACCTTAAAGTTTTATATAAGCGCTCATTGTGATGAGATTGATAATCATTTTAGAAAAATATCATAGTCTTAGAGATTTTTCAACCATACAACATATAGTAGGAGTCAATTTTGATTTGTAGATTATGGTATATTTTTGAAGTCTAATTAAAGAACTTTAACCATTTTAAATCTGTAAAAGTGAAACATCAATCACATAAAATCAAATATATTTTTAATTGGATTTAGCTTTGGTAGTAATGAAAAAAGTATTAAAAGCAAGTGAAATACATTTAGAAAAAATAGAATTGGGTCCAATTGTAGAGTATAGACCAAATACAATCTGATTTTTAGTGATTTGACTTAATGACATTAGAAATGTCTATCATTAGGGAAGCCCAAATTGTAAAAGCCTTAGTATTTTAGAAAGTTAGAGTTATTCCCTACTAATAAAAGAGATAAAAATTCTGAAAATAATAAACTACCAGAAGTAGTATCTTAACATAGAATAAAACAGAACTAAACTAAGTACTTGAGAAGTTAAAAACAAAAATAGATTAGAATTAGAATCTCTTAGATGAAATTTAGAGGAATCCAATCATGATTTATATTTAGAAAAAATTCAAAATTATAAAAATTATAGCAGGATGAAGGTTGATTGAAAAATTGAATGAAAGTTGCAAGTAATCAATCATCCAAGTCCAAACTTATAACTTAGAAAATAATTTCTAACCTAACTAGGTGACCTAAATTGTAAGTTGAATTGAAATTAAGAGCTAGAATAAAAAGGTAGATGAAATTTACATAGCCTTTCCAAAGACTAAACTTCATTCGGCATATGTTTTGCTAGGGAGGTCGGATTATTTTGAATTTTTTGTTTTCAAATTGGCATGAGATTTTTTTTACATGAATTTGCTAAATTTAAATTATATTACTTTATCTTAAAATCACAACAACCTCAATGAATTTGTCCTTTTGGTTAAAATTCACAATTATGTTAGATTTTTTATTGACTCCCTTGAAAGTTGAAATATTTTGATACTTATAAAAGTTTCACAACTTGAAAGGCACAATGAACAATGTCTAGGCATTCACATACTATGAATTACACAAATATTAAAACCTAATTGTGTTAACTTAATTATGAAGAACGGATAAATAAACACACATAACGGTGCGTCTGTCGAGAGAATTTTAAGAACTTAAATCATTGTTGCAACAATTTAATTACAAGTTTAAATTGTAAAGAACATTTGTTGAGAGCCTGAATTAAAGTCTGACAGAGAATTTCTAGATAGATTGCATTTTCCTAGTTAAGTGACTGAAAAGACCATTGTGAGTTTCCATTTTGTCATTTGGAACTCACAATTTTTTTTTTCTACTATTTTGAATATAATTTTATATATAAAAAGCCCCCCCAAAAGTATAAAACCAAACTAATATGTCACATGCCATTACAGGCATTTGGTCCTAAACAGGATTTCTTTCTAAAATAAAATCATTTCTTGCATGTAAACATGATAGAAACCCATAGATTGTACAAATTGTAGCTATTTAGTAGAAAATGCCCAATTTACCTAAGACTATCATGCATGTGACAAAATTTGGCTAAAGTTGGTCCAAAATAACTTGGTGAAAATTCTAAAAGCCCATTTCACAAATAGATTTCAAATTTCCAATCGATTTTCTTTTTGTAAGAACCCCAATTGTTAGCTAGCTTGCAGACTGAAGATACCCACAACAAACGGATGAAGGGTATCTATGTTCAAAAGATAATATTTTAGGGCTAAAATCACATTAGGAATTCAACGGCAAATGTCGCTTGGCCAAGATTCTTTTCTATGTGAAAGATTCCCTCTAACCAATAATTAAAAGAGATTGCAAAATTTAATTTTCCCTTGACCATTGTGTAACGTCAAAAAGTGGGCTTATACACCTTTTGTGGAATTCAATGAGAGATTCCACAAAAAAATTCAGAATTTTTTTATCTCTGAAGATGCCTTTCCAGACGGTCAACGCCTTAACCTACAAGGGGAAATTTTTAGAAATTTCCCATGTTGCGATAAAATCTCACAAAAAATTAAATTAACTTGTTTTATGTTAATAAGGCACTTTAACAAATTTCAAGACATTTCCATAGCCCAAAGTGCCTGAACTGACAAGATTCTCCTTGTATTAGCAAAATTAAAGATTATGATGGAGTTGACTGGTGTCCCGGGAGCATACAAATTTGGAATGGGGTCAAACTTATGTCTTTTTTTACTCCTTGAAACCTATTAAAGAGCCTAGACTAGTTAGTTTTTTGGAAAAAAAATCAAACTCTAAGAATTGAATCTTTACCCCTTTTTGGTGTTAAGTTAGCGTTAAATTTGAATGAGTTTTTGATACCAAATTCGGGGATAGGAGAACATTTTCTAGACTAAAAATGCCCTTGTAAAGCCAATGACGCAATCCGTTTATGATTTGAAATTAATCTCCAAAAATTAGAAATTGATCCCACGTAAAAAGTCAAAATTTACAATTTAAGATTAAAATCCCAAAAGATAAGATTACCACACAATAATGTGAGGAGGTGGGTGCTATTGAAAGAGTATAAATGGGGCACCTCTTCTCCTTTCAACTCACCCCTTCTAGCCATTTTTGGCTTTGTAAACACGTTGGTTTATTTAGTTATGAATTTTTTTTTCAATTTGAGACCAAAGTTGCAAAACATGTGTTTTTGGAGCATTATATGCTCCATTGTTGCTATTTTTAGAGCTCTCTTTGAAGGATTTGGGGTCCCTTTTACGTTTGTTAGTATTTGCAAGTGTTGCAATTTTTTTGTATAAACTTGTATTGAGTTTTGTAAACTTGTGTTTAAGTTTATATTTGTTGTAATGATCCTAGATCTTATCCCATTGTACCTTGGCAATGCTGCTTTGGAGGACTTCAAATGCATATTTTTTAACAAATTTATACTCTAATTTCTTTGTATACTAACTTGTATATATGGTTTTTAGTTTGTACTAACAACTCGCGTATTAATGTGTGTATAGCGTTTCGTTATATTCTACTAACTTTGGTTTGAGAAGCTTGTGTTTTGGCCTTGAGCTTGACTCTCATGGCAAAGCTTGGCTTTGTGGTAATAGATTTGGAGAGAATTTAGTGTGTTTTTAAAACTATGGCGAAACTTTGGCTTTAAATGTTTTAAGTTGATAGAAAGTACAGATCCTCAAAAAACACAACAAAGCTTTGACTTCGTAGGAATAGATTTGAAGAGAATATTAAAGTGTTTCCAAAAAGACGGCAAAGCTTTGAGTCTTGTACTTTTTAGGTGATAGATTTTAGGAATTCACTTCTTTCCCAATCCATCAAATTCTTCCTTTTTGTATTTTTTTCTCCTAAAACCATCATCTAGAATTAATTCAAACTATGTAGTAGTGATTTAAACAAATACCTAGAGATAATAGAGTTATATTAAGGAAAAGAAAGTGATATTAAGGAAATAAAGTGATGTTACAAAAAACATGGAGAAAAATAAATTAGAAAAAACAAAACAAGAAGAAAGAAGGTAGGTAGTAAGAGAGAGAGAAGAGGGTAGGTAGAGGTAGAGGTAGTGGTAGCTAAATTGAGGAAAACGAAAAATAAAATTTAAAAAAATTAAAAGAGAGACAAAGAGAAAGAAGAGAGGGGACAGAGAGTGGTTGGAAGGGAAGAGAGGTGAGATAGAGAGTAGAGAGGTGAGACAGAGAATGGGAAGAAAGAAAACAAAGAGTGGAGGGAAGTTGGAAGGAGACAAAGTGAAAAGGGTATTGTGGAGGCAAAGAAAAGCTCAAAGGGCGAGGGAGAGAGAGAAGAGAATAGACATTAGAGAAATTCTCAGCCCTTCGAAGGGCTGCTCCACAGTGACCAAACCAGTCTATTAATCACCTGAGAATTAGTAGGGGCATATAGCCGCAATGCATTGTCAGAGTGTGAATTTGTGAAAGACATCAGGATTCCAATAATGAGGTGTAGTAGAAGTCTCTTTAATAATCAACCGCGTGAGCATACAGGGTAATTAATTGGAAATTTAATCAAATTTAGTGAAATTAAGAAATATGAAGTGGATTTTCAAGCTAGTTGCTAAAAAATTAGAGAACTCTTACATTTCCAACTAGCTTCTAAAGCCACTTAGTTTAAGGTGTTTGAAGATGAGAAGAAAAGCTCCTTATGTACACATGGGGTGGTAGGAGGTAGAACAATCCATGTGGGATATGCAATTTAGATGATTTGCAATTTCTCAACCTAATATAAAATAGGTTTTGTGTTAAAACTAGAATTTTAGACCTCATTTAGTCATAGTAGAATGAATTTTTTCAAAAAACTTTGAACTAAACAAAGTTGGATAATCAAGCTAATTTAGTAATTTTCAACTCCAAGAATCCGTTTGAGGTTCAAAGCCTCCAATAAAAAGTTCTAGATAAAATTAGGAGAAGGTATTTAAAAATGTCAAAAAAATCTCCCTTTCAATTCCTTTTAGAACTAGAATTTTGTTTATGACTTTTTACTAGATGCTCAAAACTTCAAACAGATTTTTGGAGATGAAAATTAGCTTGATTATCCAACTTTGTTCAGTTCAAAGTTTTTGAAAAAATTCATTCTACTATGCCTAAATGAGGTTTGAAATTCTAGTTTTAACACAATTCCTGCATTTGACAATGAGTCATCTCTCTTCTAAATATCCCATAACCTTTGAAGATTCACCATGGACAATTGATTTCTCTATAAAAAAACCTCTTCACCCTTCCTTCTCACCAACTGTCAATGAATTAAATCTATCATGATGGCCCTAAAAAAAAACCTTGATGGTAGATATCCTTGGACTATTTTCGGCATTTGCTTTATTTTTAATAACTTGATTAGAAAACAAGGTATGCAATAATCAGGGTTAAGGTGCATTACAATACTTGAACCCTGATTATTGAACTACTTGTATTTGATTTTTGAACCACTGACAGTCATCGGACATCGCTACTTCAGGTGATCAACAATAGGAGAAAAGCAAATCATGAAACAAATTTAAATGTAATCTTGGGGTCCTTTCAACTGCTTTGGAGCGGCCCTTCGGAGGGCTAAGAAGTTTCTAATGAATAATATAAAGAATATAACATTTTTTTTTCTTTCACAAATCAAGTTTCAATTCTACAATCCATTCAACATACAAGTCTACACTTTCCTTGCAAAAACCAAAAGCATCCCTAAAAATTGCTTCAAAAGGAGAAAAGGAGGAAGAGAGTAGAAAGAAACCAATGTCATCTAAAACTCTCAAAAATTTAGATGGAACACTATAAGAAAAATGCGTCCAAATTGACAAATTTTTGACAAGAAAATGTCCAAAATGACAAAGGGGACGTTTTCAACCTTACCTCTGTCATTTTGTTGATCTTTGTTCTGTTTATCAATTTCCTGTCATATTGAAGCTTCCATCTGACGGCCATATGTGCTCACTGCTCTAAATCGACGTCTCACAGCTAACCCCCCGAAATCCTAGAATGGACTCCCTTTCTTTCACTTCCACTTTGCATCGTTGTCACATTGCTAGAGTCACTTCACTCTCAAATTATTAAAATTTTGTCTTCATAGCACTGATGTCTTGCTGCTTCTTTAGCAATTGCTTACCGTCATCGATATGCATGGGATTGATCACAAACAGAAGACGATGACACTCTTCTGTAGTGGCAGTGAGCAATTGGGGCAGTTGTAAACATGAAGATGAAGGCCGCGTTTTGGATATTCTGTTCACTAGTCTATGACTTGCTCTTGTGTAGTAAGTCAGTATTATTGTGTAGTCCATTAGATGTTTCATTTTGAAAAATTAGAACTTTGAATAAACCTTTCATTTGTGGAAACTCTACTTCTTTGCATATTGTAATAAGTTTAGAGCTAAACTTTATGGGGATGTTATTCACCGTTAATTCTAAGAAACGGCAGACAAATGAACACATTATGGTGGCTGATTGTTGCCCAAATACAATAGGTTGTGCTCATTGGAATCTTCTTTGTTTTGGAATAGGGTTTGGGAGAGGTAGGAGGTTAAGTTTCAAAACTGAGTTGTTTCCTTATGATTCTTGAGGCTCTTTCTAGCATGATGAAGGAAACAATCTCCTTTGCTGCTGAATTTGATTCATGAATTTATGCTTATTTCTTGTCACAAAGATGAACACTACGACAAGTTAGTGTATTGAAGTGTTTCCTTAAAGAGTTGCGGTAGAATATTTACAGCTGTGGGGGAACACTCTGCTGCATGTTTTGAGTACTTGGATGCTTGCTCGTTGGCTGTAGCTTCTGCGGTCTGCATGAATTTTCTAACAATAAGTTTTACACCAATGACAATAATGTGTCTAGGGGATATAAAATGTTAAAATTTTTGTTTCAATTGAGGGCCGTAGACGGGTTATTGAGATTCTTTTAAGTGGAGGAGATTGCAAATGATGTTTTCTATTTGTAGGGCGTGGAATGTTGTAGTAACTGATGATACATTATGGTATACTCAGTTCTTATCTTTCTTTGGTGCCTCAAATTGCTGTCTAAGTTTGATGAATGTAGTTGGAATATGTGACAGTGTTCGTAAATCTGATCAAGATAAGAACAACGGGCAGGCCTGTGGGCGCTTATTTACCCATCTTTGGTAAATAATCATATACAACCAGGTTCTAATTCTATTTACAAAATCCTATCCTAAATGGGTGTCTAAGCGTTGATTCATTGTGCCTTCCAAGCAATGGAACTTTTCTACCCACTAAACATCTAATCCCCTTGCAAAAAAGGCCTCAAACATTCTATCCTACGACTACCTACAATTAAGGTGTCCTTAGTCCTAACTTGTTTGAGCCGCAAGGGTCTTGTTTCTTCCTAATCTATTGTCTGATTTAGTATTTTTTAGGTAATAGAAAATTTCACGCCATTTCCAGAATCCTAAAGTTCACTGGAATCGGATGTTCCTAGCAAAAGTTATGCGTGGATGAAGTTTTGACCGCTACTTGGTTCATTAAACTTCATCCATGGTTTTCTATGGATTGCTGCTTTTAATTTCACTTGATATTTTTACCCAAGGTCTGGTTTGAGTTACCCTAACTAAATATGACTCTAAGTTTGACCGAAAAAAATTAACCTAATCTATTCAGTTAAATCTAACTTATCTCATCAATAAATGTTCGTTGGATTTTTACTGGTTTTTTTCTACTTTTTATTCTTTTGCTTTTACAAGTTACTTTTATCCTTTCCTAATTTACTACTTTACTTTGAAATTAACTTTTATTGACCTAATATATTGATGGATGAAAGTTGGCTGATAATTTGGATTTGGAATTCATCCACTATTTACTGCTAATCTAATTTTCTAAATTAATTTCTACTTTTATTTTTTACTTTCTAGGTTAAATTTCCCTTTTGGATGTGGGTTTTCAATTTTTTGGATGATTTTTGGGTGGATTTAAGCCGATTCGTGGACCAAACTTCATCCGCATGTAACTTCCTCGTTTTAACTTGGAATTGGACATACTTTACCTTCTTGGAAACCCCTAGACCTCTAATTTCTACTTCCTAACCTAAATTTGACTTGACCTGTGGTCTATGCTACTCTAGCTCTCGGCCCTCTTCTAATTACGCTAATTAAGAAAGAATTCAACAAGGAAGAATGGAATTTTTAGTGGCCCACCTTGTATTAGAGATCCTGGATTAGGTGGTCAAGATTCCCCTCCTCGGCCATGTCCCCTCCTCTTGGATTTTTGTCTCCTTAAGTGATTCTCGGATCGGGGAAGATTTTAGAAAGGATTGGTAGATGTAGCGGGATTTCTTTCTTCTTTCCCTTTTCCCTTCTCCTTCTTTCTACAATATTCTTACACCAAACGACTTTGCCTTATAAATTTTTTACGCATTGACTTTGTTCTAATACTTCTTACACCATGGCCTTCCAAAGCTCTTACGCGTTGTCGTGTTCTACATTTGTACATAATATAAAAATATATATTATATGTTTTATCGAGTAGCTTCAAGGTGACGCCTTTTTGTTGAGGTGCATGACATCTATATAAGAAGAAGGATCTGCCGAAGCGCTTCATCAAATTCCATAAGTGGTAGTTGTTTTCTACTTTAGGTTTAGAATGTCGAACTGGAGGGTTTTTTTTCTGAGTCTCAAGATGAAGAATCTCAACCGGAGCGTGAGTATGAATTTTCTCAAATTCTTGCAGATGGAGTAATATTTTGATTGGAACTCTAGTTTTTTTACCTCTACTAGACGTGTATTGAGTTTGAATTCTTCATTCCATAATTGGACTAATTTCTTGCATTAGTTTTGTATTTGTAAAGTAGTATGAGGAAATTATTCAAATAGTTTGCCTTCTCGGTAAACTTGAATGAATTTCCTTCTAAGTTAAAGATAAAGAAATAGTTGTGGACCAAGTGAGTGCTCAATTATTGTTGTTGTAGCCTTGAAGAGTGAATTAGGGGCAAACTCCACTTGTTTGTATGGTTAGAATGAAAATAGGGTGAGGAAAAAGGGGACACTATGGATCTTCTCTCTCATTGTGAGTTTAGAGAGGACCCCGAATGTTTGGAGGGCGATTGTGTTGGGAGTTTGAAGAGTTTTGAAATAAAATTTGGAAGAGTTGTGTATCATGGTGTGTATTTTTTAAATTGATCTCATTTGCTTGATTTGGAGTTGTGAATCAAAAGTTGTGCTAGTTTGAGTGGAGGGGTTTTTGTTGCCTTTGAAACTAAAAGGCAGAGACTTTGATCAGCCATAAAAGACGGACAGGTTCTTGATTTACAATGATATTTGGAAGGAGTGTAGAAAATTGTATTAGCTTTTCATAAAGCTATCATTCGTTCCATTTGGAGTTCTTAGGAGTGAGTTGTGAGTGTGGAAGTGAAGGAGGGTCTGCTGCCATTTTTCTCTCAAGGCCAAAATTTTGGATGGCCATAGATATTGGACAGAGTTTTAGAATTGTTTGAGATTTGGAAAAAATGTAAAAAATGTAGAAAATTGTGTTAGCTATTCATGAAGCTATCACTCGTTCTATTTGGAGTTTGTATGAGTGAGTTGTAAGTGAAGAAGTGAAAGAGGGTCTGTTGCCCTTCTTTCTCAAGGCCGAAACTTTGGATGGCCATAAAAGTTGGACAGAGTTTTAGAATTGCTTGAAACTTGGAGGAGAAGTAGGAGTTTGTGCTAGCTTTCCAAAGAGCTATTATTCATCTCATTTGAAGTTGTGGAGCGTTGAAGGCACTCACCCAAAGTTCAGTTTACGAATTGAAGGTTGAAGTTGAAGATTAGAGGAAGTATTGAAGACTTGTATGTATGTGTGTGTGGCTTGTGGCTTTGTAAACTTTGTTGTTGCGAGCAGCTTGGTTTACACCATTGCTAGCCTCATTTTGTGTCGTGGGTGACGAAGTGGGGTTAATTGCCCACATGGTTGAGACTTGCTTGTTCTCACGGTGAAGCTTGGTTCTTAAAGCTGGTCACCGAGAGTTTGAAAGTTTAGGAGCCCATCATCCGGACGGCATCTCGTGTTATACCATCCCGTTTTACCTGTCCAAGGACTGTGGTTTCTTATCACCTACCTAACCAAACCTTAATCCGTTTAGAGCCAGCCTCAAGATAGGCCAACAAGGAGCAATTTCAAGGTGAAATTGAAGATTCGACGTTCTAAGTAGAAGATTCAAGGTTTGAGGTACAAGATTCGACATGACCGTTACACACCCTAGTCCTAAACCATTTCAAATTGCAGCCAAAATCTCTGCGATTTCCCAAAGCAAACTCTCTCTACACGACAGCGTTGACTTCGTTCTTACACCATGGCCTCTCAAAGTTCTTACACCTTGACTTTTCTCTTGGTTTTTTCTTACACTTTGACTTTGTTCTTACACCTCAAGGGCATGCGCTTTTTTATTCTTACACTTACTCCTTCAATGGTCCAAATTGTTAGTTGAGATTTCCCCTAATCTATCTACTAGTGATCTTCTCTTCTGTTTCATCTTCCTCTTTAGTTGTGAAGTCCAAGTTTCTAGTTTGTAGTGTGTGGAGAGCTTGGGTGAGTTGTGCGCGGAGTGATTGTGTGAGTTAGTAGGTTACTTTTGAGCTTCACTACAAGGTCCTCTCCCAACTTAGCCTTTCCCTTCCACAATCTTACAATGTCCTACCTCTAACTTTACTTGGATAATTTCCTACTTCTACTTTGCTAATCTCTTGCCTCTACATTTATTTCTGCCTTAATTTGTCCCTTGAGTACCCTACCTTTCCTACTCTAATTGTCCCCCTAAATGTATCTTTCCTTCTCCCCTCCTTTTTTGTTAGTCTAACTCATAATGTTATTTTTTTTTATTCCAAGGTGGGGAGATTTTAATATGAAGGGAAAAAATACCAAAAAAAATGGGGCCTGGCCTACGCTGCGAGCTTAGTGCGGTCTGGAATTGTGAGCTCGAGCGGCCTGGAATTGCCGGATTCTGGGCGGCTTGGGCTGCCAGGCTCGTTACGGCT
Source organism: Neckera pumila (assembly GCA_963969595.1). NCBI lineage: Eukaryota > Viridiplantae > Streptophyta > Bryopsida > Hypnales > Neckeraceae > Neckera > Neckera pumila. The sequence continues at coordinate 20,774,437 of OZ018414.1, forward strand.
TGGGCTACTAGGCTCAGGCGGCCTTGCTGAAGCTCGAATGGTTTGGAGTCAGACGGCCTGGAGCTTGGGCTGCTTGGGCTCGGGCGGCCTGGTGTTTGTTTTTCTTTTCTTGTTGAGGGAGATTTTGGCATGTGCTAACTAAACTACCATGAGGGACCCTTGACAAAAGGGAAAATTCGATGTCTAACCAATCCTAAACCTACCTAAGCTTGCGTTTATTGTGACTCCTAAATTCTTGGATGCTAAACTTTGAAAGTTTTCATACTTGTCTTGAAAACAAAACTTTGGAGACAATTACCCAAGGGATTCAAGGCTTCGCCATTGAGTTGGGTTTAACACCAACTCTAGGATTTCCCTTGCCCGTGGATTCAAAGCTTCGCCGTAAGGTGGATTTTTAACTTATACTCTAGGACTAAAGAACACTGAAAGTCAAAGCTCCGCCATGAAAAGGGGAGGGTCACACGTGGTTACAAGCAACTTTTAAGAGGGACTTTGACCGTTAGAACATGACAGCCCTGGGGGGTCCAAAGCTCCGTCATACGGAGGGGGAACTACACACCTAGGGATAACTTAAGAGAGGGGGAACTTCAAATGTTAGCACATGATACCCCGGGGGGTCCAAAGCTCCGCCGTATCGGCAAGAGGACCACACACCAAGGGGTAACTTAAACGAGGAAAGTTAGTATTTTAAGATATAACCACTCCAAGGAAGGAGGGCTCAAAGCTCCGCCGTCCCTGAGGAAAAAAGGCACACAAGGGACACGTAGGAAGAAGACTCAAACAACCCTACATGGGGGAATCCGACTCTGGGTGTTAGTATAACGCACGTGAGTTAATAAATAACAAACTTAAAACACTAAATGCCTCTCGTGGCGGCAAAGCCAAAGCACGGTGGGGGGTAGCTTTAAGATTAGTATCAAGTTCAAAGAAAACTTTCAACCAAGGTTAGTAACTCAACCAAACCACTCCACTTCACACGTTAGAGACTAAATGACTCAAAATAAAGCCAAACAACACTCAAGATACCACAAGAGCTTATAAACGCAAAGAAAAAAAGACCCCCAAGACCTTCAAAAGTTGAAAATTAAGCAACAACAGAGCACAAAGTGCTCAAAAAACATCATGGAAGTACCCTTGGCTAAAATGCCAAAAAATCCAATATAAGTTGGATCCACGGACCCAAGACAAGAATGGGCATGGTTTGAGAGGAAAATGGGCCCCCTTTTAAAGATTTCCCAAGGGGTTCACCTCCCTCAAGTTACCTTGGTAACCTTATCAACTTAGATTTTCATCTTTATCTCTAAGATTTTCACAGCACTTGGGTTTTACGCTGGTCCAACGTTGTATCTTTTGGATTTTGCCTTGGAACTTCAAATGGATTGCGCCAATGGCTTCAGAAGGCCAATTTTAGTCCAAAGGTCCCCCTACTCCCTATTCTGACGTCTAAAACTTCTCCTAGGTTAGCGCTAACTTAGACCAATAAAAGGATAGAAATCTAGATTTTGGAGTTGGCCTTTTCTGACTCAAGTAACTAGCTAGGGTTGTCAAGAATGTCTGAGGGAGTAAGAAAAGACCCCTTGTTGACTTGACGCTCTTGGGATGCCGGTCAACTTCACGCAAATCCCGGCACGTGATTAATTTAGAAGAATGTCGCTGATTGGGCCACCTCCCGCTATTGGAACGCTATGAAATTTGTTGGAGTGCATTATTAACATAAAAGAGACTATTCTAATTTTTTTGTGAGATTTTACCGCAACCCGGGGAATTTCCATGAATTTCCCGTTGGCAGTTTAAGCAGTTGACCGTCTAGAAGAGGTATTCCCTAACTCGAAAAATTTCAAAACTGCTTGAGGAACCTCTTATGGAGTTTCCCAAGAGATGTGCAAGTTCATAATTCTTCACCCCGCACACGTTGGTCTGGATGGAAATTCCATCTCTTTTAAATTAATCGGCAGCCAGGAAATCTTTCACATGCGAGGGAATCTTGGCGGATGGATTCCGCTTTTGACCTCCTGGCATGTTTCTGAATCAAGAGCACAATCCGGCGGCCACAAATTCCTTCACTGACCCATTTTGAGAAAGTAACTCCTGTAAGCTAATATTTGGGGTCTTTACTATTTCGATGGTGGAATGAGGAAACTGAAACTTCTTTGGAGGAATCTATCCTAAGACTCATCTAGACTTTCTCGGACCACTTGTAGCCAAGTAGAATTATATGCATGGCATTTTAGACTATTTTGGATAAGAACCCTCAAACCTTTGTATCCCCGCTACTTCCTCGATTTTAACCTATTTACAAGCGAGATTTAAGAATCTATTAGGGAAAAAAACCTGTTATTGACCAAAAGCTACATGGGTATGTAACAACTCTTGTTTGGTCCTTCACTCTTTTTTGGTCTTTTTGTATCTTTTTACGACTTAAATTGCACAATAACAAAAAATAAAATTATAAGTCCCAAGTGACAAATTGGAAGCTCACAAGGCCTTTACAAAAGGCAACAAAGAACATGAATGGAGCCTGGTGCAAAGCATTCAATCTTGTTCAAAACAATATGCTAGAGGAAAGAAGAGCTGATGTAGTAGTAATTCTGATATGCATCATTGTTAAGACCTCACAGTTATTCTTACCAATCATTTTCTATTTAAGATTTAATACGGTGTGATAGTTTACATTATAAATTTGCCTACAAATTTCAAATGAGATTTCCTGTAGCTTTCAATGGTGGCTTGCTTTTTGGATGTGCAAACTCACTTTTTAGATGCAGTATTATTTCTTGTGAAGTGAGCAATGCACTATTCGCAGGTCGTTTGTCACAGTTCTTCATGTCTAATAGAGCCTATTGTCCAGTTTGTAAATATGGTTGTTGATGCCCCTTGGAAACCTGTCAAGGACAATTGTGTTGCAAGGAAGCAGATTTTGGAATCTCATTCATCTCGGCTGATGTTAGTCAAACAGGTGCGGCACACCCTCATTAGCAATGTTTGATAATATTCATTGGAAATATAGTGGAAATTTTGATTTTCAGAGCCTGAAATACTTCTTTCAATCTATAAGTTAGTTAATAGTGGCTTGCATGTCTTGACAAGAATGCAGAGGCCAAATTCTTGTCTAAAGTATTGTGCTTTGAGTTTTTGCTTAAATCAAAGGTTCAAAATCATTTAACTAAACTCTGACTTTGAAGGTTGAACAAAACTCTCACCTTTAGGGTATGACTTCAATTTCGAATTTTTTACTCTATTTGCTCTTGCCTCCAAATTTTTGCAATTCATTGATCGTGTTTGTGGGTGATTTTCAGGTCGGAAAAAAGGCAGAGCACTTGCCCCAGGTGACAAAGAACATGGAGTACGACTACTGAATGTTACTCTACTTGTGTTTTCAGAGTGTTATGTTTTGGGATTGCAGAGCATCATTCCTGGCATCTTGCAAGGTGGCAAGACAGATTCTTTGCTATACGAGTCTGTGGACAATGGCTAGAACATTGCCTTGAACGAGAAACAATGCTAAGGTTAGCATTGTGTCAAATACATAGAATGCTCACTTGTTTTGATGCTTTTGTTCTTGTGGTTTGTATTGAGATTCATTTGAACAGTAAGTTATAAGTCCATGTGGATTTCTTCATAAATCGTACACCCTATATCTGATTACCGTGAAGGGATCCAGTGGGGAGTAGCTTGAATTGCAGGTATCAATGCAAAAATTCCTTGAAATGTTCCCATTGTCATGAGTTTGTAGGCTAAGGGGGATTCTGTTTCTTCCAGAAACAGATGGGGTGTGGTTGGATGCTGATGATCAGCTTTGAGGAAATATTGTACACTTAGAAAAATTTGTAGCTTGGTAAAGTGGTGTCTTACGTGGGAGATTTTTGGCAAGTCAACCCAGACGACTTTGTTATTGATTTGCGGCAGTTTCTTCTGGACGCAACTTAGACCTGCTTCTATACCTATTACGACCTCATCTTGAATTCTGTGGACAGTGTTTGCTATCACTTGTAAGTACTAATATTGTATATTTCGGTTATCTGACTCATTGATAAAAAAACATTTTTCCATATTGCATTTGAAAGTCTCTAAAGTGATCATTTGACGTATTTACGGAGATCTAAGAGAATTTATGAGTGAATATCAATGTGGTATCTTATTTCATTGTGAAATGGAAAGGTTGTACTCACTACAAGAGAATGACGTCTTGTATGAGAGAGAATTGACAAACATTTGTCCTAATCAACGAACAGGCTTCCTAACCCTGTGGTTTCTGTTGATTTGGACATTTCCTACATTTTTGGCCGCCTTCTCCTCCCTCTCATTTCTTGTTTTAGGTTTATGGAGTACCATAGTTCTCTCTCGTTTTTTGTCCTCTCTCCTTTTTTGTCAGCGGAGTGCAAGAAGGAAAGTCAATTGCAAGGCTGCGACTCCGCCGCAATACTCTTGCGCACACTCTCTCTCTCTCTTTGCACATTTCAGAAAGCTTTCTGAACTAGGGTTAGATTATGTTTTCCTCAAGGGCTTTGTGCTTGTGCTTATAATATGCCTCTTTCCAGGTGGTAATTTAGTTGAGTCTATTAAAGTAGCATTTGAAGGATTTCAAGGTGATTATGGTGGTGCCGCTGTAGATAACAGGCTGTAAGGGTTTGGGACTTCCTTCAAAGGTCTCAACAGAGGAAAAAATAACAAATTGTAAAGGTATTTGCTGTATTTTCAATTGACTCTTTTTTTTGTGCATGGTTTTGTAAAGATTGACTTCACTTACGAAATATATGTATGCCAGAATTGAGTTTATTCATGGTGTGTAATTTTTGGGTCAATTTCTCTTTTTGTGGCCATGATAATTAGTGTCTGCTTCAGTCATTTGTTTTATAATTGGTTGTGTTTCAGTTCTTCCAATATCAAGCTGCAGTAGGCCAACTGCTATGATTTTTGTTGGTCGCATTGATTTTCTTTATTGGGTTTCGTACACGCTCATGAGTGCCATAACAACCCCAATGCCAGCATTGCTCAAGAATTCCAAGCGGTTGAGTTCAATCGTGAATTGATAGTCACAGCTGTCGTTTTTTTACTTTATTCCTTATAATAAAACCTAGTGGACTGAAGCTTGAAGCTTGAGGTTTTCCATTGTCCTTTGATGTAGCTTCTCTCGTCCAGGTTAGTTTTGAACTCCTAGACTAGGTTTAGTCAATAATTTGTTTTGACAATGTTGCTGTGTCATGCAAGTTTTTGTCTCTTTGTATTATTGCAGGCACTCTTCCTTGCGGTGTTTGCCTTCAAGGTTTAAATATTTCTCCCTTGCTATGTTTGTCAAGATGTTGAATGGTAGAAGATAGTTCAAGCCCAAGAAAGGGCAAATTGCAAAGGACACTATAAGAAACCCGCATTTTAGATGACGTTAGCATAACCTAAGCAGACGCATTTTTGTGGACACAAAATAAAACAATTTGTGTTTTTATGTCAATAATAACGTCCACTGTAACATCCAGATATTACATTGAACGTTATTGTTGACAAAAAAACACAAGTTGTTTTATTTTGCGTCCACAAAAATGCGTCTGCTTAGGTTATGCTAATGTCACCTAAAACGCGGGTTTCTTATAGTGGGAGCTATAGTAGTTGCAAAGCTTGAGGAGGCCCTTATCTAAATTAGGCAATCACTAGGGTTTGTATCAACAATCAATATTTTAGAGGTTTTATAAAGCGTGGTTAGGACATTGTGGATCAGAGAAAGACTATACAACCTTGAGAATTCAATATAACCTCCGAAAAAAGACTGTTGCAAACTTTGTGAGCAAGTAGGAGGCATGTCTACCGTAGCTATGATGTAGAATTGAAAAGGGTTTCAATGTTCTCATTCTTGCTGATTTTATTTTCTCTTTTGAAATGGCTGTTCAGAAGCGTCCACTGTAATAAGTTATTGCCGGGGCCTTGGTATATTGAGTAGATAATATTCCTTACATGTGTACATTGCTTACTACACTAGATGATCACCAAGACTTTTGCTATTAAGATCAGTTCCGCTCTTGATGACTACATTAGGATATGGAGATTTTTGTGGCTTCGTGATGGAGATCCGCTTTAGTGTGCCATTTCACAACTAGAGTAGCAATTGAGCGTGATCGTGGTAACCGTGACTGGTTAGGTTTGGAGCTTCCTGCGAGGACGCCAATCAAAGGAGAGCTTGATCTTTGCATGTCTAAGGAGGTGAGTTGCTCATGTTGCATTTTATAGGGCGACTTTAGACTATTTGATCTTGAAGAATGGAGCCTGGGAACCCTCAATTGAGGTAGTTTGTATAAATGCTCCATAATTATTCCATCATCACCTGTGAGATCTTTGTCAATTAGTTCGGATTCTTAATTAATGTACTTTGAATAATCCTTTGCAAGTAGATGGTACTGGGGAGGCAGGGGTGGCCAAGAAAGAAGACAGTTATATGAACACTAAGCCTCCCTTGTGGTTTTTATTTATTAAGAAGCGTTATCTTTGGGTTCCTAATAACTGTGTGTTTGCTCCGTGCTAGTGACACCTTCAAATGTCTGACGCGGAATCACTAGAATCACTTATATCCAGTTTGCGCAACTTGATGACAACTACTCAACATGACAATAATTTGAGTGGGTTTTGCTGTTCAAAATCACCTTCTGCAATTGCTAGGAGGTGCATTTTGCTTGTTACAAAATCGTTCCTTGAGTCTGCACCTGCTAACACCACTGCACAATATCCAATCAGAGCACTAAGATAGACAGTTGTGGCACAATCATACATCTATGATGTATATCTACAATGCTTTATCTACAACTTAATGCTGCTCAAAGGGAAGAAAATGTGTTGAATTTACTATCCACACAGATAATCCACATTCATAACAAGATCAGCAAGCCAAGATGGTAATGAATGCTGAGCCCACCAATTTGAAGGTTCATGCAACAACTGGAGCCGGCAAATTGGAGTGTGCAATAGTGCTCTCTGCTGTGTTAACATAACACTTGAGTACAAGGTTTGTCCCTGTGTGGGAAAACGGACTCTGGCCTCACATCATGACAGCACACCCTAATCTAATTATCTTGCAACGATCAGCTTACTCACTTGGTAAGATACCTTTGCGTACCTTGCATTTGATTGAATCTATCTTATCCCAAGTGCAGAATTGTGTTTTGTGGAATTGAATTGGACATTCATTTACTTTGCATGGGAAGTGAAGAGGTATGCTTTTTCTGAATGGTTTCAAATACGGAAGTGTAGAAAGCTGACAAATAATTATGTAGATTAATGAGGTTTGCCTGCTTGGTTGTGTTGCAAGCCTTCTACAAAATCCAACTTTAGCACATTAGGCCAAGATGGCTATCACTTCATTAGAAGTTGTATGAAGTTTGTGACAACAACGATCTCCACAAACATTCTGTTGCGGCATTCTTGTGACATCACAATGGAACTCACCGGTGGTAACTGATAGTAGATACATTATTTGCAAAAGGTTTTCAGTAAATTTTTTAATTGTTCTTAGGTCATTCTTTTTAGATAGTTTATTAGTTTTGCAGCTACTCGGAGTACTTGTGGGATCTGGAGAAGAGGGTGGATGAAGATTGGCCTTTTGTAGTTGAATCTTTGAATGAGATCCGAAAGGAGTTGCTCTCTAGAAAGGACACCATTGTGAATTTGACTATTGACGAGCGGACTCTCACTAACTCAGAGAGCCACCTTGCTGATTTCCTCAACGCAATGCCAGAAATTGGAAGAAGCATTGCTAATTGGAACCAACGGCTGCCACTTGTGAATGAGGGTCTTGTTATTTTTACTCAGGTTTGTCCTTTATACTGATTCAGTAGTCAATCTATACTTGTGTAGAATGTCTAAAACAAGGGAGTCAATATTATATTGCATTTCTGGGGTTTGAAAGTACTAATCCTACCTTTGGTGACTGTGACAAGTGAATTATGTTGGCAAGGCTGGTAACATCTATGATGCAGGATATAAACTTGATGGAAGTTCTTATGTTATCTCCAAGTGCATCAAAACCACTTGGCTTTGGGGTCGGTTATAGTAATGCATATTTAATGTTTATCAAAATAAAACTTATCTCTATGAATTGGTAACAAATCTTAGCATTGGAGCAATGCCTACTTCAATTTACATGCAGTACTCTTTTGCCTATCAACAATTCAAGATAATTTGCTGTTGCTTGTAATGTAGAAGTAAAGAGCTGGAGTCATGAAAGTGGGGGTTTTCTAGTTCTAAAACTTGTCCCAGATTACCTTCAAAATAGTGAGCACCTTTGTGTAAAAATCTTACTGCTGTGATGGGTAGCTCTATTCAAGGAAAATGTACAAGATAACCTAGATCCTCATTGTTCTCTTCCAATTCATGCGCTTATATGTTTGTTGACATTCTCAACTACAGCTTGCAGCACCTTGTTATTGAGAGTTACATTTGCAGGCTCTACCAGGTAAGCCTATTAACTGTTTATCTTTTACATTGCTGAAGTTTGCAATAACCTTAGCCAGTTTGATTTTATAATGTAAAGACATCTTCAAAATAGCTTGCAAAGTTTTGATCTTTAGAATTCGATTGATATGAAGCATGTCTTTAATTGTGAGTTGTTAATGATAATTGTTGTGTTGGATAATGCAGCCATACCTGGTGAAGGGTTTAGTTTTATAGATTTGTTGCTGAGAAGCTTGGAGCTCTTAGTAGGCATTCATGCAAGTGGAGGAAAGCATCATCTAGTCTCTTGAAGGAGCCCTGGAGAAGTTAGAGTTGGTTGTTCATGATATTAATGGCAAGGCTCATCACATCCATATGTACCTCTTCATCCTTGGGGCTTAGGAGCTTTGTCACTTGTCTCAGGCTTTTAGGTACTAAACGAAGGTGCCTAGAATTGTTTCTTCAGGTATTTTTGAAGTATATCTTGTAAGCATTTTCTAAAGCACTTGAGGTGTTTGAGGAATTTAGAATTTTTGTGTCTGATGTTGAGGATTGGGTGCTCCGCAGTAATGAGAATGGCACCACTGTAAACAAAGTGGAGAATGTTGTACAGGTGCTGGAAGGTTTGGCACGGAAAATCTACTTGAAACTGGGGACACACGTGTATCTTGCAGTTGCTGGTTGGGAGATCCGTGTTTGACTGAGAGAGTTGCAAGCAGCAAATGATGCATGGGGTGTTGTGGTTTCTAATCCCACTAGTTGCATTTTAGCCAAAGTTTTAGCTAGAGTTTTCCATGCTTATAGCCAGAGCTAGAGCTAGAGTTTTAGCTAGAGTTTTCCATGCTTATAGCCAGAGTTAGAGCTAGAGCTTTAGCCAGAATTTTCTACACATATAATTAGCTATGTAAAGGAACAAAATGCAATGAAGTGATAATTTTTAACAAAAAAATTATTCAGCCACGTAGAAATTGGTGACTTGGTGAGGAGAATCACTATGGCAATGGGGACAACAAAATTGACAGGATTTTTATCAAAAAAGACACTGGAATTTGTCAAAACTTTGTCAAAAGACATTGAAAATTGACAAAATTTTGTCAACTAAGCGTCCAAATCAAGGTCTCCTAATTGACAGCATCGTTGACAAAATTTTGTCAATTTTCAGTCAATTAGGACAGAAATCCTCTTGTAGTCACTAAGTTTTTTGCAAATTTCTTTGTAAAATCCATGAAATGTTCATTTCAAGGGGAGTGTTAGGTCCAACAAGCAAGACAAATCTTTGCTGCATGGTGTGTTCTTTAACAGGTTTTGTTGTTGGAGTTGGTAGGTAATGTGAAGGTTAGCGCTGCTGTGCAAACTAACCATGGGATGATGGTCCTGTTGTGAAGGTAATTTGGATTAAAGTAGAACATGTGGACATCACTAGTTTTGCAGCTATCGACTTGTTTCCTACATGTATTTGATTCAAAAGTCGTTCACATTTCACCTTGCTCTTCTTTTGGTTATTCTAAGATGTGGACAAGAAAGGATTGGCTACAATCATAGTTGATGTGAAGTCATTAGCTGGCAAGGCAAGGTTGAACACATTTAAACCCAATGATTACGCGGTATGTAAACTTAAGCACTACTTAAAAGTATTTAATGCACTTGTCTTGCTCTTGATTTGTGCAGAGAAATGATTACTTTATTTAGTGCCATCAGCTTTATTCAATGCATCAACTATGCAAGGTGGAACATTTACAATTTCCAACTAAGGAGGGCCTTTTGGAATTAAACATTCTGTGCCATCATCAATCTTCCACAAGCAACTATTCTTGCTATTGGGACCAGTACATTTCTTACTCTTGCACCTAGTCCTACTGGTGCTCTATATGCGGCATTTTGTATTCCCTCTTATTTGTGTTTTATAAAATGTCAAAATGCATTTGTAGATTTTTAAAGAATCACATCGGGAGTGCATTTCTGAGGTTTCCAGCAGATTCACTCCCAAAAATTGTGTACATTATTGTTGTGAGTATTGGTACTAATATCCTGATGTGGTCATTGATTTATAGCTGAAAAAAGTTAGTGCTTGATGATGTACCTGGCGAATATGATATTGGCACTTTCATGACCATCAGAATGAGGTGCGATCCTCGTCTGGTTCATAGTTAGTTCCACGTTTGAATTTGCTCATTAAAATTGTGAGTACTAATGTCATTATTTGACTAATCTAGGAACTGATATGGTGAATTCTGTTTATGGTATATTGTGCGCCTTATTTTTTCTACATATAAACCATTTGACTAGTTTTGTACTATGGCAAGTGCTACTGGTACTCAATGTTTGGGAGCACTGTCAAAGCTCAAGAGTTTATCATGTTCTTCTTTGTAAATCTGCATTACTACATCTAAAGCAGTATTTCCTTTTTTTTTTAAAGTAGTTGCAGTATGTAATAGGATTCCATGGAAATGACAGATTAGGATTTCTTGTGAAGAGCTCTTAAGGATATGCATCCGTTCAAACCAGCATTTGACGTTGGAAATTGGTGACAAATAATGTTTGTTTACATATATACGTATACAGATCAAAGGGATCCGAGTTCATATGAAGAATGTCTGCTGAATTAACTACCTCAAGCGACAGATTAGAGCTTATTGTAGAAAGCTTGAAAAGTGAACAAGTGAGTACGCGATCTTGAAGCCATCATGATTGAATGGTAATCCAGGCAGAAATTGACGCAATTTCTGTCACAATTGACAAATACTTGACAAAAGTTCGTCAATAGTATGGTCAAACCTATAGGTTCCCACTAATAGAGCAATTGACACGTTTTTTTTATTCTCAATCATTTAAGACATAGAAACTCTCGTAGTGGAAAGAAGAAGAATGATGGTATGGGCGTTTATTTACCTACCCTTGGTAAATAGTTGTACACAACTAGGTTCTAATTTCCTATGCAAAGTTCTATCCTAAATGGATGCTTAACGTTGATTCATTGTGCCTTCCAAGCAATGGATCTTTTCTAATCGCTAAACATTCAAACCACTTGCAAAAGGGGCCTCAAACCTCCTAACCTATGGCTGTTGATATCGTGAGGGTGTCCTACTTATTTGAGTTGCAAGTGTCTTAGAGTTTCCTAGCCTATATTTTGATTTAGGTACTTTTAGATGGTAGAGGGCTTCACGCCACTTCTTGAAACCTAAAATTCACTGAAATTAGACTCTCCTAGCCAAAATTGTGCACAGATGAAACTTGACCTCTATTCAATTCCTCAAACTTCATCCATGGTTTTCTATTGGTTCCCGCTTCCAATTTTACACAATATTTTTGCTAAAGGTCTAATTTAAGTTCCGCTATCTACTTCCAACCTTAAATTTTTACTGAGTAAAACCTACTTTAATTTAATCGGTTAACTCTATCTTATCCTATCGATAAGAATTCAATGGACTATTACTAGCCTTGGCCGATTTTATGCTTCTGCTTCTACGAGCTCACTTTATCATCCCTAATTTATCATTCTACTTTAAATTTTACTTTTACTGACCCAAGTAACTAATGGATGAAAGTTGGTTGGTAATTGATGTTTAGAACTTCATCCACTAATTATCGTTGACCTAAATTTCTAAATTGACTTTTATTTTTATTTTGCTCTTCTAAATTATTTTTTATTTATAAGGTTTTGACTTTTATCTTCTTGGATGATTTGGGGGGGGGGAAGTCATCCAATTCACAAGTGAAACTTCATCCGCTTGTAACTTCCTTGTTTTAACTTCAATTGTATCGTGTTTTATTTTTTTGGAAACCTCTAGACCTCTACTTCCTAATTTTATGCAAAGATCTAACCTAACTTGTTGCCTAGTCTACTCTAGATCTTGGCCCTATTCTAATCGTGTGAATTAGAAGGGATTTAAACAAAAAAAGAGGGGGGGCGGGGGGCGGCCCACTTCCAATTGTAGGTCGTGGATGAGATTGTCGAGGTTCTCTCCTTCCTCCATCTATTTTTCCTTGGCACTTGTGCAAGTATTTGAATGATTCCTTGGTTTAGGAAGAATTGGAGTTGAGGTGGTAGATTTGAATTATTTCTCCTTACCCTCCTTCCTTTTTCTTTTTCTTCCCCCTTCCTTCATTACTATTCCCAATTTTCTTTATACACTAGAAGAAAATTGCGTTGGAACCTAGGAAAACACGTGGGATTGGTTTTGTTGAGTTCCTAGTTTCTAATGCTGATTTTTGCATTTCAACGCGTTTTTGCATTGGAATTGCAACATAGAAATGCGTTGGAACGCAAAAAGCTGCGTTAGAAACTAGGAACTCAAAAAAACCAATCCCACGTGTTTTCCTAGGTTCCAACACAGTTTTCTTCTAGTGATACTGTGGGAATACAGAAAGTCCAGTAGATAGAAAATAGGAGAAAAGTGGGTTAGCATAGTCTAATTTTATTGAATTTGTTATTAGTGTCTAAGAATCCGGGTCAGCTAGAAAGAAGTTAGAAATAACTGATACCTGGATTGTTATAATTCCTAAATCGGATAAATATTCCGGTGACAAACGAAAGCCGTAGGACGGAAGACAAATCCGGAAAGTCTACAACCGGTAGCCTTTCGACCTAGACCCCCTAGGGCATCGTTACGGTAACGGTCTCATACCCGTTCCCTGGGGAACTGTCGACCGAACGTTGGGTATTTAAAAGCGCAGCTTCCATTTCTTCTCTCTCTTTCTTCTTGTACTTGTGGCATGCGCTTAGAGAGTGAAAGTGTGGTGAGTTAGGACCGCGCTAAGGAGAGATCAGTGAGGTCAGTGCCGAATGCACCGGATTAGCGAGTCGGTAAACTATGGCAGGGCCGGCCCGGATGATGTCTCCGGCGATTCCTAAGGATCCGAAAGTCCGGAAGCACTTAGAGGAGGATTTAGAAACGATAGGATGCACCGGATTGTTGCGACGCCCTTGGAGTTTGAAGAATGATGAAATCATCGCGGAACTCGTAGTAGGAGTTCCGAATCAGTACCAGTTGACTATGAGAGGCCAGTCCAAACTCTGGACGGAGGACATCTGGGCGGAAGTGTACTCGTTCCGGAAAACCAGATTCGGTTAGCTGCCCGTCATGATAGGACTGGGCAGAGTAAGTTTCGGGGTCCGGCGCATAATAAGGAAGGATACAATATTCATGACTGTATCGAGGATAGGCATAGCCAGATTCTGGAGTTCTTTATTCCAATTTTGTATCCGGTAAAGCCAACCCGGGTTACGGCGACAATAGCGAGCACCATATTCAGAGCGATGGAAGGCCGACCAGTGAATTGGGGTAGACTAATCACGGACGTAGTCTCCAAGTTAGTCGCGCGTGCAACTTCCAGGAAAGCTACCCCGCTCACCCCGTATCTTTTTCATCTTTACCATCAGCAGGATTTTTTGAATGAGCCGGAAATGTATACTTACATCCATAGAGAGGAAGTCTTGAAGTACGGATTTACGAAAGAAGTCCAACCAAACCAACCCGTTGCAGGAGAATCCGAAGAGGAGAAATCAGAGCAGCCGCCCTTGACCCACAAGCGGATCCGGAGACGGAAGTCGACGGATTAGGCTGCATGAGGCAAGCAGGTGGTTACGGATGACGAACCGCAACTGGAGTATCCGAAAAATGACTACATGAAGGAGTTCTGGGAGCACGGACATAAGTGGGCCGACGAGTGTCGGTTGATCCACAATGAGATGGCAGAGTACATTAGCGGGGCCATGATGCTCTTGGGAGTGACTTGTCCGGAGCAGATAGCGGACGCGATTCGGAAGAGGATGGATCCGGGGGCAATAAAGGTGTAGGAGCTCCGCATCCGGAATTTGTAGCAGGACAAGATGGATCTCAAATTCTGGGTGGCCCAGCTGGAGAGCGAGCTAGAGGTGGCGAGGACAAAGGAGGCAGACGTTTCCAACCTTGTCCGCGATCTGTCAACATTGGTGGCAGCTCCAGCGGAGCAAGTGTTACGAGCCCAGCTCTTCACCAACAAACTGACGGACGAAGCTCATCCATCCGGACCGAATGTGCTGAGGGTGCTCATCGACTACCTAGCCTGGATGGAGAAGGTGTTGGCAAAGATGTGGCAGCTGCTGGGACAACTTGATCTGGAGAGGGAGTTGGATTTTGAAGGTTTCCCGGAGGTCACGGATGCCCAGAATTACTTGCAGACTCCGGCCAGAGAAGCAGTTCTGGAGGAGAATCCAGTAAGGGGACAAAATATGTTGATCGATGAGACCAGTATGCCCCTGATGTTCGGAAAGGAGGGAACCAAAACGTCTGTTCCGGTAAGGACACCAAGAGCTGTTGTGACAGTACCGGAAGCTTCAACACCGGAAAAGGCGAGAAACCTGATTTCGGGAACGAGACTCACCTTTCTTACAGGTGAGCCGGCCCGACCAACTGGAACTGCAATCTTCGCTACACCAAAATCCGTAGTTCGTCGTAACCTGGCCGGACCATCGGGAGCCATCAAGAATCCGGCTCAGAGTTATCCGGAGAGGTTCACCCACATGCAGCAAGCTTCTCCACACAAGGGCGACAAGATTTTGTTGGAGATTTCGGACAATGAGGAGGAAGAATGCAAAACCGGAAGGGAGTCGGAGGATGAGGCAACTCCGCCTCAAGGGCACACAATCATCACCCGGGCGCAGACCAAGAGCACCCTGATGAAGTCGTCACCAATCAAGGCAGGGAGCAGCGTGAAGAAATCGCGAAGGAAGTAGTTAGTTTGATAGGTTTTTGTTTTGTTATTTTGAATTCGTTCCGTCTCAGGTTTTCCAGAAGTGGGACCCGGTTTCGGATTCTTAGGAGGCCATCGGCTTGGATTTTTCGGTTATCTCGGATGTTAGTTTGATTGGTTGCTTGGATTTCCAAGTGTCCCCTTTTGGCTTTTTGGCTTTTTAGTTTGAGTTTTAAAGGGAGGGCAGGCTTGTTTCCCTCTCATTCCATTCCAGCCCATTAGAGTGCAGTTTGATTGTGTTCTTTTACTTTCTTTAATCAGAGACCCCCTTGTAGATATTTCTAGATCCGGTTATGTGCATGAGTAAGAGTATTTGCAAGAGTGTTGAAGTGTGAGGAAGACAGGTGAGGAGGAGTCCGGATCTAAGTGAACTGGGTATGATTGGTAACCAGCCTTTGAAAGAACTCTGGATCTGTGAAGGAGGATTAGTGCGTTGCATCTTTAAATTGCTAGGATAGTAATCTGATTGATTGAGTAGCGGAAGCGAGTCCGGCTATTAACCCGTGCGGAGGTAAGCGCCCGCCAAAAGGAAGTCGTCGCTCTCCCGGAAGGCCTGCCAACTTCTGGATCAGTCTGAGAGTCTCGAACAGCGTTGCTACCGGTTCCAGGTACTTAATCTGTCATTGTAGTGAAGGAATAGAAAGTAGATTCTGAGTGACCTGTTTTCCAGAAGGATCATCTGGAGAGCTATGAGGATCACTATCTGTGTCTCCCCTACAGCAATACCGGAAGAGAGTTGTGTGTTTTTGTGTATGTGTGTTTTGAATTACAAGTGGTGAGTCCCTACCCCTCTGAAAGACCAACAGTGGACCCCCTGACGATAAAACAAGGGTACAGAAAACCAGAGTTTCGATTGAGAGTTACCGGATTTCGGATAAAGACGGATTCGGATTGGATTCCGGAAGTTAGTATTGTCCGGAAGGAGAAAGAGTAAAAAGATTGAGTTATAGATTGCTTGGGGTTTGTTTTGGAGAGATACCTAGGTAGCCTTAGTTTGCAATAACACCTAGAATTCCCTGGGACGATATTTTGTGTTATCTTAGCACATCTTTGTGTTATCTTAGCACATCTTTGTGTTATCTTAGCACATCTTTGTGTTAAGGATACTTATGCCTGGATTGCACGTACGACAAATACCATGACTTTTGCTTCTAAATCTCTTGCAACTTAATGGGCACTTTTTTTTATGCTTCTTACATTTATACCTTCAATGGCTCAAATTGGTTGTAGAGATTTTTCTAATCTACTCACTATTGATTGTCTTCCCCTACTTCATCCTTTTCTCTTCTCACTTTCTCACAAGTTCTTGCTTTAGGTTTGGAGAGCTTTGGTGAGTGGTGAATGGTGAATGGAATGCTTGGGTGAGCTTTGCGGGTTGCTTCTACTTTCTAATTAGTCCTAATTGCTCCTAATTGCTCCTAATTAGTCCACTTCTTCTCCTTAATTTCCCCAACTCCTAATCCTATAGTTCCCAACCTTCCTCTAATCCTATCTACTTGTAATTTCTAAGCCTCCTTTAATCCTATCTACTTGTAGTTTCTAAAAATCCTCCTAATCCTATCTACTTGTGATTTTTAAAAACCTTTTTTTTTATTCCCCTAGTTCAAGTTGGATTGTGGACCCTTTTTTCCTTCCTTAATTCCTCTAAGGTAAGGAAAATTAGGAAAACAAAAAAAAGGACCAAAAAATTTGGGAGGCACAGCCTGCTTGGGCGGGGCGGAGAGGGGCCCCTGCTGGGCTGCCCTTGGCTGGGTACTAGTTGGGGCGGGTACCGACTAGCGGGTGCCGAGCAGGTGGATACCGACTAACTGGGTGCCTACTGGCTTGATGTCGGGCTGGCCTAGAGTCTTACTTTAATTTGAACTAGAGACTAAAAAATCCATTAATGTATATTCAATAATCAAAATTGAGAATAAATTTAAAATAAGATTGCTCGTCCCAGACCTTTCAAAGAAGGGAAAGAGCACATATTGACAAGCTACTTTGAGAGGCAACAAAGTTGGAAAAAAAAATGAATTGATTTATATATAAATAATTATAATTCAAAAAAAAATGTTGCAATCATCTTTAAGGATTCCTATTGGTTCAAAAAGGCTTTACAAAATAAATATGGCATTGAAATACAAAAATTTCAAAAATCAATATACTTTACCTTCAAATACTAATGTTGCATGAGAAGATGCTGCAAATGCCAAATAATGACCCTATAAGACTTGGAACCAATGACATTTTTCAAATTTAAGAAAAAAAAGAAATTATATATAATTCAAAGATAAATTGTTGTTAGATCATGAGCTTCACAAAAAACTTGTCGATATTGACAAGGTCCCTACAAGGTTTGGAATCCTTCAAAAAAAAGTCTAAAAACATATATATAAATGTATATAAAAATATTAAAACTTGTAAAACTTGTTGTAGAAATCTAGGACTTTGGAGAGCATATCAATATCAAAAGGGTCCTGAAGGGCCCAAAGTCCTACAACAACTTTTGAAGAAAACAAAAAAATGTTAAAAAAAAATTATACATATTTCTGAAAGTTGAAACTGTAGCTTAGGCCTTATAGGATTATTGTAGACATCATCTTTATGAGTCTTTGAGAACAACTACAACTTTCATAAATAATAGTTTAATTTATGTTTTATTTATTTATTTATTTCAAAACATCACATACACTTTTGTAAGGGAAAACTCTCATTGGCATTCCTCCCAGAAAGTGTGACAATATTGGTATGTATCCTCTTTGCATTCATGTCTTGATTGCAACTTGGGATGTTCTGAGGGCTATTATCTTATAGCAAATTTGGTGCGCTAGATGCAAATTATTCATCACTGGTGAAACTATCAACTCCAATAGAGTTCGCCTCTTTGCTTGGAATGATACAATTTGTGTGATAATAGTTAGGAAAAATCACATTCTTAGCTTCATTGATGAGTGTGGTGATAACCGTTATGCCATCATTTAAACTAAATTTAGCAATACATAATGTTTAAACAAGGTACTCTACACTAGCAGGCTTTACACCTCTAGGCGGAAATTCTTTCCTCCTACCTTCAATCTAATGATCCTTCCTAGAAAATCAGATTAAGATCTATTCTTTTCTTTCTTTAAATCTCACCGTTTGTTTCAAAAAAGAAAGAAACAATGGCAATTACACTTAGTTTAAGGCCCTAAAGGTTTTAGTGGTTTTAGAAAAACAACTAAATAATCTTGAAAATTAACTTTTAAAAAGAATTTTTAGAAAACTACAGTTGCACCTCTAGGCCCTTGCATCTTTAATTTATAAAGTTCATAGGTTCATACAAATACAACACTAAAGCCGTGAACTCATACGTACGTATCATAATTGTAAATATTATGTGTATTTTTACACACTAAATCAGTGCATAAACATTGCCTATCAATAACGTACGTTTGTTGCATTGATATCAGTACACTTTAGGTGCGTTTTGGATACCACATTTGTATAATTAAAGTACATAATTGTATATTTTTAATAAAGATTTTAACGACAGTGATTCAATGCGTAAAAATACACATAATATGTACAATTATGGTACGTAGGCATGAATTCATGACTTTAGTATAATATCTGTTGAAAATTTGTCCTCCCTCAAGTTTGAGATGTAGGTATAGCGTCAGTGCCGATGCTATTCCTACGAGGCTTGTGTACAGTTGCAACATTCAACAAAAAAAATAAAAAAAATAAAAAATTTAAATTGTAGCTGTACTTGGGAGGGCTAGAGACCTCTCCGGCACCAAACCTATTCCTACGAGGCCCCAGATAGAGCTGTAACTTTTTATTTTTTTCTATTCTTTTATTTTTTTTAACTTTTTTTAGACTTATTTGCCACCAAATCTATTCCCACAGGGGCTTGGATACAACTGCAACTTAATTTTTTTTGAGACCTCATCAGCACCAACAATATTTCTTAGGGGACTTGGAATCTTGGATACAGTCATATTGATGCAACTTTAAAAAAAAAAAAAAGTTATTTTTAAAGGTTGCATTTGTATTTGAGGCTTCCTAGAGACCTTGTTGAGGCTAACGCTATTTGCACAGAATCTTGGATGCAATTTGTAGTTTTACCAAAAAAAATAATAAAAAATCCTCTTTTCAAAAAGTTGTAGTCTGGTCCGTATGTAGACATTATGAACGCCAACGAGGTTTCTACATGTACATATTTATAATACAAAAAATTGAGTTTTTTTGAATTTTGCATTTGCATTTTGAGTCTTTAGGGTTGGGTTCAAAAATTTAATTTAAAAGAATATTATTAAAGCTTTCAAAAATATATTTTGGAGATTTATTTGTTGACAAATTATTTACAAGAAATTGCAATAAGAATTAGAAAAAAAGATTATTCCTGTAAAAAAAGATTGGAGGTTTACAATGATATAATGGTACATTTTGGTGCGACATTATTATACATAAAAGAAATTAGTTTTATTTGATCAACAATATTTGAAATATCAAAAAAACTTGTTACTAGTAATTGGTATTGTGTTGGAATAGTGAACATGCAAAGAAAAAATGAAATTATTACTATTTTTTATTTTTATTTTGAGCTGAATTTTGGTAGTGGATTACTTGTTAAGAATACCTATTGGTACAAACTACAGTGCAATGAGCACCAATGACAACATCAAAAAAGCTAAATAATTGCATATATTTCTATGTAATTTAAATTAATGAAAGATTGTTTGGAATGGTATAGAAATGGATCTATCACTTGAGATAGAGCTTTAGTGCAAAAACCGTGGTTGTACAATTACGTCCAATAATCTCATAAACTGCTTATTGTGCCATTTAAAGAATTTCGCATAATATAGTACACAATTTCCATTTTTTGTCTTGCATAAGTGACATTCAATTCTTATACAATTCCAATCAAACATAACAATTCTCAATTTTTCAGAATCAAAACTCCATTTTCGGTGAATTGTTTGATTTGCTTCATTTGATATTCATGGTTTTATATGATAATTGATTGAAACACATTAGTGATTAATTTTTTGAACCTAGATTGCATAGATATTTAGGAAACATCCATATCCACGTATTTCCTTCAATAAGCATCTCCAATCTTGATTCATAGGATGCATTGTATCAAAACATGTGGAATGCTATAATTTAAGAATTCAACAAGCTTTTGACTAAGGAGTGCAATCACAATGAAAGGAATCTAATGAGCCATTTACTTAAGACACCTTCAAAAAATACTCGATTTAATAGTTGAATTTTAATTATCTGTATATAATACAAATACCATTTCAAAATATACTAGTGTAACCGTGTGTCGTTGCCACAATATAATAAAATATTCAAGTAAAAGTAATTTTCTAATTTTCTAATCTATAAAAAGTTGAAACTCAACATCTTTTCAGAGTCAAAACGTCACTAAACAAAGCACCCGTGCACCTCTCATTGTAGAGAGCTTTTTTCATAGTACCAAGAATGCAACTAGGGGACGTACAATTCCAGAGATCTCTATGTAACCAACAAAACAAATTAACTAAACAAAACACAAATTAAACCTCATATAAGGATATGCTTTTAATATTTGTTGCGATATATGTCATTTAGCACATAGTATTGCCAAAATCTATAGACTATACTCTCTTTCATCTTCATCTACGAGATTTTAGTCTTCATCAAAATAGCAAGTAAATCTATTCGTCACAAAAAATAGTACAATAGAGGCCATGACTTGTGTGAATTTAATTATTTAGGTTTTAGTAGGAAAACTATTATAATAAATGCTTGTTTTTATTTCATTGATTCTAATTCAAACAAAGGTATATTTAGTACTTCTATTGTGTGACAAGTTCAAAATAAACAATGCATGTGACATAGAGGACTGAAATAGTCAAATTATATTACTTGAAATATTTTGGTTTCATATCCACTCAAATTAGATGCACCTATTTCTTGCACGGTTATAAGTCCTCAACCTTCACGGTCATAGGTCTTCATTTTTCTAAAATCTAAAAATTAAAAAAAAAATTATTTGAAATGCCCGCTCTATACTCTATGCTCTATGCTCTATGCTCCATGCTCAAGCGGCAGCATTCTCCAAAAGTTAGTAGTGAAAAAATGTCCACCAAATATAAACAATATCTTACATTGGATAAAAATTGAGATGGGTCATTGCAAGAAACACCAATCCTGTTGAATTGTCACAAGGAATTTATGGAAGCTTCCATTTTGCGATAACTTTTGAAGCATAATTTGCATGAAGTTGACTTTTTTTTATTGGAGATGTCTGTCTTGAGGTTAATCATATCTCATATTTTCTTAAAAATTTTAAAAATCATTTTATATTAAATTTCAATTTTAGCTAATTTGTCACGTTTTGCGATTTATGAGTTTTGAGTAAAAAGGAGTCCCCAAATTCAATGACTTAGAGCTGAAATTTCTATGGTCTATTTGCATAGTAGGAACTCATGTCTCTACCAAGGGGCATTTAAAAATATTTCATTTCGTGTTGTCTATGTCCATGCAAAGAGGGCTCTCTTGCACGCACAGTTCTGAACATTTAAGATGGTTTTAAGACCAATTTTCTAGTCAAATCTCTTTACCATAAAGTCTTCTCAAATGATCTATTTTTACTTTCTTTGAAAATTGTTTTTCCTATTTTTTTACAAATTAAAACGTCAAAGTATGTATTTTCTTCAAAATTTCAGCTCACTCTTTTTTTTGAATAACTTTTGTTCTAGATTTTTTTTAGATCTGAAATTTTGGAGATATGCTACTTTTAGTCTATTATTAATTTTCCACATTTTATATTATTTAAAAAAATTTATATACAAAAGCTCATGAGTATTGGAGTACTAGCCGAAAATAGGCCAAAGTGGTCGGTGTTTCTTGCAAAGACCCAGATGTACATGACTAGCTTATCTATATTTTGAAAAAAATTCAAGACATTTGGAGTGATTGTCCACCATTTATGCTAGGTTAAAGCTCGCTATGGTAGTTTCTAGGTTATTGTGGAAATTATAGAATAGAGTTTTGAAAAAAGGAATTTGGAAATAGTTTTAGGGTTCCTTGAGAGGTGTTAAGGATATACAAAGATAATATGCAAAAGCATTCCACATCAAAAGAAAGATGCTATATTCTAGACCTATTTGCAAAACTTTCTGACAATGTTGAATACCCTAGACACATGCAAATAAAACAATTGTAATCATCTCAAATTGCCTGGCAACTACAATCTTGAAAAGAATCAAGGGGCCTCCAAGCTACTACTTACTATGAAATGTGGAATGCTAATACTAACAGTCTGTAATCAAAGCATCATATCTCCACCACTCCAATGAGTGAAATCATTGGCCTAAGATTTGATTGCACGCAGTTGCAAGGGCAATTAATTGCAAATTGCATGATTGATTCCACAATTAAGAAGTATTGAAAACATCCTCAAGAATAAAAGTGGGTGTTGAAGACCATCTAGAAGCAGTCAAGCATGCAATATCCTTTTGTCTACTATAAGCGTGAAGATTATCTAGGAAAGTATGTGTATAACTTCATGAAAAATGACAACTATTAGTAAAAGAAGTATTGGATCAAAACCTACAAAGAATATCTTATCTTGACTCTTATCTTGATGAAGCATTTGTTGTTCTTGAAAAATATTGGAAGAGTGAAATTGGTCAATCAAAAGTAGTAAAACAAGTTGAAAAAAGATCTCATTGTTGAGTAGAGTTGTTAAGATGGTTTGTTTTGGAAGCATGTCAAGTTCTTAGCTGTGACTAGGTTTGGCTTAAGACATGAAGGAATCCATAATCATGTGAAAATATGAGTATAGTAAATTAACTTCATATACATGCGTACAATACTTTGTATAAAGCATGTGTAGATAGATGTATATTAATATTAATTCAATGTATATAGAACAAACTACATCCATACATGTATAATACATATAAACCAAATTATATTCATACTTGTATCTATTATGTATAAAAGTTGTATAAGGACAAATGCATACTATAGTGGCTCATTTTTTGCCCTAGAAAAGTAAATTTTTAACTCATTTTTGGCAAAAAGAGGTTTTAGGTGTCTTTTATTGTGCTTAAAGCGTGGAGTTTCAAAATTTCAAAGGTTAACCACCCTAATTTATGCCGTTCTCAAATACTTTAATAAAGAAGTAAAACTAAAAAAAAAAGTATTTAATTTAGAGAAACCAATCACCAAAATTGCAGTCATTCAAGAGCACATAAAAGTCCTTTCACTAGAAGAAAAGCTTGTTTATAAAATATGTTATAAGCGTGGTTCTCAACAAAATCTAGCGGATATTTTTTATAGAAACAAAACTTATTGGTTTTAGCACTTTTAAACACAAAAACAGATTATAAACATGATTCCCAACGTAAAAGTTTCATATAGATTGTGTTGAAATCTATATTTATAACTTGCTTTTGCATTGAAGAGGTGTAGATACCAATATGTTTTGTTTCTAACAAAAAACATTAGCTAGATTTTGTTGAAAGCTTGTTGAGAGCAACGCAATTTTCTTCTAGTGATTTTCTTCAAATGTAAATGACATCTACTAAGAATTATACCCAAATTATAATCATTTCAATCCTCTAATAATGTTGCCTAAGGATTGTACCCGTATCATGTCTAGATATCAATTCATTTGAGAGTCTTTTTTAGGGGGAAAAAGCACTTTGATAGTTTTAGGACCTATGTTCAAAAGTCCTTTTTTCTTAATACATTTGAGGATTCTTTTTTATTTTTGGGAATATTGGATTATCGACAAATCTACTCTCTAAATATGAGTCTTTGGTCTCTTAAACATTTCATTTTCATTTTGCTAGAGCCATTTGCTAAAAGAATCCTTCATTTTTGCCCTTGTGATATATAATTGTAGTCTATCATAGTGTGCATTTGCCCATTGAATTAAGTCGTATTGAATTATAATATATTTGCCTAAAAATGATATAAGTCATATATAATATCATATATTTGTATAAAAGTCAAATATATCATCTATAATATCATATATTTGTAAGAAAGTCATGTAAATCATCTATAATATCATGTATTTGTATAGGAAATGTATACATCATCTCCAATATTATATATTTGTATAGGAGTTGTAGAAATCATCTATAATAATATATATTTTTGTATAGGAGTTGTAGAAATCATCTATAATAATATATATTTTTGTATAGGAGTTGTATACCCACACAATAGTCAATACTCAATTGAGTTTTATAATCCTTCTAAAACTCAAATTCAAGAGTGTGGTTTTTTGAAAGCTAATACAAATTTTAGAAGCTCTTCAAATTTTAAAGCCTAATATTTTATCGATTGCCTTTTATAGCCATTTGAGGATAATCCTCTGAAATTTGTCAATAGCTCTAAATTTCTTTATTACCAAGCCCATATCTTTTACTTTTTTAATTCTAAAATAAGAATTTAATAGCTTCATAGAAATCTCAAACATCAATTCACATTCAAAACAATTTTAAAATTATAGACCTTTAATTCAAACTTTTATAAACAATTGAAATCTTTGCCCTTGAATTTAGCAGCAACTGACTTTCCTTTTTTCTAACAAGCATAATTTATACATACATATAAACTCCAAACTAAGAATTCTATAACCTTTAAAAGCTAACAACTCAATATATAAGTGCATCAAATCTTAAAACTAAATATTTTCTCTTTAAACTTTTATGGGCATTCAAAAATTGTGTCCTTGAATTCTCTAGTAGTTGACCATTTTTCATCCCATCAAATGTAACTATAGCATATAAACTCCAAATAAAGAAAGTCATAACTTTTTGAAATTCTAATAAGAAGGAGAACATTCTTCTAGATTTTCCTTACAAAATTTGTAATACATAGCTCGTTATTGCTCTTCAAACACTCCACAAACAAAAAAAATTATCTCATGTTAAGAGAAGGCTGCCTCTTATTCCCTAATCTTATCTACCTAAACAAATGAATATATCCCAAATCTAAGAACTTAAGGAGATCCCTCCTTGTAATATAAGGTACCTACCTAAGTTAAAAGCTGTTATTTGATGATAGGCAATTTACTTTAGTTATTGTATTTCAGATAATTGCATTTTTATATAAAAAGCTATGAAGGGCATATTATCAATATCCTATGTTTTATAGTAAATTCATTCATGTGATTTTTGAAGCGGGAAAATCTTATATATAAAATTTAAATATCCAATTTTTTCCCGCCCCTGCTTTTCTTCATATTTTTTTCTACTACTTCTTCTTTCTACTACATATACATTTAGGTATGCAATATGATACCAACCTCAATCAATTCAATTCAAGTGCCATTGACCAAGTGGCATTTTTTAATAACAAGTTTATCATTGAGCACTTCAAAATTCCCATTCAAACTATCCCATGAACATTCCATTTAATATAAGTGTATTTAACATATATAACTTTTAAAAATGAAGTTAAATGGACTATAAACTCTATTTCTTGATGTTCAATTTTCACTTTGATGAACCCCACCAAGGTAAAACTCCTATTCATGCAATGCAACAGTTTCTATCACTTGTGGTCATTGTCTTATTTTACACATAATTTTTTTGATGTATATAGTACTAGTATTGCGATAGAATTTCATTCAACCACCCTTCATCGTAGATTTTTTGGATTGTTTACATTTTATCATCCACATGAAATTATCCGTCTACATCTATACTCACCATACTATGAAAGATTTGCACGGACCCTATCTATTAAGGCTAACTTATTAATAAAAATTCCTACAACTTGATGTTTTTACATAGCCTAATTTATTTATATTAGAGTATGTAGCATTTCATGGACCCTATAGTAGGTTTATACATTATATAATTTTTTTCTTTTGGATTATATGGACCCGGCTTTGCATCTTAAATCTCCTTGCGTTTAAAAATCATAAATTCATGAATTCTAAATAAGTGAAATGAGAAAAAATGATTGAATTTTGAACTTTAGTATAAAAAACAATCAAAACTTCAAAATAAGTAATTATAACATAAATAGAGACAATAACCATAATAGTATCAAGAAGGAGACCTCTAATCATTGTCAAATAAAGTTCATATGACTTTTGTACTAACTTTTCAAAAGGAGCCTTTCCTACATATGTTCTTCAAATTCAATGAAAGTCTCTATATGGAAGGTTGCAATTGAACTCCTATCATTTCTTCATAAAATTTGTTGAAGATTTTGTACTTAGTTGGTTAAAAGGACAAGTAAGGTTTTTCCAAATTCAATGAAACATTGTTCAAATCTACTAGGATACCTTTTAATGATTGGATCCTACATGAAAAGACTCTTCATATATGCAAATGGAATACTATTCAAATCTTTATAACTATTAGGACATTTTCTAATGGTAGATGAAAAAACTCTTCATGTATGCCAATTATTACAAATTTCATATAAACTTTATACTATATATTTCCCACACCCTACTTGGTGTGTCACGTTGTGCACTTGGAGTTGGTCACTCTTAAGCAAGGATGCAAGTGTGGCTCCTTTCACTAAGACTAGAGTGAGAGGGGGACCTGACGGCTAAATTTGATGAAGACATCAAGTACTCTAAGTGAGGAAGGATATAACGCAGTCGTACCTTGTGTTGTGGAGCTTGACATGGAATCTGGGTTTGTGGTAGATTCACCACGGCAGTGTCAAGTAAAGGCTAGCTCCGGTTGGTTGCCTAGTATTGGACAAAAGGACCAACACTAGTGACAAGAGGGTCCACGCCCGTGTTGGTGTTGTGAAAGGTGGTGTCACGGTGTGAGCTGTGGCGTCGTGGTAAAACACACCCAAGACTTGAAGTAATCAGTTGCGGGGACCTGGGGTGAAACGGAGAAAGACCCCAAGAGATAGACTAACCGTGTGTGACTAGTTTTAGTTGTCTTCATTGTAAAGTCCAGAATACCAAATTGTGTGAAATACTTGTGCCGGTTAGGAGTTAGCCGTACTAAGTGAGGTGCATGTCGTGGCATGATCAAGACTACGTTATACGTGATCCCATTCAAAAGCTAAAGTTTTGAAAACATATCCTAAAATTAAGGTAGGATGCTCTGAAAGCGACTGGCTTCTTCAAATCACCCCTACAAAATGGTACTGAATAGATATGAGTTGGTCTTTAAATGGACCACTTTAGTCATTGATTGACCCCTCCAAAAAAGTATTCTTTATTGCAAGAGCCAATCATTGGCCTTGATTTCCTCAAATCACTTTAGAAGTTGTACGTGGACGCATTTTGGGAGACCTAGGGTCACAAATAGGTACCTACAACAGAAATCTTAGGAAATTCATAACTAATTCAAAAATGCTTCAAAAAATATGAAACCACTTGGGTTACGTTCTTCATCCATTTTTCTTTCTCTGAAAAATGAGTGAAAAATAGTTCTATTCATGCAAACTTACGAAAATGGCGGACCAGCCCTTAAATGGTCGCTTTTAGAGCATCCTACCTTACAATTTTTATGATGTCGCTTCTTTTATGAAATTGAAATTTTAGTCTCCCGCCATCAGAGTCGGATCCAACGTTCCTAATATCTCAGAACTTCAATTCCCACGTAAGCCTCGCCTGCCCGGTGCCTTTTGCTTTTACAACAGCTTTTGCAACAGCGCTGTCGGCACACCTTGAAACCCTAATTCGCTCAACATCGTCCTCGGCCGAGCACTGTGCAACGTTTCTTTCTTCCTTTTCTTTGCTTGGACGGCTCGAGTTCGGGTGTGCACGTATTGGAGAACGTATTGGTGGTCCCATCGGTAGATCTCCCGATAGGAAATGCTTTCAAAAGGCGAGGCAAGCGTTAGGTGGAGAATTAGTAGAGTTTGAGGTGCAGCAGGTTGCTGCTGCCGTGGTGGAGAGTTTGCGTTTTTGAAGTGAGGCGGAGTGATCCGCCATGGGAGTCCCGGCGTTTTACCGGTGGTTGGCGGATAAGTACCCGCTGACGGTGGTCGATGTGATAGAAGAAGAGGCGCAAGTGATCGGGGATGTTACGGTTCCTATTGACACCACGAAGCCTAACCCTAATCAACTGGAGTACGACAATTTGTATTTGGATATGAACGGGATCATTCATCCTTGTTTCCATCCCGAGGATAGGGTATGTTATTATTTTGATTTTTGAGCAGCAATCAATGTACAGTGACCTAAATATGTCTTTGAGTGAGACGAGAATTTTTTTTCCGCTTCTTCTCTTGTTTTTTGACAAGCATTTAGTTGCAATTACAAAGACTTAATTTTGATATCTGAATAACTTTTTGTTGTCCGTCGCTTGTTGTTATAGAATTTGCCCTCAATCGATTCTGGCTTCGTTTCTAAATTTCCGTTTGCCCCTGGTTTTGCAGCCATCACCTAGTACCTACAGTGAAGTTTTCCAGTGCATGTTCGATTACATCGATCGCATTTTTGCGATTGTGAGACCTAGGAAGCTTCTGTTCATGGCAATCGGTGTGTCAATCTTACTCAATTGAGAGCTTCGAATCTTTTTCTAGAGCTAAATGCTATCCTCTAGAGTCTTACTGTGCTCGGGGTTTCCTTGTCACTCGTTATTGTTTGAGGTTCGTGAAAGGGCAATGCTGGAGGTGACGCTTCGTATGTTGTGTGGTTATCTAACATTGAGATGTGTTATTTTTAATCTGAAGATGGTGTTGCCCCGAGAGCGAAGATGAACCAGCAAAGGTCAAGAAGATTCAGAGCTGCAAAAGATGCTGCTGACGAGGTTTGGTTT
The DNA here is from genome assembly GCA_963969595.1 of Neckera pumila. Classification (NCBI taxonomy): domain Eukaryota; kingdom Viridiplantae; phylum Streptophyta; class Bryopsida; order Hypnales; family Neckeraceae; genus Neckera; species Neckera pumila. Next base: position 20,803,308 of record OZ018414.1, read on the forward strand.
TCATACCTCTGGTGTTATATTAACAACAACATAGGCATACTATTGGAGAAGTGATGTTTATCTCCGTATTCTGCTATACCACAGCTGATAGCATTACGTTTCAATCTTAGGGCGTATCGGGTTCCTCCTGTAATTGAATTGATTTTTATCTTGTACCGCAGGCAGCAGAAGAGGAGAGATTAAGAGCTGAATTCGAGGCTGAAGGAAGAAATATTGCGCCCAAGGTCGTGAAAGACACGGTTGATTCGAATGTCATCACGCCTGGGACTCCCTTCATGGCAGCCGTTGCAACCGCCCTCCAATATTACGCCCACTTACGTCTGAACCACGATGCTGGTTGGCAGAACGTTAAGGTACATGATGTCTCAATCTGTTTTGACTTTTTATTCACTTGGTCTTCATAGAAGGAAATGTTGCTCGAGCTCGTGAGAGTTTGCTCTCCACGTTACTGGATAATTTTGCTCAATACGTTGTTTCTGTAGAGTCAATACTCTTACGGTAGGCAAAGTTGAATGTCATACTTTGTTGACTTTTTTCCAGAACGATCTTACTTTTACATCGTGATGTTGGGATTTTCCCCTAACGTTATGAGTGGATGCTTGAAACAGGTCATTTTGTCTGATTCAAATGTTCCTGGGGAAGGAGAACACAAAATAATGTCTTACATCCGCCTTCAGAGGAATTTGCCTGGTTATGACCCTGATACGCGCCATTGTCTATATGGTTTGGTACGTGCTCCTTAATTGAGCTTTAATATTGCGATCAGTTGCTAATATCATTTTTCCTGAGTCTATCTTATTCAGAATCATTTACTTGTCCAATAGTTTCGTGTTTGCAATTGAAGAATGTCCTGGTTTCTGACACTCATTGTCATGCTTTGCAGGATGCGGATCTGATTATGTTAGCATTGGCTACCCATGAACTTCATTTTTCTATTTTACGAGAGGTACTAATTGTTCTTGTTCTATTTGTGTTCTATTATTGTTTAGGTCATGTTGTACTTGGGATTATTGCTGAACTCGTTGTTTCAAGGTTTATTTTAAGAAAATCAGTGGACATAACCAGTTTCTTGGGGGATAATTTGCAGGTCGTGTTTACTCCAGGGCAGCAGGACAAGTGTTTCTTGTGTGGACAGGCTGGTCACCTTGCAGCAGTCTGTGAGGGGACAGTCAAGAGGAAGAGGGGCGAGTTTGATGAGAAAGGTGGCGAGGATGAAGTTCCGAAGAAGCCTTATCAGGTTCTATTGTTGACAATGTCCTTTCTTAAAATCTGAGTCTGTTTAACAGGACATTAAGATCTGTGTTTGAGTTTCTAGTTGACAGCCTAGTGTACTTGTGGTACTTATATCAAGTGGGTTCTACGCTGTGTCTTGTTTCAGTTTTTGCACATATGGACTCTGCGAGAGTATTTGGAGTTCGATTTGGCAATACAAAATCCACCATTTGAGATAGATTTTGAACGTCTCGTGGATGATTTCGTCTTCATGTGCTTTTTTGTGGGTAACGATTTTCTTCCTCATATGCCGACGCTGGAGATCAGAGAGGTATGCTGGACATTTGCTGACATTTTATCTAATGATGCAGTCTTCCGGAGTTCTGTAATGTGTTCTTGTTAGGAAAATATAGGATAGATGTTTGTAACAAGTTTTTGGAGTAACAAGCAATATAATTAGTAGTCTGTCTTTTTCATCTAAAGGATTGTTGATATACTATATATTTATTGTATGGCGCCTGCCTATATTTCTGTATTTTGTGTTTTACCTTATTTCTTGCTTGTCCCCAGGGTGCTATTAATTTGCTGATGTCAAATTACAAGAAAAATTTCAGGACATTTGGCGGCTATCTCACGAAGGATGGCGAGGTACATATCCAGACGCAGAAAACTGAAGAGTTGTTTTTGACCATATTCATGTGTTTCCTGTGGCAATTGATCGTCTGATTTGAATATTTTTGCATTGATTCGAAGCTCATATTCTTTAAGTTACTTTTCACAGGTAAATTTTGCACGAGTAGAGAAGTTTATTCATTACATTGGTTCTATGGAGGACACCATTTTTCAGAAACGAGCTCGCATACATCAGGTGAACATTCTTGTTTAAGTCGGTCTAGCTGTTTACCCTTTACAATGGGAGCAGGATGTTTCAGATGCTCGAGGCATATTTAGCGCATGTGTTAGTGTTTAAGCTTTGGTCAGGTTTAATTTGTGTCCTAGTGTCTGCCCTGCACCTCTGGTACGTAATATGGTCAGGATTTTTGATCGCTTGCTGCATTTTTGATCTCGCTAGATGTTTACATTTTACATTCGGTTCATGTAGCGCCAAGCAGATAGGCGTAAAAGAGACCAACAAAACAAGCAGAGACAACAACGCGGAAGGGGGGATGATGCGCAGCCTACCACAATGCCCGATACATTATATGCTGTGGAGCGCAACAATTCTGCACGGCTTGCTAATGCTCCTCAAGCCCCTTTACACATTCAACAAAGGCCCTCCAGCGCGCCACCAGCTATTGGCACCAACAATCGCCAGGCTGCTCAGCTGCTGCGTGCTTCTCTTCAGAAAAACAAGAACCAAAGAATTGTGAAAAGTGATCACCCGGATGGTGTAGAGGATGGCCCAGAACCAAAGCTTACACGAGTGAGTGCTGCAGACAGTAGTATTAGTTCTGCTGTCGTTGCAATCAAGGACGATCCGGTGGTCCTAGAGAGAAATTCAGAAGAGGTAAGCCTTTCTATAATGTCACTTGATTAGCTGACTTGTGTTGGTTACAAGGTACTTACCTTGAAATAGAGCCTTGATGCTTTGTTCGAATTCTTTGCCAGGATGAGGCCGATAATGCTGAGGATCTGAAGATAAAGCTGAAAACAGTGCTGCGAGATAAAGCAGATGTGCTGAGTGGTGGTGGCGAACTAGAGGACTCTGTGAGATTGGGCGAGCCTGGATGGAAGGAGCGGTATTACCAGGATAAATTTGAGTGTAAAACTCCAGAAGAGATGGATGCCGTCCGGAGGGATGTGGTATGTTAGCTATGATTATTTTGTCTGGTAGAATTTGTGTCTAGAAAGACTGACATGCAGTCAATATTGTTTGAGAATTCCTTAGATTAGGTGTCAGGTGTGATTATGAGCACAATTCATATGCTTCTCACTCGTATCAGAAGTAATGTCCACGGGAAGTCAGTTGAAGTTATGTGAATTGAATTGAATATTTTACCAAGTCTTTATAGGATGGCCTTATATATTGATCCCCACTATAATCTATGTCGGATGTTCAGCTATTCAGGAACAATCTCAAAATTGTTAAGCAGGAGTGGTTGATTTTTATCTTTCTGCCTTGTAGGCGTTGAAGTTTGCAGAGGGCTTATGCTGGGTGATGCGGTATTATTATCAAGGTGTCTGCTCATGGAATTGGTAAGATTTCTTCCCATATTATCATTCAATCCTGTGGCACGGCAGGTTTTATCCCTTTTCTCTTTTTGGTATTGCTTAATATTGTGCTGGCAGTTTATGTTATAAGTAGGATATGATGTTGCCTGTTTAGAACAGAAATTTAAGCGCTTGTTAAGAATTACCAATCATGTTTCAGCTCTTGTTATTAAGTAAGGGTGAACTAGATTAGATCTTTCTAAGTTGCGTGCTGGTGGCATCTAGTTCCCATGGTGGATATTTTTCTTCTTTCCTGGTTTGAAGTCAGTGAGCAATTTCTTAATAAATTTTGTAATCAAATGTATAATGATATTACACTCTTGATGCGTATCGGCAGGTACTACCCATATCATTATGCTCCGTTTGCGTCTGATCTAACAGAGCTGGATCAGATGGAGATAACATTTGTCCCTGGACGACCATTCAAGCCTTTTGACCAGCTCATGGGAGTTCTACCAGCTGCTAGGTTTGTTCACTGTGTCTGAACTTGGTCATTAAGCTTCTGATGTATGTATTTGGTACGTATTCCTATGAGTTCCATTCGTGCTTCAGCAACCACGAAATTGGTTTATTATTGTTTCTCACCATTGAGTTGATGTACTGATAAATAACATTCTATTAGAAGGAAATTCGCCTTCTGCTTTTAGCAATGAACGTTTTCGTAAAATCTTAATGCAGGCTAAGTTTTGGCTACAACTAGCATCTCGTGAGATATAGATCTCTTTGCATGTACATGCAAAGTTTTGTGAATTCCACTTTATTATGTTAATCCTAACGTTGGTTCATTTTAGTGAAGTCGGTTGTCATCATAATCATGATAGATGTTTGCTCCAAGATTTTTTTACTTAGTTATTCAGTTCGTATATTTTCGTTTATGCTGACAATTGTCAATAATTCTCAGCGTCGATTTACTCATGTTTTCACTACTGTCTCTCGATAACACAGTTCAAAGGCTCTTCCAGAGCATTATAGGGCGTTGATGATTGATCCAGATTCACCTATTATTGACTTCTATCCGGGAGGTACTTTTCTGCTCATGATTTATTTTTTGCTTCTCATCTGTCAAAGATTTCGTATGGAGATCCACTATCAATTTAGTAAGTAGTTCTTAATTGTGATCAGCAGTTTGAAAAGTTGGTGTTTCACGTCCATAGAGACTCATTTCGAATATCTTTGGTGACTAGACCTCACTAGTTACTGGAACGTGTAGTCCTTTATGATGTTTATCAGGGCATGTTTTATAGAGTAGTTGGTTAGCCCTAATAGATATTTTCATGTCCTTTTTGTGTGGCCGTGATCGAGTACACGCCGTATGTAGTGAGTTTTAAGTCCAACTTGCTTCCTGCAGATTTTGTGGTTGACATGAATGGGAAGCGTTTCTCGTGGCAGGTATAATCTACTTCAGTTATCTGTCTCTATTAGCCAAGCAAAGTGCTGTATTCTTTTTTCAATTCTTTTATAAAGCTGCGGTTACTGACATTTTCTGATCATTGTGATAGGGTGTCGCCAAATTGCCATTCATTGATGAAGGTCGCCTTTTGGCAGAGATAAAGAATGTGGAAGGGACTCTTACCGTAAGTTTGTGAAGTTCTCCGTAATGATATGTTGTAGCCTTTTCTTTTCGTGTAATCAGCCACATCATTGATTCTAAGTTGTCTCTGTTTACATCGTTTTGGGTTTTTCTACATTTACCGAAATACATTGTAGAGTTAATAGGACCCTTTTTGAGTAGTTTGAGAATCTTAGCGCTAACGCTTGTATTGGTCAATAGGGGGGAGAACAGCGGCGAAACTCTGAGCTAGCCGACTTATTATTCATATCTTGCAGCCACACTGTGGCACCCTCTGTCTTCTCATTCTATGACAAGTATGCGGATCTGACTGGACCAGAGCGTTCTGATGTGGAGGAGGTTATTGATCCCACGGCCAGGTATGAACTCACGACACAGATTCTCGGAGTGAATTCTGTTTGTAGATACTGGTTATGCACATTTATGTTTGGGTGAAGATGATTTATTCAATCATTTGTATTCGTTTCTTGCTCAGCATGCTTTGTTCCGGCACATTATTGATTGCAATTTGATTTCGGCTTTCCTTGTGCAGTGGAGGCATGAATGGGTGTATGCATTTATGTGAAGGCGAAGCTTGTCCGGCCATGTTTACGTCGCCAGTAGATGGCATGCCCAACATTACAAGCAACCAAGTTTTGTAAGCACAGCCATTCACGATCCCTCAAAGCTGATTCAATATCATATGTTTAAATATCCTAGGATTATGGAAACTTAGGTCCAAGCAGCTTATGTGCAGCTTTCAATAATTGCCGTAGAATTTTAGTGTCTATTATATGGTTGTAATTTTCATATGAATCAGAATCATGAGTAGTTAGGCTGCTGAAGGTTCTTCCAACACATGCTTCTAACGTTTTAGAGCATGAAAGTGCAGATCGTTAATCTTCAAGAATCCACCGTACCATCAGCATATTTGCCAGCCCCTACCAAATGTGACTGTGCCAAAGAAGGTAAGTCTGTCCAATATTTTCCTGTTTCTGAGGTTTGCATTTTTTTGGGTTTCCTCTAAGGTCGGGTTGGACCTGGTGGTGACATTGTTGTTGTAGTGATTAAGGAGCGACTAACTTACATTGAGTCCACCTTTGACTCATAGGCACTGGCAATTCTTGGGCACTTCTAAGTTCTACTGTGGCTTGGAATGCAGACCATATCTGAACAGGATGTAAAGACGCAACCTTTGTGGCATGAAGACAATGGACAAGGACACAGGAATTACGGTGGAGACAGGCAACAAGGATATGATAGAAATCGTGGTGGAGACAGGCAACAAGGATATGATAGAAATCATGGTGGAGACGGGCAACAAGGATATGACAGACATCATGGCGGAGATAGACAACAGGGATATGATAGGTTAGTATGGTCTTTCGACATTTCTTTATTACCTTGATAGTGATTTGCATTGTCAGCTTTTGCACGTCTGGTTGGAATTACTGTTATCGGTATGTGGCGCGCTTGATCTCTATTTGATAACTTCTCTTTTGCTCTCCAGACAAAGGCAGGGCCCCTCGATTGGTGAAGCTGGCAATCGGCTCGTTGCCAATAGCTTATCCTACAGTTACTCGCAACGTAACCAGTACAATGGTAGTAGCGATCAGTATCAAATTCAATATCAGGGTGTTTCTGCCAGTGGAGGCAGGTCAGGAATTCTGAATGGTCCTCCACAAGCATATGGGAGAGGCCCATATGAGCAAGGCTATCAAAGTACTCATTACAACGGTAGCCCTAGGCAACCTGGAGGTCACGCACCTCGTGAGAGCTCTCGTTATAATGATAGGGCAGGTTATCATTCTAGAGGTGTACTATCTAGCGCACCTTATATTCAGCAACAATACCCTTCTGTTAATGGGTTCTATGTGCCTCAATCACATCAAGCTCTTCCTCCTGGTGGGGTTCCGCCTGTTGGTGGTCCTCTACTATTGCAACCGGGAGTAGTTGTACAACAAGGTGGATATCCTCAAGTAGCCCCTATTCCTCTTCTACCTGGGACTTCAGAGGCAGTGCAAAGTTGGGGTCACAGAGGACACGGCTCAGCTCAAGCTCCTGGACAACAAAGTTATCAAAGAGGTGTACAAAATCCAGTCTCTTTGTCGAATAGCTATTCTTCCCTCGATAACAGAGGCAGAGGCCCTCAAGACAGGGGGCGCGGTGGTAACTACCACACTCAAAATAAGTATTGAGAATTTTAGAATTTATAGTTCACACAAGTTTTGACATTCTTTCCCTTTCTGTAGATTATGGTATCTTCGAAGTGTTGGTAGCACGCTGCTGATCCACATTTACTTCCTGGCTTCCTCATCAATAGGCTGAGGGAAGGCGTGTTGATTTTATGACTTAGTTTAGTGATGCTTGGAGAGTCTACCCTGTATTTTCAACAAGGGTGTAACCCTCTTGTGAGGAACATCAACATATAGTGTGTAAGTTATTTAGTACATTGTATTTGGATCAGCTCGGGAGTGTTACTAGTACAATGCTTATAGAGCTTTGCGCTGTACTTCGCAGTTTTGCTGTTGGCCGAGACGGCAGTCATTCCAGATAATGTAAACTTAACATGTTCCTGCTCATGGTAAAAAGGAAAAAATTGTCTCTGAATCGGTTAACAATGTGCCCCTCACTTCTTTGGGTATTTGTTGGTGTCTATCCAGAGATCTGGTGGTCAACTGCTACACTGATTTTTCCTGTTGTAATTGTGTCACTAATTTTCCAAAGTTGCACTCTCAAATTAGAGGCTGAAATAAGAATGTATGCTGTGAATGCCAAAAGAGGCAGGACGGGGGCCGAGGCCCCCTAAATTAAAAACCAAACAGGATTACAAGAGCTGGGGAGGGGGTCTGAAATGCCAGGCCCCCCCAGGCGAACTACAGAAAATAGGACACCATTCATCACTGAACAGGTTCTTAGCTAAGGTACTTTTTTCTCTACTTTTAATCTGGAATCTAATCTGAAGCCAAACAGCCATACCAGCATGAATAGTGGCTTAGGGTATGTTCCCACTTGACGTTAGGGGGCCGTTGTTTTGTTCTTAAAGGAGCAGTAAGTGCCTGTGCGTTCCCACTTGTGCTGTTTGGTATTCACTGAACCTAGCTGGCGCGTGATGTGTCATGGTCATAAGAGCGATACTATGGCTATTAATCATCTGACAAGTTTTGGCCCACCACTACTGAAGTCGTTCGTACCAAGAACTTTCGTATCTTCTAGAAATTTAGATTTCAGGAATTTTTGGCCAGTCTTACGTAATGAAGCTCCCGAGGGTACATTACGGAAGATCGCTCTTGCTTTTACCTCAAAGTACGGTAGAAAAGGGGGCACGACCTGCGACAAGAGCAGCCGGCCACAGGACGACTGTGCACGTAAAGAAATGCGACGTCCTCCTTCCGAATTGTGAGTATTTTGAATCCTCTGCGTGAAATTTCGAAGTATCTCGAAGTGAAAGGTGCATTCACCCATCCCGATACAAAGGAAATTTGAAACTGTATTAGCAGGTAAATTGCAACCGGATGCCAGAAGATCTTTTCTTGAGTGTCTTGTTTTGATATCCTGAAGATTTCAGGTCAACATTGCCTCCCATTCAATAAATATCAATTTCCACTAGTAAGTTCACAAGCGGACTAGAACATTTTAGCAACGCTAATTATCAGCATGGGAGCTCAAGTTCATTTCAATCAAGTTGAAGATGATTCAAGAGGTCATGTAAAATCCAAAGTAGAGCGGGACAAATTAGGAGGCGTTTGAACAACTAGATCCTTCCTGATCATGCCCGTTCATTTTTATACGTGTTTGATGACTCTGCTTGTGAACCTTGACGAGTTGCTGTCCACATTCATCGTATTTTTAATTCATAGCAATCACAGAAGTCGAATCATGATGCAACAAATCAGTAGTTTATGATGACTAACTCTCCATGATGCGCAACAACAACAAATCAAACATGCAAGCAGTGATGAAGAAAAGCAGTCAGAAGAGGTCAATGAAGGTGCAGAAACTTAGTGAAAGAGCTGAAATGCAACGTTGCCGTCCTACGACAGTAACCCCGCTTGACCTCACCAGGCCCCAGCACTACTACCTATTGACAAGCACATGTGAACGCTCGGTGATAAGAGTGATGGACGTGGCCGAAAAAGTTGATAAGACCGCCCTTGGTGTGAACGCTGCCTTGCTTTCCAATACCTTAAATATTTAAACCTTCCTCCACTGCAGGCACCAATGCAAATCCACTTTACAGGACAGTGCTTACAAATAACCACTGGGTAGTACGTAAGGCCAAGTGGGAACGTACCCTAACCACGTAGAACCAATGACTTTATCAATGCTAAAATCAACCTGACTATATTTTGAGTTACATCTGTCTATCTATATTTGTCTAATTAAGAAGGATTGCATGAGATCCCAAGGCTGATCTTTATAGACATATCTACTCAGCATAAATTCATCTCCCTTTTTTGTTTCAAGAAGCCCTAAAATGGCCTGATTAATACTAGAGATCCCTTGCTTACGGTTAGCTGTAGCTAGAAAATTAAACTTGAACCACAACTCCCGGGTGCATTTATATTCCCAGAAGAGGTGAATACTAGTCTCCATATAATGCCCACATATTGGGCAGCTATAATCCGCTTCTAGAATACGCCAGGACAGCCATTGTCCTGTGACAACCCCCCTATTCAGAATCTGCCATATTAACATTGTTTGCTTCTTTGGTCTAGAAGGATGCCAGATCTTTTTAAACGCGTTCTTCCTTTGAACTGCGGATAATCCCTGATTTTCTAATTTTTGGACTCCTATAGGTCTTTCACCTTTAGATTGAAGACCTTCTAGATAGCCTCTTTTTGCTGTATATGCAAAGAAGGGTTCTTCCTTTAGTTTACCTATTCTCCTCCAAATCCATTCCTCAGGATCCCAGGTGAGTGACTACAGGGTCTGTCCCTGGAAGAACCAACTTGAATTGGGAGCTTTTGGAATTTCTTCTGGGTTGCATCTGTAAAAGGATATTTTTGAAGCATCCCAGACCACCACCCTTATTGGTTGCAAACCCTTAGTAGGCAACAAGAAGCTCCCTTCCACATGCTTTAGAAGTTTCTTATCTAAATCCCAACTGAATTTTCTAGTGATCGAAAAAACATCTGCAAATTCTCTGTGATAGAAAACTGCAGAGGATTCTAAATCTACTAGCCATTCTACTTCCCGTCTGTCTGGGAATGCCCTCGGGTCCTATGGAATGTGTGAAATTGTATAAAGCCTGCGAAGTTTACTTTTTTCCATGACTGCTCCCCTTGTCGGCAGTATTTTGGCTATTTCTTTCATTGGCATCCAGTCTTGTCTGTCTTCCTCCCAAAGATGACGCACCTGGGTGATTCTAGCCCTCGCCCATAGATGGAGGCCTATATTAGGCCCCAAGCCTAACGGTGTAGCCTTACTTTCTAGAATTAGAGGGTTTCCATACAGGGGCTGTCTTAGGATCTCTGCTACTATTTCTGGTTTCTTCTGAGATCAATTTCCCTGTATTGAGAAAAATGCCTTCAAGCAAGCTACCATGAGTGGAGAATGATTCTCTTTTTTAAGGCCTTTACTAAAAAAGGCCCAAGTGTTGGACGGATGCCACTTAGCGTCCCCGAGAGGCCTTCCCTGCAATATTTTCGCTCTCAATAAGGCCTTGCACGGTTCACTCTCGGGTGCCAATCCTCTGATAACAAATTTAGCTAGTAGTGCCTGCGTTTGTAAATACGGATCTATTAACCCCAGACCTCCATCTTCTAATGACAATATACAAGCGTTCCATTTGACCCTGGCTGCACACCGACCCATTCCATCCTTCCCTGTCCATATGTACTGCGTAAAGAGACCCCTCAATCCGTCGCAAATTTTGGGTGAGATGCCACAGCACAAGGTTGTATACCAGCAGATCGCGAGGAATATCTGATTACATATTATCACCCTCCCAGCTTGTGAGACGTTTTTCGCTGCCCAGTATCTGAATTTTTTCTTTATCAACTCCATTAAAGGCCCTGTATTTGCGTCCTTGAGCAGATTAACTCCGATAAGGGGGCCTAAATACCTAACACCTACCCCTTCTGGTACCCATTTAAGCCCTCTATTTTCTCCCTATTTGAATGGCTTTACCTCCTTGGAGGTCCAAATTGCATTAGTCTTCTCCCAATTAACCCTGGAACCCAAGGCTATACAATATGTATCCAAGATTTTGTACATTTTATTAAGGTTCTTGACTATCCCTAACATGTATAATGACATATCATCTGCGAATGAAGCATCCAGAACCTGCTTCCCGTTTGGAAGCCTGAACCCCTTAATCCCATACTTCTTGTCATTTAACATAAACCTGAGAGCGTCCATCACTACAATGAATAAGAAAGGGGCCAACGAACAGCCCTGTCGCACAAATCGAGAGATCTCAAATATATCCTCAACTTCTCCATTGACTAAAATCGCCGATGAAGCATTTGTGTATAGGGCCATCACTCCCTTTATGAAATCTTTATGAAAACCCCTTTTTTCCAGTACTCTCTTCATAAAAGACTACAAATGATCATACGCTTTCTCAAAATCCAGCAGCAAAAGGACCAACTTCTGTTGAGACTCTCTTGCATAGTGTATCGACTCCTAGGCCAAGAACATATTATCCATGATGCTCCTGCCTCTAACAAAGCGGGTTTGATGTGGCCTGATGATGTCCGGTAATATAGTTTGTAGACGCCTTGCCAGCACTTTGGCCACCAATTTATAGAATGCCGGTAACAAGGTGATGGGTCTATAGTTTTTTACTTGCGTCTGATCCCTTTTTTTGGGTAATAAAACTATTAAACCCTAATTACACTATAAGAAACCCATGTTTTTTTTATGTCTGCCTAAAAATATGCGATGTCCAAGGCCTAACATACTATGTTCGCTGAGACATCAAGACGTTAAAGAAGAGGATTGCAGTTTAGGGTAATTTTCCAAGGATGTTCCAAATGACTACGGAAAATTTGAATGGAACCAGTTGGTGTTCCCGAGGACATCGAGATTTTTGATGACATTTTTAAGGACTCACTGATGTCCAACAAAGTGTCCGCAAAAACATGGATGGCCACATCAGCTTTGGGGGAAAAATTTCAAGGAGGGTAATATTTTGAAAATCACTTTTTCCTTGGATAAAAGTCTGACCAAGGTTAAAAAAAAAGGGATTGGGCAGCCTCTCGGCAGCTTTTGGAGAAAATAAGATGATGTCGCATATGATGTGGCATGCCATGTGTAAATTAGTTGACGTGGCATAAACTTATGTTGACGTGGCATGCCACGTTAGCATAGCGAGGCTGTCTCTTTGCATTTTCTACACTTATTTTGGAGATGTCTAAATAGTTGTAGAGATGTCACTGGAGACATCTTATAAAACGTTGAAATGTTTTCTTGGACATTTCTGTAGACTTTTAGGTGTTATAGAAAACATAGTTACAATTGGTATAATGTCTATGGAGACATCATTAGAGTGGCCTTTGAGACATACAGAAAACATCCTATTGGACGTCTGTATGCTGCTCTATCAAAATTTAAATCTAGTGTTTTCAATGTCCTATATAGTTTGTCTTCCCCTCTACTACTCCACTTGTATAAAGAGTCCATCTTTGCGTTTTCTACACTTATTTTAGAGGTGTCTAAGTAGACGTAGAGATGTCACTGGAGACATCTTATAAAACGTTGAGATGTTTTCTTGTATGTTTTTGTAGACTTCTAGATGTTTTAAGAAACATAATCACAGTTGGTATAACATCTATAGAGACGTCATCAGAGCGGCTTTTGAGACATGCAAAAAACATCCTACTGGACGTCTGTGTGCTGCTCCACCAAAATTTAAATCTAGTGTTTTCAATGTCCCATTTAGTTTGTCTTCCCCTCTATCACTCGACTTATATAAAGAGCTCATCTTTTCCCCTCCATAAACTCACATCAAGTGACTTTTGAAGCCATGTGACATAATTGCCAATTATGATGTATTTTGTACGGTGTACGGTGTACGGTGTATGATGTATAATGTATGGTATATTATGTATGATGTATAATGTATGGTGTATTGTGTATGACATGTTATATTGGACATTATGACATGCATGAGGGACATCATATGAAACATGTGAGACTGTCCATATTAACATCATGCTGAATAGTCCATTCCATTCCATGAATGTTTAATGTGACATCATTTTGTTCTCCTAGATCATACCAAACATTGCTAGAGGTATTCATGATGAAAAGCAGATGTTTACATTGATGTCACAAGAAATTTGGATGTCTAAGGTGATGTTTCAAAATACGTCTATGAAAATGTCTGGACTTTTGAGTTGATGTCTCAGAAAACGTATAGATGTCTATGTTGACATCTTCAAAGATAGTCAGAAAATTCTTAGACAACAAAAAAATATGCTGACGTGGCATGCCACGTCATCCTTGTTGGATGCCACATCACTTTTCCTGCCGCTACATCACATGCCATCTCAGATGCCACGTCATGGTCAAAAATGGATGAAAAAGTTTCCTACATGGTTGCCCGTGCACATGTGGCGCTTAGGTGGCAGCTACATGGTGGCCTTTGAGGACCCCGTTGACCCATTTTTTTTGGACATCAAGTCCCCTAGTATGCTGATGTTCGACGTCAAATTTGATGTCAAACCCGAGTCTTGAGCAACGCGATTTTTTGGACGTCCACGTAGACATTTCAAGACACCAATTGTGACATCAGCACGCAGAAACCAGGGATAAAAAAAAACACGGGTTTCTTATAGTATCTCCTCACTCATCTAATGTTCCTAGATTAGGAGAATCGTGGGAGGGTGGGGAAGTCTATCTAGCATCCTTCTAATGTGTACCTATTTCTGGGAACCTTTCCGATCCACACTAGCACCCCTAAATGTTTAGGGTCACCAGCAAAAGATGTAAATCCATCATTGGTTCTGCTGGATGGGTACCTCCCCAATTGTTATATCTTGCAATTCGGGATCTTCCTCCATTGCTTTTTTGATGTGAGTATCATTCTCTTCTTTGGAGATTGAAGTATTCGGGTTTGTGTATCTAATCTTCTTGTGTTTGGGTTGGGGTGAGGCTTGCAAGCTTGGTACCCAGTTCTCTTGAACCTCCTGTACTATTCTAAACCTCGTCCAAACATAAAATAGCACGTTCACTTTTGATCTGCCTTTGTAGGCCGCTATGTCATCCAAGTGTGGGACCCTAATCCAGTCTAGATTAACTCCTTTCAAGCAGCTTGCCTTCTTGTAATCTTGGTTACTGCCATTATTGTTAATTCCTGATCCACTCCATCTTGGTCCCAACGAGAGGACCACGAGATAGAGTTCCAGCTCTTGAGCTTGGGTGATTTCTTTATATGCATAGCCAGATAATCCCTTATTGCCTTTAGGATTTTATCCTTAATCAAATGAGGCTTGCATTCATCTTTCACAAATGTCACCCTTAAGGGCTGAGGTATGTATGGATGACCTTCTCCTTCTTCATTATTCATGAGGACCACCTTATGCTGATCCTCTGATTTGGTGAGTAAAGGCTATATGGAAATGTAATTGTTCGCTGAAGTGAATGGTAATACCGGTGACGTAGTGAATGTTTGGTGTAATTCACCTTCCGACCACGCAGCCTACCATTTGCTTGGGGGATGTGTTGATGCCCTATCATTTAATTGAGACCAAATCTCCCTTCAAAAGGATTGTCCGGGTGATTGCAAGAAACACTTGTCAATTTTGTTGCGTTTGGCTGATTTTTTCGGGAGTACATTAAAATTAGAAAACTAATTTTCAAAAAATTCAAAAAATATGACTAATGTATACACCTTTAAGACAAAGGTTCCAAGGGAAGGAATTTCATAGGAAAATTCTCTAAGTAGGAGAACTTGGAAAGTGCTAAGTCACAAGAAAATACATATTTTCATGTTTTAATTAGGGAAAAATAGTAAAAATAAGTAAATATAGAAAATCAAAATTGTCCATTTGCAACAGCTTTATGGAGATGGTCATTCACCAAAAAGACCACCAAAATAATGTTTTATGTATTTCAAAATGCAAGCAAAAAGAAGCTCACTTTGTAGACTTCCACACTACACAAAATTAACTTTTTTTTAAATCCCTCTTACGAAGAGCTAGAAGTCTACTAGAAGACCATCTCATCCAAATTTCAGCTCCAAATTCGTTTTTTTGGGTCGAAAATAGTACTAAACCCCCCCAAATTGGCAAGTGTGACATGAAATCGGGGGCTGTATTTATATAGTAAAACATTTTTGAAAATTGCAAAAAAATTAGGCAAGATGTATAATGATCATGAGCACCTTTTCTATAAATCTTAAGTCATTTGGATCCAGAACACAAAAGTTATGCCAAAAAACAAATCAAAATGCACCATGTGATACAAAATAGTACAAGTGTTTCTTGCAATCACCCTGTCCATCAAAAACCCAAGGTGATCTTGCTGTCGGTTTGCCAATTTGGCTTTGGGGCGTTCTGAGGATGTTTGGACTGCCTCGAAGATGACCCCTTCCTGCACTATAAGAAACCCGCGTTTTAGGTGACGTTAGCATAACCTAAACAGACGCATTTTTGTGGATACAAAACAAAACAACTTGTGTTTTTATGTCAATAAGAACGTCCGATGTAACATCCAGATATTACATTGGACGTTATTAGTAACATAAAAACAGAACTTGTTTTATTTTGCGTCCACAAAAATGCGTCTACTTAAGTTAAGCTATCGTCACCTAAAACGCGGGTTTCTTATAGTGCTGTGGAATCTGTGTTTCCTTCTACGTTGAGCCATCACCAAATGGTTTCCTTGAATTCTCCCCCTGATTCTTGCCACTGGAACCGGGAGACGAGATCTGTAGATTGCCTCCCTCTCCCTGGGACTATACTTGAATCTGACCTTCCCTCCTTTTTGGCTCGTCTGATGTTGAGTTTATAACCTCCTCTCTGGTTGGCACCTCCTTACTCTACGTCTGTGCCAAATTGACCGGGAGATTTAACATTGCCTCCCTCTGCAATGTCACAGGGGATTGGTGATTCTCTAATACCTCTGGTGCTCTATGAGAATCCACCCCCTGTACTTGTGGTTTTGGTGATGATAGTTAGCCTTCTATGCTGCCTGATCCTTCTCCTGGGTCACTCGATTGATCTTTGCTTTGGCCTCCTGGTATAGGAATTTGGATGTCCCGTAGTTTCTTCCTTTTGTTCTTATTAGTAGCCTTGACCTTTTGCTAATTCTCCATTTCCTTTGCCTCCTTGCTTCCGCTTGATTCTGGGAGATCCTTTTGTACCTCCTGTTATTGTACTGGTGTAGAACTTTCCATGATCTCTAGTTCAATAGACGTTGGAACCACCAATTTATCTCTGTAAGAGACCTTGGGTTTTTGAAGAATCCCTATTGCCACCTCACTTCTCCTCGAGGCTGGGTAGACCTCCTAAGATTCCCTTGCAGGCTCTAGTTCTCCCTTGCTATGCCCTATACCCTGAATTTTAGCTGATTTTCCTTGTATACCAGTGTTCATCTGAGCCACATCTGATGCTAGACTGATTTGGTGGCTGCTCCCCTCCTGGGCCTTGGTACCTCGTACCGAAGGTCCTTTGATCGACTCTGAGTTGTGTTTCTCCACTCTGGTGGTAGGAAGTCTGTCCGATCCTGATGAGGGGGCTGCTCTTTCGATTTGTAAGCCTTGACTCTTGAGCCTCTCTACTTGCTCCAGACTTTCGGGGGACTACTTTGATACTACCAATCAGAGTAGCTTGATCCACTTTATCTGTTGTAATAATCTTGGGGATTTCTTTGCTGCTACGATCCCCTGATTTCTCCAACCACCTGACCTCCTGAATCACGTCCTTGCCTGCTTTCCTGCGATTCTTTTTAGATGCTATAATTTGGAATTCCTCTGCATCTTGTTTTGGAGCTTGTGCTATCTTTGGTGGTTGAAATTAGGCTGGTTCCTTATTTTGCCCATTGCCCAGAGGGCACTTGAACGAATTGTGACCAAATTTCCTACATCTGTTGCATTGGTTCAGAAGGCCCGAATAATGTACCTCCTGTTCGATCAATGTAATCTCCTCTCCATCCCCTGTTAGATGTGGAATGCGAATCACCCTTGGAAGTTTAGAGATTTCCAGAACCAAGATCAAAATGATGGACCCCCGGGCTTTTTTCGAGCTGCTTTTAGATTTTCAACTACTAGCACCTCCCTGATTAGTGCAGCCAAGGTTTTAAGCCAAGCTTCCGATTGGAGTTTAATGTCCAATTTTGGAAATTGCACTTTGATCACATGACCAACTTCCCCGCCCAAGCTAGGCCGATCTGGGGAGAAGTCTCTCTTCCAAGGAAAGAATCGAATTGTTTTCCCTCCTGATGTAATAGCTTGCAACAGAATGCATGCCGTTGCAGACTTCGAGGTGTCAAAGTGAAGCCTGCAGTATCCTCGCGAGAGGTTTTGTACTGCCTTGATTTTCTCCTTAAAACGATCTAAAATCATTTTGAGAACATGATTGTAGCCTGGAGACGGACCCATGACTTTGCCAAGGACAGTGCAATGATTTAGTTCCTCCCGCATGCCTTTCAAACTTTTTAACTGATTTGATGAAAGTATGAAGTCTAATTTCCATTCTTTGTCAATCTGTAGGTCTGTCGGAGGTGGTAAAAGGCCATCACCATCTTGTGATTCATTTGATGGGCCCTCATGGGAGTCCCTTGATCTCTGTGTCGCCTTCCCAGCACCTTTCTGGTGCGGACCTTCCTCCGTATCTGGTAATTCTGTCATAATCGTATCTACGACAATTATCCCTGTCGTAGTTGCCCACCCTTCTTCCAATTGTTCGGGCAGTCCGAGCGTGTCTACATTCCCCATAGCTAACCAGAATAACCCCGACAGATTAAACCTCCCTCGCAATTAACGGCGGCTGCGACCTACCTGAAGGATGAGCCTGATGTTTTAATAGCGACCTAAGTTGCTGCTGTAGCGGCGAAAGAAGTACTCTACCGGATGTCTCTTGCTCTTGCTAGAGTTACTACTACCCTATTTAGAGCCACAGAATCTGCTATACTTCTATCCTCTAAGCGTAGATTACCACTGCCCTCCCAAGATCGCTCCACACTCGATGTTTTACCGAACCCCTAATGCACCAAATCCTAAACCCTAATCGAAATCGCTCCTTAATGTACTCACTAAGGATCCTCTAATCAGAGGTAAGCTATTACGGACAAATCTATACACCTCTGTGCCCTTGAATCTGCAAAATAAACAATTGAAAATGATCTAGATGATCAACAAACGAAAAAACCACAATCTCCAACAAGGAAGACTAAACCCTAATGGGTTGAATGGCTACACCTGCTCTAAATTGATCAAATCTTATTTGAATCAATCTTGCTCTACTGCATTCAGACCGCTAAGGCTAAGCGCTGTTACACCTCTGAAAACTATCAAAACTGAGTCTAATCCGATCGTCAAAAGGAAATTTCACTAGAAGAAACCCGTGTTTAATGTGAAGAGCTTGATTTTTCTTGACGGATTTTTCTAGACATCCACAGTAGACAGAACCATGTTTTTATGTCAATTATAACATCCACTATAACATTAAAACATGGTTTTGTCTACTATGGATGTCTAGAAAAATCCGTCAAGAAAAATCAAGCTTGTCACATTAAACACGGGTTTCTTCTAGTGTTTACACCGCCAAAATTGCAACAGAAACCCTAAAACTTCTACGGATAGAACCTCGCTCAAAACAACTCTGAATTGGGGGTAACAACCTCTCAATCTGACCGCAACAATGCTTTGCTTTTGATTCTAGGAGAAAATCGGGTGGATATGGTGAAGAATTAAGCAAAAACAGTGTGGAAGGGCTCTCTCGAGGAGGGGGCGGAGCTCTCTACACAGGGGGATGAAAGTTGGGAAATGAAATAAGCATGTATGCTACATTCTTTCATCTCATGATTTTTTGGGTCGTGACACTAATTTGTGCCCATGCGAATCTGATAGATCAATGTATCACCTTTTGAAAAAATTTCACTAAGTACAAGCTTTTGTTCATGTTACATGCACCTTTATAGATTGTCTAATATCACAGTGAATTAAAATTGCACAAGTAAATGAATGAATTGAATGTTGGTGGATATGGAAGGTAGCAATCCCCATGGTAACTAAAATTCTTGCTTCCCAAGGTTGGACCCAAGTTCTTCCTTCGTTGTCTTACTTGTCTTTGTTGTCACATCTCTGTGACTCATTCAACTTATTATCTACTCAAGTTATGTTCAAATCATCAATATACTCTACGTTCTCCCATCAATTTGTCTTCAAATTGACTCTCCAATTGATTTCAATATATTCAAATTCAAACATCAACTTAGTACTCTCGGTATGGATAGATGATGAATTTCTTTTCACTAAGGGGTATTTTTTAGAATCTAGAGGAGGCCAACATCAATAATGATTTCAACTTCACAAAAGAAGGATCTATACTAAATAAGAATTTTGGCATCCCATAAACTAAACACAACCGTTGTTTTAATGACATAAAACCTTTTAAAACTTGAAGAGCTCTAAATCTTAGAAGCTTAAACTCACAAAAATTATATGGACCTACTAACAAACACTCATTTTCTTGTTATAAGTTCTATATTTAGATTGACAATTCCTTTGAATATATATTGAATCATATATCTATGTTGTAGATTTTTGCAAGGATTACTCACCGCCTTGAAGAAAACATAGGTACGCACAAGCCTTTTGTGTAAGGTGGAATGTAAATACTAATGTAAACCTATCTTCTACCCTAGATTGAGAACTTATGAATCAATACTTTTTACGTGTGTACTTTCAACGTGCCCCTAGGTCTAGTAGTGTCAAAATAATCCTTTTTTGTGGTTGAGTACAACCCCTTTTTCCAAAGGTGTCGCTACCAGAGTTTTTGGTTTTCCTTTTCTTACCTAAAAGGTGGAACGGAAACGAGTAATTAGGATTCGGGTCTTGCTAGGAGGCAGAAGAAGACTGAAGATCAACAAAGCTAACGCAGTAAGGGGTAAACTGGATCTAATCCGGTCAAAGTATTAGTATTCAAGAGCGGAATCGCATCCGGAACTTATCTCAGATCGGATTAGGGTTGAACCGGATTGCTATGGACCGGATTGGAAAAGGTCATGATGACCAGTCAGGGGTCCTGGGACTATATAAAGGTTGGTCGTCCCTCTTTTCACTCCTTTACTTCCCTCAAGTTTTGGAGCTGACCTTGAGCGCTTTAACGCCTTTGTCTGCGTCAGAGCGGTTGTATGAGTGGAGACTTCAGGACGGGTGTGTCAGAGTGCAGGAGAGGTCAAACTTGTATGGGTTGCAGATTTGTGTTGTCTTTTGGTTGAGATCGAACGAGAGGAAGTGAGGAACGGGACGTGCGGCTAGGAAAGAGTGAGGTAGCGACCGGGAAGGGTCCAGTTAGCAGTCCGTATTCATGCCTCAGCTTTGTAAGAACAGATTGGGAGCGCCCAGTTCCTCCTTTGAGATTAAGCTCCGGAAAGTAGTTCCAGTCATCCCTTCCGAGGAACCGGCAAGGACCGAACTCATGGAGGATCTCAACACGATGGGCTGTCTGGTGTTGATGGATAAACCCTGGGGGTTTAGGGAGGAGCGGATGGTGAGAGAGCTCAAAGGGAAACTATTGAATCAGTTTGACAACACTGTCCCAGGGCGCCCAACCGAGTGGGAAGAAGAGAAGTGGAGAGAGGTCTACAACTTCCGGTTAGGGGGTTCCGGCATGGCAGGACGGAGGGCTGAGTATATCCATGATAAGTTTCATGGAGAGCCAAGCAGCAAGGACGGATATGCGGTGGCGGATTGCATAAACAACCGGCACCTCCGCCTTCTCCAAATCTTGGTTCCAATCATCTACCTGGAGAAGCCGACGAGGGTGACGATGATCATCGGCACACCATTTTTGGGGCCCTGAGCGGAGAACAGAAGGTGAACTGGGCCCAAATCTTTTGTGATCTGGTGTCCCAGCTTGTAACGAGGGTTGGAAAGAGTAGGGCCACTCCTTTGAGTCCCTATCTCTTTCACCTCTACCAGCGCAACCAACTCCTCACGGACACGGAGGAGAAGACGTGGAACATTCAGGAATCTATCCTAAAGTATGGAGAGTCGGGTTCGGATGACAAACCGGAGGACGTAACCGGATCCGAACCCGAGACGGAAGAGGAAGATGAGGAGGAGCACCTCAGGACGAGGAAGCGGATGAAGACGATGCCTCCTCACAAGAGAGGAATCCCTCCTACCAACCGATCTACTCCTGAACAGGGACTGGAAATGGAGATGTTGGAGGCCGAAGACCCGAATGATCCGTTTAATCAGTTGACCATTATTCTTTGCGGAATACAAGCGGATTGGGAGATTAAGAGGAGAACCCTTGCTAGTATCAAAGAGGTGGTGGATGCACCGGGAGACAGCAAGCTACCGAATAAGTTGGCACAGTACATCTCCAATTCGGATGAGTACCAGAAGCAGGAAGCGGAGATTTGACGACTTCAAGAGGAAGTCGACACTTTGAAGGCAGAGATAGTCGCCTTCAAAGAGGACAAGACCGTAGTCCGGAAAATGGCGGACGCAACTCAGAAGGTGGCCGAGATGGTGAAGGCCACCCTCGGAGAGTCCGGATCCGCCGCTGTCAAGGCGGAATTATTCAACAAAGGGGTACATGAGGAGAAGAAAGTATCCAGTTCCCGGATAGTTCGGATCCTGACCGACTTTACCAATCGGGTGGAAGTGGCAATGGTGGCGGCTAGGGAGGCAGCAAACCGGATGGACATCAGCAGCCAGAAGCTGAACGGGTCCATGTACTTCCAAGAGATTCAGCTTTCGGACCTTTCGCTATCGGATTCATTCACGACAGGAGGATCAAATCTGAGGAAGCCCAAGGATCGGACTTCCGAGTTAAAGAAGAGCCAACGAGGCCTGGGCCTGGATAACCAATTCATTTGGATTCATCGCCAGGATCAGACCTTCTAGATCCTGCTACTAGGGAGCAGAGCAGGAACTTGACCGAGGTTTTTAACCAACTACCCGCAGAACCCAAGAGTCCTGCGCTGGATGGAAGAGTTGCAAGGTAGGCAGGAATGTAATTTTTGTAAGATAGTTAGGACCGGATCGGATGTTGATCCGGTTTGGTTGGTTAAAATCGGACCCAAAAGTTCCGCGCGGATTTCCGAGGGCCTTTTTGCCTTTGTAAAATCAAGTTGTATATAAGTCAACCCCTGCTTGGAAGCTGCGAGTCTTTTCGTCCAAATTTTGTTTGTGTCTCCTATTGGCTTCTTGTTGTGTGTCTCTCCCGTGTGTAGCAGGGCTGTGTGGTGAGGAGTTAGGAAGGCGTACATTGGTTTGGGTGTGATTTCTCCCTTTGGTGTTCTTGTTTTGATCTTATGTGCAAGTGAGTGGGCTGTGAAAGAGTTGGGAGTGGATTTCAGTTCCTCAGCACTTCTAAGATCTAGGTTTCCAAGCGAGACAGCCGTTGTTAGGCTAGGCGGATGGGGAAGGATTCCTTAGTCGCGCTAGAACTCCTAGGTGGGAAATCCGGTTGAGTGTTCAATCTCTTGAGAGATCTTGCTGCCCTAGTTGGTAAACGGAAGAGCTTTAGTTGATGTTAGAACGGATGGATACACTTGGAACCACCTGACTTCGTACAGACGGAACCTGGCGCTAAAGTTGTTGTAGTATGAGAGGATCGTACGGGGGGTCTTTATGTGACCTGTGATCCGGAGAGTTCTCTGGGTTGCTGTGAAGGATCAAACTGGATCCGGATTAGTATAGGAGATCGGAGAGTAAAAAGGTGGGTCTTCAGCCACTATAAGTCACGGAAAGAGTGGCGGGCCTGCCGCTCTCAAAAGCAAGCGGCGAACCCTTTGATGGTGAAACAGAGGTAAAACTAAACCGGATGAGAGTGAGAGTGAATAGGAGTTGATCAAACTGGATCGGATAGTTGGCCGGATCGGAAAAGGAAAAGAGGATCTGATTGTAGTTTTCAGTATTGTGGTACTTCCGTTTGTGGTGTTAGGACCGGAAGAGGAAATATGGATATTGACTGAGCTTAGAAACCAAATAAGGCTAGATACTTCACAGAATCTCGCGGGTTCGATCTTTAGAGTCACTTTGTTATACTTTGGAGTGGTTTTTGGTAGTATAACTAGGAATTTGCTTGCCCTGTCCTACAACAAAAGGCCAATCACAATGACCACAAGTCTAGGCCCACATGGGAAGTATATACAAAGAAAATATTAGTTGGGAATTAAAATATCAAATTAACAACAATTCCAATTCAATTATTTGATTAATATTTATGTATTAACTAATAAATTTGAATATTCTTGTAGAATGTAAAGCCAAAGAATAATTACAACTTGGTTCAAGTTGTTTTGGGCAACAAACAATTTCTACACAATCGAATTTTTGCATGTAATGTGATTGTGTAAATAGAAAGTTTAGAACATTTCATATCTTGCTTTTGACCTTGCTTGTGTTCAATTTAACCTTAACCCTGGAAGGACACTACATCAGAAAAGTTGGATAGTCCAGTTTGATGTCATTTTGATAGCACATGCCATTTCACTGCCAACCTCCATGCAAACTTTGATACTAAGTTTGCATAGAGGTTGGCACCAAATTATCTTGATAGTGTTTTACTGCACCAAACTGACACCATATTGACATGCCCTGACTTTCCTGATGTAGGGACCAAAAGTGTCCGATGGATGATTTCATTGTTCATTGTAGAAACCAAAAATGTACCTACTGGTCCATTAATTGGAATATTTTGGTGACTACTTTAGTTATGTGGAGCATGTCTTTCAACAATTAAACTGATGAACCTTGTAAGAACATATTAGTCACCATAGAAACCATCCTTTTTGGTACAATAGGAATCATCTATTTAATAAAATCCCAGAACATTCATTGAAGGTCAAACTATTGTATTAGAGCTTCTTTTTTTGCATAAAATTCCAAAGATGAATATATGCACTTCTGTCTTATATATAAGGATCCTTTATTATCCATCAGTTTTTAGTCTCCTTACATGGTTAATTGAACCCAAAAGACAATTACCAAATAGTTCAAAGACCTTTTGACATGTTCCATCACTAAATCCCAGTGAAACATAGTATTGAAGATCTAAATTACATTAATTTTGAATATTCAATATTAACGTGGTTTTGAAGATAGGCTTTGTAGTATCCCCCTAAACAAGGTAGTTACACCCGAAACTGCCACTTTTAATGGTTCTACCATCTCTCGAGTCCTAAGGTCAAATTTCTTTTTTATGCATTTATTAGCAACCTCAAGTAAAATCCAACCCCAAAGTCATTTTGTAATTTTTGATACGCGGATAATATTTTGAAAATTTTAAATTTTAAAGTATAGAGTACCTATTTATTCTACTAGACTCATCGTTAACCCCTAAGGGCCCAAGTGTCTCCTCGGGGGACACTTGGGACTTCAAGCAAGCTCATTCAAACTTCATGTTCAATATGATTTTTCCAAACTTTTTTTGAGCGTGCAATTTCTCATAAGCTTTGCGTGCATATAAATTTTGTCAAAATCTGACTTGTACTTTAGAAATTATGAACATTTGTATAAAAATTTCAATTTGTTCTATTGTTGTCTCTCAGCAATCTGCCTTTGACTCTCAAGGGGCAACAAAGGCGGGCAAAAGAGGAGAGTCTGGGGAGGGCAGCGGGCAAATAGAGGGTCATCGGACAACCAAATTGTTTTGAAATTGCAAAGGGGACAAAAGGCATATATCAATAAAGGGGAGGACCATGCAAGGGAACAATGGATGAACATCAAGGGAACTTCTTGGGAACATGACCGGAATATGACCGGAACATGAAGGGACCCTTTATTGAAGCATACCTTCTAGTTCTACCATACATACATACATACATACATACATACATATTTTAGTCAGTTATACGAATCCCTGGACTGTGATAAGTGCGATTATCTTACAGACGAAGTCTTGAACAAACAGACGCATATTCATCCATCCAAGAGATGGAGAATCTTTGAACAAACGTGCGAATTTTCTTACTGCTGCCCTTGTACCCGCACAGCAGCCCGCCATTCTCATTTCCGGTAACCAACTGCGATCACGAGACCTAACCACGGTTAAGGATTCCGTCATAGCTTCAGCTCCGCAAGTAGCTTCACTCATCTCTTTCGTTTGCAAGGAAAGATCGGCAGAAATCCAAAGTTGGCGATTACGAACGCAGCTTCGGAAGCGTCAGTTCCGTCAGGGTTTGTTCCTGTTTGTTCACAGAGTTTCAGGAATTATTTTTCCTTGATTCAGTTTTGAATAAGGGAATTTTGAAGGTCAGAAGAGCGACATTCTCTTCCTCGGTTGCTAGGTGTGGCGTGTGGAGCTTACGATAGTTCTTCTGTGAGAAAGTTTCGATGAGTGTCTATTTTGATTTGGTCTGATCCACCATTTTATTGATTCGAGTGTGTATTGAAGAAAAGTGCTTCGTGATTAGGTGATGCATTCGGAGGTGGAGTGGCGGGGGTTTGAATTTACTTCCTTTTCTGATTTTAGATTTGAATTTTGTGTTGCTAAGTACTCTAGTGGATCGGTATGGTTGTGCAGTTTTTCATTACGTTGATTGGCTTCAGTCGTAACTAGGCGCGATTGTTCTCGCTCGAGTACACTCCAGCTTGCATTCTGTTTTTGGTGACTTTTCTCAGGTGTAGTTCCTATGTGCAATACTTCGTGTTCTCTTGGTAGAGAACTGAGCTTGTAGAAGCATCCTTCTGCTTGGATCTTGGTGTCTTGCTGTTGGATCCTGGTGCTTTATGTGTATGCTCTCTATGAGGCCACCTGAACTTAGGGTTGACGTCATGGAGGGATGTTTATCAGATTTCAATAAGATCTACATTGCTTATACAATATTTGAATTTAGCTTCTTTAAGTGACGTGAATGAACAGTTTCTAAATTTGAATCTCTTTTGTGCAGGAAGTATTGTATATGAATATATTGAGACAGCCTCGAAATGTCTTGTCCTTACACTTGTTCATATGACTGTCAAGACCTATTGTAACAGTGCACTTATGTGAATTAGAATGCTGAAAGGCAGTATTACATCATATTAAACCGAGCTTCGGGCAGTAGACAGTGTGTTTTAGAAATGTGGACAGATACGACAAGGAAATCTGTTAAGCGGTTCGCGTATCTGCTTTTGGAGGATGGAGATCACTATATTCAGGATTGGATAGGTTCATGTCGGCCTGGGTTGGTCGGGCCTGGTGCACAGAAGGTACATTCTCAGAAGTGCTACATCGACTTCCTTTAAGCAGTTGGATTTGTGATCAACTGCAATTAAATTATATTTTACTATCAATCACGCTCCTTTACGAGCTCCTTTGATTTATTCTTTTCTATCTGAGGGATAACGTTAGAATAGATATCCACATGGACCTAATTTTTCTGTCATTATCCCCATTTTTTTAATGTTGCAGCCCTCCCAGCAGAGAAGATTGAAGGGTCGCATACGGCTTTGTGCACGAGCTATTTTTTTTGAGCCTGATTATATCAAGGCTCCTATTCTCATGTTTCCTTTATCAAAGATTAGAAAGATTGAGCAGCTCGTAGAACCCTCACCAGTTTCTTCCACTCCAACCAGCAAATGGAAGAATCGGCAGGAGGGCTTCATGGTGGACACCAGCATGCTTGTAAGAATGAAAGAGGATGGTATTGACGCCCCGTATGTGTTCGAAAAGAAGGATAGCATCTGGTGGTTCACATTGGAGTTTTCTCCTGTTCAACAGGTACGCAAGTGTTTGGGAAGCAGGACTGCAATTATTAAAGTGCTCTGTGCGTTGGGGAGAGATTTTACTGAGTGACCGCCAGAAAACGTTAATTGTTTCTGATCTAAAGTGAGTTTCGTATTTCATGTTGCAGTTTTTACATCAAGCTCAGTCATTGTTATCCATAAATGCGCTACCTTTTGCTGAAAGGGATATGATATTACAAAATGCAGCAGCGCAAAGAGAAGCTAAAGCACAGTTTGACATAAGTCGTCTTGTGGATCTCAATGAGCATGTCTTACTTGATTGCCCAGCTGCCCAGGTATATACCCTTGACTAAAGGTTTACTGTTTGTCCTTTAGACCATTTCGCATCATGCTTGGTCTTTGTGAAACTGCTTGCATCCATTGATGCGGTTATTACCTATATAGTACCAGCAAGGCTTTATGGCCTTATTCTGGTCTGCATGCTAGAGTTCTGTATTATCTACTGATTTGCATCCTGTCTTGTTTTATTCCATATCTCTTGCTTTCACTCTGAGCTTTATGTGGTTGCTCTTACCTCTGATGCGTCGTTCTTCTGGTGTTTTGGCAGGTGACTCCTTTGGTTCGAGAACCAGGTCGCGTAGTGCTAACACAAGCCCGAATCTACTTTCAGGTAAAAATCCAGATGCTTCGATTAGACAAGGATGAAGAAGCTCTAATCGACAATGTGTTCATTTATTTTTGAGGTTCAAGAAAAGACTCAAAATCATCGTGGATGCCAATATTAAGATGGTTACCATTCAAGTCATTTTATGAATATAGTATTAGGCTGTCATTGTACCTCAATATCTTGTCTTGCTTCACCATTTTGACTGCAGCCACTGCATAATCTAAACAATGACAATCCAGTCCGATCACAACCTTACAGCGAAGTTATAGCTGTAGCACGCCGGCGGCATTCTCTTCGACCTACTGGAATGGAAATATTTTTCAAGGCTGACCCTGTATCAGGGGTTTGCTCTGGTGGTGGAGTTGCTGAGGGCGCAAGTGCTTTTTTCACCTTTCGTGATCTTAATCTACGTGATCAGGTTGCTTCAATGCTGCTCGAACAACTAGGGGTAAACGCTTCTTTCCTACCCGACCGGTTTGCAGTGTGTGTTAGACTAGCTTCGAAAATGGGTATAGTTGGAGTTTCCTATCGAAGCTTTATGATAGGCACTTCGTTACTTTCCCATCTGCACTCGGAAATCTGACGATGTCGGTACAGATCGTCAGCAACTCCGTACCATGATAGGAGGGGCTTCATTTAATGTCGCACTGTTCGCTATTCTTTCAGACATCAGTTTACTATCATCAATCTGACTTCTTAGAAAAAAATTCAGTTTCTTATCTCGGTATAGGATAAGAGACTATATAGTTGATCACAATATTGACACAACAAATATTCTCCACGGAAGGTATGATGTTATCAACTGTGGTTAGGGATGAAGAGTAATATACCTCAAGTGTATATGTACCGCACGCTATGCGAAAGAGGTGCTACAAGTATCTTATTTAAATTGGAAAGCTGCTGCTGGCCAGGATCATGAATGGTTGAACTGATGGGCCTCTTCGATAACAGGGCCAATCAGGTGCTGCCGCGGCTGCTGGATCTCTCCTTGAAGCTGACAGTTCCTGGCTT
This sequence comes from Neckera pumila, assembly GCA_963969595.1. Lineage (NCBI taxonomy): Eukaryota > Viridiplantae > Streptophyta > Bryopsida > Hypnales > Neckeraceae > Neckera > Neckera pumila. The sequence goes on from OZ018414.1 coordinate 20,831,760, forward strand.
ATGAGAGTTACTACAGCCTGGCAGGTCGAAGCCTCCCTCTAATCTTATTCCCCCTGCTGCCCTTTTTTCCGATAGTGAATCTAATTAGCGGGCCATATATGTTTGTCCGTTCTGCTTTGGCTTTCAAACAAGGTGATAGATCTTTGATCAACTGTTGGCAATTTGTGTATCACTTCTTCATACTCTGTGGTTGTAGATAGGAAGTCGCTCGGTTTACTCTCAAGGATCTAGAAATCCTTGGTCCACTCAGCAGATATTTGGGGATTCTGGAGTCACCATCTACTTTTGCAGTTATTGATCGATGTATACTCTGGGATGTACTCTTATTCGTTTTCTTCAGGAAAAGCTTGTGTCAAATTACGACTACTTAATGTATCTCAATTTGGCAGCCGGGCGTAGCTTCTGCGATCTTACCCAATGGCCAGTTATGCCATGGGTGATTTGTGACTATAAAAGTCCCAAACTAGACCTCACAGATCCAAGTGTGTATCGTGACCTGTCTAAGGTGTATACTTTTACCCTTACTTCGGAGTTTTTTGGACCTTTTTCTGCTAGCAAACTCTCGTCTTTCCAGTGTATGTGCATTCTATACCCACTGAAGCTCATCTTGTTGACAGCCAATAGGAGCTCTTAACCCTGCACGCCTGAATGTCTTTCTGGAGCGCTTCTCGCAGGTATGTACTATATACGATACGTAGGTCTGCATGGCTTCCCGTCCCCGCAACTTGACAGTTCTATGGTTAAATGAAAGAATAAATGAGATCGATGAATAAACGAAGGACTCAATGTTTTCTTGTAGTGTATATCTGACTTTAATCAATCATATGAGGATGTGTTGTTTTCTTTGAAGATCATTTTAACTTGTCATTCATGGTTTGGGTGGTGAACGTCAATGTAGATGCCGCAGGAAGATGATTCTAGTGCTCCGTTCCTCTATGGAACGCATTACTCGACTCCTGGGTAAGCTACTGTCTATGTCATCATTGGAGCAGCTTCAATATGTTCGTTAACATCCAGTGAAGTGTTAATAAATAATAAACGAAAGACTAACTATCATTGCACTCGTTGTACATTCTTTGAGAGATTTTTTACGAATTGCTGGGACACGGATGTCAATGTGACTTGACAGGTATGTCCTTTACTGGCTTGTTCGAGCTGCACCAGCTCACATGCTTCGCCTTCAGGTAAATGCTTCAATGTTCATCATATCATTTATACGTATCCATGGGGGATGTGCGTGTCTAACTGTGCGTGAAGAATACTTGATGGTTGTTTAATTTTTACGAAAGTGAGACCTGATTCTCGTCATTCTCATGGTTCAAGTATGCTTAGGCTTAAGATTGGAGGTTTATGTTTTAATCTACTCAGGGCGAAAATTTATGCTTATTTTGTGAAAGGATATGAAAGTCTCAATAGTGTGGCTTGGCCCTCTTCCTGTTTCTAACATTGTGAAGTCTGTTGTTTCTTTGAAATGTGAGGTTATGCTGACTTGGAAGAGATGGATGACAGAATGGCAGGTTCGATGCTCCTGATCGTCTCTTCGTAAATGTAGCAGATTCTTGGGAAAGTGTACTCAACAATCCAGCTGACTTGAAAGAGCTGATTCCCGAATTTTATGCTCCCCCTTCTGACTTCCTAGCAAAGAGGTCCGTGGCTGAAGTTTATTTCTTAGAGATTAATGTTGTTCACTATTTCCAAGTCTTTCATGTTTTCCAGTTCAGCAAATGATTGAATACGCTTTCTTCTCATATGGTTTTTAGTTAGATAGTTCGATTTGAAAGCATATGGGATTTTAACTGATATTGTGCGACGCTCCAACCTGCAGAGAAGGTTTGAACTTGGGTGTTCGTCAAAATGGAGAACCTGTGGGTGATGTCAAGTTGCCTCCGTGGTAAAGTACCCCTCCTTCGACTCCATTATGTAGGAGTTTATCGGAAGTTTCTGTTCATATGATTGTTGATTGGTACTAAAGGAAGAAACGTAGGGAATATGGATCAGCCAGTCACTAGATTATTTTTCAGGGCCAAAGACCCCGATGATTTCATTTCCAAGAATCGGCAAGCATTAGAGAGTCAGCATGTGTCGATGCGGCTGCATGCCTGGATAGATCTGATATTTGGTTACAAGCAACGAGGCGAGGTTCGAGATCTCCAAAAACTTTCTCTACTTGGAATCAGTATGACTTATATTCATTTTTTTCGATGGCTTTGAATCTCATTGTCCTCTTTTTGAACGTCACGCTGTTCTCAGTATCCATCCAATTTAGTTATTATTTTAATGTGAATATGTTTTGTTACTGTTTATATTAAGGTCTGAATTCCTGTTTGCAGGTTGCTTTGGCTGCAAATAACCTATACCATCCACTAACTTATGAAGGAGCTGTTGATCTCGATAATATTGACGATCCAGTCGAGCGTGCAGGTCTTGAAGCTCAGGTATCATCTGCTTATTGTTTGTACTAGCCCCTTCTCGATAATGAATATCCGCCAAGCCAACAAAAATTTTCACTGGAAGGTGGTGCAAATACTTAAAGATTAATTTAAAGTTGACCTCCACCAACATGGGGATCCTTGCGTGTCATAACAAATTCGCTCATAATTAGATGCATGCGTTTTGTTGAACTTCTTGAGTTTTTATTAAGATGTTATCCTTCCTTCTTTTCTCAGAGGTTGCATCAGGAGATTACTCTTGATGAAAATAATAATAGCGTTGTCTGTATTTATTTCTTAGAGGCCAGCAACCATGCGTTTTAAATCGATCAGCAAGATTTTGAGCAAATTTGTTTGATGTAGAATATTTGCACTTCTTCTGTGTTCAGATTAACGAGTTTGGCCAAGCACCACGGCAGCTCTTCAGTAGCCCTCATCCTCCCAGGTTACTGAAAAGGAAATCAATGATTGTTGACAGTGACACTCTTTCAAACTACAGCGCCAAGTCAGAAGGCTTTCGAGGACTAAGCATGGAATTTGTGTCCCGTATCATGAATCTTGCCTCTCCACCTCCAGAGATCCCTGCTACTGAAACCACCCTTGTTCCATCTATATCTGTCAAATTTCAGATTTCTTTAGATAATGATGTTACAACCGAAGCCTTACCTGAAACACTGGATAGAGCTCCTAGAAAGATGAGAGCTGGAACTCCTATGCCAACAAAAGCTCAGTCAATTTCTAGCGACAGTGAGTTAGAAGATGATCCTCTGGGTAAAAGTTATAACGATGAACGACCGGAAAGTTTCGAGAGAGAAATTGAGGGTGTCTATGATTGGCACAGTGGGTCTGCGGCCTCTTCCTCGGGCTTAGACTTTTCTGAATCCAACGACCCGTTTGATGTTGTTAAAGATGTAGACATGGTTTTGCCCAGTAAATTACGAAAGTCACACCTCCGGAATAGCTCGGAGACCAGCGTGGTTCAGCAGAGTGACAGTTTGGAGTCCAGTAATCTAGAAAGACATGATCTGCAGGCGGGTGTGACTCCCCAAGAAGAGAACGATCAGAAAACAATGGCGTGGCATTCTATGTTTCGCCAGAGACTTTCTGAACCTCAATGTCTAAAATTACATCGGAGTCCTGTGAATGCCTGTATCCTTTCAGAGGAAAATGCTGCGGGATTTGTTACCATGTATTCTGTGGACAAGGATGGTTTCATAAAGGTGGGCTTCTCTCACACATTTTCGCCTCCATATGCTTCCCCATTTGTGTAATTCTGTCTTATTTGATTCCCTTGGAGCAACAAGTTTGTCAATAAGGAGAATGCTAATCATTTGATAGACAGAAACCCATGCTTCTGTCTATTTCTTCTACATTGCGCCAAATTTTAATGTTGTGTAGAATGACAGGTTTATTCAATCTCAGAGGGTTTCCAAGTTCGAACAACGAAGCTTGGAACATTGCCACTCTCGTGCCTTGCTCTAGCCAAGAGCACAGACGCTTATCCGGTCAGTAGTCAGTACTGATTCCTTTCGTCAACTTTGATTTGGGATGCAATAGAATAGATACCTAATCCCCAAACAGAGAGAATCTAGTAGTCTTGTGTTAGGATCAATGCTACTGAAACGCTCTTTCCATTCTTCATGGGGTCTCTAGAAAATGCTGGTCATGGATCTATCGCAGTGAGCAAGTTACAGGTTTGATGAACATTATATTTTAGATTATGCAGATGGAGCACCACAGGGCAGTGGCCTACCGGAAGTAAATGGAAACGATGTGATTGATGCATTAGTGATAAGCAATTATGCACCCTTTATATTGCCGATTTGATATTTTCAATAAATTTTAAATGGCTTCATGTGTATGCTTCGTATAGAGCATCCGTAAGGGACTTGCTTAGTGAAACAGAGCTTTCTGCGGAAGTTTGTGGGAGAAATAAGCATGTTTGACTGTTACAGACGGTGTTGGCTGGATCCTACGATGACTGCGTCTATATGTATTCGGTATACTATGGGCGAGCTCTTGGCAAGGTGAATCATCACCTTTCAATAACGAGATAAAAAATGTTTATTAATTTGAATTTTAGCATTGTTGATGCAGTTGAATTATAAGGGCCGTTTCCCTTTGGCGTAATGATCGAGCCATCTTTTCATTGAACTGTAGTGCTTTTGCTTTTCTCTCTGTAAATTGCATCCTGAGTTTTTGTTTTGTTTCTCAATTTGTCTTTATCTAAGCAGAATTTTGCTCTATCAACATGTCTCATTCATTGATCACCCGTATGTTCAATTCATCTGTTTAGAATGCCATATAGAAGCAGGAAAATACGTCTGTCTTCTTGTTGTGGTCAGTGATTTTATTTTAATCGGATGTTTCTGTTTGACAGATGAGAGTGCATGATGACACAGTGTCATGTGTTCGCATGTCAGGGGGCAGCAGCGAGCGAATGCTGACTGCGTCATGGGATTCTACTATTAAGCTCTGGGGAATAGGTGAAGGGCGAGGCAGCTGGGCTGCAGGCAACGCAGGTGATAGTTTATCTGAGACTGGAGCGCCAGTCTATATATCTTCTGAAGTTTTGCCGTATGTTTACTGGACGTGGTGATAACTTTGTAATGTGTTGAAGCTGTAATTGATCCAGAGTCATTTAATTTTGCACTGAAGGAGAGGCAAATTTGTCTGCAAAGTAGAGCTTAGGTTCTTTCAAATCTGACGTTGGCAAGAATGATCTCTGCCAAAGCCTTGCCCTCCCTAAAATCTGTATGCAAACCTTCCCTATTTTGGTGCTCTAGACAAGTCGAGTCGTCTCAGAACAACTTCATTGCATATAACAGTGAAAGTTTTCGCTGTTTTCGTGTCTACTATTATATTATCCAGAGCGCTCTCCTCTTGTGCTTCGCACTGCCTGTCTTGATGCTTTGTTTCTTCATGTAGTACAAGCAGCGCCGGAGGCTGAGTTTATGGAGCATGACAGTGCAGTGTGGTCTCTCGATGTCCAGCCTGAAGGGCATTTAGCAATTTCTGGTGCTGAAGATGGTATGATGTCATCTGTTATGGATTTGAATTATGTTCTCTAAAGATTAGAGCGCAAGCTGATTTAAATTTCATTTCATCTTGTTCTTGGATCTTGTTCAAAGAATATTTGTTGGCTGGTCCATATCAGCTCATCCTTTGCTCGTGTCCGTCCACAGGGAAGAGACATGACGTTCATGCTTCTGTAATTACAGTGATCAGCTAGCCAAGTCAATCCAATAAGTTTTTTACTTGATTCTTGAAATCTGGGTCGAATTCTTTTAATTGTTGATCCGTTCCGAATTGAGTTCCCATATGTACTTGACAAACTTAAACAACATGATGGTAGGAGCAAGAGTATACTCTGGTCAGCTTCTGGCGTGGCAATGTAAGAAAAGTGAATCCTCGTTTAAAATGGAAATTACAATGAAATTGCAGGAACAATTCTAGCTTGGGACTTGAGAAATTCGACATCATCTGCGTGGCGTTGTAGTACAAGTGGATCTGCCACTGGATTGCGTCTGACTGATGATGCCAATCAAGTAGTAGTGGCATCCGCCGACGGTTCTTTGCGTATTCTGGAGGTAATAACAGATTACTAAGTTGAAAGAGGTTCCATAGTGGTCTGTAATCCTTCATTGACAAATAGAGATCTTGCTAGCAGCTTTTTTCTTATCTTACGATGCTCCAGTACAAATGTCGTACGTGTATTGCGTATATTGGTTTTGCCCCTTTTTGTTTGTTTCAAGTATCACGAATTCATTTCTTTATTTTCTAGAACTTGTGTTTAGACACTGGACTCCAGTTTGATGGGGACGAGATTGAGTGATGATGATGATGGTTGTCATAACTTATTGATAATGGTGTTGTATCAGACAAGGATGTCTGGTATTGAGTTGGCTAGCAAGGATTGTGGAAGCTCTCTGCGGTGCTGTGAGGTTGCAGGAGATCTGATCATCGCTGGAAGGTAAATCAGCTTCCTGAGACATCACGTACCATGTTCACATCTTTCTTCCTTCTCCCCAGAAAATTGTGCTGGGGATGATCTGCGAAGCAATTCCAAATTCTGATTATGGTGTTTTTTCGCAGTGCGGATGGTTCTTTGCTTTTTTGGTCTCATGTCTTTCCTTCAAGTACTAGCACGTCTAAGGAGGCGGAGTTGGCTACTGAGTTCTTGGACTATTCCCCAATACGGGATCATACAGATTCCATCAACTGTCTTTCCTTGGCTTGCCATGCAAATGGGCGTGCTGTTAGCTTTGCTACGTCATCGAACGATTGCAGCATCAATGTATATAGTGTGGGAGACAGATAAGTGGAATAGGCATTTTAAAATGCTTTGTAGGTCCATATTGATACAAATCAAATGGTTATTTCCTCGTAGATATTCATGAGAGTAGAGAGGTATGCAGTTTACATGAATAGGTTATTTATGGGAGATCATTCAGAATCTCTTGTTGTGGAAACTTGTTGGGAGTAATAAACAATCCTGCATTCTTTTTACGTGACACAGGAAGTACATGTGTAGTGCTAATCGCATTAATTGGTCAAATGGCTCCGATGTAAGTTTCTAAAAGTTCAACATTCTGAACTCCAATTTTGTTCTGCTCTCATTGCTTATTTTGTCATTGTTGTACATGTGGTTGCACGTCGTGATCTTGAACACCTCTTTGTTGCTCGGTCGTGAACATATGGTACTTAAAAGCTCCACCTCATTGTAATATTTAACTTAATCCAAACCTAATCTGAGGTTGTACCATAAGCTTTCCATGTGCTACACTGCTACATCTACAGCATGAAGCTTATTCGCTTTCATGGAATAACTGAACCTAGAGGGCACGACAGTTCACCCTCTAATGGTGAGCGTTACGCACAGGATAGCGGCACACTGAGCTCTGGTGGAAGTGTTCGTGATCCACCTTAGCGGTCAGTTGGCATTCAAACTCTTTGGCAATCTTCATCTGATCGGAGGTCAGGAGACGGAATACTTGTGACCGACAACACGGAACACTGGGAAAAAATTGCTGTTCTCAATTTAGTCATGATTGTACTGAACAACATAGGACAGGATGACACGTCCTTTGTTCATGTCCCCACCAATGGCGGGCCGTCAGTAACGCCTAGTAACGCTCCGAAAACTCCATCTTCAGGTAATACCCCGAGCAGTCTTGAACTCGACTCCGATCCGATGTCCCTATGCATGCCAATCTCGAATTTCTGAATGTAAATGAATTCCAATGTAATTGTTATCTGTCCTTTTCTGGATGACCAGTGTGATGAGCCACGCTGTCCGATGAACCGTGCGAGTTTGAATACTGTTGCAGCATTTGGCTTTGCTCGAATCTCGCGGCATCTACGATGTTGACGGCGCTGGCGCGTCGGCTCTCCGAACCTTTTGGTTGCATAAATGCCTTGATCTGCAGGTTGAGACTATATTTACCGGCAGGATTTAGGTCACTTGAAGGCTGGAATTCACTCGTGGCTGGGGAATTTGGCCCGAGCTGTTGCGAATGAGGTGAGCCCTCGGTGGGGTAAATCAAGCTTGGGGACCGAGCACCGAACCCTGGGCGTTGGTGATCGGGAATAACGGCTTGGAAGAAAGTCAGTGGCAATACAGGTCCCTCTTCGGCATTATTGGCTTGTTGCACCAGCAGCTGGAAGATGCCGACCACCACGGCCGCTATCACGGGACCAATGGTGAAGGTGCATAGGCGGTCCCATAAGTCGTGCCTGTATATCACCGCAGGGCCCAAGCATCTGGCGGGGTTCATAGCAGCGGTGTAGCCTAGACCTTGGGAAAGGAAGATCAAAATGCCGAAGACGCCACCGATGATGAAAGGGGCGAGGATCGGAAAGGTCACCACCACGCTTCGTTTGTCAAACCCGATTCCATACACGACGAAGAGCATAATGATGGTAAAGAGGGTCTCGGCCACCAGTCCCTGTTTGTTGGTCAACGTCGCTGCCATAGCCACACCCTCCGCCTGCAACTGACAGCCTCCCATGAAGGTTTTCGTTTGCTCGGCCTGGGTGGTCAAGAACTGGACGGCTGCAGCGCCACCTATGGCCCCACCGCATTGAGCCACGATGTAGAGAAAACTGCGGATTAGCGAGGCTTGGCCAGTCAGGAAGGTGGTCAAGGTGATAGCAGGGTTCAGATGGCCTCCGGAAATGGGTGCAGCGGCTAGGATCGCCAGGGAGTAGATGACGGCTTGCAGGAAGGCTCGGCATGCCACTGACCCATTGCTGTCTTGCTGGTATACTGTGATGCTCAGGAAGGTAAAACCCGCTGTGGCCACCAATTCCACGGCCGCTGCCCTCCATACCTGATCACAACAGTCATAATGTTCTCCCAGTCAGATCGGTGTACCATACTTGATTTCGTTGCTTGTGTGTACACTGAACAATCTTTTGGTCCTTGTTCTACTCTACGTTTGTCCTATAGACGACAGCTGGCGTACGTATGTACAGAATGAAGAAGCCTTGGACGCAATAATAAAAGGTGGATTTCGGCATTCGACGCGTTCGGTCTCGAGAGACATCTATTCACAGGTGGTAATTGCGGCTTGAAAACGATTTGAAGCAATAAGGAAGAATTATGTAGAAGAGCTTAAGAAGATCAACGTACATCGACTTTTCCGTAATCGTACACTCCCACTCCACGCTTCAATGACTTCGTGACCCCCTCGTCTACAACGCTGCCGGCGTACTGACCCTTCATTGAATCGTTTCTTGTGACCCACGTCGACGGCTGGAATTGTCTGATGTTATCCCAGTCATGCGTCGGAATTCCACTTTCTATCGTTTGCAGATGCTCCATCGGATTAATTGTAATGCTTCTGATACACAGAGAAACATATGATGAGAAATATGCACCAGGCTAGTCATCTTTGCTAGAAAAGTCTCTAGAACAGCATTAAAAGATCGATTTCAGTGGAGCGAACTTGTACCGAGTGCTGGAGCCTGTGCGATTGTAGGAAGCTCTGCCTATGTGTGCATCAGCTCCAGAGCCCCCACCCGAAGTTGAAGCCATGTTCGTCTCAATCAAAATGCTAATTGTCGCGCGCTCGCCAGTACTTGCAGATCGATGCGTAAGGAGAATGAGTACCGTCGCCGGTTTGCAGTATCGTGATCACGAGGGACTGAATCCAGAAACACGAGTCGGTTGCAGCTGGCAGGACTGGTAGTACAACCAGTACAAGCTCCAAGACAAAAGTTCTCTTCTCGAGAACCCCCTTGAAGACAACTACCAATCCTTCGCTGTACACTGGAATTCGATCAGATTATTCTTGCCAACATCGGTTGCGCCACACCTATCCTCAAAAGGTACGGGTTCTGTACAATGACGTGAACTCGCAATTTCATAGCGTCGTGTAGATATATGGAGGAGGAACTACCAGCTTGAGCTAGTGCCATCAAGGAGTTTTCAAACCCTCTTTGCTACGCGCAAAATCACCCAGGCCGCATGATGACCGAGAAACAAGTAAGCTTAATGCGAGTGAGGTTTTGAAGTAGGTAGTGATCTGACACACATTAGTAGAAACTTGTTTGCAGAAGCCAGCTTGTACTTCTTCTAGAAGTCAAACAACGCTTATTAGTGCATGAGAGTACAATTGACTCACGCGGAAGGACCGGCGGAAGACATGAAATGTTCAGCGGACGGAGCGAAGGGAAGTAAAGTAACAAAGAGGAAGCGATGAATTCGACTCTTGTTGAATTCCCGTCAAGCCCCTTCCAGTGCGTGTAGACCTGTGGCCTGAAGGTACGTGTCGGACACCCCCCTCGGTTTCCTACAACATTCGCTCCGCTTGACCCGGACCCCAAGATTTCTATCATACCGCGCCGACTGTTATTTCCAACTACGTTAAATTTCTGTTTTTTTTTATATAATTTTTAAAATTTTACGCATCATGGGTAAATGGAAGCACCTTGCATGTCGGTCACGGCGAGTCGATTATATAAGTCAAAGACCTCGGAGGGTATATTTTGTACTCCGTATTGGAGAGAATGGATGAAACCGGTGCTGGTAGGTGGCTTCAGTTCGTTACTATTCAGAAGAACAAACCATGATGATTTTTCTGTTTCTTCATCTCAGACTGTTCAATTTTTTAATTTACTTTCTTTTTGACATCGCTAAAGGTTTGATTCCAAAGTGAAGGAAACTTCCAACAGCCTATCAGCCTCCGAGAGTTCATTGGATCAGATCATTCAAGAAGGAATACAAATACACAAAAATCCCGAGCTTCACCTGGATTCCATGAAGTCAGCTCGATCTGGGTGAAGAAAATTGGGACCCAGAGCCCTCAATTCCCTCCGACAGTCCGGCAAGGGACTTGTGACTCATCAATCGCCGTTACATAAGTTGATGACATAAAAAGTAGTTGACAAACGGAGATGTTGACTGCCGGCCGGGAAGAAAAGAAAAACTCGTCGCTTTCAGAGTTCACAGTGCTTCAGTTGCTCGGCGGACTCGGCTCTGAGACTCTTTTTGAATCCAGGGTCAACACAATTTTCAACAATTTAGACAAACTTTTGGAGAGTTACACAATTGGATTCACTGACACCCGCGTGAAAAATACTACAGCTGTGAATGAATCAGGCCGTGTGACATTTGTACCAGCAGCCTTTTGCAGCCATTTGACTCATCTGCCTCAGTTTGAGAATCATATGCCAACTGAATGCCAGACAGACTGAATTATCGTGTTTTAACCCCTAAATGCCCAAGGCACCCAAATCTGGTGTTTGCAAAACTTTGAAGTTAAATAAAACCTAACCAAGTTGCTATTTTTAGTAGTTTATATTTTTAGAAAGTTCTTCTTGAAGTCTAATTTTAGAACCAAAAATCCGATCTTGAAAAGAAATGATAGTGATTTTTCTATTCAAGTTTTTGTACAAGGGTATCCATTGCAATCTTGACTTCCCGTAGTGTTGAGAGCTCTTGGAAAGTGAGCCTCAAATACACTAGATCTTGGAGAAAAAATCACATTCCAAAATTCGTTTAAAAAAACTGTGGAGTAAATTTTAAGAAGGCCATAAAATGATTGGGGTTATACAAGTTAGGCCCTTTAACCTCATATTTTTTTGGTCACCAACTTTTTAGATTTGACTTGTGTAAAGAAGATTGAAAGATTTTTGCAGTTTTAGTACCTTCATGGTCAAACATTATAATCTTTCACTCCATAAATGATATTGTTGTGTTTTCTTTTCCTATGAGATCTCTAACATGTCTAATTTGAATTTCTATGGTTACAACTCAAAAAAAATTGATATAACTTATCAAAATGTTGACATTTTGTTCAATTTAGAGCAAATTCCAAGAAGCCGAAAACAGGCCTTGGGCATTTAGGGGTTAAGAAGAAGGTTAAGGTAGTCTACTCTAAAACTGATCATTTAAGAGCTGATTGCCTTTTCGGGGAAGCTAAACTCCTCGAAACAATTTTCAATAAACTTTCATAGGAAGGAAATGGAATTGGCATCTAATCCAAGTCGTTTCATATTTTTTGGACCTTTATGGAATTAGTTATGAATTTTTGAAGTTGAAACACAGTGGTCACTAAAATGGACTACTTCTTGAAATGTACAATGCTAGTACATTGAAGAAAGCAAAATCATTAGAGAAAATTTCAGCCCCTTGGAGGGCTGCTCCATAGCCCTCCGAGGTACCCTGAAATTTACTTTTTTTTTGCTCAAAAAATCGTTATTTCCCTATTTCCACCTAATTGAAATTAGAGCAGCAGTGGCGCAGGAACCCAGAATTCCGAATAAAAAATTATTCAAAAAAAATAAAAAAATTAAAAAAAAATCTTTAAAAAAAATAATAAATAAATAAATAAATAAACTTTGCGAAACTTGACTGCTCCAACGAGCAGTCAGAGACTCTGACTACTCACCAAGAGCATTTTTGAAGTTGACAGGCCATGCAAAAAATAGCATGGCATATCAACTTGGAACAGCCCTCCAAGGGGCTGAAATTTCCTCTAATGTATACCTCTGTGTCATGGTCGCTTTCAGAGCACGCTCGCTTTTAGAATAGACTACCTTAACTCTAGACATGAATGCGGCAAGACACCAAACCCGTCTCCTATGAAGTGGACCATGCAACCTGGTGAATTTACCCTTGGGAAAAACACAAGAATTTTTATTTTTTACACATGATAAAATTTGCAAATTTTGAATTCATATTTGCAATCTGAGGCTCCAAACTAGCTTCACAAAATTATGACAATTAAATTGTATTATCCATAGAAGTTACCTCATGACTCATTGCTTGTCCACATAGAGGCGCATGCAATTTTCTAAACCTGGGCCAAGAACTAGTGCACCAATCCATGCAACACATATGGTTCTTGCATCATCCTTTTATAGTAACAATACGTATTTATTTAGTGTAGAATGCCAAGAAATTAGTGAGGGGCAACCTAATTTTACTATTTTGTGTATTGTAGGAAAGATGATGATTGCAAAATTAACATAGCACAAAATAGGTGGCTTTTTTATAAATACCCTGCATTCACCCTACATGACTCACTTTATGGGACAAGTTTAGCGTCCTACCTATGAATACATGAAGCATCTGTTGGAAATAGCACCATCAGAAGAAAGTTGAGGCCTAACAAATCCTACGAATTATTCTGAGTTCCTGGACTGTAGGAATGCACTACATCAGCAATTTGAAGTGGTCAAGACTATGCCACGTCAGATTTTTTGAAAAAATAATACATTTTTTAATTTTTTTTTTTGCACTTTTTAAGATTTTTTTTTAATTTTTTAATTTTTTTTCTGGCAGCATTATTGCTGATTCATAACAGAGGAACAAGCAAAGAAAACAAGCCTAAAACAGTCCTCCCTTGCACTTAAACCCTCTCTAATGTTAACTACCTAAACCTCATGGGTCTAAATGGTGAATTCTAACGTTGATGCCGCAGTTAACCTTTAAAGATCCAGTGTTTGTTTCAACAGATACTTGAAAACTTGGGTTAGGTCATACTAAGTCAAATGTTAATGGACGTTCTTAAATTTTGATAGAATATATATAGGAATAATTCAACCCCTTTATAAGAATTGAAAAATTCCAATTGGATGTTTGGATCAAAGGTTATGCTCCTCGAAAAAATACAAGGAATTCAAGCAATTTGGGCTTCTTTTGCTAAACTCCTCATTGAATTCTGAAATTTGGCATGTAGTTAACTAATAAAATATGGCATAAAATTACCAAAAAAAAATACTTTTAGTATCCAATTGGGTCATTGCAAGAAAGGGCAGTACATTGTGGGTACTTTTTCTTGTTATCTGCTATAACTTTTGAAGCACAAGTCTAATGAACATGAAATTTTTATTGGAAATATCAAACTTTATGGTAATCAGATTTTTTATTTTCTTAAATTAAAAAAAATCATTCTATATTTAAGAATTATTTTTGTTAATTTGTCTTACGGTGTAGTTTAATGGTTTTTACTATGTTAGGAGTCCCCAAATTTAAATGATCTAGAGTTGAAATTTTCCTACTATTTACATAGTAGGAAAGCATGTTCCTACTAAGGGGAATCTAAAATATATTAATTTGTGTTTTCCACATGAGTACAAATAGCACTTCCATTGCACGCAATTTCTGAACAATAAAGATGGTTCTAAGATCAATCTTTTGGTGAAATCTCATCACTATAAATTCTATCCAAATGTCCAAGTTTTAGTTTTTTCTTAAATTAAATTTCTTATTATTTACAAATTAAAATGTGAAACTATAGTGACAATACCTATTTTCATGAGATTTTGCACTTTTCTAGTTCTCCTACTTAGAAAAATTCTCTATGATTTTCCTTCCTCAAGTACCTTCTTATTAAAGGTGTATACATTAAACATATTTTCTTATATTTTCTTAAAATTGTTTTTTTAATTTAAAGTACTCCCAAAAGAAAAACCGAGTATTGTGAAAATACTACAAAAAATGAACGCCCTTTCTTGCAATGACCCTTTAGTAGTCATTTTAGAGTTCCCAACCAGTCATTTGTACTACTAGCAATTGCATTTGAGTCATTCCTGGACGCATTATGCTGTAATTTGGTCTTATCAACAATAATAAAGGCAATGGCTAGGGTTCCACGTGGCATAGCAATTGTATTATTGCCACCATTTGAAGTTTTCAATGGTGCTGATTTTATCTCTCCCACTTTGAAGTACGAGGAACCCTAATTTTCCACCTAATTTTTTTGCCGCCCATGCCTCTTTTGCAAACTTTGCTAGGTTAGTTTCTCTTTTGTGCATCAACTTGCTTTCTTTGACCATGAGAGGGTGACTCTTAAAAGGGTTTGTATATCACGTGTGACCAAGGGATATTATTTATGGGGGATATTTTGATAGAGAGGACTATTTAAATAGACTATATCATTATCTAATTTTCTAATTTGTCATCATTTTAAATTCCATACACTTACTTTGAATTTGAAAGATAGGCCAATTTTTCATACCATTACTTTATTATAATTAAAGGATCTTGAATTGGAAATGCCTTATAAATAACAAAATCGTACTAGACCCTAAACTTTTAGCATTGTAAACTCTAAGCATTAGAAGAGATTTGAGGCCTCTAAGAGACTCTGAGTTATCCTACGTTCCCAGGCTACGAAAACGCAAGATAACTGCTGGCTGATGTGGCCAAAAGTGTGCCACGTCATTTTTTAAATTATAAAAAAAAATTGATCTAAAATGATATTTGGGAGAAAAGAATTGAAAAAAAAAATTCTGACAACCCATACCGGCTGTGTTCACAAAATCCGGCCAGATTTGGGAAACGGCCTGAAACAACCTTCCAATGCCCTCAAATCTCTCCTAATGGCCTATAAGAACTCTAGCATGAATGCAAAATTATACACAAACATAGTGCAAAGATTTTCCAAAACAAGAAAAGACAACTTGCATACAAAAAATGTAAACTACGACCACCTATATCTTTGCAAAAAAACTTGAAACCCTAAACCATGTAGTAATGAAGCTAAAAGAGCTTGCTTTGCCATTTGCTTAAACCTTAAGATACAGAAACCTCAAATTCTTGAGCCAAACAACCACAACAGAATGCACAAGGTATTCTATGTCGCTTATAGCAAATTGAGACGCTCTAAACGTATGACATTCAACTGATTCCACCCCACTTTAAAAGCCTAAACTGCAAATCCAAACTACAAATGAACCAGAATCATGCGCAAATTCAAACACAAAAATGCAATGCAATACAAACTTGATCTACCATAAAACAAATCATGTTAGAATGAAAGAGACAACCTAAGCAAAACAAGCCAAAACATTTGAGATTCATCCACTTTGAAGAAACAACCCTAAAACCACCACATTCATCCATCTGTGTTTAGTACAATAAGTAGCGGGAAGACAAATCTATTTATAATCCCAACCTAAGATACTTTTACATTATGGTTTATTAGATCTAAAAACATTAAATTGGCCAAATTATTTGTGTCCATATTTTTATTATAACTGTCATTCATCTATTCTCTCTATAATATATTATCTCAAATATTTTTCAAAAACTTAGGAGCAATGAATAAAATGTACCATATCTTTGGCCACACATAACATGCTAAATTTTTCTAAGTCACCCCGTGGATCTTTGACAACAATTTGGACTTTCACTCTTTCTTGCCTTTTTGCCTTTTTGCCTTCCTACTCTGCAGTAGAGAAAATAGTAATAGTATAGAGATGTAGGAGACCCTCTTCTCCTTGTTGGTTAAGTAGTAGAATTTTTGCAAGGAGTGTGAAGTTGTTGCTGCTTAAGCTAAGCAAAATAGGTATGCACCTTTGACTTGCATTGGATTTTTGAGTTTTAATTCTTCAATGTATTAAGGGGTTTTAGTTTGTTGCTAGGAGGATTCATGAAGAGGTCTAACTACTTGTTTTTTATTGATTTTTTTGCAATCTATTGCAAAAAATGACGTGGATGACCTACTTCTTCATGTTTATTGTTTATATATTTGTTACAAGTAAATTCCATGAGAAGTTAATTCGACGCAGAAATTGGTAGATCTCGGGAGACCAGGCAAAGCCCTCTCCGAGCACGAGCAAGCAGCACGGTGGAGGTACGTAGATTGGGTTTGGAAAGCGTAGATTTTGGATTTCCGAGTTAAATTCGACCATAAGCTGACGGTGATCTGGTTCCTTTTTCGTAGATGTGGAGGGACACATACATGTGAACTGCGATTCCGACATCGAAACACTGGAGCTCTGCATGGGCTGAGTGCCAGATGGCAAAGTCGGGCAACATCCAGGAGTTGGTCAGATATCGGTACTCATACAATACAAGGGGCCTGCCCAGATTTTTTTCATTTTCGAAATTGTTTTATTATAGGTTCGGTGTTTCTTTGTTACATCTCAACATATCAAACAAAATAAAACAAAATAAAATAAAACATGGTACCTAAATATATTAAAAAAAAACAAGCTAATTTAATGTATAAATTTTCTTTAGGATAAGTACAACGGAAATTTTGAATGTTTTATGACATTGGGCTCCATTGTTTTAGCAATTTCACAACATTTTAGTAATGAAGGATATTGCTATATTGAACCTTTAAACACTCAAGTTCTTTGCTAAAAATGAGGTGAATGCAATTTGGACATCATGATTTAGACTATTCAAATATTCTTATAAATATTTTTTGAAATAAAATAAAATTTGCCTAGCATTTTGGATGAAATACATTTTGAACATATATATTAACAACATCACTTAGAGACCATGCAATAATGGTAAAATGTTTAAGATTTGGAAAGCAATGCATATAATAAAAAAATTTTGACATTTTTGCCCAAGTTTCCTCAAAGCCCAAACTGGACTTTTTGGTCCTTTAGGAGATAACTCGCGATTGGCGCTTGCTTTGCTACGCATTAAATATATTACTTTCATCAATTTTTCATGTAATAGAATGTAGATAAAGAAAGTATGTATAATCTTTAAATGAAAATATTGACATCCTCATACAATATTCTTTGAAAAAATTTATATAGTGCAATATAAAGTAATTAAAGAAAATCTTTATATCTTAATTTTTACAAAATAACCTTTGCAAAGATGAAAACATTGCAATAAGAATAAATTAATCAAGTGAACAATGTAAGTAGAATCTTCACATTTGAATATTTAGAGCAACGTTAGAGGTTGGTGCTTCATTATTCTTTAATATCACATTTTAAAAAGACATGGAATTTATCTATAGTTTTGTTGTCTGAAAAGTTTCTTTGAAATTGTTTTAGAAATATTCATTTGATTTTCAAATATTTCACGAATAGAATACGTAATATATATAATAGAAAGTATCCTATGGCTATGACAAAAGCAATTGAATTTCTATAATATTATTCAAAATTGAATTGTGATATTATAGAGGATGTTGTGATTTTAGTAGTATGATTGTTTTGGTTCTGGATGATTCCTCACTTGATGTGGCATTGATGGTCTAAAATAATGGCGCTGAGCAAGAGAAAGTAAAGAACATTGTGGGCACAAATGTTGGAAGTCATTATCAAGTGAAACAATAGTTGCAAGCAAGAAATGTGCAATTGTTTGTATAATCATACTATAGTTATAGATTACCATTATTTATTGTAGAGTTGAAGTGAAGTTGCAATTAGTCACGTATAGAAGTTGTTGTGCAATGACATAGATGTCAAATAGAAGTCGTGCAAAAGTTGGGTAGCAGTCAAGGAAATTATGCAAGAAGTACATCAAATCTTCAAGTTGATGTGTCCTTTAAGAAGTTGTTGGTGTAAGGAAAGTAGGGAGTAGTAAACTTGTCATTGTAGCAGGTAGCACAATCAATCTTTTAGTTGTGAATGTCTTCTGCAAGTGGATTATTATTCCTCTTTAATTCACAAAACTACCTTTCTTTTCTCGTATCAATACAAATGCTTGGCATTATATTAAACCGCAGATGAAAGTAGTCATTGTCTGGATCAAATGCATGAGGCCATCTATGTAATGCATGACATATGAAATACGTTGTAGTGGCTACGGAATCATTTGAATGTTGCGTCGTCGGTATCTCAATCCTACACAAATAACAAACCAATCATTGAATTTGATTGTACTTGCCTCCATTTGTATACATTAGAGGAGATTTCGGAGGCATTAGTAGGGATTTTGGGGCAAGAAAGGGCCGTTTCAAGCCTGTTCCCCAATCTTTCTTCGTGCTATGAACCACAGTACGGGTTGTCCAAATAATTTTTTTTAATTTTTAAAAAAAAATCTAATGTGGCAATCGTTTGGACATGCCACATTGCTGCAGTGGTGCATTTCCATCAGTCGAGAACTCAGCAAAACTTCTGGAAGAACTTATGGGAACTGGTATCCCTTTACAGGGCCCAAATTCTTTCTAATGGCTAAAGAACCGTTTCAACTCTGTTTCACCTTGTTGTAATGAATAGTGCTACTATCAAAATATTTAAATAATAAAATATAAAAAATAGTAAGAAAGATTAAAAATTCAAAAAGATATTAATTTAAAAAATTATTAATTAAATATAAAAAATTGACATGGCAGCCGTTCTACCACGTCAAATTGTTGCTGGGGCGCAATTCTCAGATTCCCAATAGCCCAAGAACTTGCAGCCCTTTACAAATCCCAAATCTCTTTTAATGTCTAAACCACCGTTCAACCTACAACAACAATCTTGCTTATAGTTGGCAACTGCACAGACACTCATCTTCGACCATGTCAAAATCAATGATTTATTTACAACTCTAAGTGTACTTCAGAATGGCTTAGAAATGACTAATCTTAGATTAAACTAAGCATCTTTGCAAATATGAGAAAGTCATGTCTTATTAACAAATGTCACAATCATTAGCAAATGTGCAAAAGTGGGCCCCACAAATCATTGCGCAAACATTGTCATCACTCTAAAATGAATTAGAAATGACTCTCCATATCAGCTGCAGCTTGATACATGAATTGTTGACTAGGCGGACATGGTGGAAGCATTCACCAAGCCACAGTTCACCTCATGTGCACCTTGACACATGAGTTGCTAACTAAGTGAACATGGTGGAGGCCCTTGCCAAGTCCTTGTCCACGTCATATGCACCGTGATACATCAACTGCCAACTAGGCAAACACATGTGGTGAATTACAATTTCAATTTGTTGAGCTTACAATAGTTGAAAATGTATCTTTTTACAATCATTTACAATTGATGATTTTCATAAATCTTTGTATTATGTATGTTATGTATATGCAAAATAATTCTAAAAATATTGGTGAGTGCACATATAACCCAAGGAACATAAGTGCATTCTACTTTGTACTACCCTACTTTTTCTTTGCTTTGAGTTTGTTGACTTCTTGCTTGAGGTCAATTTGTTCAGAAAGGGCACTCTTAGGTTTATTTGAGGTAAAGGTGGATGATTGACCTCTCCGTCAAATCTTGAGGTAAGTTTGACATCCATTAGAGATACTACAACAAAATAGTTTCAACTTTTGATATCGCCTCGAACGAACTTTAGAAGCCCTTTTTGAGCAAATTGACCTCAAGCAAGATGTCAACAAACTTAAGGCATCAAAGAAGTAGCACTATTAGAAAAGGATGTCATGCTCTTGAAGTGTGAGTTTATCCTCTTCTGCCGTTTTTGTGCAAATCCAGCTTTTGGTATGTTTCTTAAGTTTTTGTGCTTTTGACTTTCTACTCTTTCATTTTTCTTTCATGTATCTTGGATTTACCTCTCAACTATCCCAAAGGTTTGCGGTTTTGATCCAATTACAATTTCCAAAGTCTCTTCTTTGTGTTTGATTGTCACCAATGCACCCAATCTTACAACAAGATACATCACGTCAAGAAGCCTATGCATTGCACTCACCGCAGGGTACGTTGCTATTTGGTTTATTAGTGTTTCAACGTTTTGTTTAAATAACACCAAAATATACGATTTTAGGATTTAGATTTTAATGGTTACAATTATTTTACTTTGGGCATATATACATTGTTGTGGTTTCTTTAACAAAGTGTAACTTTTGGCTATGGTAATGGTAGGTGGAGAATGTGCAATGTCAGGGTGATAAGTAGGTGCTTGATTGAATTCAGGACATCCTTTAGGGGGGGGGTACTATTATGTTTTGAGCTATTTTGGCCTAAGTATGTTGTGAAGATTGTAGCCTACACCAAAATTTAGCCTAGCGTTAGTGAATGCTTGTCTTGTGATTGAGATATTTACGAAAGTGCATTTTTTTTATCTTGTTTATCTATGAATTGAAAGACGGAATGTGTCTTCTTAGAAGACATTATTGAGACAGTCTTAGCTGTTTAAGTAATTGTATGCCTGATTGCCGATTGTGTTTGTAAGTGAAGAGGGTTGCAAATTGGATGACATCAAGAACAAAGGCAGCCATGTGGTTAATATTGGCATTGTTTTCCTTTATGTTGTATAGAAGTCCTGAAGTCAGGCGCATGTAGGCAATCCTGGTAGCCGCTTGCACAGCAACTACCGTCCTTTGTGCACTATATAGGAAGGTAGATAAGGTTTTCTTGAGATGGTTTGTTGTTTTTTGATGTGCAAGGAGGAGGGAAGGAGGGCCTTGAAATTGGATTGGTTTACAGTAGAGATAGAAAGCAATTTGAATCCTCTACATGAATCAATAAAATTGTGTTGATATTGTCCTTGCACACTGTGATGAACATTACAGAGCCTTGTAAATGGCAATTGACTTGCCGTTCCCATTAGTTTTTGGAGTTCATGCTTGCATTTTTTTGAGAAGTTGAAGATAAGTAGGTTTGGACATCAAACACTATAAACTGGAAATCTCTCTTTTGGACGTGGTAACAGCAATCTGGAACTGCACTTGCTCTTTAGACTACAAAAACTCTTTGTGGGCAACGCTTTCATGTGGCCTTCTCCTTGCTACACTGGCCTCCTCATGATTGATGAGATGACATGCATTACCAACAGTTGGAGCATTGAGTTCCCCTCCTTAGTGCCATTAACTAAGATGCCCCTTTAAAAAGGTGTCTTCCTTCTGTTTCCTTTGTTTTTGGCTTTGTAACAGTATGCTGGTTTT
Source organism: Neckera pumila (assembly GCA_963969595.1). NCBI lineage: Eukaryota > Viridiplantae > Streptophyta > Bryopsida > Hypnales > Neckeraceae > Neckera > Neckera pumila. The sequence continues at coordinate 20,853,247 of OZ018414.1, forward strand.
GTCCAATGACGTTTGCAGTTGTTGTCACCTTCAATGCAAGCCAGCTTGTATTGTCATGAACAAATATTATTGGAACCCTTGAAGAAGAAGTTGCATTGAAATTTGTCTTTTTTTCAATCCTAGTTTCAAAAACTGTATGATTTCATAGATTAAGGTGTTGTCCATTGTTTCTTGTCTCGGAAACAACATCTATTATGCCATAGCTCTGGTGATTGGCTAGATGGTTTACCTGAGGGAGAGTAAACTGAGATCTTTTGGTAATTTATGCAAGAAGATGAAGAAGGAGATGAAAACAAAGAAGTCAAAGAAACTCTTGAAGTTGGGCGTCCTAAAAAGAAAGGCAGGCATGATAAAAAAAGAATACAGTGCCCGCAAATTAGAAGAGGATCAAGTGCTAAAGTAGGGTAGAAGTTGTTCCAAAAGTATATTACATGTGCAAGCAGAATCCATCTTATTATCAAACTTGCATAGGCCTTTTCACAAGAAATAGTTGCATTGTAAATGGAATGCCAAATTTCTGTGGAAGCCTTTTATATTTGGATATGACTGATGGAAATGAATGACATTCACAAATTGGTTATAAAAGAACCTAAATACATCGTCAAAAACAACCGTAGGTAGACGATGGTCCCTTAACTAGTTGACTTTGTGTAAAACTGAACTGAGTAATTGACTAATTTCTATCACCAATGACTAAAGAATTGACTGGTTTCTTGGTTGACAAATTCCTATCAATAAAACGTCCAAAATCATTAGAGGGGATTTGAAGGCCTTAGAGGGACGTTTCAGGCCCATTTCCAAATCTGGCCCGTACTTATGAACAACGGTACGAGCTGTCAGAACTTATTTATTTATTTATTTTATATTGCCAAATATCATTATTTTTATTCTTTTCAAAAAATGATGTGGCACTCGTTGTGCCATCTCAGCTAGCTACTGCAACTGAGTTCCCACAATCTGGGAACGCAGGGAATTCGTAGCCCTCTAAGGCCCTCGAGTTTCTTCTAATGAATCCCTCCTATATGTCAAAGGAGTTGACATGAGTATGTTAGCTTTTGTCATTTAAGACACAGTTTCCTTGTAGTGTAGGGTGGTACAAAGTAGGATGCATTGTTGTTTGTTAGGTTATATACGCACTCACTAATATTTTTAGAATTATTTTACATGCACATAACATACATAGTACAAAGATTTATGAAAATCATCAATTTATAAATGATTGTAAAAAAGATACATTTTCAACTATTGTAAGCTCAACAAATTGAAATTGTAATCCACCACATGTGTCCACCTAGTTGGCAGCTGATGTGTCAAGGTGCACATGACGTGGACAAGGACTTGGCAAGGGCCCTCACCATGTCCACTTAGTTAGCAACTCATGTGTCAAGGTGCACATGAGGTGAACTGTGGCTTGGTGAATGCTTCCACCATGTTTGCCTAGTCAACAACTAATGTATCAAGCCGCAGCTAATATGGTGAGTCATTTCTAATTCATTTTAGAGTGATGACAATGTTTGCACAATGATTTGTGGGGCCCACTTTTGCACATTTGCTAATGATTGTGACATTTGTTAATAAGACATGACTTTATCATATTTGCAGAGACGTTCAATTTAATTCAAGAGTAGTCATTCCTATTTCATTCTAGAGTACACTTAGAGTTGTAAATGAATCATTGATTTGGACATGGTCGTAGATGAATGTCTGTATTGTTTCCAAATGATATAGATGTATCTACCAAGAAATTGGAGACTGATGATAGGGCGATGGTTGGCTTGGGGTATCAATTTTTGGACACACAAATTACCTTATTTTGTTTAAAACCTCCAAAATTTGTCTATTTGGTCATTTTGATCAGATAAGAAGACTCTAAAACTTTTTTTTAAGAGTCTTGTGCCTCAATGAGATCAAGTTGTATATTCCTAATGAGTTTTTTCTGAAAAAATTTAAATTTTTTGGACCTTTTCATAGATGTGAGAAAAAACACTAAATTTTGGGATTTGCAGGCATCATAGTGCACAATTTATTAAATTTTTTTTAATAAAATTAACTATTTTTTATAGTGGACCACTTAATATAAGTTACATCTAAAAATGGTATTAAAATAAAATTATTTGATATTCCAAATGCTTGTTTTTGAGGATTCTATGTGCATGGAACAAAACTTATTTTTTCAACTAAAAATTCATCACAAATTCTTAAAATTCTTGATACAATACAAGTGTAGGCAGCTAAAACTATGTTTTTGTGAAATCACACTTTATTATATTTAACCCTTAAAGTTCTATGACTATATTCTCACCGAAAACGCTCAAAAACTACCATTTTTAGTAGAAGTACCCAATTTTTGAAAAAAAACTTTTTTGACACATGTAGTATCTTGTAGGATCTTGTAGTATGGTGACTTAAAAACATATAATAAAAGTTTCAGGAATTTCCACCGCGTGGATTGCAAGATATAAGCATTCAAATTCGTTGAAACCATTTTTTTGGCCCTGCGGAAAACAAGGCAAAAGCACTTCACAAACTCACTTTTCGATGGAAAAATGTCCAAAATGATGGTGCTTCTTTGGATTCTTTTTCCTAGACAAGTTGGCTACATGCTTCAAAATTTTCACTTCATTTAGAATTGTACAACATATAGGAAAAAAATAGTAAGTAGATAGTAGTAGAGAATGATTCAAAATACAAAATTGTCAAGAATTTATTTATGGAATTGAAAAATGCTAATCTCAATGGTGGAAATGTTGTAATAAATAATATACATCCTAGGATTTAATTTTTTTCAAAAAATATTGAAAATTGAGTAAGATAAAGGACTTCAAAGTTTATTTTAGAATAGAGAATCCATAACTGTCCGCAAACTTAAAACCTTCATAACTTTTGACTCATTGATCAAAATGGGATGATTCAAATCTATTTACCTGTATATAATTCTAGAAAACCAATTTCAAAATTTTGTTTTCAAAAAAAGTGTTTTTTTCTAATCTGCCTGAACTGCCTAGTTACAAAAAAAAATAACATATTAGTCCATAACTTTTGACTCGTATTTCCAAATGTTGAAATTTGATGCATATGAAAGATAATCCTTGCCCCCACCTCCAATTAAAATTTCAGCCAAAAATATGGAATCTCTAGTCATACGTACCTGCCCAAAAATTCTATACGGACAAAAAACGCATGTTGGTCCTTTAGGGGTTAAAAGATGAAGTTGTTTGATACAGTCCAATGATTGACATTGTAGTTTAGACAACATTTTTGGGTACCCCAAGCCAACCATCGCACGATAGTAGGCATTACGATGGTAGTGCCTATGATTTTAGAATCAGTTCTGTAGGCAATGAAGTCATCATCATAGAAAGTGCATTGGTCCGAATACAATTTGTGTACAACACATTGCAATTGATGTATAGGGATAATATTGTAGATAAGGTAGGAACACCCACTATCGTTCGTTTACCATGTTCTAACAGTATGTAGCCAAGATTCAAATTTTCTTTCCAAAGTGTACTCTGTTTAGACATGAGAACGGAATCAGATACACAGACGGTAGTGGGTATACCTACCTTAGGTCAATCAAACATTGACCTTCGCAAGTGTTGAGCATGGAAGACACATCATCCAATGGTAGTCCTTTGCAAATAGATATAAGCGTAGCATGTGGCAAAATTTGGAGGGCAGTATAATCATCAAACAACTCATTGGAGGAAGGAGGAAGATATTAAGTGGCCTAGCATGATAAGTGAAGGAGAAGGAGAGAGCAATCGACTCAAGGGACATTGTCATCGAGTAATGATCACAGTGGCCACATGCAGATTCATTTTGATAAGTTACTCTATGGTAATTAAAGTATAGATTCCTCTAATACCAATTCTTTGAGTGATGACCAAAGAAAGCATGGGTGATTGCAAGAAACACTTGTACTATTTGTTGCGTTTTGTCACATCCTAGTTTCTGATTTCTATTTTTGCTATAACTTCTATGTTTTAGGTCCAAATGACTCAAAATTTATAAGAAAGCTACTTATAACCATTATATACCTTACCTGATTTTTGAATATTTTTCAAAAATAATTACTATTTATAAGTAGCCTCCAAAAATTTCTCACAATGGGTGATTTAGGCGTTTTTAGCACCATTTAAGTGCAAAATAATGAATTTTGAGCTGAAATTTTGAGAGGATAGTCTCTTAATAGACAAATAGCTACAATCCAAAGGAATTTTAAAAATACTTATTTTTATGTGGTGTAGAGTTCCACAAAGAGAGCTTCTTTCTACATTTTTTTCAAAGATACAAAACAATGTTTTGGTGATTTTTTTGATCAAATCTTATCACCAAAAAGTCTTCTCAAATATTTAATTTTTAAATAATTTTAAGAAAAAAATCCTACTTTTTACAAATTAAAATGTTAGAAGTGGTATTTTCTTCACTAGATTTGGAAAACAAAAATCAGAAACTAGGATGTGACAAAACACCTTTAGTGTTTCTTGCAATCACCCGCATGTGGGATTGATAGATATCAAGGAAAATTGTAATTATGTTCCTTTGAAACTTGTTGATGGTATAAAAAACGTAAAATTGGAGTATGCCAAAGCAAACATTGAAGGAATCAAAGGTGCACCAACATCAATGAAATCCCTATGTTGTTGACATTTATGATGCCGGAGTCCTTGAGCTTGACACCGAACAAGGACAGATACTTCTATGGCTTTAGAGAACACATACGATATTGTCAAACTCGTGAAAATAGGTGATACAAGTACTACATCCATCTTAGAAAGATACACTGCATCTCTAGCTCTATCTGAGGGAGTGTAAACGCCAGTTGCAAATGTCATGGTAGATAGGACATTGCAATACGCCTCTCTACCCTTATTGTCTCCAATCGATGAATTGAATTTTTACAAAGGCATGGATGCAATTGGTGGAAGAGAAGCAGAAAACCGGATACAGTCATCTATATGAGTGTTATAGACATTGGAGAAAATAATGTCGTGATAAGTAGAATATTAGTACATGTAAAGGTAGTGTAGTGAGTGTTATAGTGTCCACACTGTGTGTGTGCATATTTTGAGCATATTTGTAGGTGTTGGTGTGCATATTCAATGTTCTGCATGAATTGTAAACCATGAAGTAAATGCCTCTTGTACTCTATCACATTGGAAACTCAACTTTAAAAGAATGAGTCTCCAAATACACACATAAAAGATATGGGATTTGAGAGCTCAAATGAGGTGTCAAAAAACACCAACTAGGTCCAAACTTAGGCTTACCCCCTAAAGGACCAACATGCGTTTTTTGGCCGTATAGAAATTTTGGGCAAGTACATGTGACTAGAGATATCCATATTTGAGGCTGAAATTTTAACAGAAGGTGGGGGTGAGGAATATCTTCATGTGTACCAAGTTTCATTGACATTTCAAAATACGAGTCAAAAGTTGTGACCTAATGTGTTACTTTTTTTTGTAACTGGGCAGTTTGGACAGATCAGAAAAAATCATTTCTTCCGGAATTTTTTTATTTAAATTGGTTCTCTACATTTATATATACTTAAAAAGCTTTGAGTCATTCCATTTCAATCAATGAGTCAAAAGTTATGAGGGTTTTTGAATTGTGGGCAATTATAGATTCTCTACTTTAAAAAAAACTTTAAAGTCGTTTATTTAACTCAATTTTCAATATTTTTGGAAAAAAATAAAATCCTAGGATTTAGATTGATTATTACAACATTAAAACCGTTGGGATTGACATTTTTAAATTCCATGAATAAATTTTTATCAATTTAGTATTTTGAATCATTTTCTACTTCTTTCTACTTACTATTTTTTTCCTATATGTTGTATTATTCCAAATGATGTGAAATTTTTCGAGCATATAGACAACTTGTTTAGGAAACTGAATTCAAAGAAGTACCACCTTTATCAGCATTTTTTCATTGAAAAGTGAGCTTGCAAAGTGCAGCTGCTCGGTTTTTCGTAGGATTGAAAAAATGGTTTTCAAGACTTTGAATGCTTATATCTTATGATCCACACGGTGGAATTTTCTGAAATTTTTACCACATCCTATAGTTACATATGTCAAAAAAAAAAAAAAAAACTAAATTCCAAAAATTTGGTAGTTGTATTAGAAATGGCAGTTTTGGAGCATTTTTGGTGATTACAAAGTCATAAAACTTTAGGGGTTAATCTCATAAACTTCACAAGACCTCATCTACACTCCAAGCCTACCAATTAAACCAACTTCCTAACTCCACATTCTAGCAGTCTATGTCAAATAACACCCTCATGTGCCACACATGACAAAGCAATTAGTACAAAATCAACTTCAAGATACCTTCTTGTGCATTCAATATACTTTCCAATCTTTGCTTCTAATAGAATAAGTGACACTATAGGGGTGATTGCAAGAAACGCTTCACGTTTTTGACTCAAAATGCAATTTTTGGCCATAGGATTGGCAATACTATGTAGTACTATACAATACTATGTTTTCGCAGCTCCCCTGCAAATCTCAACCATCGATTCAGTACTATGCTGTACTATAGATTGCTGCGAAGTACTACAGAAGGCACTGGGAGCAGAAAATAGCACAAAAGGGGTCTGTGCACCTTTTCACTTTTAATAATTCAAAAAAAATTCAGAAAATAAAAACAAAAAAAATAAATTTTGCTAGAGAAGATTGTGCTCACATTGCACCAAAACATTAATGCAGTAAAATTTTGCCCTCTTTGTAACCTTTGCACAAAGGAAGGTCACTTTGATCCCATGTGGACAACTGACATGTTGCTATTTTCATAAAAATCCATTGTCAATCCTTGTAATGTTAGTAGACCTCCAAGATGTCCAATTTGTGGCTTCAAATTTTTATTTTTAGTTCAAAAATAGGACTAAAATCCCCCCAAATGGCTAAAGTAGACACCCAATTTGGGGCAGTTTAAAAATAGTAAACTAATTTGAAAAAATTTGAAAAAATTACTCAATAGAGTTATTCGTAAAGTCCCCCCCAGTTTGGAGGGGACTTTTTGCAACAAATTTCCTCCGACAAACAACCCCGCATGCGACCACGACCTCGCAGGCAAAGTCCGGACCAAACTTTTTTTTGGTCGATTTGAGCACAAAAGAAAGTTTGGTACCCATTTTTGTATTGACTTTTTGCCCAAAACCTGCTTTTTTACAAAACTACAGGGTTTAAACCCTGATTTTGGATACTTTATGAATAACTCTAATGTCTGAAACTATCATATATACCTTCCTTTCAAACTTCACGCCAAATGGACTAACGATGCAAAAATTATGAGCAAAAAACCACCCGTTCAAGGGCAAGGGGACAAAAAATAGGACAAGTGTTTTTTGCAATCACCCATAGGTAGAGTTTGAATGTATTGTTGAAGTACTATTAGTACTACAATAGAATTTATCTATAATATAGTCAACCTATTATTACTTTGGACAGATTCATAATTGTTTAGATAAGTCTCAAGCACAAGCTATATTTGAACCATATTCATAGACTAGTGATGTCATCAATCAAAAGTTAGAAAACTTTACTAAGGAATTTTATACATGGTCCCATGGGACTAATTTTGGCAATGGATGAAAAGTTGATATACTGAAGCAATTTTGTAAGTTGCTTATTTTATTGAACATTTTGGAGAGTGCTCAAGAAGCATCAACTCACATAATGGTTGATGAAGCAAGATCAATTGACATAATTTAGCGAAATTGTTGTTTTAATGTCTTTCCATCTTTGTTGAGTAGGCTCCAAACAGCTGTGCCTTACCTTCATTTTCTTGTTTGTCTTCAAGGCTTGTCTTGAAAAGGGTCATTCTAAGAAACATATTTGCTATTTGTTGCATTTTATAGGAACTACAATGATTTTTGGAGTACTTTAGAAATAAAAAAATGAAATCATTAAAATTGTTCTCTAAATGAGAATTAATAAAGTTCAAAATCTCAAAAGAATAATTATTTCAATATTTTAATTTGGAAAATAAGAAAAAGAATCCAAAAGGAAATTTTTTAAATGGATTTTTTTAACAATTTCAATGAGATAGATTTCTCCAAAAGAACTACAATAATGAAAATCTTTTTTTGTTATTTAGAAATGTATAAGCAAAGGAGCATTCCTTACAACTATATATAAGATCCCTAACAATTAAATGCATGACCAATAGAGACATACTTCCAAAATTTCAATTCATTATTCATAATTGTAGGTACCCAAACCAAATAACTTTGGAAAGGTACACAATTGAATGTGCATTTGAATTTACAAAGTTGCAACTACCCTACGTGTAGGACAATTACATTAATAATTAGAGAAAATTTGGAACATGTCTAAAATTTTAAAAATTGTACAACAATTTCTGAAAATCTGAAAAAAAAATCATTGTTGCTAATTCTGAATATCCAAAAATTATTCTTGATATCCTCCATATCTCTTGTTTCCACATTCGGAGTCATTTTTTCAGCATTCGGGAGCTGATGTATGATGGGAAAAGAGACCACCGCTTGTTTTGCTCGAGAGTTACCGTAAGTAAAAAAAACTAACTTCCGACGCTAATACAGGAATCTCCTAGAGAAGGCTTAAAATATTGCGTCAAGAAAATCGGAGGACAGCAGCCAAGCAATGCATAACGAAAATTCACTTTCACAAACAAGATTCAAATCTTTCATCAAAAAAGTCATTGATAACTTTTGTAACAAGAACTGATTGTCAATGATCTCAAAAAAAGGACTAGTAATCCCAAACAAGAAAAAAGACATGGCAGGTTAACATTTTGATGAGGCCGCATCTAAGAAGCTTTGTCTTTCACGAAAGTAATTCAAGTGTTGAAAGCGCAGAGGTTCGTTACCCCATGACGTCCAACCAGCATTTAACTCTCTTGCAAATAGCTCCAAGCCCTTGTCAGCTTCTCTGTGTCCTGGTATATACTTTGATAAAATTGCTGTGATACTCATCAAGGAAAGAACACTAGAGCAAATCGAATTTGAATAACTTACTATACTGAAAGCACAAAAAGGTCTGGCATTTTATACTATGAGCACCAACATCGTTATCGGATAGACGACACAGTAATACTATCCGAGGCAGCAGAGGATCTGAAGAGACTAGGAGGCATATTTGACAAGTTTCTAAACTCTTTCTAGTTACAAAAGAAAATCAGCCATTACTAAACAAATCGGAAGACTGGAGTGAAAGCGTAGAAACAGGACACACAGAGAGGGCACTTTTGTTTGAGGATTGGATACATTTCAGTGGCGGCTTTCTGGAATGGTCACCAGGAATACTCATGAGAACGTACTTGTCAGGCAGCAGTACTTTCTCTCTTGAATCTGTAGATTCCACGCTCTGCAAAACCACAGTTGAAATAACTAAAAACTGCAGCACTTGACACAAAGCTTTCTCGCTCAAAAATATGGAATATAGAATTAAGGATAAGCACGACTCAAGTGGTACAGACCTTCATACAAACCAATGCATGCCATCATCACTGCAACCAAACTCCATACCTCTTCTCTTGATGTAGGAACACCTATGCTGGGCAAGTAGCCAAGAAGCAGGCATTCATATGGCTTATGGTGAGCCAAATCCAGAGAACTCACCATAGTACCCTCTGCAGTCACCTTCAAATCATAACTATGAGAACGCGAAAAAAGTAAATGTAGCAGTAAATGTGATAACTGCAGGCTAACGAAAGTCAAACTTAGGCATTCTTAATCAGGAACCTGTATCATCTAGCCAATGTAACCACGGACATAACGCACAACAGACGAACTTGTACTTCAGAAATATGGTACTTGATTCCTCATACAGTAGAAAAAGTTGAACAGATCTTGGTAGATTTTGCTGTACATTAAAACTTAAATGAAGCATATGGATAGATCTAGGTTCAAGGAAAGAACACTAGACCAAAATTAGCCAATCACAAGGATTAGGTGCACTAACCTTGAGCCAGTACCAGACAGCAGCCAGACTTACTCCCCAAGCTGGAAAGAGCTCCGTTTCTACAAAGTGACGCAGCTTCTCACGATTTGTTATCCACAATGCCACCAACGCCCCATCTGCATGAGCAAGTTGTCTGACTGGCAGAGATAGTAAATATCTATTTGGTATTGTGGGATACCTGCATAATCAGTGCACAGTTCAGTACTCTGAGATTCATAGTTTCGCTTCTACCATCTTGCAGGATGGACAAACAGATGAACAAACAGATGAACAAACATCATGATAATCTAAAGCAGTAATCGAAGGTCTTCAAGTTCCAACTTACAGGGCCTTTCGATGAACACTTTTATTCTCCCAGGGAGGATCGATAACTATAAGGTTGAACCCCTCTTCCGACACACCTACAATATCGATCATTAATACTTGAGACTTGTGTAAGAGGACAATGATCGATGAAGAACTGGCAGACATGTAACATACATGCATTTGAGCATAGTATTAGCATCTAGATTTGAAAAAGATCCGCCAATTCAAACTATGGGTCCGTACAAGGATAATTCAGGTGAATGAGGACAACACATAACACGTGATGGACCAGAAAGGACCCATGAGCGAAATCGCAACAGTTGAGTCCGGAAAAACATGAGGTCAGAAGGAATTGTCTTGTCACCTGGAATGAGCTGGTGCAGCTCAGCAATGTCCGACTATCATAAGAGACCACAAAACTAATGAATAGAACTAATGAATCAACAGTGTATCAATAACTTGTATATCACTTGGACTTCGAAATAAAATAGCAAAATAAAGTTGGAAAATAGTTGGAAGACTCAAAGAAGGTGTCAATAAGCCAACCATAGTGGACTCATCTCTTGAGCTGCAGCAAGTTAGGCGAATTGGGAGTAAGTTGGAAGATCAGATATTGAGGCAGAAAATAATATCCACTTACAATAAGAAATTTGGACAACCTAGGTAGCAGGTACTTGCAGCCCCCACATTGAGCTACCCCAGACGTTGTGCTTGAATTCTCAAAAACTGTGTTGAACAGAGCACTTGACATGAACTCCTCGTCCTTGCAACCAACCTGCCCTGGACAACACTGCAACAAACCATTAGTCACCCTCGGTTGACGTACAATTGCCTTAGTTCACCGTGCAAGGCGGAAGGGCTAAAGCAATAAATAAGACTTGAGGCAATGCAGGTTTTGTCGGGGACTAAGATAACACTCTATTGCAGATTCCATGGCCATTAAACTAGTAATTAAATCAATAGACAGTAGTATGATCGGTACTTACTGCCAGTCCATCTGCCTGCAGCACAAGTCTAGGCCATAAAAACACATTTACGCGCCTACACCAAGCCATCACCCATGCAAAACTTATCTTTTCAAGAAATATGTTCTAATAACTTAGATCTATTCTTCCAGCATAGATTGATCCAATATATTTGCACACGCAAAGAAGAACCTCAACTCACCGTTGATACTCTTCGAAAACGAGATTTCGTACAGCGGAGCCTGCCATAAGGTCGCCACCTCCACAAAATGCAATTCATCTTCCTCCACTACTGACTTCTGCTTACTTGAACTCTTGGTTGGAAAGGTGTCGTCAGCGCTGAAGGTAATATATCTTCGAAGGAAGGGTGCAACTGTTACCTGGAACGCTTCATGTGCCTCCAGTATGATCGATCTCACTTCCTGAAATTCCATATCGCGATGCTTTTACTACGACCATGAACATGTGTCATGACCATTCGTGTGTCCATAAAACTATGGAATGTACCGTGAAACACCATCGAGTGAACTTTAATAGAAAGAATGCACATATAGCATCCCCCTAGCTTAATCAATCATGGCATACCTACTGCCGCTTAGATGCAAGATATGCATTTACCATATAACGTGTTTCAAAACCATTCTAAAGGATCTAGAAAGAAGCATAACACAGTATGCGTAACAAAGCTAAAGTACAAAGCACAAGGAAGCACCACAAAATCGTTCACTCATTACGAAAAAAAAGGAATGCTTTATCCGGCTTTCGTGATAAAAAAATTCACTAAAATCGTGACCGAGATCAGCATGTATGGGTGTATTACCTCGCATACTCTCGGTAGAGACATATTTCAAAGTGTAATTTGACATCACAGCTGATAAGAGTTCAATGAAGTGGACACCTTGAAATCATGCTACTATTTGCTACAGGGACAAAGTCTCTCCTAGCATTGCTGCGTACATAATTGCAACTTGTACCTAAATACGAAACCTTAGAATTCTGCACAATGAGTACATAGTAATTTTTCAAATGTACATCTTAACATCGGAACTCATGTCGATTCCAGGTCAAATACGAATAAAACCTTGAACCCTTATAACTTTTGCATAAGCATCCACAAAAGGAATACATTGATGCATTGGAAAACTCAATGATTTTAACAAGAACCAAGTAAAAAAAGTTGGTGATCTAACAATATTAACAATATTGAACGCTCATAGTATTGCTTTTTACATATAGATTTTTACATGCAGTGAACTTAGATATGAAGCTAAGCGTAAACACACTACGAAAGCCGCTTAGCAGGGTCAAATTCCACGAGTACAGTGAACTGGAAATTAAGATGGAACTAGGTAGATCAGATTAATCAGTATGAAAGAGACGGAATGTCTCACCTGGTGTCGACTTTCAGCAATCGCTTCTTTCTCATTCGGTGTGTACATTTTCCTTTTCCGCTTCTTGATACCGCTGCCTTCAGCTGTAACTTCAAGAGGAGGTAGAGAGGTGAAAAACGCACGGGAGTAGTAGCGCTCAGACTTGATCTCGTGCAACTCATAACTCGCGCTGAGCACACGGACAGGGTCCATAAATCCAGCATTCTGACCTTCAATGCTAACAAAACCTTGCTCAAGTCCAGCCTCCACTGCTTTATCACTTGCTGACTCCATCCTCACAAATCAAACAAATCGTCACAGCTTAACACTAACGTAAATTTTCCGGCCATCAATCCCTACTCCTCTCGCAAGTTTCGTGTATTCCACTGCTTCAATCGTTCTTTCAATAATCTCCATTCCACGGCGTGCTTATTGCCCTAATTGCTACTGAGACATTGCGGAACTACCTCTTCCTCAATCACACAAAAAAAAAAAAATAAGACTTCGAAGACCTAAGAAATTCAAATCGCGAGATCTTCACATGAATATCACATCTAGAGCAATGCCGCAATGCCGCGATTGTATCGTACTCCTCGCCTTGCCTTGCCTTCAGCTTTGATACTGAAATTCGACGGAAGTGGGAGGTTCGTTGATGGACGGAAACATTCGTGGCGTTCGTCAACGTTCGTCAACGTTGCACGTTGGTGCAGTCGTTTAGTTAATCCTTAAACATCTGAATCCTTTTGGGGGACTTTTGCACATTTTTGCTGATATCTTTGCAAGAATAGTGTAAATATCTTTTAGATGGAATTAAAATGCACTAATTTCAATGGTGAAATTGTTCTAGAAAGCAAATTAAACCATTTGGAACTTCTTTTTTTGAAAAATTGCAAACATTGCATTCAGAAATGAATCCTACAAGTTATTTTTTCAAGAAGATGCTCTAATTGCCCAAAAAATAAGATTGTTTATAACTTTCTCATAACAAATCCAAATGAAATGAATCAAAGCTTTCTAGATAGAAAAAAATATAATCTATGAGGAAAAAAAATTAATTTAAAATTTTTGCAAATTCTTTTTTGTTGCCCCCTCTCCCCTGTTTTGAGATTCATTTGGGCATAACTTTTGTTCCTGGGCACCAGTTGAAAAAAAATGATATTCCCACAAAGCTTGTCAATTTTTCTATCTCTAAAAAAAGTTTCAAAAAATTAGGACAAAAATTCAGCCCATGGGTACCTACCCAAAATCACATTTGTCTCCCAAAGGGACAACAATCTTTTAGGGGTTAAGAAGGACAATGTGACTAAGCCGATGAACAAAAGATGTCTACTATGTAATTGTGAAAGTTATGCTAAGACAACTTGTGGAGCAGAAATTTTGAAAATCAAATTGGTGATTAAAGATTTTATTGTTCCTGTGATGGAGACAAGCTCAAGTGAAGCTAGTTAAAGTTAATTGAATTAGTATAACCTTCTAGTTATAATATTAACTTGAACTAATTTTGAGATTATGTGAATTTGGAAGGAATACTAATATGGTAGTATACAATAATTTAAATTAAATCAATATAGTGTAGTCTACATTTTCTCAATTTTGTCCTACATTCATCCACTTTTGTTTAGCTTCATCTATTTTCATCCCAATTCATCTAAGTTTATTCTAATGTTCAAAGTATTTAAATCTTATTCATCCATAATTCATTCAATTAGTGTGAGGATAGCACTATTCATTTTTTTACACAAACTGATTAATTTGTGGACTACAAACCAAATTATAAGTTGTCTTGACAAAATCAAACTATAATTTATTTACACGTTTTAACTCATAAATACTCAAGGATTTGGGATGGAATGTAGGTGTGCTTTCATATATGACTTCTTTAAATCTTTTGAAGTCTCTACTAGAAGAAAAATTATTAAACATAATGATTAAAAAAAGAAAAATTTAAAAATCTATATTTCTTTGTCCTATCAATTTCGAAGCACTTAGATAACTTTGAAAAAGAATTTTCAATATTTTAATTTTTTAATATTGTGATATTAAAAATATAAATGAAACAAAACTTGTATAATACAGATTCTAAAAAATTAATAAAGTTGTTCAAAGATTTAGATCTTCTATACAAAGAGAAATCAAAAACCCTAAAACAAATGAATTTAAATATTTAATTTTATTATTGTAACACAACATAGTATTATACATGAAGGTCACATTAGATGAGATTTGAGGGTTGTAAAGGGCCATAAGTTCCCCTGAATTCCTAGATTGTGGGAACTTTGCCACAATATTAGTTTAAAGTACTTGAATTTCTACCATGTCAAATAACAATATTTAATTAGTTTTTTAATAATTATTTTGAAATTTTTTTAAAGTCTCATTATTTTTTTGTGTTTTTGTTTTTTTATTGTTTTATTGTTTTTGGCCAACAGGGGCTAGTTCACAATATGAAAAATGCACTTAAAACAGCTCTGCAATGGCCCCCAAAAAACATCTAATGATTTTGGCAAAGAAGTGCCAAAATTAAATTTCAATATCAAATTTAATAAAATCCATATCACCTTAAACTAATCACAATATGATGCATGACACTTTTGACAAATATAACTTAATTTATGCCAAATTTGACCTTCATGCGCAATGCAAATGTGAAATTCAAAGAAGCCACCAACATATTATCAAATATAACTTCTCTTAACTCTGGAATGTTAGATTGATCACCGTGAAAAATCATCCTTTTGGATAGTATGGAAATCATTTGTTTAAGAAAATCCAAAAAAGGACTCAATGGAGTTCAAACTATTGTGCAAGACCTCTAATTTTCCCATAAAATTCCAAAGATGAACATCTACACTTTTATCTTACATAGAAGGATTTTTTGTCATCGGGTACTTTGTGTCTGCAACCACATTATAGCGTTAACGTAAATTTGATCTCAAATGCCAATGCATACACTGAATGTCCAACGGATGATAGACAATTATTCTCTCTAAAACAAAAGTGCAAATATTCATCATTGGAATTTAATGCAAAAGGGTGGGTTTGCACAATAGTTTTATCTTCAATGAGTGCTTCTGATTTTTTTAACCCTCAAAGGACCAACATGCATTTTTTGGCTACATGGAAATTTTAGGCAGGTACGTGTGACTAGAGATTTCCATATTTTTGGTCCAAATTTTAATAGAGTATAGAGACAAGGAATATCTTTCATATGCACTAAATTTCATAAAATTTGGAAATATGAGTCAAAAGTGATGTCCTAATATGTTACTTTTTCTTGTAAAGGGGCAGTCTGGTCAAATCAAAAGAAATCACTTTTTTCAAAAACAAAAATTTGAAATTGGTTTTCTAGAGTTATATGTACGTAGAAAGCTTTGAATCACTCTATTTTGACAATGAGTCAAAAGTTATGACAATTTTTTGTTTGTGGGCAGTTATTGGTTCTCTACTCTAAAATAAACTTTGAAGTCTTTTACCTTATTCAACTTTCAATATTTCTTGAAGAAAATAGAATTATAGGATGTAGATTGTTTATAACAACATTGCAACCATTGGGATTGGCATTTTTCAATTCCATAATTAATTTTTTAACAACTTAGTATTTTGAATCTTTCTCACTATTGTCTATATACTAATTTTTCCCTATATGTTGTACATTTCCAAATGATCTGAAATTTTTCAAGCATGTGGCTAACTTGTCTAGGAAAAAGAATCCCAAGAAGCACTACCATTTTGGACATTTTTTCATAGAAAAGTGAGCCTGTGAAGTTCAACTACCATGTTTTTTGCCAGGCCAAAAAATAATTTTAGTGAATTTGAACGCTTAAATCTTGCAATCCGCACGGTGGAAATTTTTGAAATTCTTACCACATATTCTCAAGTCAGCATACTACAAGATTCTACGGTTTTATGTCTCAAAAAAAGTTTTTTCAAAAATTTGGTACTTGTTCTAAAAATGACAATTTTTGAATGTTTCTGGTGAAAACATACTCATGGAACTTTAGGGGTTAAAGTAGATGATTCACACTCTACCAAAAAGGATGATTTCCATAGTGAATAGCCCATTGTCACAGAGCTAACAATATTAATGAGAAGTTGTAAGATAGTTTGCTCTAAAAGTGACTATGCTCTGAAATATAAAGGTACATTTTGCTTTCTTCAATGTACTTGTAGTGTACATTTCAAGAAGTGGTCACCATTAGTGACTACTATGTTTCAACTTCAAAAATTTGTAATTAATTACATGATGGTCCAAAAAATATGAAACAACTTGAGTCAGATGCTAATTCCATTTTTCTTCCTAATAGTTAAAAAAAAATGATTCGAAGAGCTAAGGTTCTTCAAAAGGGCAAGCAGCTCATATATTGACAAGCTCCTGAAATTGCACAGGTTCTAAAATTGCCCACGCTACTCAAATGTACACTTCTTGTACATGATGCTTTTTCATAGCCTTCAGCAATATACAATTTAGTGTTCATTTTAGGGGGTGGGCGATTTTAGAGCCCTATGCCACTTCAACTTTAAAATTTCATAACTAATTCTAGAAAGCTCCAAAAAATATGAAACAACTTGGGTTAGATGCCAATTCCTCTTGTCTTTCAAGGAGAATTTACTGAAAATTATTTCAAGAAGCTTCGCCTCCCCAAAATTCACTTTCAGCTCTTAAATGGGCGATTTTTGGACATGTTACCTTATATGGTCGAGCAGGTTACTTAATCCCTAAAGGACCATTGTCCCTTCGGGGGACAAATGCGTTTTCGGGCAGGTACCTACGGGCTGAAATTTTCTTCTGATTTTCTTAAACTTTTTTTGGAGGTAGAGAATCTGATTAGCTTCACGGGAATATAATTTTTTTCACAATCGGTGCTCGGGAACAAAAGTTATGATGAAGTAAGCCCAAAACAGGGGACGGCGGGCAATAAAAAAAATTTGCAATTTTTTTTTTTTTTTTTTTCAAATATTTTTTTTCTCATAGATTATATTTTTGTCTATCTAGAAAGCTTTGATTCATTTCATTTGGATTTTCTATGAGAAAGTTATGGACATTCTTGTTTTTCGGACAGTTAGAGCATCTTTTTGAAAAAAATAACTTGTAGGATTCATTCTGAATGTAATGTTTCAAATTTTTCAAATTCTTTTTTTTTGCATGGTTTAGTTTACTTGCTAGAACAATCTCATCATTGGGATTAGTGCATTTTAATTCCATCAATAATATATGAATATTTTAGATTTTCCTTCTATCTTGTACCTACTTCTACTTAACAATTTTTTTAATAAGGAAAATTAAGTTTTTTTGAACTTTTTTTTTTGGCTAGATTCTCAACTCAATTCTCCAGTATAAACATTAAAAGCTCAAAACTTTGTAGTGCAAAAAAATAAAGTTAAAAATGTTCAAACTCAAAAAATCTAGTCCCATAATGTGTTGAAAAACTTGTTTTTTTCACTTTAAACGTAGATATCTTGCAATCTGTGTGGTCAAAAATTCTGAAATTTTTTCCACACACTCTCATACTAGTTACGTGTAAGATCCTACGGTTAGTTGTGGAAAAAAAACATTTTTCAAATTTTTTTACCTTTTGCTATAGAAATGACAGTTTTGAGTGTTTTTTGGCAGAAAAAGGGCCTCGGTCCTTCAGGGGTTAATAGAAGCTTCAAATTGAAGAAAAATGAGTTTGAAGATACTCCGTACGTTTTTGTGTCATAAGGAACAAATGGATTTATCTGTTTTGAAATAGAAATCCCGCCACTCTGGCAGGGATCAAATTTTCTGTGTGCGCACAAAATGGGCCCGTGCTAACCGGGCAGAACATTCTGACGTAATCCAATGGGATCCTCATGTTGGCTCCCAGCGCCCCCTTGCCCGAAAGCCAGACCAGGTTCATCCTCACTGCCCTACTCTCGCCACCTTGAACCCTAATTTACGGAAAATCCACGTGGCCCACTTCCTACCCATGCTTTTTAATTAGAGGCCCTGCTTCTATTTTAATTAAATTTTATCCAAAAATTTCCTTTTGGCCCATTTCCTGTGAGATCGGACTCCTTACTACGTTCCCAAAATTGTTACTCCATATATAACATTCTCGAACATAACCCTTGAAGCCGCAATGCATGATTTCAAGTAATTTTTCATTTTGGGGCTGGCCCTCTCCCATGCAATGTTTTTTGGGATTCTTGTGGAAATTTTACCAGAGGTCTGTTTTGCTATTGGTTTGATGTTTGAAAATTTCAAACCAATCCAAGTCGTGGTTAAAACGTTATGCCTGAAAAGGGCATTTTTTAATTTAGTATTTAGTAGTTTCAGGCAGCCTTGATAGATAAGTCCAATTGGGCTAAATTTTTTTTATACATACTCTCAACAAGCTTGTTAACAGGACCCAAAAAGCTAAAAGGCATTGAGCACATGATTTTGACTTACAAGCCTTTGAAATTGGACTTTCCTTCTTCAGGCAATGTTCAAAATTTACAAAGTCCAATTTCAAAGGCTTGTAAATCAAAATCATGTGCTCGTATTTCTTTTAACTTTTGGAGGTTATGTTAACAAGCTTGTTCAGAGTATGTATGAAAATTTTCAACTCAATTGGACCTATCTAATACAACTGCCCAAAATTGCCCAAAACTCAAAAAATGTCCATTTTGAGGCATATTTTTTAATTCCAATTTGGATTTGATCTACAATTTTCTAGGCATCAATCACACCTTTTACTAGTAAATCACATCTTTGGTAAAATTTCACAAGAATCCAAAAATGTAGCACCAGAAAAGGCCTGCCCAAAAGTAGAAAATGGCCTAAAATCATGCATTAGGGTGTTAAGGGTTAACTCCAATGATCCAAGGCATTATGGATTATACTTATTGATCTAAACTATTTACTATGGAATATGACTTTTATAATTTTTTTTCATCAAAAGAATTATGTTATGTATCACGGATAGAGATTATATATCAATGATCAAGTTTGGAAAAAAAAACTATAAATATTATTCAAATCAATTTCAAAATATTTCTCTTTCATAGTTCATAAAAAAATACAATTTATGCTTTTAACATGTGAATTCTTTGTAATTGGCTAAAATATTGTTTTAAATGATTGTACAAAATATTCAAAGATTTGATCATGAAAACCAACATTCAGAATATATTTTGAGTTATACTAGCTATTTTTCTTCAATTCCTATATTAAATCGTTTATTTCAACTATTGAATTTGGTAGTTTTTCTATATTGTATTCCAAATAGAAATTTTATAGATTTTGTCACCAATTTTTTTCCAATGTTTTCAAATTGCAACCAATTTTCTCCCAATTCCACTGGCTAACAATGAACTTATTGTGGCAGCTCTCCTTGAACATTGATAAAAATATCATTAATTTTTCTAATAATAGAATTTTTACACTTCAATAATAATATACACTCTATGTTCATTTTTTCATATAAAGAATTAGACAAAAAAATTGTCCAAAGATGGGCAACAACTACAAAATGTTTGCATTAATTTTTAATAATATACCCAATTATCGTGATAGGCATTTAATGCTGAATATTATATTAAAGTTAACAAATAAAATTTAGCAAATTCTTAGAATAAAAATATTCTTTCAAAATCTATATTTTGTATATTTTTTAATTAAATAAATAAATTTTCTAAATATTTGGCAATTTTTTAGAAATATTTTTTACTACGCATTGTACCAAAATTTAGATACAAAAATTAAAAGATGACATAAATCAATTTAAAAGGTCGTGTTATTAATGAGTTATAAAAAGGATAGTCAAGCCTTGTTTTAGGTTGATTTGTAATGTTTGGTAAAATTTACAATCTAACTAATCTCTATAGGCTCAACCAGACCTCTTCGGGTTTTTTAGAACTCGGCAAGCTCTACTGATTTCATATTTTGAATTTTTTGCATGAAACTTTTATGATCGCTTCTAGTCATCATGTTCTATTAACAAAACTTTCTTGCATGTCATTTTGATAAGTTGTGTAAAAGTTATAAAGTTCTTTCATTTCAATGCCAAAGCAAGGCAAGCTAAAAAAATGTTCTAAAAATGGATTGTTTAATTTCATTTGGTTGGATAGATTGATACCTACCCAAAGACTTTGAACCATTCAATTTCAACTTACAAAATGGAAGTTATGAAGAATTTTATTTGTGTGTAATGAAGGCAAAAAAACAAATAAAGTTGTTAAAATATACAATTTTTTTAAATGTAAATAAAAACAACAACATGGATGCATATTGCTTACTAGGATACTCTCACCATTGGTATTGAAAATTCTCTAATTCTTGTCAAAGTTATTGGCAATTCAGTTTTTTCTTTCTTCTACATTATAAATTTTTAAAGATGAATACAAAAGTTTGTTAAATCAATTTATTTCATGTATTTTGGACCCATTTTGCAACATATTGGTTAAATTGCACAAGTTATAGAATATACGTATGTTTTTCTAAAAATGTTGAAAGATAAACCATTAGACCTTTAGAAAGAGATTCAAAACCTTACTTTTTGAAGTTTAGATACATAAATCTTGCGTAGTGGAATTCAATCTAAAATTTTGGAAGGATGTATATGAACAATTTAACTAAAAGATCCTTTGATTGAATTTATTAATCCCAAAGGACTTTAGGGATTAAACTTTTCTAATTTTTTTCTCTAATATTAGGCAATATAGATAATGAAACATAACAAAATAAACTTTGGTGCAATTTTATTATTTGTGAGTTTATCAAGAATTAAAAATAATTTGAGGTCTTCAAAGGGTCTTTGTTGGCAATGAAGTTTAGATGTTCATATGGACAAAATATATGTCATTAAGGTATTCAATGCTTCATGTACTTGGAGCAAAAATACCAAAATTTGGGACAACAATGGAGAAAGCAATTATTTTTCAAATCTAGTGTATAATATATTGTTGAAATTTTTTAAAAACACGTTCTATTGGGGTAAAAATATGCCTCTTAATTCAAAAAAATAAATGAAGCTTCCAAATTTGTTGGTAATGTTTAACCCCTAGAGGATCAGGCATTCAATTTTGAACAATAGATGAATACAAACACATTCTAAGTCTGTACATAGAAATGTGTTTTTTCACCCATCAATTTTTTGAAGATTCGTGTATTAGTTCTTCAACGTTTGTATGATATAGATCCTAAAAACTTTGCTTTACAAATATTCTATAATTCAATAGGGACTTAGCATTTTGAATTTCAAAGAAAAAATTCTTGTGAAAAGCACAAGTATTTAATCTACAATTGATTGTAGAAGGAGTTTTTAATTTTTGGCTTCAAGTTTTATTGAAAAATATGGGTTTGTGTAGTTGATTAAACTGTATAGATACAATCTACGGATCATGTTTTGCAGCTATCAAAATACGAAGTATACTGAGAAAATCTGAAAATTTCACTATAGATATATAATTTAGTGTATAACATCATGGTATAAACCAAAGTTGCAGTGTCATTCTATAAATCAACAAGACCATGGTTATAAGTCAAAAATTCATATTTCTATAAAATATTGCATTTAAGATTTTTTCAAAAAAATTAATTAGATTGGAAAGTGCAGTGGATAAGCTTTATTTCATTAGTAGGACTCAAATTCAAAAATTTCACTTTTGTGGCTAAAAATATCAAAAGTGAAATTAAAAAATGGCCCAAATTCACTACAAAAGTGATCCATGAATGAATCCTTCAATGCCAACAAGGGCATTTTTTGTCCACATAATCCTTCTAGTAAGAAAGAAATACAACTATTCATCCTTGGAATTTTGTTTTTGAAGAGGGGAGATGTTCTACAATAGTTTGACTACCAATAAGCGCTTTTGCAAATTTTTAAGCAAATGATTTATACGGTAACCAAAGGGATGATTTCCACAATCACTAGTCCATCCTTTAAAAGTCAAATATCTTCTTCCTCTTCTTTAAAAAAGTCAATACACTAGACGAAAACTGCGTTGGAATTGAGGAAAACACGTGGGATTGGTTTTGTTGAGTTCCTAGTTTGTAACGCTGATTTTTGCGTTCAAACGCGTTTCTACGTTGCAATTCCAACGCAGAAACGCATTGGAATGCAAAAATCAACGTTACAAACTAGGAACTCAACAAAATCAATCCCACGTGTTTTCCTAGGTTCCAACGTAGTTTTCTTCTAGTGATAAGATCACAATGAAAGACTTTGCAATACTATTCACTGCAAATGACCTTCCAAATAAACAAAATGCATGAAAAAACTTTTTTTCCATCCTCTAGTCTCAATTGAAGTCATCCATTGGATACGGTCGGGGTGAATTGATCCCCTTGCTTGTCCCCCCAAGTCATTCTAGAGGTGCATGTAAAATAAAAGCCCCACTATTTTATGCTTGATTGATTTATCTTGTACAACTCTCCAGCTAGTACAACCTTTGATTGCAAGTATAAATTCAAAATTTGCAAATTTTATCATGCATGGCAAATAAAAAATTTCAGCATTTTTCTTTGGGGACAAGTGAGGGGGGTAGTTCACCTTGACCCTCAGACACTTAAGGTAGGTCCTACCTATCTCCACCATTCCACTTTTGGTCCCATTTTCACCATAGAACTCATCCAAGTCCATTTACTTTTCTAACAAAATCAGAGCCTTGATGCCAACAAGTATAATGTGTCAATCCTTTATTGGTGGATACTTAAAAACATAGAATGGTTGGTTATAGGTTGTTTGTAGGACATTTATGATTCCAATCATGGGCAATTTTGTAATTTCAAGGCAGATCACTTCAGAAATTCCTAGAAATTACAATTTTAATCGAAAAATTGTACTTCCACTTGGGTTTGATTCGTGAAACAAGTGCACGCCTTTGAAAAATATGTGCCCATCCTACTTTCGGCCCCAAGATATTCATATTGCAAATCAGGGTGGTAATAGGCTTGTCTACCTTGGTACAGAGTTAAATTCACCATTCCATTCTTCTAAGAGCTCCACGTAAGCCTATGTATAAATTTCTTCGCCTTCCAACTGGTTCCCATGTTACGACGGCATGCAAACTGACATTGTGATGCGAGCATGACTTGGAACAGCGTCACGACACTATCCTTGAAATCCGACCCCTCGTCAACGAATGTCATCCTTCCTTCATCCGTCCTTTCCACCAACTCTCATCCAAAAATATCCTTTTCAATCAGCTCCAAGTCTCCCTCCGCCCTTCGATGAAACCTCGAGCCAAATCGGACGGCGAAAATCGGGGAGGGTCTGCTATCTCATCGGGAACATGGGAACAACGTGGTGGGGTCTGCCAGAGACCTGGCCGGGCAGACCTGCCACGGTAATAAGCTCGGGCAGAGACTGACCTCAGTACCTCACCTAAAACCAACGGTCATAGACGCTTGACAGTAATAGGTCTCGTCCTTTCGTCCCTTCCGTCTCCTTCCTCTCGAAGTTCTCAAATTGTCGTGTGCGCGAGACCGAATGCGTGATCTCTTTTGTTTGTTCTGCAATTGTTGTTGTTATCCCGAGGCTTTGATCGAGCTTTGACGAAGCTTTGACGAAGCTTTGATTTCTCTTTGATAGAGCTGTCTTGGTTGCTGTGATTTGCTTTGGTGGGTTTGCTTAATTTGATTGCAGAGTGGGAGGTGGTGTTAGAGAGTTGCGGGAGCGATCATGGCGTTGAAGTTGGGAGACACTGCGCCTCAGTTCACAGCCGATTCCACTCACGGCGAACTCGACTTCCATTCTTACATTGACGGTTCTTGGGCGATTCTGTTCTCTCATCCGAACGATTTCACTCCTGTGTGCACCACCGAGCTTGGCGCTGTGGGGAAGTTTCTCCCGGACTTCGAGAAGCGCGGAGTGAAGGTGATTGCGCTTTCGTGCAACGATGTGGAGTCACACAAGGGTTGGATTGCGGATATCGAGAGCTTCACCCCGGGGGTGAAAGTGGGCTACCCGATCGTGGCCGACCCGACGCGCGAGCTCGCGGTGAAGTTCGGCATGCTGGACCCGGAGGAAATTGACGCCAAGGGGATCCCGTTGACGGCGAGGGCGGTGTACATCTTCGGCCCGGACAAGAAGCTGAAGCTGTCGATCTTGTACCCGGCCACCACGGGACGGAACTTCAATGAGGTGCTGCGTGTGATTGACTCGCTTCAGCTTACCGCCAATTACAGTGTGGCGACTCCGGTCAACTGGAACCAGGGCGATAAATGCATGGTTGTGCCCTCGCTCTCCAACGACGCCGCGACCAAGAAATTTCCCAAGGGTTTTGAGACCGTGGAAGTGCCGTCGGGCAAGAGCTACATTCGCCTCACTCCTCAGCCTAACCTGAACTGAGGCTTTGGGTATCTCTTCGTATTGGATTGGTGAAACAGGGGAGATAGTTGCAATGGTATCCATGGATGCACTGGAGGATTCGTCTTTCTTGTAGTCCTTGGAATTTTGTCGATACTGTAAAGGGGTCAATCGTTATCCGGTTGCTTACGGTCTTTGTGACACTTACACGGGTGTTCCTCTGAACTGTCTTTTCTCTCTCCACATTTGCTATGTGTAAATGTACAGAATGTGTTTTCTGTACAACTTCAGTGCAATTCAGTTGATGTTTTGTACTTTCTGTTCTTTTTGTCTGTGCGAGCATCTCCGCTGTTCTTAGGATTAGTATTCTTTGGATTGCCGTTCTGCTGGTATCGTCTTAATTGTGTTGCGATTCTTATGTTTTCCATCAATCTTAATTCATTATTGGTGTTGTTTGATTATGTCCTTCAACAGGGCAACTGTTACTGCATATTGCACTTTCCTTGGAAGTTGACAGGGAAGGGAAGGTTTGTGGGAAATGGTCTTATCACTTCACATTGGAGAAGCATGACTTGTTGAATTGCAATTGTTGCTGCGTATTAGCAATTACATTCGGATCTCCCAGTGGTTTTATCATAGAAATTGCGCTGTATGTTTGAATCTGCAGTTTTGCCTGAGTTAAAATTTAATCTCCCATTGGTGCATAGGAGCTTGTGCATCCTTGTGTCATGAGTTTAGATTAGAGTTGAAGGGCTTCACTCCATTTGTTTTGGGTTTGTTTGTTTGTTTTTGTATTTTCATTTGGGTTTCTAAAATCAGAACATTTGGTGTTTAGCGTAATTAGGAGGTTTGCAAAATGGAGCTTCTAGTGTGGACAACTGCACTCCACCCTCTCTTATGAAAGCCTTTGTTTCCATGTCATGAATATCCTCACATTCTGTGCATGTTGTGAACGCAGGATTGCTGTTGAGAGAATTGAATTTCAATCTAGTCAGAGTCATAGCAAATGCATTTTTCATATCTGAAATAGTTTAATTTATTCAGTCAATCAGCTTCTCTTTAGGTCACGATTAGGGCAAATTTCAATACAATTGGCCGAACCTTTTTAAATGACAAGAAAACAAATCAGAGTTCTTCATGGAAGTGTGCAATGGTTGCAAGAGTAGAATTGGTAATGTTTGTTGGCAAAATTTTTGGAGACTTGTGAAAAGTGGAGGACTTAAGTTTTGAACTTTTGGAAAATTAGTTTTAATGTTATACAGTTCTGGTACCCTCCAAGAAGTCTTGTAATTGCACTATCAATTTTTTTCTTTTTGACTCCATTTTAAGAATATCCTATTAAAACTATCCTACTAAATCTATTGTTTTATTGAACCTTAACCAACAAATTTCAATGTCCAAAAATAGGAACTCTATTTCTGGCAAATTATTTTATTTATTTTTCATGATTTTACATAATAATTATTTAAAAAATATATGTTATGATTTTTTAAAGATTTGATTGCATATGTATCTAGGAAACAACATTGTTCACATTTTTCATGTTACAAAGATTCACTCTATGTAGGTAAAATTTTCTTCTTCGTGACTTTTATGTAAATTGCAATTTTTTTTCATTCATGTTCAAGGCAAAAGAAAACGAGCTCATGTATTTAAAAAAAATTTGAACAAGTGTTGTCAAATAGGATAACATTAGAGAGCTATAGCACTATACGAGCCTACTATAATATGAATTTTACATTATGTCTTGCTCACTAGCAACTACTTTGCAACAAAGTAATACATCCACTATAATTGAGTACTACCATCTTGAGTTGCTATTACAATTTCTATTCAATTTGGCATTGTAGAAATTAACTTTTGGATACTTTCTTGATGTATATCCTCCCATGCCAAATTCATTGAAGCCAATTTGGTCTTTGTCATAGGATCTACATCTTTTTTGCACTTGATCTTTGACTTACTTCTATACATTCTCTATAGGATTCCCAAAGAACTTGTTGGCTATTCAATGAATTTTACATTATGAGTCATGGTGCAAAGTTTACTAACACTATTTAGAACTTTGCAAAATTTGCTCATAGAACTCCTAGCAACATTACATACACAATACCCTCGAGAAACATCAATCTTTTCTCATTGAATTTCTAGACTCTGTATACAAGCAACATTCACTAGAAGCATACATGCAATAATGTTGATCTTTGAACTCCAAAGTTGGTTAAAATCCACTACTTTTGATCTCCTACAATGAAATCTTCAAGAGTAGCATTGTACCTTTCAATTGAGTGAGCTTAGTATCTCCAAAATCATCCACTTGTCACAAAGAGATATTTCTAAAAAGTAGAATGAGTCACAAGACTCATCGTATCCAAGGCAAAAAAATTAAATCAAATATCTAAATTTACCAACCATAAATATGTTCTATAATCAAACTACTTGAGGTGAGAACCAAAGATGGGATTGCAAGACTTCTTAAGAGGGTACTATACTTTAACTTTTTGGTTGCTTTTAATTTGACAACAAGGCTAATATAAGAGGTTATTTTATTATGATACAATGATTTTGTAGCTAAGTTTGTCAATTAACTATAATATGATTAGTCTTTGTTATGCCAATTGGCATAAGAATACAAAAATAACGATCAAATATTAGATAAAACTAAATTCAGTTACCATGACCCTACTAATAAAGCTAACTTAGTCTAATTCTTGAATTATGCAAATTTGTTAAATGTGCTAATATGGTAATTCATAGTAGTTCAAATAGTTATATAGTGTAGTCTAATTTATTTTTATACTATCTCAAATATTGTACTTTTCATCCATAGTCCATTGACTTTCATCCAATTTCATCCAATGGTTTAAACTAATTTGATTACATTCATCTAAATTCATCTAAATTAGTGCAAGGGGGACTTGCACTAGTTGAACTAATTGGTATAATAATTTGGTGATTCTACAAACTTAACCTATAATAAACACTATAACCTAAAGTAATTAGTTTAAGCTTCAACACTAGGTAGAATGAATATTATGCCATAGTTTTGGAAGACAAACAATTGCAATCAATAATAAAGATGAGAAGCTTTCTTTCAAGAGACAAAAAAAACTTTGATATTTATAGTAGATTATAAATGGAAAAATGAAGAATTAAATGTTAACATTATTAGAATTTAACATTTTAATGTTAACATTTTATTTGATGGTGGAATTAGAAAGTTTTTTTAATATGATCACAAATCATTTGAATTTTAAATTAGAATGCATAAAAACAAATTATATATTTCAATTTCAATCGGATGTAACAATTACAAAAGGTCAATTGAATATGTCACTCATACTTGATATGGAATCTTCTACTTTCAATATTAATAACGTACCAAAAATGAGCATTCTAATGTCCCCAAAAGGAATGATGCACAAAAAGAAAATCATGAACTTTAAAAAATTCAAATTAGAAATTGGACAAGGCATGTAATTACTATGAATTTTCAAAATGAAAGCTCCCTAGGCCTTAAAAACTGTCACATAGCTTGGTCATAAAACCAGAATCTAGATAATCAACAATCAACCAATCACAATTAAGTAAGGGTTAATCCTTTAGCATTGGAAGCAAGCAACTTCAATAACTATTAAATTAGCAGGCACAACAGAGGGCTGTAGACGGATTTATTTGTTGGCCATTCTGACAACTCAGTTTTTCACTTCCCAATATAGTTGGTTCCTAAATTCTTGAAGAGTTCCTCCAATTGCAAGCTCATTATTTGTGAAAGCACTTGGAAAATATTAAGCACTGCAATTGTGGTGCACTTCCAGAGTATATTAGCAATATATACAATAGCAATATATTAGTCTCCAGAGTATATTTCACATGGCGTTGGGGATAATTACAATACCAATGTAACAAGGACATATCCTGATAAGGCCTCTAGAAAGTCTCGGCCTCTGAATGAATGTCAGACTACATCAAATCCAAGGCATTGTGATAAGCTAAGAGCTTGTGCAATATAAGTTCTGAAAACTTCAGTGCACTTGGTACTTACGATGCACCTTTTGCAGCGTCTGGCACATTGGCACCTTCTTGGGCAAGTGTTTGATATACAGCTGAAAAATCTTGGTCACCCAAACCCATGCCTCGGGCTCTCTTGTACACCTGCATCAAACGCAAGCATGCGGTCATTGCTCTGAGCAAGCGAATTTTGTGTATAGATAAGAGACGCTGCGTGAAATGTACACGAACATTCATCTCAAGAGGTGATTCTGGGTGCACATACCTTAATGCTCGAGACCTTGAGAGGGTCAAGAGTATTAGCGGACATGATGCTAAGCCATTCTACTCAATCAGAAATGTCCAAATCTGTATTTTTCGTTGATCCAAGGGCTCAGAATGAGATTATAATCCTAGTTTGACTGGCCAACAAGTCGACAAAGTTATTTTGAACATTAGATTTGACATTTATACCCAAAACGATAAGATCCGTTTAATGTCACAGCATAGGCACCTAGAATGCACGTGATAAAATGGATTCTTACAACATTGTGACAATCATTACACGTCAAAGTGACACCAAAATAAGTTTTTGGGGTACCAGAATCAAGAAAGTGGAACTTGTCAAATCCCTTACTTTGACATTTGTGTGAAACGTCTTGTGACAAAAAAAAGTGAGGTGGACAGAGTGAATTTGAATTTAGTAAATCTATTCCCTAAGGTTTGCTGAGAGAACAAAGGAAGTGATATTAGAGAAGGCGATATTAAAAAGGCTTGGTTGTAACCACGAGGCAAAGAGAATGATGGGTAGGTTCTTCACCTCATTGGCTGCAGCAGCAACAGGCATTGACTGAGCTGCTTCATCGCCCAATGCCAGAGCGAGCCGCATATCCTTCTGTTGATGTTTCAGAGCAAATGCTGTTGGGAACTTCCCCTCAATCATAGATGGTCCCTTCAACTTGAACAATGGATTTCCTGTTGCCCCTAGCTCCTGCATCCACAAAGAAAGACAGGACCATCGCACTTGTCAGAACAATCCATCCCATACTCAAAAGTCTTTATATCTTACCACCTGGGCTCCCACTTTTTCATTTATGGCAGGTCTGAAAGTGTGACAAATGTGCTGCAGTCAATGATAATGTGGAAAATGAGCAGGTATGTTCTAGAACGCCATTTTAGATATACACATATGCATGCAGTCTACACTATTATATCCAAGCATAAATGAATTATTTACTTTAACAACGCTCAAGTTTGTGTCTGAGTTTTCTAGCAGATTAGTTTTTAGGCAGCATAGAGTCTACCCCTCAAAGGGGTATATCATTATTGTGTCACTCTCACTGTCCATAGGATGTTGATACGGAACCCTAAACTAAAAGTTTTTTTTAAGGTGCGTCAACCTCAAAGAAAAGGTCAAAAAGATTTCTCTCTGTCATTTATTGAGGGTCATAGTAAAGAGTGTTCAGTGACCACGTATCAAAGCAGATTAGAGTTCACAAAGTTGCATGCAATAAGTGACTTTGAGAAGAGTGATATTACTTGCCAGTACTTCCAGGAGAGTTTGTTGACTCAACCCTGCCTTGTCTGCCACTGCAAGACCTTCTGAGAAAGCTGCCATCATGCTGCGATCCGAAGACTACAATCTTAGAATACACTTTCGAAATATTTATTGAAATACCTAAAGAGTTGTCAAAATACAACAATTGTCTCTAAAATAACATAAATAGTTTCCACAAAAATCTAGTGAATGCGAGGTCAAGGAATGTGGTTTTGAAAAGCACCTGCCCATTATCATGTTGACGACCAATTTCATTTTGGCACCACCACCTACATCATTCAGGTAGAACGATTTCTTCCCCATTGCATCGAAGGCTGGGCTCACCTTTTCAAAGAGAGACTGCAAGACACGACAGGCACATGATCACAAGGCTCAACGGGTGACTTGCAACTCGAGGATTGACTCAGAACATTCTTAAGAATCAGATCCTCACACCTGGGGTCCACCTACTAGTACAGGGAGAATCAAGTTATCCAAGATTCAATAATCTTACGACACTTGCTTTCTTTGATGGACTTCTACCACTAAGTTGATTTAACATTTGAAAGCAAACTTCGTGGCTCATGATTCATAAAGTCATTATGATTCAAGAGTAGCAATCTTAAAACACATGTCTAGGGGCGACATGACTATTGACATTACTAGTTCTCACATCATTTTACCAATCTATTTATCTTTAGTGCTAAAATGGAAAGTGTACAGATCCGACACTACTCAAGATGTTATGACTTGTTAGCAACCAGCTTTCTGACGTTCTAGGTTAATACGTTGATACATGGTTACAGATCCTTAGAACCCAACTGGCATAAAGTGGATGCTCTGTGCACCTTACTGCCAGCAGCGAGGATAATTAGAGTGGCCATCTCTGCGGGTTGTTTGCTACCGGACACTGGCCCCTCCAAAAACTCTCCACCTTTGGCTGCAATAGCCTGTAAAGAGGACACACAAATCAACTTCGTCCCAAAAAAATCCCAGGCGATTCTCAATATAGGCGAGACCGAGAACCTGTTAATCCCCAAAGGATCAAGGATTCATGATCTCAAAATGATCAATTTGATCGATCATAAAGTATAATTCAGATGAGGTAAAAATTTCATACCACAAGAACCAATGAAGAACATGTGTTGGTCAAAAAGTGTTGGTCAAAAAGTAAATGAAATTCTACAAAGATAAAGTCCCCATAATACTTACTCAAAACTGGAGAAAAAACATGAGGTTCACTTTTTTGTGCTTCTCGGTCCTTTGAAGATTAGATACAGACATGTTCATGTTGAAACAAACTCAGTGACTTTCTAGAGAGCATCAGATAATATGAGAATATAGCATCAGATAATTTTGCCAGGATCTTTCGAAAATCAGCAAATGAGGAGGAGAAAGTGTAAAACCCAGACCTCGGCAATTTTCAGTGATGTCGCCGAATCAACTGTGGACATGTCCACATATCCTTTGCCAGGAGTGATCCCTTCCACCACTCCACCAGGGCCCAGTGCTACCTGAAGATTAAACCACGACATCGGCTTCATCAGCACAACTAGTTGCTCTACACGAAGGATAACAAGGTCATGCCAAGCAAAAGGACGAATGGCAACCATCCACAAATGTATTGTCTAGCCGGTATCCTTAGAGGAGCAAAGGCCTCAAGAAAATAAAAAGCTCTAAATGTCAATCAAGCCCTGAATGTAAAAGGATTATAGATTCTTCTGGCGCTAGCTCAGAGATGCACCAGGCAATTCAAAGATTGCTACTTGAAATCAGGTTTAACCCCTAAAGTCCCTGTCTTGCTTTCGCGAAGTCAAAAAACGTTTCCGAGTGCAACTTCACCTTAGAAATTTTGTACTATTTTATACTTTTATTTTATTTTTCACTACTTGAAGCCACATGTTTTTTCATAAGTAAGCAGATCTTCAAATGACTTTGGGCAAGCATGTGGTTTAAACAAAATAATATCAATTAAATCACAAATTTTGCATCAAATGAAAGAAAAAACAATACCACATTTGATAACTGGTAAATCCAAGTTAAATTTCACCATTAAAATCTAAAGTTTGACATGTAGAGATTGCAATTGCAATGAGATTGTGTAAGAAATTAAATTGATAAAATGAAGAAAAACTTGACCTGATAAGCTTTATTCTCAAAACGTGAATCTGTGCCAAAACTTGAATCAGTGCAATAAGACCATTGATGAAATAGTTACGAACTTTGAGCCCAAATTTCTTTTGCAGTTCAGAGCTTTTGAGGGCTTAACCACAAGATATCTCGAAGCACAATCAACAGCAACATACCTTAAAATCTTTCAATAGATTTTTTCCGACTAGATTTATGAAAGACCAGCCTACTAACATTGATTGAATTCAAACACTATATAGAAAACACTTCAAGGGCAGCATTTTTAGCATTGACCGGCCTACCGAAAGTGCAACAGAGGGTTCAGCCAGCATGGCGATGGTGATGGGACACCTCGCAACCACATCTGCTGGCGAGCTACCGATCAAAGCGCCCTCTTTCGCAAGCTCCTCACACTGAAACCACAAAGACATTCAGCGATGGATTAAAATTTGAATCAACCGCTGCGGAACCAAGGATTCATGGTTCAAAAATGACCAGTTCAATTGATCATATTGTGAAAAACATAGTTCAGATTGAGCCAAAATTCATATCACCAGAATCAATGAAGAACATCGCATTTGCTGATCAAGAAATAATAATACATAGATCTGAATTAGAACAAAGAAAGTCTCAAAACTACTAATCACTCAGTATTGCATCAGTACAGTCTATGACATGCTCAGTATTGGCCTCAGGAAAAATATGACCTACTCAAAACTGCTAATAAAAACATAAGACTCAATTTAAGTCTCTTCATCCCGTAGAGGTTAATAAATCGTCAAAAATAATAAATATCAGCAAAAATTTCTCATCTGTCAGTTTAATTCTGCGAATTATTCGTTTTGCAATAGATCTACAAGACTGAAGAATGCCCCAGCATGCCTCCAAGAAGTTCATACTAAAGAAAAGATCGATTCTTGAAATCAAACATTGATCGGAGAATGGATCCATCGGACTTAAAGATTTTTTCAAAAATTCCACGAGCTGTACTCTCACTCGCGCTTTTCACACACACAATGCAAGCAATTGACGTTCAAACCGAAAAATCAAACAACGAAGCGAGGAAACGCGCGAACCTTGCCAGGACTCCGGTTCCACACCGTCACCTTAAATCCCTTCTTCAAAAGGTTGCGCACCATCGCCATTCCCATGGTTCCCAAGCCTAAGAAACCTACATCCATTCCGTCGCTTCCCATCCCAACGACGTCAAAAACCCCTGGAAAATTCACCACAAAATTCCTCCAAAATTCCGGGAAAAAATACTACAATCCTCTTCAGTTTCCTTCCAAATGAAAACCACAAAGCAGGGAGATGGAGTTCATGCGAGAAAGTGTGGGGAACAGGAATGAGAACATAGTTCCCGGTAAAAGAGGAAAATGGGGAACTCTAAGGAGTGTGCCACGTGGCCCTAACTTTACACTTGGGGGGACTGTCAGTTGCGGCGTCACCTTTTGATATGCTTTATATGATGACCACCAATTGGTATTCGACTCACACAACGGCTCCAACGAGACACTTTCGATTTCATGCAGCTTTTTTTTCTCATTGGCCACGTATCATTCTTTTACAAAATCCGACTTTGGTACATTTAAAGGTAGTTTAATTCATAAAGATTCTTATCAATGTACATTTTGGCAAAATAAATGATGATATGAAAAGAATCTAAAAATTAATTCTTCCCTTTTTTTTTCTACCATCTCTACACAAAATAGTGCAATTAGATTGCCTTGTCAACTAGGTTGCCTTACTTCAGATAAATTCTTCATGGATTAATGTTTGTTCACATGGAAGTGCATGTTAACTCTTTGAACCAGGCCTCGAAT
Organism: Neckera pumila; assembly: GCA_963969595.1. Lineage (NCBI taxonomy): Eukaryota > Viridiplantae > Streptophyta > Bryopsida > Hypnales > Neckeraceae > Neckera > Neckera pumila. The sequence continues at coordinate 20,887,570 of OZ018414.1, forward strand.
TGTTGCACTAGTCTATGCCATATACATGGCTCTAGATTATATGCATCATTGTAGTAGGATTGAATGCATCAATAGTAGTGATTATGTATATTGTGTTGACTATTGAGAAATTAGTGTGGGATTTCATTATTTTGTACATAAATTCATTCAAAAATTTGCATGATAATTTTGAAGCATTGAGTGACCATGCAAATCACAAAATTGAAGAATTATAGACAAAAGTTTTTTTTCCATTGTACTTGGATGCACTTCATCCATTTCATTAGCTCTCATAGTAAGCTCTTGAAAACATTGATAATCCACTTAGAGGATGCTGAATCACTTTGGAATTAAGTCTAATGAAAAATTCTTTTCAATTTAACAAATGAGTAAATTTAATCGGTTTATTGATTCAAAGTAGGTCATTACAAAATTAACCCTTTAGTGACGGGTCAACCACATTTTGGTAGATTTATGGACTCTATGGTCAAAATACACCTAATTTGTAAAACCCCAAAGAGGAACAGAGTTAGAGCATCTTTAGATGCTCACTCTAAACCAAATTGTTTGGCAAGGCATGCAATAATGTGTGAGCTATGCTAGTTTGAATGAATCTGTGTTGGCTAAAGAAATGTACAAATAAGCTTCAATTTAGGCAAATTTTTATCAAAATACACGAGCCATGAAGGCAACAATGTTGCTTGGCAAACCCACCCCCATCTAATCCATGAAATCCAAAGATGTACATGGATTAGCTAAGGTAGGAGGGCCAAAAACTACCCATCTAAGAGTTGAAATTGAATTTTGGGGAGGTAAAAAGTTTTGAATTATATTTTGTTAAAATTTCCTTGAAAAACAAGTAGAGTTGGCATCTAATCCAAGTTATTTCATATTTTTGGAACTTTATGGAATTAATTATGAATTTTTGAAGTTGAAACGGCAAAGGTTTAAAAACCATGAAATGTACATTTTTTGTACATTCTTGTGAAGATGAAAAAACAACATGTACAAGTAATGTATATTTGAGGAGTGGAGTGTTTTAGAGTGTGAGAGAATTTTGAGTCACCTACTTTAGAGACACTTTTTGCTTAATTGTAGTAGATTCAATTTTCACTTCAATCTTTGAGCCATTCTCATGTCTAAATGAAAGCTTTGATCACCTTCATTCTTGTGGCAATACATTGCCAAGGCCTTGTAGCCTCAATTTCTATGGTCCGATCATATTTATCTGGCTCAAAGCTCATTCCAAAATAACTTTTTAGAAGTACATATTGAAAAAATGGCTCGCCCTCCAAATCAACCACGGTCACTAAAAGGATAATGTTGTAACTCATTTTTAGTTTTATTAATTTATAAATGACAAGATGAATATGAAAATAGATTATTCAGGTTTACATGCTAAGAAATATGCATTAGAAATATTTATTATGAATAACTATGGGAATAGAAGAAAAAATTATGGGATTGTAAAAGTTTTGAATTCATATATACATTGTACAACACATTTGAAACACTCATATCTTAGTTGATACTGGTCATTTTACATGATTCAAAATGAAAATGAATGTATAAAATATAATCACTTTTTGTTTAATTCAAGAGTTTTGAAATCAATATTGTTACAGAAATTAAATTTTTAGATTCAAATAGCTTAATTGTCAAATTTAGCAATTCACCATAGTTGAAGGCACCTTTTTTAAGGAAAAAATATTTTTGTTATATTAGCAACTGAAAATTATTAATTTAAAAATAAAATATAATTAGATAGACATATAATTACTATAAATTTTCAAAGTAGAAGCTCCCAGGGCCATATAGCTTGAAACTGACACGTAGCTTGGTTATAAACCTAAATCTTGAAAATCAATATTCAACCAATCGCAATTATGAGAATAGATTAATAGCACTTTGGGGGACACTTTCAATAGAAGTCTATTTATTAGGAATGGATACAACTGTATGAGGACAAATTTAGGTGTTTTCACCTTAAAACATTATGTTACGGAATATAAGATAGGACTATTAATCCAATGATTTCACTCACCCAATTCCAACATCTATTGGACCCTCCCATTTGCCTCAGTCACCCATCCAATACTACAATCTTAGCAACCCTTTAGCATCATGACAATGCACTCGGAGGCTAGGACACGTCAGTATGTGGCTTAGCATGGGTGTACCCACACTATACCAATTTTGTCTCAAAAAACTTTGAAAAATCACAATAAATTCATTTCTTGTCAAGATGTCTTGACTCTACTTGCAAATGACTTCTATCAAACTTCTCAATCTCTGAAAAATATATGATTTGACAAATAGCTTTTCCAAGGTACCGTAACTAGAGAACAAATCTGCTTGGTAATAGGCAGCTACAGTATTACACTGAATTCCATATAATCACATAGTTTCGGATGGAATCGTGTTGCGATTTCGGAGCTGGTGCGCCATCAAGACTGTGAGTGGAATTTGCATTCTCCTGGTGTGTTTTTGTGGCAAATTTGAGTCAATTTGATGTTGTGGCGAGTAATTTAGGGTTTTGATTTTGGAGGTGTGAGAGACGACCTAGCTGATGGCTTCTTTGCTTTGCTTTGCTTTCTCGCAATCTTAGATCCGTCTGTTTCTGTGAGGTGGTTACTATGCGGAAGAGATGGAGCGCTTGGTAAAGAAATTTGAGCAAAGGTACCGTCGCGCTTTGGATCTTCACAACGTGTGGGAGGATCTACAGACATGACTTCTGAAACAGTTCGAGAATGCTGGTGCTATTCTCGAGAGATTGCCGGTACTGTATTTCTATTTCTTTTTCTGGTGTGTTTTTATTTGTATTTTCGATTGCCCCAGTGGTTTCGTCTCGGTAAAAACAGAATAAAATTATCATTTGAGAATTTGTTTCGAATATAAAATTTTCAGTTGATATTCACAATGGATCAAGCAGAAACAATGCTGTGAGGCATGCATTGTTTTAGAATGTCGACCACTAGGTCAGATCGATTCTCAGCTATTTTGTCCTGGCAAGACCAAAGAGTTTAGTTTTTTTTGTGTTTCGAAGTTATGAATTTTTTTGAGGAAATCCATATCACACTTCGGTTTAGGGTTTAGAGATTAGGCCATTTGTGACATTCTTTAATCGCAACTGGGGAGGACAGACTTGTGTGAAACTTTATGTTGAAAACTTGTACGTGAAAGACATTTTAAAGCCTAGTATGAGAAAGCTGTTAAGTGTTGGTTTCAGGTGCTCCTGGAAGCAAAGAATTATGGCATCATGGAGAAAATGACATCCGTCGTTCAAGCCTTGCCAGCAATGCAGATTGAACAACTAGAACTCACATTGCGCTCGATGCATTCCACTATGTGAGAAAATTGAGCTTTGCCTGCTTGTGAACCTCACAGATGTCTGGTTCAACTAGACCAGACCTAAAATCGTCAGGATATAGTATAATCTAGCATTGAAGCAAACTCTCTATTTATTGAATTAGCCAGAAACCAAGAGCTATTTGTTATGCATGTCATTGTTGCGCTTTTCTTATCTTTGAGACGAATTTTTATATTTTTGTCGAGCGAATGTCTCAGTGCTGAGCTGGAGAAGATGGTAAAGTCATTTGAGAAGCTATGGCGAGATGGAATGGGGCTACTGAAAGCTGAGAAGATAACAACACAACAATCTGAGCAAAGGGTTGGGCCAAGACCGAGTTTGAAGGATTGCATTCAAGGCCTTCATGATCTTTACATAATGCATCGAGACGAGTAAGTCTTTTGTGATTTCTGGCATCCGTTTCTTCATGCACCACATGAAGCAAGCAAATAGTCTATCTATAGAAATTTGCAGAATGCATAACCATGAGACTCACCAATGAGTGGTATTTGTACACTTAGGCATAAGTTGAAGCTTGCAATTATATCATCACTGTCATACGAATCCAGGTAACATTTCTTTTCCTCTTTCTTACCAGTATTGGAAATATTTCTTCTTTCCTTGCAATTGTGTGAATTGTTTGGATTAACCAATTTTACGCAACTGAATGAATAATTACTGCGTTCTTGTTACAATTTGCAGTGTCTAATCAATGTCTTCTCTGCGCAATAGGGGAGACAATGTTTGCTCTTTGCAAGCAGTGCTTCAAGACCAACCAAATCTGCCTCCGGATGCAGGTTTGTCATTGCATTCATCCTCCAGCACTTGCCTCGAATATTTGCTCGCTTGCAGTTAGCCCGCTTGCATCAACCTGTACACTTGGGTTTTTGAGGTTTAATTTCTGTATGTGTGACGCACTTACGTCTATTCTCTTGTCCTTCGTTCATCAGCTTAAACAGTCACTACCTCTAATGACAACAAACTGTTTTGCACTTGCGACAGTAAAACGCATTTTTGAAGTCATTGCTGCTGGTGATGTTTGGTGATTGAGACACAAGCCCCCGATCCATATATCCATCTTGTACTGCCGTGGGCCCAATTCAGTTACATACCACATACCACACATGTAGTACCGTATCCAGTACCACGTTATCATGGCAATTTTTAAATTGGGAATGACTGACAAAAATCCACTTCCGTCCAGATCGACATGAAAGAGAATCAGCAGAGAATCGAACATGACTTTAGACTTTGGAAAAAGCTTGATAGAATCTGCGAGTTTTGTTTCTTGAACATCGTCAGAGGTTTCGCACTCAGACACTATTAGATTGCGACAAATCGAAGATTGCACAGCTGCCCACTGCACAGCGTTGGATTGATAATTTAAGAAGAGGCTTGCTAAGCCTGGTTACAGATGATTGAGTAGCATTTATGATAGACTTGTAGTGGCCAAAATTGGATGAGACACGAAGTGGTTCGTGTAATAGATTGTGACTCGCATTTATCGCAGATTCTAACGAGCACGCTTAGCTTGTGGACAAAAAATTGTCCACAAGTGGCCAAATACACCAGAATCAAGTGGCCAGACTACTTCGATTACCAACACGTTATTTATTCTAGCTCGATTTTCAGGAAAGTCCTCGAACAAACTGCCTCTCAAGTAGCTTCTGTCAATGCAAAGCCTCCTCCGTTCGATCCTCAGAGCCAAGCAGCTTACATTTCAATTGGTTTGACACCACATGTCCACACCTTCAAATCAACAAACACAATCACACTTCCATAGAAAGTACCAGTGTGGTATGTCTCGTTGACCACACATCCATGAAGATATCATCTTGTACGCGGAGATTACGGTATTCGATGTCTTACACTGAATACTACAGTAGAACTTCAGGTGTCGACCACCAAGCTAATCGTTACGATACACAGGCGCAAACAAGAGAGGCAATGATAATAGAAAACTGGAACAAAGTAATTCACCAGGTATTTAATCGTACTAACGAGTATTCAGCCAATAATATGTATCCAAACAAGACCGATATCCATTCACAATGTACAAACGAATACTTTCTGGAATGACTTGGCAAAATAAATCCTCCGTTCATAAGTAGCGCTAATTACAAGAACAACCTACTAGCACCAACCAAGGCTGCAAAAAGACAACATTGCAAGCCATGTGCACTTCATGACAGAAGCCTAAACACAGCATCCATCACAAGTTAGGAGCTCCAATCATGAAACAGGGCCAAGCTGCAGCTGCTTCTCAACAGAAAGACTAGGAACCCAAAGGCGCAAACAACAAGCTCTAGCACACCCAAACACAGGATGGGGATCGCACGCTCACGGACGTGTCAACAATAGGTCGGAATCCTGCCACCAACAGAGGCACGTCAGGATGCTCCAAGTCACCCACTGCAACAACCAACAAGGAGAAGCAGGAGCAAGGGATCCCTTTGTAATCAGGACGAATGGGCTGTCCACTGGGTCGTCTGTCATCGAACTACAGGAAGCTAACGAATAGTCTAGCAGTAAAAGCCACCGCCAGAGAGGGATATTAATTCTCTATCTAAGCCACAGATACCACGGGGAGGACACCTCCCCGGGTGCACTATATACTCGCATCCATTCATTTACTTGGCCATCATCATTTTCACAAACTCCTCGTAATTGATCTGACCGTCTCCGTCCACGTCGGCCTCACGAATCATCTCGTCCACTTCGTCGTCCGTCAGCTTCTCCCCGAGATTCGTCATCACGTGCCTCAGCTCCGCCGCGGAGATGAAGCCATTCTGATCCTTGTCGAACACACGGAACGCCTCCTTCAGCTCTTCCTCAGAGTCCGTGTCCTTCATCTTGCGGGCCATCAGGTTCAGGAACTCGGCGAAGTCGATCGTGCCATTGCCGTCCGCGTCCACTTCGTTGATCATGTCCTGAAGTTCCGCTTCGGTGGGATTCTGACCCAACGACCTCATCACGGTGCCCAGCTCCTTCGTGGTGATGGAACCTGCACACACAACGCGCGCGCACATGTAAGAAAGATTGCACCACAAAGAGATGCCAAAGAGTGCCGCTATGGTAATATCATATTCCCAATTACTACAACCACATTGGGATTCGCATCTTCTGCGAAAAAACATAGACCAAACAGACTTGCATCAGCAGAGCGACAACAAACAGATTCCACACACACGCCAATCCGCACAGAGTCATGTTCAGATCTCTACTGATTCTGTTCACTGTAAGCCAGTAAATTTGGTACACCGACTCTCCAGTGATTAGCGCCAATATTCATTTTCAAGATCGACATTTCTCATCTACTCCTTGCCGGACATATTCAACAGCATCACAATCCGTGGATTTCAGTCACGTTGCGAAACATTCAAGGACACTCCACCACCATTTCCGAATATACAAGATCAGGAAAGGTAGAAAACGAAGAAGCTCCTTACCATCGCCATCCTTATCGAACAGGCTGAACGCCTCCTTGAATTCAGCAATCTGCTCCTCGGTTAGCTGTTCCACCATCTTGCTCGACTTTCACTGCACCACAACAATACCCACATACATCAGTCACACCACCACTTCCAAATCACAAAACAAAAAAAACTCCCCCAGAACAACATAAGGCCACATCCAATTCCACACCAGCAACAGCAGATCTCAAAACCACACCGACACGCAGTCTTCCCCAACATCCTGCTCCAAATCCACATCCCGACCAAACTCCCAAGCAACAATAGACCCACAAACACTCACAGAAACTAATCCACAATCACAGACGAAACCCATCCACTACCAAAGCTCACACGATCAATACGAGAACTCATGCACTATCGGAGCATGCAAAGAGAGAGCATGACTGGGAAGAAAAAAACGGACATGCACTACAGCTGGGATCCCGAAACCGGGTATCCAGGAACGAGGAAAACGGGACAAACAAAGCGTATGGAGGACGGGAAGGCGTCGAGGGTGCAGTACCGGAGTTGAGCGTGGAGAAGATGGTGCGTACGGGATGTGGAGCTGCAGCGACGACAATGAGGGAGCACGCGGAGGAGGCGACGGAGGCCGTTGCAGCTGTTGTTGCAAAGCAGTAGACGATGGGCACCAAACCCTAGGATGACATCAGCGAGTGGTGGGGCCCAGTTTCCGCGTTAAAAGTCAGAGCCAGTGCGGGTGCGGCACGTGGACAGGGGAAACCGCGTGCGATTCTAATGGGTCGTGTACTTGATTCGGCAGGCACGTGCGGGACGCGGTTTCTGGCTTCTGGTTTTTGTTCTCATTCTTTTCGGAAAGCGATCTCCGTGAAGCTATTTAGAGCATCTCCTGCAGCCCTCCAAATAGCCAGGTTACTTCAATCTAGACTAATGTAGAGGGGATGGCCACTTGTATTCCCAATAGTGCAACTCCGTAAAATATACTTCCAACCAATCAGAAGTCATAGAACTTGCAAAAGCAATAAGTAAGTTATCATTTATTATGACGACTTGTTGATCCCAAGAGAATATATAGCATATAGAGGGGTTAGTGACCCCTTCAAATATGGCCTTATTTGAAGGGGAAAGTGAAAATATATTGTGAAATATACTAGAATTGATTGCTTATCATTCAAAAATTAGAGGAGGGGTCCTTTGGAAGGGTGCAGGAGATGCTCTTAACCCCTAAATGCCCAAGGCACCCAAATCTAGTGTTTGCAAAACTTTGAAGTTAAATAAAACCTAACCAAGTTGCTATTTTTAGTAGTTTATTTTTTTTGAAAGTTCTTCTTGAAGTCTAATTCTAGCATAAAAAATCCGATCTTGAAAATAAATGATAGTGATTTTTCTATTCAAGTTTTTGTACAAGGGTACCCATTGCAATCTTGACTTCCCGTAGTGTTGAGAGCTCTTGGAAATGAGCCTTGAATACACTAGATCTTGGAAAAAAAATCACATTCAAAACTCATTTAAAAAAATTGTAGAGTAGATAAATTGATTGGGGTTATACAAGTTAGGCCCTTTAACCTCATATTTTTTTGGTCACCAACTTTTTAGATTTGACTCGTGTAAAGAAGATTGAAAGATATTTGCAGTTTTAGCACCTTCATGGTCAAACATTATAATCATTCATTCCATAAGTGATATTGTTGTGTTTTCTTTTCCTATGAGATCCCTAACATGTCCAATTAGAATTTCTACAGTTACAATTCCAAAAATATTAATACAACTTATCAAAATGTTGGCATTTTGTTCAATTTAGAGCAAATTCTAGGAAGCCGAAAACAAGCCTTGAACATTTAGGAATTAAGAGCATCGCCACTGTAGACTCGCCAAGGAGGGGCGCCAAGTGGGGTTTTAGTGAGTGGATTTGAAGAGTAGGGCTTTACCACTCCTCTGCTCCACAGCTAACGCGCCAAATAGGGGCACCAAATTTGTAATGGGTGCCAAATATGTAATGCAAAAGATTTTGATCGTTTTAAAATTAAGCTCAAATTTTTTACTTAGTTCATTGAGATCTAGATCACATTGTTTCAAAGGTATTTCCAACTTAGTTTATATTTTTGAGCTAATAGAGAAGATCATTATATACACGTGGGATGGTAGGGGGTAGAACAATCAATGTGGGATAAGTAAATTAGATGTAGTAGGAGCTCCACCACTCATAGTTTATTCAAAAGTAGGAATTGTGTTCAAAGTATAACTTCAGACCTCATTTAGGCATAGTAGAATAATTTTTTTCAAAAAACTTTGAACTAACAAAAGTTGTTGAATCAAGTTAAATTTCATCTCTAAAAATCCATTTGCAATTTTGAGTCTCCCATCAAAAGTTATGGACAAATTTCAGAGTGGGGTTGAAAGGGAATTTTTTTTAGACATTTTCAAACATTATCTCTGAAATTTGTCCATAACTTTTGAATGGAGGTTCAAAATCTCAAACATATTTTTGAAGATGAAATTTAACTTGATTCACCAACTTTTTTAAGTTCAAATATTCATGAAAAAAATTATTCGACTATGCCTAAATGAGGTCTAAAACTCCACTTGTAACACAATTCCTACTTTTGAATAAACTATGAGTGGTGGAGCTCCTACTACATCTAATTTACTTATCCCACATTGTTTATTCTGCCTTCTACCACCCAATGTGTATATAGGGAGCTACTCTTTTAAAGGAATTTTTCTTGTAGTCAAAAGTATTTTTTTCCTTTACTTTTCATACAAATGAAGGGAATTTCATGACAGTTAAATTCTTTTAATTACATTTGAGTGCCAATTGGGGGTGTCAGTACCTCAAAGTTAGGGTAAAAAAAGGAGTCAAACCCTGTAGCGAGGCATGCCGGGCACTCCCCATTTGCCATTCGCTCTTCAAGACTTGAAGTGGCCGGGCATTTTTGGCAAGTCTTTGTGCCTGTGATAGGGAAAATATTTGGCCTGACGCACCAGTTTGGCGAGTCATACTCACTTGGCCCCCTGTGGTGGCCATGCTCTTACATCTACATATATTCATTCAAAAGTGTGTAAATCCATTATAGAATGATATTTTCTCTAAATTATTGAATGATTCCATTTATTGAAAATAGGATAATCTGTTGTCAAACATTCCCTCAAAAAAATTGTATAACTTTTAACCGGTAAATCTTCCCAAAAAATCCCTATAGAGATGTGTCCTTGCTTCCTTTTGAATCAAGGTATTTGACAAATATTTCCAATATAGCCACACATTGTAAGTTGATTCAACTATTGCATCTCACACAAATTCTATACATAAGGGTCAAATCCAACAAGGAAGTGTCAAAAACGAATTTCCATGTCAAATTTTGATATGTCCCTGTTACTCTAAAAAAACCATGAAGATATGTGGTACTTATTGAAATTTTTTTTTGGCACTTCAGTCCTTATGTTTTTTTAATTCTTTGATAGCCATCTACAAAAATTCTTAGTAGAAGACTTTGGAAGTGTCATTGGTTTTTTATTTTTGGAACTAGGAGGCATATTTGATACCATTGTAAGTGCATTTTAATGGGGCATTTTAACAAATATTACATGTTCAATTTGGAAAAAAAAAGTGCTCTCACAATCTATATTTCCTGCACATAATAAATTTCATGCACATAATAAAAAAGCTTTCAATGTTTTTGAGAAGGAATGTGCTTGAGAACAATTAATCCCTAAAGTCCCAAGGCCAATTTTCTGTCAAAAACCACTCAATATTGCCATTTCAGCTGCATTCACTCAAGAAAGCAGAAAAATATCTTTTAAGAATCTAATTGTATGATCTTGTACTTCACTAGTCTGAGATCATGTGGTAAAAATTTCACCAAATTTGACCATACAGATTGGAAGATATTAGCATTTAAAGTTGGACAAAAAGATTTTTTTTAAGAACATGCTTAGATTGCTTGAAAAACAAGATTGTCCTTAATTTTCTCATCACTAGTCCAAATAGAATAAATCAAAGCTTCAAATGTAGACAAAAATACAATTTTTGAAAAAAAAATGCTTTTTTTGTGATTTTTTTTGGGTTGCCCTTCAAGTTGCTTTTTGTACTCAAAGTAGCATAACTTTTTCTCCCAAGCACCGATTGGAATAAAAATTATATTCCGAGAAAGCTAATCTGATTTCCTATCTTCAAAGAAAGTTTCAAAAAATTAGGTCAAAAATTGAGATTACACAAGCCTACTTGAAATTCCAAGAGTCCCCCGTAGGGACTTTGGGACTTTAGGGGTGAAGTATCATAGAAAGTATTATAATATTCTTTATTACCTTCGAGGTTAAAATCAATCTTACTAACAAAGTTACAAACAAGAATTCAAAAGTTTAATCAATAATTGCCTTAGTAATCACAAACTCACTTACAAATACAAAACAAACATAATTAAGTATCTAAAATAGATTGTATAGTATTACATTACTAGAAGTAATAGTAAAGTTTATAGATATTAAAATACAGTTTGTTTCCAAGATTGTGCACCAAATCAAGGTAGACTTGTTTTAATAATTTAACCTGTAAATGATTGGACATTCAATTTTGAACAATTAATAAATGCAAACATGTCCGAGTACTCACAATCTTTATTTTTTCATCCATCTAATTTTTTTAGATTACAGTGTTAGTTTTCATACAATTATATATTATAGAATTTTCTTGTCAAATCTTCTATAGTTTTTAAGGTTTAAAGATGTTGACCTCAAAAATTTGTTTTTTTAATTCAAAAAATATTTGTTCAGATTTCAATAAATAATTGAAATAAAATTCTTTGAAAATCACCACAATGGATATCATCTATAGGTTATTTTTATAATTTTTGTTAAAAATTCATTTTATAATTATTATTCTAAGTTGCAACTTATTATATCTCTACAATATTGGAAATCTAGACTATCTCTAGTCTTCGAGGGTTTAATGTCATTAATTCCAAATTTTGTTTATGTAGAGATATTCATTAATTCCAAAGATGTTTATGACTATTCTTAGTCTTCGTAGAGAATTAATGAATATGTCTTAAAGATGTTTATGACTATCTCTAGTCTTTGAGGATTTAATGTCATTAATTCCAAAGATGTTTATGTAATTGTTTGAAAGTATTATGCTGTTGTTTTTTATGCATTTTGATCCAAGATTTTGGACAAACAACTCAAATTACGTTGGCCCCCTTCCAAAAAAAACTCTTTGCTTCTCTATTTCAAAATACAATTGGGTTCCCGTATCTGTAGGAGACTAAAGTTTGATTTAATTGTATGTTAGAACTTTTCTTGAAATTTCACAGAATTCACAAAGTATATAATATTCTTTTAGAAGTTGAGAAAATGCACCTACCCATAATGAATCATTGAGCACATGAGGAAGAATTTTTTCTAAAATAATTATATAGTATATACAATTAAATATAAAGACATTTTGTCAAAGTTCTTAGGTTCATAGAAGGTAAATATAAATGCATGTACAATTATCCCTATGTAAAATCCTCCTTAGTATAAAGTGATTGTACATAGTGAAAGAATGCCGTTTTTCAATGGGCTCAATTCAATTCCATTACATATATTTATATATATAATTTTGGACCCCCTTCCCCCTCCAACCCACCCCGCATACTTGTATTTTTGGAAATCAATTCCCAATGCATTTGATATGGGATATTTAAATAAGATTCTATACCTGTATTTATATTTCAAAGTGTGTACCCATATTCTATAACCATACTATGTATCTGTTTTTAGACAGCCATTTTGGATTTTTTAGAAGATTGACGACATTTAGGAGGGAATATTTTTTAATTCAAGATCAATGGCCGTCTAGATTTTCAGGGGGAGAAGGGAAAAATTGAAGTTGCATAGGGTGTTTGCATCTTTTTGTTACATTGTAAGGTTACATAATTACATGGTCTAAAGCTTTCAATTTGGCAAAATGACAATTTGAATTTACAAGCTTCAAATGCAATTATCATCCAAACCTAACATTATTCAATAATGGCAACCTTTATTTGAAGGTCCATTTGATAGAAAAGTGTATCTGGAAGTAATATCATCCCTTCCACAAGCATCCTAATTGCTTATTGTTACACTACAAGAGAATGGGGTGTTTTAAGCGAGTATTTAAGTATAGTCCTAGACATAAGATTTTAAGTAATGACCTTTAAGGCAATTTTCAGCAAAACTTATTGAAAATACATGTGTTTTTAGTCAAATTTTGCTAAAAATTGCTTTAAAGCTCATTACTTAAAACCTTATGTCTAGGACTATATTTAAATACTCACTTAAAACACCCCATTCCCTTGTAGTGTTAGCCCGGTTGTTAGTGTCTTTTCTTTATTGGACTTGTTTATTGAATATTCAACCTTTGATAGATGTTTGGTATTTATTTAATGGATTCCTTTGACTTGCTAATAATGTGATGAAGGTTCTCAAATTTTTTGATATTTGCTTTACCAGTTTTTGATTTATACTAAACCTAAAATATTGGATGTTTAGAGGCCCAAATCTATTTCAAAAATTTGTCCTTAAAGCAAGGCCAAAAATATTAATGTATATTTAGTTTGTAAAGAATCCAATTGTAGGATTCTTTAGTTAATTTGCCCACGTACATCCTTTCTAAATTTTTGAATAATATTCCCACTAATTGCAAATTCAATGTGCCTAAACTTCAAAGTGCAAGCTTTTCCAATCCTTCTAAAAGATAAAGCTTTATTATTCAACATTTATAGAAAAAGCACGTTTGTCCTATAACTTGTGCATTTTAGTCAATATGTTGAAAAACAAGTTGAAATAAATGTAAGAAAATTAACCAAAGAACTTTCTTATTCATCTTAAGAAAGATTATAAAATAAAAGGACTAGTGATACTAAATGAAAGAAAAAACTAAACTACTAATAACTTTTACAAAAAATTGAGAATTGATAATTCCAAGAGTGAAAATGTTCTAGTAGGCAACATTTATCGAATGATTTTATTTTTGTTTAAAAAAATTGAAATTGAATTCAAAAAGATGATTTTTTGTATATTTTTTCTATCTCCATTACTTGCAAAATAAAACTCCTCATAACTTTCACCTCAATATTCAGAATTTAACAGTTCAAATGTCTTTGAATAAATATCAACAATACAATCCAAAATATTTTTATTTTTTACAATGTATTTTTAGCTACCCAATCTGACATTGAACAGCACTCAAATCAAAAAGATTCTTTTTACTTTTGCAATCTTTATTGGAATGGTCTTAAATAAAGTTTTACATATGGATTGGAATGATTAGCATCCATTGTAAAAAATTTGTGCAAAAATTCCAAGCTCTGAAAACCTCCAAAGTGGACTCCTTAGTTCTTCAGGGTTTAAAGCTTTATACTCCCTCTGTCCCACTAAAAACCTTTAAATCAAGCACAATTTCTGTCCCACTAAAAAGCTCCGTTTTTAGATTTTGATTGTTGGGTAAGTGTTGGTTGTGCTGAACGACCTTGTGGGGGCAAGTCAAGTGAATAAGGAGCATTCTTTGCCAAATTTTTTTGGCCTTGCCCATATGAGACACCTTAGACTCGTTGTGCTTCCTTAGATAGTAATATTGACAATGGATTTGGTGACCACTTCAACACTTTGAAGAGTTGTTCTTGAAGTGGTGTAGAGATCTTTTTTGTGGATATTTAGGTTGCAATAGATGTTTCTAGAATCCCAATGTTGCTACCAACATTTAAATCATCAAGAATGATGGAGCTGGCAACGTTTACAAATTTTGTCAAAAATGGTACTTTCTACATGGATTTTGGGTGCCTAAATGATGGTGCCTAAGTTGGAGATTTTGCAAAGATTTAAAAGATGGATTGCTAGTAATTGAATGCATCTATCCCTATTAGAAAGGCTAAATATGTAGTTAATCCTTAATGGGGAAGCTTTTTGGAGGTTTTTAGTGGGACAAAGGGAGTAATATTTTTTTTTCTTGAATGTGGTTCATCAAATGTATGTAGGCATTGTAATTTAGATACAAATTTCACATTCAAATCGGTATCATATGGATTTTTTTGTCTTGTAAAATACAAAAATAAATAAAATGAGAATTGCATGATAATTTTATTTGAACTTTGAAGATGTATAGGTAAGAGCATCTCTACCATTGGCCTTCACATTTGATATGCTAAGGTTCTTTTAGAGAGTTTGAAATTTACAAATGGGATGGGTGGGGTCTAATGAAGGCTTGCTTAGCCCATGCATCCCAATACAGATGCTCTAAGAGCATTTCTTTCCCAAAAAACCTTGAGAAGTTCTGGTGCATCTAGGCTTTGGCAAGTATTCCACTGGACTCACACCATCCCAATAAAACAACACAGGTTCTTCAAATTGAGTCTTCATTCCACTAAAGTTGAGGGCCTCTCAACATTCCAAGAACGCCCACAACATGGGTCTTAATTTGGAGATTTGAAAATTCAAACTGTTTCTAGTTTAGCATGTAAAAAGGCAAGCTATTTATATCTCATTGTGCAAGACATAAAATGTTGTTTTGGCACAAGTGTGCAAGAATTTAGGTTTCCCATGAACAAGAAGAGATTTGGAGAGCTCCCATAGGGGTTAAGAGTTTTACAACCTTTGATTGAGGGCCCTCCGAAAGAGCTTTGGACTATGACAGCGCATATGTTCTAACAAGTTGTGGTAACGACCATCCCATTCCAAATTGGTGGATATTTTATTTGCTGACTTTAATGTTTTGTAAATTGACAACAGTTCTTTTTTTCTATACAGTTGAATGCTTTGAACACGCATGTTTTTTGGGAAGGTAGAAATTATGATGCTGCTCTGCACTGATCTCAAAGAATGCACATAGAATTTCTCCATTCCTTACAAGTTTTATTTCAATGCAAATGAAGGAAAACGCTGACGACTATGCCCTCAAAGCCATTTTTGGTATTTTGGTAAATTGTCTCTTCCATGTACTCCGAGGAGCTCCAGACAAAAGGTTTGCATCACTGGGCAATGTCTTCATCAAACTCTACAGTACTCGGTCATACATTATCAAACATTTCATTACTTTTCAGAGTTGAATGAAAACTTCCGAAGCTCAGCGCAAAATCTCTGAAATACCGAGGTCTACTCTAGTGGATAGGAATCAAGAGCTCGTATCTTCATGAGACAAACTCGCTCAACAGACACGAACAGATCAAACTTACAAAAACACAAGTAAAACGCTGGAAAGATTGACCTCTAATGCCCTCAAAGCCATTTTTGGTATTTTGGTAGACTGTATCTCTCATACATCCGAAGACTTCTCGGAGAAAAGTTTGCATCACTGGGCAGATTGCACTACTCACTACTCACAGACTCAAAAACTTCAACTGAAGACAAGCTTGACAACCGCAATGACAACGAACCACCATCGCCGCACAATCTATCGCTCTACTGGAAGCTCAACTTTCATTGGGTTCCACACAAAAAGAACAAGTGAAACACAACTAAGCGAATCAAACAACAAGCCCCAAAGCAAAATGGATCAGAACGTAGCAGACCTCGAGCTCTTAGACAAACTATGTACAATACAGGAACGAAAGGAATTAACAATTTATGCGTAGAGAAGGCTCAAAAGGAGGTTTACATAGCGGCAGAGCGGGATTATTAGGTCAAGCAGCCGCCGGTAGCCGGTTTCTGGGGAATCCTAAAGGACTGGATCTGTTGGCTCGGATGATTAAATGTGTGCGTAATCCATCTACTGTACAGAGTCGGGGCTAGAGTAGCGAACGGGATCTCAGCAATACCGTGCCGTCAGTGAGGTCAACCCAAAACGGTACGATCCACTGTATGCAACTTGCCTTGCGGTCATGGTCAGCATAATTAATACTACCTCTGTCCCACTAAAAAGCTCCTTATTTCATCTCATGATTTTCTTAAACTAATTTTATTGACCATGTTGTAAAATGTATAATTCAGAATGGTCTAAATTTTATATCACCACAATCCATGAAGAACATTGTATCTCTTCAATGCAACCAAAATAAAAATTGGACCCAAGCAAGCTTCCAATATGCATACTCAAAACTACTAAAAAAACAGGAAGTAAAATCAAGAGCTTTTTAGTGGGACAAAGGTAGTGGTTAGTAAAGGTTTAAGAAATTGAAAGATTAAATTGTATGAAAAACTATATTTTTGCATACAACTTTAAAAAATAGTAATAATATCCTACCAACTCTGGAACTTGTTTTAGAAAAAAAAATTGCCGACCCTAAGGTAACTAACCGCATGCTTGCACACACGAGTTTGGACAAGCTCATTGCAGGCATGAAAATTCTTGTGATGTACATGTGTGGTGTGATATATGCTTCACAAAATGAATCGTACCTGCAATGGGCTTATCCAAAGTTGTGGCTATAATGGGGTCATTACCTAAAGGACCAACATGTATTTTTTGGCCGTATAGAATTTTTGGGCAGGTACGTACAACTAGAGATTTTCATACTTTTGGCTGAAAGTTTAATAGAAAGTGGGGGCGAGGAATATCTTTCATATGCACCAAATTTTATGACATTTGGAAACACGAGTCAAAAGTTATGGCTTAATATGTTACTTTCTTTTGTAACTAGGTAGTTCGAGCAAATCAGAAAAAATCACTTTTCTCAAAAACAAAAATTTGAAATTGGTTTTGTAGAGTTATATGTAGGTAAAAAGCTTTGAATCATCCCATTTTGATCTATGAGTCAAAAGTTATGAAGATTTTAAGTTTGCGGGCAGTTATGGATTCTCTACTCTAAAATAAACTTTGAAGTCCTTTATCTTACTCAATTTTCAATGTTTTTTGAAAAAAATAAAATTCTAGGATGTAGATTATTTATTACAACATTGCCACCATTGGGATTAGCAATTTTTAATTTCATAATTAAATTCTTGACAATTTTGTATTTTGAATCATTCTCTACTATTATCTACTTACTATTTTTTTCCTATATTTTGTACAATTCCAAATGAAGGGAAAATTTTGAAGCATGTAGCCAACTTGTCTAGGAAAAAGAATCCAAAGAAGCACCATCATTTTGGACACTTTTCCATTGAAAAGTGAGCTTGTGAAGTGCTGCTGGACTGTTTTTTGCAGGGCCAAAAAAATGGATTTAGTGACTTTGAATGCTTATATCTTGCAATCCACGTGGTGGAAATTCCTGAAATTTTTAACATATGTTCCCAAGTCACCATACTACAAGATCCTACGGTTACATGTGCCAATAAAAGTTTTTTCTCAAAAATTGGATACTTGTACTAAAAATGACAGTTTTTGAGTGTTTTCGGTGAGAATATAGTCATGGAACTTTAGGGGTTAATCATTGAGTATGGTTTACATTGCAAGTAGTCCCATAAAATTCATGTTATGCACTGAAATATGATTTTGTATCATATTTTATTGTATACCATTGTTTGAAGTTGTACATTAATATCATAATTTAATCAAATACAATAGTATCAAAATAAATAAAAGATAGATCTATATGTTGAAAAGGCCTCTTAGACCTATGGGGTTATATTATCAAAAGTTCAATAATGAAAGGAATGAAGTTATTGATATTTAAATCAAATTTCAAATATTGGTGCATGTTAATATTATTCAACGTCATGGAATTTCTAGTAAGCATAAATTTTTTGGGTGGTTAATTACTCAAAAGCAATATCAAATTTTTTTGAAGGGAATTTTGGTGATGTGTGTTAAAACCTCCTCCGGCCTAGAAATTTGACTCAATCTTCAAACCACTAGTTACTCTAAACAAGAATACCAAGAATTTATTAATTAATAGATAAGGCTTCAGAAGTAGCTCAAACCATCCACTATAGACAAAAAAAAGTCGAAAAGATTATCTCCTCATCCTTGAGCTTTGTCATTATATAATAGAAGACTACTAGTCCTTAAGATTGACTATGATTTCTTTTCTATTTTTAACTTTCTATTTTTGATTCTATTTGGAACCATTCATTAAAGTAAAAATTATAGTCATATTTAGAAGTATTAGAAGATTGTACAGCTTATATAAATCTTGATCTTCTACTTGAAATTATTAAACTCCAAGTCCAACACACTTGTTTTCATTTGGAAGTTGTTGAACTCAAAAAACATTGTAAGGCACTTGCCATCATCTGCAAGTTGTCTAACTCCAATGTATTGTCCAATGCACTTGTCATCATTTGGAAGGTATCTAACTTTTGTGTAAAAATCTTTCACCTGGAGATATCTATCTCAAGACAATCTCTATTTGCACAAATTATAATCAAATATAATATCTATACATCCTACTATGAATTCATTCATTCATAAAGGCTCATAACAATGTAATTCCTTGTTTGCAAGGGATGAAATTACTAAATTGCTATAAAATTGTTAATGAATATTATTCCATTTTAGATGGATAAATCAATTATCATCTACATTTTGTATGAATCAGTCATGTCTACAAATGTACAAAGAGTTTCATGATTCATATATATGAAAATCAATTTTTGTACGCATCCTAAAATGAAAAAATCTACCCAAGGATGTTTCCTATAAATAATATCTAAAGGCAAAATATTATGCTACTATCTACTGTTGAACATTCATGCCTAAAGAAAAAAGAAACTATATTTAATATTAGATAGTAGTCCAAAGTGAACATCAGTCACTTAGAAAGATTATACCATTTAACGATGTTGAAGTTATGACAAAGGAAAAAAAAACATAACTGCAATATGCCATTTGTCTCATGTTGATGACATGCCTATAGGAGAAATAGAATATTATACCATTGTTTAATGTTGATGTCATGCCTATAGGAAAACACGACCTTATAGAATTGCCAATATAATTATGTTGACATAGAAGAATAGAGCGACTATAGGCTAAAGAAGAAGTTGGGCCTTGTAGTCACAAATGGAAGATCATTGATAGTCAAATTAATCATTGGCCACTTTATATTGAATTATCTTCAACTACACAATGGACTCAAGTGACCCTTGAGCTTCATTGAATGATGTTATACATATCTAGACAATATACTGAAATTTAAAGTCTTTGAACCATTGAGATGTTCATCGATATGAAATTACTTAAAACAATATTATCAACCATAAGTGGCTTCATGTCTAGAATTTGTTTATGCAAAGTACCATAATGACAAATTGTGGAAGTTGTGCACCATAGTAGTCTTGAAGTGCAATTACAAAATTGGATGGGGTAGGACAAGGAATCACACTAATTTAGCAATTTCTATAAACTATTGATGATTAACAATGTTCATTAGTTTCATTTAGTGAAACTTTCAATGACTACAGGTTTGTGTTGATGTGTAGTCTGTTCTAAAAGCGACTGGCCTCTTCAAACTGATTCTATAAATAAGGATGGCATTAGAGAAAATTTCAAGCCTCCGGAGGGTTGCTCCATAGTCCTCCGAAGTACCTTGAAATTTTGTTTTTTGAGGTTGAAATTTTTTTTTTTTCCTAAATCCTATTTCTGCACAGCTAAAACTGTAGTGACAATGGCGCAGGAACACAATTTTACAATTAAAAAATTAATTATATATATGTATAATCTTAAAAAAATATTTAAAAAAAAATACAAAATTTGATTGTTTCAGCGGACGATCAACTAAGTTGATTGCTCACCAAGGGGACTTTTTCAGATTGACAGGTCAAGCTTCGAAATAGCTTGGCATGTCAATCTAGAGCAGCCCTCAGAAGGATTGATTTTTTCTCTAATAGAATGGACATGAAGAGGTCCTTAAATGGACCTCATTAATCGACAATTGAATCAAGGGAAATCTATTAACTATTGAAGAACCCTTGAATCATTTGTCTTGGTTTCCTCCCAATTCTTTACAACTTGTTGGTGGGCAGATTTTGAGAGACCTATAGTCATAAAAATGAGGTGCCTATGCTCTAAATCTTAAAAAGATCATAACTAATTCAAAAATGCTTGGAAAATACGAAACTACTTGTGTTAAGTTCCAAATCTATTTTCCTTTATGTGAAAAATAAGTTAAAAATATTTTTGTTCATGGAAACCTCTGAAAAAGGGAGACCAGCCCTTAAATGGTTGCTTTTAGAGCAAACTGCCTTATTCAATGCAATACATATGCATTCAAAATATGATGATATTGCCACATTTACACAAACTAGGATGAATGAGTGATACTCCATCCATAATCTATACCTATTTTTGGTGATGAATAGCTTCATTAGTCCTGTCAAGATCAAAATCACGCTAAGATAAACTACACAAAATAGTGAAATTAGATTGCCTTGTCAATTAGGTTGCCTTACCTGAGATAAACTACCTCATGGATCAATGCTTGTTCCACATGGAGGTGCATGCCACTTTTTGAACCAAGCCTTGAACTAGTGCACAAATCTAAAATATACACATGGCTCTGAATTGATTGCTTCATTGTACAAAAGCAATGAATATTTCTATAGTGTGGACTGTCCAGAAATTAGTGTGGGGCAACCTAATTTCACTATTTTGTGTAGTCTATTACCACTTACAACCGTCGATTACCGTAGCTGCAGAGGTCGGAACTGGACCACCATTGAAGATGAATTCCTGAGCTTCTGTTCCATTCTTATCTTCATCTGATTCATTGGAATGGTTCTCTGAATTTGTTGACCTTCTTCTTCTCCACAAATCTCCTGCAGCGGTCTTTGTATGGCGCCTCCTTGCAATTGAAAGGAGCCCAATGGGTATTCAAAGCTCTCACGTAATGCGCGTGCCTCGATAGAAAATCGATACCTCGCACCAGACTTTCCAAGCCTACTGTTACTTACGATAGACAAACAAAACAAGCCGAAATCAATGAAAATGTGCCCATGCTGTACAGTACTGTGCAATGTGCCTTGGTTGGTCTTAACACCCGGCCTTGTAGGTTGTTCTGGTAGTTAGCGCAGCTTATAAACCGCGGATTTCTATTGTCAATACGCAATTGGAGTATTCGTTTGTACGTTTTGAATTGAGGTTCGTCAGTGCCGAACTGCCCATACTTGTTTTGATACATACTCCGTGTTAACTGGTTTTTTATTGCAATATTTATGAACTTATAATCCGGTAGTACAATGAAATACGTACCTGGTGAATTACTTTCTATCAAAATTGCCTCAGTGCCTCACTCTCCCTCCTGTATCTACTGTGACTTCGGGTGTTGTAGTGAGAGCTCCTAACGGAACGGGTCTAGATATCGACAATGGCAGGATAGAGTGTTATCTACGTTGTACAATTTGACATATTACAGTAGAACCTCCCAAAGTTAATCGTCTCTAAACTAATAGATTGCCGGTCCTAACTTAACAGTATGAACCACATACAGACATCATGATCCTTCCTAATGTAATAATCTCTCTAACCTGATGTGTCAGACCGGTCCCAACTCTATTAGTTTAGATAGGTTCTACTGTACTATCAGATTTGGTCAACAAGACTCGTACCACTGTTCAGTTCCCACTTGCCTGAGCTGAGTAGAATTTGCCTATGTAAAGCTGCAGAGCACGCTAGTTATGCTCCATTCCCATGGCTTCAATAATTCAGAAGACCATAAAGTCAAGATTCTTTCTAAATTCAATTTGGAAATTGCTACTCTTAGTTTGACTGTTTAATTTGAGTGCTTGGATTGGCTTGAAAGATAGTCAAATAATTTGAATGTAAAACAAGTGCATACGCTCCAGTCAATAATATTGTGGCAAGCGTGCAAATTGTCATTGAAGATGGTCAAATTAAAAAATTGTTCGAAAGCTTGTTTCAATTTGGTGACTTGGTTATAGATTGTGTTGCGTAATTAGGCGTTTTTGAGAATCGAAATAATACTGTATGCTTTTGGCATCATTTTCACCCGTGAGGAATGAGGTGTTTCGTCGCCTGCAAAAAGGACTACTTCGGGTGCTATTGAAGGCTTTCTTATGAATATATTGACATGCTTGCAATCTTTGAGTATCAATACCAGTCGGTACATTGGTTGATTTTGAACTAGTCATGGAATAATCAGCTCAATTGGGGCTGTGGATCAATATACGAAAATGATTGAATACTCACAATGTTTTGTGCAACCTGTTTGAGCATGTTTTTTGTCATGCACTCTACAAACTTTTTTGTAAAAATCTAAGGGTTAAATCATTGTTAGATTGTGGAGTTTTGTATGCAGAGAGGATGAATTCAAAATTCAAAGTATTTCTATATGGAGAATTTCGTTAAAATGGCGGTATTTTGTGGTGCCATTTTGACCATCTAGGATAGATATAGATTTTAGAATAGCCATTTTGAACCATCTAGGATAGGTATAGATTCCAGAACAACCGTTCTGAATTGTAAAAGTGCCAATGTTTTGGAATGGTGCCATTTTAACCCCTAAATGCCCAAGGCACCCAAATCTAGTGTTTGCAAACTTTGAAGTTAAATAAAACCTAACCAAGTTGCTATTTTTAGTAGTTTATATTTCTAGAAAGTCCTTCTTGAAGTCTAATTTAAGCATAAAAAATCCGATCTTGAGAATAAATTATGGTGATTTTTTTATTCAAATTTTTGTACAAGGGTACCCATTGCAATCTTGACTTCCCGTAGTGTTGAGAGCTCTTGGAAATGAGCCTCAAATATACTAGATCTTGGGGAAAAAATCACATTCAAAATTCATTTAAAAAAATGTAGAGTAGATTTTAAGGAGCCATAAACTGATCGGGATTATACCAGTTAGGCCCTTTAACCTCAAATTTTTTTGGTCACCAACTTTTTAGATTTGACTTGTGTAAAGAAGAATGAAAGATTTTTGCAATTTTAGCACCCTCATGGTCAAACACTATAATCTTTCACTCCATAAGTGATATTGCTATAATTTCTTTTCCTATTAGATCTCTAACATGTCCAGTTTGAATTTGTACGGTTACAATTCAAAAAAAATTGATACAACTTATCAAAATGTTGGCATTTTGTTCATTTTAGAGCAAATTTCTGGAAGCCCAAAATAGGCCTTGGGCATTTAGGGGTTAATGAAGTTCGCCATCTATTCAAACAAGTTCTTGAAATTCAACATGGTTACATGAACAAATACACTGAATGACAAAGTTGAGTACAAAGATCCAACCATTCAAACCTTCAAATTTAAATGATCTTGTTGTCTACCGATCAATAGTTGGATTGGGCTTCTTTTGTTTCAAACTTTGCATATTGAAGTCTCGTAAAGTGCCCTTTGTCAACTAAGTTTGATATGGAATGTTATTGCTTCAAATTGATCTATAGAAGGGAGGGTGAGAAGTTGTCTTAGTACCTCCAATTAGTTCTTTTGTTTCTTCTTGGGCCACGTGGAGTTCTCTGTGCACCCAAGTTTTCCTCTCCTACATGAGTTGTACTTTGTTATCTTTAATTATTCAAATGGTTATATGGCGAATTTTCATTAAAATGGTGCCCTTCCAAAACTCTGGCACTTCTATAGTTCAGACCGGCCGTTTTGAAATCTATACCTGTCCTAGATAGTTTAGAATGACCATTTTGAAGTCTACACCTATCCTAGATGGTCAAAATGGCACATCGTCAATATGGCACATGGAATATTGCCATTTTAATGAAATTCCCCATTTATAGATACATAGAAGGCAGTTATGGTTTGTTTATGGAACGTTTATGACTCCACTCTATGGGCGGTTTTGTAACTTCAAAGCATACCACTTCAAAAATTCATAGAAATTACAATTTTAATTGGAAAATTATAATTCCACTTGGGTTTGATTTGTGAAACAAGTGTACACCTCTCAGTCCCTCATTCTTGGAGTTGGCCCTTAGATATTCAGATTGCAAATCAAGGTGGTAATAGGCTTGTCTACCTTAAGTTGCTGTTCTCAGGCAATATTGCAACACAACGACCTTTTACCAATACAACTCCGGCTACCGTACTCTAGTGCACAACTAAAGTGTTGTAAGCTAAACAGACGCCACTCGAAAAAATTGAATTCAAAGTTGAAAGGGCCATGAGGGAGAAGCAGAATTCGTCCAGTCTTGAATTTTCGCCATCAAAAGATCTCCAGGAGAGAATCAAATTACAGGCACTTATGGCCTCATGATTTCTTTTAGCAATATCGAATCTGAGTTCATATGGGGATTCTTATTTACTGAAACGAAGTAGAGAGCTCCATTAACCATACAGAAACATTAGAAGCTCCATTGACCAAACAGTGAAGTTTGATTTGTGCCGAGTGTGAAAAAATCTAATCTATATATTGACACTCACTTGCAATTGATCTTTCGCTCAACACAAAATAAATGTGCAAAATTTTAGAATGAAAATGTTTTGAATTTTAGAATGATTGTTGTAGGGTAAGGCTCAAAGTTCACCATTAAAGTTTTTAATGGTGAATGGAACCTCATCTCCCTTACAATACAATGAATGGAGACTTTACATTAGTTATAATTCTTTTTGATCCAACATATGTAGCATTCTTCACTCAATCTAATGATATAAAGATCCTTCCCATTTGAATACTGTCTTCAAATAAGATTCATCAATATCAATGAAAATGGTCATCCTAAACCATGAATCTTTCGTCCTTGCAAAGAGATGAAAACCGTCTAAAACTCGAACGAAATTGCACTGGTCACGACACCGAAGCCGAATCGTCCCGGATTCTCGAATCCTCTCCATCGAAAGTCTCCAGGAGAGAATCAACAATGACATCGAATGCGTCCTTGGACGTGTACTCACCATCCAGTTCTGGATTCCGGTATACAATTTTGGGGATCGATAACTCCACAACACGTACTCTCCTGCAGTCTCGCAACCTCTCGGCATGCGCTTCAAGTGCTGGATCACGTCGTAGTGATTGACTACAGCTTCGCCGTCAACTAGGGTCACATTCCGAGTTTGGAAAAATTCAGTGAGTTCATGTGAAAACTCTGATGAACTAGTGTCACCGACAGTAGTGAGATAAATTGGTGTATTCTAAAGAACACCAACCTAAACAAGGGGGCAATAAAACCTCAGACAGCTACACTAGTTTGCCCAATTTAGTATGGATGACACTGATATATGAGAGGCTCTATATATCCCTGTAGCACGCACTCGCTTTTCAAGTAAGGTTGTTACTCAAACTTCCTCATGTATCTACGAGCTTCTATCGATACAAAGCCTCCTTCCCTTGGATCTAGAGTCAATAAATTTTGAAGTGACTCAAATTTTGTATTATGTGGACTAAGTTTGCACCCTTTCTGATAGAACAAATCAGTGCAGTGCCTCACACCAGCTGATTCCTGCACGGGTTGCTGTCGGAGCAGAAAGCTATACCGGAAGTGCCATTGCATCCAAATATTGGTAGAGTGGTTTTCTGGCTTAATATTGTTTGGATTGTTTATAGATCGACTCGGAAAGAAAGACTGCGTAATAGTAGAAATTTTTCTTATTTTTCTTCTCGATTTTTGCTAGCTTGTTATCAATGTTTCGCAATGCCGACCGGAACGTGCGGGATGCAGTGTTACGGGGAAAACGGACTGTGACAGAATTATATTTTCGGTAGTGATTTTCGATCTTTGGATGTGTCCTTACAGCTTAAGAAATATTCTCTACAATTAGTTTCGAAGTCAATGCAATCGAATATTAGGACTGTTTATGGACCAGGAATAGAGTATGCTTCGTATGAGAAGGAATTTCGCTTTGCAATGGTTGCTAGCTTGTTTGTCGTTATTTCGCTGCGAGAATCGATGTTACCGGAAAACAGAATAAAACAGAGTATTCTAATTCTCTAAATTCTTGTTCGGTAATAATTTGAACTTTCCTTGAGGTCAAGCTTTTTATGTACACTTACAGCTCAAGAGTAGAGTCTTTCGAAGCAGAATCGAAAAAAACTCAGTCTAAGGCAATTAAATACGACTATTGGTAGAAATTTGAGAACAGTATTCCATTTCTGGTAACCCTGCCGCAAACTGACCTCTTCTTGTCGCTGGCTAGTTTACAATCTTGAGACCATTGGTGACTTCCCATCGATGGGAATATAACACCGTTGTTCTGCAGAAGGCTAGCTTATCACTTATCATGCTTCTGTTATGATGGCAGTCAGCACCATCCTTCATCCCAAGAACAAGAACAAAAACCTGAAGACAAAGACTACCAACAAGTTTTACAGAAGGAAGGATAAAGATGATAGTTTCTTGGTTCCTGAATCACAAGCATCGAAAATGGATGTGTCAGGTGGCACACGCCTTCCGTGAATATACTTTGTTGATGCAATGAGCTACCATTTACTGCTTAACTTTCTGCTTAAACTACCTCAACTTCTGAGTGTCAAGAAGTGGTATTTATGTCAGAGAAGGTGAGGCACTTAAGATATGTTGGATCTGTCGGTGTGCAAGTATACTCTAGCTTCTATTACTCCTTCTATTTTTGATCCAGATCCTTTGAATGGAAATCTTCATCCTGATGTGTCCGTCACAATGGACGTAAATGATGATGAAGAAACTAATGTCATCGACCATATGGCGGCTTCACAAACTTCAGCACCAAGAAGCACTGCAAGTGGCATACTTAAGTTATATCAGACTCAATCCAAGCGGTCGCAAATGCAAGTACAGCAAGACCAGGGTCCGTCCAAGCAGTCCAGTTTATCTACATTCTTTTTGAAGTCAAGCGAGAAGGTCAGTTTCCAGTAAATACAATGGACAATTACTTGTGTTACGTATCAACAAACCTCCTTTCATTGAGTGAATATTTGATTTTGCGACTGCCCCTCTGTTCAGGAAAAGGGTACAAATGTGGAACCGCCCATCTTCATTGGTGGAAGCAGAATTCCACGTTTTTGTCACTTTTCAAGGCGCAATCTTGGTCTCGAACTTAAATTTATTCTTGTCCTACTTCCTAGCTGGAGCTTTATTCTAGTCCTACTTTCTAGTCACAAACTTTCGCACTACAGAGAGCAGCTTTCACAGCCATCTGTGTGCGCTTGTATAAAGATCTTTGCATAGCATACCAGGTCATCAATTAAATTCCCAATCAGTAATCAAGATCACATGTTCACATTTTCAATGCACTGATCTTTGCAAAGTGGGAGTAACTTATAAAGACCTGACCGGCAAAGCCTAAAATGGTGTGCATCGTCGCCATTATTATACATCGCTTCTCCAACGCTGATCTTACTGCTCCTCCTTTCAAACGACTGAATCCCAAAATGTTTCGACCTCAACCTAAGTTTCACAAAACTCCACTCTAAAATCCTCAAACCCACTCAAATTCCCAAGTATCAGAACTGTGGTCAGTATCAGTACTCACTGTACAACTCTACGACGAAGCAATTGGAAACACCTTTTATGTAACTACGTGGCGATAGCTACATGATGTCCTTATGCTCAGTTCAAAAAGCAACTTTGAACTTCATTGCATTTCTTGGATTCGGCTACTACATACGCGATCCATATTCTAAGATCACGAAATACATCCAGCGTTCATTGAAAGGAAGCAACATCTCTGCTGACTCGCCACCTCACGAGATGGTGAGGTTCCTGGAAGGATTGCGAATCTCGCTTGGCACCTGTATAATACAAGAGTCATTAATAAGTACTGCCGAAGGAGGACTAGATCAGAGCCCAAATGATTACACTCCTAAAAGGCAATCACAAAATTGACGTTACTCAGTGTGCTTTTAATGTAGGATGGCAAGAATGAAAGAAAAGCTCGGACACAGATAGTACTCCGTTGTTTTTTCAGCCATATGACTAGCAGAAGACTCACATGCAGTTCACTAGAGATTTCAGTTGCTGCGGCAATAATATTCAAATCCTCAAGGAGTTTAAATTGGATTATCCTCCCCTCCAGAACAGAGAGGTTCCTCTTTCAAGTCTGCCGTCGTTTGCTCAGGAAATGAACTAGGTGCCCTGCAGGACCCTGTGGTTAGCGCTCCTTTTATGAATGCGGTTTTAGGAATTGAAAAACTACGTATGTCATTAATCTTAAAGATCAGAGCAGTCAGAACTTTAAAGCGGATAGACAGACACAAATGGCACGCCGAGATATGACAGAATGACGTATTTACTCATCCGTACCTGCACAATTGTGACAATTCTGGCTGGCAAAGTAGCATCTCCGACAGTGGCTTCGACGCAGTTTCACCTACTACAAACCTGAAGTTGTCATCAGAAACCTGTTAAGCAACTTCTTCCACAATCTAAAGCAAGAATACCGTTCTAGGCATTTAAAGCATCGTTGCAGATCCTAGAACATGGTACAAAATTAGCTGAATACTTCATTCACTAATTGCTGTTGTATAGGTTCCTGAATACGCATGCAGAAAACATAAATGGCTGATGAAGCTTACGATGGACATACCCAGTTCCACTTTCAACATCGAGCGTAAGCAACTTGTGGTGAATGCGCTTGTCATTAGCCACGTAGCTCACCACAAGAGCTCCCGCGTCTGGATGGGGCCAAATGCGGGAGTTGGCAAAGCGTAGTACGAAAGTGCCAGGCGAGAACATAGCTTCGTCAGTCTTCAAGAGAGCTTCTGCCTCAGCACGAGAAATCATGCCCTCAATCCATTTGGGATTTTCACTTTCCCAAGTAGACTGCAGCTGGGGTGAAGACAATGCAAGGGCTATAGGATAAATCCACTGCCAAAGTCTGTCGAACTCCTCCCGTGAAATGTAATCACCGCAGTTAGCTATTTGGCGGAGGAACTCCTTATCCTGTCAAGCACAGTCGTATTTTCTCAACACTTCAATTTTAATCTTCAACGCTGATCAAATACAAATTTCTGCCACACCTTAGCATGTCAGTTTTGTTGGTAAGGTTAGACAATCACCTTGGAAGAAAAGGATCGGCGATCACAACCTGAAATCTTCACAAAACTCTCTTCCACATGTTTCACCAATATCGACCATGATACAGGGTCACTGTCAGCCGACAAATATTTCCACATCTCATTGCCATCACGTAATAGCTTCTGGCTCATTAAGATTTGGAACCTGTCCAAAAACAAATAATACCATCAGCCTAAGCCTGAACTTAACAATAGTGATGCCAGTCAACTACAAAATAACATATCTATAAACATACGCTACACAATTTACCACCCTAAGAGTAGAGCCTCGTCGAGTCACTGATTTTTTCAATACCCTTCCAGGAAAATGGAGCTCCTTTAGCCACAAGTAACAGAAACCAGATTCATCAGCTATGCACGTTAATGCTGATCCCAAGTATGAATGACGACAATCAAGGACATACAGTCAACATAAATCCAGAATACAAAGCTTAGTACCCGTTGTGGCGACAACCAGTGCAATGAGACACCCTCCCTGCAAAGTCGACAAGGTCCAGGTCGTTCCTAACCATAATCGCGGCTTTCAGAAATGCAGCTCGGCAAGTCATGTTCTCCAGGCTATACTTAAATACAAGAAGATCAGAGAAACCAGCTGTGTTTGACTTGGGATTTGATGCAATCTCCGTTGCAGCACATTCCAAGGAGTTGTCTTTAATCACATCCTGTTTGACCATCATATCTAAAGAACCATGAGAGTCGAGGGTTGGACTTTTGTAGACTGGTCCACTTGGAGGTAAGTGACCATAGACTGGCCATCCAAAGTTTCCTAAAGAAGAGGAGGTTGGCAAAAGTGGCCTCTGGAATGTGCCAGAAAAAGAAGCCTTCAACTCCCCATTTGGTACACCCATCCTCTCAGTAGCCGTCTCAATATATACAGCCCCATTAGGACCTTTTTCTTGATATCGAGTCCGCTTCAAAGGAGGTTGACCAGGAAGGTACGGAGATACATGAGCACCAACTGCAGTGGGTGCAGTTCCATTGCAGTGTGCATCATTATTTCCGAGATGAGACTCCCCGCTGATCATTTCCTTGCCACCGGGAGAGACAGTTCCATCAAGGGGAAAAGGATTCGTTCGCATTTGCTTCCATCCTCCACCTGGAGTGCGATGATTTCTGTTCCGAGAAACGCACCTTATGGGCCGAGAAAAAGCTCTAAGGAAAGGATAATGTGCTATATTTGGAGAGTCGAAGCACACACGAAAAAGACGATTGTCACACTTTGACGACAACTGCAGAAGAAAGTGGGCATACAGTAAGCTTGATGAGCACATTGAAAAGCAGATACCAGTTTCCGTGCAAGGGACCCGCTTTGAAAATCCTTTCATAATACTAAAACTGTTACTGTCCCACATCCAATCCCTTATCCATCACCATATAAGCAATTCACGAGGGTAACTTATTAGCCAGACAAACATACGATCTTCAATCGGGACTAAGAGATTTCCCAGACACAAGGAACTGAGTCAAAAGAAAACTACATCCTGCTAGGCAAGTGTCTCATCTCTCAACAAACCTGTGAAATTTTCAATTTAAACGATGCCCGCCCGTGAATGAGCTTTATAGGTC
Organism: Neckera pumila; assembly: GCA_963969595.1. Taxonomy (NCBI): domain Eukaryota; kingdom Viridiplantae; phylum Streptophyta; class Bryopsida; order Hypnales; family Neckeraceae; genus Neckera; species Neckera pumila. Next base: position 20,918,686 of record OZ018414.1, read on the forward strand.
GCTCTGTTGATGGAAATTCCACGCCATCAAATGTGGTTAATAGAGGTGCTTCTGCATCATCCTTGGGCTTCTCCACGGGACTCCCACTGTCCGCATAAACCAGCAATGCTACCAACTGCCATAAAGAATTTTTTTAATTATGCTGTACTTGGACGATCCATAATACTGTAACACAACACGTTCTCCAAAAGTCCTTGCCAGGAATATCATCCCAACGTCTTGGTCAGAAGTGTCAAGGCGTCATATACATGAGATCCTAAAGTAGCCAAATCAGAAGAAGAAATCATATCAACGACAAAGACTTACCTCCATTTCTTTGTGGATTGAACGCCCTAGGGCATCAAGCAGAGCCACATCCAACGCAAAATTTCGACGACACGAAGCCTGTATTGCGGAGCATGAGTGAATCAGCAGCAACTGATAGACAGCATTGTGAAACATAGCAAACCAGGCCTAATGAGGCACAAACGTCTCTAGTTTATTTCCAGAACTCCGTGACGTTGGAATCAAGCAATCAAATCAATCTGCACGAAAATTAGAATTGCACCCAAGTAACTCATAGTGCTTAGACGATGCGAGAAGACAACCTTTCCCCCTACGACACTCCACACACCATCCCCTCCTTCCTCGACTTCATGATCATCAGATGCTCCCGTTGAACCATCAAGAGAGAGCTCCAGAGGTGGATTCTGGATCATCAAAGAGGGCACGATGTCAATTAAGCACATCCTAACTATCAAAAGTCCCCTCCTCAAAATCAGCTTTATGGCGATGACAAGAACACATTTTTACACAAGAGCAAAAGAAATTGTATGTACTCTTGACGCTACGCAGAAGTATCCGGATTCAAATTCAGATTAGGAAAAAGTATGTTCGTAAACATCATGAATCCAGTTGGACTAACATCCAATTCCAAACAAAATTATGAAGATGGCCCATAGCTGGAACATCGAACAGGATCACAGAGGTCGCACTTCGGACGATAACCTTCGCTCCCTGATAAACCTTTCATCAGATAATGACACTAATAAACTACTAGTGTATGCGACCAACCTTAACATAGTGATTTGTGACAGTGGGTTGAGGGAGTACTCGCACATAATGCGCGTAGCCCTGCACACCATTATCTGTGCTGCCATCACCTCCTGATAAGAGAATAGTGCTCAAATCAACTCCGTTGCCATGCAAATAATCTGCTTTCCTCTCCCCTACAACCCCTCCATTCAAATGCAGTCGTAGAATTTCAGGACCAATCTGCACGAAACGGTCCACAATAAGATATTTTCCCAGAATCACTTTCTGAAATTTCGCGAAATGGCCACCAAGTCATCACTGTAAGCTAATTTAAAATGCTTCACAATGTAAGGAAATTACACTGAAATTTCCCTCAGGAACCTAGAGGAATCAGGAGGAACATAACGGCTTGTTCAAAAGTAACTAGTTGGTCGCACCGATAAGCACTTCATTCTTTTAATACGGTGACCACAAAGTCTCACCTCACATCCAATGTGAACCCATTTCTCCATTGCGCAGGATTGATCAGCAACAACAGCGATTGGATCTTCACGTATGGTCGCTCCATCCTCCACTGGTGGCGACAAATGATGCAGCGTAAGTTTCCTATCCTCTTCAATTGTGAGGAAGGGCCTCCAGAAAGTGATTCCAGAACCTGCTTCTGAGAGTCCCTGAAGAAGAATGCAATATTTACTCGAGTCACTTTCATTGTACTTTCGCAGCAGCTTGAAAACTATATTAATGCATTCAGATGTAGAAAATCCGTCGAAATCAAACCAATAGATAGAATAAGCAGTATCAGAATACACAACCGCGAGAACGGCGAAAGTTCAATAAATGTTATTGAATATTATGAAAGCAAACCTGTCGAATAAGAACTCCTGTCTTGCTGCTTTTGAGTAGGTAAACCCAAAAGCACAGGGTAAATGTACCATCATCGTTCAAGCTCTCCTTTTCTAGGCTCAACAAGAGTTTCTCTAGGGATAAATAGTCATCATCACCAAAGATGGCACCGACTTTTCCTCCTTGCGTGGAAGCCATATGCTCAAAATCACGATCAAGCTGTCGTATTCAGTATCACGTGAACTACTCCCTGGTTACCTTCCGAAACTTCCTCTGCCATTCGAAAAATTAAGTGCTTCCAAAGAGGTTCGCGAATTCTCCAATCCTTCAACAGATTGCTTTTCAACATAGTGTTCAAATCCCTTTCCTGCATAAGATTCTGCAATTCTCAGAGGGAATGTCCTGACAGCAGCTCATGAACCTGCACAAATCGTCCAAAAATTTCAGAAGTACTCCAATAACCCTTCCTGCAGAGAAAATAACGAAACAAAATAATTGTCTGCTAATTTCACTAAAGTCCACAAAGAACACCAACTTCATAGACTATCGTTAAAGAAGACTAATACCTATCACCCTACTCCTCACATTAAAGCCCAGCTCCGAATCTCATAACCATCGACATGACTAAGAACTCCTTAATTTCAAAAGGTCTCAGCAAGTGCGTCCGACGCAAAGTGTTCACGAACTTGAAACCGAGCGACTCAATCACAAATTATCGCTTGCGCCTAATCAATCCCCTATCAGTTCCTATACTTATATTCCTACGTCCGACATATTTAACTTAAATTACAAACTAATCTTCTACTAAAATCTTCTAACTCAAAACACTTTACCACTACAGCACTCTCCAGAACGTGAGGCTCGTGATAACACACGAGAGAACACATCGTAAGTGCTTCAGCCGAAATCGACGAAACCAACCTCGTCGACAGTTCAAGTATTCAAATACTTCGAGAAATATACGCTCTGGAATTCAGTAACAGTCACAAGGACTGCTTACAACAACAAATTTTGTATTAAGGTTCCAAATTCGAAGTAAAGTCAACAAGCCAATACTACATCCTCTATCAACGCAGGAAGCTGAAAAAAATGCTGTGAAAATCGAAGTGCTCTCCAGGGAGCTACAAAACGAATGAAACCTAACTACCAATGCCCGTGGATCCACACTAACGATCCTACGCAGCAATTGTGCCTCTGTATTTCAACACCCCTGCCGCATCTAAATTTCGTCACCATACCACTAGGAGGCCTCAAAAATTACTTCCCAATTAGAACCCCGAAACAAGAACGCTGCCACAACAAATCGCAGGGCCACCGATCAGCCCTTCGCCAGCACTCACACCCCTGCACATAAACGCGCACATCACCCGCACATCTGCCAACCCAAGATACACCAAAAACGCGCTACGACACCACCTGTATTGCTACTCCTCCGCCTCATCCTCTCTCACCTCTTCTACCTGCAGCACCCGGCGCCAGAAAAACGAACCAAATCGCGCCTGAAAACGAACCAAAAACCTCGAGAAATAGCGCAAACGAAATGCAATCTTCCAGTGTACCTGAAGATGAAGATCCGAGGCTCCAAACGGCAAATCAGCTCGTGCGTGGAACTCCCGTGCAAAGCGTTCAGCTTCTCCGTCGTCTCGTCTCGCCTCGCACGCTCTGCCTCTGTCGCCGAGGTAGGTCTCTCGCCCTCTCCGTGTCTGCTGAATTGCATGACTCCCATCCATGTCCGTGGATGTCCATCCATGTCCGTGGATGTCCATCCATGTCCATCCATGTCCGTGGACGAGTATCATTGCTCATCCGATGCCCATTAACATCTGGTTCCATCTGGTCTCCATGCCCACCTGCAAATTTCAATTGTAGCTTGGATAATGTTTATTCTTTTATATGATTTAAATTTAGAAAATGAAGCTCTACAAAATTATTTATTTTCAACTTCATTTTCAAATTTGGAAAGCTTTCTAAAATTCAATGAATCATTATATCCTTGTGTCAAAATCCAAATTGAATATGTTATTCTGGTGGTCATGACTGTTATGCATTTTAATTTTCTCTTCTATTTAATTTTCATACTGAAATTACAATTTTTTGAGCCTCATTGGGACCTACATTTTTGTTGTACACTTCAAATTATTCTAATACATATTCAAGCTCTACTTTATTACTTGCAACTGTCAGTGATTGCCAAATTTCAAGGTAATATTGTTGAAATATGTACTAAGAGTTCATGAAATAAATGAATGCATAAACTCATTGTATTTTAAGATTGAACTAGTGTGCCATGTGCGGTTGCCACAACCAAAACAAAAGGAAAAGTTATTTTTTTATTTTTTTATTCATATAAAAAACTTTGAAATTCAATAAATTCCACACCATGGGTCCAAACGTCACAAAACGAAGCCCGTGCACCCCTCCTTGTTGATAGCTTTCTGACAATACCAAGCACACCATCGGGGGGACGCACGGTCCGGAAGATTTCACCGTAAAAAACAAAATAAAACAAACAGCCTATCTTTAAGGTTTGGATCTGTAATGGTCTAGATTTGCTAATATAAAGCGGTGATAGATTTTGTGTGTTGTGTTGAAACAATCTTGAATTTGAGTCCCGTTCATATATATATATATATATACATGTAAGGTGACAATTACACTTGTATATCAATGCCACAAAATAAACATTCCTTTCGATGAATTCACTAACATTTTGATTGAGGTCTATAGATGTCAATAGGTGAATAGGCTAGATTTATCAAATATCTCTTATTATATTTTGAATATATAGCATCCGTAAAGTTAGGGCTTAGAATTTACACCATTTAAACATAGATGCTTGTGATAAAATGGGGAGAAGTATATGAAAATGAGTGGTATTTGTTTAGATAAGAATGAAATGTATTTGTTTGAGAAAATGAAAGGTATTTGTATAGAAAGAATGAGTTGACTTATTAGGGGAAGTACTTAGCAAAAGAAATAGTATACTTTGTATCAAACTTGGATATTTTATTGGAGCTTTTAATTTTTTATTTGACACTTTAATGTATCCTATAAATATGTAAATATCTACTAGTACCAATAAATACACCTCTTTCAATAATTACAATGATAACATTAATGATACTCTAATTTTTTGATATAAAATTTACTTCTTGCAATCATGCTTTCATTCAATAATATATTTTAGAGTTTGCATGTTCATACTCTAGGACACTATCCTCCAAATAGCCAACCATTTGATGTCTTATGTCTTATCCCATTTCCATATGGATACAATATATGGGTATGATGTATGGATACAAATTCAGGTATTATGGTATGTGATTTCATATACAAATACTAATCTAGAATCAATAATAAACTTTATCCCATAGCTTTTGTTGCTCTATATCTATTCATCCATCTTTATATATTTGATGTTTTAATTAAAATTCTGAGAAAAAGAGGGGGCTCGAATATGGAACATTGGCCCATGATACTATCACCCCAAAAATATGCATCATTCATAGGATATCAATGTACACAAACTTTAGACTATCAAATTCAATCCTAGTATAGTTTTAGTTTAAGGCTCCTCAATTTTGAATAAATGCATAAGTTTAGCTTAAATGCTTAATAAACCTTCAAAAGGCATGTTCAATAGGAACAAAACAAAGCCCCTTCGACAATTACAATGACAATGAGAGATTGTTAGTACAAATAAAGAAATTCTTCACCATTAATATGACTTTATTTGGTTTATAATGGCAATCAAATATTTAAATCAACAAATCATGTTCAAAACTCTTTGCATGCCAAAGGATAAATTCAAAAGCTAATACCAATTAGGATAATGCCCAAAGGTGAGATAAAGAATAGCGTCATCGATGTCATTGCCATCTTGCTAACCTTTAGATTTACACAAAAATTGATTTTGCTTGGGTGTTGAAATGCTAAGAGTACAACATAATTTTCAAGGCCATTTCTGAAGCAAAAGCATCCACATATGAGGAAGAAGAAATAAATCCTATACATCAACACATGTAGCAATTTGCAAGAAGAAGGAATGGATCATCTCAAAACACTATCATAAAGTAGAGCAAAAAATAGCAAAGAAAAAATTGGTGAAGATAAAGTTATATTTGCATTTGGTGTTAAAGAATGTTGTTACTGAGGGTCTTAATAGGAACAAATTTAGACCTACTTCTAGATTAGATTTGCATTTGCAAACATCACCTCTAACACCAATTGCAAACATATCTTCAGCCATAGGAACTTCAAATCGTAAAGCAAAGGTATTATTCAATTACTTTGAAACTAGTTCACAAATCTATGATTTTATTAAGCCAAGTGAATGGAAATCAAATGCCATCATCTATAGTAGTATCCTCTACGCATGAGTTGTACAAATCCTACAAATAAAAAAAATTGGTTTCTAGTTAACCTCATAACACTTTAGAAAATATAGATCCTATGTTCTCTCATTTTGATGAATCCTATTTTAGTTATGTACTTAAAAGAAATATACCTCAATTATCCTTATATTGTATATCTCTACAAAAAAAAATTAAATTTACATGAATGGAATTAATCAAACCCGAATATTTTTCTTTTTTTTTACGCTAGTGGTCCCAAGAAAGTTGAAAAAGAGTATGCTAACACTTCTAAAAACAAAGTAAAAGGTAAATAATAGAAATTTAATTTAAAATTAGGATTTAAAAAAGATAATAGTGGTGCATGGTGGAAAGTTATATAAAGGGACCTTACTTTAAAAAGAAATTGTTTTCATTGTTATTATGATACTCATCATAATCATTGTTATATAATCATTGGCTTCAACGTCATTATTATAATCATCATTATAATGCTATTATCATCATCATTAAAGTACAAAAATCTACATTCATTGAAAAGAATACCATTGCAAATTAACCTCTAAAGGACCAGCAACATGTTTAGAGGCCCAAAACTTGCTTCAAAATACTTGTCTCTAAAGCAAGGCAAAAATCTTCATCAATATTTATATTTTAACAAATCCAATTGTAGGATCCTTTGTTCAACTTATTGAAATACATTGTCCCAAATCTTAGAATGAATATCGCCACAGATTGTAAGTTCAATGTGTCTAAACTTCAAAATGTAGGCTTTTCTAGCCCTTCCAAAAGGTGAAGTTTTGTATTTTTACATTTTTAGGAAAAAACATGTAGGTCCTATAACTTGTGCATTTTAGTCAACATGTTGGAAAAGGAATTGAAAACATATGTAAAAAATCCCAAAGGTGAGAATGTTCTAGTAAACAATTAGTACCTTTTATTTTTATTTTTATTTGAAAATTTTCAAAAATGAGAGCAAAAGATGACTTTATATGTTTTTTTTACCTTCATTGCCCACAAAATAAAACTCTTCATAACTTTTTTCTTCATTATTTGGAATTGAATGGTTCAAATGTCTTTGAGTAGCCATCAATCTATGCAATTCCAAAAAAATAATGAATTTTTAGAATGTCTTTTTTGCTACTCGTTTTCACATTGAAATTTTAAAAAAGTTAACTTTTATAGTATTTATTTGAATGACATGAAACAAAACTTCACACATAAATTAGAATGAGTAGCATTCATTCTAAGAACTTCATCCAAAAATTCCAAATTATGAAGTCAATAGAGGTTGCCCAAGTTCCCCCAAAGCCTAAAGTGGGCTTGGCTTGGTACTTTAGGGGATAAATTGAAATCTTCCAAAGAAAACATGAATCAAGTATGGATCAAAGTCTATGGTGTTATTAAAAAAAGAGACCTTAATTGAACCTAAAACATGAACCCAATATCAATGAAAGGAAATGTGAATTATACTTTATAAAAAATTCAATCAATGAAAAGAGACATTGAAACAATATTTTTTCTAAAACCAAAATCATTTATGAAAGAAAACAATATAAAGAATCATTTCAATTTCCACCTATTATCACGCAACTCACATGCTACACATGCCACTTAAAATACAACAGGTTTATGCATTCATCTAGTTCATGAACCTATTTGGTAATATCCCCTTAAAATTCGCAATCATCAACGGCTATGAGTAGCAACTCTAAATTCTAATATATATATATTTGAATAGCTTGAGGTATCCTCCACAAATAAAGGCCACAATGAAGGGTGCTTTAGAGTATGTCGCAAATCCAGACTCTTTAAGTTCCAATTCAAGATCAAATCCCAATTTCCTTGGGTTGTAAAAGGTGAATAAAAATATCAAATGTGGGACTTGGGATTTTATAAAATGATGGCCAAAGTATAAATCTAAGCCCCAACTTGTCTCATATGTAATATTATATACTCCGTAATAATTGAGTGTCCAAAAATGGGTCAAAAACTCAAAATTCATTTTGGTGGTACTTTTAGCATCAAATCTACATTGGATGGATTGAGAACAAAAAAAATTCTTACAAAGATGCTTTATATGGTGTTTTTCCCTCATTTTATATTCAAATCTATATTTTGGCCTTCGAGGTCAAGATGAGTTTTCATTCATTGCAGACCCAATTCAGCCTCCAATTCACACTTCTTTGGCATCTAAATTCTCCAAAAGTATTGCCATGTAGACATTTTAGAGTATGTAGACTTCAAACTTTAGATGTAGTGTGAAGCCCTAAGTTCCAATTTAATTTTAGCTCTCCACTGATTAGATTTTGAGAATTAACCAGGCCTTGGGACTTTGACTAAATGTAAGATTCAAAAAGCTATAATTTCAGTATGAAAATTAAATAGAAGAGAAAATTAAAATGCATAACAGTCATGACCACCAGAATAACATATTCAATTTGGATTTTGACACAAGGATATAATGATTCATTGAATTTTAGAAAGCTTTCCAAATTTGAAAATGAAGTTGAAAATAAATAATTTTGTAGAGCTTCATTTTCTAAATTTAAATCATATAAAAGAATAAACATTATCCAAGCTACAATTGAAATTTGCAGGTGGGCATGGAGACCAGATGGAACCAGATGTTAATGGGCATCGGATGAGCAATGATACTCGTCCACGGACATGGATGGACATGGATGGACATCCACGGACATGGATGGGAGTCATGCAATTCAGCAGACACGGAGAGGGCGAGAGACCTACCTCGGCGACAGAGGCAGAGCGTGCGAGGCGAGACGAGACGACGGAGAAGCTGAACGCTTTGCACGGGAGTTCCACGCACGAGCTGATTTGCCGTTTGGAGCCTCGGATCTTCATCTTCAGGTACACTGGAAGATTGCATTTCGTTTGCGCTATTTCTCGAGGTTTTTGGTTCGTTTTCAGGCGCGATTTGGTTCGTTTTTCTGGCGCCGGGTGCTGCAGGTAGAAGAGGTGAGAGAGGATGAGGCGGAGGAGTAGCAATACAGGTGGTGTCGTAGCGCGTTTTTGGTGTATCTTGGGTTGGCAGATGTGCGGGTGATGTGCGCGTTTATGTGCAGGGGTGTGAGTGCTGGCGAAGGGCTGATCGGTGGCCCTGCGATTTGTTGTGGCAGCGTTCTTGTTTCGGGGTTCTAATTGGGAAGTAATTTTTGAGGCCTCCTAGTGGTATGGTGACGAAATTTAGATGCGGCAGGGGTGTTGAAATACAGAGGCACAATTGCTGCGTAGGATCGTTAGTGTGGATCCACGGGCATTGGTAGTTAGGTTTCATTCGTTTTGTAGCTCCCTGGAGAGCACTTCGATTTTCACAGCATTTTTTTCAGTTCCCTGCGTTGATAGGGGGATGTGGTATCGGTTTGTTGACTTTCCTTCGAATTTTGGAATCTTGATACGAAATTTGTTGTTGTAAGCAGTCCTTGTGACTGTTACTGAATTCCAGAGCGTATATTTCTCGAAGTATTTGAATACTTGAACTGTCGACGAGGTTGGTTCGTCGATTTCGGCAGTAGCACTTATGACGTGCGATCTTGAGTCTCACCTTCTCGAGAGCTTAGAGGAAGATTGTTTTCTACGTGAAGTTGCCGAGGAAGCTTATGCCGGACATAGGAATCGAAGTGTAGGGGATTATTTAGGTGCAGGCATTACTTTTTTGCTGAGTGAGGAGAGTCTCTGATGTTCAAGTTCATGAGCTCATTGCGTAGGAGGAACTTCCTGAGGTTCATTGAAATTTAGATCTTAGTCATGCCGATGGTTATGAGATTCGGAGCTGGACTTTTATGTGAGTATTAGGGTGATAGTTCTTGGTCTACTTCTGAAATTTTTGGACGATATGTGCAGGTTCATGGGTTGCTGTCAGAACATTCCCTCGGAGGATTCCAGAATCTTATGCCAGAAACCACTTGAGCAGCGGAGCCGCATTGCGAAGCTTCCTGTCTCGTTTTGCGTGGCAAATTAGTTTCGTAGTTTTATTTTTATTCTTATTTTGAAGGGAATTTTTTGGGATAAATCTGATGCTTCGGGGCTGAGAAGACTGGCTTCCCGTTGCAATGCTGGAATTGGTTAGATCGAAGCATTGTTGAGGGGCTTGTTGTGCGATTAGGCGAATGTTATGTGCAAATTTTGGGTGAATTGAATTGATGCTTTGGCAAAGAAGGTGAAACTGGAGCGGGTTTCGGATTTGAAGGGAATCCGTGAACCTTAATGGCGAGTAAAGCAGTAGTGGGGCTTCCGAGTAAGGAGGCAGCGGTACTGAAAGGGCATGAAGGGGCGGTGCTGGCGGTTCGGTTTAACAAGGACGGCAAGTATTGCCTGAGCTGCGGGAAGGATCGAAGTCTGCGGCTCTGGAATCCGCATAAGGGAATTCTCGTCAAGTCATACAACGGCCATGCACGCGACGTTCGCGATGTGGCCGTCTCAAGGTGCGAGTCGTCTTGGTACTTGACGCTGGTTTGGAACGATTATTTCCCAGCCTTGTTTCAATTCCATATTTTAAGCTGATTTGCATATATACAGTCAAAATGTCAATCCGAGTAAGGAGGCAGTGGATATAAAAAAATTTGAAAATTTATATTATGTTTTGGGGAGCATTTTGGTCATTTCATTGAACTTTCTAAGTCAGAACTCGTAGATGCTCTTACACCGAGGCTCCTGTGGTAGCCAGATAATCATTTTGGAACGCACAATGCACTAGTTGAAGGTGCTTAATTATGATTTTAGGGTTTTGTCACCAATCTGCACGACCATAGGGGCACATACTTTTGGTTTAAAGTATCATATAGGTGCATGTAAATCTCACTCATGTGCATTTTTGTACAAACTCTACTACCTTACAACTATGTTGCTCCATGTGTTAATTTGAAGACACCAACCATTATCGTTTTAGGCCATATCGGTAACACTCCAAAAGCCACTATATGTCAGAATTGATGAGGGTAACGGAACTGAATATCTCTCATTAGACTTAGCAATAGATAAGTGGTATCAGCGATATTTGGTGTCAGCTTGTAGCAAATGTGAGTGTAAATTGCGCACTAGACTGCAATGGTCATGTGGATTGGATTGGCAGTGACAATTCGAAGCTGAGCTCTTGTGGAGGAGATCGACAGCTTCTGTACTGGGATGTTCCCACTGGCCGTATCATTCGCAAGTTCCAAGGGCATGACAGCGAGGTCTGATCACTGATGCTTTGCAACGAGTTTATTTTTGACTTATTCACGAGCTCATTCGGCTCCAAAGTCTATGAATAAAGTGTTTTGTTTATGGTTAAATATCAGTATTATGCCATCAAGGACCAAGGATTCATGGTTTTGAAATGACTGATCATGCTGTGATAAATGTAATTCAGATTGGGCTATATTTAACATAACCAGAATTAGCGAACTGCATTGCATCTGCTAGTCAGAAAGTAAATAAAATTGAAAACAAGGATTTGCACATTTGACCTACTCAAAACTGCTAAAAATACAATTTGAACTAAATGGTGTATCCGTTACTTTTTTTGGAATCCATTGAATCAAAAACTAGCGAAGTAGAGTCATCGTTTTGTTCGATAGGGGAAATGCGGTATAATCTCTGAAAAAGGCTTCTTAATTGTCTATAGATCAACTCTGTCAAGTTCAACGAGTATGCAGCAGCCCTTGTTTCGGGGGGATACGACCGCAGTGTACGGGCATGGGATTGCCGCTCCAACAGATTTGATCCTGTCCAGGTATGTTCGCTTGAGTAATTTGTGAAATAGTTCTTTGAAACATTCATAGCTGGTGGTCTACTGTCAACTATAGGCAGTTGACAGTGTTCTTTGGACTGAATTCCTTACTTTATTCTCATGGAATATGAAACTTGGACACGTACTGCTTCTATTTCTAGAAGATGATATTGGGGATCTTGCAGTTCCTTCAAAAGGAAGGCCTTGTATTTCATAATTTACATCCTGCGGAGCTGATTCTGACATCATTTACATTCTTGACAGGTTATTGACACGTTCAGTGACAGCGTGACATCAGTCGTGTTGACGAAGGCAGAGATTATCGCTGGTTCTGTAGATGGGACTGTTCGAACTTTTGATATTCGAAATGGCAGGTAAACTTGTGAACTTGTGGACGATAAGTCACTGTCAACGATCAGCAGTAATCGCCCTGATGGGAGAAAATCTGAGCATCAAGTTTGTTCTTCTGTGTGCAAAATTTTTAGGTTTTGATGCACGGGTTTTAGGCTTCTAAACTCGTGGGCAGTGTTTGTTCACCCTTTGATTCAAGGCTGCCGTCACATTGTTGTTTGTCTTCAGTGACTTTCACTCTTGGATGTAGGGTTTGCAGCAAATGGATAGGGAACTTTCCAACTCTTGGCTGTTCCATTGCAGGGAGATTGTAGATGATCTGGGTCAAGCTGTCAATAGTGTGGCCTTATCATATGACGAAAATTGTGTGCTTGCGAGTTGCCTTGATTCAACCATTCGGCTGCTTGACAGGTTCCTTTGTTCTCTTCTTTGAAATACTCATGTTCTTGCGATAGTAGGTTGTCTATCAGCCTTAGCATATTATGTGTGTGCAACCACGTTGTGAGCAGAACTGGTAGGATTGGTTTATGAAATTCAAAAAGCATTACGTTATTCCTAGATTTCTTACCTATGAGCATTATTTTAACTGCAAGAAATTTCTCATCATGCAGGGCGTCTGGGGAGCAGTTGCAGGAATACAAGGGACATGAAAACAAGGTATGTGAACTTCCAAGATTTTTATATTTTATCCTGAATTTTGAAATGTTTTCCTCATGAGTTCATGTCTAAGCGCCGCTACTACGAGCTAACTCGGTAAGGTTGCCATCATCTCGAACAGGCATTCAAGATGGATAGTTGCCTAACCAATACAGACGCCCATGTTGTAAGTGGATCTGAAGACGGTCGTGTGTTCTTTTGGGACCTTGTGGACGGTTCACTCGCCAGTTCTTTCAAAGCACATCAGTCTGTGGTACGTTAGTCACACCTTCTTTGACAGTCTACTCCTACAAATAGGGTTCACGAGTGAAATGCCACTCACTGTAGCTCCAATAACTAGGACATATTGGGATTAAGCATGTAGGAAATTTGATGCCTGAACCTCAAACTCTACGCTATCTTACTTTAGCTCTACTGGGACACACAATTTTGCTTTTACACTAGAAGACCCCAGGTGAACTTATGAACTCTGAACACACGCTGGAGTAGGACTTTTCATCAGGAGTCATTTCTATCTTTTTTACTCAAGTGTAGTCTGTTCAACTGGCAGGTGACGGGTGTGTCGTATCATCCCACCGAGAGCTGCATGCTTACATCCTCTGTTGATGGCACTGTCCGCATGTGGAGAACGTAACATCGTTTTTACGCCTGCCTCGAACAATCGACAGCCGCTCCCCTTAATTTTGAAGAGGTGAACCGGACTACGATACTTGTAGGTTTACTGCTGACGCTTCATCACGTTTACAGTTGCGAAAATTGAGTACTTGGAAGTCAAATCTTTTGTACACCAGTACAAATTTGAGGTTAGACTCGGACTCAGAGATGTTCATACCAACGGGAAAGACCGGGATTCCTCGTGAGGATGAGACACTGTAGCGCTCTATAAACCAACAGGGACTGATGATTTATGAACAATAATTAATTTTGTACAATTCATTACATTGTCTACCACAATGTACTGGATCCTTGGAGAACGTGTCTTATAAGTGAGGCAAATCCTGGAATTGACTGCAATCCGTGGACGCTGGCTTGTTTTTTGAGTAAGGTCCTTCTGAAGCTTCCTGACACTTATAACTTCTTGTCAATGCAATCCACCTATAAAGTTGGAAAAGCGTTGTTATGACTTATGAGGTTTTTTTTCTTGCCAACTGATTATGATACGGTTTACTTGTAATTATAGACTTTCAGAACTTTTTGAACATTCTCTCCAAGAATCATGGAAGTCTCCCTATGGTTACATTGATCATAAGGAGCCCTTCCCCCGATACCAGCAAGACCACTGATTCAGTTGGTTTTAGCCGACTCAATATTTATGCAAAAAATTGCATGAACCCTAGTTAGTTTAACAACTGCTCTTGAGATTTTGATGAGTCAATAAGACAAAAGGTACAAGTGGTCACACAACATTGTGTGAGGTATTAGAGTTATTCTACAGTAGAAGTCTCACTTCAGATTGAGCCTTGTTTTCCACTTTTGCTTCATAGTAATGAATGTATTACATAATTTAGTACAGTAAATGCACATTATGATATGTAGGGTTGGAAGATGGGACCAATGATCATCCCCAATTTCAAATTGGTTTTCCATTTCATGTCATAAGAATGAATACATTTTAAAATTTATGGAATGAATTATGCCTTCTTAAACTAATTGCACCCAAACTCAAAACTTCAATCAAATCAAATGACAATATTAAGGTCCTCCTTGAAAGTTGGGCATCATCTAAAGGTAGTGAGTGTGTGCATGGCCGCAACAAGTAGTGTCACTATTGACACTCTTGAATTTATTTAATGGAATTCATGCTTCATATTACCAAATGGTATCCAAATTATTTATAGGAACTTCATTTTGCTAAATGGCATGTAGACTACTTTATAGGAGTTAAGTGTTGGAAGTCATGGAATGTGCAGGGACTTGAGATTAGGACAATGAACTAACATTGGAAGAGTCGTGTTGGAATCATAGGATGATGAACTAATATTGGAGGAATTAAGTGTTGGAAGTCATAGAATGTGCAAGGACTTGAAACTAGGATGATGAACTAACATTGGAGGAATTAAGTGTAAGAAGTGTTGGAAGTGTTGGAATGTGTAGGATTTAACCCCTAAAAGACCAAGGCCTTTTTTCTGCCAAAAAACATTCAAAACCGCTATTTCTATAGTAAAGAGTAAGAAAATTTGAAAATTGTTTTTTTTACACATCTAACCATAGGATCTTACACCTAACTAGTATGAAAATGTGTGGAAAAATTTCAGAATTTTTGACTGCACAGATTGCAAGATATTTGCATTTAAAGTGGAAAAGAACAGTTTTTTAGCACATTGCGGGATTAGATTATTTGACTTTGAACCTTCTTCACTTTAATTTTTATGGTGGAGAATTAAGTTGAGAGTCTATAAAAAAAAATTCAAAAAAACTTAATTTTCATACTTCAAAAAATTATTAAGTAGAAGTAGGTACAAGATAGAAGGAAAATCTAAATTATTAATATCTCTAAAATAGAATTAAAATGCACTAATCCCAAAGGGGAGATTTTCTAGCAAACAAACTAAACCATGTGGAATTTTATTTTTTTAAATTATAAAAGTTGGATTCAAAAATGAATTCTATAAGTTATTTTTTCAAGAAGATGCTCTAATTGCCTGAAAAATAAGATTGCCCATAACTTTTTCATAACAAATCCAAATGGAATGAATCAAAGCTTTTCAAATAGACAAAAATATAATCTATGAGACAAAAAAATTGTAAAAAATTAATTCAAATTTTTGAATTTTTTTTGTTACCCCCTCTCTCCCCTCTTCTCTCCAAGTTCCGAGTTGTTTGGACCATAACTTTTGTTCCTAGGCATGGATTGAAAAAATAACTATATTCTCATGAAGCTAATAAGCGTTTTAATCTTCCAAAAAAGTTTCAAAGAATCAAGACAAAATTTCAATATGTAGGTACCTTCCCAAAATTCTCATTTATCCCCCGAAGGGACAATGGTCCTTTAGAGGTTAAGATTAGAGCGGAGAACCTACATTGGATGTGCACATTATGGTTAGTGTTAGCAATTATTGACTAATTACAATCTTAAACATTCTTTTAAAATGGCATATCATAGGAGTACATGTGGTTCATCATCTTGTAGCAAATTTTTTAAATTCTTCTCAGGGTTATTGCAAATTTCTAAGAATTTAATCACTGGTTCAAAAAGATGTTGAATATGTAACATAATGAAGATAGCATGTTGGACCTCAAATTAGTGCTTGTTGTTCATCCTTGAAGTGCCAAGGTTTTAGATATTTTCAAGTTTCCTATCTAATAATTAATAATTAATGAACGCAAGTCACTACTACAATAATATTTTTGAATACAATGTAATTGAATTCCTAAAATATTCTATTTTGCCTACAATGATGCCTTTTGGGTTCTAATATGTTCTTGTCCATTCTTTCCTAACCATTTAATTCTTCCAATAACTTTCCTATTATCTCTATGATTTTAATAGCTCTATGTAAGCCTACACATGATTTCTTCTTAAAAAAATTGACTTTCGACTGATTCAAGAATGTTGTAGGTCATATACATTAAAATGACTTGTTCAAGAGAGCCAAGATTGAGATCTGCAAATGCCTAAAGCTTTTGAAACTAGAACTTAAAAGTGCCTAAGACTTTGAAAAATAATAAGAATACTATATGCAGATAGTAGATTTGGCACTTTGATGCTGAAGTCATAATTGAAGTCTAAAAATAATCTTTGGCACTTTATAGTTGAAAAAAATAGAAAAAAAATAGAAAATATGCTACAGCTAACCTACAATATCTTCATCCCATACAAGCCAATATTCTAAAGTCCATCTAATTAAGCCTATTGCTATTCACCCAACTTAGATTATCTATCTTGGTACAACTACTCATGTTTAATATGAGCCTCTCAAAGTACTTTCCAAAGCCACTTGTCATTAGGAAAAGTTTCAGCCTTCAAAGGGGCCGCGAGTTTTGCACCCCCGAGGTGCAATTAGGGAAAAAAATAGAAATAAAAAATTACTTTTTATTTTAAAAAAGTTGGGTGCTGACATGGGACCACATCAGATTTTTAATTTTTTTAATTTTTATTTTTTCAAAAAAAATATTTTTGTAATAAAAAAATATTTTCTGTAATTGCACTACAGGGGTGCCAAAAATCAAAAACTTGCAGCCCCTTGCAGGGTTCAAAATTCTTGTAATGCATTACAAGGAACATTAGAAGAGATTTGAGGCCTTCAAGAGCCCGCAAGTTATCATGCGTTCCGGCAGCGTTCCCACACTGTGGAACGCAGGAAAGCTGCTGCGCTGACGTGGTCGAGAGAGTGCCACATCATTTTTGAAAAAAATAAAATAAAATAAAATTGCCTGAAATAATATTTGGGAGAGAATTTTTTTTTTTTTTTGAAAAAAAATAATTCTAATAGCCCGTACCGACTGTTTTCAAATCTGGCCAAATTGGGGAACGGGCCTGAAACAGCTCTCCAATGCCCTCAAATCTCTTCTAATGACTGAGGCCTCAAGAAGTTTGTAAGTTCCCGGACAACAAGGAAGGTTGGCCAAATAAATGGGAAATTTTTTTTTTTTTTTTTGGCCAGCAAATTGCAGGGCCTGATTTGGTTGGGATCAGTTCAATAATATGATTTAGAAAATATTGAAAAAAATTGAAAAAATATTATTATTAAAATAAATAGGAAAATTTAAAAATTTAAAAATTTAAATCCATTGTAGCTGAATATTATTTGATTATTATTTTTATTTTAATATTTTTTAATAATTTAATTTTAAAAAAAAATTTGTTGCCACTATTCAATTAAGTTATCTTTTATTTTGAAAAAAAAATAACTTTCACATCACATGTCCAAACACCACAAAACAAAGCCCTTAATAGTGGCCAAAGAGGCTATGAGTTCCATTGTAGGGAACTCACAATCCCTTTGTGAAGGAAAATAGACCTCCCAAGGGCTGAATTTTTTTGTAATGTGTGTGTTAAGAGATGAGAAGACAAGCTCTTTATGCAAGTGGAGTAGGAGTAGGTAAAGCAATCCATATGGAATATGTAAATTAGGATTAGTAAGAGCTCAATAGCTCATAGTTAAGTCAAAAGCAGGAATTGTGTTTGAAGTAAAATTTCAGACCTCATTTAGGCATAAAAGAATTATTTTTTCAAAAAATTTTGAACTACATTAATGTAGGAAATCAAGCTAACTTTCATCTCCAAAAATCCGTTTAAGATTTTGAGACTCCATTCAAAAGTTATGAACAAAGTGTAAAGAGGAGTTGGAAGGGACATTTTCTTTGACATTTTCAAACATCCTCTTTGAATTTGTACATAACTTTTGTTTGGAGGATTAAAATCTCAAACCGTTTTTTGGAGATGAAATTTAGCTTGATTTTCCAACTTTTTTTAGTTCAAAGTTTTTTAGAAAAAGTTATTTTCCTATGCCAAAATGAGGTCTAAAATTATACTTGAACACAATTTCTACATTCTAAAAATGAGCGATCAAGCTCTCATCTTCAAATTACCCCAAATCTTTTGAGGATTTATGATGGATAATAAAGGGATTTCTTCATGGACATTTTGTGAAAATTAAAGGTTTAGAGGTCCTTTTTAGAGTCAAATGACAAATTGGAATTTGACTCAATGGATTTTCTTTGATTTTTGGCATACCATTTTTACATTATTTATAGATTTGATTGTCTAACGCCAAAATTATCAAAATATTGTGGCACACCATAAATGTTGTGCCACCATATTGGTATTGTAGCTTACTTTAACCCCTAAAGTCCCATTGTTCCCTCGGGGGACAAAATGGATTTTGATCAGGTTACTACGGCTCCAATATTCATCATTATTTTTTGAAACTTTTTGTGAAGATAGAAAAACACATTAGTTTTATGGGAATAAAATTTTTATTTCAATCGGTGCCTAGGAGCAAAAGTTATGGCACAAAAGGTCCTTTCTTTTGGTGCGGCGGGCAAAAATCTTCTCATACAAAACAATTTAAAAACAATTTAAAAAATTATTTTCTCATAGATTGTATTTTTATCTGTATAGGAAGAATTGATTCATTCCATTTTGGATTTGTTATGTGAAAGTTATGGACAATCTTATTTTTCGGGCAATTAGAGCATCTTCTTGAAAAATTAACTTATAGGACTCATTTTTTAATGCAATTTTCACAATTTTTCAAAAAAAATTGTTTGACAAGGATAAGTTTGCTTGCTAAAATAATCTCACCAATGGAATTATGGTGTTTTAATACCATCTTAGAGCTATTGACAATTTAGTTTTTCTTTCAATCTTTGACCTACTTCTACTTAACACTTTTTTAAAGGACAAAAATCAAGTGTATTATTTTAGAATTTTTTTACTAGATTCCCAACTCAATTATTCAACATAAAAAGTATTAAATTCAAAGTCCATAGTGCAAATATTTCTTACAAATGGTGGTCAAAGTCATCTGAAATTGCAAGTTAGTGTTCAAAAAATCAAAAATTTTCAATTTGAATGCTAATATCTTCTAATCCATATGATCAAACTTTATGAAATTTTTACCACATGATCTGAGATACGTTAAGTACAAGATTCTATGGTTAGGTTCTAAAAAAATTATTTTTTTTCTTTTCTTAGATGAATATAGCAGAACTGGCAATTTTGAATCGTTTTTGATAGAAAAATGGCCTTGGGACTTTAGGGGTTAATGTGAAAATATCCATAACCGTCCCTACATCCATTCCTATAGACTTCCATTAACCTTGTAAAGATGGGCCTATAGTCATTGATTTCAAGCCTCAGTTGTTATCACTCTATTTGTTATCATTTTGCCACTAGATATGAATGAAAATTTAAATTTTTCTTCAAAAAATGAAGTCATATGTCTACTACAAGTTATAAAATTTTCAATTTTTTTTGGGAAAAATTTGAAATTACAATGATTTTCTTTTAAATGAAATATCAAATATACTCAAAAAATATGGAATTACTACAAATTTCTTTTGAATTGTCCCAATACTTAACTATGATTGGTTGACTATTGATTTTTTGAGCTTTTAGTTTTAGATCCAGCTATATGACGGTTTCAGACTTGCAGTAGCTTAGGGAGCTTTTATT
Organism: Neckera pumila; assembly: GCA_963969595.1. Lineage (NCBI taxonomy): Eukaryota > Viridiplantae > Streptophyta > Bryopsida > Hypnales > Neckeraceae > Neckera > Neckera pumila. The sequence goes on from OZ018414.1 coordinate 20,938,754, forward strand.
TCGGAAATTCATAGAAATTACATGTCATATCCAAAAATTCTAATTTCTTTTTGAAAATTCATGATTTTTAATTGCTAATACTACCAAAATGTTTTTTTTTAGAAAAAGATGCTTCCAACTACGGTGAATTGCTGATTTTGAGGATTTTAGGTGTTTCCACCCTAATTTTTTCATGATATACTGTGGATGAATTTTGTAGATGAAGACTCAAGAGAAGAAAAGACAACCACTCAGAAGGCTACGGATTGTTTTGAAAAGCAAACTCCTCCTCCTAAATTGAACACTTATTTATACACTGCTAGTACAATGAAAAAGCATCATGTACAAATAGTGTACATTTGAGAAGGTGGATGTTGTTAGAGCGTGAGTGCTTTATAGACCTCCTACCTTACAACTCTTTTGGGCTTTTTGAGCAATTCACTTCAGGAATTCATAACAAATTCAGACTTTTTGGAAAAATCAATAAACTCAATAGCGGTTACCTTCCTTTACATTTGCCACCAATCCCACCATCCAAGGCAGCCATTAACTTACACCCCAATCTGCTCATCTACCTGATACCGTATCAATTGAACTGATATGCACACGTGCATGGTCACTGACTTGAACTGCTGTTTAGACCGTCCCGCCGAGGTTCGTCCTCTGGTGCTCTTGTACTATTCCGATTAATCAATAGGAATTGTCCTTGTCTTTCAACAAAAAAAACAAAAAAAATGCTTTTTCCAATGATTGGGAAAGTCTGATTGTTTTGATTTGCTGCTGTTGAATGAGCCTGATATGAATTGGACGGAATGATTGATCGATTAGCTGCTGTTGAACTGTTTGGTTTACTTTGGGCGGAATCAGGAAAAATCGAAGAGGAAGGAGAACCAACTTTCAGGAGCAGCCCAAGCCTACTGCAGTTGCTAAGAAAAAAAAATTTCAACGCACACTCGATGAACAAATTCCAAATGTAACAAGTGTCCAAACAAAGAGACAAACTCTTCCTACATCACCTTCACTATTTGCTCATTAATTTAATTTGAGTTGTGTATCTGCCAAACCGAACTTCAAACTAGTGTTCAAAGCAAGAATTTTGGAAATGAACTTGATCACCTTCCAGAGTCAGGATCCTCGGTCCTGCAGGTTAACAGACAGAAGCAGTTTCCGTGGCATGGATCATGAAACCGCGCATGAAAGTTCGTATTAAATTTTTGATTTGTACTTGCTTCGAAGGTCTCACTTTGAACAGTAAGGATCGATCATGACTTCTGTTGATAATCTTATTCTAAGCAGCCAAAGAGAGAGTGACATGCATTGGTAGAATGGTAGAATGCCTACTTGATTAGACTAAGCTTTACTACGCATGGGAAATTTCATTAAAATGTCATATGAAATTCGCCATTAGTGTGATCATGTATGAATTACCTTTCTTGCTGTTGTCGGTCACAGTGACTCATTTCGTTGTGATGGAGTCACAGGAAACTCATATCGCGTCCAGATTTTAAAGTTTAGTGGGACAAGTGGGACTCACCGGGAATGAACCGGGAATGAACACCGGTTTCCTGTGATTTTTCCATTCAATTCCTTATCTAGCCCTAAAGTCTAAGACAAGTAGAGATTTCAGACCGCACGGTCTGAACTGAAAAGCGCCAAGTTTGTGGAATACCACCATTTTAACAAAATATCGGTTACCCACAACTAGCCTAAGTCGTCATGTCAAGCATGCAAGGATTCTCCTTTAGAAGGTGACCTCGAAACTTGAATTACTGCCTAGTCGAATCTGCAAGAGGAACGAGATCCATTTTCAAAGTAAGAAAATAACCTCCGCCACCTAGAGGCTGGTTCAGCGAGGATGACGAGCCTGTCTGTGAGCTACCTCCAAATTGTGGATAAACTACCCGAACTAAGGATTGAATCGAATCTTCAAATAGCGCTTGCTAGCTGCAAATGTTGTCGAGTGACCCACATGCTTTGGGGCTACTTCGACAAAATGATGAAATCCGACACTTTAATTTCCTTCCTGGACTTTCAACACTTGGCCGGCACTGTTGTGTATCGAAATCCCCCAATTGTACGTGAGACTTCTGAACAACACTTGGCTAGCTGACACTGTTTGTATTAAAAATCCCCCATTTGCAATTGTACTACACTTGCATACAGACAGTGAACAACAAAGGCAACCAGGGAACTAGCTGAATCCTCTCACAACTGCACAGTTTACACTTTAGGTCTGTACGCTATGTGCACCCAAACTTGCCACGTAAAATGTCCAGATTGCATGCATTTCCATTCAAGCGGCAATGGATTCTCGGTGCACACACGTACCTTCAAAACCAAAACCGACACCTTTCGTTACTTAAAAATCAACACCCTCAACTCTGACTTCCTCAACAAGTATGTACACCACCTGAACATCTAGCTGATCGAATACTGCCTGGTTTAATTTACTGTAGGTAATCTACGACCATCTTCCACGGCAGCAAGCACATTTCTCTTTACTGCATTGCAATCACAGAAAAAAGTCCATGGCTTTTCGGCCGTTACCACTCAGTTTTGATCAGCAAACATTCAAGAAAAGATCAAACTTGTACTCCGTACGTACCAATCTAGCAGCTAATATAGTAAATAATAACAAGGCTCCTCAGTTGTCGGTTTTAATTGAGCACGGCGAAAGGGTTTTGAGATGCTGATCAATCAAAAACATCCGCACTAACTTCTTTGCTAGATTATTAGTCTAGCTAGATATGTATGCTTCGTCCGTCCGCGCGCCGTCGGATCGGAGAAGCCGAGCTCTACACCTGGACAATGCTAAAAACAAACAAGAGCGAGCTAGTGCACGGCAACTGAAAGGCTTCGATCCGTGTCCAATAGTGGTCATTGTCGGATTAAAGCGCGGCTCTCCAACTTGATGGCCAGAAAGATCGATTGCAAAAGCTAGACACTACTGCAGTGTGTTCGATCACACTGCAAAAGACTGCTCCAGTCTTTAGTATGCTGGGATTCTCTGTGTCGGATTCTCGGCGCTTCGGATATGAATACTATAGTGTTATTTATATATGTTTTTTATTTTTTCTTGAACCACATGGAATTTATATAGTTTTCCTCACCCGGTCCACGGTTCCAGACGTCGATCCAGACGCCTGCCAGTGCAGACGCCCAGGTGCTACAGTTTTGCAAATGATCATAGGTTGCTACTTTTAGTTGGACTCGTGATGAGAGTTGAGTGGCAGCATTTTATTGACACGTTTCCACTCTTGCTGCAACACACGCTTAGGTACATTCCATTTGGGGTTATGTCATATGACGTCACGGACTTTGTGGTTGTCATAGGAGGGACCACTAGGAGGCCTTTTACTTGAGAGGAAGAGTCACCTTTTGGTTTTCATGGAGGTGGGAACGCTAGAAAAACAAAAACTTTCATTTAGGATGTTCAAAGGTGACGTGACGGGGTCTTTGTTTTTGACGATATCACCCATGACCAAGGTCAACGAATGACAAGGAATGACAAAGGATGCGGAGAGATGGTGTTCTAGGATGATGTGAGCAATCAAGCTTGGCGACTTCTAGCCTATTAGAAGCACTCAAAGAAATGTAGAAGAACGACCCCACATTGGCACATTAGCCCTAGTTGGAGGTTTGTATTTCCAAAAAAGAAGCATAGATAAAAGAAGAAGTGTTTTTATGGTTTTCCCACGGGAAATTGAAGTATAGGTGATGGGCTTATCTATCACTATTGATATTGTTGCATTGGCATAAAGGAGCCGCCTCTGTAGTAGGGCTCTTATTCAATTGTGCACAAAGGTATGGCATAACTTTGCCTGCTCAATGCAATATTAAAGATTAACTTCCTATAACAAAGTAGGTTGCTATAAAAGCAATCAATCATGACCGAATTCCGTCAAAATCTAAGAGGGTTGTTGCTAGAAATTCTTGTCCTTTTTTTCTGTCCCCTTGACTGTGGACAGGTGGTTTTTTGCTCATAACTTTTGCGTCATACGTCCATTTTCTATCAAATTTGAAATGAAGATATATGTCATAGTTGTAGACATTGGATAATTTTTTCTAATTTTTCCAATTAGTTTATCATTTGTAAACTTCTTCAATTGGATGTTTATCTTGGCCATTTTGGAGGGTTTTAGTATTGATGATCCAAAAATGTGGACAATTTGAAGGTCAAAATTAGGATAGAAGATTTTCTACTACAATTACACAAGCCTATAAAGAGATTTTCTACTAAAATTACACAAATCTACAAAGAGATTTTCTAAAAATAATAAAGTGCCCACCTTCTATATGTACCATTAGATGACATTCCGATGGTCTAAAAAGCTGTGAGTTCCCCCAAGTTCCCCCAAGTTCCCCCAAGTTCTTGAATTGTGGGAACTTTGCTGTAGCAATTGGCTGATGTAGCACAACAATTGCCACGTCAAAAATTAATACTTAATTTCTTTTTATTTTTTATTTTTTATAAATTTTGGAATTATTGTTATTCATTAATTTTTATCAATTAAATACTTTGACAGCATTAGTATTCATTCTAGCAAGGAAAACAGGGCTGAAACGGCCTTTTATACCCCTATAATGTCATTTAATGTTAAAGTGCACTAATTTTGCACACATGTAGAGAACACAATTTTTTTCTCAAAGATGCAAATGATTGAAAAGAAGCATCTTCAAGTTAAGAAAAATGAGTTTTTTTAGTTTAAGTTTTTAAATATTTTATTATTTTATAAAATAAAATTCAAAAGCATCTATTTTCTTGCATTTTCCATCACTATTTTTTGGTGCATAACTTTTAGAGATAAATTTTTCTAGGCCTCAGTTTTCACATACATATTATTTTAAGTGCTTTGCAAATTATCCATATTTTATTTCATTTAAAAAAAATTATTCCAAAAGTCACAATACTCAAGTATTCAAGCTATTTTGAGACAAAAACAGCAAGAGTTTCTTGCAACTATCCAAAAGAGTATATCATTACATATACAATAACAATTTACCGTAGCTAAGGCTACTCAAAATCTATTATTTCATTATTCTTCAACAATAACATATCTTTGATAGTCTTTGCTTGGCATTCTAAAATGAATGTAGTCAACACATTTTGAAGGAATAATTGTGTTCACAATTGTATGAATGTATATGAGACATTTATGGATATCTTTAGGCATGCTGATGGAGCGGTTTTGATTAGGATTAAACTACACATAGCCAGTCACTTAAGCAATTTTGTGACAGATCATGAGCAAAATGAGGTGTTGCAATTTTTTCCCATGTAAAAAGATAGGAAATATGAGGATTGTAAATAGTTCTAATTTTTATTCCAAAAATTTAATTTACTATGAACTTTGGAAGCGAAAAAGTACTCTGAACCCATAGCCAATGTCTAGACTCTTCTAATTCCGATCATTCAAGAATTACTTTCTTGCTCACTACTTCCCACATACTTTACAACATGTGTCATGACCTTATTAGTCCCAACTTTGAAAAGGAGACAAAAACACATTCCTAGCTTTGGTTGGAAATTTCTTCCAGCCTTGGTTGGAAATAGCTGCATCCTACAGATTGGATATGGCGGTCCTTGGTTGGAAATGGGTGGTCCAAGCTTAGTAATCTCAATGGACTTCAGTAACAGTGAGGGTAATTTTATGCATTCAATCATCCTTTGAAGGAATAAGGTAGATCACCCATTTCTGACTACTTAAAAAATTGAGCATATCTAAAGCGCGGGTACATTGAGTGGAAAAATTTCTTTTTGTATAAAAATAGATTTCAAAAGGATTCTATAATTTTTCACAATTTCATTTTCCAAAACAAAATTACTATGAATTTTATGGGTGAAGATTTTGTTCATTCTATATTGCTCATATAGGTCGTCTTATTTTCAACCAAGGACTAGTTGCAAAATCAGAAGTCTTATAGGCCAATCATAATGCGCCATAACTGATCATTTACTCATCTTTGCATGCACGGAAATGCACCACCTTATAATGCAAGAATAGGAGGGTGGTCGGGAATGGGCGATCTACCTTAGACAATATGCTCCACATGGAGAATGCAAAAATTAATGCCATCCAGATTTGTTTGTTAGCTTGGCAAGATGAAATCTTTGTAGGCATGACATATGGCAATCGCATTCTCACTTAATATTATAAATGTGGTAAAAAGTAAAAAGTGATTTTTTATCAAAATTCTTTTCCACTTGGTGCAAAAACAAGTTTTTTTCCCTATGTGTCTTTAATATTCCAAATGAAATTCAACTTTTGCATTGTCTTAGATGTTTCTAAGAGAATTAGAAGTTTGAGTAAAAACTATCAACTCATAACATTATTTAGCAAAGTTGGAAGTTCTCTGCATGACAATTCAAGAAGCAAATCATTTCTTATAATTGTCAAGTGCTGAAAATTCTACAAAATAATCAAAGTCATGATGAAGAAGAAACAAATGTTGGTAAGTCAATACACTTGTGAAAAAATAACAGAGACGACATTAGATGAGATTTGGAGGCATTGGAGGGCCGTTTCAGGCCCGTTCCCAAATCTGCTAGATTTTGTAAGCAGCCGGTACAGGCTATCAGAATCATTTAAAAATAAAAAATAAAAAATAAAAAATAAAATTTATCCCAAATATCATTTTAGGTAAATTTTTATTTTTATTTTTATTTTCCAAAAATGACGTGGCACCATTTTGACCACATCAGCCAATTGCTTCCCTGCGTTCCCGCAGTCCGGGAATGCAGGGGAACTTGCAGTCTTCCAAAGGCCTCAAATATCCCCTAATGCTTGTAATAGATTGGGCCATCTTTTTAATCTTTTTAATTTTTGTTAAAGTATAGGCCATTCATTTTAAGTTATCCTTTTTCTTTTATTTATTTGCATTCACATGAGTAACAGTCAAGCTCTACTTTTGAACAATGTTAACCCTTAAATGCCTAAAGGTATGTGTACACATGGGCTTAGCAAGCACTCTTTGCAGTGATGATACGTGATTTTTTTGGTAGGTATTTAGGCCATTGTTCCTTTGTAACCACCAAACCTACGTGGCTATAGAGCTGGCAAGAGTTACGAATGGTGTTTACTACAGAAAAATTAAGGACTAACTTATTCATAACTCTCTAACATTGCAAGCTTTTGTTAGGTAAATTAAAATCTTCAAGTTTTGTAGATTCTTGAGCACTAGCAATTGTCTTTCATAATGCAAGGAGATATGGGAAAAAACATAAATCTGCTGAATTGAATCCAATAAACTACCTCACTTGCTTCAAATGCCATTTATTGTTTATATTTAAAATTGAGAAGACACTCTCTTTATATACATATGGGGTGGTAGGAGGTAGAATAAACAATGTGGAATATGTGAATTAGAATTGTAGGAGGTCAACCACTCATAGTTTAGTCCAATGAAAGTAGGAATTGCATTTCAAGTAGAATTCTAGACCTCATTTAGGCATAGCAGAATGATTTTTTTCAAAAAATTCTAAACTCAAAAAAATTGGTAAATCAAGTTCAAATTCATCTCCAAAAATCCATTTGATATTTTGAGTCTCCGATCAAAAGTTATAAACAAATTTTAGAGAGGGGTTGCCGGAAGCAACATTTCTTTTGACATTTTCAAACATCCTCTTGAATTTTGTTCACAACTTTTTAATGGAGACTCAAATTTACAAACAGGTTTTTGAAGATGAAAGTTAGCTTGATTTACCAACTTTTCTTAGTTCAAAGTTCTCTGAAACAATTATTCTACTATACCCAAATGAAGTCTAAAAATATACTTTGAACATAATTCCTAGGTTTTAACAATGAGCGGTCAAGCTCTTGTCTTCACATTATCCCATATCCTTTGAGGATTCATGATGGAAAATGGATTTCATTATAAAAATGACATCCTCACTCTTCATTTGAACAAGTGTCAATGAAGTATTCTCTTCATTTTGGCATTGAATTTTTTTTAAATGTGAGATGGTCAAATGACATTGATATTAAAGCTTACTTTATCTTCTATGATGTGTAGATGAATTTTGTGGATGATTGGAATGTAATAGATAGCCTTTGTAATGACTACTAATGTTATGCCCCTATTTGAGCAGCATCTCATAATTTAAGATGACCCCGTTTATGTCAAACCAATGCCAAACCAACTCAAAACAAATATTTCTTTAAAACTTGCACCTTTTAGTCTTTATTAGAGGTATTATGATTTTATAACCATTTTTATCAAACGCCAAGTGTGCACGTATTTTAAATCTTTCCAAGTATATTTTTATTATGAAAAAAAAGCATGGGCTTATATTTATCTTCAATGAAGCAAATTGTTTATCTTTTCAAAATCTAATCTTATAGATGTTTAACCTCTAAAGTAAGTAGATGCACCTGGTCAACCTCAATTGCAACTTTGAAAATAATGACTTTTTGGAATTTGATTGAAATTAAGAAAATGAAGCTTGACAAGTTTTATTTTTACTCTATTTCAAAATTTTGAAAAATGTCAAAAATTGAAAGAATTATTGCAATTGAAAGCTCCATATGTTAGAATCCAAATAACACATTGTCGTAAGTTTTTCATTCATATATTCTTTTAAGTTTAAATTATAAATTATGTTTCTCATTCTATCTGTAAAAATTACAGATTATTCTAAAATATATTTTCTAATTGATATAATTTGATTTCTACCTTTAGCTTTAAAAAATCACAATAATTTGATTTTTCCATCAAAATTATTGAAAATAAATAAATAAATAAATTCATTTTTCCACTAGACAAAAATACCAAAATGTTGTACATCTATTAAATAAGAGGATAAATTTGGTTTGATAGTTGAATTTGACTTCAAGGTCTTTGTTGTGGCTGTTTTAGGTAAGGAAAATAAAATAATCCCAATTGAATTTTTTTCATACTAATCTCCATTGCTACTTCTATCTCTTGAAAAAATTTCAAATCATTTGGATTGTTTTGCTACTTTCACTTATTTATATTCAATTTTTGCAACAAAAATGATAAAAATTACTATTTTTACGCAACAAATTGAAATTTCTCATAGTGATATACAATTTATGGTTTCAAGTAATAAAAATATAAGCTTTTAGACAGGAAGTTTAACCATTTCATAATAGATCAAGTCCTTTAGGGACTAAAGAGCTTGCTTCTTAGTGTGTATACCAATTTGAGTGTGAAATTATAACAAGAAAAATGTATATATCCTACTTTTCATTAGAGTCTTAGAGAAAATTTTAGGCCTTTAGAGGGCTACTCCACAGCCCTCTAAAGTATCCTAAAATTTGATTTTGGAAGGCTGAAGTTTTCATTTTCTCCCTATTCTTGCGCAGCTGAAACTGCAATGACTGTGACGCAGGAACCAAGTTTTACAAGTTAAAAATTTATTATAAAAAAGAAAAAAGCCCGTGAAATCTGACTGTTTGGACGAGCAGGCAGCTTATTTGATTGCTCACTGGGGGACTTTTTAGATTGACAGGCTAAGCTTGAAATAGCTTGGCATGTCAATCTGGAGCAGCCCTCTAGAAGACTAAAAATTCTTGTAATGTTGCTGCCCTTCCCTACAATGTTTAAGAAATTTGCCATATATGAGTTTATTTGGATTGGAGGTGACATGAATAACTATAAATTGTATTAGCGTACAAAAATGCACTTCCAAAAAACTTAGGTTCAAATGAAGGGCTATCAAACTCATTACATAATCTTCCTTGCAATTGTTGAAAGGCAAGTTTTTTTCATTAGTAGAAATTGCAAATAACTCAAATCAACACTTGCATGTTTAAATTTTCAATGATGAAAAGAATGAAGTCCCTTACTCTTTCAATTGGGACCATTTGAAAAGCAAATAGACAAGTACAATTTTTTAGATCTCAAATCAAGTGAAATTGGCAAGCTTTGCTCAAAGAAAGGAAATGAAGTAAAATTGGCAACAATGACAAGCTTTAATCTTCCACTAATGATACATATATGCTTTTGAAGATGTCTCATATATCAAATATTTTTTTTTGTTTTAGTGAAAAATAAAAGCTTCTTATAATTAACCTTCAATACTACCCATATAAAATTTTAAAATGGTCAAAGGAATTTAAATGCCCAGACAAAAACAAGCCTAAAATTTTAGATTGACTATATATGGTCAATTAGGCATTTAGGTTAATCCCTAATGATCCAAGGGCAAGGTAGTTTCAAAATGGGCCAAAACTGCTAAGAACTTGAGCAATTTGTTTGCTCATTGTTTCTTGAGATTTGATAGAATGGAAATGTAGGATCTTGAAGTTCACATTGAAAGTAAGCACCTCAAAAAATTTCTAATTATTTGACCGCACAGTATATATATTAGTTTGAAGTTTTATTTGGGTCAATAGAAAAACATGACAATGCACTTTGAAGGAGCATATCTTAGTGAAAATATTTCGAAATGATGACCTTTCAATGCTCAATGTAAGACACAAGAGTTGAAAATGCTCGTCTAAAATTTCACAACATTCTGAGTATTTTTCAATTCATGGTGGAGCTTGCAATATATGGTGGTCACTGAAATGAGAAGAGTGTTTGTAAGAAAAACAAGAATGGGACACTTGTCTTCTCCTTGAGCTCCTTGGATCTATACTTTTCTGAGGTGGATCTAACCTTCTTTGAGGTGGGCAACACATTAGGAAAAATTCCAGCCCTCCAGAAGGCCACGAGTTCTGCACTTGCTCGGTGCAATTATAGAAAAAAAAAAAAAAAAAAATTATTTTTAAAATCATCATTATTTTTTAAGTTTTTAAAAAATTGGGTGCTGATGTGGTGCCACATCAGATTTTTATTTTTTTGATATTTTTTTTTCCAAAGTGGTCCCGTAAAAATGAGCTGTGAACTACACTACACCACTCAACTTTAAAAAATTCCACAAGGTGGAATTGAACTCAGAATCTAATGAAACTACCGCCATAGGATTCATAACACAACATATTTTCTTAGAAATAATTTCTATTTCAAAAAAAAAAAAACTCAAAATTTGAGAACGGGAAGCTCAAAAAAGAGGTGACAGCAACCCGAAAGGCATTCCCGAACCCCTTTCTTTGACTGTCAGTATGCATACTGTCCAGATGTTCCTCTTTTTCCCATATAATAACACGATATTGTCACAATTTACGTTACAAAACTCCATTTTGTCACAATTTTATGTTATAGAACTCCATTGCATCATGTGCGTTTGGAGCGCATCAGCAATGACGTCCAAGAGGACAGGTTGACGTCGGCACTTCTCCTCGCCGTCGTCTTTCCGGTGGGGCAGGTTCGAACGGCTTGGACCAAATAGCTTGAGCTCCAAACTGTAGTGGCCCGCCTGATGTCGGTAACGCCGAATATTTGACTGCCAAAATACTTACAGTACAATGGAAGGTGAAGAACTCGGAAGAAGTCTATCAGACAAATGTTTTGCAGATGAACGGCAGGATTCAGTCCGGAAAAAAAGGAGTGGTGAAAATCACTTCTTCAGTTGGGAAGCTCCAGAGGCGGTGGTGAGGAAGTGGCGGAGAAGAAGTTTCACGAGCACTGAACTAACTCTGAGGTTGAGGCGGCGCTTGATAACAATTTCAGTAGTCTTATAACAGATATTAATTCTTTGCGACAAGGAGTGTGATAGTGAATCATATCTCGACAAGTGTGCAACAACCAATTTTATAAACGGGTGGTCAATGATAGCTTGACAAGTGTGCAACAACCAATATGTAAATGGGTGACAAAGAATGTTATAGTCAATGATAGCTTGACAAGTGTGCAACAACCAATATGTAAATGGGTGATAAAGAATGTTATAGTCAATGATAGTTTGACATGCGTTTGACAACTAATAGTGAGCTGGCACACGTGGTTTTAGATTGTTGTAGAATGTCATTTTTGTGGGTATAGTTAAAGAGGGTCATAATATTGTACAACCACGCCGCAATTTAGACCGCAATGGACCTCCACTCCCAACCATGTTGGGAAGGCCGGTAACTAATATTATGCCGCCCTAGATGCGTGCCGAGGGGTTATGTGTTAATGTGAGGGTTGGGATTGGTTGAGGGAGCCAACAATATGCGGGGAGGGCCGTTTTCAAGGATGCGAAAATGGGATCCATGCCTCGTTGGTAAACAATGTTATGGTCACATACGACTCCTTCGGATTTTGTGGATTTCTTCCATGATTACAAATCTTTGTTATAATGAAAAAAAATTAGATAATTTTTTGTAGTTCTTGAATTCTATTAAATGTCCTAGTTTGAATGAAACTCCTAACTCTTGGCTTTAAAGTTTGTATTGAAGGAGAAATAGGATTTCTTTTGGATTTGGTATGAGTGGAATAATAAAACATTCTAGGAAAGATTCAGGACTTTATATCCTAAAAAGGCAAAGTCATACATCTAAGTTCCAAGTCCATGATTTATTTGTGTTCAACAACAAAATCAGGTTTAAATGAGTTTACAAATGATTCAAACCAATATTAAAACCCATTTCATTATCACGTTTTGATTGAATTTCCATGGAAACACACATACACACATACACTCAAAAACACCACATAGAGTTGACTTTATTTTGTGATTTTGACCTCATGAATCTAAACATGAGGATTGACTACAAAATTGGGACTTTGACTCCAAAATTGAATTTCCATTCTCAAAGTCTTCAACCCTCAAATACCACCCCAACTTCCAAAAATAGGGCTACCCATGTTCACATTTCCGAAAGGAAACCCAAACTTGAAATTTGGTGTGAAGGTTCCAGTTCCCAAATGTCAAAACTTGAAACTTGGAATGAAGGTTCAAGTTACCTTCACACCCAGTTTCACTGAGTTACAAGTGTCAAATTTTTGAGCATCCCTCCAATCGGATTTCAAGAATTCAAAGTCAGCTTCAAACATGAAACGCAGCTTTACGTTTAATGCAAAATGACCGCGGCGTGACACTGTCGAGTGGGGTCTTCTTCCGCTCCACTCTACAGTACTGTACAGTCGGAAACAGACTCCCGCTGCGCCTGAGACTGAGACTGTCTAAAAAATCCCAGCCTAGCTCGATGCACAGGCCGACGACGACGGAGGTACAAAATCTCAGCGAATTTTAACTTTAAAAAGAAAAGGTCATCGGGGGAATGATTAAAAACTGGAAAGCTCCGGTTTTAATTGTTTATCAGTCAAATTAAAGGACAGTGGAGGAATCGAGGAAGCTAGTGGCGGCTGAGGCCGAGTATATAAGAGCTTGCCGAGGATGAAAGCAAGCATTTGTGGTAGAGAACGTAGTGATCGATCGAGTTCTGGAGCAAGCCAAGCCACGCCAGCCACGCCAGCCACGGCAGGCATTATAGTATGATAAGGATGATGAGGCAGCCTAAGTGCAACACTGCGGATTCCTGCGAGGTGCGCAAAGGAGCGTGGGGGGAAGAGGAGGACGACAAACTGCGCCAATATGTGGAAACCCATGGTCCAGGCCACTGGGGCAAGGTGGGAAAGAAAGCAGGTATGGGATCATATGGTCAGTGTTGGAGTAGTGGTCTGCACTACGTTTCCCTTCTTTCGATGTGCTCTACGGAGTCCCATTCAAAAAGAATTTGGTTCTGGCTCTGTTTGCCTTAATTTGTGAGAAGTGTGCTTTCTTGTCACACATTGGATCGAGCAAGTGAGCGGGATGTTCTAGGATGTCATGGAAGAGGTTTTTTCTGCAAAGAGTTGAGGATGGAATGTGCACTACTCTAGTGCCATCAACAGTGTCGTTTCTCTAATTGGTGTCATTCTTAAAATAATGTTGAGGTGCAAGGATCTTTAGCAACCATTCTAGTGGCCTTATCATTTAATCGAAAGGAAAAGTATTTACTTTCCATTGTGAACCTTCGATCTTCAACATATGCAAAGGTACTATTAGGTAACTAAGGACAAGTAAGAAACATGTTGCATTGCATGCTACTGGATTTCACCAATCATGCATAACATCTTGAAAACCATGCGAGAACAAGGATAGGCTCTTTTGGTAGGACCTTTGTAGGGACTAAGATTTGCTTTAGTGCCACTATGAATATTGAATGAGGAAAGTTGTTTCAAGAACCATCGAGAATAGTGACAAAATATAATACGAATGCATGAGGAAATGAGGGACGTAGTTGTGCATCAACTCTACGTCAACAATGTACGTTTTACGTTGTGTGACATCACTTCGGTCCCTGTAGACCGAGGAAGACTACCCATGCGTGACAACTTAGACCACTTTGTGAGTCTGTGAGTGTTCTCATTGGTCTTCCACCACTTTGATTTCGACCAAGCTTTCTTTTGAATAATATATTTGACTGTCCGTCCTTAGGTTTGCAGCGATGTGGCAAAAGTTGTCGACTCCGATGGACCAACTATCTACGGCCTGACATACGTCACGGCGCTTTCACTACAGAAGAGGAGGACCTCATTATCAACTTGCATGCATCTCATGGAAGCAGGTTACTTGTGCTACAAACCTTTGCAAAACATTTAATTTTATTAATACAGCCTCTAGAGAAAAAACATCAAAATAATGAAGGATCTGCACGGGTTATTTTACATCACAAAAAGAACATGCCATTTGGTCTTGGTGGCGACCAGTGATGGTTTCCACGACCTGTCACTACAAACTGTAGAAAACATGAAATTAAACGACTGTTATTAATATGCTGTTGATAGGAACTATTTGCTCCAAATCAGCACAAGTGTAGTCTTTAAGAAACAATTGTTCAATTAAGAAATTTTTGCTTCAACTGTCGAAGCTTGTTCACTCTTCAAAGTATAATTGTGAAATTACCAGCTCCAAAACACCCTGGAACAGTTGGGTGTGGGGAATGAAAGAGCCTGAAACCAAAACTTCGTTAAAATGGCGGTATTTCACAAATTTGGCACTTTTACGTTTAGAGAGTGCGGTCTGAAATCTATATCCATCCTAGACTTTTGTGCCAAAGAAGGAAACGATTGGAAACATGACTTATGGAATACCGCCATTTTAACGAAATTTCGCATCTGAGCCAGCTCTGAAATGGCAGTGGGTATGGTATGGCAGGTGGTCCTTGATAGCTGCTCAACTGCCTGGGCGAACAGACAATGACATCAAGAATCACTGGAACACGCGGTTGAAGAAGAAGCTGTGTGACATGGGGATTGATCCCGTCACCCACCAGCCCATCACGGACTTCTTGCGGGACCTGGCTAGATCCATGGCCGGCTCGGGATCTGCTGGGAATCAGGTAACTTGACCTCTGATTCGAAGTGTTTGCTTGGAAGATTAGATTGATGTGCTTCTAATGAGATACAGTACTCCTTCTAACCTGAGGTATCGAGGTCAGAGCAAACAATTGAGAGTGGGTGACGAATATGGCCAGCTGAGTGACAACAAGCGGGTTAATCTCTTCAGAGTTTTATTGCTCATTATGAGGCTAAATTATGCAAGTGATAGTTTCTTGGAAAGGTATTTGAAAATGTGCTTCTAATGAGCTATTACACTCCTTCTGACTCGAAGTATTGGGGATCCAACCAGCAAATTGAAGGTGAGTAATGAGTATGCGAGCAGAGAAACAACAAGCGGGTTTTCTTTCTGAGTTTTATTGCTCACTGTTAGGTTTAATTATGCAAGTGATAGCTTCTTGGAAAGGTACATAAAAATGTGCTTCTATTGAGCTATTACAATCCTTCTGAATCTAAGTAGTGAGACCACAGCAAGCAATTGAAGTGGGAGCCAATAGGCGGAAATTTTCGGAGTTTTTCGCTCATTTTTAGGTCTAACTATGCAAGTGATAGCTTGTTGGAAACTTATTTGAAAACGTTCTTCTAATGAGATATAATACTCCTTCTAACTTGAAGTATTGAGATCACATCAAGCAATTGAAGGTGTGCAGAGAATATGATAGCAAATAGCTAACAAGTGGTTTTGCTTGGAGCTTTCAAGCTAATTTGTCGGTCAAATTATGCAGTTGAGATAGTGTTTTTGGAAAGCTGTTAAAAATTCTCTTCTAATGAGATATAATACACCTTCTAAATATCTCATATTATCTCGTATTATTGAGATAAAATAAAGTAATTGAAGCTCTGCGTTAAATTTGACTGCAAAGTGTCGACAACCTGTTTTTTCTGGCTATTCTTGCGCATTCCTTGGTCAAACCACGCCAGAGATTCAGTCGCTACAATATACCTTTTATATCAAAGAGTTGAGATCACTGCTAGCTATTGAGATGCGCAATATATATGACAACTGAGAACCAACACCCAGAAGAATTTGTTTTGTCAGATTTCTTTCAAAATTTTGAGTCAAATTATGTAAGTAATGGCTTGTTGAAAAGCTTACCTAGCAAAAATGCGCTTCTAATGACTTGTAATATGGCTAAATCTAACTCAATTATCGAAATCACCGCAAGCAATGGAAAGAGCGCATTAAATTCTGATAGCAAAAATGTCCATCTATGGAATTTTTGACGAATTTCATAGTCAACGTCCAGTGATGATACACTGGGAATGAAATTTGCTTTCAAAAGGGCATTTTTCCAATTTCCATAGACACAAAAGAACCTTTGTCCATTTCCATGCTCTGTAAGAGCCAACGTACAATTAACTTTTCTTTTCTAGAGATCTTGCTCAATTCAAAATCAAGTGATGCGAGTGACAGATTAATTGTTGGAAAGCTGTTTACAACGAACTTCCAACATCCTGTTACCTCATGCGATTGACTGAAGTGAGCTGGGCTAGTACTAAAATGACGTTAGCAATGCTAGCCGGTTCTAATCGAGAGAGCTTCTTTGTTCAGGTTGCAGAGGAAGCGGCGAGCAGGTGCTTCCGAGACAACATGTTGAGCAAAGCAGTGCGAGCAGCCTACTTGCACCAGCAGAACGAGCGACTCTTGGAGAAGAACAGCACCAACACATCCGCGTCGCATAGCATGGACAGCACCAGCACCAGCACCGACGACTCTCACTTGGTAGCTAGGCCCTCCTCGTCCAGCCCTCCTCTAAACCGCAAACTTTACACGGAGTTCAACCACCAGCGCCCATCAATGCAGGAGCAGCAGTATTCTGAGATTCATGGCGCAGCTCACCAAGCCAGGGAAGCAGTTTTGTATCTTCCCTCTGCAGCTGGGCATAGCCAGCAACTGGGACTGCCCAACGCCAGGGAAGCAGCGTACTTACCGGGACTCGGCGAGGCCGGAGGCGCCAGTGTTCAAGCCAGGGAGCCACTGTATAGTTTACCTGCAGCAACTCAGCAACTGGAAGGAATCACGTCGTCGTCACCTATATCTTTCATGCCCGAACTTGCACTCTACCCCACCCACTCGACCACGCAGCTTCAAATGCCCAGTGCTTCTTACCGTCCCAGTTCTCTCGATTGCAGCATGTTAACCAGTTCAAGTGCCTCAGGGTCTTACCAAGCAAGGGCTACGCATTTTGAACCTGGTGCCAGTGCCTCAGGTTCATACCAAGGGCGGAATTCGCAATTTGAAGCTGGTGCTAGTGCTTCAGGTTCATACCAAGCAAGGAATTCGCAGTTTGAAGCTGGTGCTACTGCTTCAGGTTCATACCAAGCAAGGAATACGCAATTTGAAGCCAATGCCCGAGCTAATGCTTCTGCTTCAGGTTCATACCAAGCACGTAATACGCAATTTGAAGCTGGTCCAAGGCAACCACAAGCTAGATGGTTTGGGCTATGGCCTGACAGTGAGATCCCTCAGTTAGTATCCCGTGAGCCTACCGGATTAAGTCTTCATTTGGAGACCCCATCTCATAGTAACCATGGCGAGGTTTCAGCAAATTTCTTACAAGGGGCTAATAACGAGCTCATGTCCGGAGGATCGATACCGTCACTTTCAACATTCGCTGCGGGGAACGAAATTGATATGGATGGCCATCTGGTCGCAGCTGCACCGTTTCAGCCTGCTCGTAGTGTTGCAGAGAGTGTGGGATGCAGAAGCTTGAATCTCCAGGGTGGACCCAGCCTACGGTCTACTCCTGAGTCCAATGAGCTTGGACGGAGAGCTTCCTGTCACCACGGGAGTGGTCACGTGTGTTGCTCGGATATTCTTGATGAACTGATCCTGCAAGCGAAGTTTTGATTTCCACTGGTTTACATTTATTTATGTACAAGAGGGAGAAGGTGCTTAGCTAGAATAACATGGATCGATCTTGCCACATTACTACAGAATGTCATGCTCATGCGTTACAACGACATTATTCCTATTGTTTCAACGGATTCCAACCGCACGCCGTTTCTTACGACATCCAATGGTACTCTGAGTGTCGTTCTAAGTTGCTCTCCCCACTAGGTAGATAGGGCTTAGTACGTTCCACTTCGTGATTTGAGTTGCCAGGCATAAATCAGTCAGACCGTCTCTCCGATTGTTTTGCTTAGTTCCAAGTTGTAATGCTTCAATGCAATGTTCATCAATCACAATTCCTAGAAAACCACGAGCTTTCCAGTCCTCACAATCCATTTCTAAGATTGCAAATTCTAATTCAGTACTGTACTCTTCTGTCTACTCTTAAATTTGAGTTGCCAGGCATACATCATACTCTCCAATTGATTTACTTCATTCCCAATTGTAACACATCAATGCAACATCAATCAAAATTTCTTACGAATGGACTAGCTTGAATTTCTTGTTCATACTGCAATCCACTTCTAAATCTGCAAACTCTAATTCAGTACTGTAGTGTACTTTCTAACATATGTTAGGTCTCTACTAATGAACTCATACCAAACAACTCCAACTCATGCGACCTTTGTGATACGTACAGATTGAACATTATTCAAATTTGGTCTGTGAAGGTTCTCCTCGGGATGTAAGTGATGGGGAAATTGCCTCTCTTGTTCCATGATTTGTTGTAAATTATCCAGTGCAATTAGCACTTGTTTATGTGATGCATAAAATCAGTCATCAAATCTCTCAGTTGCCTTTTTTCAGGAAGCCACAATAAGGAAGCGCACTACTCATGGTGCTGAAGATTTGGTAGGGAGGGGAAGAGGAATGGAAATAAATGGGACACATCTTGAAGTTGTTTCGAGAGGACTGGTTGTGAATGAGGACGTGCAGAGTGGTTGTCAATATGGCTGCTCTGCTCAAAGAAAATGTTTGTGGAGACACAACATCAAGTACTTGTAAGTGCAAATCTGATCTTGCTTCTTGACGTTTCTGCTAGAGATCTAACCTCAACAACAACATGGTCGTTTTGTTTACGTTAAGCGTTCGGCGTGAGAGTCCAGAGTCCCATTCTTTTCATCTAGGGATCACTGCAACCATCATGCCTGACATTGAAGTCTTGGACGGAATTGTAAACTGATGTGCAAAGTTCTCAAATTTTAACCTCTAGGATTGTTAGAGCTGTTTGTACACTATTCTTAAAATTTGAGGACAATTTTCAAATTAAAATGGTGTCCATGACTTTAGATAAATTCCTACATGATTACCCTAACGAATTTGGGATCAATTATTTTAGATATACGCTAGGCTCACACGGTTACATTCCTTTTCTTTTACTCCCTAAGGTTTTGGTTGCTTTTCTAAAAGGAGCATTACTCATGGTAACCTTTCATCCTGTTGTTCTTTGCTTGTTCTCTGTAGGTGAACTGAAGAAGCATCGTCAAAAATAAATTCAAAGTGCTCTCCATGTCCTCTTGACCAAAGTGCTCTTGATACGAGCAATTACAACTTGGTTGCTGCATCTCTGAAACTTACTAGGAATGTATTGCACTTCAATTGCACTGGGCCTTGTGCCAATAATCGGTAACTCTTTTCAAAGGAAATATTGCCATGGATATAATCATTTCAAAGCAAATTAAACTTAAATGTTCAATTCAAGCACTGGAATTGCAACTTAACCCCTAAGTGCCTAAGCCTTTCCAAATGTGTTCTTCCTATGAAAAAAGAGCATGGACTTATAGTTATTCCCAGTGACGCAAATTGTTTTTTTTTCAAAATCTAACCTTACAGATGTTTAAAGAGCTAGCTTATTAGTTTTCATACCAATTTTGAGTGCAAAATTGCATAGGAGTTGTGAGATCATAACAAGAGAAATGTATGTTTTCTATTTTTAGTATGCTGCCCTTCCCCACAATGTTTGAGAAATTTGCATATAAATATTTTTGGGGATTGGAGGTGACATGAACAACTACAAATTATGTTAGCACACTAAAATACACTTTCAAAAAACTTAATTTCACATGAAAAGCTATCAAAGTCATTACACAATCCACCTTGCAATTGTTGAAATGCAATCTTTTTTATAAGTAGAAATCACAAATAACTCCAAATCAACACTTGCATGTTTAATTTTCAACGGTGAAAATCATGAAAACAATTAATCTTTCCATTGGGACCATTTTCAAAGCAAATGACTAAGTAGAACTTTTTAGATCTCAATTCAAGTAAAATTGACAAGCTTTGCTTAAAGCCAAGAAACCAAATAAAATTTGTAAGCCTTACTCTTCCTCAATGAGACATATATGCTTTTGAGGACCTCTCCAAAATCAAATATTTACCTTTTTTAGTGAAAAATAAAAGTTTCCAATAGTTAACCTTCAATATTGCCCGTGAAAATTTTTTAACTGGTCAAAGGAATTTAACTGCCCGTACCTAAATGAGCCTGAAATTTTGGAGCGACCATATTTGGTCGCTCAGGCAGTTAGGGGTTAAGCTTCATACATGCCAATATATACACATTCAAATGCACATTCAAATTGCCTCAAGTGCATGCCTCACCCTGCACCGCAAAGCAACGATTTGCATGTCCAAGACTGTTTCATTTTTCCCTGTCTTTGGGTCCACTAGTACGCCACTTAATGTAATAATCAGTGTCACTTTCACAAAATTCGCATTATACTCTTTTGTCAACATAGTGTGGATTCAAAAGCTGAATAAGTTCAGTGCCTCTCTTATCAATGCAAAATAGGAGAGTGAATAGAGTTGTCATCAAGCTATTGGGTTTTTAGCAGATGGATGTGAGATGATTCAAGTTAATTTAACAAATCTCCCCAAATAACGCAACCCAACCTGACCCACATAATATTCACGTTGATTTTTCTTTGGGAATGAGCACTTGTGTCTCATACCAATCTGTATCAAAGTCTTCAACTCTCAAGCACAACATAGGAAGCCTATCCTTGTATCTCTTTGGGGAATACCAGACGTTTCCCAGATGCTTTTGCATAAGGAACGGAGGCATCAGGAAACTCAATAAATCCGAGACAAAGACTTTCCCTTGTAGGCAACATAGTAAGTTAACCCTTAAAGGACGAAGGGGTGACCCTGGAAATCATCCTTTTTCATTACCGTGTGACATCATCTACATTAAAAAATCCAAAAGTATCTATTGGAAGTCAAGCTACTGTAGAAGATCTCCCTTTTCACAACAAATTCTGAGGATGAATGATTGCATTTCTGTCCTATACAATTTGATTTTTTTGTCATCCATCGGCCACAAAATGGCCTCCTCGTCGTTTAAGGGTTAAGAAAATCTTCGCAAGGCACACCGTCTGGACACTGTTTGCAGCAAACCTCAAATTAGTATCTATGCATAACTTAGTAGAAGCTATAAGAAACCAAAAACAAATGTAAGTGTGATACTGAATCCCAAAGGCATGTATACCGGTATATGGAGAAGTGTAGGTTCGGTAATTGGCTGTTAAATTAAAAAGTTTCAATTTTGGGTGTCATTGTCATTGCGTCATTTCCCTAGTTAGGCTGGGTAATCATCCCAATTAGTATTAAGGGTAGTGATATTAACCCTTAAACGCCTTGATCCTTTTTTGAATTTTGGCATGATTTCGCTTAAATCTTTATAAAAAATACCATTCACTGGAATTTCATGAAATTGGTCATAGAGGAAGGTTGTCTTTTCAACATTCAAGTATTACACTGGATGAATGAGAAGTTAGTTGGTAGAAACAATGCCTGCAAGCCCTTCGTTCATCATCCAAAATATGGTCGTCAGAGCCATTAGAAGAGATTTGAGGGCATTAGAGGGCCATTTCAGGCTCGTTCCCAATGCTGTCCCGATTCTGTGAATAGCCGGTAAGGGCTGTCAGAATTTTTTTTTCAAAAAAATAAAAAATAAAAAATAAAAAATTTGCCCAAAATGTCATTCTAAGCAAAAAAGATTTTCTTTTTTTTTCTTTTTTCGAAAATGATGTGGCACTCTCTCGACCACCTCAGCCCAACAGCTTTCTTGCGTTCCATAGCGTGGGAACGCTGCGGGAATGCAAGATAACTCGTGGGCTCTTGGAGGCCTCAAATCTCTTCTAATGATTTAAGGGTTAAGGGTAGTGAAAAGGCAGATTAAGGTAAAAGACCCCATTGCGGTCAAATGGCCCATAATAGATACCTAATGACCTCATTGTGGTTTTTTAGACCACAATCAATGCCTTACATGGTAGTTATGGAGTACTTAGTGACTACAATAGGTACTTCCAACTTTTTAGTGTAAAATTCTTTGTAAAAGTTGATTTTTTAGGTCTTTCATGTTTGAAAATGTTGTGACTGCATTGGGTAGGAAGATGACCATATTGGATTCAGATTTTGTTGGTCTTCGGGGTAGCCTACAGACCCCTAAAGGTTGATCACTTCAAAAATTTAGAACTAATTCATACTTGGTCCAAAAAATATAATCTCAAATGTCCTCACTGTCTCTCACACTTATCTTTGTGTGGGAAAAAATTTGAAAAATTTCAGCAATGGCATGAGGGCACACTCTTAATTCTGACCACAATGGGATCTTTTACCTTAATCATAATAGGCATAAAACTTAGCTAGATAGTTGGGTAGTTGCCTATAGGAACTTAAAAACCAATTTAGTGGAAGTTGTCATTAACTGCCTTAGGCTATTAGTGGGATTTAGGTGGCCATTTGGAATTCATCCATTGCCATGAAAGAGTGTGCAAGTTTAGCCCAAGTTGGTTGTTTTGTAATTTTTCATTAGTAAAAGAGAAGTAGTTGCCAAATGGTTGTGAAGAAAGTGTCAATTCTACTGTCAAAATGATTATATGAAGGTGACATGTGTTTGTACATAAACTATTAAAGTCGATTTAGCAAACAAGCATCCAAGTGATCTTAACCCCTAAAGGCCCAAGGCCTTTTTTTTGCCAAAAAACATCCAAAACTGTCATCTTTTTAGCAAAGAGTGAAAAAAAAAAATTTAATGCTTTTTTTGCACATCTAACTATAGGATCTTACACCTAACTAGTATGAGAATGTGTAGAAAAAATTTCAAAATTTTTGACCGCACAGATTGCAAATTATCTACAATTAAAGTGAAAAAAAAAAGTTTTCAACACATTATGGGACTGGATTTTTTGACTTTGAACATTTTTAACTTAAAATATTTATACTACAAAGTTTTGAGCTTTAAATGTTTATAGTGGAGAATTGAGTTGACAATCTACCCAAAAGAAAGAAATTCAAAAAAACTTAATTTTCATTATTGAAAAAATTGTTAAGTAGAAGTAGGTATGAGATAGAAGGAAAATCTAAAATATTCATATATTTTAGATGGAATTAAAATGCACTAATCCCAGTGGTCAGACTATTCTAGCAAGTAAACTTAACCATGCAAAAACAAAAGAATTTAAAATTTAAAATATTGCATTCATAAATGAATTCTTCAAGTTATTTTTTTCAAAAAAATGCTCTAACTGCCTGAAAAACAAGAATGTCCATAACTTTCTCATAACAAATCCAAACGAAATGAATCAAAGCACTCTATTTAGACAAAAATATAATCTATGAGAATAAAAATTCTTAAAAAAAGAAAAAAAGGTCAAATTTTTTTTGCTGCCCGCCGTTCCCTGTTTTGAGCTTATTTGGTCATATCTTTTGTTCCTGGGCACCAATTGTGAAAAAAAAATGTATTCCCATGAAGCTAATCATTTTTTCTACCTTCCAAAAACGTTTCAAAAAATCAAGAAAAAATTTCAGTCCGTAGGTACCTGCCCGAAAACGGATTTGTCCCCCGAAGGGACAAAAGGCTTTTAGGGGTTAAGGGAAGAATGGAACCAAGTTGCAATGTAGATCAAGCCAAGTTGGAAGAATGATGTGAGTTGTACGAAGTTCTAATTGGATGCAAATTCTTAACCTTTATAGCCGTTATGAATAGAGCGGGAAATTGTTTAATTAAACTAAATGGTGCAAAATAGCAATTGCCTAATTGGAAGAAATTTTTCTTATCCTTGAGTTGTGATTTCTAATTTGGATTCTCTTGTAGTGCGCCTGTTAGCTATTGTTTCCTTGAGTGAAATTCACACTAGAATTTAGATTTCCAATTGGATTTTGAAAGCCTTACTATAAGAAGCCTACCATAAGTATTATAGATTAAACATCATATTTAACAAGCGGGTGTTTGATGCCATTTTTAAGTACAAAGCACCATTCCAATGAGGGCTTGTGTACACCAAAAAGCATTGGGTTGGAGCCAAAGAAAAGGAATGTTTTGACTGGATCTTTGTTTTAGGTCCATAGCTATCTTTCAATCAATATACTCCATTTTTGTGGGCTCCAATCCATTTTTTGTGTGTAAACATGCCATGAGTGGCCTTGATGCTTTTCCTTCCTCCACTTATTAACCCCTAAAGGACCAAGGTAATTTTCCTATCAAAAACCACTCAAATCTGTCATTTCTATTGCAAAGCGAAAAGAACTTTAAAATTTTTTTTTTTTTTGCATATCCAACCATAAAGATCTTATACTTGACTAGTATATAAATACATGGAAGAAATTTCAGAAACTTTGAATATGTAGATTGCAATCTATCTGCATTCGAAGTGAAGAAAACAAATTTTTTTGTTATTTGCTTGACTAGATTTTTTGGCTTGAATATTTTTTGTTCAAATTTTTTGCAATATAGAATTTGATTTTCTACTTATTTATGTTAAGCAGTTGAGTTGAGAATCTTTAAAAAAAAATTAGGAAAAAAAGCACTTAATTTTCACTCATTAAAAAATTGTTAAGTAGAGGTAGGTTCAAGATTGAAGAAAAAACTAAATTCTTCATAGCTTTTAGATGGAATTGAATTACAATAATCCCAACAGTGAGATTGTTCTAGCAAGAAAATCTAACCCTGTCTAACAATTTTTTTTGAAAAATTCTAAAAATGGCATTCAAAAATGAATTCTACAAATTATTTTTTCAAGAAGATGCTTAGATTGCCCGAAAAACGAAGATTGTCTATAACTTTCTCATTATTAGTCCAAATTGAATAAAATTAAGCTTCACATGTAGACAAAAATGTAATCATTGAGAAAAAAAATAGAAAACAAATTATTTTGACTTTCTGTGATTTTTTTGTGCTGCCCACGTGGCTGCCTGCTAAACTCCTTTTTTGCTTATTGTGCCATAACTTTTGCTCTCAGGCATCAATTAAAATAAAAATAATATATTCACAAAGCTTGCACAAAAATACACAACCTCCAAAAATTCCAAAAAATATCACTAAAAATTGAGACAATAGGAACCTGCTCGGCCCAAATTGTCTTCCGAGGGGACAAATGGTCCTTTAGGGGTTAACAAACAAAATGTCCTCTGTTGTTGACCTCCATGAAACTTTCTAGATTTGAAGTTGTAAGTCCTATCACTAATTTTAACCTGTGAATGACAAAAGTATATCCTTGCAATAATTTGTAGTTATTTTAGTTCAAAATTACATTGTCGCCTCTAGGAGAATTTTTAAAGTTTGTTTGAAATCGAGCATGCACTTGTGTTAGTTGTCATCATCTCCGGGGTAATGTTTTGTAATGGATCTCAATTGCATTTTTTTTAATAACTAAAAGTAAAAAAAAATAAAAAAACCCTAAACCGACCCGACCTACCTGCCACCCCGTCGGCCGTTGCCCTCCTCCGCTCTCGCCTGGTTACCTCCCGCACTACCCGAAATCGCATGACAACAACACATTTGGATAGTGTCATGCGTGTGAACATGGAAGGACCAGCCCAAGACTTTGAGCCCATTTTAATGGATGCCATCATCTTATGGAAGAATGCTAGAAAGTTTAGATATTTATTTACTAATCCTGAGAAGTATTTAACAAGGGTAGCAGAGGATCCTTTTGAAGAAGGTGAAAATTCTGAACCCTAAACTTTGATTTCTGCAACCTTTTCAATGACCATCCTTAACTCCATATTGCATGGGTTGGGAGGATTCTTGGCTTTCAGTTGGTGAAAGGCTATACCAGTTCAATTCCTACCAAGAATGTAATGTCTTTTTTAGATTGTAAACCGGCAATTTTTTGACATTCGAAGATTTTCACTTTTCAAATTTTCACTTGGAAGGAAATAGGCCGATTACACACTGATATGGGGGGCAAAAAACCGGAAAAATTTAGAGTTAAAAGGATGAAACTGGTGCCTTCTAAAAAAAAACCGGACCATTATTGTAGAAGGAGGATATCTACTGGTAGAGCTCCAAAATCTTCCTGAACGCTGGTTAGTACAATTCTTATTGACCTGGTAATGGAATACGGCAAATTGAAAGCTCTATTTACACAAGGACAATCAGATTGACAATAAAATCAAAAATTTAACCCTGGAACGCCGCTGACGCCCTTCCGTGGTGTTCTGATGACAATACTGTTGAGCCTAGAGAGTTCAAAAGCATTTTTTCATCCTCCTTTTCCTTGTTGACCTTTCGCATTGGGTTATAAAGAGTGTCCAATTGAGTTTGTACTCTTTCCAATTTTTGTCTTCAGGGAAATGAGAAGCTATTAAAAAAAACGGATCACAAAATATGCTATTTTAGAAAATTTTGGGAAGTTGTTGCTCCTTGCTCTAAATTTGAAATTTCTCCACAAAAATGATAATTTTTGAGTTTGAGTCAAACTAAAAAAATGAAGGTCATCTACTCTAGTTTCCATTCCAATTTGAATTTTGAAAAAATTCCTAATATTGCATATTTTATTGCAATTTGAACATTGGGTGTATTTTCAATGTCTATTATTTTCTAATTGTGGAATGACACGGAAATTGAATTTACACCATGATTTTTTTCATTGTGACATACACTTATGGTGAAGTTTTCAGATTTTTTGAAATATTTTTCTATTTAATATGATTTTTCTTCACTTTTCCTTCAAAAATTCTTTAAAAAATTAATTTTTCACAAAAAAATCTATTTTTTTTCAGAAGTAAAGAAGACATGTATTTTCATCTCTGAAAAATAAAAATAATTTTTTCATATATATCTAGTTGCAAAATGGTAGCAAATTGAGTGATGGACAGTGAAGTTTGAAATCAGTGGTCATGGGTCTATCATTTAGGGATTAAGGTACAACACACTTGACAATAGATAGTTTGTCAAAAAATGCTAAATTTGTTTACAAATTTACAAGTTTTTGTATAATCTTACAAGTTTTCTTATAAATGCTTAAGACATCAATAAATTAGACCCCATTATCTTTCTAAAGCTTTTTGCGCTTTGTGTTTTGGATCATCTTTTAGCATATGGTGGCAATTCAAAATTGAAGGTATGTGTTCAGTTTTTGTAAATTGACTGCTGTGCATATAAACTTGTTGGTGGGTATTGTACAACATTTAGGAAAAAAATAGTAAAAAGACAATAGTAGGGAATGTTTCAAAATATTAAATTGTTAAGAATTTCATTATGGAATTGAAAAATGAAAATCCCAATGGTTGCAGTGTTGTAATAAAAAATCTACATTCTATGATTTTAATTCTTTTCAAAAAATATTGAAAATTAAGTAAGATAAAGGACTTCAAAGTTTATTTTAGAGTAGAGAATCCTTAACTGCCCCACAAACAAAAAAAACTCATAACTTTTGACTCATTGATTAAAATGAAATTGAAATTGGTTTCCTTGTATATATAACTCAAGAAAACCAATTTCAAAATTTATTGAGTTAAAATGGAATTGAAATTATATATACATTAAAAGCTTTCCATGTATATATAATTAAAAGTTTTCCATGTATATATAACTCAAGAAAACCAATTTCAACTTTTTATTTTTGAATAAAGTGATTTTTTTTATCTACCCAAATTGCCTATTTACGAAAAAAAATAACATAATAAGCCATAATTTTTTACTCATATTTTCAAATGTCATGAAATTTGGGCCCAAAATTGCTATGTAGCCAATAAATACACGATCATGGTCCTTTAGGAATTAATGGAGAGAAATAACTTTGGGGAAGCATTTTGAAGGTGATAATATTGAAGAGTCCACATGTTGAAGGTTCCAATGAAAGTACATCACATAATAATTAAGAGTGACATATAAAGATTTTCAGAAACTAATGAAGTGAAGCAACATTGAAACAATTGATAATCAATGGAGAGTTTTAGAAAGTTCTATGCAAGGATGGTGCACATACTTTGTTGTGTAGTGTTCCGACTCATGGCAAAAAAGACATTGAATTTTAAATTTTTCATGAATTGAAAAATTGGAAATTTACTCATATTTTTATATTAATATACTTTATTATATTGTAGCATAGACATAGGACATATTGGTATTAAATATTTATAAAGATATAAGAAAAATATGCAAAAATTCAAGAAAGGATTCAATGATGAAGGATTAAGGTACCCCTACATTACCCATTGTCTCCTCAAGGGACAAATTGGATTTTGGGCAAGTATCTACAATCTCAATTTTTATCATGACACATTAGCTTTTTGAAAATACAATTTTTACTTATAACAGTGCCCAAGAGCAAAAATTAAGCTCAATAAGTTCAAAACAAGGGAGATTGGGCAGAAAAAAATTCACAAAAATTTGAATTAATTTCTTTTCTCATAGATTATATTTTTGTTTATATAGAAAGCTTTGATTCATTCCATTTTGGACGAGTGATGTGAAACTTATAGAGAATCTTGTTTTCTAGACAATCGTAGCAACTTCTTGTAAAAATAATGTGTTGGATTCATTTTTAACTCAACTTTCATATTTTTGTCTCATAAAAAGTTCCACATGGTTTAGTTTACTTGCTAAGACAATCTCACCATTGGGATTATTGTGTTTCAATTCCATCTTAGGGATATTAATAATTTAAATTTTCCTTCTATCTCGTACCTACTTCTACCTAACAATTTTTTTTAAATGAAAATTCAATATTCAATTTTTTTTTCCTAGACTCTCAACTCAATTCTCCCCCACAAAGATTTAAACCTCAAAACTCTATAGTGCAAGGTACAACGAAACTTGTTTCTTCACTTTAAATACAAATATAGTCTTGCAATATGTGCATTCAAAGTTTTTGAAATTTATTCACACATTCTCATATTAGTTAGGTGTAAGCTCCTATAGTTAGATGTGCAAAATGAACAATTTTCAAAGTTTTTTACTCTTTGCAATAGAAATGGCAGTTTTGAGTGTTTTTTGACCAAAAAAGGGCCATGGTCCTCTCGGGGTTAAATTAGCTGATCCATTTTTGATCAGCCATCCATTTTCACTAGTTAGTCTATTATATTTTTGATCAATTGTGGTTTAGGTGACAGCTCACGCAGAGCAGGAGCAACACAAATGTTAGGGAGGTATACATTGAAAGTATAAAATGATTATAAGATGTACATTTGGAAGCCACAATTATCACTTACATTGAAGCATAGTCAATTTTGTAACCACACTATGGTTGGAAATAAGGTGACATGTATAACAAAAATAGGTTGAACGGAATCTTCACCAAAAAATTCATGATTATTTTGTTTTTGAAGAAAAAAATGTACAAAAATATAAAATTCTTCTTAAATCTATTTTTCGAAACAAGGGAATTTTTTCCGTCATCATACCCATACAAATAGATATGTTAATTGTTTAAGTGATAAAAAATGGGTCATCTACCTTAGAACATCCTCAATGCTAGGTCTATGGACGCACTGCAACGGCAAGTCCTGCGTGAATTATAGAGAAGTACCAAAAATCTGACCCAATGTTGACGGCACCTTCCATGTTATTTTCACGGGTTCAGCATTTCCTACTTCTAGGCGCGGCAAAAATTGGTCCTTTGTTGTATCCTCCAAACTTCTTTTCATTCCTTGGTCAACAATAATAATTGTGATGATTGATTACAGATTCCGACATAGTTGTTGCTACAAATCTTTCCTACCACCCGCTTCCCCCACTTTTGTGTATATGCCATTCACAATTTCAAATACTATAATCGCATTGAGGTGCTTGCGATGGAAAAAGCCACAATGAAGAAAAGGAGACGGGAATACAAACTGCACGTATTATTGCAGTGTTTTTCACGGGTGTAGTATTGAGGATCAGGGTATTTTTTTCATTTATTTTAGGTAGTGCAAAAAACAATAATCTTTGGAAGGATGAAGCTATTTACATCCATAGAAATGGATGAAATTTGCAATCTATGGATAAAACTTCATTTATTCATCCAAAATGATGTACATTTGTTGCGATATTGTCCCAAGGTAGCAAATTAGCAATTTCATCCATTGAAAAGCAAAAATATTTCATCAAATGTTTCATGGGAAAAAAAATCATTGCTTTTGAGCAAAAAAATCGCTTCGAAAAACATGTTGTTGAGGATGCTCTTAACTTAAGGTAGATACACCCATTAGTGTCCTTGCTCCCATTCTTGTACTTTAGATTGTCACTAAATTTGTCCCTAGACTTCTCACTAATGTATCCTTGAAATGCTTGGCATTGATTTGCTGACGCATTTGAATGACACATACCTACCTCTCATTTGCTAACTACTGTTTTTTTGTTGATTTCAATTTTGGGTCCACCTATGTGACAATTTTAGTGGTCTAGGGAGTTGTTTCATTGAAAAGTCATAGAAATTACATACCACATCCAAAAAATCTAATTCCTTTTTCAAATATTACTAATTTTCACTCGCTAATACTACAAAAACAATAACTTTAGGAAAAGTTGCCTCCAACTATGCTGAGTTGCTTAATATTGCTTCCACCTTATATGAGGCCGGGATTGGAATTTAGGTGATACCGTAAAGAGGTCGGCTCACCTTACCTACGATCGGCCTAATTTTAGTCCAGCGACGGTGGACCAATGCAGTCCTCGTGCCGACAGCTGGCCTTCATCCAAGACAAGATGCCCCTCCCCGCCCCCCAAGATGCCGCCAAGTGGACACCCTGGCCAGCTCGGCTGCCCCGGCACTTCATCTCCCTCCCATCCTCCGCCCGATCCGGTCCGTCCCCTTCTCTTCTCCTTCGACTTCCCCTTCTCTTCTCCACGGCTCCCCTCTTCCCATTCTTCCGATCACTTCCACTCTCATCACTACTCTCGCGTGCTCCGCACCTCCTCACCATCCCCTCGTTCGCAATGGTGACCCACCGCGCCTTCGCCCTGGACGTCTCCCAGCCCGGCGCAGCTGCCATGGCGCTCGACCAGGACTGGCACGCCCTCGGCGATGCCATCACCACGTTGGGCGGACACCTCGCAGACTCCATGCACTTGGACGCCTCGCTCGGGGGACTCCTAAGATGGCTCGCCGTCGTCGCAGCCATGTAAGTTAGTTAGGGACTGACCGAGGCTCCGTCACTCCCCGCCATTCGGATTTTGGGCATTCATTTTCGGGGTACAGTAGTTTGGATAAGCTAAGCTAGGCGATGGTGATTTACAATGTCGGTGGGGAGGAATTTTGTTGGGGTGTTGGGAACTGGTGATGGGGGTTGGGGTTGGGGATTTGGTGATCGGGGACTCTTGTGGCTGTGTTTTGGGTGTGGGTGTGGGTGTGGGTGTGGGTTGTTTAAAAATTTTACTTCGTTAGTTTGGATCTGGCGATGGTGGCCCGCGATGGTGATTTATAATGTCGGTGTGGAGGAATTTTGTTGTGGGTGTTGGGAACTGGTGATGGGGGTTGGGGTTGGGGATTTGGTGATCGAGGACTCTTGTGGTTGTGTTTTTGTTGGGGGTGTGGGTGTGGGTGTGGGATTTTTTTTTTTTAATTTTTACTTTGTTGGTTTGGATATGGCGATTGTTGTTCGCGATGGTGATTTCCAATGTTGGTGTGGAGGAATTTGTTGGGGTGTTGGGAACTGGTGATGGGTTTTGGGTTTGGGATTTGGTGATCGAGGACTCTTGTGGCTGTGTTTTTGTTGGGGGTAAGGGTGTGGGTTTCTAAAATTTTACTTTGTGTTAGTTTGGATGTGGCCGGGATGGTGGCCTGCGATGTGGATGTGGAGGATTTTGTTGCGAGGTTGGGAACTGGTGATGGGGGGCTGCGTTGGGTGTTTGGTGATCGAGGAATCTTGTTGCGGTGTTTTTGTGTGGGAATGGTAGTGGGTTTTGTTTTGTTTTGTTTGGGTATTTTAGTTTGGGTGTGGCGATTTTTGGAGGGTTGTTTCATGATGAGTTGTGGAAGTAGTGAGTTGGTGGCGGAGATTCTGTTTTGGATTGTTTTGTTGATGGTATTTGCTGATGGTGTTTGTTGTGGTGTTTCTGTGCAGCTACTTGTTAGTCTTGGACAAGACCAACTGGAGGACGAATTTGTTGACTGCACTCCTGGTACCGTACCTGGCGTTGCAACTCCCGGAGCCTTTCTTTGGCTACTTGAGGTGCGAAATCCACTCATAGTGAACCAACTTTGGAAATGAGATGTCGTGTAGTTATTGCGTTTATTTCAACGACGGGGTGCAAAGCCACGCATTGGTGTAATTTTTATGTCTCGATCGGCATTTTTTTCATGGTTCATCTCTAATGGTGGCTTGTCTTTGCAGGGGAGGAATCGGTGCATGGATCGCTTTCATTGCGGTGGTGATCCGTCTATTCTTCGCTCAGAAGTTTCCCGATCTCATTCACGGTAAGTCTCAACTTAAGATTACAGCATCCGATTTTATTTTTCTATTTCCAGTGTGACTATGGCGTCCATGTTTACGGGATTCTGCTTATTGTGCTTCAGTTTTCCTCGTCACGGCATCCAACATATTTTCTAATTCCAGTCTGGCTCTGGCTTCCATGTTCCTGCTTTTGTAGGTGACTTGGAGCTCCCGGTGGCCTTTGTCCTGCTCATCGTCACGGCCCCCCACCTGATCGTTCACACCAGAGGTCACTTGGCCTCCGACATCGTCTCTCTTGTCATCGGTGCCTATTTGCTGTTCGAGCACATTAACCACGAAGGTGGAGTCCGTCGTGCTTTTGGCGAGACCCAGGGTGCTCTGCACTCCATTGGTATCCTGCTCTTGTTTGTGGCGCCCGCCTATGCTTTCTTCAAGCATGTCCTCTAGACTTCACTAGTGCATTGTGAGTCTGTTTGTATAGGAAGGTAGCATTTGTAGCTGTGCACATATTTGTACATGCCTGCAGATGATACCAGCAGATCTGACTTGGAATATATAAGTGTTCTGCTTGTGGAACTTTCAGCACGCGTGATGTCTCTGTTTCTCCTTTTTCATTTCAACTCCACTTCCTTCCACTGTTGCATCTTCACAGGTGCATTGGGAATCTCTTTATGTAGGAAGGTAGCTTTTGTAGCGTGCACCATTTTGGGCTTGTCTCCGGATGATACCAGCATCTTGTTTATGATTCTGCTTCGGAATATATGTAAATATTCTGGTTATGGGAATTTTCAACATGTCGTGTGATTGTCCTGTTTCGTTTCAGCTTCATTTCTCCCAGTGACTGATCCTCCTGGAACTGGTTCATGGAATGTGTGTTGTAAATGTGGCGATTGACAGAGAATTTGCTTTTAAGAATGCCTCGGTATGGGAACTTCATTTTTTTTCAGTGACGGTGATTGTCTTGGAATAACTGAGGTGTGTGTAGTCTGAACCTCTTTTTTTGACACAGAATTTCTGGGTTGTAATGCCTTGGTGGAAGCTTCCTATCGTGCATCGTATTCGTTATCGCAGTTTCTCATCCGTACTTTTATTATACTTTTGGAAAGTTGCTGGAAAATGCGTTATTATTGCGCCTATTGTCAGACTTGCGTGTAGGACTGTGGACTGTGGATATTGCTCAGCGAAAAAGAATTTCATTTAATTTTATGGAGGGAAAGTTCTTATATTCCCTGTATCTGGATATAACAGTCTGGCAGCAGAGGCGAAATGGAATATTACAGTCTTTTTCTGCTGTGGTACAGTATATCATTCAATGTTCCTCGTTATCTGAGGAAGCACTCATTTTGTAAGATTTTGAAATCTTCGAAGAGTGCTGGTCATGAGCAAAAAATAGCAAAACGTGGAAAACGCACTTAAGGTACATACCCACTACCAACCACTGACTTAATACTATGCAAATGTAGGACCTTCATTGATTATAGAATGAGAATTTATAAAACAAGTACATGCCTTAACTTCACTTATTGTGAAGTTAAGGCACGTATAATTGGCCTAGATTCTCATTCTATAATCAATGAAGGTCCTACATTTGGGTGGTATTAGATTAGCGGTTGGACATCTACCTTATTGCCTCTTTTGAGTCATCATTGCCAATATGTTAACCCCTAAAGGACCAAGCTGCATTTTTTGGCAACATAGCAATTTTGGACAGCTCATTACGAATGGAGTTTTTATTTTTTTTCTTTGAAAATTCTACACAACATGTGCACAAGGAGTAGCTTTAAGGCTCAACAATTTTCATAACTTTTGACTATATAGTTAAAATGTTATTGTATGATATGTAATTTTCATTTGTCGGCGGGCAACCCGGGCAGCTCAAAAAAATTCTTTAAAATTTTTTTTTTTTAAAAACAAAAATTTATAGTTGATTCTTTAGATTTATGTGGAAATGTAAAGCTTTGAATCATTCAATTTGGATCTATGAGTCAAAAGTTATGAAGAGTTTTAGTTTGTGGGTAGGTATGGAGTCTTTACAAACCATACCTACCCACAAACTAAAACTCCTCATAACTTTTGACTCATAGATCCAAATTGAATGATTCAAAGCTTCACACTTCTATATAAATCTAAAGAACCAATTTCAAATTTTTATTTAAAAAAAATATTTTTAAAAGAAATTTTTTGAGCTGCCTAGGTTGCCCGCTGACTAATGAAAATTACATATCATGCAATAGCTTTTTAACTATGTAATCAAAAGTTATGAAAATTGTTGAGCCTTAAAGCTACTCCTTTGGCACATGTTGTGTAAAATTTTCAAAGAAAAAAAATAAAAACTCCATTTGTAGTGAGCTGCCCAAAATTGCTATGTTGCCAAAAAACGAAGCTTGGTCCTTTAGGGGTTAATTCCTGTGAATACGCAACAATAACCATATCCTATAGTTACATTCATATTATGTAGCCATATTATATATTTCAAATTCTATAGTTGCATTCTTATCCATATTCTATAACGATATCCATATATGTATTATGTAATTGTATTATGTATCTATATTTGGACAGCTAAGATCGTTTGTTTGACGAATTTCGTTCGATTGTTTGTTTGCTTTGGGTTTTTCAGATGATTGACGGCATTGAGAAGGGGGGGGGGATTTTTTTTTTAAATGAGATCAATGGCTATAGATTTTTCAAAAAAGGAAGGGGAGGTGAAATTGAAATAGGAACACATGTACACCTCTCATTAGAGGAGTTTGGGGGGCCTTGGAAGACTGTTTCAAGCCCATTCCCTAGTCTGCCCAGATTCAGGGAACGATAGTACGGGCGTGTCAGATTTTTTTTTTTCCAAAAAAAAAAAAGAAAAAAAAAAAGAAATTTTACCAAAATATCATTTTAATCAAATTTTTTTTCTTCAAAAATGACGTGGCAATTGCTGGGCCACGTTAGCCTGGCCATTTGGCAGCGTCCTAGCATTCCTGTAGAGTTTCCACAATCCTGGAACTTGCAGTCTCTTAGGAGGCCCAAAACTCCTCTAATTTTTTGCCTCATTGTCATTGTGTCATTGTCATTGCGATGTCATTGTCATTGTGGTAAGGTAGTTCTTGCTTCTTTTGAGCCCATTGCCCATTGTGTAAGATTGTTACACAATGAGTCCAAAACTAAGCCCAAAATTAAATTAAAATTAAAATTAAATGAACAACACCCCTCCACCTTCTACTCTACATACTTGTATTTTTTTGATTGCAAATGGGACTGCATTCAATATGGGATATGTGGGACGTATATATATATATATATATATATATATATATTTTTTTTTTTTTTTTTTTTTTTTTTTTTTTGTGTTTATGTTTGTATATCTATATTTTCTTATTTTCATATCCATATTTTTGTATATTCTGGTTGTATTCTGTAATTGTATATGTATGGTAATAATATCTATATAAGTATTTGTATCAAGATAGATGGCAAAGGAGGGGGGTTCCAAATTTTTCCACTTCAACATTGACGATTCATGTTTTC
This sequence comes from Neckera pumila, assembly GCA_963969595.1. NCBI lineage: Eukaryota > Viridiplantae > Streptophyta > Bryopsida > Hypnales > Neckeraceae > Neckera > Neckera pumila. The sequence continues at coordinate 20,974,959 of OZ018414.1, forward strand.
TAAGAAAATACTCAACCAACAGCTCGGGTGTCTTTGTTGAAAATTCCCCTACCCAATCCGACGACTATAGATTTTTTATGGGAGGGGCCAAGCTTGTATTAATCAAAAGGTTATGTGTGCCACTTTGGTTACATTGTTACATTATTACATTGTTATTGTCATTGTAAATGATTTCACCTTAGCCCAATGATTTTATTATAGTTTTTTTTGGAAATAAGCCAAAATGCTAAGGCAGTGATTGGTAGCCATGAAGGTTAATTTATAACTACTTCATATGATACTATTGTCTTAGTGCCTTGCATAGTTGATAATTGGGTGATATATAGATGATATTTAGGTGATAGTATGGATGATTTTGGATGTACACCATGATGTTGCATAGTAAATTTGCTTACTATTCTCCGGGCTATGCTCAAAGGATCTTGTTGTTATTCCATCCATTTTCTTTTTCAATTAGTTATTTGGGTAAAGTTTGTATATAATAACCATCACTGGCTCTTCTAACTCACAAAAGAGAAATGGTCATTTCTGACTCCTAATGGATTATTAAGGATTTTGGGCAAGTTCTTTTGATGTAAAATTTTCCAAAATTTTTTTTGAGGGAAAGAATGAATTAGCTTTGGGGGACTATAGTTTCTATTTCAATCGGTGCTTGGGAGAAAATTTATGCCCTTTTAAACTTGAAATGCTTGACTCCAATGAGCTCAAAAAATGATAACAATAATAGAACTTTTTTTTATAGGATATATTTATCTTTAGATGGAAAGCTTTAATTTATAACTATCTGGATTAGTGATGTGAAAGTGATGAAGAGTGTTTTTTTTGCGTGCAAGGGTCGGTGCAAGAAACAATTGCCATTTTTGTCTCAAAATGGCTTAGTCTTGTGAACAGTGTAACTTTTGGAATAATTTTTTTTAATGAAATAAAATATAGATAATTTACAAAGTATTCAAAATAGTATGTGAGTGAAAATTCAAGCCTAGAAATTTTTTTATCTCTAAATGTTATGCACAAAAAAAGAGTGATGAAAAATGCTAAAAAAATTGATATTTGGAATTTGGTTAAAATTTCCTTATTACACAAGAAATCATCAAAAAATGAACAGAAAAATGTGCAGAAAAAATAAACTAAAAAAATTCATTTTTCCTAACTTGAAGATGCTTCTTCTCAACCATTTTGGTTTAAGGAAAAAAATGCAAATGTAGTGCATTTTGAGCACATATGGAAGGTGGAAAATTTACTACTTTAAAAAAATCTCTTCATAGGCTTGTGTAACTTTAATAGAAGTCCTTGTATCCCAATTTCGACCACTTAATTTGCATTTTTGGGTCAAAAATTGTCCCCCTGCACCCCCACCCTAAAATGGCCAAAGTAGACATCTAAATGAGTATAGTTTAAAAACATTAAAATAATCTTAATAATTGGAAAAATAATTTCAACATTTACAACTACCATATGTACCTCCTTTTCAAATTTCATAGAAAATAGGTATACAATGTAAAAGTTATGAGTGAAAAACCAAGGGGACAAAAAAAAGACAAGTGTTTCTTGCAACCACTTGAAAGTATGACATTTAAAAAAAATACATATTAGATTTGTTTATGAATTGAACTTCTACTATTTTTCAAAAAAAAAATGTCTCTAGGGATGTAGATTATTTATGATCATAATATCATTATCACCATTAAAATTGACATGTTTCAAATCCATTCTAGAAGTATTAATGATTTAATTTTGCCTTCCATCTTGTACCTACTTTTGCTTTACATTTAACAAAATGAAAAATCGTCTTAGTTTTTTAATCTTCCCCCCCTAAGGTCCTCAATTCAATCCTCCACTATAAAGATTTAAACTTCAAAAGTTTGCAATGTAAAAAATTTTAAGTTGAGAGGATTCAAAGCTTGCAAAAAATAAATATAACAAGGTTCAAATTTTTTTTCCACTTTCAATATTAACATTGTACAATATACTTGGTCAATGATTTTGGAAAAAAAAGTCCCCATACATTTTCATACACTTCAAAAGTAAAATCTACAAGTAGATATGCAAAAAATGTAGTTCTTTGCATTAGAAATGGAGTTATTCAATCTATAGGCAAGAATTTGGATGAGATGATTTTTGTAACAAGGTCAAAATAAAATGTACTAACATATATAAATGTTGTTTGGTGGTTGATGATTTTTTTCTTAAGATAAACAATTATTAGATAATAGAGCTATTGATGCATACATTGTGTATTTCTGCTATTAACCTTTTAGATCATAATATCTTTCTAATTCAAATTTTATTGAATATTATAGATGATCGATCTATAGATATATTGTTCTTTGGATATATTTGAAAATCCATTACAAACAAGAGCAACAATAAGATGTAAATTATAATATAGCCAATAATAGTTGCAATATGTAATATATATATAACATATATGCCATTGTATTACTAAGGTATTAGAGACCTTTAGTTTTAAAGTATATAAGATTCATTTTTTTGATAATGATATATATGCATGCACTTAACTCATGCAATGTTTTAAGACCCCAAACCACTTCAAAATCCTTGTGGCTAAAGCAATGCTAAAGTCTTCATCTATATTTATTTTCTAACAAATCCAACCATAGGATTTTAAAGTTAACTTGTTTGAGTACATCCTCCTAAAATTTTAGAGTGAAAATCATCACCAAATCAAACACCACTTGCAAATTCAATTTGTCAAAACTTCCAAAAGTAGTTTTTTTAGTCCTTCATAAAGGTGAAGTTTTGTCTTTCAACATTTCTCAAAAATAAAATCTATATCTTATAACTTATGCAATAAAGTCAACATGTGGGAAAATGGGTTGAAATTACATGAAAAAATAATTTTCACCAAAAAACTTTGTATTCATCTTTAAATTTTTTACAAAATGGAAGTTGGTACGTGATGAAAGAAAAAACGAAATCACTAATAAATTTTATAAGAAACTAAGAATTATAAATTTGAATGGCCAAAATATTCTAATGAGTAGTATATCCTATATTTTTTGTACATTATTTGGAAATTTTCAAAATTGAGTTAAAAAATGACTTTCTACGTTTTTTTTACAGCTATAGACTTCATTAGCCTCAAAATAAACTCAAAACTTTCATCTCAATATTCAAAAATGAATAGTTCAAATGTTTGTGATTAGGCAACAATCTTTATAACCAAATAAAATTAATCAATATTTTTTGAATGTATTTATTTTTGCCCACTTTGACATTGAAATTTAAAAAAAAATTATAATTTTTGCAATGTTTATTGGAATGATTTGGAACAAAGCTTCACATGCAAATTAGGATGGTTTGCATCTATTTTTAAAAATTTCATGCAAAAAATTCAAATTATGAAGTCAATTGAGGCTCCCTGAGTTTTAAAAAAGTCCAAAGTAGATTTCGTAGTCAATTTGGAGTTAAGAATTCTATTATAGTATTATTGCAACTATTATTAATTCATTGATACATTGGATTACAAACCAAAATAAAGCAACAATATTGGTGAATTATGTTTAAGCAAAATCCTATTCTAATGAAAGTATTGTGAATTCAAAAGCAAAGTCATTGAATACAAAGGAATATTTTATATTTAGATAAAAAATATTTTATGTTTTAAATATACTCTAGCAATTCAAAGCATAATTAGAACCCCAATATTTATAACCTCAAGGATTGAGTCTATCATAGAATTAAAATAATTGTATTTATACCCTATTGAATGTTAGCATTGTGTGTATAAGTGATTAGATTTTAGAAACTTCAGATATAAGAGCTCTATTTTACAAAGCTCTATTTTACAACACATAACATAGTAAAAGTTGAGAAAAACTTAAAAAGAAAAATTGTAGAATACGTATTCTTATAGTTTAAAAAGTAAGGCGACTTAGTTTTGAAAATCCTTCTGAAAACCTCTCAAAACTTATTAATGCTTGATTTTTAAACTATAATGTCCTTCACAACACTTGATATGTTATAAATTGATTGGTTTATAACATATTTCAACGATGCTAATCAAAAATTTATAATTTAAACTTGGTATAAATATATTAAAAATATACTATAAAGTATATAATTTTTTTGAAAAATTGATTTACAGGGCATTTATAAAATTTTGATGGAATTAATGGCATGATATATTTTACTAATATAAAGAGGTTAATGCATAGCAATTCAATTCATTATTGAATTCACCATGTATAATTTCTAATATTTTATAATGCCATAAATAATACTAAAAACAAATCAATTTTACATTAGCATATGTATAAAGTTTTTCTACTCTAGATTGTTTGGAAAGTATTGGTACAAATTCTTCTATCTAATAAGTTCATTCACTTAATATATATTTTTTAAATTAAACTATATCCACCCATTTTTGAATTTATTATATTTGAGTTTAAACTATTTTAAACTATTTTTTCTAATATAAGCAATTCTTGCACTCTGTTTAGCTCATCAAAAACTTTACAATCTCTTATTTCTATTAGCTTCATTTTAAGCGCCAATCAATTAATAATTATTCTTTCTAACTATAATAATTACCAACTCCTCTTAGAATGATGTGCCCATTAACAAATCAAACTATAGATCCTCTAGGAAAGGAAAACACAACAATATTACTCAAGATTATCAAAAAAGGTGTTAATTCAAGGAAAAATAAATTCAAGTTTTTCAATCTTTTTTTTACATGCCAAATCTAAATTGAAGGTCATCAAATATGGAGCTAAAGGACACAACATACACAACCATCATCAATTTACAGGTTCTCAAAATCTCTTCTACAATTTTTAAAATACTTTTCCATTGCAATTCCTCCCAAAGATCTAGTGTATTAATTTGAGGCTCTCTTCCAAGAGCCTCTAACACAAAAAAATCAAGATTAGCAGTTGACATCCTTGCATAAATCTTCAATAGAAAAATCATACCTTTTTTTTTTTCAAAATCAGATTTTAGACACTTAAAATAGACTTTAAAAGATCTTCATAAAAAAAAATACCAAAAATAGTACTATCAATAGGTTTCAAAAATACCAAAAATGATTTTTAATATGGATTTAATTAAAATCAATGTATATAATAAAGTGGGTACATTCTGAAGTACACCCTGCCTAAAATTGCCATCATCACTATATGAACATATCCAAAATCAATATGCATGGATGTTGAAGAAACAATTTTAGAATATGTACCCAAAAAAACTTAGATCCTTCATAACTTCTGCATATGATATCCAAACATTAGAGAAAATTTCAGCCCACAGGAAGGCCTCTAAGCATTTATGACAATGTGCATTAACCCCTAAAGGACCGGTTGTCCCCTCGGGGGACAATTTGGGTCCAGGCAGGTTCCTACGATCTCAATTTTTAGTAATATTTTTTGGGATTTTTTGAGGTTGTATATTTTTGCGAGATCTTTGCGGATATATAATTTTTATTTTAATTGATGCCCGAGAGCAAAAGTTATGGCACAATAAGTAAAATTGGAATTTTGCGGGCAGCACAAAAATAATCACAAAAAGTCAAAATAATTTTTTCAATTTTTTGACTCAAAGATTGTATTTTTTTCTACATGTGAAGCTTTGTTTCATTCAATTTGGACTAATAATGAGAAAGTTATGGACAATCTTATTTTTTCGGGCAATCTAAGCATCTTCTTGAAAAAATAACTTGTAGAATTCATTTTTGAATGCAATTTTGAAAATTTTTCAAATTTTTTTGCTAGAAATGGTTAGATTTTCTTGCTAGAACAATCTCACCGTTGGGATTATTGTGATTCAATTCCATCTAAAAGCAATTAACAATTTAGTTTTTTCTTTAATCTTGTACCCACTTCTACTTAACAATTTTTTAATGAGTGAAAATTAAGTACTTTTTTTCCTAAGTTTTTTTGGTAGATTCTCAACTCAACTACCTAACATAAATAAGTAGAAAATCAAAATCAGTAGTGCACAAAATTTGAACTAAAAAGATTCAAAGCCAAAAAATCCAGTCAAGCAAGGTGGAAAAAAACTTGTTTTCTTCACTTTAAATGCATATATCTTGCAATCTACATGGTCAAAGTTTCTGAAATTTCTTCCACATATTCATATACTAGTCAAGTATAAGATCTTACGGTTGGATATGCAAAAAAAAACATTTTTTTAAACTCTTTTCTCTTTGCAATAGAAATGACAGTTGTGAATGCTTTTTGGTATGAAAATCACCTCGGTCCTTTAGGGGTTAAGAGAAGAAATCTGCCCAAAAGGCAATTAGGAATCTGTAAGGTGAGCATTCAGCGTGTATGCCCATCGGACTTCCGGTTTAAAAAAAAATTGAATTTTTTAAAATATTAATAATAATAATAATGATAATAATAATAATAATAATAATAATAATAATAATAATAATAATAATACTTTTTTTCCCCGTATAATTGCACATCCACCAAAAGTCAAAGAGCTCTCCACAGGGTCCAGATTTCCTATAATGTGTTGTATACTTTGGTGCTTTGGAACCTCCTTTCACTTGCCAACAAGAAAACATGAAAATTTGACCAGTCTAATAGTAGCAACTAGGCCCAGTTGCTAGGCCCATTCGTAAAAAATGACGGTTTGGTAATCCGTTACCCACCTTACACCTCAGATTCTTTCGTATCCAACTTGCCTATTGAAGTTCAAATCGAACTTCTTGTATTTGCAATATTAACAATAATTATGATGCAACCAAAAATGTTTAACATAACAAGATCCAAGTGAACCAGTGAACCCATAAGATTTATATCTGGTAATGTGAAAGTAAAAGCCTCTGACAGTTTTCCAATTGCCTCCTCCAAACCATTGTTGCGCAACCTCTAAATTGCTATAGAACAGTTCAAAATTTGCGTATTCATAGTCATAGTAATAGGGATAAATAATTACAATGCTAACGAACCGAAAGCTCCCTTCCAAGGAATCCCTTGGAAGTAGTACAAATCCTCTGAAACCTCTCTTGAAATCCATGGTTACTCTACCCGTCGTCCAGATCGAATAATCACTTGAGTCCGTCCTCATAGACACCGATAATGAAATCCACCCTACAAGCTCGATCAGGCAATGTAGGAGGATGTGGCCCAATTAAGCAAGATCCACGAGACTGCATGCATGCAGAAGGCATGTTAATTCCACCTATGTGGCTGCAGCCTAAGTTACACCTGCTCGAATTTAGAACCTCAGAGTACCTGAAACAGCTAGCCTGAATCGATCCCTGAGCAGAGATCGTCGATCAGGAACTACTGTCATGGAGGTGCCTCACTGGGATAATAAATCAGTAGTAGCTAGCTAGCTTAGTTGCAACTGAGGGAAGCTTGAGGTTTTAAGCTACTTGGCAGCAGTCTTCTTCTTTTTCTTCCTCTCCTCGTGAGCTTCGGACTGGGAAGGTAATGTCCCTGCGCTCCTCCGGAGGCTTGTGTTCTGTCTTGAATACTCTCGCCATCGCCGAGAAGCAGCCGCTGTCTTGGCTGCACGCTCTCTTGCTTCCGCTCCATCTGCAAAATGATGCTAAAATCGTTAGCTAGGGACATGATGATCAGGTCTCGTACGTGCACGGAGTTTTTGTTAACGATCGAGAACTAAACTACTCTTGCTTTTGTTTGGCCTTCAATTAGTAAGTACATTGATCTGTACGTCCTGCTAGTGAGGGGGGAAATGAACATCACCCTAGAAAGTTCATGTCACCACAAAATTTTATTTTTGTGGAAATTGGAACTGTACAATAATATTTCAACCTGCATTAAATGATAATAGTATGCACTACTTTGGTAAATTAGTGTCACATGCACTATTAGGACGAATTAGAGTAGTGTTTGATTGGAAAGATGGGGTGGCTGCTGTGACTTATTTAGCGGCCTACATTGAAATTGCATAAGAATTGGTTTGAAGTAGATTTTGGACTTTGTGAAATTGATCTCCAGGAAGGGGAGAAGTGCTCTCAGCAACATTCAATCGAAGGTACCTGGCCTGAAATCTTCGTCTCCTCCGAAGACGGTCCACCCTCGCCATAAGGCGTCTTTGCCCTTCTCCTTCATCATCCGAGCCCGTGCACGATTCTGCCAGTCGAGGTCATACAATTTTAGTTTACAGACAGTACAATTTTGTCTTTCAATAGGAAACCCTGACGATTCAAGCCAGGAAGAGTCAAGAATTGGGTACAGGTGACATTTATTTTCAGCATGAAATAAATCAAGGTCCTTAGCTATGTACTAATCGAATACCGCAGCCACACAAATCTCTAATACACTAACAAAGCTCATCTCTTTCCTGATACGGAAAACTTTGCAAAGCATTACAAAGGTTACGAAGCTAACAGGTGTGAAGGGTTCCAATACATACCAATGCCTGAGATTGCCGCTTCTCCCATCTCCAACTTGCCTGCAAGACCCGATTCAGGAACCAAACAACGCACATTACTCACAATGTCCGGCTCAAAACTACACATACAATGACTATTGTTTATTTATCTAGCAATACAATTCAGCAAATGAATTCACATAATCACGAAAGGAAGACGAGGGAGCTCAAAAGCCCCTAGAGAAGGACTTAGATTGGTGACAACACTTGTAGGAAAGAGAGTCTTGGGGCATCAATCAAGCTACCAGAGCGTGGTTTCATAGGGCCCAAATGGATCCCTTTGGGACTTGTGAAACCAAGCTCTGGTACTAAATATGGCTGGACACCCCAAATACCTCGGTTCAAATAGTGCAGAATAATCTGAGAAGTTCCCTTCAATTTTAAAGTGCGTCCTATAGGAATTTTCTTTCGAAAGATGATTCAATTGTTGAAATACTTTCAACTCTTGTAACAACTTTAAAGTAAGTATTTCAACAATTGAATCATCTTTCGAAAGAAAATTCCTATAGGACGCACTTTAAAATTGAAGGGAACTTGACAAAAATTAGGAATGGATTTGGCACCTGAGCAAAGACGTTGGGTGACCGAAAACCCATGCCAGACATCATCACGGCAACCTGAATATCATAAACCACAACAAGAGTTTCAGCAATAAACTTTCATATGCAACAGCCGCTGTGCAAACATGACTTACTTAAAATGGATATAGGCACTGATCTTTGAATGAAAATGGTGTTGACCTCCCAGTTTGAACTTGCACAAGAAATCATTCACAGTTGAAAGAAATAGAATCTCAACAGATTTGGGTCTTGCTCCCAACGTAATCTCTCCATGGCTCTATACTGATCTTCCGAAAACCACACTCCTCCATATAGTCAAATGCTTTGTAATGACACTAATAGTCTCATCTAACTTAGACAAGAAATCCGAAACCAAACACGACGATTACTCCTTTCATATGCAAAAAAATTTCTGATAAGGAAAATGACGCTGATACCGAAGTGCTTACATTAACACGCTCAATCCTCCTCATCTCATCCTCAAGGAGCGTCAACTGCGCAGCTGTCACCCAGTGTATGCAATCTACAGGGCTGCAAAAAATAACACGAACCCTCTTATCAGGAACACGGGATGTCTTGCAATGAAAACAGTTTCCAAGACGAAGTTTTTGTCAAAAGGAGAAGACTGAGCATCTAACCCACTGTTTCAGTAACTCAAATGTCAAGCTAAATCATTAATGAGCTCATCTCAAAAGCTCCTCCCAATAGATAAACATTAGATCGATATTAAGGCAAAAGAGTTTTGTATTACAGAAGAGGCTAATCACAGAGCTGGATGTTACCATGTGTCAATAGCTTCTTGAGCTCTTGGAGCACACCCCGACTGGCAATGAACCCGAGCTCTTCCAAAATCTTCCTCAATTTCAAAAGTATCAAGAGCTACAAGGGCACAGTTCTTGCAGCCTGCACACAATTTTGCATAAATCCATTCAAATCCACCCACACTAAATACTAATGAAACACAGACAAACTACTAAATATGCCTCACACAGACAGTGATCTCTCCAGCGCTCTATATATCAAACTCCTAAATATGTTAAAATGCTGAAGTGAAACAAATACTATGGTCATTTCTCCTCTAAATAGTAATCCAAAGCCTGATTCATCCCAGAAGATGACTATCAGATACTAAATTAGGGTTTTCCATAGATCAGAGACTCCCAAGCTGTCAATGCAACTCACCAATGCAGCTGAACTCGTCAACAAACGCATGATCGCGTTCTTGGGTTGTAGTTAAGAAAGGGTTAGCCGATGTTGGTGCGAAGCCATTGATCTCATCGTATACTATCCGTTGCTCCGGATCGCTAAGCACCTGCAACACCCCAAATGAAATGCTTATCAGAAAAGATGTTGCCCAAAACGACATCGTTTGAATTCGTGAGAACTATGAAATAGTAAATGCTAGTGTGCAGGAGTTTCCAGACTGTGAGAGGTTTGAGTGTAAGCAGATGAGGAGTGGATACCTCATAAATCTCGTTTACAAACATGCAAAAATCAGTGGACGCTGGGTTGTTGCCACTCAGATCGGGGTGACAAGTCTTCATGCAAGAATAGTACGCCCTTTTGATCTCCAGCGGCGTTGCATCTGGCGTCTGCACCCCAGAAAATGACATAACATTAGATGAGTTCCTGACGGGAGTCAAAGTAAGACACTGAAATTTGAATTTATTGATGTATATAAGGGGCGGCACATACCAAGCCAAGCACGGAGTAGAAATCCTCGGCTATGGCGTCTTCGTTGAAATCTCCATGCCTACCCTGATCTCCACCCAACCATACCCGTGCTTTCACCGATCGTTTCGTGCTCTTCGTGCTAAAGAATCCACTACTATACTGAGATCGAAGCTTGGCAGCATGTCTGCAAGTCCTCTTATGGCACTCAGAAGCTCGTGACAACACTCTCAAGTGCGAGGACGGCAAAAACACTGTAGAATGACATGCTGCCATAGTATATTCTACTACTAGGTTGTCGACGAATTTGCTCCTCGTATAATTTAGGACAAATCCAAAGAGTTTCCTCTACCAAACTCTGCTTCTCCCAACCATGATATGACCCAAAACAGTCTGCCAGAAAAATCACAATGAAAATTGTGCTCCAGTCTGAGCTCAATTGAGCTCTGTCTGTCTGAGCTACCTACCTACGTACTTTACAGCAATGGATCACTCCGGAGCTTGTCTCGCAGTAGGAATGCTGAAACCTCCTGAGAAATCTCAGCTGAGAAATCTACAGAGACAGCAGCAACCGACGAGAGCTGCGGCATGGTCGCAGCAATGTCGCGGAGAAGAGAGCAATTCCCGGCTATATGGACCCGATCGAGCTCCACCGATCCCACAGCGAAAAGTACCGAAGCGAGATCTGACGAAGGATCCAAAAATTGCAGAAAAACGCAAGCGAGATCTGACGCAGGTGCATCTGAAGGCTGCGATGATCCAGATCAGCGACTTTCGATGGATCAATGCATTCACGATCTGGGTCCCCACCAAATCTCCAACGAAATATCTCCCCAAATCCCGAAGCTTTCTTTGCAATTCAATTCAATTCCATGGCGGCTCACTCACTTAAAATGGTTGAGTGGGCATTTAATTTACTCTGCCGTTGTGGCAATTTCCTGTTCAGTTGCGAATTCACGTAACGGAATGGCAACCCCAGAGGCGCCGCCATGGTGCGCGTTGAGTGTAAATTTGGTCTGGCAGCAGCTGGATTTATTAGAATCATGAATATTGTATGAATTTTGTATGTTTTTTTGGGATTTTGGTTTGGCACTTTGGTAATGACGGTTTTGAATTGATGGTTAGTACTTGGGGTTCTTGATTTTGGGGGGATTTCTGGGGGTTTGGGGTGGATTTGTGGACGCCATGGTGGATGAGTGCAGCGCCGTGTGGGGAGCGTGAGGGTGCGTGCGGCGTCGGAGGCGAGTGCGTGAGGTGGAAGAGGGTGAGAACGGGAGTCTGCACAACTAGCACAAGCGCGTTTACTGGAACTATGTGGGAGCGTGGAATTGAGTAAAGAAGGAGACTGATTAGGCACCCAATGGGAGCACTTTCTTTCTGGGTTTGGAGAAAGAAGAACTGAAGGAGACTCTGGGGCAACAAGCTGCAGTGCAGGACGCAAACGGCAAACTGATCAGAGAGAGAGGGAGAGAAATAACTCCAAGTCTTCTCGGAAAGGGCTTTAGGCTTGATCGAGGTAGTCATCAAAATACTCTGATTATGAATCAATAGGTGCATTCTTTGTTTCTAAAGTGAATCCTTGAAGGCTTGGCTGGTGGGGATGTTAAATCCGTCCCACAAAGTGAGACTAGCAGGGTGGATTTACCCCAGGGGAAAATCCAAGAATTTTTATTTGCCACATGAATTTTTTTTGGCAAATTTTGAATTCATTTATGCAATCATAGACCCCAAATTAGCTTGGAGGGGTCTAAAGCATATCCTAAACACGGCATAAATTGGGGCTTTTTATTTGTACCCGGAGAACACAAAATTTATCTTGCTGGTCTCACTTTGTGGGACAGATTTACTAACATCCTGTTGGCCAGTGACCGTGGAAATCATCCTTTTTGGTATTGTATGACATCATTTACTTAAAAAAACTTGAAGTACTCATTGGAGGTCAAGCTATTGTGCATGATCTTCCCTTTTTGCACAAAATTCCAAAGATGAATAATTGCACTTCTTTCCTATGTAGAAAGATTTTTTGTCATTTATTTGCCGAAAAAAAGCCAAATCATTGTTTAAGGGTTAACAATGAAGTCATCCATTGAACCTTTTAGGTTTGTAACATCCTTGAAAAGTTCTTTATAAGGTCAACCCTAGAAGGATGGGTTGGTCATCATGAAATATCATCTTTTTAATATTGTGTGAATCATTTACTTAGAAAAAAAAAAAAAAAAATCTATTAAAGGTCAAACTACTAGACAAGACCTCTCCCTTTTACACAAAATTCCAAGGATGAACATTTACACTTTTGTATTACATAGAAGGATTCTTTGTCATCCGTCGGACACTTAATGTCTTAGCATCCTCCTATGGTTAACTTTAGAAGAAAATTGAAGCCAAAAAGTAAATAATAGATGATTTTGAAGATTATTATAGAAATGAAGAATGTGCGTATTGGTCCATAAATCAAATCATTGTTGGCAAAGTGCCTTGGTGATAGGTCTTGTCCTTTGAAGGTTAATCCTTGGAAGGATGCAATGCTATTCATGAAGGTAGTCAATCAAAAATATCAAGATTCTAAGAATGATGAATAGTTGCATTTTTTGTTTCCATAGTTTCTTCCAAAGTCATTCATTGCACACTTTAATTTAGTCCTAAGGAAAGATGTAGGATTAACTCTTTAAAGACTGGGGAAAATTCAAATTTCAAAAATTGTGAAAATATGATGTAAAATACAACTTAGAATAATAATTTATGATGAAATTCAAACATTATCCATTAATCATATCCATATGGATAGATCAACCAATATACAAAGCAATATTTTTCAGTAAAATTTAAAGCCAAAAATTGAAAAATCCTTTTAAAATTGATTGTAGATTGAACATTTGTGATTTTCACTAAAAAATATTTCCTTGAAGTTCAAAATATTAAGTTCTAATCATAGTAATTTTGAAGATTCTTATTTTGTTTTTTAATTCAAGTCATTTTTGAAGGGTCATTTTTTTGAAGCTAGATCTATAGGTATCCTTTGAATTATAGAATATTTGCAAAGCAAAATCTTCAAAATCTATACTATACAAATGATAAAGAACTAACACAAGAATATTACAAGAAATATATGGATGAAAAGATGCATTTTTTGCATGCTCAGGATGTGTTTGCGTTCATGCATTGTTCAAAAATTTGAATGCTTTGTCCTTGAGGGATTAACCCCTATAGTCCCAAGGCCATATTTTTGTCAAAAACAACTCAAAACTGCCAGTTTTGAATTGTTCATCTAAGAAAAGAGATTTTTTTTTCTTAGAATCTAACCATAGGATCTTGTACTTAACTTATCTTTGATCATGTAATAAAAATTTCATAAAGTTTGACCATACAAATTAGAAGATATTAGCATTCAAAGTTAGAAAAAAATTATTTTTTTGAACACTGGCTTGTAATTTTAGATGATTTTGACTGCCATTTGTAAGAAAAAATTGTATTATAGACTTTGAATTTATTTTCTTTTATGTTGAATAATCGAGTTGAGAATCTAGAAAAAACAATTCAAAAACAATTCACTTGATTTTCATTCTTTAAAAAATTATCAAGTAGAAATAGGTCTAAGATTGAAAGAAAAACTAAATTGTCAATAGCTCTAAGATGGGATTAAAATACTATAATTCCAATAGTGAGATTGTTTAGCAAGCAAACTTAGCCTTGTCAAACAATTTTTTTGAAAAAATGTGAAATTTGCGTTCAAAAATGAAACCTACAAGTTATTTTTCAAGAAGATGCTCTAATTGCTCCAAAAGTAAGATTGTCCATAACTTTCACATAACAAATCCAAATGAAATGAATCAAAGCTTTCCGTAGGGTTAGTCACACCTTCTCACTTCCATGAAGGTTGAGAAGATGTGGAAAAGAAAGTGGAGCCAATGAGAGTCCATCCTCTTTGAAGAAGGTGTGATACCTCTTCTTGTATGTTGTGGAGAACAATGCAACAAGCACCACTAAAAAGCTAATTATGGCATCTGTGCTTGGCATGGCAAGGCTTGTAAACCTCTTCACTTAAACTTTTTGTCTTGTGGAGGAGAAGAACAACCCTTCTCAACCTTCATATAACAAAGACGGCTTAAGCTGCAGAGAGCCAATGACTATGTGCCACGTTCCAATTTTCAACCTTCTCTAGCTGCCATGAAGAAGCAATAACTATCCCTCATATAGATAAAATTACAATCTATGAGAAAAAAAATTGAAAAAAAAATTGTGTGAGAAGATTTTGCCTGCCTCATAAAAAAAAGGACCTTTTGAGCCATAATTTTTGCTTCCAGGTACCAATTGAAATAAAAAATATATTTCCATAAAGTACATGTGTCTTTCTATCTTCACAAAAAGTTTCAAAAAATAATGATGAATATTGAGGTTTTAGTAGCCTGTCCAAAATCTATTTTGTCCCCCAAGGGGACAATGGTACTCTAGGGATTAAAATATACCAACCTTTGTCTAGGGAGTAATAATCTTTTCCAATTTTGTCCTCACTTCATTCAAGAATATTTAGAAGGACATACAACAAAGGCCACTTTTTATAGGATTCAACAAAATTTTGCAAAAAAACTATAATTTATTGGGAAGTGTTTAAAGTGACTAGACTCTTTACGCATTTTCTCATACAATGGCTTACATCCCTTCCACCAATGAACCAATTGTATTCATTCACCTACCATATGTGAACATATTAGAAGGAGGGCAATTTTAGTGTCCTATGGGATTCAAACTTCAAACTTTATAATTTACTCCATGTAGATTCAAAAAATAGAAAACAACTTGAATTTGATGCCAATTCAAATTATCTTTCAAGCAAAAATTATAAAAAAATATTTCAAGAAATCAAACTTCCTAAAAATGTGCTTGAATCAACTAGTAAATGGTCATTTCATAGACCTCTTCCCTTATCTAACCCTTTAATCCTAAAAAGCTACAAAATGGTCAAAAAATTGTATGTATATGATGACATATTTAGAATGATAAGGATTAGATGTTAAAATGAAATAGATTTTTATTGTTGAAATATCAATCCAATGGTACATGTCTTGTTATATTTTAGTAAACAATTTGTAGGAGTCAAATATAGTACCATGTATATGATTCCCTAGGACTTTGAAGGTTGGTCCTTTAATGTGTAAATCATTTTTGAATTTTTACACCTTCTTGTTTATATCTTTGACCAAATATTCCCCACAAGGAAGGTTGATTTACCATAAAATAAGTAAATTTTGTCAAAATGTGTCACATGCTTCTTGTATTTGTTTTAAAGTGACGCGGACCTCTCAAAATCTGACATGGGAAGCCAAATTTGGCACTTCCTTGTTGAAGTTGATTTTCATATAAGGTAATATTTTTTTGAATTTTATGAAATTGGTTATAAAGAAAGGTTTATCTTTTTATATTCATTTATTACTTTGGATGAATGATTGATTATTTATAAAAAACATTGCCTTGGAGCACCTCTATTCATCATCCAAAATGTAGGTTTAGAGGTCTAAGGAGTTAAGAGCATGTTTATTCAAGACCCACAAAAAAATCCATAGATAGTGAATGTAATACAAGAACTATGTATTAGTATTGAATAACTAATCAATTCTAAATATATGCAATATTAGACCTCTTTTTAACTTTGAAAAAGTGCCAAGATCTATAGCACTTATTTGTATCTTAGTAAGGCAATATATTTCTAGGTTCATCCATTTTTTTTAAACAAAGAATAACTTTTCAATTGTAGTCATGTACTTTTTATCCAAAATGAGCATTTCCATCTACATATTTTTATAAATGAATTTTTTTGGCACCAACACTGATCAATTATATCCCACTTGTGTAGTTCTCATTCATCTTTATATTCAGCCCTTCAATACAAAAGTATCTTTTGGATGCACAGTAACAAACTCATTCAATCTGTCAATTAATTAATTGGCAATTACAATGTGCATGTAAAATTCATTTTGTATTGTATCTCCCTATATTTATAATTTTTGGAAGCTATTGTCATTGCAATTGATATAGGATATTGGCACCGTATCCCGTATCAATCATAGTATCAAATATCTGTGTTTGTATATCAATATATCATATATTTATAGGTATTTGTATACCATATATTGTATATATGTATATTTTTTATACATATTTATATATTGTACATTGTATAACATATATCATATTCCAAAAGTATCATATTTGAGATCAACAACAAGGATTCAATCAAAATAATTTTTTTGCGCAATTCAAATCAAAGGCATGAGAAAGGGGACTCAATTTTTTAAGCACATCAACAGTCTTAATATAACTATGCCAACCGTAGCAATCATTTGAATTCACATCAATATTAATTTAAGCTTATAGAATAGAATCTCTTCCTTTACACATAACTCAAATAAATACAAGCATTCAAAGGAAGGAACTAGAACGAGGTAACGCAAAAAATAAATCGTAAGAACACAAATTTACTCATAGAAATTATCACATAGAAGACTTTGTACTTGATTGACACTTCAATCTATTAGTTTGGTGAAAAAGACAAGCTTTTTCATGAGCATTTATGTCATTCCAGTTCAATAGAAATATTGTTTCAAATCCACATTTTAAATATGATGAATGGATTAACAAATCATGGCAAATCATCAAATAGATTTAACTAGATCTTTATTGCAATCTACAATTTGTGTTGCTAATACAAAGATTTCATTGACGATTCCTTCAATACCTCTATCTTTGTAACCTAATTAAATACTAAATTATTAGTAATGGTATTCATTTATTGGTAATTGATGGTGGAGTGCAATATTGCTCTAGTCATTGATATACTCTTTCTATTTGAACATCAATTTTTGGATAAAAAGTAGAATATAAATTTATTTTTACGGGTTGTATTTTAAGTTAATTTTGCCAAAATTTAGAAATGAATTGAAGTCCTCTGATTTGAAGTAACATAATCTAGAAGGCTATTGAATGATAGGTATTATTATTTTGAAATCTTATAGGACTTTTGTCTAGTATTATTGTTTAAATATGATATAAAAATTCTATCTTTGTGAATCTATCAATTACAATAAGAATTGAATAAAAAATCTTAGACATTGTTAAATGTGTAATAAAATCTAATGATATTGAAGTCTATAGTGCTAATGATATTGGTAAAGGTTGAAGTAGCCCATGGGGCAATGCCAAGGAACCTTTGATCAATTGCATATATGTTATGATTGAATTTGTTCTTTTACCAATTTTTACATTTAAAGTCACCAAAAATTATGAGAAATAAGTTCTATAGTTTTATTAAAGCTAAAATGACTAACAGATGGTAAATTGTGTCTTGCTTGAAGAATTGAAGACAAAGGGGTTCACTGAGGACATAAAGCAAATCTTTAAAAGATAACAATCTATTCTTGAATTGAAATTTATTTAAATTATTTTTAGGGTTAAATGATTCATATTTCATTTAACCCCTAAAGGAGCAAACTACGTTTTTTTTGGCAACATTGCAATGTTGCACAACTCACTACATATGGAATTTTCATTTTTTTTCTTTAAAATTTTCACACAATTTGTGGACAAGGTTTTTCTTTAAGGCTGAATAATTTTCATAACTTTTGACTAAATGGTTAAAAAGTTATTGTATGATAGGTAATTTTTTTTGGACTGGATAGTTCGGGTAGATAAAAAATCACTTTCTTCAGACACAAAAATTTGAAGTTGGTTTTCTAAAGTTTAAAAATACATCAAAAGCTTTGAATCATTCCATTTTAATCAATGAGATGAAAATTATGAGGAGTTTTAGTTTACAGAGAGTTATGGATTCTCTACTTTAAAATAAACTTTGCAGTCCTTTATTTAATTCAATTTTCAATATTTTTTTGAAAAAAATAAAATCATAGGATGTAGATTGTTTATTACAACATTACAACCATTAATATTGGCATTTTTTAGCTCTATAACTAAATTATTAACAATTTTGTATTTTAAACCATTATCTACTTCTTTCTATTTATTATTTTTTTCTTATATGTTGTACAATTCCAAATGATTTGAACTTTTTTGCAAATGTAGCAACTTGTTTTGAAGAATGAATCCAAAAAAGCACTACCAATATAGACATTTTTTTAGACAAATGTGACCTTGTAAAGTGCAGCTGCCATGTTTTTTTGTAGGGCCAATAAAAGAATTGTTGTCAATTCAAACACTAATATCTTGCAATCCACATGGTGGATATTTCTGAAATTTTTTCCAAATCTTTTCAAACCAGTGTACTACAAGATCCTATGGTTGCATGTGTCCAAAAAATGTTTTTTTTCTAAAATTTGGTACTTGTACTAGAAATAGCAATTTTGGAGCGTTGATTGTTGTTGTGAGTCATGGCTAAAATAATCTTGTCCTTGGCATCACAAATTTGTTGAATGAGTGGTCAACTTGCTACATGCATTGTTGTTAATGCACAAACTTGAAGATGATTGAGCTTTAATATATTTTTTTTGTTTTGTTGATTATAAGAATCATCTGTAGGTTTGGAAATAAGTAAGATTGTTTAGATAATGCATCTGCTTTACCTTGTAGATTATGTGCACAATAAACAAAACAAAATTAAAATGAGATAGTTATAAGTTCCATCAATGATTTAAAAATACGTGCTTCCATAAAATATTCCAAATTTTTATGGTCTAAGTAATGTGTAATAGGATGTTGCATTCCTTCAAAAAAATGTTGCCATTCTTCAAAAGCTTATAGCCGTTAACAATCTTTATCAAATATTTCATCATTTATTTTGCAGTAAACAATTTATGAGTCTACAATAGTTTATTGAGTGAAGTTTGTCATCAATATTAGGTAGTCTGTTGTCTTCTCCGACACGGCAACAACGTGACAATTAGATGTCACACGATGTCTAGTAGAACCCTCTCGACGTCCAATAAAGTCAAATTTACCTTTGACTTTCTTAAAAGTTACCTTCCTTTTACCTATGCCACCTGGATGCCATGTAGGTAAACATCCGTGTGGCACATTTGGGAGAAGTTAGTTGTCATTGGGTTACTATCTCAAGTTGGAAGACAGTAACCCAATGTCCTTAGTCACCCAATTCTGACATCTACTGGATCCTTCCATTTGCATCAATCACCCATTTTGTTCATTCAATGGCCCAAACCAAGATACAGCACTACATGATAAAGAAGTACTTATAGGCCAACTTGAGATATTTAAATAGAAAATCTATGAGGTTGCATTCTAGTGAACAATCTTACTTGGTTTACAAATCCATAGGATTTTGATTATATTCCATCAAATTTCTATGGCATATTTAATTTTAGTTCTTTAAAAGAGTAACCTAAAATTCTAGTTTTTGTTTCAACAATTCTTTGTAAGCAAGATATAGTACCATGCAATATCAAATTCTCTTGAGAGACTTGCTCTATCTCCCAGGTACAAGTCATTAAAACTTTACATATTTTTTTTCTAGATTGTGGTGCTATAATACAATCATTCTTACAATCAGTTCATTAGAATGAGCACCATCTAGTTTGTCCATTGTTGCAATACATATAATAAGTAAAAAAAATAGTTTGGATATTAGCAAATTGTTATAGATGGATTAACAAGATATGACAAATCATCAAATAAGCTTAACAAGATATGACAAATCATCAAATAAGCTTAACAAGATATGACAAATCATCAAATAAGCTTAACAAGATCTTCATTGCAATCCTCAATTGTGTTGCAAATTCAAAGATTTCATTAAAGATTCCTTCAATATTTGTCACCTAACTAAAGACTAAATTATTGGTAATGGTGTCCATGATACTAAGTCCTTTACCATTATCGTGTAATCAAGTTTGCATAAGGATAAATTCATGACAATAACTCCTTTAAATACCATTATCATCAAATATTCCTTTATTGTCTTCTTTTCCATTCTAATCTAAGTTTGTATTACAACTAAAAGCTTGCAAGTATTGCATAAATTAAACCCATATTATTTTTCAAATGAAACAAGGATGAGAATTAAAATAAGCTCAATTATTTAAAAATGATTTAGTAATAAATATAAAATAATGTAAAAAATGATCGGACATATGAGATTTTTAGAAGACAAATTCTACACATCAAGGTTTTGAATGCTTGATTATTTTGAAAAAATTTAAGACATTTGCAAAGGAAGTACTAAATAAATGTAAGATCATTATCAAAATCTTATTGCTACACTTGCATTGGTACTGGCTTGAGTTGATGATAATGTTTATTAAAAAACTGCAGTATTGTTTTCCTTGGATATGTATTTTTCCTTGAGTGGAAATTAATCAAAATACTACTATTTTTCATTTGGCAATCCTCAAAATCTTCAAAAAAATAATAATGTATTTGTACAAAATCTACCAAAAAATTTGTTTGAAAGTGATAGAAAACTATTTTGAGGGAATATTTGATGATATTTACTCCTTTCAACAAATCGATCATTAATTTCTTCAAATTTTTAGGATGGTAAAGCTCTTTTTGGATGAATAAACAAGTTTACATCCATATTTTATACATATCCTCAATGTCCATGGATTCAAACTCCCAAATAATCAAACTAAAGATAATAATATCTTTTCTGAAATTAACAATATTTTATTGAGACCGCTCCAAAATATCTCTATCATTGACTCATGTGAACCATTTGTTTTACTTTACATTAATATATTACATGATCTTCTTAACACTTCCTCAATGCATACTAATTGGATAAAGTGCACTTTTTACAACATTCATCATTCATTCAATAGATGGTTAACCTTGAAGCGCTCCAACATTCATATTTTAAGCAATGAACAGAGGGCTTTGAAGCACTGCTTTGTCCAACTAACTTCTTATTCATCCAATGTAATACTTGGATCTAAAAAAGACGACTTCCTTAATGACCAAATTCATGAAACTTCAGTAAATGATAATTTTGAACAAAGATGTAAGCAAAAGTATGCAAAAATTTAGAAAAGGATTGAGACGTTTAGGGGTTAAACACATACTTAGGAATTAAATAGCAATACAACTGCTCAACATTTAGCACAATGCTCCTCCTACATTTTTTTTGTTTTTTGGTTCAATATCTACATTTTAAACTCAATAGTGCTTCCCAATATTGAATAAAAATGCGTAAGGATGAGAACGTGACCATCCATTCAGATGATTCTGGGACACTATGCACTTTATAATATTAGTATGCCCTGTGCCATTGCGACAGCCAAAATGAAAGGAAAAGTCACTTTTTTAATTTTTTAATTGATATAGAAATTTTGAAATTCAATAATTTTTACACCATCATTCCAAACGCCACAAAACAAATCCTGTCCACCCCTCCTCGCCAAGAGCTTTCCAGCGATACCAAGAACGCAACCAAAATCAAAGTAAAAGTAACTTTCTAATTTTTTGATCCATAAATACTTCAAAACTCAATAACTTCCGCATTGTAGGTCCAAACGCCACAAAACCAAGCCCGTGCACCCCTCCTTGCCGAGAGCTTTCTGATGGTACCAAGCACGCGGCCGGGGTACACACGATTTGGGAGATCTCAACGTAACAAAACAAACAAATTAGGTCTCTAAATATAGGTTTAGATCTGATATAGATCTGATATTGATTATTCCAGTCCACGATCATGGCTACCGGTATGGCTGTCCTTGATACAGAACGTCTGTTTCGATCGCAATAGTTTCAGTATTCAAGCTTCACTAAGAATGCCGAATTCTGTGCTACCATCGCTGCCTCGAAGCTCATGTTTGATGCATTGTATTGTACATGTGTTGTTAGTCAGATCTCAAACTTCGAAGCATCAATGCATGTGTAATCAGCAGCCTGGTGTGGATGTGGAGTGAGGAAGAATTGTACTAGGCTTGATCCGATTGCAATGTATACAATGACAAATCAGACTTATAGAATTTTCTTATGGAGAATCAGAATTACTGGTGTTGATCGAGTCATGTGAGAAGGTCTCTTTTCAAAGATTTATGCCCGATCAAAAATATCTCTGTTTCCTCTTACGCAAAGAGCAGAGGAAGCAGGTTACCCGAAATGCACCGTCGTACTCAACGTTGTTCAATGCGAAGCTGATCAAGGTTCGTATTGGCATTTACAAACCTCAGTTATTTGAGGCTCATGATTTACGTTAGCATCAAGAGAATCGTTATGATCTCTTTATTCATGTTTGCTCAGGTTATCGAAAGGAAAGGAAGCAAGTTAGATGAAATACATCGTCATTCCCACGGTTATTTACTACAAAGCTGGTCGTGATTCTCCATTGGCATATCTAAACCGCTAGCTAACTTCATCGGCTATGGGCTTGCACGTTTTCTGGTATCTTTTGCAGGTAGTACATTGAAAGGTGTCTTTTGAATGACCCTATTCTCATCTGATGGCTGGATGTAGCTAGGAATGGCAAGACAATCAAGTCATTCATAAGGAAGTGAACCCCAAGAGGGAGGTGGAGCCATGGTTTTGGCTATTCGCAAATTTATGCCTGATGCGACATTTTCAAAGAAGCTGAGAAACGAGATTTAGAATTGCAGGAATGGAAATTTCTGTATTGATCTAAGATTCTAAGGGAAGGGAATAAATGATAGATGGAGCATCTTATGTAGTTTGGTAAGCTGCTTGGTGATGTGATTCATTCACTATGATGAGCGTCTCCAACTTCTTTGGTGGCCATGGTCAAGCTGTCTCCGGTATGATCCTATTGGTCCTTCTGGGTGCGGTCTCCTTCTTGTATCTTCTGAAGAGGAACTAAAGAAGTTCCATAGCTCTTCCTGCTCTTGATCCTTTACCAACGGCAACCGTTCTCCATACTTCAACGTCAGGTATGTTGTTCTCAAAATTCTCAAAATTGACTCTCACAAATTGTTATGTTAAATGTAGATGATTCTAAATTCAACTCTAGGTACAAATTCAGTTCATGTCTACCATGAAAAGCCAGTGACATTTAGTTTACAACTGCCACTTATACTTGCATCAATTCTTTGCTAACTTGGCCTCCATAGCCAAACCCATGCGTGAGTTCAGAGAATCAAGTTAGCAAGTGAATAATCTTAAATTGTTGATCAGATTGTTTTCGTGTTGGGGTTTCATTTGGAGGCTCTTAATCTGTTTGGAGCTAGCTTTTCCTGCAATTTGCGTAGTCATTGAAATTTACTAAGGCCCTGAAATTACTAAGGCCCTGAAACTAAGGCCCTGAAATTTACTTAAGTTTCTGTTTTGCGCATATTAGAAGCCACCATTGTACACAAGCTTGTTAAAAACGATCAGTATTTGAAATACCTCTTCCCAATCACAATCGACCAACGAGCTTCATGCATCGTCCACTTTTTACAAGACCACTCTGACAAAGCTTGCATTATGGGGATTTAGGGGATGGAAGGCATAGGGAAGACAAATCTTTCAACAGAAATCTACAATCAGATGAAGGGAAAGTTTGATAGAACAAGCTCTTTATTTGATGTTGCAAAGATGGTTACAGAGAGTGACGGAGGGCTTAAGACTTTGCAAACTCAACTGTTATCTGATCTGACTGGGGACCAGAGGTGGAAGTTGCAGATGTTGGCCAAGGTAAAATTCTTCAACGGTAGAGTTTACAGAGCAAGCGAGTGTTGATTGTTGTGGGCAATGTTGAACACGAGTCGGTGAGAACTGCCTTGTGCATTGACGAATATCTTGGAATCGGTAGTTGTTGTCTCATAAAGTCTCGGAGTTCCGAGGTGTGTTAAAGGCAACTTACAATTATGAAGTGGAGTTACTCAAATCCATAGATACCAAACAACTAATATTTTGCTGGCATGCTTTTGGATCAATATTTCCTCGTCAAAGGATTCAAGAGGTAGCAAACAAGGTATCGTCAGCTTGTGGGGGACATCCACTGGCACTGGTAACAAGGGGTGCACTTCTCAAAGATGAGAACGATATGGGCATCTGGGAGGAGGTTTTTATCGAATCTGCGGCGGCATGAGGCATTAGAAAATCATGACAAGCTTTTCCATCAGTAAAACGTACTCAGCTTCGATTCCTTGGAAGTGAAAGAGAAAGACATGTTCCTAGATGTGGCTTGCTTTTCACTGGGAACGGATAAGAAACTATCAATGGAAATATGGGAATCGTCCGGATGTTCTGTCAGACTTTGTACTCGGAGCTTGAGGAGGAAATGTCTGTTGAAAGTTGAGAATAACTGTTTGACTGTGCACGACCTGTTGATTGATAAGGGACACAAGATTGTGACCATGAAATCAAGAGTCAATCCGGGTGAACGAAGTCGACTATGGATGCCCGAGTCCGAGGAAATGATCGTGGCTAAACAGGTGAGTCTCAATTATTTTATTGCTGCTCATCTATTGAAATTATAGTTACTTCTTAGTAGCTCCGGCAGCCGAAATTATAAGAAGTTTTTAGGTGAACACGTCTCAAGATTATTGAATGTGCAGACGACGAAGAAGATTGCAACATTCTCTATGGCTGAAAGCAAGATTGATCTTCTGACTTGGATTTCAAGACTATGAGGAGCCTGCAATTATTAAATCTGGATGGCTGCTCTGGTGACACCATTGAACTCCCTCAAGTATTAAGATACTTACGATGGCAGAGAAATGTCATTGAGCGAGTTACCAAATGGAGTCTTTGATCTGCGGTGGTTGGCAGCGCTTGATTTGACGTCTAGCAAAAACTACACGTTTGTGGAACGTGAATTCTGATGTGACGGTACTTCGATCCAATCTTCTCTAGGGTTTACGTCGTCTTTTATACAACCAACTGCTTGAATACACTTGACAAGCTTGTGTAGGGATTTTATCTTCAATCCTCTATCGACATGGTGTTAATGTGTTTTCTCAGGAAAGAAAGTGTTAGCGACGAGTGTCTGGAAGCCTTAGCCTGAAAGAGCTGCTGCCCTCCAGAAGCAGGCACAAACTATGATAGATTTGGGTGGTTCTCTCGGGGCCTTGGTCCACCTGGACGCTGCAGACAGGCTAGAGCCAGATAATGTTGCAACGCTTCATGCTCGAAAATATGCAAGATTTATGGCAAATGATGTTCCTGGAGCGTATCGAGACTACAATCGAGGACTTGAGCTGGATCCAAGCCATGCTAAAACATTGGTTTCTCGTGCAACGATGAGGCAAAGTATTCAGCCGTACGACCTCTCGAGAAGGAGCTCTTGCTGATTGTGAGAAGGCCCTTGCGATTTGCGGTGCTGGAGCTTCTCGAAACAGCTCAATCCCATTACAAATGCGAGGATTGGTCAAATGTAAGATGGGAGACTTCGACGGTGCCTTAGCTCAGTTAGCTGACTTGGATTTTTCCCACCAAATTGTTGCAGATCCGAATACCTTACGATACAAGGAAGGGTTGCTGAAATGGAAGCTGAGAGATTTTGAAGGCGCTTTGGACGAGCTTGGCTTATCATGGTTCCTGCTCCCGGATGACAGTCCTCTAAGCTAAGATACAGGGGAAACTTGAGAGGCAATTATATTCGATTTGCATCGCATGATCCACAGTTAATAAATGTCTAGATAATTGACGACTTGCTCTACCAATAGCTCTTTTTTTGAGGCCGTTTGAGATTGATGATAAGAAATGGATTGCAGGGATAGATGTTCCAAGGATGCGAGGGCTGGATGTTCTGTAAACTTCTACACTTTTGTAACTAATTTGAATATATTACAAATAGTGGGCCTTTTTGTAAATTAGTGTCACGTGCACTATTAGGATCAACCAGTGAACCCAGAAATCGATCCAAGGTGTAGGATTGAAAAGCCATATAGCACCTGTTGTTTTATTCGTTAATCTCATGTCCCAAATGTACAGTTGCGAATTCCATGTACATACATTTCAGGACCTTTTGTGTGTCAAAGCACAGCCAGAAAACTTATCTACAGATATTAACAGTCTGAACTTTCTTTTCGAGTTCTTTATTCTACTTCCAAGTTGGACAATCAAATCCCCACAATTTGTGCAGATGCCTATGCAGGTCTGCATTAAAGCCGAGAGCGACGACCGCTTCCACGCTTAGTCTCCACAAGCTGCTCCACCACGGCCGGGTCTGCAAGAGAGCTGATATCACCCTGTACAACAAGCATCACCCAAAGATGATGAACACTCATTACATTATCAAGCAACTTGGGGTGTCATAGAGGATCAAGCAGAAAAAGGTAATATGTCCACCAGACTAGTGGGAACTAACGAGTCGATGTTCATCTTTTGCTGCAACTCCCCATTGCACCTTTTCACTTTCCCTCCTAAAGGACTAAGGTGTCCAATTTTGGCCTCATGTTTTTTGAGCCAAGTCTTTTGTGGGCTTTGAATTGGCCCTTATCAAACCTGGAATCCTTCGACCTTTAAGGGAAGCTTAACCCCTTAAGGATCAGCTCCATTGTCATATGTTCAAGCTCAATTTAGCTCTTAGATTATTATTGTGAAAATGAAGTGGTCAATATAACAAAACAATCCAATTAATTTGAATATTTTTTCTGAAGGTATAAGTAGAAATGAAAAATAGCTTTGGGATTTCTCAAGTCAAGCTGCGCTTCCTTAGATTAACCATAAATTAAAAATGGATCTTTTGAACACTGCAATTGAGTTTCTTCAAGGTGCATCCAGTTTTTGGATGAAGTGACCTTTTGGGGTTGAAAATCTATAAGATCTTCTGTTGAAGGGAGCCTTGAGCCTTAAAATAGTATTTTAAAACTTGAGTGTGGTTATAATTGTTTTTAAGTTTTGTTTTTACTACTTTAAATCTTTATTTTATATTGCATATTTTTGTATGGACATGACATTCTTTAGGGACCTACTACCACACCTAAGGACCTAAGCGCATTATTTTGGATTGAATAAAATGTTAATATAAAGTTTGCTTGATAACTTGCTATCTTGCTATTGGTAAAAGAGCGAAGAGCGTTGTACAGGAGTAGAAGAATGATGAAAATTTGGGAACGTAGCCAATCTTAGGCTCGTCTGGTCAGAACGCAATTTTGATTCTCAATGTTGGTGTAGTCTTTCAAGGGCTAAGGAATGTTACGGAATCTGTTGCAGGGAAGGAAAGTTTACCAGGTCATTGAATTGGTTCGCTGCAATCTTTCGAAGAACGCGACGCATGATTTTTCCACTACGAGTCTTTGGCAGTCCAGGAGCCCATTGAATTACGTCTGGCACCGCAAAGGATCCGATCTGTCACACACCAGGTGTGATCATAGATGTCATTCACCGGAAACTGAACAACAACGTTACATTAATTTCTCCTATTATCGACTTGGATTTAGGAAATTGATTTGCCAAAGTCACACTATTTAAATTAGTGCAGGCTGAAATATTTTTGTACTGTATTTATATACAGTGACACTGATTTTGCAGGTGATATTAATTTTCCGCCGTAGAAAAAAACAGTGTAATTGTGAAATTCTACCAACAGTGTTTTTTCACACTGTTTTCAACAAATTCAACAAACTTTGTTGAACTCAATAAACCCACAAGTGTTCAACCCTTTTCAATACAAGTGACTTCACGAACAGGAATGTCATGAGCTATTCTCATAAAGCTACTTGCCTACTAGTTTTTGACAAATCAATAGGTTTTAAGTACGTGACACACTTTCCTTACGTTTAGCTAGTAATTAGGAAAACAAATTTTGAATAACTAGTCCAGCATCAAGTGCTGGCACCCACCAATGCAAGTGTGCAACTGAATTTCAAGAGGCTTGATGATCACTACCAACGGATGAATGAAAAAATAATATGAAGAAAATGCCTGAAATGTGATTTTGGTGGCAACTCACCTCCCTTCTGACAGCAGCCTTGATCTCATTCTTGAGTTCTTCTGTGGGACTGGCACCCTCCACCAAAGTAACAAAAGCATATATCCCTTGCCCTTTAACCTGCAACAAATCGGTCTTGGATTCATCACCTACGTAATTCTGTGGTAAAATTGGACGAAGGCATTGACTATATTTTGGGCTATATGAATTCAAATTTGGATTCATTGGATCAAATTTGATATTACGTGATCTACCTGGGGAAGTTCAAATAGGACCAGTTCAACACCTCTACACTCTCCACAGGCTGACCATTTCTGTGACCCCAATTTCTGTCAAATTTCGTGGAAGTCTTTTCAAGGATTCAAGTGACGCAAATAGTATCCTTTACCTTACATACCACTGGTGACTCACTCCCCAAGCACATTCAGCCAAGTCATAAAACCCAAATTCAAGCAAAGTAGATGAAGCTTACATCATGGTCGAAGGCAACAGCAGCAGTTTCCGCACAAGCTTGATGAGAAGTGAGAGCTGACTCTACTTCACCGATACTGATTCTATGCCCACTGCGCCATCCACCAGAATTTCAATCCCACTCAGTCAATCTCAGTCTACCAGAGAACCCCAATGTGACTAAATTTGGACTTTCAAACCAGTGTAGCTCCATGTTCGTCAAATGCAATCCTCAAAGACAACAAAGAAACCTGAATACTACGGATAAGCATGAAACACCTAGTTTCGGACTCTTTGAAAACGCGAAGTTGACTACGCAATGCAAATGTGTCGAGTTTTCTTTCAGTGAGAGGAACGAGGTTATAGCTTAAAATGTCGCATTCAATGTGAACCCTTGAATCAGCCAAATCTACACTCTTGATTGCTCTTGATTCAAGAGTACAATCTGGTACAATGTCCTTCTCAAGCCACCCATCTACACTCTCCTTGATTCAAGATTCAAGAATACAATTTCGCATAACGTCCTTCTCAAGACTCCTAACTTTCAAAAATATCTGGTCTGATTGAAAACATTCTAGAACACAATTCTGTTCAACTGGTACGTGAGGGTTGAATTCTTAAATGGATAGTAATGGGTATGTCCACCTTTCTCCACACAAGAACCAATTAAATTTAACAAATGTTCAACAAAAGTTTGTATGTTAGCTTGCTATCTTGCTATCTTGCCATTGACAAAGTAGGAAAGGTTCCATGCTTTACAAAACTCAAATTTCAGAACTGAAATACTTGACAAATATATGGACACTTGCGACACTCGACAGTTAGTGTCAATAACATTAATAACAGTTTTTAGTGTAGTCAATAATGTTATGAATTAGAGGGGGAAACAAGAATTTACCTGACGTTGACGATGTCGTCCACCCGGCCAGTAAGCGTGATAAACCCATTCTCCTCTCGTCGACAGCCATCCCCAGTCACATAAAACCCCGGCCACATCCCAAAGTACACTTCCTCAAAACGTTTGTGATCTCCATACAAGCTCCGAGCCATGCCAGGCCAAGCTCCCTTGATGCACAGGGCGCCATTACAAGCGCCTTCCTGCTCCTTCCCCTCAGAGTCCAACACCACCGGCTGCACTCCGAAGAACGGCAGCGTCGCAGATCCAGGTTTCAAGCCCCACGCGCCAGGCAAAGGACTGATGAGGATGCCGCCGGTTTCTGTTTGCCACCAAGTGTCCACGATGGGACAACGGCCTTCGCCCACCACGCGGTGGTACCAGTGCCAGGCTTTGGGGTTGATGGACTCGCCTACTGTGCCCAACACGCGCAGACTCGACCGTGAATGCTTCGTCACATTCTACACACCAAAAATGAACACACACAGACACACGGAAAAGGATTAGTCAGCAAGATGTTTAACATTCTTTAGATTGAACAATTGGCAACACGCGGCCTATGCATCAGGTTCTGGTTCCTTTCACAATCCGTATAATAATAATGTGAGATTCCTTCTTCATGAGGACAAGAAGAGAGCTCAAAACAAGAATGGTCTTTGACATGATCTCTCAAAGCGATCGGGAATGCTTCGGCACATGCTACACCAAACATAATGAAACCCAAAATTCACTTCAATAAAGTAGTCAGGAACTAGTATAACACTCTTAAGATTGAAAGGTGGAAAACACCCTGAGCATCAGGTTCTGGATTCTGGGTTTTTTCAAAGTTTGTATAAATAATGTGTGCCTCCTTCATGAGGAAAACAAAAGAGCACAAAAGAAAAAATGGTGTTTTCCGTAATCTGAGAAGCTTGTCCCTTGATTTCTGGCACTTACATACACTAATGTGATGTTGATGTTCGAACATTATTCTCTATCGACAGTACTGAATGTGTTGAGTGTACACGGTTGATGTTAAGAATGAATCGCTAGCAGAACTAGTGAGGATTTTCATGGCTGAATTTCATGAAAACGTGTCATCAACATTCAAGCTCTAGATTCATAGCAATCTTAGAAAAATAATAATTGAGACCTAATTGGGAGGAGAATGATACCTTGTCACCAAGGGCTTCCAGGGCCCGGATGGCAGTGGGAGCAGTGTAAAAGATGGACACCTTGTACTTCTCAATTATCTCCCACCATCTGCTTGGAGTTGGGTGCGTGGGCATACCCTCAAACACAACTTGCGTAGCGCCGTTCAAAAGCGGACCGTAAGTAATGTACGTGTGACCGGTAATCCACCCACAGTCTGCTGTACACCTACAACCCAACACCCCACTGATTCAATTAGGGTTTAAGGTAGAGAATACTAACAGCTTTGGATTGGCATGCCAACGATTGACTTGCCATATACATTTCAGAGCTGATAGCAGCCCTAAAATGTTCATGGCAGGACATTCGATGCCAAACTAGTCCAACGCTAATACTAAAACCATCAGTGACTCAATCCCATGTCCTCCTACACGAACTATTGTTACCAACAGCAACTCATCTTTTCACACTTGCTTGGCCTTCACCTAGCAAGTTGGGGGTGAGCTTTTGGCAAAATGTCTATAGCCACTCCTCTTTGAATGGAAATGGCGTTGTCTACTGTCTCTTCAATGCAGGTGTACAACCTCCACTTAGAATGATTGCATAAGGAATTCAGAGACAGCGATAACAATCTGATCTCAAGAAATTTGGCTGTTGTAGTACCCAAAGTGATCTCTCCAATGGACTCTATTGAGTGATCTCTCTAAGAAAGCACACTCCTACATATTGGATTTAACGCTAATGTTGGACGCAAAGAGTATCCTCAACCTCGATGGTGAGAGAATCAATTGCTCCATGTTTGCAGTGTTCAATTACCTCATCTAACTAAAAACACTCGCTAAAACCCGTGCTAAAATGTTGCAAGAAAACGTGAGAACTTACCAGAAGATGTCACCAGGATGGTAGTCGAAGACATATTTGAAAGTAGTGGCAGCAAACACCATGAAGCCACCGGTAGTGTGAAGCACCCCCTTGGGCTTGCCGGTGGAGCCACTCGTGTATAACAAAAACAGCGGATCCTCTGCTTCCATCCATTCCACCGGTGCTTCAGTGCTGCAAGTCTTCACCTCATCCTGTATCGCACATATCATCAAAATTTCATCAATTCCAATGATTCTTTCATATGCAACCCATTTCATCACATTCTACGCAGCCCTTATTGGAGCACCCTACAGATTAGCATGACAAAGGAATCTTTCATAGTAACTACATCTAAAAGGAAATCAAATCAGTATGTGAGCATGGTTCTTATAGTTAAACTGTCCCACTTTCTGTTGGATCTTGTTGGCAATTGAAAGAAGATTCTAATTCATTTAGCATGTATTTTTTGGACACTGCCTGGATGAATTATGAATATTTAAAACGGTGCTCATTATAGGTACATCCAAAGTGGACCCAGACTCTCATGTTCAAAAGGGTACATTTTAGGCAAGAATCTGTAGGGTCGGTTTTGCAATAGGTTACCGTAAAATGGTAGGAAAATTAATTCTTGACATCTTGTTTTGTAAGGTTGGGCTCATTTCAAAAAAGCGAGTGTTCATCGAGCTAGTGTTTGAGACATTGGCTTCAAAAGTGAGAGTAGGTCAAAGCTTTAATTTCACTCTGATTTGGCCTGACTTTGCTCTAAATAATTCTTATTTGGCAGTCCTCTCCGAAGGTACCATGCCATACCACGCAAGAAAGTTTTGCAACCCAACCCTAAAAAATGAAAACTTTTCCAAGTAGGCATAGCCCAATACCTGCCACCAGAGGTCACGCCCTGCGACCCAGTTCACTTTGTGCCTCGGGACGGCATTCGCATTGTCGAAAATCAAGCATGTTCCTGCACAAAATCAAATTCAAAACCTCAAATCTGCCACACGCAAGAAAATTTTTGAAAGAGCTGGAGTGATGAAAGAGAGTTTCTTCCTCACCAGGTTTGAAATTCTCCTTTTGCAGGCAGAGCTGCAGCGCCTCATCGACAATCCCCTTCAGGTTCAAAATCCTTTTGCCCCGCTGCACTGCCGAGCAGGACAGCAGCACATCCGACTTGCAGTCCACGATGCGACCTGCAAGCGCCAATTCTCGAATTAGTCAGTAATCCACAAATTCTATGCTCTAGCTCCTGACCAAGTCTACTGGGAACAACAAAAGATTATGAAAAATTCAGTTTTCAAATTGGTCAGATTTCCACGAACTCCACGGTCCAGTTTCGAGTCTACTGGAAATTTAAGAAGAAGAATGCAACTACTCAGCCAGACTCTATAAAAAATTTGTTGGAAAACTGTTGGAAACGGATAGAAACTGCATTGTGGCTACCAAAACAACCAAAAGATCTCGACAGATTCGACTCTCGAATTGGTCAGATTTCCAAAAATTCTATGGTCTATTTTCAAGTCTCCTAGAAATGTAAGAAGGAAAATTCAATTACTCACTCAGTCAGAGTTTATACAAAATTTGTTGGAAATCTGGGATGACTCCGAGAATTTGCTTGCCGCCACCAGTTCTAACGAATTCTTTCATAATCTCGTCATTTTAATAGACACAATGCAGTTGGAAATCGACATAAGCTGCATTGCAACTACCAAAACAACAAAAAATAATGAAAGACTCTCCAGAAATGATAGCCTCAACCAAATTCTTGGAGCAAATTCTTGGAGATTGCAAAACCCCAAAACCTACCTGCGAGAGACTCCGCACTGTACCCCGCGAAGACGACGGAGTGGATGGCTCCGATTCTCGCACACGCGAGCATGGCAATGGGTAGCTGGGGCACCATTGGCATGTAGATGCACACGCGGTCGCCTTTCTTCACCCCCCGCTTGCGCAAGTAATTCGCAAGCTTGCACGTCTCATAGAGCACGTCTTTGTATGTGAGCCGCATTTCATGGCCGATCTCGTTGCCTTCCCAGAGAATGGCCACGGTGTCGCCCCGCCCTTCGTTCACGTGCTTGTCCAGCGCATTGTAGCAGATGTTGGTGTAGCCTCCTTTGAACCACTGGGAACTCAATACTCAAGTCCATCGCCATCAGTGACAGTATCCTAAACCCTAAACCCTGAACCCTTTGTTGAAACAACATGCTTAGAACATAAAAGTCGACGATTCTATTCAGTATCGTTAGACTATGGGGGATTGAAGCAATATTGATCAAGAAACACAATCTTTGCTGGTTTTGAAGTCGGGTAGAGATTCCATTCACCATACAATACATTACTGACTCCATTGACAATACAGGTGACTTTGATTTGTGTTTGAGTGTTAAAATGCTTGATTAATTTCTTACAATTGTTTTTTAGCTTAACACAAGATAGAAGTGCAAAATTTTAGATGTTGCAAGTTTCTAGATTGTTGTAGGGAAAGGCTCAAAGTTCAACTGTACGGTGCACCTTCCTGTATGGAGAATGGAGACCTGACATTACCTCAATGTGGACGGGGCCCTTTCTGCTGTCGAAATTGAAACGGCAAATGGGTTGGGAAGCATCCCACTTGCGATCCCAATGAAACTCACTGGCAAGCTTCCCCCAGAAGCCAGAGGGATCCTCAATAGAGTGCTTGTACATCTCCTCATACTGCACAAGGAATTTCACTTTCAATTCAAGAATCCTTCAGACTTGGAACCACGTAACGCTACAGTCGTGATTCGGAGTACCAAAATTGGGAGTAATGTGCTATCTAGAACTGTAGTGTTTAGAATCAATATGAGGTTTTAATTTGGCTACTGGAACAACACCAAATTCGTACCACCTGGATTCATTCACGTCGCCGTTTTCGTTAAAGCGAGATTCAAGAATTGGCACTTTTCCAGACCTTCATCTGCAACCGCATATCTATATCACTCCTAGTTTGTAGCGCTATGTGTGTTTGAGAGTCCGAATTTTGAAACGAGCCATTTAACGAATACGGCCAAGGTTGAATCGCGGGAGAGAACCCCTCATTACGGGTTCTTCCTCATGTGCATCGCAGGGGGGCCCATACCAGGACCGTGCCCAAATCGATAATCGGAAAAATTTCAAAAATCAAAACAAAAAAACAATTACGTCGCGCTCAGCTCCAGGAGCCTTACAAAATCACCGTGACCGAAACCACAAATTAGAATAAAGCAATTACAAATCACGATTGATCGAAAACACACAACAATATGCCTGCACCACAGTCAATTGCATCCCAAATAGCATCCAAGATTGCACCCCAATTGTATGCCAACTTGCATCACAAACTGGATCCCAAAAATTGCATCCCGAATTTGCATCCCGAATTGCGTCCCGAATTGGGTCGCCAATTGGATCCCAAAAATTGCATCCGGAATTGCAACCCAATGGCATCCCAAATTGAATCCCGAATTTGCAGACCGAATTGCGTCCCGAATTAAATCCCCAATTGCATCGCAAATTGGATCCCAAAAATTCGCATCACGAATTGCAACCCAATTGTATCCCAAATTGCATCCCAAATTTGCATCCCGAAATGAATCTCAAATTGTTTCTCAAATTGGATCCTATATGGCATCGCAAATGCATCCCAAATTGGATCCCGAATTGCATCCCGAATTGTATCCCCAATTGCATCGCAAAAGGCATCCCAAATTGAATCCGAAAAAATGGCATCCCAAATGGCATCTCAAAAATGGCATCCCTTATCACGCACCTGCTGTCGCGACCTTATGAGCGCCTTGGCCTGAAACTCTTTCGGCACCGGCACTTCTTTCTCCACCTCCCGTTCCTCCCTCGCGACGCACCTCTGCATCCCCAACCCCATGGCCCCTGCAGGCCGATGCAAGTGCATCGCAATCCTTCGCCTCATCCTCTGCCCATCCCCAGCACCAGAATTCCCAGCACCAGCTCCGCAATTCGTCGTCATATTCCAACAATCCAACCAGCTCCGACTTCTCGCAACAAATTCTTATTCCATCAGGCCCTTCCCTTCCCAAGTTGCAAGTCCTTTCCAAGTTCCTGGACCGTGACTGTCGAGGTTTTTTTCTTATAAGGTAATTCCAAGCTCCCTGTCCCTTACGGCACCTGGCTGCGTGAGGGGCTCACGGATCTCCCGCACAGCCACGTAACAGTCGCAGATGATATTGTGTAGGTTTAATTTATGTGCAGATCCGTACTGTGTTGTCCGAATCTCTCCATCCTCGGGGAACTTTCTGTTGGGTCTTGGTCGAAGAAGGAAGGCTTAGAATTGACAAAAGCTTCCATGAGGAGGTTTGAGTAGGACCTTACTTGGAAAGCTAGCGAATGCTATATGGACAGCATTTTGTGGTGGGGCTGGGAGTTCTTTGCAACAGACGTGCCATTGTTTGAAACATGGATAGGATAATATTTTCAGTAGTTGGTGAGGGTGGTAGGTATGTTTAGGATCCTTGCATACCTTTAGGGTATGTTTGCACTTGGTGTTAAGGTAACAGGTTCAGAAATCGCCCATTTAAGAGTGAAAGTGAATTTTGGGGAAGCGAAGCTTTTTGAAATAATTTTCAGTAAATTTTCCTTGAAAGACAAGAGGAATTGGCATTTAACTCAAGTTGTTTCATATTTTTTGGAGCTTTCTAAAATTAGTTATGAAACTTTGAAGTGGAAGTAGAAGTTGAAGAGGCTCTAAAATCGCCCACCCCCTAAAATGTACATTGTTTGTATATTGTTGAAGGCTATGAAAAAACAACATGTACAAGTAATGAACATTTGAGTAGGGTGGGCGATTTTAGAGCCTCTGCAATTTTAGAGCTTGTTACCTTAGGGGTGATGTTTGCAATGTGAATTTGGTTTAGGAGTAGGGTTAAATTTGTTCCTAAGACCCTTAGTAACAACATTCTTTAACACCAAGTGGGAACATCTCCTTAGTAGTGCTGTAAACATTTCTGGGAGGAAAGGGGAGCATACTATTTGGAATTCTATGGATGATTGAATTTGGAAATTCGAAATTAAAATTTGGAATTAGATTTTGAATTAGCTCGGGGAAGTGAAAAGAAATCGAGGGCATGTTTTGATAGCTATTACCTCTACAATGAGAGGCAAGGATCTCCCCCAACTATAGAATGCTTGTAGCACTACTCTAGACAACTTTGTATGTTTACAAGAGTATCTAATATTAGCAAAACTTCAAAACCAATCTTTTTTTTGTAGCTACATTAAACTACGTGTGAATTTAACTTCTTAAATTGGATTTATTATCAATGTTTTTAGCAACCTAATCCTTAAAAAGTCAATTAACAACTTTATGTGGTAACTTAATAGTGATTTAATCCTTAGTAGTCTAGATTTTTATACACAATATGCACTATTTATTCCATATATAAGTGATTCATAATTCATAGACAAGCTAGCTTCAATTCAAGACTTTCAAAAGTGAAAGAGGTCAATTTTTGCAATGCAAAGGGCCACCTGCCTTGAACCCCTATCAAGTTTAAGAACATTATATATTGTCTATTAATGTGGAAAATCTCAAATAGTGTTGTCAAAATTGTAATTGTTACATTTTTACAGCAAAAAATGATTGATAAAATGACATTAAGGATTGACAAAGATTAAAGTATTTTGAATTTTTTTTCTTTAGTTACAAGTAGCAAATGGAGATTACAATCTCAAGAGGTGCTAGCAAAAAGGTAGAAAACCACAATGCAATTTAATCCTTGGGACAAAAAATTATGTATATTTTTTTAAGTAATATAGTGTCTATAAAATCATATAAGAACATATTCTTGGAGTATTTTTGGAATGTTTTGAATAATTCTATTTTAAAGACCTTATTTATATGGTGACATATAAATACCCCTTGGATACATGTGTATACAAGATTTTTTACATCCTATGCTTCCTAGACTAAATAACAATATCTAACACATGTATAATGATTGACAAAATTTTGAAATTTTCAAGAAGTACAAAAGTATTATCTTGGGATTATTATTTAGTTCTTCTTGTGCATTCATATTTTGGAAGATTTTTTTACATTGATTTTTTAGGCTAATAAAATTTGTCTGTTTCTACGCAAATTTATTGTCTCATTAGAAAATAAGATTAAGGTAGGAGGTCTATAAAGTACTAGGGCTCTAAAAGTGTACACAACCTGAAATGTACATTGTTTGTACATTTTGCTTTTTCATTGCTTCAACAACATATATACAATATATATTTTAAGAAGAAGACGCTTTCAATAACTACTACAATTTTAACTTCAAAACTTCATAACGAATTCCAAAGAGCTCCAAAAAAATATAAAATGATTTGGATTAAGGTAGAGCCACCCATTCCCAACCAGTGACCCATTCCCAACCTATAGGTGCACGTATTTTTGATCTAGCTTAAAATTTATTTTTTTGTCCATTTCAAAGTTGGAACTAATAAATACATGACACATGTCCCAAGTTGTGAGAAAAAAAGTAGGAAATAATGATTAGGAAAAATGTTCTTGAGTGATTGGAATTGGAAGAGTCTAGTTATTGGCCATGAGTCCGGAGGACTTTTAGCCTCCCAAAATTCATAATAATTTCCATTCAAGCTATAAAATTACCAAATTTTTTGCAATCCTTGTCATTTCTATTGATGTACCTTTGAAAAATATTTGTTTTGCGTTTACTACTCCAGATCATGTTGATATTCCTTATTTAGATGGTTATGGGTGGCTCTATCTTAGATACCAATTTCATTTGCCTTTCAAGTAAGGATTTTTGAAAAATATTCCAAAAAGACTACACTCTCCAAATTAATTTCTAACTTTGAGATAAACGCCTTGCAAACCTCCTACCTTACGACCAAACTATAAACTTCTGCAATGCACCATGTGTTTTTTGACTTAATTTTATTTTGTATGCCGAGATCTAGGGAGAAGAGCAAAGAGTATTCAGTTGACTCAAATTTCAAGCATTGTATTGACCATAAATAAGCTATATGCTCAATGATGTTCACTTTGCCAAATTTCAAAGAAAAGCTTCAACGATAATGTTAGTAGTCTATGACTACAATTTGAGGTGACAGATTTGTTGAATGATACCCTAAATGCAAGGTGAAGAGAAGTATTGTATAATGGGACACCCCACCACGAGGGCGTCCCGCTGTGTAAGGGCCCTGCCAAGAGGCCCAAGGGTGAGGGGCAAGGCCCTCGAACGGCGGGATGCCCGAGTGGTGAAGCATCCCTTTGCGTTATGTATGAGCGAAAGCCTTGATAATAGTGCCTGGCACTATTATCAGGCGTTATGATGCATAATCCAGGTTGTTTTTTAAAGGGCCTGAGCCTAAGAGTGCATAACGACATGAATAACAGATTGTTTTATATCTTTAGTCTTCAAATTCCTAGCTTTTTAGAAAAATTTCAAAACACACTGGAAAGTTTATTGTGCTTTCCAAACACACTAAAAAGTTTGTTGTAATTAAAAAACAATTGAAAAGTGTATTGTAATTTCAAAACACACTGAAAAGTTTATTGTGAAGTTTAACCCTGAAACCCCAATACGGCCAAAAAAGCGGCTGATGAATGTCAAACATGCTTTAACTCCTAAAGTATAAGGGCAGTGTCCAAATTTCCAAAATTGTGAAGATCTATTATAAAATGTAACTTAGAAGAATATTTTAATGATGAATCTCAAACAACAGCTGTAAAATGCTATTTATAGATCACATCTATATGGTTAGATCAACAAAAATACATACCAATATTTTTCAATAAAATTTGAAGCTAGAAATTTAAAATTCCCTCTAAAATCAATTGTAGATTGAATATTTATGATTTTAAGAAGATTTTTTTTCTATAAGTTCAAAATATTGATCTAATTATAGTGATTTTTGAAGATTTTTATTTGATTTTTTGATTCAAGTCATTTTTGAAGGGTCATTTTTTGAACTGAAAAAATTTATTTTTTGAGGCTAGACCTTCCGATACCTTTTGAATTATACAATATTTGCAAAAGAAGATACGCATTTCGGTGAGTTTAGGATGTGTTTCCGTTCATTCATTGTTCAAAATCTGCAATCATGGCCCTTTAGAGGTTAATTTACTTAAAACACATGATTTTCATCCAATTTTTTTCTTGAAGAGTTCTTTTGCATATGTATGCATCACATAGTCACTACTAGGAAGCCCATCATTGAAGAACTATAAAAAAATTTAGAGAAGAAGAAGAAGAAGAAATATTAAATCCACAAATCACAAATTAAAGATGCCTTTCTAGTGTATTTGACAATGCCTACCTCCTTTGCTCTTGATTTGAATTTTAGCCTTTAAAATGATCTTTTTGAATTTGAGATCAACTTACGAAATAAAGGTTGTGCCACATTTAATTATTTTTGGACTATTCAATGAATTCTAGACTAAATATGTGGAGATCTTGGAGTAATGACATTGGGAGATCTCTTGATGTTTGTATAGATTTCTCGATGTTTGTGTAGATCTCTGGATGTTTTGGATTATCTCCTAATGACCATTTTTTTTCTCCCAGTGACCATTATTAATTATGGACTTTTAAAAGTCTAGAAGTAGTTAAATGTGGTATAGCTTATTAAGTCTAATTTCTATTCCATTTTGAAATTTTGTAAAATTCTTATAATTGTGTACTTTATAGCCTCTTGAACTTTGATCCTATTACTATGTTCAATTGAGTTTCTAATTAAAGAATGACACAATTATTTGGTTTATACCATGATATTCTTCACCATAATACATACCAATGGCAAAATTTTAAGATTTTTTTAGCT
This sequence comes from Neckera pumila, assembly GCA_963969595.1. NCBI lineage: Eukaryota > Viridiplantae > Streptophyta > Bryopsida > Hypnales > Neckeraceae > Neckera > Neckera pumila. The sequence continues at coordinate 21,015,472 of OZ018414.1, forward strand.
AAGTTTGTATTCAATATGAATTTTCTTCTGTTTTTCTTCAAAAATTCATAATAATTTCCAGTGTCAACGGAAAAAATTCTAAAATCTTTGTGGCATGTGGACGATACTTGAATAAATCTATAAAAAATAAAAATAAATAAGAAACTCCATTCATTTGCAATAGAAAAATAAAGAGAGTTTACAATAGAAGACTTTGATGTTTAACCACACAATTATAGGCTCCAAATTTTTTTGTTTAATTCCTAAAGGCCCATTGTCCCCTTGGAGGAGAAAATGGATTTTAGGTTGGTTCTTATGATCTCAAGTTTTAACCAAAATTATTAAATTTGTTTCCGAAATTATTATATTTTTTTCCATAAGATAGAGCTTTAAGAGCAGATTACCTTAATCCTTCAAGGACTAGCTGGTGATTGTGGAAATCATCCCTTTTGCTACAATGTGAATCATCTACTTAAAAAAAATCCAAAAGTGCTCATTAGAAATCAAATTACTATAGAAGGCCTCTCCTTTTCACACAAAATTCCTAGCATAAATCGTTGTACTTCTATCCTGCATAGAAGGATTCTCTATCATCCATCCGATAAAAAATGTCCGTGTCAACCTTCACGGGTTTAAAATGCCCAGACTTCATGGCAGATGTCGAAAAGTGGGGATGGGTCTGGGATATACAATTGTGGGAAATTTGTGGTGGGTCTAGAATGAATGGGGTAGGCAGTTTGGGAGAAATGATTGTAGGGGAGACTATGGCGTATGAACAAGCTGGTGATCCAACAAAGAACAAAGAAACGCACTTGAAAATTAATGGGACACCAACCTGATTTTGAATCTTGTCCTGTGTTGACAAAATTGCCCACATTCAAGGGGGAACCCAAAAAAAATTGCCCACATTGCATTCAAAGTCCGAATGGGTTCAAAATATGGGGTCAGGACTAGGGGGGACAATTGGACAATATGACGAGCCGTATTGGAATTGGTTTTTGTTTTCCAATTTGGAGGTATGTTTGTCCTTTCAGTTCTTGACGGAGAATTTGGACTTCAATTTTGGAGTTTTAGACCCACATAACAAATGCAATGGGACTCTGTTTGAATAATTTAGAGGAAGGGAAGACATTTATTTAACCCCTTAGCACTCCAACCTCCAAAATCTGGATAGTGTCATGTTAATTTGCGGGTTACAGGTGGTTTTGTGATTTTAGAAAGGCTGTCTTAAAATGTAAAAGAATTTGCCGGAGACTCGTTCCCCTGGTCCACTATTGTCTCCTTCAATCAAATGGAAATTGTCCATGTGTTTCAAATAAAAAATAAAAAAATGGATAATGATTGAGAGGTTCCAACTTCCAAGAGCTTTTTTTACCATATAATTTCTCATTCATCCATACCAATCTTGATTTAAAAAATAAAATAAAATAAAATAAAATAAATTTTGAATTATAAATTTCATGAGATTGAGATAAATATTATCATACTACTAAAATCAGAACTCCCTCTGTAATATCACAAATGCTACCATTAATAATAGGGGCTCATGCTTGCTATGCTACGCATTCATTGTATCACATATTAGTAATATTTTGATATATTTGAATAGAATGCATGACAATGATTTCAATAAGTCTTTGAATAATTAATTTTAATATTTTGTAAAAATATTTTCAATCATGCATATATCAAAATAACATTTTCACGCAATGGTATATTACAGAAATAGAGTAGTAGTTTGCAATCACCTTAGTAATATCACTTTTACAGCTTTTATGATTTCAAAATTCTATTGCTACTACCGAATGATTTGAGAAATTTATTCAATTGAAGCGATTTTGGATTTCACAACAATTAAGTTGCTCATGAAGTTTTTGAAATTTACAAGTTTTTCTATTCAATTCACCAAGTTTTGGGGTTGCCATTGTTCGAAACAATTGAGTCAACTTTTGAATGCATTGTAATAAATGTGTATCTTTTATAGTAATTACTATTGCATACATTTCATTCATCATTCAATAAATTTTTGTTGTGCATTTCAATATATGCTTAATTATAAACAAAATTATACAAAGATTTTAGTAATTTTTATTTGAAGATTTATTGAAATTTTTGTTCTGCATTTTATCTAATACATAAAAATTCTAATAAAATTCTAATGATGAATGCGTAGCGTAGCAAGCGCCAACCGCTAGTCATACTACTAAAATCACAATGACCTCTCTAATATCACAATTCAATTTCGAATAATTTTATAGAAATTCAATTGCTTTTGTAATAGCCATAGGATACTTTCTACTATATATTATGTATTCTTTTTGTGAAATATTTGATAATCAAATGGATACTTCTAAAAAAATTTCAAAAAAACTTTTCAGACAACAAAACTATAGATAAATTCCATGTCTTTTTAAAATGTGATATTAAAGAATAAAGAAGCACCAATCGCTAGCGTTGCTCTACATATTCAAATGTGAAGATTCTACTTACATTGTTCACTTGATTAATTTATTTTTATTGCAATGTTTTCATCTTTGCAAAGGTTATTTTGTAAAAATTATGATATAAAGATTTTCTTTAATTACTTCATATAGCACTATATAAATTTTTTCAAAGAATATTGTATAAAGATGTCAATATTTTCATTTAAAGATTATACATACTTTGTTTACATTAGAGGGGTTTCGGGGGCATTGGAAGATTGTTTTAGGCCCGGTTCCCAGTTTGCCCAGAATCAGTGAACATCGGTACAGGCATGTCAAATTTTTTTTCCTTCTAAAAACAAAAATAAATAAATAAAAATAAATAAATAAATAAATAAATAAATAAATAAATAAATAAATAAATAAATAAATAAATAAATAAATAAATAAATAAATAAATAAATAAATAAATAAATAAATAAATAAATAAATAAATAAATAAATAAATAAATAAATAAATAAATAAATAAATAAATAAATAAATAAATAAATAAATAAATAAATAAATAAATAAATAAATAAATAAATAAATAAATAAATAAATAAATAAATAAATAAATAAATAAATAAATAAATAAATAAATAAATAAATAAATAAATAAATAAATAAATAAATAAATAAATAAATAAATAAATAAATAAATAAATAAATAAATAAACAAATAAATAAATAAATAAAATATCATTTAAGCAGGGTTTTGTTTTTTTTATCAAAAACAATGTGGTAGCTGCTGTTCCAGCAACTAGCCCTTGGTTGGAAATAGGAAAATCTCTATGATCAGAATGGGTAGTACAGAATCTTCAACTAAAAAATTCATCGTAAATACGTTTTGAGAAATAAAAGTTTGAAAAATAATGGAAACCTTCTGAACTCTATTTTTACACCCAAGAAAATTTATCCACTGAAGAAATCTGCCTTGTAGATATGCATAATTCTTTAAGTGATCGAAAATGGATTGCCTCCTCTAATGATCTACATTCTATCACATGAAAAATTGATGAAAGTAATATATTTAATGCGTAGCAAAGCAAGCACCAATTGCTAGTATATTTATAAAAATATAAGCAAAAGCACGTAAAAATTCAAAAAAAGGATTTAAGCTCTAAGTTGGTAATAAAGACCCCTACCAAGCACAAAATAGGGGGCAAGTTTGGTTGGAGAACCCTAGCCTTCATTTTAGAGAACTATTTGGTCATAGTGTTGAAATTTTGAATTGAGACCTTGCAATGTAAGTAATCTGGGCTCAACAAAATACTCATCAAAATAAATTTAAAAGCTCTTCAAATGGAATGTGACACAATTCCTCTACCTAAAGATCATCCTCGGATATAAATCATAACAAAATGTTGGATTGCCTGCTCAAAATTCAATTTTTCAATACCTTATTGTTAAAATTAAAGAGAAACAGAGTGGACATATCACTAGTAGAAAATTCAATTTTTCTGTTGTTTTAATCGCGTTGATCCGGTCAAATTTTGACAAAAATCTATTGAAATCAACAGATTTTTGTCAAAATTCGACCAGATCAATGCGACCAAAACAACAGAAAAACTAAATTTTCTACTAGTGAACGTACAACTTTAACCCCTAAACACCTCAATCTTTTTTTGAATTTTTGGACATTTTTTTATTATAATTAAAGAGAAACATAGAGGAAAATCTTACCCCCTAAACATCTCAATCCTTTTTTGAATTTTTACACATTTTTGCTTATATCTTTGTAAAGAAATGCCATTTATTGTAATTTCAAGAAAATGGTCATTAAAGAAGGTTGTCTTTTCAAGATTCAAGTATTACATTGGATGAATGAGAAGTTAATTAGACTAAACAATGCTTGGAAGCCCTCCGTTCATTGTCCAAAATATAGACATCAAAGTGTTCAAGGGTTAAAATGCAATGATTGGCAATGACCTTATATTAAAGCAAGTTTCTCAAAAATCAAGACCAAAGGCATGTTTTAATCTTCCCTTGTCTGCAACCATTTGACATTCATTCTTCTATCATAAAAATTATATTAAATATTTACATTAAAAGCTACTTCACAACATCTTTTTGTTTACCTCTGGTAAGGGTACATTACGGTATGGATACCCAAAATGGCATCCAACCTAATTCTAACCTCTATTATTTGGCCCAACTTGTATTAGTAGTCACTATTTTATAAATTCTAGGAACATATACAAGTTATTTAGACACATGGGCAAAGGTTCTTTCATTATTCTACCATTTGATGGAACACTTTTGGATTATGATTGCAATCATGTAGGGGGTCCAAACCACCTACAATTTTTTACTTAAAAATGAATTAACCAAAACATGTGTGAAAAAATCTTAAATTTATTATTTTGTTGCAATAAAAAAATATAATCTAATCAATCTAAATATATGTAGTAACCAAAGGGACTACAATGGATAAATATACTTTAGTAGGTTTCATTCATAGATTAATTTATTCACCATCAACATATAATATTACTCTAGTAGTGAAATTTAGTGTTATAGAGCTCCTATAGTGTTATTTATCCTATCATGTAACCCACTCTAATTCTCATTTAGTTAACAATCATTGTTCTTGTTGAATTCTAATTTAGTGCAATGTGAACCTTCTCAGTTCTAATGATTTGGTATTTTCTTTGGTATAAATTTTGTTGATAATTAGTGTTTATGCATACTGCCATTTAGTGTAGGTTATATTATCAATATTGTTGCTATTTATTATTAGAGTTCACTAGTAGAAAACTTATTTTTTTCTATTGTTTTCGTCGCATTGATCCAGTCAAATTTTGATAGAAATATGTTGATTTCAACAGATTTTTGTCAAAATTTGACCGGATCAATGCAACCAAAACAACAGAAAAATTGAATTTTCTACTAATGACCCTTAATTAGTGTTGCAAACAATAAATTTCATTATTAGTGTACCATTAGTTGCAACTTATAACTATTCATAAGAAAGTAATGTTTAATGATGGAAATCAGGTTGTGTATCCATTATGGATAAATCAAAAGGCAAAATTAATCATCCTTAACATATGATTTGACAGTCTTTGAAAAAGTATCAAACTCATTTTATCATTAGTCATAATGTCTAAGAAGGTCCTCTACTTCTCTGGGGCTACTTTGGATTTGCAAATTTCATATTTGAAACCAAACATGATTAAGCTAGCTAATATGCCATATTTAACTACTTTTGGACTTTAGGAGTAATTTTAGACTATGTCCTAGAAGACTACATTGGGAGAGCTCCCATTGTATTGGTTTTCGAGATTGCAACGCCTATGGAAGTGGGAAGATTATAATGAAGTAGACCATGTTCATACCCAAGAAGAGGACAAAGAAACATAATAACTAAGATATTTCACCCATAGTACATTTATTCTACATAACAATAGAGAAGATTCATCGAAAAAGTTGCCGCTGTAGTGCACATCCCAAACTTTGGGATCTTAAGTGTTGCAAGAAACCAATGAAACCAAACATAATTCAACTTAAATTATTACAAGGACTAGTAAGTAAGCACTGACCCATTAGTATCTCTGTGCAGAATAAGGATCCGGAATTCTCCCGATATAATCCTCGCATTCAAACTTACCGTACAAGAGGAATGTTGGCACGGTGGAATGGAACTTAAAAGTAAAGAAAAGGTGAAGAAGATTCACCACATTTTATTAACACCGATAAAGAAGGTCACAATCAAGAAGTTGCCCATGAAAAGAAAGAAAGGCAATCCCTATAGTATCTAAACTATTGAACTTGACTAATGCGTAACAAAATTCCCAACTATAAGTAGCTCCTTCTGTACATACCATGGATCTTCTAATTTCAAGAGATCAATATCATCCCTCACGTCTATGGAGGGAAATATCAAATGAGAACGTGGCCATTCAAGAGGATCTATTTGAAGTACCACAATAGTTTGATCCAAAAAAATGTTGCGCAATCTAGGGCTACCTAAGATCCGGTTCAGTAATCCCCCACATTGTGGATAAGGATTATTTTTGTTAGGAATGTTAAAACCGACAAAAAACTGAAACCCCTTCCAAGTCTTTTGTGGGAGAAGACGCCGCATAAGTACCTCCAAAGTAGTCAAATGCTTAGAGGAATACAACCCACAGTGAGCACGTTCAAGCAACTGACTAAGAAAGTCATGAAAACCAGAGGGAACGTCGATTATTTCCGGAAGATCCAAAACACCACATTCAACGCATAAAGCACCTGTAAGAACAACGACAACCGCCTCTTGCACAAACAAAACACAGCAAAGAAGTCAACTTGTCAGACAAAGGAGGACTAAAACCCTAAAGAATGAGAGATTACCCGATATTATTCCAAAGGGGACTCACTGTATTGAGAACCTTCAAAGAACAGGAGGTATCCCAATTAATTTAGAACGCACAGTCACTTCACTTAGAGGCAGTAAACAACGAGAGGTATCCCTCTGATTTATTACTACAATGAAAAGAAGTAAACAAGTAATGATCTCCCGTTGAATTAAGAATGGACAGCCACGTCACTGAGAACCGCTAAACAACAAAAGATCTCCCGGTAAGCTTAAAAGGGACACTCACATTATGTAGATCTTGTAAGTGGTAGATCTCAAGAGGTTCAAATGGACACTGAATTTGACGCAGAATCCCTACCCAACAGAAGATCTCCCAATACAGTAGAAATACACTCTTACATTATTGTATACAAACTGGATATCAATGACATGGAAGTGTGCCTACGAATTTGTAATGGGGTAATGTAAGACAGAAGAAACTCAACAATTGTGAGAAGCAATATTTTGCATCCGAACTACGAGCTACAAGTACATGGTCGCGAGTCCTTGCTAAGGAATATCGAGACAGCTAAAAAATGACGGGAAAGCTTAAACACTATGCATATAAATAGTAATTGAAAAGCAAACATAGAATTCATATTGGGTGTAAATGAGGAACCATTCATGAACAACGAGTGTGCATATCCAATGAATTGTCAAGAAGTATCACTTCCCTCATGATCCATATTTGCTAATGTATTGACAATTCGACAATTACAAGTTCAGGAAAATCTTTGATTAAGAATTTACAATAGCATTTACAATGAGAATTACAATTTGTACTCTGACAATGATAGAACATCATTCCAAAAAGCTGTCGTCTCCAGCAACAAAAAATATCCCGATGAAGTCCCATGCCAACAGGAATCAACGACGCTGAATTCCGGTAATGATTGCCCAGCCCAATGTGGAATCTTGTTCCACTGCATTTTGCCCACCAAGAAGGGGATTCGCCTTCACATATCCCGGCACTGCCTCATTTGAAAGAAGGAGGCCATCAAGCCACGGCATCAACTGCATGCAGAGGTAGTTGTCGAGCAGCTCACTGCGAAAGGACTGAGGAAAAACAGCATTATGTGCATCGTTCAAGATGCTCTTTTCTGGACTGTCGTCAATTAGAAGAATGTTATCTAATGTGGACAAACCGGCCATGTTCGCAAATGTCGACAGATCTTTCAGGAAGACAAGCTTATTTGGTGCAGATGGGGCCCTGTACGTGGACTTCGTGCATGACCCTTGGCATAGACAAATGACATCTCAACGGCCAAAGGAACAATCCGCAAGGACAATGTCCAACAAATTGTCCATGTTCTTTGGAGTAACACTACTCCAGAATGCAACATTCGCTCTACAATGCAGCCAATTCAGAAACGTGGTGACACCAGGGCGACCCTCAACATGCAGTTTATTACGCTCGTATGACCTGTGAAGAAGCACTCCATTCAAGTCAAGGACCACAGAATACTTTCGCCAAGATACCTTTTTCAATGTACTTGGCTGCATTGTCGAAGGTCTACCACAATCTGCAGTCAAGTAGGGCAAATCCCGGTTAGAAACAAGTCCATGTAAAAGCAAAGCAAACTTCAATTAAACCCCTAGAACTATGGAAGGTGTCAAATGAAGTACCTTTCACAAGGGCTTCTTCCTCCCTCGCCCCTTCCGATTCAAAGACTCTCGCTGGCAAACAACCCCCTTGTCCTCTGGCTCGATCCTTTGTTTCCACCGGTCTACTATCAGAGGCAATCTAAAAAATGTCGCTATAAAGAAATGAGTGCGCCTCCCATGCGGCCGGTACCTTGGATCGGCTGTTACTCGCCAAATGGCGCGTCTGTCTAGCATGAAAATCTGGCAAACTCAAAAGATCCTGAAACCTACTCTTCAAGGAAACCATGTTAGCATGCGTACGTCTTGAGTGTGGGACAGTAATCATTGGATTCACCTTTGATACAGCCGCATCGGGACTCATTTGTGGGAGGTCCGCCATTGTATCCGCCATGATGCTATCGGCCATTTCCGCGGGCGGTGGAACATCAGGTGCCTGAGGCAACGGGATATCTCCTGCTGCATCAGTAATCAGCTCTTTCCCCATTGACTCCCGAGGTTTAGAAGTACAAGCAAGATCACCCGAGATCGGGAGAATTCTTGTTGCACCAATGCACCACTCCAGCCGCAAAGGTACGTCACATGAAGACTCTGCTATGGGGGGCACTATATCACTGACTGTGTCCTTGGCAAAAGCAGCTCCTCCCTCTACTGAACATGAAAGAAGAATGGACGCCGCATTTGTCGCTTCAAGGGTCCCCATTGCAGCAACCTCTGCTCCGGATGGAGTAGGAGAGGAGATGTTGGGGCCCTCATTCCCTGCAGGCTCCTCAGGGGCATGTGTAGGGCTAACCGGAGGGTCATGACAAGAGGGGATGATATCCAGCCTACGCTTCGTCCTCAATTCCTTGTGCCGACCTGACTGGACCTGAACTTGTGCAAAACTAGAGCCCACCCTTCGCTTGACCGCACCTAACTTCTCTGCTGAATGTTGCGTCAATCTCCGTGCAAACTCATCCTGCGAATAGAACACGTAGGATTTCCTCAGCAAATGATTATGTGCAATGCGGAACTGGCAGCGAAAAATATCCCGATGATTAGGTACAATGACTGACCTTTCTGCTTGTACTTGTTTCCTTGTCATGCTCCAAGTCCTCCGAGGTGTGCAGGGTACTTGTGGTGTTCAGAGGAGTAGGAGATTCATGTTCCTCCTCGTTATGATCACTCTCTGTGCGGGAGGTACTGTCTTCCTTGTCCGAGGTGTTTTCCTGACGTCTCGCGTCCGTTCCCAAGGGCTGGTGATCTGGTGAATTGTCATCCATTCCTAGATGAGAGGAGTCACCCTCCCCTGCGGCGGTGTCAATTTTGTCTCCGTCGTCAGTTTTTGAAGGCAGGCGATGATCCAACGGAACGATGTCCGCATCGTCGCTGACTCCTCCACCCTCTTCTCTTCCCTCCTCGACCTCTCCTCGTCCCTCCTCTTCTTCTTTGTCGCCCTCTCCTCGTCCTTCTTCTTCTTCTTCGTCGCCGTCTCCCCCACCTTCCTCTCCTCCACCCTCCTGTACAGCATCGTCTCCGTCTCCCCCACCCTCCTGTTCTTCTTCATCCTTATCCTCTTCACGAAAAAATTCTTCATTATGCAATTGCTCCCAAAGCTGTCGGGTGACCAAAATTGCCTTGGACTTTGATTTGAAGTCATAAACGACTTCGATAACCTTATTTGAGGAGGCCTGACAGCATTGTAGAAGCAAATGTCAATGCACTGGAAATTGATTGAGTTACAAAAAATAATGAGAATGAAAATGAATTAGGCCTTACCAATCCAAGAGAAGTAAAGTCTGGACCGCCATTCACGTTCACAATGACCATATTGTTGGTGATGTGGTTACGGAAAATTTCTACCGCCGCGGCAATTGAGAACCAAGGTATATTCGACCACCTGTACAAAGTGTCCACTTTGGCCAACTCTCTCGAGAAATAGACAGCAAACATCTTGTTAGCGCTCGGGAAGAAATTGTGGAAGCTGCTCGTGAGATCGTGGACCTCATCATAGGCAAAGAGGAAGACCACGTACACGGCGTAATGAGATCCTGTAACTAGAGGGGGGAAGCCATCCGCTTTGTCCGGAATGTAATGTATTACATGCCAATCCCAAAGCCGGACTTTCATGTCCTGCCGCCGCCTCTCCAGGTGTGCAAGAATTGCGTGAAATCCATCACCATCCGTTATAAGTACTGATGGTGAACGGGCTCTCACAAGGCGTCAGTTGGTATCCTTGTACTCCAAGGCATCGAATACGCGGTTCAGATTCCGGTTCTCCAAGAACTTTGCCCGAGCACCATGGCTGGTCATTTCGAAGAGAAACCAGAAGTACATGTGGGTCTTTGCTTCACCTCGCCATGCCTTTACGGAAGCTTCTGCCAAAATCTTACTGATGTCCCAGCATTTTTTGTCCATAACCTTGCACAGGTAAGACTTTCCGAAGTCCTCAGCAGCATATTCCTTGATCTCCTCTGTATGGGCGTTCATGAAGGTCTCCCACATCTTCTTCACCGCCTCTGGACAATTTCTTGGATTGTGTGTTTTGTTCAGGGCCTTTGTACGACCCTCCAGCCAGTCCTTGCCTAGCTCCGTGGCCATGTTCTATCCATCCACCACTCGACTTGCTCTCAGGTGATCTTCTTCTCGGCCGCAAACTGATCCCATTCTGCTGCCAAGTAAGGAGAGTACTTTGGCTTCTTGCTCGGAAGCGGGAACTGCTTGTAGTGGCACATGAGCTTGTTCTTCATGGCCCTCACCTTCTTCTCTCGATCTACTGCCACAGCCACTGGAATGACCGCATTCCCTCAATATTGAGGTTCAGAGTCGTTTTTTTCATGCAGACGACTCCCTGCTCCACCTGGCTGGCCAAGTAGTTCAAGTCCTCATCTTGCAGTCCCCACAATGGCTTGAAGTCGGTGTATACCAGCGGCTTACGGCTACCCTTCGATTTTGGTCCGTTACCATCTAGAAGCAATCTGCCCAGAAAGTCCTTGTCAATCTTAATCCAGCGCTTGAAGTCTTCCTCCTTCTCTATGAAGAGTAGCGGGATTTTTAAATCCGGGTTGTCAAGATTCTTGAACCCAGTAAAGATTGAGGACATCACAGAATAGAATCCCTGCACATGAACACCGACAATGCAAGTTATATTAGGGATTCATGGGAAATCATCAGACAATGAAAGTACTTGTCATCGAGAAAAATCCCATTGCTAGTCTAATCCCGGTCCATGCTCTCGACAACGAGATAATTCCCACTGAAAGCCGGTGACAGATGAGTGCATTTCCATAACATCTTGATCTCTCACGCCTAGTAGGAAGATTACTTTGAGCATGTTGACAGTGGGATATCTCCCCGTGTCAACAGTCATCGAGATATCTCCCGTTGATTTCTAGGGAAAAAAAGATGATGTACAAATATAACTTGGACATTCGTTGAGTAGAACTTACAAGGTACGATGCTGAGTGCGCTTGTCCTCCGTATGACGAGTGAGGGGACCCCATGTCTTTTCACTTTACACGAGCGTGCGCAAGCTGCTGTGCAAATCTCTGCTCCTTCTGCTCACCAGCAAGGTTCTGGTTCAGAGCTCTCGAAAGGTGAACGATATCATTCTTCTTCGTTTTGTACGACGCCCATATGGGAATGATGTTGAACGTTGAAGCTTCGGCCTTATCCGCCTCTTAGATATGTTTATTCTCGATGAACTCCTTGTATGCTGCAACAGTGAGCTGACCACCAATAATGTAGTAGTGTGACTTCGTGGTCATACTTTCCTTCTCTGGACAGGTGTCCCAAAACTCTACTAGATTATTTGGCCCGTATGGTCCTCTCTTCAAGGGCAAGACGGTTATTTATCGGTTCTCCGAGTGGAAGTCGTTGTCCACAAGAACCTTATTCTTAATTCCTTTGAGCCGCTCTTAGTCAATAGCTCTGTATACAAGATCCCCAGCTTTAGCCTTGTGGAGGAATTTGTAGTGCACCTGCAGGAATTCCCCTTTTACATTGGCTAGTGGCTTCTTATCCCATTTGTACATTGGCGTGAAAACCTGCTTGTACAACTTCTTTATCTCCTTAATTTCACTGGGCTCCAGCTTGCTCACCTCAGCCTCTGTCATGTTCACTGCCTGCACAATTGTTAGTGGGGCGACCTTCTTTTTCTTCTTACCCCTGCCCTTCTCCTGTGCTTCCTCTACAATGTCATCTCTTGGTCCACCCGCTATGGCTTTCCTCTTCCTCTGCTTCTTTGGGGCTGAAGGCGTTGATGCCGGAGCAGCGATTGGTACTATGGCTGTATTCAACTCGCCACGGCTGTCGTCTATAATGACCCACTCGTTGGACATCTCTGCTGGTGTCCAGGAATGCAATCCGTCTGGCTTGTCTAGGAACCCCTTTGTTGTCATTGTCTTGCACATCTGGGGATCCATTGTGGCATAGTCAAGGATGAGGCCTTATATTCTTGCTTCCTGCTTCTTGGGAACCAGCTCTCAGACAATGACAAGGACAGTAGAGTTATCAAGCCCTTGAAGCTCAAGGACGTCTAAGCTTGTTGTTGTGTGAGCCTTGCCTTCGAACGAGAGCTTAGGGCATATGATCGCAGCACCTCCGGCCTGGTCGATCCATTCAAGGCCCCACGCTGTAACTTTCCAGTAGCATCAAAACATAGCTCCTGGATTGCTCTCGCCGATGTACTGGAACCACTGTAAGAAAAGCCTGTTTTTGGCGGCATTTAGCAAAAAACGCGTCGTGTTTTTTCAAACATCAAATGTTCTAAAAAACGTATACATGTTTTGCAGAAACATGTACGTGTTTTGCAGAAACGTGTAAGTGTTTTGCAGAAACGTGTAAGTGTTTTGCAAAAAACGCGACTATGTCATTGTAGACGGCTACGTTTGTGATGATGTCAACTGCAATGTGGCCATGATTTTATATAACGTCGCATACAACAGAAGCTGCCATGTTAGCAAGTAGACTTGGAAAAGGGCAGCCACATGGCATATTTTGGAAAAAAAAATTAAAAATGGATGGATGAACGTCGGGCCAAATGTTTGGAACAATGGGTTGGATGTCGGACTGGATATCTGAGACAACGTAGGCTAATTATCCCATATTGTTTGTCTCACCATGGACAAAGAATGGATACAAATATGACCCTGAAAATCTTCATTTTCACGTAATTATGTCATCAAGATAAATTTGATGATAAATGGTAAGTTTTTTAAATTCTTGGTGAATTCTTTTTTTTTTATATTGCATAACTTTATTGATTAATTTCTATTGACTAATTAGTTTTTGAAAAATGGATTGGATGAAAAAAATGGGTTGGATGAAAAATAGATTGGATGAAAAATGGGTTGGATGAAAAATAGATTGGATGAAAAATGGGTTGGATGAAAAATAGATTGGATGAAGAAAACGGATAGATGAAAAAAATGGGCTGGAAGAAAAAGTTGCCTACGTGGCCCTCTGTAGATGAAAAAGTTGCCTACGTGGCCCTGCGTGGATGAAAATTTTGCCTATGTGGCGTCCATGTACTTTCATTTTGTAAGCTTGGAAGACCCTATTTTGTAGGACGTTAGAAAAAAACAAGCTAGAAATTGGCACGTTTTTTGAAAACAGCAGACGTTTTTTGCTTGTTTTCTATGACGCGATTTTAGGTGACATCTACGTTGACTCTCAGACATGTCAAACCGGACATCATACGATGTTTTTTCAAACATCACAAAAAGGCCAGTTTCTTATAGTGAACGTGTGCACCACTGAGTCGATAAACTTGTATAGCCTAATGGGTGACAAGTCTGCAGGCAATTCGTTCAATGTATTTTCTCTGCACAATGCCATGCATGATTGTTAGACATCCACCTCGTGTCCAGTCCTTTGAGTTTTCATCGGGATTATTTCCGTTGATTGCTCGTGCCCTCTTACTCTACATCGTTTCTTACATTCAATCGTCTACCATATTCAATGGGAGTTATCCCGATGAGTATGTTCAGTAGATGCTTGCATAAACAACACCTTGCGTATTATAATGTTTTCTCCTCTACGATTGCTCTGATCATTACTTCTACTTGAAATCATCGAGAGATCTCCCGTTGATTTCCTATTTTATCCGGACTATCCTCGGTTCCCAGTGCATACAACTCTGTTGACATTATTCACGCCATCCTTCCCGTGTTCTCTTAGCACTTCAGTCATGTTCGGACAAGAGCATTGGGAGAAATCCCGATGATCTTTTCTTTACGTAATTTTTGTTCTGGCTTGTCAGACATCGGGATTTATCCCGCTGCGATTTACATGTGCTGTTTACAATTTGCATAAGGAAGCGATTTCATCTTTTGAACGCAGCGTCAGCATCTCGGTCGTAACTCAATGTTTTTCTCATTATTATCAGGAGATCTCCCGCTGATTTTCTGTTTGTTGTTTCGTTTTCTATTCAACCGATTTCTGCTTTGTTTCATTCCGGTCTACTTTGTTGTACTCTTTGTACTGCAAATCTATCGGGAAAGCTCTTGACAGACATCTCATAAAGTGCTAATTCAGTTGTACTCCAGCTCTTCATCGAGAGATATCCCGATGAAATTAGGCCTCAGGGTCTGCACCAGCAAGTGTCACCGGTGTTCCCACCGAAGGCATTGTCCAGTATTGCGCGGTTATAGGGCAATATGAAAGTTCTACGTGCAATCTGGACGACACTGCTTACCATACTCAATTACTATCTATCACAAACAACCACATAAACCCTGATAAAGAGGAATGCAATCTTACGGGTCATTCCAGAATGATGGGGTTACTTCGACTGCCAATGATGTGGCCATGATGGTCTGCTCGTGCCGTCTACGCCCATGGTACGCTGCTACTCCTAGACAATGTGTCCCCGCCTCAGAAATTCCTGCACAATTCAAACTGTTTTTCTAATACATGTTCAGTATTACTCTCCACATACAATTTACTGCTACTTCAGACTATGATATTCTAACAAAGTAAAGACCAAAAGAACACCAACTTCCTCAATTGGAAATTAGTAATAAACACAGCACAAAAATTCAGCCAGGCAGTATAGCTTCGAGTGCACGGAGGATCACAAAGCCTAGAATATGAACAAACGAAGACAAACATCACATATGTTACATAAGGGCGAGCAACAATAGTGACGATTGAGCTCCCTACATGTTTTTAGATACTCTACCACCGTCCTTACTTCCTAAAATCAATGAATTTACACCTCCACTACAATGTGATTGACGAACCATTGCCACAATGTACGGCCAAGAAAAGAGCCCTAGAATTACAGATAATTGAGCTCTGTAATATATGGCAAACGAGTAATACCGATAATACAGTCCCAAACAATACTACTCATGAGTTTCCAAACAGTAACCCTGAACTAGACAGAGTTGCAAGGAAATATTGTGCGAGAAGCTCGGGTGTATGATTGGGCAGATGAACATAAAATGTCTAAGTGACAAGTTTGTTCCTGGTGTCTGTTAACAGCAAAAAATTGAAAACGAGACCTGCATCTTCACGTTGGAGCACATTTCAAATCCTAAATGAAACTCAGGAATTCCGTCCTTCAAAAACACAGTGCAATCGACGCCACAATGACCACATTGTTTTCGTGAGAGTTTGTTGGTGAATGAGAACAAATGGCTAAAACTTGGAAACTTGGAGATGACAGTAGCAGCCAACGCAGAATATGGACAAGCGTACCGTGTGTTTGTAGCGTCGACCGCATGGGCAAACTAAATCCCGATGCCTCTCTCGAAGCCACCGAACCGCAACTCTCACACAACTCTCACGCAACTCTCATGCAACTCTTGCCGCAACTCTCAAGGAAATCCCAGATGCCTCTGTCGAAGCCACCAAACCGCCCGGAACTCTCGAACTTGACGGTGGCAACGGAACTCTTGACGGAACTCGTGCAATTCTCGGAATTCAAGAGAAAATGAAAACGATTTCCAGCGGGCCACTCAGAATTTGAAAGCAGCGGGAGAAAACTAGGGCTTACCAACGGAGAGCATGGGGAGGACAACGGAGAGCATAGGGAGGAGGACGCTGAGCAGTGAGCAACGGGACAAAGAACCTGAGCAACAGGAGAGGCACGTTGGGGAGCTCGGGAAACTAGGCCATCATGGCGCGCCGCCCAATGCTATAACTGCTCTGACAAGCAGGGGGCGACTTGACCACCAGCGAGATGGAGTCATGATGATTTCGATCCCCACTTACTATGCAATGAGTGGTAAAACACTGAAATTATTGCGAGGGGGGGTAAGTTACCCTCAAATAATTAGGGGGGCCAGTCATCAAGTTTTCCACACCCCTTAATCCCTAAATGTCCAAGGCACTTAATTTGGGTGTCCACAATATTCAAGAGTTTAATTAAAATCTAGCAACCCTGCTGCTCTTAGTAGTTTGTATTTTTGGAATACTCTTTTCTGAAGTTAACTTTTAGAATCCCAAACCATTGGGTAGAAAATGCATATTTTTAATTTTCCAACTTGAGATTTTGTGCAAGGGTGAACATTGTAACTTACAAATGAAAATTATTTGTTTTTCTCTTCAAATTTTTTTCCAAATTAATAGCTCAAATATTCAACTTAACCCCTAAAGGACCAAGGTGATTTTCCTATCAAAACACTCTCAAAACTGTCATCTCTATTGCAAAGAGAAAAGAACTTCAAAAATTGTTTTCTTTTCCATATCCAACCATAATGTCTTATATTTAACTAGTATATGAATACGTGGAAGAAATTTCAGAAACTCAGACCATGTAGATTATAAGATATATGCATTTAAAGTGAAAAAAACAAGTTTTCTGGCACCTTGCTTGACTAGATTTTTTGGCTTTGAATCTTTTTAGTTCAAATTTTTTACACTAATGATTTTCATTTTCTACTAATTTATGTTATAATAAGTAGTTGAGTTGAGAATCTACAAAAAAAATGTAGGAAAAGAAGCACTTAATTTTCACTCATTAAAAATTTGTTAAGTAGAAGTGGGTTTAAGATGGAAGAATAAACCAAATTGTTAATAACTTTTACACAGAATTGGACAATTCCTTGTAACCAAAGAATTATTTGTAACCAAATTGTTACAATAATTCCAACAATGACATTGTTCTAGCAAAAAAATCTAACCTTTTATAACAATTTTTTGAAAAATTCTAAAACTTGCATTCAAAAATGAATTCTACAAGTTATTTTTTCAAGAGGATGCTTACATTGCCCAAAAACCTAACATTGTCCATAACTTTCTCATTATTAGTCCAAATTGAATGAAACAAAGCTTTCCAAATAGACAAAAATATTATCTTTGAGAGAAAAAAATTTCAAAAAATTATTCAAACTTTCTGTGATTTTTTTGGTGTTCCCTGCCGAACTCCATTTTCACTTATTGTGCCATAACTTTAAATTTGCTCCCGGGCATCAATTAAAATAAAAATTACATATCCACAAAGCTCTTGCAAAGATGTAGAACCTCCAAAAATCCCAAAAAATCTGACTTCATATTGAGAGCATAGGTACCTGCCTGGACCCATTTTGTCCCCTGAGGGGACAAGCAGTCCTTTAGGGGTTAAACAATTAGAATATCAAAATCAATAGTGCAATAAAGTTTAGTTAAAGAGATTCAAAGCCAAAAACTCTAATCACTACAAGTGAGTTCCAATAGAACTTGGTTTCTTCACATTTAATGCAAATGTCTTGCAATCTATGGGGTCAAAGTTTCTAAGAATTCTTTGACACATTCTTATAGTTACAAGTCTAGTATTAGATCCTATGGTTAGATTGCCCAAAAAATATTTTTTAAATTCTTTTTGTCTTTGCTATAGACATGGCAGGTTTAGCGGAATGTTTTTTACATAAATCGCCCTTGGTCTTCTAGAGGTTAAAGTGCAGAAACAAGTTTCCTAGCACCTTCTATGACTACTATTCTTCACTTTCAATGTTCTTAACTTCAAATTCTTGCACTTCAACTTTTGCATTGACAGCTTGTCATATGGTTTGAATTTGAGTTCTGAATGTTGAACCAAAAATGTAGGGAAAAAACACATCATTTCCATCTTCCAAAAAAGGATTAATTAGAAATATGTCCAAGATTGAGCAAATTAAAAGTTAATCATTAATAATTGTAAGATGGAATTGAAGCAACATAATTGCAGTGGTGAGATTGTTCTACCAAGAAAATTTGACAAAGTCATGAATTATTTGTTGAGAAATTGTAATATGGATTGCATTCAAAAATGAATCGTACAAGTTATTTTTTTCTGAAACAGGTTTAGATGGCCAAAGAAAAAAACAAACCATAACTTCCTCATATTTAATGAAAATGCAATGCATCAAGGCTTCCTTGTACACAAAAACGTAATCTTCTAAAAAACAAATTCAAAAAATTTTGAATTCACTTTATATGAATTTCATATGTTGTCCACCCAAATTGGATTTTGGCTTCTTGTGCCATACCTTTTCTATAAGTTATCCAAATATTAGTTTAGGGTTAAATTTATAGCACATCTGGCAAAGTTGAAAAGAAATTGGGCATTTAGGGGTTTATCATTCGACATTTAGTAATTCCCTCATTTCCTTAGAAATTCCATATTCAATTATCATTTCGTCAGTTATCAAAGATTTGGTTTTAGATTTGGTTCAAAATATGGGGCACCACTAAACTAAAATATTGTCAAAATGACTTCAGTAATTTGAAAGTAAAATACATTATTACGGTACAAGTGGTAGAATGGCCATTGGCAACCAAATTAGAATCATTTAGGACCTTCAATTTTTTTTCCATTATTGAACCAAGGCACCGTCAACTTTATAAACTTAGCTACAAAATCATAAATGTACAATGGACTTCCTTCTACTTTGTGGTTTAGGGTGTAGTTTATCGTAAATCTTTTTCAGAACAAAATAATCACAAGTTAAATAGGAGTAACTTTGTATGAAAGTCATAAATTTGTTTACACTAAAGAATTTAAAATTTCCCTGAAGAAAATTAAATGTATTTGCTTTGAGAATTTTTTGTGGGATCGTAAATATATACAGAAGAACTTTATTTGTGTACTCAATTCTTTTGCATCATAGGCTATAAGCTTCCATGACATAGTATATTGTAATAGAGCATCATATGCTATGATATGGGCATGTAATAATGACATAATCATATTACGTATCAAGTATTATGATTGTATTTTGAAATGGAAAATTGAAGATGTACAACATTGGCTACTTTTTGGCTATTAGTTTTTGATTTGAATTGTACAATCATCATATATTTTAATGTAGGCCCAAAATGATGGAGATGGTCCTATTACCTTAAATTCATCATTGCTAAATACATTATTGAATTTGAGGGTTCCTAAATATGTACAGTGGAGTGAAATCTAATTCAATCTAGCTACATATGAAGCATAATGTTCACATTTAAATAAAATCATTTAATTAATGTGAATGTCCTCAATTAAATATGAAGGATAAACAAATATGAGAAAAGTAATTTCATTTTTCAAAAGTACCAATCCAATTAGGGATTGCACTCCTTCCAAAACAGATCAGAGAAATACAATCCAATATTTTACTACATAAAAGAAAGTTACCTAGGAGATTCAAACACTTATAAAAATTAGATACTGTAATAAATCATAGAAGTGCTCACATTATTTGATAATAGCCCCCCTCAATGTATACAACAACACAATGATTTGAGATTTAAGAGCATCTTTACTTTGAACATTAAGGCGGTAGAAGAATGATTGAAATGCATCCTTGAATACTAGAAAACTAGATTATGTTTTTTAAAGTTCAAAAATGAAAGAAAGAAAATACTTAATAAAGAAAATATGTGTACCATCAGAAAATCCGAAACCGAAATCTTGGAAAGAAATGTGACTCCTCAAATGCTTTTGACTAAGCGCTGCTTGTGAACATGTAAACCGAACAACAAACTCGAGTATGTTTACAATAGTTGCATAAATACTCAGCAACCTTAATCTTCAACTCCTGGAACCAAAATCCCCAAACCCGAACCTTACACTCAAAGCCTTGTAATCCTAAATCCTAAACCCAAACTGTAAACCCTAAACCCTAAGCATTGACCCTAAATCCTCTATTTATTTGGATAAGTAACAAAAAATTGGAGACAATTTTCTTAACAAAAGTTTAGAATTTATGAAGAAGAAAAAGAATAATAAAATGGAATTACATGCCGGTGATCTCTATAAACGAATATATGTATTTGTTTTTATAGATAATGGAAAAGATAAATTATAATACTATGGTTTTAGGTACTGTGAAATACATGGACAAAGAAAAGATTTTCAACTTCTCTTTTTTTTTTGGTCCATCTACCCACCCACCCACTAAGCCTATACTAAGTATATTAGAAGGGGGTACTGAAGATTTCGGTTTAATAGAACTTACACCAAGCAATGTACCAACCCAAAATTAGTGAAGTTCATGTTATTAAGTAACCCAAACCCATTGAGCAACACACCGGAGTACGTTTACAGTTGTTCCAGAGATGTTGGAAACCCTAAATCTTCAGTTCAATGACCCTGGAACCCTGAACCCTAAACCTTGAATCCGAAGTCTTGAAACCCTAAACCCTAAATCCTAGCATTCACTGCAGGCAAGGCACGTGGCATGGAATAATGAAGTATATAGTAACTATATATTGTCCTATAAATGTCAATGAAGGTGGATGTGCTTTATGAAGTCATTAATCTATTTGGACTTCAGAATTTAATGGAAAGAGTAAAGTAGTCTGCTCTTATAGCGACCACGTAAGAGGTTTTTGTCTTTAATAACTTCAAGGAAGGTGAATTCTTTGAAACAATTTTCAGTAAAATTTTTAACTTTCCAAATCGGATTGGCATGTAAGCCAAGTTTGTTCATATGTCTATGACCTTTGTGGAATTAGTTACGAAATTTGTAATATCTGAACAATATTCGTAGTATTTGTAGTTACGAAATTCATAATATTTGTAAAATTCAAATATTTGAAGTTGAAAAGCATTGGCCACTGAATCCAACGACCTCCAAAAATGTAAACGATAGATGTATTGCCAAAAGGGAAATGTGAGGGTGCGGCATGTTCAGAATTAGGAAGGCAGTCGCTTTTTGCAAGACAGCACATTACGTCTTTCATTTGGACTGGCCAGTTTAGCCTACCAGCCTGAGTATTATGTCCTTTATATGAAAACTCCCATTCAATTGTGTCAAAAGAATGGAAAAAAAGGAGTAGTCCACATGCAATTACAGACGGGACCATGCCAGAGTGGTAAATGCTTAGTTGTTCCCAAGAAATGCCAAGCTTGGAGCTTAAACGGATCCTTGATAGCCACAATGAATGTTGCAGGGTTCAAGAATCCGAATCAGATTTGATTTCAAAAGCCGCACGTTTCCTCTCAAAAATCTTACAGGGCCCAAATTTTGTGCACAGTAATGCACGCGCGGCATTTCTGCAGTGAGGGGATTGAGACAAACAAGAACGCAGTCAACATTCTGGAAACACAACCGCATTTTAAGATTCTACCTGGACACATTGGTGCACGGCTTTGAAGAGTGCACGTGTTAATGAAAATGCAGGTGGACCCTATCCAAGTGAAAGCGGGAAGCAGGACCTCCAACAATATCATGAATCCCCAACCAAGTTTTCTTCTTTTTCCCAGGCCCACGTGAACGAGCAGTGGCGGTTGAGGAGTGTAGACACCGAGCTTTCGGTAATTGGCCGCGCTCGTGGATTGTATGGAGCTTGCTGATCTGTTGTAGTCCTCCATTTCCACTCTAGGTATGCATTCTTCAAATCCTTATTGCTCGCGGTTTTGACTTTCATGAGCAGTTCAATGTTTTGAGGACAATATATAGAATTTGTGAAGGAAGAGTGATTGAGCAAGTGATACAAGCACTGAGGAATGGCCGCAAGGTCACCTTCTACAATGATCTGAGTGTCTGCACTTCAGGATTTGTGAATTTGATACTAAAGCATAAGTTGCGTATCACGTGAGTGCTAATTGGTGAAAGAGGATTAGTATCTGCATTGCTGAAGTAGTACAAAATGTGCGCACAACCATTTGCTTTCGGTAGGCACACTGCTGTAAGCGGCGATGTGCATACCACTAGCAATGGCAGTTTTATAATGTCATTTTCTTCAGTGAAGAACGGTCCTGGTCACTACATCAATGGTGAAAGCAACAAAATTGTAAGGTGTAATAGTGTAGTCCGCAGCCTCTTGTAGTGTATACGGCCGTAGACTACAAGTATTGGCTTTCCTACGTAGTCGACGTTGTATATTGGAGTCGTGCTGCTTTGACATTTGATAATTTCCTATCTCAAGTTGAAACCATCGGAAAATATCTCGGTGCAAAGAACTTCTTCATAGAAGTCTTAAGTTATTCTCAGCGGGAGACAGCCTTGCTGTTCCCAACAGGATATCTCCTGTTGTTCTTAGCAGAAATTATCCCGTTGTCCCGAGCGGGAGATATCCCGTTGTTTGCAGCGGGAGGTATTTCATTGTTTCCATGACAACCTCACTTGGTCAACATTCGATAGTGTACAAGATAATATCTAATGATGCCTCAATCCGATACATAATATTGTTCCATAATGTGACCTTCCAATGCCTTTGATCGTTGGATCACCAATTTCATATTCTGGAGGACAATATTCCATTTGTATTTTTATTCATTCTTCTTTTTGTACTGCAATAGTACAACCCCACTCCACCTCGATCAAAAGCGCAAACCACACATATAGCCGGGTCAGGGGAGAAATCAACATATCTTGCTTGACTAGCGACGTCTAGTCAATAGTACAAGGTGGACTCATATTCTCAAATTTCCGTCTCTAGGTTCACTCTTCATTACGTTGTTCCGGTATATGGTTTTTGGATTTAGTGCGTCAAAGACAATGGATTTGTACTCTGATTCTTTCCATGTTTCCATCACTCCATATGTTGGCAAGTCCGCCAGGGACGCTGACTCTCAAGAATCTTTTGCACGGACTACTCCGCTGAGCGAAGGTAACGTAGTGAGGCTTTACCTTTTGGAGTTTGGCGAAGTTGGAGTGGATTGTGTTATGGAGGCCCATCCTCAAGGTGAGTGGTTGGGTGTGCCGATCCCTTTCGAGCTGTGGGTATTCGTTCTGGTCAGGCCTTCACTGATCGTCCCAGAAGCTCAACATATTAGTGTCTCTCCTTGCCAGAGAGGTCTACAGACGCTGGGGGAAATTCAAAACAGGACCATGCTGTGGAGGGTAGCTGACGTGGTGATGGTCATTGCGGATCTGCATGTCGATGGAAGCCCATTCATTTGTCAAGATGACTGGATCGGCCTTGAAGTGCATCAACTAGATTCATTAGGTGTCCTTCAGTCGTCTGGTCAAATTACTTGCTGGAGGGCGGATGATTACTTCCAGAGTTCTACCCTTGGTGAGGGCTACGTAGGTGTGACAGTCCTTGATGTTTTTGTGGATAATCCAGACATGATTATGACCCATGCTTGGTGGCCCGTTTCGAGTTGTTGGTTCCCTGGTGGTTGGTGCTTGAAGGATATAGTCAACCACTTCTTTGCCTTCCCTGATGTACCAGATCCTTTGGCTTATTTGGGTGGAAGACAGAAGGCGCCCTATCGCTTCATAGTTTGTCAATCCTCCCTCAGTAAAAAGGAGACAGTGTTTAGGCGGAAGACGACGGACTTCAAAATTCAGAAGATAAGCTAGCAGAAATGCTACGACAGTCATTGCTGCCAACTTTTCCCCCGTCAAAAATTGCTGAAGATCAGGCAAAGATACTTCTCAAAATCATTTGAAGAGCGTCAAGAGTATGGAATCGCTATTGGTGGACAATTGCATACTATAAAGTGGACATGGAAGTGGAAGTACATTACGTTGGAAGAAGTGGAAGTCTATGCCACAGCATGGTACATTATTCACGGAATCCCAAAGTCAACCTATCACAATTACATTGACAAGTACAAGGAAGGCATTGTTTCTTCCACACACGGGAACAAAGGGGTTAAGTGGCCTCGACTTCGAACTGTGCAGGTCACTGGTACAATGAAAGCGATCATCAACGACACTGCTGACCAGATGTCACACCAAATGCGGTGCATTGGAAATGGGAGAGTGGACACGCTTAAGTTCCTGCTTGCTAGGAACATCTGGAAGCGTGTTCATGCTGATGCTAATGAAGTAGTTTGATGAACCCGTCTTTCTCTTGGTTATGATCACTTCTCTTGGTTATAATCATTGATAGATTTGTTGAATTGGAATGTCAATGGGAAATCTCCCGTTGAACTTCTGTATAGGGCCTTCACTTAGTTTGTTCTTTCTGCAAGACATCTCCATGAGAAATTACTCCATGGATACTTTGTTTGGATGGTTCTCTCATCGGGATATCTCTCAATAAATTTCACTAGAGGACTTGAATGCATTCATCTACTCAGCGGGAGATATCTTGATGTTGTTGCTTGTAATCGATTCTTTTCATTGCTGTTGTTCTCTTTGCTCCTATTTGTTTTTGAAATCTCATAGTGTTACTGCCTTCGTTGCTTATGCTTCTGTTTTTCGGAAATTGCAGTTGAATGTGGAGTATGGCCTTCCTCTCGTCAACTAAGCAACTATTAGTAGAATAAAGAAGGAGCACTTCAACAACGTCTCAATTAAGCCTGTTGGTAGCTCTTTTGCAAAGTGTACAAAGTGCGACAAATTGCAATAGTTCATCTTGAAATCACCAAAAGGGAGCTCGGACTTTGTGGAATTCATGAAGCAGCAAACTGAACATCTTAATCATCAAGCATCCTGTCGTCGTCTGTATGCTTTGTGGCATAAGGAATCCAGGAGGAACCCTCAAGAGATACTGTGCATAATTAATGACAAGATGGATACAAAGAAGACGGCTCTCCCAAGAATGCGGGTGACAACGAAGGCCACACATGAGTATAACTGGAATGGTGGCTCATGGTCATGCCGATGGTGTGTATGCACATTGTGCACCAGCCTGCTGGCTGGGTGACTTGAACTTCACCATTTCATCACTTGCAAGACTGTTCAGGCGACTTGAAGGTCCACCAATTCGGGAGACGGGCAACCTCTTTTCCTATCCACCTGCAAATGCAATGTTCAACGCGCTACTCAAAGGGAAATCTTGGTGTATGGATGCCTTGAAATTGATTCCACAGGAAGTTTGGCGTGGATCTAGTCCCCTTCCTAACAAGCTCTATCTTTAGCTTGACAACTTTGCCAAGGATAACAAGAACTAGTACCTCATGGCGTTCTTGTCTTTGCTTACTGCGCGAGGAGTCTTCAAGGAAATTCAGGTCGGTTTCTTTCTAGTCGGACATACTCACAAAGATATTGAAGCGTATTTTAGCCACCTCTTGAAGGCTTTAAAGAGCAAGAATACATTTGTTGTCGCGGACCTCATGAAGTTGTTCATGGAGTCCCAGGAATTGTCATTCATGCCGGAATTCATCCAAGAGGTGGCGGATTTCAAGTCCTTCGTCAAAGGATACCTGTGCAGTGGCACGGCTAAACCAATTGGTTTGAGGGAGATGCACCTTTTCCGGTTCTACGTGGATAGTGATGGAATCCCGTCATGAAGTACAAAAAGTCTACAGTAGATTTACAATGGCTACCATCAGATACACCTTCTCAATGTTTGTGAAAAAAAGACCGCATGGGTCGTGCGACACTCCCTTGAGGTTGCCCTAAGCTCGTTCCTTTAAAGCCTATGTAGGATAGCGAAGTTGTGGAAGCCATGGGAAATCAAGAGAAGGCAGTGGAGGCGGCATGGAAAGCAACCTTAAGCAAGGGTTTGATTCTGTTACGACTCGAGAAGTACATTGAGTATTGGCGAAACGGAATGTCTAAATGCGAGGGATTTGCGGCCGCCTTTGCGCCATACGTCAATTACTAGAAATGTGTGTTGCGTGAGCTCAAAGAGCCCCTTCCCAAATGTCTTTTGGAATTGGTTGAAGGCTTTTGGCCAAAGTACAATTGGAGGTTGCAAGAATCCTCTTGCCAGCAGCCGACCATCAACCTTATTGACATGGTTCCTGAAGAAGAGGAATTTGAACCTTATTGCGGACCTGCAAATGAGGCGCCAAGGGAAAGCTTTAATCCTTAGGTGATATTCGACTGGGTTCATGGGTTCTGCTCAGACCTGAGGACCCCTCAGTATATGCTGTCTGGCAAGGAAGAGCACTTTCCGACGTTTGTACAGAGGAAGGGCATGAGAACAATGGGAAGTTCATGCTCCAGTATTGGAGACCAGATAATTTTGAAAGTAACTTGGAATTGATGTACCAGAATTGTTGGTACGGGAAATGGGTTGTTGAGAATAGGCCTTCCACTTGGGTGGACGCATCTTGTGCATTGTACGCCAGTTGGTCCAAGAAAGTTAACCCAAAATCACGTACTATTCCAAAGAAAAGCAGGGAGGCTGCCCAAGCGAATTTGAATAGGGCGAACGAGGCGGACCCCTGATTGATTAACATCTCGTGGTCCACCACGACTACCGGGAGATCTCTCAATGCTTTTCTTCGTTTAGTGTGACCGTGGCCGGGCTATCGGGAGATCTCCCGATGCTTCCTTTTGTTCAGTGTGACCGTGGCAGGGCTATCGGGAGATTTCCCGATGGTTTCTTTTGTTCGGCTTCATAATGGCACAGTTTGTTTCTTTAATAAAAGATTTTCTATGTCTTTTACGAAAGTTACTAGCACTGGTAGTGGAAGCTGATGTGTGTAGGATGGGTTTATTTTATCAAAATATACCAGAATGTCCGGTGCTTCTCATTCCTCGAGGGCACCCTCCAAATCCATGTCGTAGTAGTAGCACATGTCCAAGCTCTGTTTCCTTTGCTATTCTGTCTTTCCTTGTACTCGATCTCCTGTGGGATTACTACAATGTTGCTAGATCTTTTTTTCCTTGCCACTCACTGTTCTCAATATTCATCTTCACTTGCCACCTTTGGAACCTGCATCAACTTCGAACATCATTCAGAGTTTATATCGTCCCTAACATACAAGTTTGAGTGCAATTGACCTCTTGGGGGTTCTACAGCACACTTAGGAAAATGAATTTGAAGGTATCTGAATATCTCTTGATGTAATGCCTACCACCATGCATTGCAGGCTATGTACTGATCTGTATTTACATTTTATATATATCCTAAGATGCTTGTTCATGGGCTTTATTTGACCTCTTGGGGCATGTGAACACTCTCAACAAAATGAACTTCAATGTATCTGGATATCTCCTGATGTCTTGTCAAACAACACGCAGCCATTTGAAGGCTATCTACTTTACATTTGCAGTTCATGTATATTCTGAGATCCATGTTGTTGTGATTCAATGGACCTTCTGGAAGCCTTGCAACGCCTTCACAAAAATAAACCTAATTGTGTACAGAAATCTCCCGATGTATTCCCTAATACCATGCATTGGGAGATTTTAAATTTTGGACTTTGAATAGTCCAAAAGTAATTAAATATGGCATTAATCTTTATAATTTCTAAATTTGAAAATAGAAAAAGACGATTCTATAAATAATACCTATGAAAATAATAGATATGCGTTTATACCTAGATGCCTATTGCATATATTTATACCTAGATGCCTATTATATACCTAGATGCCTATTGCTTTATACCTATTGAAGATACAATAGGTATGTAAATGCATATCTATTGCAATAGGTAAATGCATATCTAGTGAAGGTGTACAACTTGTATTTAATACTTTTGTCTAGTTCATTATCACCAGGCATTCTAGTGAATCTAGTGTTTGTGTCATTGATTGTTGGCAAAAGCTTTTCCCACCGGTCCTGTGATTGAACATTCTTTGGTTTGATTTCTTGAGTGTCGCTTGATACTGAATACAAGCTAAAAGACATCAAAGAGACACCACGGTTGTGGGAGGGGAAGACAGAGAGTTGTAAAAGGGAATTGAGGGAGTTGAGCAAAAAGTTGTAGGAGCACATCAAACAATCAATCCCTGTTCTTTCCTGTGCTTTCTATGCTTTTTGTGTATGTTGAATTCTGCATTGGTCACACTGATGGTCAAATTAGTCTGTTCAAGAAATAGAATAATACCTTTGCAATAAGAAACTTTCAATTGATCAACATGCTGAATAACGTTTCTTGCTCTGTATTACATGCCTGTATACTTTACATTGAGGTATTATAAAATATAAAGGTACCTAGGACTTTGGACGAAAAAGCTAAATGGTGATTTTAATCCTTTGTACAGAATTCAAAGAGAGGGTATTGACTTGGCTCTTTTGGAAGTGTCTCTCAAAAAGCCTTCTGGAGACATCAACCTTGTCAAAATACTTGAAGCTCAACTCAAGAAGATGCAGCCAGTTTGGACTTGATTGTTGTGTACATGCTCTTGCCTATATTTCCTATCTCAACTATGAGTACATAGAGTGAGACACATGGTTTGAATGTCAAATCATCATTTTCTCCATCATCAAGGATGATTCCAAGAATGATAGCGCTTAAGAATTGTATTTTTTCCTTAATGGCATCAAGTACCGTCTTAAGGCCACCACGTATGACAAAAGGATACGGGAGCTCAATGAGGTCTCCCAAGAGCCTGATGAGATTAAAAGTAGTCATGACAAGTTACGAGAGAAAAGGTTTGCCTTTTGTGTTCTAGCTCATTCACAAATCACAATACTCTTGGATTCTGTCTTCTAGTGCGTCAGTAGTGATCTAGGTACACAAGGTAGTTTTTTTTGTTTTTGTTTTTGTTTTTTGATACAAATGAAACGAAATTTCATTGCAATAATAAAAAATAAAAGGCCGCCAGCCACAAGTGGCCTGGTAGGTCACTACAACAAACCACAAACAGTGACAAGGTTGGACTAGATAAGACGAAGACAGATACACAAGGCACCTAGAGAAGCACAGCACAAGGAAGGGCCGTGAGGCCTCTTACGGCCGGCCGGAAGATGCACCGGTGCCGTGCCGTCATGCCGGGAAGGATTCTCACAATCTCACGGAGGCTGGAATACAAAGCCGGCTTGGGGGCTGGAGGCCGCCTACCTCGGCTGTTTAGCTTCCATAACTGCAAAGAAGCCTAGTTTGCATTTGCACTTCATAAAAATATCAAGCAGCTTGCGCTGTACAGCCACTGATTGGTCTACAATGCTGGTGATGTGGGCCCATTCTATTCTCCCATAGTCCAAGAGGCTCCTCCAAATGTGATGCAACAAGCGCTCTACAGTCCAAGCTTGGTTATTAAAGACCATGTCATTTCTTTGGATCCAAAGTGACCAAAGAACTCTCAATCGTAGCTCCAACCAAATCCATTTGATTTTGTTGAATTTACGTGGGATGTCAGTAGCAAATAATCCTTGCCTCCACGTTAGAGGTTGCCACAGGCCTTTGGCATCCTTGTTCTTGCATATAGTATTCATGATGTGGAACGACCATTGCCACGCTCGTTGTGCAGCAAGGCATTCCCAAAATCTATACAACAGTCTTCTCTGAGTGTTTTGGGCACATCAGGCAATGGGTGTCAATTGTGTAGTCAATTTGCCCCCTCCAATGACTGACGGCGACTGCTTTGTGCCAAATGAGCCAATGTAGCCCGACTTCCTTTCTAATCCTCTCTGGAGGCCAAATCAATTTCCACTTTAGACGGAAGTCAGCTGAGAGGGCGCTAGCCCATTTCCTTGTAACTAGGTTTGGGACCTGGTGACCTTGCTTGAGAAGTTTCCTCCTTCAAAGAGGCTGAGAATTTGAGGAAGGGTACACCGAGTCCATTTGCGTTCCATTAAGAAGTCCATTGTGGGGACCACGCTGAGGCTGGGTTTCCAATGTAGGCACTACTTCTAAATGGAACTTCCAAAACAATGTAGGGCAAAGTATCCAAGTCGGAGAGGAACTAGCCCACCCATTCGCCTGCTAATGCCATTGATGGGACAAGAATATAGAGCCCACCCTAATACTCCTTCAGTTTCTTGATGATTGTTAGTCATGCACCAAAGCCCTCAGCTTTCAGTCTAAATTTCTGACTTGCTTCACGGGTAGATAATAGGTTCTCCCCACATTGAACTTCTCTTATCTTTTGCAGCCTTCGACAAAGGAGCTAAGCAGCCTTCAATTTTGAGAATCCTGGCCCTATAAGGAGGAGGAAGGGTGACCACCAGAAAGGTTCGGCTCCTATTTCTTTTGGTGTTGAAGGACAAACAAGACAAATCTCATGGTAAAGCTTCCGCTAGGAAGAGCCTACTTTGTTCCAAATAGTGGAGCCCTTATGTGCTTGGAATTGGGGAAGTGTGAATAATTTGAGACTCGATGCTCAGCATCCTCTAAAGTAAACTTGGAAGTTACTGAGCTTGTATTTGAAAGCAGATGGAGATTGGATGCTCTTGGTTCACATGTTTTTAATATCCATTTTATCATAAGCTCTACGAAGGCATTCTCAGGGTTAATAAGATTGATCTTTCCATCCACTCTCAATTGGCAACATTATATCCATGAGACTTTGGTGTGACCTTTGAGCTTAGAACCGGACCACATATAGCTTTGTGCACTTGACGTCACTTTCTTTATGCTAGCTTTGCTACTTCCCCAGGTAGATCCAAAAAATAACTCTGATGATGAGAGCATGCTATTGACTATGACTCCTCCCCCTGTTGAATTGTCTTTGGCCGTGCACCAAACCTAGAGATGTTTCAAAGTCCTTTCTAAGAGAAAGGCATGTACCGAGGTGGAAGCAAAATTAATTTGAAATGGAGTTCCAAGCAATTTGCTTACCTTGCCTTGATCCACCCAAACTAGTCCAAGTTGGTCTGTCCAAGGGGGACGAGCAACCTCGGTGACTAAGTTCCAATAGCCGCATAATTTTGTCCAATTTAGCACTAATCCAAATGCTATGCAAAATAGTTGTTATGAGGTTTTTGCTCGGGGGGTGCTGTGCCTTAAAAAAATAAGGATATATGAGCGACCAACCACTATTTTATAGGGGGCTATTACTTTTTTTTTTTTTTTTTTCACATGCTACAATTATGTAATTTTCTAATTTGGGTTAATAGAGAAGGGGCTTGCATTACTTACAATTCCAATTTTCTATGAATAAATGATATGGTAAATTAGATTGAAAAAT
Source organism: Neckera pumila (assembly GCA_963969595.1). NCBI lineage: Eukaryota > Viridiplantae > Streptophyta > Bryopsida > Hypnales > Neckeraceae > Neckera > Neckera pumila. The sequence continues at coordinate 21,046,942 of OZ018414.1, forward strand.
TATTCTACTATAATTTTGGCCCAAAATTGAATGGGGTGGTTTGGTTTAGGGAATGTTCTCGACATATATAATGCAGCATGGACCCAATGAATTGAACCCCTTTCTTATTTTCCCGTTTAGTACAATCATACGACGGCCCACCAAAATTCAAGGTAAACAAATCACACATTCGCCTACCACCATATATCCTCATAGCTTGAGCAAATGACTTTGAATTTTTGGAGAATCTGTGACCCTGCCTCACACAATTTAAGTTTGTGCCAACGTCCCTGAGGAAGTCCCACAAAGCTGGCTTTCCCCCGAAGGCGTTGGTTCTGTGAGCCGCCAATATGTTGTTACAAAAAGAGAGAACATCTTTTCTATTAAAATTTTCTACAGCACTAAGTTTCAAACCACGCTGACTTACTTTCAATTGCGCGACCCTAGACTTCATGAGCCAGTGCCTAGCCTTTTCATCACGGTATTTCCTGCCTAACGTCCTTGACTGTGAGGCCAGTTCAGTGATCTGTAGATAGCCTATCCTTCTTCCTTACTGTATATCCCTGCGACCACGCTTGACAAGAGCACGACCTTCCCTTTGTACCCTAAGTCTGAAATCATTGGCTTGCTCAATTTCCATGCAATTGGAACAAATGAAATTCGTAAAGGGTTCTCCCGTGGCACACAACCGTTTACACTATACATGCCGGAAGCACCCTCTTATAAGAACAAGTTGACCTCGAAATACAAAATCGGCAGTTGTGCTTGGCTCCGCCATCCACACCGATCCAATCTTTGAATCATTCTGCAACGACTCGACTCTATAGGACTTCCCAGCGTACTCAACGATTTTCTTCCTAAATCCCCAACACAGCAACGACAAAATAGAGTCGGAGTGCATACCTAACGGGGATTCTCCTGCTGCTTCGGAACCTACACTGCCTGAACTGTTGAACCAAAAATGGAGGTCGCGTTGATTGCCGGTGGTCGACCTCGACCTTGCGGTGGGTCTCCCCCGTTTTCCGGAGCTGAATGCACATAAACTCTTCGACGAACTGCTTGCCGCAGCCAAGTCTTCACAGCACTTCGTATGAACCAGGCCATGGACGTGATTCTCTAAGTTCTGTCTAAGGTTCCCCTTCTGCGGGCACAGGAGCAGTAGTTCTCCATCGAGCTTGCAGCGCACCTTGAACCAAAAGGACTTCAACTGGGGAACACCCACATCTCCGACTATTACAAACGGAGGATCATTTGAGGAGATCAAGTCATTCACACTTTGAAGAATGCTAACGCCTTCCTCCACGAGTAGCCGGTGATCTGCTGGTGTCAAAATGATGGGTTTGCTGGACTTGCCCTCCTTTGGGTGGTCGCTGTATACTAAACCCCTCTTCCTGCACCATTGCTTGATGTAGAGAGCTAAATGTAAATGACTCTTCTTGAAATTTGCAAATAGGTTTTGTACTGCAATCCGGGAGTGATCACGGCCCGTACCCCCAATTTCTCTCTTACACTCCCCGCAATATATCTTCACAACAGCCAAGCCATAGTGATCGTAAGTTTTTAGGTCCCACTTGTGATCTGCAAAATCAAGTGACTCTAGCTCCCTTCTCAGCTTTTCTGCACCCTGCTTGTAATTCTCAAGCACATCAGTGGCTAACAGCGTGGATTGTAGCAGGGTCTCCTCGAGCACATCAATAGGTGACAGTGTCGGCTGTGGCTCAGCCTCGTCGTCTTCAGGAAATTCTGGAACTTCAGTGGGATGCCCTAAACCGGCAGCTCCTGCCTCCTCCAACGTCCGTGCAGCACCGGTGTGCAAGACATCCGTGCCACACGGTTGGACACCTCCCAAACCCGTAAGTTGCCCTGGCTGCTCCGCTCCGCTGCCAAGTCGCTGCTCCTCGTGTCGGCCTGGTCCCCAACACGACACCGCTTGCGACGTCCGGCGTCGCCCTCCACCGACGGAATTACATAAACGCGTTCTTTAACCGGGTTCATGGCCTCGAACCGCTTTGGTATTCGGCATGCATCATCTAAGTCCCAAAAAAGGAAAGGCCACTCCACGCATTCCCCGTTCTCCAAGCACATGCGCAAATCCGCATAAGTATCGCTGGAGTTGCAAAAAAACGGACTGAGTAGCTCCGGCCGCCCCACATCATCCTCCACAGAGTACAATCTGATTTTGTAATTGAGCGCCATCATCCACGCCCCTAAACCCTACGTTCAACAAATCGAATCTGTCATTACACCACGCAGCACATCTGGATCCAGAACGCAAGAGCAATGCACCCTAAACCCTGAAAGGTAAACCACAAATTAACAAGAGCCTGAAGACCACAAGACAACCGCAATACAAAACCCTACGTTGCCCAATTCAGAGACTAGCAATACCTCAAAGCAGCAAGTGCCAAGATGATCGCAGCGACCCCAGGCACCATGTGACGCTGTCACGCAAGAAAAAGACACAGAAAAAACAATTCCCCAAACCCTGAAGTCGTAAAGCCTAAAACCAAAACACAGATCTGCACCAAACCGTGACGGATTTGCAACAAAATGTAACGAGGGCTGCTTGGGGATGCTCCCAACGAACCAACCGTAGCCAAACAACGAAATTGATTGCACAAACCGTAGCCAAACAACAAAATTGATTGCACAAACCCGTAGCCAAACAACGAAATTGATTGCACAAACCGTAAACCCTATACGCACAACACAGATCCAACGAAATTGATTGCACAAACCGTAAACCCTACACGCACAACGCAGATCCGCCCCAAACCGTAACGAGGGCTGCTGTGGGACACCCAAAACTGAACGGGCGCACAAACCGTAAACCCCGTATCCAGCAAACTGAGGTCCTTGCACAAACCCTCCACCTCGTCCAAAGCAAATTGATTGCACAAACCCTCCACCTCGTTGGCAGCAAACTCAGGTCCTTGCACACGCCACGACCGGATTCTTGTACACGTCGGGAGATTGCACCCAGTCCCAACCAATTGAACAAACCCTAAACCTCTTCCTTGCAAACTCAGACGCAACGGTCGGCTTCAAGTGAACTGACCCCTAAACCGAGTTGAGCCAGATTGCCCTGACCCCTAAGCCGAAAACCCCATCACTGAGCCAGATTGAACTGACCCCTAAGCGCAGTAAACCATCACTGAGTACCCTAAACGAGATCTGCACAATCTTGTATTCTATAATATTAAATCATACTCCGTATTAACTTACAGTAGTCAGACCCTAAATTATGTATCCATGTACAATGTATAACACTTAGTTGTAAGAGTAGTTAAGTCACTGTAGGAATCCGAGAGTCTTACATGAACTAAGATGTATATTTCCTATAGTACAATAAGCAATTTTAGACATTTGGCCAAAGAATTTAATATAAAGGGGGCTATTTTAGTACTACTGCATTTTCTAATGGGGCCTATTATTCCATACCCTATAGTACTTTAAAGACATCCAATGCCATATTCTATACCCTATAGTACTCTAAACTCTTTTATAATTTTTAGCCCAAATGAATAAAAAATACCCTATCATTTTTTCGCTCATAGTTTGCTAATCCGCCCGATGACTAAACCCCCCGAGGGTTTTTGTTGCCTATCCAGAAAAGCACGAGGCTCTTAGTTGTAGTTCAAGCAAATTAGCCAATTATGATGATCACTCTGTATGACTATCCCTTAGGTTTGACCACCAAACCCTACTATGATGCTTGGTATGATATGTCATGGGTGATGTAACAAATGGTTTCACTCCAAATCTCAAATTGAGATTTTGTGCTCAATTTTCAACACTAGTAGAAAATTCAGTTTTTTTGTTAATTATTTGGTATTGATTTGGTTCACTTTTCTATTGAGTTGAACAATAATCTATTGAATTGAACAAAAATCAACAGAAAAACTAAATTTTCTACTAGTGCAACCTAATAATTTGGGTAATGCCCTCTTGTTGGAAAGGTACTGACAATGCAGCTATCATAGTTCTTCTAGCACAAAGTCTTGAGATTACGGCAAACATTTGAAGGTGTGCAAAGATAATGATAAAAAGAAGTCAACAAGCCGTTGTTTTTGTGATATTTCTTGCTCATTTATGTATCAAATTGTGCAATTGATAGCTAGTTGGTAAATTGTGAACATTGTACTTCTAAGAAAGGATTACCTGTTTTCAGTATTGCAATTGTAGCAATCAGTTGCTGTTTGTTGGCAAGGGTTTCTAATTTATGTCAACAAGGCTTTTATACCCATTGTTCCGATTCATTCCAATCCTCTGAAATTTTATAACAGAGTGTGTTATTGGCAACAATGGCAGGAGTGCATGTGGACTAAGTGGAAATTGATAAATTCTGGTGGGGATTCTGTGGCCATGGTGATGCATGGATACGACACCGTGCTCCCTATTACTATAGACAGCATGTTGCTGCATTGCAACGCTATGGCAAGGGGTGCAAATCAACTACTTTTAATTGGAGATTTATTGTTTGGAAGCTACGAGCAGAACATGCAGCAAGCATGTATAGGAAACGAATCCAACCTACTATCAAGTTTGGTACTCACATCAAAAAAGGTCTAGTTCCACCGAGTGTCCCTTCAATGGTGCTTTGACCAATTCATGGCTTAATACTCAAATGACATTGTGTTAGTGCCATTTTAGCATTTTTAGTATCTTTTCAAAGTGTTTAAATATCAAAATCTGGAAAAGCATTGTAGAAACATTAAATAATCATTAAAATAACTCTAAAATCATTTTAGTTTAGGATGAATGCATGGAGAATGGAAGTGATACTGAAACAATTGGGGTCTGGGGAGCAAGGTTTGTGATGGACAATGTTGGAATTGTTCATTCTTATTTGGGATAACTTCAATGATGTCGTGTATTGGGCACATGCAAAAATTACTATGGCTAGGACTGCAAACAAAGCAACCCATATGACTCCATTGACATAATCAATGCAAAAATATGCATATTATTCTTGGTTCCAAGCACCAACTCAAACGGTAATAGCTTCAATTTTCATCAACTTCAATGATACTAGATCACACACTCATACAAAGTTTTATTTTACCTATCCTGGTGGAATTGTGCTAAAGACGCTTATGTTTTCATCGTCGAATTTCATGCAAGTTGGTTAGGACAAGCTTGTTTTTAGAATTAGAAGTCAAGGGCCTCAATTTGTTGTTGCCTCAGCCTCAATCTTGTATATTGTAAGAATCTGTGAGTACAAATCTCCACTTCTAATACACCTACATGGTCTGTTTTTACTACCTGTATTTCTAGAATTCTGGTACAGCCACTCAGGATCCTTGAAGACCACCAAGTGGTAATGTAAATTCAAGTCTAATGGCTGAGAGATAAGTTGGGAATGCAAATAGCTTGAAGACTATTGTGAGGGATGTCAAGAATACCATAGAGACAAGTGAGAGTAAGGGTGCAATTCATGCTCTTGACAATATCTGTCCAAAGGAGTTTGGGAGGAGGAGTTTGCAGCATAAGTCAATAGAAATATCACGCAGTCATCAGCTGCTGCACAACTCAATATTACCGCTGCTGTGATAGCACTCAAAGAAGTTTCTTTTAGGGGACAAATCTTGCATGGGAACAAAATCCTTGCTAGGTGTGTTACTTATATCTGTCTTCTCTATTCTTTGACTGTGGTTGTCATAATTTTTAACACAGAAAGTGAACTCTAATTTTTTAAATTGTGCAGACCTGTTGCTTACACCGACCAAGATTTCAAGCTTCCAGAAAATCTCCAGAAGGCTTTTCTGGGAAGGCAACCCTACATGGGAGAACTTTCGGCATGATCACGTTGTACACTTGTACCCTTCTATTTTGCAATTTGTTCTATGGGTAATTGATCAACACGTTTATAGTAGGCTATATTAACGTCTAGATTATTCATTTTGATAATAGAGGTGGAAAGAGATTTTACACACACCAGACTGAAGCAATGGTCGCAGTCTTTAATGGGTCAAGCATAGTTGTTGCAATGCCTATAGCTTCAGGCAAAAGCATGACATGTATAATGCTTGTACGTCATCTTAATGGACTAGTTTCTGTCCTGAGAAGCCTCTCTTTGTTCAATGCTAATCGCGTTTCAAAGATCAAAGGGAGTGCATGAGGTTCTTACGAGAATGTTATGATGACGACAAGAACTAATCTCTAGTGTCATGTTTGGCAGATATTAGATTCTTTGATGAAGGTGCCCAAATCGCATGCTTTCTTCATTTCCCCATTAAGGTACTCAATTATTCTCTAGCATCACTCTAGACCTACACATTTTTTTCCCTCTCAGAAGCCTGGACTTGGAAACTTAGTTGCCAGTTTATGTAGTGACATATATATCTTTGAGGAATGGGTTGCCACTGAACTATTCTTGGTTGTGTATAGGCCTTGGCACATGACCAACTTAAAATCCTGTGTGAATTGTAATGTCATTGTCCTTTTATATTGTTGTCTAATTATAGAAGAAAACCTTGCTCTTCTAGTTGTTTCTAGTAGTCAAGTCATTCCTTTTTGGTTGGTAATATTTGACATTCTTAATATGTTCCTCTAGAAAATATTTGTAGTTTGTGATGCTGTGTTTTACTTGAGCTAATTTTTGTTTGATGAACATGTTCCCTTATAAGCTAACTGACGTTCTCTTTGGATACCTAATTTTGTGGAGGAAGTTAAGGAGGGTATTCATTGTTACTCGTGAGGTCTTTTAGAACACCATGTCTTGGACCGGATTGGATTGTTGACAACCACGATTCTTATTGAGGTTATCAATCATTAGTTTATTGTGTTTTCTTGGGAATGTATTTTGGTTTTAGGTGTAATGCCCTGAAGTAACCAAACAGATTACTCATTATGTAAAATATATTTTGAGAGACTTTGTTTGGAAATTTGGCAGTATGATGGAGACACCAGCATGAATCAAAAGTCACACATACGGAAGACTAGCAAGGTACTTCTCGTGCTTGCTTCATTCTCTGTCTGATTTTGATTTCGTTGATATTTGTTGCTTAGTTCCAATTCCTCTAAGCTTTACTAGTTTGAAATTCAATGTTGTACATAGGGCACGTGAATGTGTTTACATCTAAATTCACATTCTTCTTTTTTTGCAGATAATTTTGACCAATTCAAATATGCTACACCATGGGATTCTGCCACACTACAAGGTAAGCTAAAACGTTAAAGTGCACATAGTTGAAGGTCTCGTCAGATTTAGACTTGATAGATGATCTTGTGTTAGACGTGTAAGGAAGGTCACCTATCACTTTTTCACTTGGTAGATTTCATTTTTAAGGTCGAGTTTTTGCAGGTGCTATGATAATCAGGTACTTTGCAACCATCTTCTCTGTTAGATGCACTGAGATGAAACCGATTAATTAAAGATTTGTCAACTCTAAGAATCCTTTTGCTAGTATAACTTTTTGTCTTAGAATGTAGTTTCCTCATTGTTGTAGTAGGTAGTTTGATGTAGCTTGTATTGATACGTGGTCTTGTTGTAGTTATGGGAGATTTTTTTTCAAATCTAAAGTTTGTAGTGAATGATGAGGATCACACTTACCAAGACATATTTGGAAGCCATGTTTTGAGCCATTGTTCTACCTGCTCTTGCCACAATGAAGATTTAATATATTGTGTATTGGGTCGTCTGGAATTATTCCCCGTCCTATACGGATTATGATGAACAACAATTGATTTCTTTAATTAATTAATTCATTGGTTGCTGAAGGTTTCCTATACACATTAATGTGGATTCTAGTTTGTTTTCAAGTACTACAATATATTGAAGTATTGGTCAGCAGTTAACGTATCTGCTAGTTTTGGTAAATTTTAATTCTACAACGTTGCTGGCTCTAAATGTTTTGTTGCAGGCAGGTCGTGCTGGAAAAAGGCAAGGGGCTTTCTTGGCAGTGATATTAGGCCAAGAGAAAGAACTTGACATTTTCTACATAAAAAATCCTCAAAAGGTTTGTGTCTTGTTCTAGCACCTTGCAACTAGAGAGCTGTTATTCAATAAGCTTTTTGTAATTGGAAATTGTTGTTGATTGTCTAAAATTTCAACTTCTCACAATGTACAATACATAAATATAAACTTGCACTACTAGAAAATGGCAGTAGAAATGAAGTTATGCAAGAGGAAGTGTGCTTTCGTGTATTCTACAATGAAGTGATTGTGCATGCACATTTGATCACCCAATGTAGACTCATTCTGTGTACCCTCTATGTGCAATTCATTGCAAGTTTACAGTTCATGGAAGTGCACACGAGCAATGAGTGGAATTTGGAAAAGTAGCACTTGGCTGTAGTGTATGAATTGAATTGCACAGAAATTGTTTTTATATTGTGGAGTAATAGTAAAGCTCAAGTGAATTGAAGCAGTGATTATTAGATACAACCTGTAGATGCTAACAATGTGCTTATCTTTTAGTGTATATTTGCCAGGTATAAAAAGGATATATAGGTTTTAGGGAAGTATGCAAGAAAATGTTGAGGGGGATGAAATTTAATTAATGGGTGTTCAAAAATTGTTTTCCATTTCTTTTTAGGGAAGCTGCAAAGTGTGTAGAATTCTATATGTTGTGAAGTGCATGCGGTTGAAATTCTCTTACTGTTATTAAAATTATCATATGCCATCTAAAGCTTGTCACACTTGCAGTGGAAAGACTTCAACATAATAATTCAAGTGCCAGTCAACAGACATTGCTGAACATTTTTTATTCAATATTGTCCAAGCTGATAAAAATTTAGCAATTTAGAATTAAGTATTGAAGGTTTCTTTGTTAGATATTGTCCACGTCGACAAAAATTCAACATTTTTTTGTTAAAAATCGTCCAAATCAATTTGACCAAAGCTACTAAAAATTGTTACAAATTAGAGCTGTTTTTTTGTTCTTTTTTTATTCAATCACCCATTTTCTAGTAGTGATAGTTTAGTTGAGCACATAATGCACAGGGGCAATAGGGGACTTTGGAAGTGTAGTCTACAATAAGGAAAAATAGAGATTAGGACTTGCAATTGTTTTGGTTAGCTGTGGACTATCATTTCAACAAGGAGGCATCAATAGCCTTTGTTACTCTCCATTTTTTTATTGTATGGGCAAAAAACTAAGTTGCCAAATGCTGTTAGGAGAGACTTGCAAATGGTGGTCATGATGGACAAATTTGATTTATAGATTGAAGCATGTAAAACTCTTGCAAAGTTGTTTTAGAGATAATGCAATATGTCATCATTTGAAAAGGAGGTTACCAACTACAAGTGAGGAAATTTTCTCCAAATGACTTTACTTATACGTAGCAAACTAAGCCGACTACATTAGACGCAATTGCAGGTGTTCTCTATGGGTGTATTAGAATTGGAAAGCAAAGATGGACCAATTTGGAAGGATCACACAAGAAATTGCATTTCTTACCACCTAACTAACATTGATGACATGGTGGATCTACCATTTGAATTCTATTTCTGTTGGCTTGAAGTATATGGTGTGTGGTAAAGCTTAGGAGCCATCACTACAATTTTGTGCAATGTGTATTCAATATACTACTTGACTCCACCTTTGAGTGTTATTCCAACTGGTAAGTGGTTTTGTTCACAACATAGGGTAAAGATCTCGAGGCATGTAGCAAACAATGGGAGCTAATTTGACATTGTTGAAAGGCTTGGAATTCATGCAACAATTCTTGGTATATGCCATAATGGCAAGGGCTTCATTGATGGTGTATGGTTGAGTAAAAGAGGCTAATCTAGCCCTTACTTTACAAATTTCATTGTTTGCTTTAAATTCCCTCTATTCTTTGTTTTTTGTGAATGTATAAATGTATGTGCATGCTATATCTTTTAATGCATGTCATGGCCTTACGCAAAACTCAAGCTGAGACATACGAATACACTTTTGTACCATTAGCACAAAAAAGGCCCCTTACAAGCATTGTAATAAGCTTGGGTTATAGCCACGTTGCCTTTCTTAAGGCACATGGTCCAACAACTGTATCATTTACAAGCTATAGTTGAATCAATTAAAGTGAAGGTTATCTAAGTTTAACCACATGGTCATAGACTTGTCAAATTTCATGATGGAATAAGATCCTAAATCCTAAGACGGGCCTTCAAATTCATTGCAACTTGACTTATGAGGTAATAACACTAAAATCAAAATTCACAAAATTCAAGACTCCTCATTGCTCCCCATTTGGTCAAGAAAGAAAAGTTCCCCACTTCCTTTGGTAAGGCCACCAACCTTGAACACCCATCCAAATCCAGATTGCTCAAGGGAGACAAGTTCCCTACTTCCCTGGCAAGGCCGCGAAGCTTGAACACTCCTATAAAAGGAGAGTGGTCAAGGAAGACAAGTTCCCCACTTCCTTTGGCAAGGCCACCAAGCTTGCACACTTCCACAAATCAAGAGTGGTCAAGGAAGACAAGTTCCCCACTTCCTTTGGCAAGGCCACCAAGCTTGAACACGCACCCAAATAGAGTTTGGTCAAGGAAGACAAGTTCCCCACTTCCTTTGGCAAGGCCAACAAGCTTGAACACCCATTCAAATTGAATTTGGTCAAGGAAGCCAAGTTCCCCACTTCCTTTGGCAAGGCCACCAAGCTTGAACACGCACCCAAATAGAGTTTGGTCAAGGAAGACAAGTTCCCCACTTCCTTTGGCAAGGCCACCAAGCTTGCACACTTCCACAAATCAAGAGTGGTCAAGGAAGACAAGTTCCCCACTTCCTTTGGCAAGGCCACCAAGCTTGATCATCCATTCAAATTGAACTTGGTCAAGGAAGACAAGTTCCCCACTTCCTTTGGCAAGGTCAACAAGCTTGAACACCCATTCAAATTGAATTTGGTCAAGGAAGACAAGTTCCCCACTTCCTTTGGCAAGGTCAACAAGCTTGAACACCCATTCAAATTGAATTTGGTCAAGGAAGACAAGTTCCCCACTTCCTTTGGCAAGGCCACCAAGCTTGAACACGCACCCAAATAGAGTTTGGTCAAGGAAGACAAGTTCCCCACTTCCTTTGGCAAGGCCACCAAGCTTGAACACGCACCCAAATAGAGTTTGGTCAAGGAAGACAAGTTCCCCACTTCCTTTGGCAAGGCCACCAAGCTTGAACACCCATTCAAATTGAATTTGGTCAAGGAAGACAAGTTCCCCACTTCCTTTGGCAAGGTCAACAAGCTTGAACAAAAACTCAAACCAAGAGTGGTCAAGGAAGACAAGTTACCCACTTCCTTTGGCAAGGCCACCAAGCTTGAACACGTACCCAAATAGAGTTTGGTCAAGGAAGACAAGTTCCCCACTTCCTTTGGCAAGGCCATCAAGCTTGCACACTTCCACAAATCAAGAGTGGTCAAGGAAGACAAGTTCTCCACTTCCTTTCGCAAGGCCACCAAGCTTGAACAACCTCTTAAATCAAGAGTGGTCAAGGAAGACAAGTTCCCTACTTCCTTTGACAAGGCCACCAAGCTTGAACAACCTCTCAAATCAAGAGTGGTCAAGGAAGACATGTTCCCCACTTCCTTTGGCAAGGCCACCAAGCTTGAACACCCACCCAAATACAGTTTGGGCAAAGAAGACAAGTTCCCACTTCCTTTGGCAAGGCCAACAAGCTTGAACACCCATTCAAATTGAATTTGGTCAAGGAAGACAAGTTCCCCACTTCCTTTGGCAAGGCCACCAAGCTTGAACACCCACCCAAACACAGTTTGGGCAAAGAAGACAAGTTCCCCACTTCCTTTGGCAAGGCCACCAAGCTTGAACACCCATTCAAATTGAATTTCGTCAAGGAAGACAAGTTCCCCACTTCCTTTGGCAAGGCCACCAAGCTTGAACACGCACCCAAATAGAGTTTGGTCAAGGAAGACAAGTTCCCCACTTCCTTTGACTAGGCCACCAAGCTTGAACACGCACCCAAATAGAGTTTGGTCAAGGAAGACAAGTTCCCCACTTCCTTTGGCAAGGTCAACAAGCTTGAACAAAAACTCAAACCAAGAGTGGTCAAGGAAGACAAGTTCCCCACTTCCTTTGGCAAGGCCACCAAGCTTGAACACGTACCCAAATAGAGTTTGGTCAAGGAAGACAAGTTCCCCACTTCCTTTGGCAAGGCCACCAAGCTTGCACACTTCCACAAATCAAGAGTGGTCAAGGAAGACAAGTTCCCCACTTCCTTTGGCAAGGCCACCAAGCTTGAACACGCACCCAAATAGAGTTTGGTCAAGGAAGACAAGTTCCCCACTTCCTTTGGCAAGGCCACCAAGCTTGAACACGCACCCAAATAGAGTTTGGTCAAGGAAGACAAGTTCCCCACTTCCTTTGACTAGGCCACCAAGCTTGAACAACCTCTCAAATCAAGAGTGGTCAAGGAAGACATGTTCCCCACTTCCTTTGGCAAGGCCACCAAGCATGCACACTTCCACAAATCAAGAGTGGTCAAGGAAGCCAAGTTCCCCACTTCCTTTCGCAAGGCCACCAAGCTTGAACAACCTCTTAAATCAAGAGTGGTCAAGGAAGACAAGTTCCCCACTTCCTTTGACAAGGCCACCAAGCTTGAACAACCTCTCAAATCAAGAGTGGTCAAGGAAGACATGTTCCCCACTTCCTTTGGCAAGGCCACCAAGCTTGAACACCCACCCAAACACAGTTTGGGCAAAGAAGACAAGTTCCCACTTCCTTTGGCAAGGCCACCAAGCTTGAACACCCATTCAAATTGAATTTGGTCAAGGAAGACAAGTTCCCCACTTCCTTTGGCAAGGCCACCAAGCTTGCACACCCATTCAAATTGAATTTGGTCAAGAAAGACAAGTTCCCCACTTCCTTTGGCAAGGTCAACAAGCTTGAACACCCATTCAAATTGAATTTGGTCAAGGAAGACAAGTTCCCCACTTCCTTTGGCAAGGCCACCAAGCTTGAACACGCACCCAAATAGAGTTTGGTCAAGGAAGACAAGTTCCCCACTTCCTTTGGCAAGGTCACCAAGCTTGAACACCCATTCAAATTGAATTTGGTCAAGGAAGCCAAGTTCCCCACTTCCTTTGGCAAGGCCACCAAGCTTGAACACGCACCCAAATAGAGTTTGGTCAAGGAAGACAAGTTCCCCACTTCCTTTGACTAGGCCACCAAGCTTGAACAACCTCTCAAATCAAGAGTGGTCAAGGAAGACATGTTCCCCACTTCCTTTGGCAAGGCCACCAAGCTTGAACACGCACCCAAATAGAGCTTGGTCAAGAAAGACAAGTTCCCCACTTCCTTTGGCAAGGCCACCAAGCTTGCACACTTCCACAAATCAAGAGTGGTCAAGGAAGACAAGTTCCCCACTTCCTTTGGCAAGGCCACCAAGCTTGAACACGCACCCAAATAGAGTTTGGTCAAGGAAGACAAGTTCCCCACTTCCTTTGACTAGGCCACCAAGCTTGAACACGCACCCAAATAGAGCTTGGTCAAGAAAGACAAGTTCCCCACTTCCTTTGGCAAGGCCACCAAGCTTGCACACTTCCACAAATCAAGAGTGGTCAAGGAAGACAAGTTCCCCACTTCCTTTGGCAAGGCCACCAAGCTTGAACACGCACCCAAATAGAGTTTGGTCAAGGAAGACAAGTTCCCCACTTCCTTTGACTAGGCCACCAAGCTTGAACAACCTCTCAAATCAAGAGTGGTCAAGGAAGACATGTTCCCCACTTCCTTTGGCAAGGCCACCAAGCATGCACACTTCCACAAATCAAGAGTGGTCAAGGAAGACAAGTTCCCCACTTCCTTTGACAAGGCCACCAAGCTTGATCATCCATTCAAATTGAATTTGGTCAAGGAAGACAAGTTCCCCACTTCCTTTGGCAAGGTCACCAAGCTTGAACACCCATTCAAATTGAATTTGGTCAAGGAAGACAAGTTCCCCACTTCCTTTGGCAAGGTCAACAAGCTTGAACAAAAACTCAAATCAAGAGTGGTCAAGGAAGACAAGTTCCCCACTTCCTTTGGCAAGGCCACCAAGCTTGAACAACCTCTCAAATCAAGAGTGGTCAAGGAAGACAAGTTACCCACTTCCTTTGGCAAGGCCACCAAGCTTGAACACGCACCCAAATAGAGCTTGGTCAAGAAAGACAAGTTCCCCACTTCCTTTGGCAAGGCCACCAAGCTTGCACACTTCCACAAATCAAGAGTGGTCAAGGAAGACAAGTTCCCCACTTCCTTTGGCAAGGTCAACAAGCTTGAACACCCATTCAAATTGAATTTGGTCAAGGAAGACAAGTTCCCCACTTCCTTTGGCAAGGTCAACAAGCTTGAACACCCATTCAAATTGAATTTGGTCAAGGAAGACAAGTTCCCCACTTCCTTTGGCAAGGCCACCAAGCTTGAACAACCTCTCAAATCAAGAGTGGTCAAGGAAGACAAGTTACCCACTTCCTTTGGCAAGGCCACCAAGCTTGAACACGCACCCAAATAGAGCTTGGTCACGAACGACAAGTTCCCCACTTCCTTTGGCAAGGCCACCAAGCTTGCACACTTCCACAAATCAAGAGTGGTCAAGGAAGACAAGTTCCCCACTTCCTTTGGCAAGGCCACCAAGCTTGAACACGCACCCAAATAGAGTTTGGTCAAGGAAGACAAGTTCCCCACTTTCTTTGGCAAGGTCACCAAGCTTGAACACCCATTCAAATTGAATTTGGTCAAGGAAGACAAGTTCCCCACTTCCTTTGGCAAGGCCACCAAGCTTGAACAACCTCTCAAATCAAGAGTGGTCAAGGAAGACAAGTTACCCACTTCCTTTGGCAAGGCCACCAAGCTTGAACACGCACCCAAATAGAGCTTGGTCAAGAAAGACAAGTTCCCCACTTCCTTTGGCAAGGCCACCAAGCTTGCACACTTCCACAAATCAAGAGTGGTCAAGGAAGACAAGTTCCCCACTTCCTTTGGCAAGGCCAACAAGCTTGAACACGCACCTAAATAGAGTTTGGTCAAGGAAGACAAGTTCCCCACTTCCTTTGGCAAGGCCAACAAGCTTGAACACCCATTCAAATTGAATTTGGTCAAGGAAGACAAGTTCCCCACTTCCTTTGGCAAGGCCACCAAGCTTGAACACCCATTCAAATTGAATTTGGTCAAGGAAGACAAGTTCCCCACTTCCTTTGGCAAGGCCACCAAGCTTGAACACGCACCCAAATAGAGTTTGGTCAAGGAAGACAAGTTCCCCACTTCCTTTGGCAAGGTCAACAAGCTTGAACAAAAACTCAAATCAAGAGTGGTCAAGGAAGACAAGTTCCCCACTTCCTTTGGCAAGGCCACCAAGCTTGAACAACCTCTCAAATCAAGAGTGGTCAAGGAAGACAAGTTCCCCACTTCCTTTGGCAAGGCCACCAAGCTTGAACACCCATTCAAATTGAATTTGGTCAAGGAAGACAAGTTCCCCACTTCCTTTGGCAAGGTCAACAAGCTTGAACAACCTCTCAAATCAAGAGTGGTCAAGGAAGACAAGTTCCCCACTTTCTTTGGCAAGGCCACCAGGCTTGAACATCCACCCAAATTGAGAGTAATCAAAGAGGACAAGCATCCTACCTCTTCTGGGAAGGCTGCTAAGCTTGAGCAATGAGTCATATCTAGAGTGGTTAGGGAAGAGAAGTTCCCCACTTCTTTAGGCAATGTTGCCAATTTAGAGCAAGAACTAAGGTTCAGTTTTAGTAGGATATTATGTGATGCAAACTGGTTTGGTAACTGCTCAAGGAACCCAAGCCCTACTAGATCTAGAATCTTCAATGATACACAAGTACCACAAAGATTAGATATCTTCTGTAGAATACCTGAAGTATTTGCTGGACTTCGATGTGGCTCTCCAAACCAATTCTCAGAGTTTCCTATCATAATGGCCTCTAATTTAGGACATCGTAAAGCTACTTGTAGTAGTAGGCCAAAGTTGTCAACATGCGCTTTAGGATTGCCCAAAGCACTCACCAAAATCAATGCACGAAGTTTCTGAAAATCAAAACCTTGGTCCTCTTTAATCAAAGGAAAATGATGGTGCATAGACTCTTGCCAAGAAATGCCTTCAAGGACCTCAACATCCTGCATTACAAAAGTTCAGATTAAAACGTATTGCACCTTCATATAGTAAATGCAAATGATAACTAGTTTTCCTGAAACGTTTCAAACTCTTGCTTTGTTAAATAAAACAGTTTTCAATGTTCATTAATTGCATTCAATGTATTTAGCAAAGCAGACTATTCACACACAATTGCACACTTGAACTAGTAAAATATTACCTTGCTTGAAAATCCACCCTCTGGTATCATAGATGCTTTCCAAACTCTAGTACCCCCGGCAATCATCCGACCCATATCACGAAGTTGGTCATGCATTTCTAAAATGTCACCACCTGCATTTAACTTCAATAAGGACATGTCAATCAAACTTTCCAATTCACCCACTGGAAGGGTACCATCCTTGGACCACATGGACAACATGGTCTCTTTTGATATACCAGATGGATATACATCTCGACAAAAGAAACAAGCCATGTCCAAAAACATCCTCTTTTCAACACCATCGGTCAATCCATCATAGCTAATTCTCAAGGTGTTCCAAATTTCTTCATCACCATCCAAATTCTTCCCTCTTGCCATCCTTTGTAATGCTCGCTCCCAACTTCGCAACCTCTCTTTACGACGGAGAAATGCACCCATCACTTTCAAGCTCAAAGGCAACCCCTTGCAAGAGTTCACAACACGCTTGCGTAAGTCTTCAATGTCGGGGGACAAAGGAGCTTCACCCCAAGAGAGGTTAGTGGTGAAAAGTGTTGTTGCCGCCTTTTCATCCAACAATTCAACATCCAACTTTCCATCATTGCCCACAAATGATTTTATGGTACTCCATTTGCGTGTCGTAAGAACTATTGTGCTACCCTTGCTAGCTTGTACAAAGGCAAGAGGTACAATATCATGCACTTGAGTTTCATCCTTGACATCATCCAATATTAAAAGAACCTTCTTTTCAACCAAGACTTTTCTCATCATCTCTTGGGCATCTCCCAAATGCTTCGGTTTCTTATCATTCCCAAGTTTGGGTAAGATCTTGCACAATATCTCATATGAACTTTGATAGTTTTTGGATTGTTCAACAAAACATGATGCATGGTATGAGGACTTCACTGTCGCGTCATCAAATAAGGCCTTTGCTAATGTAGTCTTGCCAATTCCACCCATGCCAACGATACCTATGAAATTCATCTTCAAAAGATTTTTGGCTTTAGATAACTGATGATCTAAATCAACCAAATCTTCCTTTGGAGGTACAATCGATTCATACACCTGTACAATTATAAAAGTTATATTTACAAAATCATTTTCTTGTATTATAGGTTGAAGCATTATAATGTTTAATAAAAAAATGTTAATATTAAAATAATATTTAATAAATAAAACACTAAATTTCAAAACATGAATGCTAAGCTATAAAGTGAATTTAATCTAAAAGCAAACATCACTGACTGAGTTTTGTACTTACTAAAGCATTTTCATATCAAAATAAGAAATTACCCTTGAATATATGAATCTCCAGTACCAAAATGGATAACAAAAAGCCCACCTCACTAAATGAGTTCTTAATTCCGCAATTACATACCTTTGGAACGTGCTCCATGGTGGTCTTGGAATCTATTAAGGTGCAAGGTGAACCATAATCCGGAACCATCTTGCATGAATATGTTCCTTTCAAAAAAGACTTCTTTAGACTCGTGAGCCTTTCACAAATTTCAAAAAATGTAGGCCGGTCAAGAGGGTCTTGAGACCAACATTGTTGGATTAAGTTGGTGAGTTCTTCACAATTGTTCGGTAGGTTTGGTCGCAAGCTTTTCTTGCCCATGCCAGGATTATTTGATATTTGATCATAAAAAGCTTTTGTTTTCAAACTAGAGTATGGAACATTTCCTGATAGAATCTCTGAACATATCATGGCAAATGACCACACATCAGCTTGAAACCGATACAATGAAGTGTTACTCCCCTTGATCATTTCAGGGGACATATACCTTGGTGTTCCAATTGGCGACTTTAAAGGTTGCGGAGATTTTGGAGGCTTGGGATTGCTACAAACCTCCAATTGAGAAGCCCCATAATCGGTCACCTTGAATATGAGACGAGGATCCAAATCCTTCATAGGTATTGAACTTGCTAACACATTAGCAGGTTTCAAGTCAAGGTGAGCAACTTGCATGTCATGAAGGTAATATACACCCTTAGCAATCTGGTGCATGATGTCAAGTGCAAAATGATAGGATAAAGGTCTCCTTGCATTCTCCAATATGGTAGATAAGCTTGACTCCATAAGCTCCATCACCAAATACATCTCAACCATTTCATCTTCATCAACAATCTCATCTTTACTCTTTTTGTTGGTCCCACAACCAACAAATTGAACAAGATTGGGATGGCTCAAGCTTGCCAAGATGCCAATCTCCTTTTGAGAATTGATGAAAAGTTCAGGACCGCCTTTTAACACTTTGGTGGCACACACAAGGCCCAACCAATTTGATGTGCACACTCCTTCACCTATCTTCTTCATTAATTTCGGTGTCTTGAAATCATTTGGAACATCCAACGCTTTTAAGTCCCCTCCGTCAACTCGATCCAAATTTCGAAGTCTCAACAATAGATGTTTCACTATTTCATAATCCTCTAATTTTTCTTGTTCAAGTGCAACTTCAAGCTTCTTTTTCAATGATTGCTCATCTTCAAGGACTTGGCCAAAGGTAGTTGCATCAAATGGAATAGGCAATATATCCTTTGATTGATTTGGATGGTGGAAGAAGTACACATCACGCGCTGTATCATGACAACACTTCAAATCCAAAAGCAACTCACGGAATGTTTCTTTGTTTTGGAGTTGAAATATAGCCAAATGACACCATTGATCTTGCTTAGTGCAATTTTCCCCCACAATCTCTACTTTCTTTTGAAGACAACACAACTCTTCAAAAATAGATTGGAATTTGAGATCCTCAGTAGCACATGACAACATTTTGTCAATCTCCCTCATGGCTCGTATGAGCTTCCCAAAAAGATGTACACATTGATTTTTATTCAAGATTTTCAACTTTGAAGATGCTTCCATATCCTTCAAGCATTTCTCAAGTCTTGCTATATCATTGCATAGTCTTCTATGATACTCACTTTGCACTTGCAAAAAATCCTTGCCTTTCCTGCAAAGAGTTTCATATGTGTTGCCATTAAGACATCTTGGTCAAGCGTAAAGAGAGCCTTCATCCAATGATGTTGAATAATTGAGTCAAGCATATTCTACTAAATCTTTATTGAACATTATTAATAGAATTGCTTATCAATAAAAATCAAAATACACATTTCTAGGTTGCATCACATACATAAATGTGAGAAACAAGATTGGTTGAAGTACTCAAATAGAAAAGCACACAAAGAACTTAAGAATTTGAACAATATTGAATTCAAATATGAAATTTTCAATTGCCAACAATAATTAAATAAATATTTTGCTCACCTGGTTGACCATGGAATACCCATGTATTTCCAAAAGATTGCCATTGCCATGAAGCTAGCCATTGCCAAGAAGCTAGCCATCAATGTCCAAAAGCACATTGTTTCAATCATCGAGTGGAGTGATATGTCAAAATTCTACAGCAGCTTCAAAGGTAATCCAATGAAATTAGTTAGAAAATAACATTTGAACCTATAAATATACCAAGGTCCCAAGAGAATATGAAAAGATTAATATATTAAAGCTTATTTAAGCTAACGGAGACCCATTCCTCTATATACCTAGTACCGTACAATGATAAAGAAGTTAAATTAACTCAAAGATAAACTTTCACAATTGCGTAACATTCAAGAGCCTTAAGAGAGGCTGCCTTTGCCTCTTTGAAGGCTTCACCCACAAAATCAAGACGAAGCTCAACAGTGAGTGGGAATTTGTGCGGACTTCGGAATGGGGAAGCTAAAGATGTTTAAATCAGAGGGCTTTATTGGGAGTCGAGTTGTCATGCTTATGTCAATCCTATCAAATTGAAAGCCACATCAATAAATGTAAGCTTTAAAAAAGATAACGAAATTCCTTGAATGAAGGTGTCAAACTGTACATGACAATTCTTCAACATAGCTAATTTCCTACCTGCTCTTTGTACACTACCAATTTTGGACGTGGGGCTTATTAGCTCATATGGCTGTATGGTATATTCCACACCATTCCATCCTTCAGATGAAATGATGTGGAATAGACCACATCATTCCATCAAAAGAAAGGCAACAACTCTCACACATTGAATGTTATGTGATGTATACTTTGATTCATGCACCCATTATGTTAAATCCACCATGCTACAAACACAACTTGGACATTTGCTCTAAAAAATTACACTAGAAGATGATTGAAAGTCTAGAATACACAAAAAGACAATGAAAATTGCAATTCAAACTATCTTCATCATGACAATAAGAATGCTTGATGCCCTTCATCCCAAATCTTACTTCCAAAATTCTCAAATGGGTGAAAAGAAACAAACATTCAATACCATATTCACTTTCACACATCCACAAAATCCTTAACCACATCTAATATAACAAGTAATTTACAACTCCAATCCATTCACCGTTACTTCACATAAATTTATTTCAATGGCATATATTTTCTATAAAGGCATACAACTTCCATACTGTCATAGGATGATAGTTTCACTAGATGTGTTGTGTTGATTAATTTATTCAATGTCAACACTTCATTTCACTCCTTGAAACTAGGCTAATTACAACATTGGACCACTACTATTGCCTTTTTTCACTAGAATGTAGGCACTAGTGGCCAATAGGATTCATAGTTCATTTGTAGCTAACGTCAATCTATATGAACAACATCAAAGAAATTTTGAAGTGGAAACTTTTGATAAATAGTGCAATAGGGTGAATCATTCTATGTTGTACGCCATGTAGGGGAGACAACCCATTCCGAATTGATGCCCCGTTGAGGCTACGTATGCTATTCTCTTTCCGTGAAGGAAGAGATGACCAATAATTATTTATGACATGATTCTTAAGGCAATTGTGGCACATTAGGATTGCCTCCAAGAATCTCAATATTGCAACCAACCCTTGGTTGGAAATAGGAAAGTCTCTATGCCCAAAGTGGATAGAACGGAATCTTCAACTAAAAAATTCGTAGTACATACGTTTTGAGATATAAAAATCTGAAAGATTATGGAAACCTTCCAAACCCTATTTTTACACCCAAGAAAATTTCCCGACTGAAGAAATCTGCCTTGTAGATATGCATAATTCCTTAAGTGATCCGAAATGAGTTGCCTCCCCACACCACTCACTATCCTTAATCTCACAAGCATGCACTCAGTGATATGCAATGCCCTATATTTTGAGAAAACTTAAAAATGCAATGCTTGACAAAGAGAACTTTAGGACTTATCTTACCTTGTAAGTAGTAAGACTTTCAATCTCAAGCCACATCAAATATTGCTTAGAAAGTAGCTCCTTCCTTGTAATTCATTCAATTTCAAAAACGCCTGCCTTCTATCCATAGACTTCCTTCAACCAACAATATGCTGGAAAAGAATACAAGAAAGTCAAGGAGGTATTTCTCCACCATAGGCCCCCATTTTGGAATGGATGAAATTGAATTGCAACAAAGTCTCAAGCAATATCACTCCTTCAATGAATGAACGCTTGTGGATGAAAAAAACTATTTCAGTACAGTTTTCATCCACATCAATTGGTGTATCACGGGAGACTCCAAATAAATGAAAAATGAAGTCTCACTTCAACACCACGCTTCCCGAGAATTCAGAGCCCAATGTGTCCAAGAGTTGTCAATGTGCACACTCTTCACCGGCTATTCTAATGAGGTCTAAATCTTACATCATCGCGACCATTCACAAGTTTGTTCATCCTGTAGCATTGCAACCACTCATTATTTAAGCCAAATTCTTCCTCCAATTGGCAACTGATCTTTGCATACTGTGGAACTTAGTGTCATCACATATTGTATTCAGCAAATTCACTCATGAAAGAGCACCAACCCTCTATTGACAAGGCTTCTGTAGTACAACGACACAAAGGTAACGAACTGCAACTCAAGTGTAGTCCCTGGAGCTGCTGTACAACTGCAAGCAGAGCCTGCTGGTGGCTACTAAACGTACTTGCACCGCACGCGCCAAACAAATCAGTCAAACATAAGAACCTACCCAGACTAGGAACACCTAGAACAGCACTTCCAAGATGCAAAATACACTCACACGGTATCCCAAAAACAACACCCTGAAAACATGTGTTACCCAGACCCAATCTAGTAATACCAAATTTTGGGAGTTTTTCAACAGTCTCATCCACAACGAGGAAAATTTTTGACAAATATTCCATTTTCACCACTAAACAGAAATTCCCTCTCAGTGACTTGGTGCAAAATTCAAGATCCATCTTTTAATTTGATAAACAGTGGGAAAGCCTTTTTACAACTTTGAAAGATGCAAAATTGACGGTTAATGAAACTGATGGTGCATGTTCTCTTACTTTGCCTTCCGCACAGCTCCCGGGATGAAAAAAAGCTTTTGTCCCGCGTCCCTCGGGCTGCACACATGCACAATCAGCGTAAATGATTAAATAATAGAAAGAGGAAGTGAGAGGTACGCTCCCTGGGATCGAGCTGGAAGAATATACACAACTCAAACACATGAAGGCTGCATTTGAATCCAGACACAGATCCAGACCTACTCTAGTATCAGTGGTTGAGAATGTTAACAGAACATTTAGAATCTGCATTGCATAGTTGTCGTTCCAAGGAAATGGAAAACTTCAAAGCCAGGATAAACACCGAGGGTGTTTCAAAGGATCAGCCTGGATGCATAATGAATTAGCTTCCAACACCTGGGACATGTTGCTGCAAAATTTAGGACCCACTTTGCAAAGTGAAACAAAAGAAGTGCAGATTCTTAGACATGGAACTCAAATCAGGGAATTGCCGTCAGGATCATCCAACATTCTTCAGCAGTGGAGATGGTGGAACGGAGCCCAAACCATCATATTTACGAGAGAAATCAATTTGCAACGTGCGCAAGACTATGGGTAACTACTGCTGAATTGTTAAAGACTCGTTTCAGCGCATAAGGACTCTCATTCATAACGCCAAGATCATGTTACCAGGCAACTGATCAAATAAAAGTTCCAAGATTCAATGAAAAGGACTTCATATTTAGTCTCACAACCTTCTCAAGGCCTTGAGCCCTCCAAGGATATCTAGACCATAATGGCGACTTTGATTCCAAGGTGACGGGATTTCGTTCTAATGCATGGTATGCTCTTATTAACACATCGAAAGCCCAACAATTCGACATGCTAAATATGAGAAAGGATTGGAATAGAATTGTCCAAGACCTATCTCTCACTGAGTTACCAATCCCATGCCTCTTCAACACGCATGAAGCTTTCTCACTCACAAATTTCAAAATGTTTCCGAGGTGCTGAGGATCCATCCAAAGCCCTAAAATTCAAAATGCTTTCTGAAAAAATATCAGGACAAGTACCGACGGGACTCACGAATGAGACACCGCCTGCTCTATCAGTGTGCGGTTCCGTTTTCTTAATCTCTTCCATCCATGAACGCTAAGAAGCATAAAAATCTACGGCCATGCTTGTTCCACTGCTACCAAAACACATTTTCACATCGCAAACCGTACTACCGTGTGCATCCAACAGCACCAAGGGTCGTCTCTCTCGCTTGTAAGATACTCCCCAGAGACGAAATGACAAAGAACAGAAGTGCGCCACAGGTTATAACAACGTCAACATGTATGACAGCACTGCCTCCTCTTATCCTCCATGTGTGCATTAAGCTCATAGGACGTCACTTTGGAGACCCCATAGCTCGAGAACCGCCTACAAACAGATGCAAAACAGATGCAGAGGGGAAATAAGAACTTACTGTAGAAAAGTTGGGGGAGAGTCAGAGGAGGGGCCAATCGGGACCCTGGCACGATGGTGGAGTAGCTGTGGTCAGGAGTGGCAATAATGGCGCTAGAGTAAGCATGCCGTTTACCGTTCAGGTCCATAAACCCCGCACAGCGACCGTCACTTCACCGCACAGTAGCCGCACAGCACGCTCACGCTCACGAGTTCACGAGTTCAGAAAGTTCACGAGTTCACAAGCTCACGCAGTAGCATATTTTAGATTCAGTGACCGAGCCTCCAGATAATAGTGAATTTTTCTTGACAGAGCAAGTCGGACATGCACTGCTTGATCCTGCAGAGACCGAAATCGACACATCAGAGACAGAAATTACTGTTCCCCTCAGCTTAATATTTCGCTGACATTTAGCAAATTCTCTGAATCAGTGATAAACTATCAGACAAGCAAGACGAGTTCTAAATCCCGTCAAGTTGAATCAGCCTACTTCAAGAGGAAGATAGAGCACCAACAGTCCAGTAGGTCGACGATAAAATCCCAAGGTCAGAAGAAGATAACGAAGTAGTCCTAAACCGTCAGACTTAAATCGGCATGGAAGTTTGTCGAAATATGAACTGTGCCAGTGACGGGATTTGAATTGAATCAGTGATAAGCAATCAGTGATCAGGAAAGGCAAACATGTGTATTGGACCACATCACCCCACTCTCTTTCCAGGTTCAGCACGCCGTCATTACTCAGCAACCTAGAATATGCTAGTCTCGTAAACCCTGAGTCAAGGCCAAGGTGCATGAAAACTTACCAGGAGCACTACCTCTCACTTTGGGCCATCCAGGAAACGCATGCACAGAAAAAACGGAAAAACACAGGTGCAAAACAAACCTTAACTTTAAAGATCGAGAAAGAGAGTACTGCACAATGCGGCAGACCCGCACAATACTGCTAGCAGGTAGCGACCAAACGCACAACCACCTCGCGAAAACAACAAAGACAGAAAGCTTGTAGCGAAACCTAAACTAACTTAGCAAACGACAACAGAGCTCACTCTTCAATTAATCACAACTAGGACACTCGTCAACAGAAGAGCTACATTTAAATCACAAGGCTCTTGCTACTTCACACTGGAATCTCAAAACCTAAAGCACGAAAGCACACCAAAAACTTTCCAAAAAAACGCCAGAGAAAGAAGAAGGAAAACAAACAGGAGCTTCTACAATAATGGAAACGGAAACTTCACCATGATCAGCAGCGGAAGCGGAAGGAGGACGCGATCAGCAGCGGAAGAGCTTACAACGAGGCTGGCGAGATTGGAACAAGACAGAGCGAAACCTAACATACAAAGCCGCCGCCATGGAAACCCTAGTCGTCTAGTCGTTGGTCCTCACCTGAAATAGTACTGTCATCCAGACATTTTTGTGGAACATAATGGAACGCGAGGGGATCAAGATTTCGTGGGTCATTGCACATTGTGATTGTGACACACTGCAGTAAGGTGGGTTCCCCAAAACCGCCACTTTTTGCTACTGAGCCTAGTTACTATTATTAGATTGATCAAATTTTTGTATGTTCTCCTTGGCAAGTGAAGTGAAAGGAGGTTCAAACGTGCCAGAGAATGCAACATTTGGATACTCTATGCAAAAGTTATTAAGGAACAAAGTTTGGTTCTAAAATGGTTTCTTCCACATAGGTAGAGAATTGATTTTGGAGATGTAGAGAGAGTATAAATGACGCTTTCAAGTTAGTGGCACATTTGGGTGTACCTACCTTAAAAGGCTACAAGGAATTTTCAACTAAACTTTAGCTTCATTGCCTTTAAGTTACAATAAAATTTGTAGGAAAAAACTTTTTTGCATTCTGTTTTTGAAGGTGAATCTTAACATGACATTTGATGACCTTGCCAAACTTTAGAGCTTGCAAGTCTATTTTATGTGGAGAAGGATTTGAATTTTGTCTCTGCTATAATTGGCAAGTTTACTCTATCTCCTCATAAAATTTTGTATTCATAGCTTTGTTTATGAGGGAGCACTGCCTTTTAGTGTGGAGAACTTCTGTCTGTTGACTCAGTTTCCAGAAATCACGTAACATTAATCCCTAAATGCCCAAGGCCTGTTTTGGGCTTCCTAGAATTTGCTCTAAATTGACCAACATGCCAACATTTTGATAAGTTGTATCAATTTTTTTTGAATTGTAACCATACAAATTCAAACTAGACATGTTAGAGATCTCATAGGAAAAGAAAACACAACAATATCACTTATGGAGTGAAAGATTATAATGTTTGACCGTAAGGGTGCTAAAACTGCAAAAATCTTTCAATCCTCTTTACACAAATAATAACCAAGAAGTTGGTGACCAAAAAAATATGAGGTTAAAGAGCCTAACCTATATAACCCCAATCAATTTACGGCTTGCTTCTTAATACAGCTTCTTAAATCTACTCTACAATTTTTTTAACGGAAAGTCAAGATTGCACTAGGTACCTTTGCGCACAAAATCTTGCATAGAAAAATCATTATCATTTATTTTTAAGATCAGATTTTTGGTGCTAAAATTAGACTTCAAGAAGAACTTTTTAAGAATATAAACTACTAAAAATAGCAAATTGGTTAGGTTTTATTTAACTTCTAAGTTTTGCAAACACCGGATTGGGGGGCCTCAGGCATTTAGGGGTTAAGGGAGGGTACTGTGCAACAAATGGCATCACAGAAATAAACAGAATAAAACTCTTTGAAGTTGTCTTACATTGCACATTGCAGCAATCTTCACTCAGCAATTCAAACTCCATGCAACCATATTAATCCAAAACCATTACAAGCCTAGAAACAATATAACCACTCCGTTCCCATAGCGAAACACACAAGAAACAAAAAAAACTCTGCATTTTAAGCCATATTGAAGGGAAAGTAAGATGTGCAACTATAACAAGATGCAATTCACCCTATAAAATTAGCTTAGAATAGGCACATCCAATCTCTGCCTAGCACGGTGTCAACGTCAACAAGACCAAGACACGGAAATTTTACCCATAACTCAAAATTCTGCAGATCATCAGAAGGAACATTTTCACATTTTCCGGAATCAGATAACCTTCTATCACTGCAACAGCATACTTGGTGAAAACTTCGACTCCACGCCACCAAGGTCATGCTTGGATGCTAACACTAGCACTAATTCCCCCGGAATACCTCGCCACACCACCTGCCAACATATCGTCTACACTCCAAAACTCCACAAACCCCACTGCAAGAATTTGTCGATCTAAAATTACTGGTTCCAAGTGGTTCCCGAATTTAAAAAATTAAATCCCCACCGCCATTGAATTCCTATTTGGCGATGGTCCAGTTTTGGATATTAGATGACTCACCACCTGCCGGATGAACCTCAGGCATTCTGCGTTACGGTTCAGGAGTTTCCACTCACTATCAAGTCAACTCCTGAGGATTTGCAGGTCCTGCTTGATTAGGCCTTTTACAACCCATGGCCCCATATTGCTCTCTCCATAGTATAGACATGAAAACGCTTTGGATAAATCAGCATGATTGTCCCATTCCCTGTTGAAATGCTAGCATGTCAAGTTTGATTCTTCGGCAATGAATTTCTCTAACGAAGCCAACCTTGATGTGCAGGAATCGCCATGAACGTGCTGGAGTAGCCTGCAAATGTTAGCATGCAGCATCTCCAATTGGTACACTCCAAATTTATCTGTATACTGGACAAGCTTCTCTTTCACAGCATTGATTCTTGGCTTCAGGGATTTCAAAACTTCTGCTTCCTTGTCCAGCGAATCGTCACGACCACCTTCCCGGTCGTTCGAGGGTCCATGGGACAAATTCTGTTGATCTTTGGAAGGTTCACTGTGATTGTTTCTCTCCACTGCCACTAGGCCACCGTTACCATTCTGCTCATCTATGGTCTCAGGTTGTACATCATCGCATGCTCCTGGATTGCATACAATTCCAAATGATCTGAAATTTTACAAGCATGTACCAACTTGTCTAGGAAAAAGAATCCAAAGAAGCACCACCATTTTGTACATTTTCTCATAGAAAAGTGAGCTTGTGAAGTGCAGCTGCCCAACTTTTTGCAAAGGCCAGAAAAATGATTTAAATGAATTTGAATGTTTATATCTTGCATTGATCCACGTGGTGGAAATTTCTGAATTTTTCACCACATGTTTTCAAGTCAGCATAGTACAAAATCTTACGGTTACATATGTCAAGAAAAGTTTTTTTTAGCACAAGCCCACATCCAAACTCTGCCCAAACGATGTCAATGTCAACAAGAACAAGACATGGAAATTGTACCCGTAACTCAAAATTTTGCAGATCATCAGAAGGAACATTTTCACATTTTCCAGAATCAGACAGCCTTCTATCACTGCAGCAACATACTTGGTGAAAACTTCTACTCTATGCCACCAAGGTAATGCTTGTATGCTAAAGTAATTCCCTTGGAATACCTCCCCACACCACCTGCCAGCATTCATATTGTCTACGCTCCAAAACTCCACAAACCCCACTGCCAAGCTTTGTCGATCTGAAATTACTGGTTCCAAGTGGTTCTCAAATTTGCCCCATGCAAAAAATTAAATACCTACTGCCATGGAATTCTTGTTTGACGATGGTCCAGTTTTGGATAGAAAGATAGAAAGAAACTCCGGTCTTCGAAGAAGCTTCTTTTTTTCAAGGGCCATGCTAATTTTCTCTATATTGTTCCAATTTTATCAGATGTCTCCAAAGAGACCCCAGTTTTGGATATGATCTCACCACCTATCGGATGAACCTCAGGCGTTCTGCGCTAAAATCACTGGGAGCGTATTCTTCTCTTTGCAAAGACACATTCCATTGGCACAATTGGCCTTGGAATGTAGAATCGGACGTGTATGCAGATTCTGAATTCCAAGGCCGATTCTTCCAATGGATTGTGCAGTCAAAATAAGCTCTCAATGATTTTAACGCCAGGGAACAGTCTGCTCAGGGCAGATTCCGCCCTATGCGTGGTCATAGGGCTCGCCCCATGGCCGCTTACAGGGCGGAATCTGCCTTGAGCAAACCGTTCTCTAGTATATTACGGTTTAAGAGTTTCCACTCATTATCAGTCAGGTCAACTCTTGAGGAGCTGCAAGTCTTGCCTGATTAGGCCTTTTACGACCCATAAATATAATAAATCTAGAAATCTAGAAAACAAATTTTCAAGTTCTTTTCCTGGAAAAAGTGATTTTTTAAGAATTTTTTTGAGCTGCTGGTCAAGCATTGAAATCTACATATCATTCAATACTTTTTTTTTAACTTGGATTGAATCAAAAGTAATGAAAATTGTTGGGCCTTAATGCTACTCCTTGGGCACATGTTATGTAAAAAATTTCAAAGCAAAAAAATAAAAATTTCCATCATAGTGAATTGCCCAAAATTGCTATGTTGCCAAAAAACAATGTTCGGGCATTTAGGGGTTAAGTTTTAGTCTAGAATAAGGTAACTACACCTACAATCTCACAAATAAGCAATTCCATATGGTTCCTAATATTGTTATATTAAAAAATTTGTGGGATCTTGTTGATAGTCAAAAAGGGATTTTAGAATATCTTAGATTGCATCTTTTAGATACCATATGAATAGACTACAAATTTTCAAAGTGTTAAAAATAGGATTTAGGATAACCAACTGTAGACTCTCATGATCAATGGACGTACATTTTTGGCAAAAATCTAGACTATGCCATTTATAAAAAGCAATTATAAATTAAGTGCAGTTACCTTATTTTTGAAATTGGTCTTTGTTGTGGCTTTTACAAGAATGCCTTGTGACATGTCAATTTAGTCCTATTACTATCAAAATTTGTAAGAATTAAGCAAAATATGTCAAAAGAAATACTATGGCAAAATCAAAAAATAATATTGCAAAAGTAAAAAACATTGGATTGACAAACAATAAGGAATATTTTTTATGAAAGTAAAATTATGAATTATTTGCAAGGAATACATTTATTTGAAATCTAATAATTTTCTAATGCATTATATACATATGTTTAGTTTGTTGTAGAATAACAAAAATGTATTTGACAAAATATTGATAAATGCATTTGATAAAAATAGAAATAACGCATATTGTCAAAATTTTGGTATTACTTTGTTGTTGTCATATTGTATTAAATCACCTACAATCCAAGAAAATGTATCATATAGAACCTTTACAAACTATTATGTTGGATCTAAAAAAATTGCGGTAAAAATAATTGTTTTGGTTGCCAAATACAAATTAAAATGATTGATATTAATCCCTAAAGAACCAAGGAGGTGTCCAAATTTCCAAAATTGTAAAGCTTTATTATAAAATACACCTTAGAACAATCTTTTAATGATGATTCTCAAACAAAAGTTGAAAAAGATGATTTATAGATCATGTCCATATATGGTTGGATCAACAAATATACTACTCAATATTTTTCAATAAAATTTGGAACCAAAATTTGAAAATTCCTTCTAGAATCAATTAAAGATTGAATTATTGATGATTTTTACAAGATTTTTTGTCCTACAAATTCAAAATGTTGAGTTCTAATCATAGTGATTTTTGAAGATTTTTTATTTTATTTTTTGATTCAAGTCATTTTTTAAGGGGTTTCTTTTGCATTGAAAAAGTTACTTTTCAAGGCCAAACCTATTAGTATCTTTTGAATTATAGAATATTTGCAAAGCAAAATCTTCATAATCTATACTACACAAATGTTAAAGAACTAACATAAGAATCTCCAAACAAAATTTGATGGATGAAAAAATGCATTTCTGTGAGTTTAAGATGAATTTCCATTCATTCACTATTCAAAATCTGCATCCATGGTCCTTTCGGGGTTAATTGTATAAAATGACAAATATTGTCAAATCTATTCAAAATTAGATGTAACAATGGTTCAAATTGCAACCTATAGATCATCTATGATAGTAAATGAAATCTCAATTCTTTGATTCATTGAAAAATCTTCAAATTTTGTTCAAATTAACTCCTAAAGTACCAAAGTCCCCTTGAGGGACACTTGGGATTTTGGGCAGGCTTGTACGACCTGAAATTTTGACCTAAATTTTTGAAACTTTTTTTCAAGATAGGAAATCACATTAGCTTTCTAAAAATATAATTTTTTTTCCAATCAATGCCTAGGAGCAAAGTTGTGCCACCTGAAGTTGAAAAAGCAATTTGTCGGGCAAAACAAAAAAACTTTAAAAAATTAATTTTTTTTTTTCATTTCTTTTTTCTCAAAAATAATGTTTTTGTGTACTTTTGAATCTTTCAATCATTCTATTTGGACTCAAAATGAGAAATTTATGGACAATGTTGTTTTTTGGGCAATCTAAGCATCTTCCAAAAAAGTAACTTATAGAATTCATTTTTGAATGCAATTTTCAAATTTTTTAAAATTTTTTTCTAAAAAGGTTAAGTTTGTTTGCAAGAACAATACCACCGTTGGGATTATGGTGTTTTAATTCAACCTAAGAGCTATTAACAATTTAGTATTTGTTCAATTTTGGACCTACTTCTACTTAACAATTTTTTAATATGTAAAAATCACGTTTTTTCCTGACTCTCAACTCAAATTTTCAGTACAAACAATTTTGACTTAATGGTGTGTAGTGCAAAAAAAATCCACAAATAGCCGTCAAAGTCATCTAAAATTGCAGTTCAAAATTTTTTTTTTTCCAACTTCAAATGTAAGTATCTTCCAATCCGTATGGTCAAATTTCATGAAATTTTTACCACATGATCTAAGACAAGTGAAGTACAAGATCCAATAGTTAGATTCTAGAAAAAAAGTTTTTTTGCTTTAGGGAGTGATTGCAACAGAAATGGCAGTTTTCAATGGTTTTGGAGCAAGAAACTGTCTTGGTATTTTAGGGGTAAATATTACCTTCATTTTTCTTTGTATATAATTATTTCAAAGCACATTTATGTCCTTTTTTACAATACCAAATGGAGTGGATCTAAAATGGTGTATAATACTAAGCCTATGGGGTGGTTAGCTTTGGAATTCATTTACTTCCATACCACCATTGCTTTTTGCTTCAATTTTCTTAGGATTATAGTACACAAAAATATTCCTAAGATGAAAAATAAAATTAGAAACCAAAAATATTACAGTTACAAAAATACAAACCAAAATGAAAACAAAATAGTATGGGAGAAAATTGGATTAGAATGAAGTTTCAAACCTAAAAATTAAAAAAATAAAAATAAAAATTGTAGAAGTAAATTAAAAACAAAAGACTAGAAGTCAAAGCTGAAATTAGAAATAAAATGAAAACAAAAAAAAATTAAAAACACTTGTAATAGAAAACACAAAAGCAGTAAGTTAACCCCTAAAAGTCCAAGGGGTTTGGAAAAAATACAAATGTGTTATAAAATATAAGTTCTAAAATTTTTTTGAAGTTTGCATCAAAGAAGATAATGTGAAGCATGAAAAGTAGAAAGCATCTGTACGGTCAAACTATAAAATTATTCTTTGATTTGTTTTAAATGAATTTTGAAGATATAACTTCAAAAATTCACCAAAAATACAATTTCTATTTTTAGCATTTGAATTTTTTTTTTATTTGTCAAAATTGTAGTTTCTATTAATTTGTGAAAAAATGCATAAGATCTAGTAATGGAAACACCAATACTTTTTCCATATAGTAAGTTTTTCAACATTAGACAAATTGTGCTATTTCTCTTATAGTTTTTGTTTGACTGTAGTGATTTGAGTTTTGAGTATCAATATTGATAGACAACCCAATCTTTTGCAAAAAATAAATAAATAAATAATTTTTTTTTTTTTTTTTGCTCGAAAATTTTGCCCAAAGTTGGGCAGCGACCAAAATTTTTTGCCTAAAGTCAAGTAGCGACTATAAAATGGTTGCTTGAGCACTTAGGGGTTAAACAAAAGCTACTAGTAGAACATTAGAATAGTGATGGAAACATTAAAATAGTGAAGGAACCACCAAAAAAGAGGTTTTACAATAATTCAACGGATTTAACACTAAATTAGAGCGTTTATAGTAATTTTGCGCAGTTCTCATTAATTTGATGCATTTTGCACTAAACTAGTGAATTAATAGTAAATTAAGGTAAGATGAACGTAATTATGAAAATTGGTCCGTTGGAGAGTTTGGTTATACAAAAAAATAGGATTTGGAGACCCTTCTTTCTTTCAATCTCTTTGTGTGTGTATTTGTTTGGGGAGCAATTTTATAGTTCACTAGCGGTTGACGCTTGCTTTGCTACGCATAAAATATATTACTTTCATCAATTTTTCATGTGATAGAATATAGACAAATAAAGTATGTATAATCTTTAAGGAAAATATCGACATCCTCAGACAATATTCTTTAATATATATATATATTGCAATAGAAAGTAATTGAAAAAATCTTTATATGATAATTTTTACAAAATAAAAGATTTAAATAATATTTAAGATTTTCAAAAGATCCAAATAGTAAATTATAAATATCTTTATAATCATTTGAATATATTGCAATCTAGAATATAAAAAAATGATATATCCAAGTTAAAATTTATACATTAGAATCTTTGCATATTTGGCTATTTGCATACCTTCAAAGAAAAGTGATGAATTTTATAAATAGATTGCATCTAAAGAGGCATGTCTTGCATCTAAAGATTCATTGGAATTTTCTTCTGTTGATTATACAAGAATGTAGCAAAATGGCTACAAATTTCATCCTACCATATTTATTGATATGATATGCTGTCTCAATTGAGACAATGAAATAACAATGGACACCAAAAGAATGCAGTTGGATGGAAGGGGACGTTGCCGAAGCGTGCATGAACCCTAAACATGCTTAGTTTGAAACAAACTCTTAACTTTTTCATCCACTTGATTCAGGTGTAAATATATATAGGAATCTCCAAGACAATGTCATGTAAAAACCTCATGGTAAACCACATTTTTTACCGTTCCTACAGCATGTGAATTATCATTAGCAACTTTAATGTTTGCCATGATGTTTACTAGAAGACAAAGCTACATACATTTGACCATGGCTAAATACTTCATTTTGAAGATAAATGCTGACTCAACCATATGATTGGCTTTGCAATTTACTGATTGTCATTGTAAATGACCAGTGATAGGAAATTGTCTCCGACATAGTGTAAATGGCAAGCGGCTATCATTGCAATGATGTGTGATTTTTGGAATTAACACTTCTGGCTACGATGACGCCCTTCCACAATTTCACACAATAATACAAATGAAAAATACTTGTAACAAACATAAGCGACTACCATTGCACAAACCTTTTGCCGGATTTAAGTTTCTTAGCAACATCACATATTGACTACATTTAAGATTTAATAGATGAGGTGGCAAACTACTAAGATGTAGAGAATTTAAAAATTCTATCCAATAATGATGGGCATGTTCATCATTTTTGTGAATAAAATCAGCGCTATAACATTGATGCACATCACCAGCCATACGGTCAACGATTTTATGGTTGATTTATTAGGCATCATCATTTCAGACAACCAAAATTACATGCTCAAAGAAATCAACCGGGTCATCAAAATTTGCATCAATGAGTCCAATTTAGAGAATTTCCATGCGCAACCATTTCAAGCAATAGTTCTACCTCTGAACTAGTTTTGCCTTCACTGATATTTAATAAAAACTATTGAAAATCTGGTTGACTTTGTAAATGCATATTAGTGGTCAAATGAAAATATTGCATTAGTGGAAACAAATATGAACGTTGCAAGCTAGCCTTAATAGTTTGGTTACAACCTCCACCTACAACAACAGGCAAAATTTGACAGAAATCACCACCATATAAAACTACAAGACCGCCATTTGGAGTATCAATACCTCAAATATCTCACAATGATTGATCTATTGCTTTTATTATAGATCTGTGTCCAGCACAAGCTTCATCAAGTACAATCAATTGTACTTCACGCAAACTTTGAGCTAATGATGATTGACACTAATCAAACATGTTGATTTTTCATGCAATTGTAATAGAATGGCAAGAGAAGAATGTGTTATTTGTCTTTCTTGCAAAAGACAAGCAGCAATTCCACTTGTTGCCATTGTCATACATTTAATACCACAACCCCAAAGATAACCTAATATGGTATTATATACAAGTCTTGCCGGTACCCCCAAGGCCATCCAAGAAAAATAATTTACAGTCATGGAAAGATGAAATTCTAAAATGACATTAGTAACTGCATTGAAAACAATGTGTTGTTCTTCATTTAGTTTATCTACGTCTTCTAATGTAAAATTAATGTTTAAATTATCTAAGTTATTGTTGTCATTGGCATCATTAACAACATCAACAACATTTGGATAATCAAATTCATTCAAATCTTGAATGTCAAAAAAATCTTCAATGCGTTTAGCATTAAATGACAAATGTTCATTAATGGACAAAATCACTTTGTTATAGTGATTTTGATCATAACACCAGTCATCAAACATAGAGTCACTATGTCTCCTCAACAACCCAAGAGGATCTAATAGTTGTCCAAATACAAGAAGCATTACAAACAATTGTCAAATTTGTCTAGGCAATGCAATGATGGTTGCCTCCTTGAGACAATTGTCCCATTCACCGTTATCTTGTAAAAGTCCTCTTGCAATGCAGACGGCTTTGTACGTCGGATGTACCGTATTTTGAAAACAAAATAAGTCATCAAACAAAGTTGGTGCCTCAACATGAGTCAACAACAAACGCAAGTAAAATAATTCAGTACCTACAAGAACCATGTTTATTCTATTGAAAACTTTTATCTTATGTTGTCTTCTTTCCCACAAATTTTTCTTCCCATTCCACTTATAGTGCAATGGAAGATCCATGTATCGAAGAAGCATATGATTGCTTTGATTGTCAGAAGCAATCTAGATACAAATGCGACGATTGAATTCAAAAAAACTTTGTAAGTTGGTTTTAGTAGTTTGATCAATCATTGATTGCAAAGATGTTCCTTCTTGGAAGGTAACATATTGTTGACCGGGAAGATGAATGGGTAAATGACAAATATTGTGACTCTTATTGTTGGTTTCAAAACCAAAGAACCTCCAACATGCTTCTTGCGCGGCGACATAACGTCCCTCTAAAAGTTCTTTAATCTCATCGACAACCTCATTTGTTTCTACAATGCCTCGATCTAGCCCCTTAAAAATATATTTATGGAGGTATTTCACATTTTTTACTGAACTACAAACCTCCACATTAATATGGCAATTAAAACAGTCTATTAAATATGGATTGTATGGCACAACCCATCGATTGTCCAAATGGACAATTTGACCTCGCGTACGTTTTTCAACATAGCAACTGTCATTCGACAACAATACAAAACATGACCATCACCATTTATCTCAGTGGTATCTTAAGATTGCATTGGATAATGCTTTGAGCATTTTTCATCCTCCATGTATGGACAATTGGGATTATTCAAACCACATGGACCGTGCATCATGTGCTTACCAACATCAGCATAAATTTACGATTGCCTATTTGAATCTGGAATCTCAGCACATACAACTCTATCTACAAAGTCACAATTGTTGACTTTGTCTTTTAGCCAATGAAGAATGTGAACATGAGGGAGACCACGCTTTTGAAACTCAATAGTATAACAAAAAGCAATTGCCTCCCTTAATACATTTTTCTTTGTGATTTTGTCCATCATTGCTTTTAATTTGAGCTCAAAGACATGCAGTACAACATTTGGATGATCAGGAAGACTTTGACCTGGTTCAAGCTCATCAACAATCTCAGACCAATTTAGATTACATGTCATTGTAACAAATAAACTCGGTTTGCCTAAAACTCTACCTAAGACTATACTATCGTGAAAGAGTTTCTGCATGTATTGAGGAGATCCAATGAATGTTGCAGGTAAAACAATGTGGTGCCCAATGCATCATGCACTGTTGTCGTGCATAGCATCTACAATGCTTTGATAGCATTCTGCTTGAAGTTTTGCTTGATGATGTCTAATGAAAAGCAAGTTTTTATATTCTACATGCAAATATTGATCTACTACATATTGCTGGAATAATCTATCGGCCCTATACAGTACATTAGATTTGGGTCGCTTATGAAGCATATATTGGACAAATGACTTTAAAGTCACCCCAGTATTTGCTTTGAAAGTGGGTGACCACCCTCATCGACCATCCGGAAACAATAAAGGGTAGGATAAAGCATCATAAGTTGGATCAATTTCCCTTATCCAATGTAAACCTCCACCATGTTGGTGAAGAATAATATCTCGACCCGATTCTTAATATTGTCCATCAAGAACAACAATAGCAACCTTTGGAACCACAGGTCATTTGTATTGACAACGATGTTCACCGGTAGGAGTCTCATCGGAGATACAAAGTTCCATATTATGTCCTTCCAAAAGAACATAACGTGAGGATTTAAACCCATGAACCAATGCTTTGATTGATTCTAAAATCTCTTGGATGTTATTAACAGTCTCACAATCAAGATCATCAAAAATCTCTAAACGACGATTGGTTTGCAAATCATCATCTAAAAGTAAATTTGTGCAAACCTTGCACCATGATCTATTTCAGATTCTAAATCTCCAATGTGATGGCATAACTCTCCATTTACACAAAAAGTATATACTCCTCAACCCTCGACTTGGCCATACTGAAATTTACTACGTATATTTGAAAATGCAAATGCTTGATTATATTTTCTAATGGATTTAAAAAATCCTCTAAAATTGGATGTAATACCCATAAAAAACTAATTGAACATCGGATGAACGATAGGATGGATAACGTGTTCACTGGCAACTTTGCCATTGTAACAATAAATTGTTGCTTTTTTTTCCTAAAACAAAATGCTAAACATTTCGGACATTGGATAGATATAGATCCATTACTATCAATGTCAACATCTATATAGTCATCAATTGTGAACAAAGCGCGAGCCATAGTCTACAAAAAATGACAATCTTAAATCCTAAACTCACACTTTAGAATGTAAAAACTTTTCAAATCACAAAAAGAAAATGGGTTTAAAATTGCACCTATATAATTTGTACTCAAAAAGTATACACCACTTGAATATACTCCATCTCACTCCAAATTTTCTGTCTTCTAACATCCATAACACATCAACATATATTCAACAACAAAATTTTGAATGTTGGCATCAATTTAAAAATTTAAGTCGAATTTGGCCAAATTGATCAAATTCAAATTGATGTGCATCAAATTGATCAAACCATTGCAATTATATTCAATTTTTTATGTTTGCATTGAAAAATCTTAAAGTTATTCAAATTATTTTCTAAGTAGGACAAACTATTGACATTAGTTAACATTGCATTAATAACATTTGGCTCATATTGTTCAAATGAAACTCATATTGCCCAAATTAGATCAAATGATGTTCAAATTGCTCAAATTAGATCAAATTGTTGACATTAAGTTCAAATTAGGTTACATTACTCCAAGTTACACTCAAATTGTTGATATTAAGCTCAAATTAGGTCAAATTGCTCCAAATTACATTTAAATTGCTCACATTAAGCACAAATTGTTGACATTAAGCTCAAATGAGATTACATTACTGCAAATTACACTCAAATTGCGGGTGTAAGTATGCAAGAACTATGCATTTTCGGCAAAACTAAGTTGTACTTTTATGTACTTAAAATACAAAATTGTACTTTTTGTACTTGTATTTAGGGTTGATGTTTGTGACTTCTGAGTGATTGTGAGGGAGGAACTAAGTGTTGGAGATATACCACTAAGTATATAAGAGGCTAACAAAAAGTGCCATTAAGATCCAAAGCCGTGCATTTATGAAATATTTGTACATAAAAATTAAAAATTGTACTAAAACTACTTTTTGTACCAAAAAGCGTCACAAAGTACTTGACGAAAAATTTAAATTTTTCTTGATTCAACTTGAAGCCAATCTAAAACTAGTTGTTGCCATCTTAAATCTTTGATTTGATTTCAAAAAGCTGGATTTTTCCACCAGATATCCACTGCAAAAGAAATTTCTAAGATTTCTAAGATTTTTGCCAAATATGAGTTGTAAATATTAAATTGAGAGCAGATTCAAAGATATTGACCTTCTTTATTTTCTTTGCCAAAAAAAATTTAGTACTTTCAACTTTATATGACCAAGATATTTGTACTTTTATCTAAAATTGTGCCTTGTGACATAAAAAGTGATAGTCCAAAAAGTCCAAAATTCTCATTCTGAACTTGGTTATTCAAGAAATCAATGATGCCCACGGACTCTTCACTTGAATAGTGTTTAGAAAAACAAAAAATATATGGAAAAAAAGGCTTCTAAATTCAAGCAATAACAAGTTTAAAATCATTTTGTCTTTAAAAAACTGCTTTGTACTTCAAAAAGGTACATGGTCTAGCATACTTATACCCTTGCTCAGATTAAGTCAAATTGTTGACATCCAACTCAAATTGCTCCAAATTACACTTAAATTGCTCACAATACAATCAAATTGTTCACATTAAGCTCAAATTAAGTTACATTGCTCCAAATTACACTCAAATTGCTCACATCAAGCTCAAATTGTTGACATGAAGTTCAAATTAGGTTACATTGCTCCAAATTTTACTCAAATTGCTCATGTTAAGCTCAAATTGTTGACATAAAACTCAAATTAAATTACATTGCTCCAAATTACACTCAAATTGCTCACATTATACTGAAATTGTCATCTCCAAACTCAAATTAGGTTACATTGCTCCAAATTACACTCAAATTGTTCACATTAAGCTCAAATTACACTCAAATTGTTCACATGAAGTCAAATTATTGACATAAAGCTCAAATTAGGTTACAATGCTCCATATTACACTCAAATTGCTTACATTAAGCTTAAATTAGGTTACATGGCTCCAAATTACACTCAAATTGCTTACATTAGGTCAAATTGTTGAAATTAAACTCCATTTAGATCAAATTGCTCACAAATTGCTTACATTAGATCATTCAATTTAGATCAAGTTACTTTAAGATTGCTCTAATTGCTCCAATTTGGCTCTAATTATGTCAATCTCTTGGATTTATGTTAAATTAAAGTCCAAATCACACTCAAATTGTTCAAATGAAACTTATATTACTCACCTTAGATCAAAATGCTCCAAGAATACTCCAATTGCTCAAATTTGAGTCTAAATACATCAATCTCTTAAGTTAGATTAGATTGAAATTCAAATGACATTCAAATTTTTCAAATGAAACTCAATGTTCAAACCACCATTCTATATAAGAATTCCAAATTTGCTCAAAACAAATGTAAAGAAAATACCTTGGACATATTGTTGAGCTCAAAAACACCACCACTTGATCAATTTCTTCCCTCACAACCAATAGTGACTAAAGTTGAAGAATTAAAATGTAAATTTCTCAAATTGCAAAGACTTTGTAAATACTTTGTTGTAGAAACCAAAATTGCTTCAATCTCAAAAAAGTTTCAAATCATTTGATCGTAAGAATAAAACATTAGAATTGGGAACACTCAAAGCTTAGAAAATTGTAGAATTGTGGAAGTGAAATGAAGTGTGAAGCCAAGAAAACCTAAACCTTCATAATATCATTGTACCTCTGGAATATCACATTTTTTACACTGTGTGATATTATAGAGGCGCAGCGGCCGTTGAAACTCTGTAATATCACACAGTGTAAAAATCTGACATTATAGAGGACCTTGTGATTTTAGTAGTATGATGGGCATTTTAAATATGAATTATTAGATATTAGAGCAGGGAAAGACCAATAACAATTTGTCGAATAGGTTTCATTGTTTCTAGAAGAAACATGAGAGAAAAATGGAGATTTTTGAAGTCAAATTGAATTCAATTTAGAGGTGATGGAAGAAAATTAGGGTTTGGAGGGAATTGGTGAGACATTTTTAGCATTTGATGAAGGACACTATAAGAAACCCGTGTTTTTGGGGATGTTTTCAAGATTTTTTGGAACGCATTTTTGTGGACATTACAATTGATAATCCATGTTTTTGTGTCAACAATGATGTTTTATTGAACATCATTGTTGACATAAAAACATGGATTGTCAACTGTAATATCCACAAAAATGCGTTCAAAAAATAGTGAAAACATCCCAAAAAACATGGGTTTCTTACAGTAGGAGGCTTAGGGGAAAAAAATTCAGGATTTGCTTAGGCTTGGGATGATTGAATGACTTCAAAAGACTTAGGGAGGGCTAATGGGCTGAATTGTCAATATCGAACGCCCGGGACCAATTCACGTCCAAAATCCGGACGTTCGGACGCAGCGTCCGACCGGACGCGGTGGGTAAAATCGGCGTAAAAAAAATTACCTTAGATAATTCGGACGTCGCGGTCGGCGGTTGGTCAGTTGGGTTTTCGGTTGGGTATTCGGTCGGTCGGATTTTCGGTTGTTCGGTTGTGTTTTTGAGTCGGTCGGGTTTTCGGTCGGGTCTTTGATCGGTCCGGTTTTTGGTCGGGTTTTCGGTCGCGGAATTTACCATGTAGGTAAAAAACGTAAAAAGTGAATGTCACAGGACGTTACAGGGGCAGCGTCCCCGGACTCTGGACGTCCATCCGAACGTCTGGACATCCGGACAACTCAGCTAATGGAGGAGTTATGCAAAAACATTTAGGGTTTTGGGAATTGAATTTTTACACTAGAATGGCGGGACAGTATTGATAGCCAAGGTGAACCTACCCCTTGCTCATCCTCCCTAGGTCTTTCTAGGGGTACATGTAGAGAAAAGATTCCCTATTTAGTGCTTGATTGAATTATCTTTTACACCTCTCCAAGCTATTTTGAGGCCTTGAATTGCAAATATGACTTCAAAACTTACAAATTTTATCATGCATGGCAAAATATATATGTTTTATCTCTATAGGGGTAAAATTGGGGATTTGGGGACAAGCAATAAAACTAGGGATAAGCAAGGGGTCGGTTCACTGCGGTCGTATTGGTTGGCTACATTTTGTAAAAGGACCAGTGAAAGCATATAGTTGCACACTCTTGAAAACACAATCCTTAAAAACTACCACAAACAAAAGCAAGAAACCTCCAAAGAAGCGATTCCGTAACAAATTGGCGACAAATCAAGCTCAAAGGCAACAACTTTGAGGTGGAAATGGAGCAAATTCAAATGATTGCAAGCCAGAGAGCAACTTAATTATAATAGAACCACCCATTCCTAATCAGAGAGCTATATCCACCTTATAGGGTGTAAGGTAACAAGTCCAAAAATAGATTTTAGAGTTGAAGTTAGCTTGATTTCCCACATTAACTTAGTTCAAAGTATTTAAAAAAAAGTTATTCCATTATACCCAATTGAAGATTGAAATTCTGCTTTGAACACAATTCCTATATTTTGACAATGAGCAATGAAGCTTTCATCTTCACATTATCCCATATCCTTTGAGGTTTCATGATGGGCAATGAATTTTATTATAAAAACAACCTCTTCACTCTCCATTCTGACTAAATGTCATTGAGAAAAATCCTTCATTTTGCCATCAATTTTTTTTTATGGTAGGTGGTCTTCAAACTTCTAGACTAACATTGGATATTTTTTTTTTACACCAATTTGGTCCTTTAATTTTTGTTGGATTCGGCAATTTTTCTTTTTCATTTTCATTTTTTCTTAAAAAAGATTATTTTTTGCCAATCCTGACCTATGGATACGTTACTCTCAATATTTTTTATGCTCTACTACTACGTACTTAGGTTTTTTTATTTTCTTCACTTGAACCCCTATATAATCATATGAAATAGACCATGATAAATCTGCAAATTTTAATATACTTCCCAACCTACTGTAGCCTAAAGAAGCATAAATCCTACCTTTAAGCGTTTTAACTGATAAAACACCTAGGATGACTCATATATCATTCCCACCAGATTTTAATTGTAGTACCCTCAATATATCCGGAATAGGATTAGGAAAACCAACCCAAGACAACAGAAACTGGAATTGAAATCCTAAAACTGCCTCTTCACATTAGTAGTCTTAAATTATTCTCTCTCTCAATTCAATAGATTCCATACAACTTCACCAGACACAATCTTGTACCTCTCCTTATCTAGATCAACAACTTAGTACCCATCTGGGCGGATGTGGAACTGGAAAGAGTGTCATAATCTTGTTCTTCTTCCAAATCTGGATCCGTACCCTGTAACACAAGTAACAAAAAGTAGAGGGTTTAACCTCTTATACGGAGAGGTCCGCTCTTAGCTTAAGGAAGGATGCGTAAATGCTACCCTTCTGATGATTAAAGTGACTGAAGACTTCACTTAAAAGAAAACAACAAAAAGACAGAAAAGAATGGGACGCAATTTCTTCCTCATAACTAACCCAGAAACTAATGCACGCCAACAAGTCATTCAAGAAACGTCTACAATCTCCACGTTATTACAATGGCAGACTCATCCGAATGCAATCCTAAGAGTGGGATGTGGTACCTCGATAACTAGGAGATTCCTCCAACCTTCTAGTTCCTCTCTTTCAGGTATAGCAAGACCTCTCAGACATCAGCTAGCGTTTGCCCTTCTTCTCAAAGACTCACCTAACCTAAGAATGGCTATCTCGCTCAGAAGAGTCCCAAGAAAAATCAGCAGAATGAATTTCCTCCTAGTACAAAATGTTTACAAAACCAATCCTCAATACTCTTGGAAGTGGATCCAGACAGAATCTGGGGGCTACCTATTCTGCCCCAACACCTACAAACCAACTACCCGCACTAAATAATGGTTTTAGCATTGCTGGCATACCAACACAGAATTGAGACTTTTCAGACCAGCGCTTATGAAGTGGAAGTCTAAATAAATTTGCAAAATGCTAAAAATACAAGAACACCCGGGGCATCAAACTAAAAATAGCCCCTAAATACCAACCTCAAGGAACCCTAGAAGGCCCCAAGGATCAAAAGGGAGAGGACCAGGGAATGACAGGTGTCATTCCTTATCCTTCCCAGCTATCTTCCTAACTACAAGCCGATCCGCAAAATGTGGATCTTCAGATCCTAAAATCTTGGAAATTCATGTCTAGATGCATGCAGTTGAAAAGCAGCTAGCAACTACCTTTCTAACACTCAAAACTTTAACTTTCCATCCCTTAACTGAACTTAACTTATCTTTTATTTTACTTTCCTAAACTCAACTTTACTTAACTGAACTGAACTGAACTGAACTTTCCATCTACTGTTCTAGTTCTATCCTTGAAAACTTCTAAACTACTTTTACTTTCTACTAGGTTTGGGAGAAGGTTCCTTGGGTTTGGAGGCGCCTTTCCTTGGTGGTTGTTTCTTGCTGGCCAAAGGCTTAGCTATCTTCTTATCCGTAGTTGAAGTCTCTTCCTTGAAGCTTGACAGAGAAATCGTGGCCAGGTCAAATTCCTCTTCCTCTTCCTCTTCCAAGTCAGGTTGGAACTTGGACTCGGATCCGGATCCGGATTCCGGTAAGAACAGGAAACCTTAATTGCTCTTCTTAACCTAATTGTCAATCTACCATTACTCCCCTAGCAAGGCACG
Source organism: Neckera pumila (assembly GCA_963969595.1). Taxonomy (NCBI): domain Eukaryota; kingdom Viridiplantae; phylum Streptophyta; class Bryopsida; order Hypnales; family Neckeraceae; genus Neckera; species Neckera pumila. The sequence continues at coordinate 21,091,358 of OZ018414.1, forward strand.
TCAATTGTGGTAAGATTTTTAATTTAACCTTGGATAAACCAAAAAATTGTATCCATACAAACTCCTTCCTCTAATTTCCTCTCTAACAAGACTTATCTTACTTTCTTGGACTCCCATACAACTCATCCTCATCAAGTTCACAATAACACTTCACAATTGCTAAATCCGAAACTAAAAAATGTACAAGGTGCACCTCACCATACCATGTAATTTCCGGCTCACTTAACTCCTAAAGTTCTTTGACTATGTTTCACCAAAAATACTCAAAATAGGCCGTTTTGACGGCAAAGGGCCCCTCAGAATGACAAATAAAATCTTGTTGCATCTAAACATAATATCTAGTCATAAATTACTTCATTATGTTGTAGTAAAAAATTGGAAGGTTTTGACCGCACAAGTAGTGAAATTATAGTATTTGAAGTTAAAAGAAATATTTTTGGAGGGTCATCTAAATTCCAATTAGCTCTGATTTGGAGAGGCTCTTACACAAGTTAATTTCATTTTTTGTCACGATACATGATGACGGAATCAATATTTGTCGACACTCCGTCTGGACTCTCGGATCAGATCAACCTTGATTCCAAGCACGGTGGACCGGAGGCAAAGCAAGCAGACCTCACCAGAGGGTGAACTAATCACACGAGAAGAATCACACACGATGTGACAAACAATATTATTCAGATTCATGAGCTTTTACAGAAGGTTTCGTGAGAACTAAACTCCTCTCCCAGGTATTTATCTCCCATCGAGGAAGACAGACAAACCCAACCACCTGGAACCGCTACTTAACTGCATGGAACTGCTAAGACAAATCTAGCCGTGAGATTTCCCCATCATTGCCCTTGGTGGTCATAGAGTCCAGCTGTTACACCTGACTGGTGGTCGTAACATTACCCCCCCCTTGCCTCGAAGCTGTGGGATTTCGGTGATGGTATGCGTTATACAGCGTCGGGCGCGTTTTTCAAGTTTGCAGCTGGTTCCCAGGAGTTTTGGTCGGGACCGTAACCCTCCCATGAGACCAAGTACTATAACTTCTTCCAGAGTCCAGATAAGCGAGAGTCAAGGACCTCCCGCACCTCCCATTTGATGTCGCCTTCTGGTGTTACAATAGGTGGTGGCGGCTTGAGTTGTCGACCCGGGATGGTGTCCTCGTTATATTTTTCCAGCAAAGATATATGGAATACGTCGTGGATTCTCAATGTTTTTGGTAACCTTAGCTGATAAACCACATCAGATAATTTAGCTATGGTGGGGTATGGACCCAAAAACTTCGAGGTAAGCTTTTGTGAAGGAACTGTGGTTGCAATGTTGTCATGACGCAGCAATACGCGGTCACCAACTTTGAACGTATACTGCAAATGAGTTGTGCGGTCATATTTTCTTTTGGCTTGATCACCTGCAATTTGTATCATGAGTTTTATTTCTTCATGTATTTTTTGAAGATATTGAATACGATCCTCAGCAGCAGGAACGGTAGATGTCAATGGGGTGGATAAAGTCAGAGACGGATGATAACCATACGTAGCATAGAAAGGTGATAAGCCTGTAGCGGAGTGGATGGCGTTATTGTACGCAAATTCAGCAATGGGTAATAAATCAGTCCAGTCGTCCTGCTGCCTTGTGGTGAACATGCAAAGAAATTGTTCAAGCACCTGGTTAACTCACTCAATTTGGCCGTCAGACTGTGGATGAAACGCTGTTGTTAGAGAGGGGCAAATTTGGAGGAGTTCAAGTAATCTTTTAGTGAACTTAGAGATAAAGACCGGACCACGGTCCGAGATAATTTCTTTGGGCAGGCCGTGGTGCTTCCAAACATGGTGGAGGTATAATGTAGCAGCCCCCCTAGAGTCCAATGTCTTAGTCGTTGCAATAAAATGTGCCAGTTTTGTGTTCTTTTCAACCACCACCATTATTGCATCATGACCCGAACTGTTTGGTAATTTAACAATAAAGTCTGTAGTGACCCTCTTCTATGGTGCTTCAGCGGCTGGAATGGGTTGGAGCAAGCCATACGGCGCATGGTGGGTTGGTTTCGATCGTTGGCAAACATCGTAGCCATCTACATATCAGTGGACGTATTTTCTAAGGGTGGGCCAGTAGAAGGTTCGTGCAACCAAATTGCAAGTCTTGGCGCACCCTTGATGACCAGCATATGGAGCATCATGCCTTGATCTGAGTATTTGACGCCAGACCTCATCATCATCTGGTACAACAACAGCATCTTCAAATCGTAAGATACCGTCAATGAAGCTATACTGTTGAAACCGCTTGCGAATGTTAGCTGGGGCCCGGTGAGCACCGTTCTCGAAGAATGCCAATATAGGCTGCAACATTGAATCCTTTCTCATTGCAACTTTAATATTTGCTAATATGTGGTCGTCCGTCCACACTAGTAGACAAGTTTCCAATGCCGCTAACTTGAGCAGGGGTCTGGACTGTTGAGGTTGGTCGTCAGTGACGTCAGGGCGCCGGGACAAAGCGTCAGCTCGGCCATTCATTGAGCCAGGACGGTGTTCAATAATGAAGTCAAATGCAGATAATGTTTCCACCCATCGTGCTTGGCGCCTATTCAGTTGTTTTGTAGTTAGAAAGTATTGAAGGTTTTTGTGGTCCGAAATGACCCTAACCGGATGCGGAGAACCTTCCAAATAAACTCGCCAATCTTGGAATGCAAGCACTATACTAAGCAATTCCTTATCGTAAATATCATAGTTTTTCTCAGCAAGCGACATTTTGGAACTACGGTACGTACATGGGTGCAAGTGCCCATCTTCGCCATGTTGCGAAAGAATTCCACCGGTAGCAGTATCAGATGCGTCTGTTTCAATAATAAATGGTTGTTGGAAATCGGGATGAAGTAATACTAGAGCCTCACAAAGTTGAGCTTGAAGTTTAATAAAAGCGTGCTTTGCTTGAGAAGTCCATTGATATTGTTGACCCTTACAAGTTAATCTAGTCAATGGAACTGCAATTTGCAAATATCCCGATATAAATCGGCGGTAAAAATTAGAGAACCCTAAAAATGCTTGGAATTCTTTGACATTCTTAGGAATAGGCCAATCTTTGATGGTTTGCACTTTATCATTACACATTTCCAATCCTTTAGATGAAACTGTCATTCCTAGAAATTCTACCGATGTACGGTGGAACTGACATTTAGATGCCTTGACATAAAGGCCGTTTTTATATAACCGTTGGAGAACATCGCGTACCACTTTTTGACGGTCTTCCATGGTTTTTGAAAATATCAATATATCATCCAAGTAAATAACAACAGAGATATCCAAAAGATCGCAAAAAATGCCCTGCATATGCGCTTGAAATTGCGTTGGAGCATTCATGAGGCCAAATGGCATGACTAAGTATTCAAACAACCCATAGCGGATCTTGAAAGCGGTCTTGAATTCGTGACCTAGTGCCATCCGTATATGGTGGTATGCTTGTCTAACATCTAGCTTGGTAAATATTTTGGCTCCCACTAGTCGATCAGTAAGTTCAGGAATAAGCGGTAGAGGGTAACGATTTCAAATTGTGACCTTGTTAAGATTTCGATAATCAATGCAAACTCTGATGGAGCCGTCCTTCTTCCGAGCAAATACTATTGGGGCTGAAACAGGTGACTTAGACCTACAAATCCATCCCTTTTCCAAATTCTCTTCTAAATATCGTCAGAGTTCTTCCAATTCAGCTGGGGACATTGGCCACAGCCCTGTGTTTTTTGGTTCCTGGCCCTCCTTAAAATCAATTTTCATATCAGACGCACCATGGTCCGGTAACTCGTTAGATGATTTTTCACTGAAAACTCCTTCTAAATCTTGATACTCCGTTGGAATTATCTCTGTATCAGTTCCCAGCCCATCTATCTCAGATATACTGAAAGTGTAAATTTCCGCATCTTCAGCAGAAAGTCGAAATGCTAGGGCTGACACAATAGCATGTTGGGGTGCCATCACTGGAGGGGCTATATTTCGTACCTTGGGTTGAGAGTTATTGATCTTCTCATACGGGAAGTTGACTTGGGAAGACGGGGGGTTTAACCTTATTTTACTTATTTCCTGAGGCGGAAGCGGGACTCAGTCCTTGCTTGTGGTCTTAAGGTGCGCCTCGGCATGCCGATCCAGGTGGAAGACATTGTCAGGTGGGGAGTTTGGCTGAGAAGAGCATCTCGGCTCAGTCAACTTGTCCGCCTGTGAGTCCTGAAGCTGTGCCGCTTCATCCGTTTCCTTGGTCTCCGCAGAGCCAATTGGGCTATCCATGATCGGTACGTGTCCAAGCCAAGTTGACTCGCTTTTGAGCTTTTGTTGACAATGCTCGTGACAATATTCCGAATCAAAGATCACTTTCTTCTTGGACCACCTAATTGTAGGGTCATGCTAGATAAGCCATGGAGTCCCGAGGATACATTGATAACGTCCAATATTGGTCAGATCTACCACCAAATCTTCTTGATGACCTGTTATATTTAATTTGACAGTTGCTTCATGTGTGATCAAACCCGGGTTAATCATTCTCCTGTCTATAACCCGAACTTCTTTGGGCACCTTCTTGGGGTGGATTGTAGCTTGACATTTAATAGCAAAGTCTAGATGCATGAAAACGCCAGTAGCTCCAGAGTCCACAAGCGTTTCAGTTGGCAAAGAATTAATCCGGGCATTTACTGTCAAGTGAGATTCAGGATTGATGGTGGCCCTCAAGTAGAATGAATTTGGCGTTTCCTTCACTAATTTCCCAATCAATGGCCCCTGTGCCATGGTTGCCACCGCCGTCTGCACCTTGCCCGGGTATCGAGTCCCATCTCTTAGTCCCGGGATGCTCCTTTTCCCGACCCTATAATACTGGTTTCAAACCCTCCTACTTCTGCTAAGATCAAAGGCTTCAACGGATTGGTAGGACACTTTGATCGCACATGACCAATTAACCCGCATCCCCAGCACCTTCCCTGTCGTTGGTACTCCAACCGCTCCACAACAGTCTTTGCGAGTGCTGTCGTTACTCGAGTTGCACCCAATTCCATCGGCGTGGGCCCTGAGGTTTCAATAGAAGACTGAAATCGACCAGCCTGATCCCTTGTTACAAAGGTCGATGGTTCTGAGGCAACAGGAATATTTGGAGATGAACTGGGACCAAAAGATTGGGGTCTCCAGGTTTGGCATCATACCCACAACCTCTTGTCTATCCTTGACGCCATTGCCATCCATTCTTGGAGGCTTCGCGGTTGGGATTCTGCAGTTGCAATTGAGTCAAGAATGTCATCCTTGAGACCTCCACGGAATCTGGCTACCAAGCTGGATTCATTCCAGTCTACTTGAGCAGCATATTCATTGAAACTAGAAATATATCCCGCCACCGAGTTAGTTTGCTTGATTTTTCCTAGACGATCTTCAGCACTCCCTCTTCTATCAATTTCGCCATACACTGCAATAACTGCTTCTTGAAATGCTTCATAATCCACCAACCATACGTGGTGCCATCCCTCATCCAAGGCCTGTAGCAATGGCATCGCCCAATTCTGGGCCGCCCCACTCATGTAGGAAAGAGCGTAGGCTATTTTGTCTTCATCGTTTCTATATGTACGCGGCTTCCTTCGAAACACCAACCGGAGTTGGGCAAACCACCGATAGACCTCCCCTCCCCTTTTGCCTGCGAACTTTTCGGGTTCAGCGACCTTCAATTCCCTTTCCCCAGATCCCCCATCAACAATCTTCCCTAATCATGACTGATCTCGCTCAGAGGCTTGCATGGTGGCAGACGGTGATACTTGAGGTGGCAACTCCATCGTCCTTTGAGAAATTTGTTGTACCATATGCGGAAGTGCAGACTGAAACACCGCTTGAATTTGTTGCTGGATAAAGCCAGCCTACTCTGATCCGATTTCTTCCGGCACTTGGGGGACCTGATTGACTTCCACCCCCTCTTGGTCCATAACAACCAATAACCTGAACAACTTAAAGTTAACTTTAGCGGCTATAAACTCGTAAAAGATGGACACTAATGTTCAACCTTTCTCGGAGCGTGGACAAAAGGAGACGAAACCTAATGTCACGATACACGATGACGGAATCAATATTTGTCGACACTCCGTCTGGACTCTCGGATCAGATCAACCTTGATTCCAAGCACGGTGGACCGGAGGCAAAGCAAGCAGACCTCACTAGAGGGTGAACTAATCACACGAGAAGAATCACACACGATGTGACAAACAATATTATTCAGATTCATGAGCTTTTACAGAAGGTTTCGTGAGAACTAAACTCCTCTCCCAGGTATTTATCTCCCATTGAGGAAGACAGACAAATCCAACCGCCTGGAACCGCTACTTAACTGCATGGAATTGCTAAGACAAGTCTAGCCGTGAGATTTCCCCATCATTGCCCTTGGTGGTCATAGAGTCCAGCTGTTACACCCGACTGGTGGTCGTAACATTTTTTTGCTTGAATTTTTGTTTCCTACTTTTGTGATAAAATCACCACATGTCAAAAAAGTTCATAACATTTCAAACTAGAGAACATGTACCAAAAAACTCCAATAGGGAACTAGCTTCTCTTATATAGAGCCCTTTTTCCAAAAATTTATGTCTTGCACACATAAGAATTTCTCCATATTGTAAATGGTAGAGTTCTAGATTTTAGCTAGCTCTAGAGGAAGGAAAGATTAAAATTAAAATTGCCAAAAATATCAAACTGTGATCAATCTATCTCCAAGCTAAAGTAAAGGGCAGTTGAGTATTGGGCTTAGCACAAGAGGAGGCTAAATCAAGGTTAGCAAAGACTTATTCATCACAAATCACTGACATTGGATAACATTCTCCTTGATTTTAAAGACGTTCTTCTTTCCCTCTTTTTTGAAGATGTTCCTTACTTCATTATCTATAATTTTAGAATATTCAACATTAAATTTCAATGATTTCAAAATAAAGGTCAATGATCTCTCCAATGATCTCCCACGGCTTGTAAAGTCACATACATTTTGTATTCTAAGATGAGAAGAAAAGATCATTTTACAAATGAGGTAATAGAAGGTAAAACAACCCATGTGGGATATGTGAATTAGAATTACTAAGAGTTTAGTTGCTTAATGTAGTTAAGTGAAAAGTAAGAATTTTATTCAAATTAGAATTTCAGGTCTCATTTGGCACAGTAGAATAACTTTCTTAAAACAATTTTGTACTAAAAAAAGTTTGCAAATCAAGTTAAATTTCATCTCCAAAAATTTATTTGAGATTTTTAATCCTCCATTCATAAATTATGGACAAATTTTAGAGAGGGGCTAGAAGGGACATTCTCATTGACATTTTCAACAATCTTCTCTGAATTTTGTCCAAGTTTTAGAGGAGGCTCAAAATCACAAGAAGATTTTAGAAAATAAAATTTAGCTTGATTTTCAACTTTTTTTATTTCAATTTTTTTAAATAAGTTATTTTACTATGCCAAAAAGAGTTCTAAAATTCTACTTTAATTATAGTTTCTATATTTTGATAATGAATGGTTAAAGCTCTCATTTTCAAATTATCCAATACCCTTTCAGGATTCATGGCAAACAATGGATTTGATAATAAAAACGACCTCTCTACCTATCATTCCTACAAATGTTGAAGAAGCAGTTGTTTCATTTTACCATAAAATTTTCTTTATATGGTAGTTTGTCAAATGACAAATTGATAATTGATTCAATGAATTCTTTGGATGTTTTTTTCTTTAATCAAATGTTGTAGTTAGGAGTAATTGCTGCGTTTGGCCACGGGAACCTAAAGAGCATCTTCTTCCCTACCTTGTACATTGTGACAAAATTATGAGTTCAACAAAATGTCAGTGAAGTGACTTCCCTCAACCTGGGCTAAAGCCTATCCAAGCCCATATGGTATAGTATTGCAATTTTTGCTCTAGAGTAAATAACCTTGCATCCCTGCTTGTGTTGCCTCTGAACCCTTGAAAACAACATTTTCCCCTACACTTTTCATAGACAAATTCAAATGAAAAACATTTGGTGGAGCGCTAGAGTACTCCTTGTCTCCACATCCAAAAAAAATTCAAAAAATATAGTGAATTTTTCTATTTGTAGTAAATTGCCCAAAATCACTATGTTGCTAAAAAACGCAACTTGGTCCTTTAGGGATTAAATTTTCTATCTTAAGTGCACCACTACTTTATCATGAGCTTCTATGGAATGAATATAAAGCTCATACATATAAAGACGATTCACCATAGCATCTTTCCAAACCTCCTGGAATTGCTAGTGTTTTGGAAATTCCAAATACATGCAAATCATTAAAAAGTGGTTCAAATCAAATATAATTGAAGTATAATTAAGTTCATACCATTAATAGATGGTTTGAAAATTAGGCATTTGTAAAAAAAAATTTCACCTAAGGCACTCGATTACCTCTCTCCAATTCAAAGCTCTAAAGAGCATGCAACAAGTAGTTTGGAACTTTTGCTTGGTGATGAAAAAGATATTGCACTTTTCTGGTAAGGTGGCAACATCAAACCCTCTCTCCATTCAAATGTCACTCATAGTTGCTCTAGGTGTTTGAGAAACATCACATGCATCTTGGGTCAACCAAGACCTATGAATGTTGACATAAGCACCCAATTTGAGTTTATTTGCCTAATGTACATTTTTAAAAATGGGATGACTGTGATTTAAAGTAATGATGATCTCTATGAAAAAAATCTATATAAAACTAGAAAATCCTAGATAGTTGTAGAAAATTCATTCACCAACTTGTTTGGAGGTCAATCTTTAGCCCAATGTTAGTGGGCCTTTTATCTACATTAATTAACTCTATTAATGAGGGAACAAAATGAAAATCACCTACAAAATTAGTTTTACGAAAAATCTATACCAATGGTGAGGGAACATCTACACCTCTTTTCATTTATTTAGTTTCATTTATTTACATCCACAACCCAACGTCCTCAAAGAAGTATATGAGCCTAACCGTAGAGAGAGACCATGCCAAAATCCATGAGATAGGCTATTGTAACCCGAATTCAATGTTCAAACTTGCATTAAATTACAAGAGGAGGGATTCAAGTCCCGTGAAAATAACTTTTCTAAATTATCTGAGTTCAATTTCAAGTGCATCGACTGCTTCCATTGTCAATTGCTCCACTGCAATCTGTATAAATTCACCCCAACGTAGGTCACTGCAACATCAGGTAACTTATCACATGTACAAAGGAATATTTTCAGTACAAAATCTACAATGGCTAACGAAACTGCAAGCTTTTGAAAGGCAGAGTGCAGTAAATTAAGTAGCAAGAGTGGAGGTTCAAATGCGATAGCCCAATCAAACCTATCAAAGTGCCTGTTCACAATGATCATTAAATACAATTTCCCCTTAAATTTCATACAAAACAACATCAAAATTGGAACAGACAACAGTGAAATCTCTCCAGTTTTATGCTTCAAAATTAGATGTAAATGAAATTGTAAAAATGCCCCCACATATTATTTGTATCTAGTGTGTTGTCTTAGTTATTTTTTCTTTCAAAATCCCTATTATTTAATGTGAGTAGTTTGTGGTCAAAGAGATTTGGTGATGACCAGAGGACTCTTATTGTCTTTTAGGGTTGTTGAGCCTAAAGTATACAACATGTATCTTGCAATGTTAAGTGTTTTAGCATATGTCCAATTAAGCAATGGCGAGGGCATAATCTGCTCCGGTCAACAAATAGAAATAATAAAGATTATATTGTTTTTTTCCCAATTTTTTTGCTAATTTTTCATTAGACAAGTTTGGAATTAAAAGAAACTAAGAAAGTCAAGGCCATACTTGTTATATTTAGACTTTCCGCAATCTCATTTTTACCTTTGACTCAAAGGTAAAATGTTATAATTGTTCAATTTTAAGACTATTTGGTAAGTTGAGACTATATTATATTAATATATATAAAAACCTTTGATTGTCCAAAAGTTGTAGTCTCATCTTATCGTCGACTCAACGATAAATTACTATAACAAGTTTAGAATTGAAGTCTCAAAATGTGCAGATTGTCTCATTTTAACAAATAAGGCCTTTAAGTGTAGATTATATTCTGACTTGTTCTCAATGAATAGGCAAACCTATTTTCAGAAAGTGCAAAACTAAAAAAATTGATTTGAACAACTTCATTAGGTGTCATTTATTACACAATAACAAAGTTGCTAAGATCACATTATATTCCCCTCATTCATAAATATGGGTCATCCTATCTTCTGCAAATTATGCCCTAGTTAGAAACAGGTCTTATACCTTACCAAGAAAGGAACTCCAATAGAATTGTCCAAAAATTATAGCCTTGATGGTAGATAATGATGAGGGTTGAGAAAAGCATAGTGTTTCCAACATTGTTACAATAACATGACAAACAAGAATCTCAAGAATTTGGTGTTGGCAGTAAGGGAACTACATCTAATTGTGTTTAAATGAGCAATTGAGCAATGTTCATACTAACCTCTAGAGGACCAAGTGTCCCTTAGGTGACACTACAAAGTTTGAGTAAGTTCCTATGATCTCAATTTTTGATGTCATTTTTTGAAATTTTTTTGAAGATAGAAAAAAACACTAGCTTTCTAGGAATATAGTATATATTCTAGTTAGTGCCTAAAAGGCTAAAAGCAAAAGTCTTGCTAAATAAAGCCTAAAACAAAGGTCAACAGGTAGCACAAAAAAATCAAAAGAAGTCAAAATAAATTTTTAAATTTTTATTTTTTGTATAAAATATTCTTGTCTACATGGAACGATTTTATTCATTCATACTATTTCGACTAATAATGAGAAAGTTATAGGCATCTTGTGTTTTGAGCAATTTAACCTTTAACTAATTTAGAGGCCGCATTGTGTCCTCTACATTCATATGTGGCCCTCATTATTCAAATTCCTTGAAGTATTGGCCAAATATGTGAGCTACAAAATTGAAGATAAAATAGCCCTTGATTTTTTGTTGTTTCTATAAAATTGTTGTAACACTTGCTGTTGAATTGAGAGGCTACCAAAAATCCCTAAATAGGGCTTCATCTTAACAATATCTAATCTTATATCATATATAGAACAAATCTTTTTCTGTAAACATATATAAAACTAATAGAGCCATCAAATAATACATCATAGGGGATTCAAATATTGCCATTGTAGATCCCAAATAGCTACTTTGAGATAAATAGGCAAAACAACTATATATAGGAAGTATACAAAATATACGTAAATTTCCATAAGTAATAGTACTACAAAAAAGAATACATTTCCAAGTGCTTGAAAGAATTTATTCCACAAAATCCAAACTTGGATAATCAAAATCTAAAGATTCAAACTCACTTAAACCTATTCCAAAACACAAACCAAATCAATGTAATGCCGGTGAAGATGCACAAGGTGTTTTCACTTGATGCCAATTGTTATCTATGTCATAGATCCAAAAATCCTACAAAAGAAACTCAAAAGTTACAAAGGAGTGAGTAAAACCAAATTAGTAAGCAAAGAACATCTTAAAACATACTACAAAAAACAAAAGACCTTTGCCATCTTTTTGTCCAATTCAATCCTTGAAGCTCAAGGATCACACACAAAAACTCTACAACAAAGCACCACCAAAAGTGAACCGCCACAATGAGAAAGATGAAAAGTAGTAAAGGGAAACTCCTATAAGTTCACTAATTTGGAAGGAAGACTCAAATAGACAATCTTAATGGGGTAGTTGTAGGCTTCTATCAAGCTATGGTAATGGAATAAGCACAAATAAGTATCCATATATAATGAGTGGGGTACCACACTATCAAGTAGGCTACTAGAATTCAAAATTTGAAAACCTAGATGATTGTAGATAAGTTTTGGTTGTAAAATTTAGAATTAAACAAAATCCAAGGCTAATAGTAAAGTTCGTTCCAAGGGAGGCTATTAAATAGGGATACTTCTAATTACCAAATGAGTCATTGCAATTATAGAAAATATAAAGAAAATTCATTCCTTAACCACAAGCATAAATGTTTTTCTTACACGGTAGTATCTAGTTGCTAGATTTGACACTCCACTCTTAAAGGCCACAAGGGTAAGAATTTCTCCCAAATTGGATCTTCTTCCATCTTTAGTTTCTTTATTTTATTTTATTTTATTCTTTCATCTTTTACTTTGAATTCCTTTTATCTTTCCAACTTGGATACTCAAACTCAGCCTTGCAGATTGACTGCACAACTTCCAATTTGGTCTTTGCTGCTTTAGCAATCCTTTTCAAATTTGGACCAATCTTATCACAAGTAAAACTAGGAATTGACTACCTTCTAGTCAAATTAGTCCTGCCTTCCGATTTGTGAACCACATCTTTTTTTCTGCCCAGTTGGGCTTTTCTACTTCCGCATCCCGTTTGGTCATTCAGCATATAATCTCACCCACAAATCACGAACCAAATTGGATACACAGCAAACAGCATTCAAGCTCTAAATAAATTCCAATTAGGACAGTGGTCTCTCTTATATCCTGACTTGGACTTAACATATAACCAATCTTTATCCAGCTAGCATACATTAAGCACTACATAATTTACTTGATTGATTTACAATTTGGACTTTTTTAATTTATACTACAATGACATACACAATCCCAACTTGGATCAATCAAACATACAAGTGCAAATAATATCCAACTAGCTCATCACTGTAATCTCATACAATCATGCAATTAGGATTCAACATTAAAAACTTCACATACATTCAAACATCACACATAACATTCAAAAAACCAATTTGGCTAAAATTGAACTCATATTAATTTCCAAATTGGTGATTAAATCACTGTTTTAGATTTAACAATCTTGTTTACAAGTCATCTTCACGATCTAACAACTAACTCCATTTCAAATCTCCAGTTACTACACTCCATCACTATCATTCTACAAACTCCAAATTGGGCTTTCTAACTTCTCAACTTCAACCACCCACTTGGACAAATCTAAATCGCCACATTTTCACTTCTCTGCACAACACACCGCCATACACTAGCATACAAGCATCCCAACTTGGATACAGCATCACACAACCATATCGATCCAACTTAGAATTCCAAAACAGACACCGCCCCTAATCTGACTAGGAAATCACACTTGCAACACCCCACTTGGACTCAAATCTCCTTCACGACAGATTAATACCAAATTAGCACAGACAACATACACACTCACACACACTCACAACAAACACACAAGGAACTACGCAGCTCTAGTTGGCTAGGACACGTAGCATGCTCACTCGATACTGGGTCCTCCCCAAATTGGAAAGACGGACAAAATAAGAACCAAGCCGGCTGACAGTTAGCCAACCGACTTGGACTTCAACTGCAAGCACACACCCATTCAGATTCAACTACTCACTAAATCACAATTTGGATCGACTACACAACCTACCAAATACTGACCAACCAACTTGGAATTTAAACACAACCAACTACCTAATCAGCAAGACAATTCACCCATCAACTAACCACAAGTATACTCCTAATCGGGCTGACTTAAACGAATATGCTTACCCACTTCATTCCAATTTGGTTAAAATATATACAAAGAACCCCAAATTGGTACACAAAGATGACAAAAACTCAACAAACACACTCAAAAACTCAACAAATGTATACTAAAAAAGTTAAAAACTTCTAAACAACTGTTGAAGTTAGAGAGTGACTTTAGTTAGGAGTTGTTTGTAGCCAACCAAGGTGTTATTAGAGAGGGACAGTGTGATATTAGAGAGGGGCGGCCTTCTATATTGATATAATCCATAAGGTTAGTCATGGCACTTATTAGTAGAGTAGTATAAGAGGGCAACCCCTTGCTTGGGTTTTTTACCTCTTCCTTGTATTTGTTTGTGTCCTCTTTTCATTGGAATACAAAGCCTTTGTGTTCTTCTTACAATAGGTTATGGGCCCACTCATGTGAGTTGCTATTAGAGGTGAGATCGCTTTGCAAAGGCGTATCGGAGGCGCACTGCTGAAGTTGAGAACAAGTGGAATTGGAGGTCGTTTTTGGAATTTTTTTTTAGCAAGATCTTATTCTTTGGAAAGGTATTCTTTTGCATCAAGTGTTTTTTTTATTGTGAGTATTGGTTGTGGGATTTGAGAACCATTGAGGGATTGATTTGAGTTGTTGTGATCTTTTGGAGTCACATTGGAGAGATTGCAACCACGTGAGTGTTGGTTGTGGGATTTGAGAGCCATTGAGGGGCTGATTTGAGTTGTTGTGATCATTTGAAGTCACATTGGAGAGATTGCAACCACCTGAGTGTTGGTTGTAAGATTTGAGAGCCATTGAGGGTTTATTTGAGTTGTTGAGAACTTTATTAGAGTAAAAGACGTGGCACTATGGCCACAAGTGAAAGAGAGGGTGTTCTAATCATTGACAAGTTTAATGGAGAGAACTTTGGCTTGTGGAAGTTCAAGATAGAGATGATCTTGGTGGAAAAGGACTTGTGGGAGATTGTGGAGGACTCCGAGGAGCCTCCTCCTTCCGACGCTGATCCCAAGGCCAAGAAGTTTTACGAGAGGAGGGTGAAGAAGGCCTTCTTCATGATTGCTTGCAATCTTGTGGATAGGCAACTTGCACACGTTCGATCTTGCAAGGAACCGGCAGAAGCATGGAAGATGCTCTGCAACATCCATGAGACTAAGAATTTGTCCAATATTCTCTTTACTTGCCGCAAGTTTTTCACGTGCAAGATGCAAGAGGGAGAAGACGTGCTTGACCACATCAACAAGGTCAAGGGGCTGGCGGACCAACTTGTTTGCTTGGAGGCACCTTTGACGGATGGAGACATTGTCATGACTCTTTTTGAGAGCTTACCCACTTCTTTTTAGTATCTCATCACGGCTTTGGAGACAAGATCCATGAAAGAGCTCACCCTTGAGTACGTGACGGCAAGATTGATGCACAAGGTATCCAAGAGAAAGGAGAATGAATCTAACGAAGGAGGGATAGCTCTTATCTCACGACACGGGAAAGGAGAGGCCTCTCAACCACGCAAAGAGATACGTACATGCTACAATTGCGGTCAACCCGGCCACCTTGCAAGAAATTATTGGAAGTCTAAGAAGGAGAGTGCCAACAAAACGACAGTCACTGAAGTGGAGGAGGATTTTGCATTTGCAGCAAGTGATGGCTATGATGACTGCAACATGTTTAAATGGATTATTGATTCGGGGGACACGCAATACATGACACCACAAAGATAAGCTTTTCTCACCTACCGACCCATTTGCAACCGCAAAGTGTATTTAGGTGACAATGGCATGGTGGAGGCCATTGGCATAGGATGCATTGTGGTGGAGGTCAATGTCAAGGGGATGATGAAGAAGATTCACATTTGAAGATGCATTGCATGTGCCCAAGTTACATGCCAATTTGCTCTCGGTGAGCAAGTTGGTGTCACAAGGCTTGAAGGTGCAATTCAACAACCAAGGTTGTATTTTGGGGGCACCAAATGGAGAGCTGATTGTCTTGGCACTCAAGCAAGGCAACTTATACCAACTTGAGTTCAAAACGGTGAATGGTTCAAGTTGGGCTTGTATAGCTCAAGATGCAATGGTGCAAGACACTGTGGAACTTTGGCATAAGAGATTGGGGCACCTAAATGTGAAGAGTGTAAAGGCTCTTCTAAGCATGGTGGGTGGCATGCAAGTGAAGAAAAGCGCTTGCGATTTGACGTGTGAGACTTGCATTGAAGGCAAGCAAGCGAGGAAACCATTTCCGACCGAGGGAGTCATGAGGGCAGCCAAAGTATTGGAAATTGTGCACTCCGATGTGTGCGGCCCCATGAAGACCAGTTCTATAGGTGGTGTAAGATATTTCTTTACCTTCATTGATGACTTTTCGAGGAAAGTGTGGGTGTTCATGCTCAATTGCAAGAGTGAGGTGTTTGAGAGGTTCAAGGCATGGAAGGCCCTTGTAGAGAATGAGAGTGATCATAAGCTTAAGGTATTGAGATTGGACAATGGCGGTGAGTATATGTCCAAGACATTTGAGGCCTTTATGAGGGAGCATAGCATTCAATATCAAACTTCAGTGCCACACACTCCACAACAAAATGATGTAGCAGAGCATGCCAATCGTACGCTTGTAGAGATCGCTCAAGCGATGTTGCATGCACAAAGCCTCAAATATGAGTTTTGGGCGGAGGCTGTATCCAATGCAGTATACATACGCAATCGGTGTTCCACAAGTTCGGTAGCATCGATGACACCGCAAGAGGCATGGAGTGGAAGAAAACCTAACATTGGCCACATGCGCATCTTTTGATGTATGGCCTATGCCTTGAATTTGAGCCCTCAGTGATCCAAGTTTGATGCCAAGGGTACCAAGTGCTTGTTTTGGGCTATTGGGAAGGCTCCAAAGCTTATCGGCTCATGAATTTGGAAACTAAAAAGATCTTTAAGAGTCAAGATGTGACCTTCATCGAAAATAAAAGGGAGGGTAGCGAGTCTTTGGAGATGTGTTCAAGTGGGAGCAATGGAGACCTTGAGGTGGACAAATCTCCAAGTTTGCAAGAAGTGATAACAGAAGACGAAGACGAGTTGGTGACAACACTAACACCAAAGAAGAAAGTGAGTGTAACTCCAAGTGATGATGGTGGTGAAGGAAAAACGTCCCAGGAGCCAAGATATCCCACGAGAGAGCGCAGACCACCTGGAGAATGGTGGATGAACCACGTTTTGCCACAATACCAAGTGGAGCGTGCAAATGTAGCATTTGTGAGAAATCCAAATACCATGGAGGAAGCCATGAGAAGTGCGGATGCAAGCAAGTGAGAGCAAGCCATACAAGCAGAGTACGTCTCGCTTATGAGTAATGGTACATGGGAACTTTCTTCCCTTCCTTCCGATCGCAAGAGTATTGGATTCAAATGGCTGTTTTGCACTAAGAGAGATGTCTTGGGCAACATTGAGCGCTACAAGGCCAGATTGGTAGCCAAGGGATATTCTCAAGTTGAGGGGGTGGACTTCAATGAGACCTTTGCACCGGTGGCCAAGTTTTGCACCATTCGATGTATGGGGGCCATAGGGGCAGCCATGGACTTGGAGATGCACCAAATGGATGTCGTCACGACGTTTCTCAATCCACACCTTGAGGAGGTCATATTCATAGACCAACTCAAGGGTTTTGTTCAAGAAGGGCGAGAGCAACTAAAGTGTAAGCTCAAGAAGGCCATCTATGGATTGAGACAATTAGAGAGAGCATGGTACATGGATATAGATGCCTTATTTGCAAAAATAGGTTACAAAAGGAGCCACGTGGATCATTCTCTTTACATCAAGCAAACAAATGAGTCTTTGGTGATTATCATCGTTTATGTGGATGATTTGATCATCATGACAAACACCATGAAGATAATGGAGGAGGTCAAAGCCATGTTGAAGAGCAAATATGAGATGAGTGACCTCGGTGAACTACACTATTGCCTTGGCGTGGAGTTTCAAAGGCAAAGGGCGGCGCGCACCATTACTATGAGCCAAAACAAGTACATTAAGGAGGTGTTGAAGCGCTTCAATATCGAGGAGTGCAAGGCCATTGGCACGCCACTTGATGTGCATTCGAAGTTGGAAAAGCTTACGGATAAGGAATATGAAGCTGTGAAGGTGGAAATGCAAGATGTGCCATACAAAGCTGCGGTGGGGAGCTTAATGTATGCCATGGTAGCTACAAGAGTTGACCTTGCATTTTCCATGAGTGTGGTGAGCCAACATATGGCCAAGAGCGGTCCAAAGCACTGGACCGCGGTGAAGAGGATCATGCGGTACCTCCAAGGCACATTGGAGGCCAAATTGGTCCTTGGAGGCAAAAGTCTTGAATTGGTAGGCTTTTGTGATGCAGATTGGGCTGGAGATGCAAGTGATCGCAGGTCTATATCAGGCTATGTGTTTATGCTTGGAGATGGTGCCATTCGTGGAATTCGAAGAAGCAACCCACTATTGCATTATCTACCACCGAGGCGGAATACATGGCCATTAGTCAAGACACAAGGGAGGCGATCTGGCTAAGACAATTGTTGAGTGATGTTGACCTTGAGCAAGAGAAGAGCACACCTATCATGTGTGACAATCAAGACGCCATTGCCTTGGTAAAGAACCCGACTCACCATTCTCGGAGTAAGCGCATTGACATCCAACACCATTTCATTCGAGAGAAGGCTGAAAGCAATGTGATAGAAATGAGGTACATACCTACAGAGCGCATGGTGGCGGATGTGCTTACCAAGGCTCTTGCAAAGCCTCGCCATGAAGTTCTTCACATAGAGATGGGTTTGACATTGTTTGTCAGCAAACAAAATGGGAGTGTTGATGTTAGTGAGTGACTTTAGTTAGGAGTTGTTTGTAGCCAATTAAGGTGTTATTAGAGAGAGACAGCATGATATTAGAGAGGGACAACGTGATATTAGAGAGGGATAGTGTGATATTAGAGAGGGGCGGCCTTTTATGTTGATATAATCCATAAGGTTAATCATGGCACTTGTTAGTAGAGTAGTATAAGAGGGCAACCCCTTGCTTAGGTTTTTTACCTCTTCCTTGTATTTGTTTGTGTCCTCTTTTCATTGGAATACAAAGCCTTTGTGTTCTTACAATAACAACTAGGCTCTAAACAGTAACCTAGATGGTTTCTAACCAATTAATAAAATGGTTAATTAGGGATTTAATCCATATAGAAAGTAATTATATTCATGTACTTAATAGTTAAGATGAAATATATACTAAAGTGTATAAATAATAGATTTTATTGTAAATATACACACACACATATGCACAATTGTGCTTGGATAATATACCTAATAATACAAAGAATTCTTATTATTTGAAAAAATAACCAAATAAGATGTATGATTTAACCACAATGGCTTAGAAAAATAATTAAACTAGGAATAGTCCCTAATAAAAAGGTTAATTTACTCAATGATAGTTGAAGAAAAAGAGGGCCCTCCACCATCCTTGGAAATGTTACCACTATAGAATTTGACATTGGTATGCCACACTCGTATAGAGGTGCATATCAGGCTCCAAAATTCATGGTAATTATTGTAATTTTCTTCAAGAAGTTTAAGAAATAAATAGACTTACAAAAAAGTGGAATATTAACTTAACCTTAGAAAATATTTTTTTGCTTAGGAAATTGCAAATGCTTTTAAGAAATTCTTCATATTGAAAGTCAATCATTGTTCACTATAGCTTTTATAATATGTTGTATTTTGTCGATAGCACCCTCATCTATATTAGAGATATAGAATACTAGAAGTACTTGTGAAATAACAATACTGTAGGTTTGGTGTATCAGTCTATTGGATGGGAATTTGATATATTGTTTTATATTTAAATGGTAAAGATATCATTTTGTCATATTTTTGGAATTTTGAAATATGTCATATTTTCGGATTGGTTTCATGAATTAAAATTTCAAATTGGGAAGCAAGAAAAATCCATAGGGATCCCCATGCGTTATTAATCTTCCAAGGTGATAAAGCAATGGTTTACTAACTAAGAGTGCAATTGTGTGAGACGTGTGGATTTGAAAGGAATCCAATTTGTGACGGAAGGTTGCAAAATAGCCAACTTGGCAATTATTGGTACACCACTTTTGTTAATTTGAACCCACATAGATGTAGTTGTACACAGATGCAGGATGTTGCAATGTCTAAATGTAATCCTTGTAATGAATGTAATCGCTTCTAAGAGGTTATCTAGCCTTGTAATATACCTTGTTTTTAATAGTAAGTAATATCTACAACAAATATATCACAAAATTTCTTAGGTAAATCCAAAGTGGCATCTAAAGTGGCATCGAATCAATGGCCCAAACATATTGGTATCAATAGGTAAGAATTCAGAGTAACCAGTTTCTTTCACAGCTACCCATTGAAGTATAGCATTAGACATTAAGGTCAAAAATGTGGAACCGTTTGAAGAAAATATGTAGAATGCATTAGTGAGGCATCCATATTTGTTTTTCTATTGATGAAAGTAGCTAGAAGATACAATAATGCTTGATTGCCTGAAAGCCATAGAACAAGTATGTGCTTGAACACTTTTCTAAGTGAATTGAGTTCTTGGAATTGCTTGACAAGTTCAATGAGGGAGCTGCTTATGCATTTCTAAATCAAGTCTTGAATACATTTGGAGTTCCAGTGGATGTGTGGACCAATCAAGGCAATGAATTTTTGAATGAGTTTCAAACTCTTTGTTTCAAAGCATATATTGATCACATAATTACATCTTAGAATCATCTTGAGGTAGATGGTTTGATTGAGCGCATGACGCACACGGTCAATAAGGGACTTTGGAAGTATGGTCTACAACAAGGAAATAATAGAGATTGGGACTTGCAACTGTTTTGGTTAGCTATAGACTATCATTTCAACAAGCAAGCATCAATAGCCTTTGTTACTCTCCATTTTTTTGTTGTATGGACAAAAAACTAGGTTGCCAAATGCAATTAGGAGAGACTTGCAAACAATGGTCATGATGGATAATTTTGATTTATGGATTGAAGCATGTAAAACTCATGTGAAGTTGTTTTAGAGAATAATGCCTATAAAATTGGAGAATCTGGCAATTGCACAACATGGAGACATTTTGCAATATGTCACCATTTGTGAAAGAGGTTACCAACTACAAGTGAGGAAATTTTCTCCAAATGACTTTACTTATCTGTAGCAAACTAAGCCGACTACATTAGACGCAATTGCAATTGCTCTCTATGGGTGCACTAGATTTGGAAAGCAAAGATGGACCAATTTGGAAGGATTACACAAGAAATTGCATTTCTTACCACCTAGCTTACATTGATATGAGCATTGATGGCATAGTGGATCTATAGTTTGAATTCTATTTCTGTTGGCTTGAAGTGCATAGTGTGTGGTAAAGCTTAGGGAGTCATCACTACAATTTTGTGCAATGTGTGTTCAATGGATTGGTTTATGCACTATTTGACGCCACCTTTGATTGTGATTCCAATTGGTAAGTGGATTTGCTCACAACATAGGGTACGATCTCAAGGCATGTAGCAAACAATGGGAGCTACTTTGACATTGTTGAAAGGCTTGGATGTCAAGCAACAATTCTTAGTATGTGAAATTATGACAAGGGCTTCATTGGTGGGGTATGGTTAAGAAAAATGTATGTACATGCTATATCTTTAATTGCAAATCATGGCCTAATGCACAACTCAAGCTAAGACATTAGAATATACTTTCATACCATTAGCACAAAAAAGGCTCCTTACAAGTATTGTGATAAGCTTGGGTTATAAACACCTTGCCTTTCTTAAGGCAAATGGTCCATCCACCAATTGTATCATTTACAAGCTATAGTTGAAACTAATTTCAAACAACACAATGTTGTTTGTACATGATATGCATGTGTATAGCCTCTCCTTTTGGTGTGGTGCATTAGTTTTGACAATTTGATAAATATATCCTTTAATTTTCTTCTAATTCATTTGTTGTAGTTATCACATTGTAGTAGTCAAAATCTACAATTGAGAATACTAAAGAGTATCTTACCAAAATGTGCATCCATGGTTGCGGGTTTGTGATTATTTCAAATATGGGAGTCCCTTAGGATTGTCCGGACGTCCGGGTTTTTTGCGGCTGTGTCTGAACGTCCAACATCCACCATTCCTCGGATGTCCTGTGACATTTGAATTTCATATTTACCAAGTGAACGATAAATTCTGCGCATCACCATCAGCCACCCGGCCCGTCAGTCTCAATTGTCTACCTCCAATCAATGTCCCTTCCACCTTGAACGATGCCCGACTACCAACCCATCTGACCTGACTAACGGTCTGACCACCCTATCCGAACACCCGTCCCCCTTGACCAATGCCCCATCCACCGTCCGTCCGCCAGGCTGTCCACTATCCATCCGCTAATATATATCTTATAATATACGATTGAAAAGGTATTGTTAAGAGCTTTCTAATGGTATATTATGCGTTTGATTTGGCCCAAAACTCCAACGGTAGGACCTTCCAAAGATTGGGGTCTGCCAAGCAGTCTACTAGATTGTAGTCCGCCCAGCCGTCTGCTTATCTGCCCGTTCATTAGTTATTATGTGCTTCATAATATGCCATTGAAAAGGTATTGTAAAGAGCTTTCTAATGGTATATTATGCATCTAATTTGACCAAAAACTTCAACGATGAGACCCTTTCAAAGATTGGGGTCTACTAAGCCGTCCGCCTATCTATCTGTCCGCCCAGCCGTCCGTCTGCTATTGTAGGCTTCATAATATACCATTAGAAAGTTATTGTTGAAAGCTTTCCAATGGTGTATCATGCGTCCAATTTGGACAAAAACTTCAACAAGGGGACCGCTCCAAAGATTGAGTGCTAGCCATTATTTTAATTCTTGTAATCTTCAACACTCTTAGAGTTCTTATCTTCACCTAAAAAGATCGAATTGCTAATTATTCAAAAAACACAAGTGGCTGGCTTGCAATTGTATTATTAAAGTCTTAGTATACTTGATTAGTAAATATTACTAAGAGTCTAACCATATAGTTTTCCTTCTTTCAATTCAATCAGTATTGTAATCTCTAAAATTGTAGGTTGATTATGTAACTTTCTATAAAACGATTTGTATATGCACAGTTTTTTATCGTTACCACATTTCTCTAGTTATAAGATTGTGGCATACATTTATAATTCTATTTATGCTAATGCGTTTGGTCATATTAGTTGATATTATTAATAGTATTGAATTTTCTTGTGAAGTTAATAAAACTATTTTTTGAGATTATATCTACTTGTAATCATTAAAGTATGACATACTTGCCTCAATTGTTAGTTTCAAGGTACCTATACTACAAAGTGTAAAATTAAGTGTGATGACATTAATACATGTTAATATACATGCCGTAAAATTTTGAAAAAATCTACAATGCATACTCATTGCCTAAGGTAGAGTGAGTCCTTTATTGTGGTGGGTAATATATGGCTGGCATATCCACCTTTGATTCTTAGAATGATTCACTATCGAAAAAGTTGTATACTAGTTTAGGACCAAGAAGCACCCAATATTTCTAAGAGTCCTTATTACAAATCTAATGTTCTATCCAGAACTTTGAATAGATTCATAAGATTCACTATAATAACATATTCTAAAATACAAGTAGTAATTATTTATTTAAATGATATACAATGCCATCATATTTAGATCACAAGCATGCAAACATTTTTTTTTGTTCAATGAAAATCTATTGATTTACTCCAATGAAATCCGTATTCCCCTTTGAAGCTCTAAAACACATTTATTTTGAAAAATCAATGAATATTATATAATATACATGTTAGGTCTTGAAAAAATTAACAAGCTCACGTGGACATGGGTGATTAATCATTTCTCCAATATAGCACCATGTAAGAAAATTATAAACTTGCTTGTATAGTTGTAATATAATAATACTAATTCTTTGAATTTGGCATGCATCCTAAAGCCTAAGTTCAAATCCTCTTCAAATCAAGATTGCATGTTTGACACTTTCGCATTTGCATATTACGACAATATGAATTAATGATATCATTTATGATGTAGAAGTACATAAATGAGGTCCATAATTGTCGTATATGAGGGGTCATCATATTTGAGATTGATCACCTTCTTAACTATTGAAGCACCAATATTTTTGATATAGAATACATTGTTGATGGTTTGTAAATTAGGATGCAAATATATATATAAAGGATATAGGAAAATAACATTAATTATTTTTTTGTCGTGTGAATGCAATATTTAATTCTGAGCTACATTGAACTACATTAAATTTCATTGAAGTGCTTAAAGCATTTTAGTAGCATCTTCTAATAGAATAATAAGTTAATACAATTGCTTATACTATGTATACCTTGGTGTTTCAAACTATCAATGTATTTTACAATAAAACTTAACCCCTAAAGGACCAAGGTGATTTTCCTATCAAAAACCACTCAAAATTGTCATTTCTATTGCAAAGTGGAAAGAGTTCTAAAAGTTATTTTTTCTTGCATATTCAATTGTAAGATCTTAAATTTAACTTGTATATGAACATGTAGAAGAAATTTTAGAAACTTTCACCATATAGGTTGCAAGATATATGCATTTAAAGTAAAGAAAATAAGTTTTTTTGCACCTTGCTTGACTAGATTTTCTGGCTTTGAATCTTTTTAGTTCAATTTTTTTGCACTATAAACTTTGATTTTCTATTTGTTTATGTTAAGTAGTTGAGTCAAAAATCTCTTAAAAATATTTATGATAAAAAACACTTAATTTTCACTCATTAAAAATTTGTTAAGAAGAGGTGGGTTCAAGATTGATGAAATAACTAAATTGTTAATAGCTTTTTGCTGGAATTGAATCACAATAATTCCAACGGTGAGATTGTTCTAGTAAGAAAATCTAACCTTGTCAAACAAGTTTTTTGAAAAATTCTAAAAATTGCATTCAAAAATGAATTCTATAAGGGTTTTTTTCAACAAGTTGCCCAGATTGCCCAAAAAACTAAGATTGTCCATAACTTTCTCATTACTAGTCCACATTGAATGAAACAAAGCTTCACATATAGATAAAAATATAATCTTTGAGAAAAAATTTGAAAAAAAATTAGTTTGACTTTCTGTGATTTTTTTTGTGTTGCTCGCTGAACTCCAATTTTGCTTATTGTGCCATAACGTTTTCTCCCGGGCATCAATTAAATTAAAAAATATATATTCACAAAGCTCTTGCAAAAACACACAACCTCAAAAAAGCCCAAAAAAATATTACTAAAAATTGAGATAGTTTGAACCTACCTGGATCCAAATTGTTCTCTAAGGAAACAAATGGTCTTTTAGAGAGTTAATTGATGCAAGAAAGGGTCATTGAATTTATTTTTCAACAAATTAAAACCTACACAAAATAATAAAACTAAGTTGCCTTGTTAATTAGGTTGCCTTATCTGAGATAATTTACCTCATTGATCAATGCTTGTTCCACATGGAGGTGCATGCCACTCTCTGAACTAAATCTTGAATTGGTGCACAAATCTATGCCATACACATGGCTTTAAATTGAATGCATCATTGCACAAAATTTGTGAATATTTCTATAGTGTGGATTGTCGAGAAATTGGTATGGGGCAATCTAATAT
This sequence comes from Neckera pumila, assembly GCA_963969595.1. Taxonomy (NCBI): domain Eukaryota; kingdom Viridiplantae; phylum Streptophyta; class Bryopsida; order Hypnales; family Neckeraceae; genus Neckera; species Neckera pumila. The sequence continues at coordinate 21,116,459 of OZ018414.1, forward strand.
CACTATTTTGTGTACAATCTAAATCTTATTCCCTAAACTCTATACCCTAAATCCTATATCCTAAAACCAAAATTTTGAATCTTACAATATTGACCAAAACATTGGTGCAATGTGCGGAATATGTTTGACCTTCAATCCTTTTTAAACATCATTATCAAAATATACTAAATATAAACCTTGCAAACTTATTCATTTATGTTTTCAATGTGGTCCTTGTTTTCTTTATCAATTATTATGTGGAACATGCAACTATAACTTCAATTATTCCTTTAATGTTGCATTGGATGCTTGTAGCATTGAATAGCAGTCTTTGGAAGCAAATATATGCTTTTTAGAATCCAATGTTTTAGTAAAGTCGGACGGCTGGATGGACAAGCAAGTAGTCGTTGAGCGGACAGGGCGAACGGGGCGGATGGCAGGGCAGACAGCTAGTGGACTCCAATTTTTGAAAGGGTCCCACCGTTGAAATTTTTGGCCAAATCGGACGCATAATATACCATTGGAAAGCTCTCAACGATACCTTTTTAATGGTATATTATAAAGCACATAGTAGTGGACAGACAGGAAAACAAGCGGACGGCTAGCCGAATGGCTGGGCGGACTACAAACTAGCGGACGGCTTGGCGGACCCCAATCTTTGGAAGGTCCCACCGTCGAAGTTTTTGCCCAAATCAAACGCATAATATACCATTGGAAAGCTCTTGACAATACCTTTCTAATGGTATATTATAAAGCACATAACAATGGATGGATGGGCAGATAGGCGGACGGCTGGGCGGACTACAAACTGGAGGATAGCTTGGTGGATCCCGATTTTTGGAAGGGTCCCACTGTCGGAGTTTCTAGCCAAATTGGACGCATAATTTACCATTGGAAAAATCTTGACAATACCTTTCCAATGGCATATTATAAAATATACATTAGCGGACGGATGGTGGACGGTCAGCGGACGGCAGACAACAGATGGGATGTCGGACGAGGCGGACGAGGCGAACAGACAACAGACAAGGCGGTTAGACCATTGGTTGGGTCAAATGGGGTGGCGGTTGGCTATCAATCGGGGCAGACGGGGCATTGGCCGGGGCAGACGGGGTGATTGTATACCGCCGTCCGCTACAATAAGTCGTCCGCCCGTTAAAATTATCCGCCAACGGATGCAACGTTTGGACGTCCCAAGAATGGACGTAAATTTGCTTGGGACATAGTGTCTCGTCAACCTTGAGCTGTAGTAAAGGTTTGTGAAAGGGAGAAAAAGTAACAAAACTCTAAAGTAAACACAACCAATCAACTAATCCAAACTAGGGAATCCAAAAGTGTCTAAATCCCTCAAATGTATTGTAAATCTTCTATTATAGTAGTAAAAAATCCTTCATCTATAGTCTAACTTCAGAATACAACTCTCAAGACTTGCAAGACATGTACAAATGTATGATAGCACCTGAATCCTTTCAAGTTTGACTACTGAGTATCCTCTCAAGCTCATAAAGTGTAAACCTACAAAAGTAAAAACAACGCTCAATTACAATTCACATAAACACAAGTCACAAAAGAATGTGATTACCAAATAGAAATGAACAAAAGCCAAATCCAAGAAGAAGATTCCAAATAGGAAGGCCAACCTTTAAGTACCCAATAAAGGGACTCAAGGCGACGAACGATATGGGACGATACCCTATCAAATCCTACAACCAAGGCAAACAAACCTTTGAAGAATAAGGGACTAATACCCTATCGAACCTTCCAACCAAGCCTATTAACCTTCCGATTCCAACTAACACCCTTTAGACCTAACAACACCTGAAACCAATACAAATGAAGTAAGGTGCATAATTTTCAAATAGAGAATGGTCCACATCACAACATCATTCAAGAAGCTCCACTAAGGCTTTCATTGGGGCTTCTTCCCTTAGTAAAGTGAATGACGTATCATCTGCAAATTAGGCGATTACTTGTTGCTTTTTGCCTCCAGGAAGTTGGATGCCTTTCACTATTCTTGATTCCACTCTCCCTTTTATCATAGAATTAAGTACTTTGGCCACCAACAAAAAGAGGTAAGGTGCCAAAGGACATCCTTGTCTCACCCCCTTGGAGACTGGAAAGAGAGTAGAGTGAGAACCGTTCACTTTGACAGCGGCTTGAGCATCTTTGAACAACATATTGGTCATAGTGATGAATTCATTGGGAATGCCAAAAGTCTCCATTGTCTTGGTGAGAAATGACCAATCTATTGTGTCAAAGGCCTTCATGAAGTCCAACTTGAGGAAGATCAATGGTTGCTCAAAGTGCTCCGCCCAAGCAATCGTTTTGTAGGTGAGCAAAATGTTGTCCAGTATGAAGTGTAGAGGTAAGAAGACAGACTGGTCCGGATCAATGAGTTCCATAAAGACAGGCTGGAGACAAAGCTGCGACATCTTCGCAAATATCTTGTAGGTTACATTCAAAAGAGTGATTGGTCTCCAATTGGATAACCTATTCTTGATTCATCTTGAAGGAGGATTTCTTCAAGGAGGGGGAAAGCATTTGGGCTGTGAGAAACACTAGGAGGTGATCATCATGGCAACTGTCGCCGCATATGGCATTTGTCATTGGAGGTGGACCTGCACCTTCTTCTATGAAAGAGTAGAAACGGTCCAACCGCACAAGTGAGCGCATTCCATCCTTCCTTTTCTTGTCCCAAAAGAATTTGATCCGACTATTCTCGAGGACATGGTCTGTAACGTCAAGGGCGTTCTTAAATAAAGAGAAAATTCTACTTTCTCCTACCGAAATGATGCATCCATTAAGATTGGATTTATCTTCTTGGTGCTCCACAAAATTCCAATCTCCTCATAAAATCCATCTGCAATCCCTTGGTAGAACGGAGAGAAGAGATTCCCAAACGGCACACCTTTCCCTGATGCTATTGGATGCATACACATTAAGTATGGAGATGTCTCCTCTTGGTAGTCTAGCAAGGCGGATCTATTGTGTCTTTTTGCACTGCAAATGCCTTGAGGTAGAAATCATGTGGGCCATGTGAGGAGCAACCCACATGCAGATTTTGCTTGTCCCCGCCTCGACGTCCCTAGGAGTGTGCCTAAAACCTATTGTTGCGTCATGACCTAAGAATGTTGCTTGAGGCCAGAAGTTTTTGCTAAAATAGTCTAATTTGGGACCCTCTAAGATGATGCTCCTGAAGACAGAGAATCTCTAAGTCTGTAAGAAGGGATTTGAAGTAATTTTTAACTACACTGCATTTCAGAGGGTTGTTAATTCCCTGTACGTTTTGAGTGGCAATTGTCACCTTCATGATTGGGTGGATGGGAGGTTGGGGAATGACATGATGCTTCTCAGGCCGCTTCCATCTTTGTTTCGTCTCGGAATATCTTGCCTTAGCAATAAAACAGAGGATCGTTGTTTCTTTGCTTGCTTAGAAGCGTTGAATCTTCTTATTAGACTTGGAGGCAATCCTCATGAATGGGGGGTGACATTTCCTCCTCCATGGTTGGCTATCCACCATGCCATGAACTTTCCCTTTAGCTCTTCTGGAATTCTGATTCCTGTAGGCGTGCAGGGGGAATGTGATGTAGAGGGATCTGCTTGGAGTGGCTCTCTTTGAGTAATGATATTTGGTAGCTAAGGCAAGGTTTCTATGGGGATGTCACCGCAACTGGGTGTGAGGGCCAGTATGTAGAGGTTGCGGCGTTCAAGTCAAGTGAGCAGGCTTCACGACTTGTCTGACGACCTCCTTCTACATCTAGAGGGATTCCTTCGATTAGAGGAGGCAGTGAGCAAGGGGTTTGGAACTGCGCACCTTAAAGCTTTTCTTTCTCCCAAAGGTTCCACGTGATATCGCTATGCATGGCTGGGATTGGGGCTGGTGCATTCTCACTTTGTGCCTCTACTATTTGAAGAAAGACGTCTACTATTGGTCCTACCGCTTGACCCGAACCAAATCCTCTTACTTCAGGGATAGACGATCAGTTTCGAGAGGGGGGGGAGGGGCCCTGCTTGTGTTGGGCCTGACGGGAGTAATCGCTTGCTGTGGTGGCTAGATGGGCTCAAAAAAGAGTGACTTTATTGGCCACAAGATTTGTCAGACCTTTGAAGCCTGCTGGATTGACGAGGCCAGATTTCACGTGATGTCACGGATTCACTTTGTCTCGGGCTACTCCCATGGCGGGGCGGGATCTGCAAACCTGTTCTCCTTCCCTAGTCTTGCTGAAGTGTGGTTGGAGCGGTTGGCGCACGATTGGTGTTGTTTAGGCCTACACAAGGCAGTTTGATATTGGCTATTTGAACCCTAACTATACACATGTCCACATTTATAAACGTAAGTGATGTAAATGCTATCAAATCATCATTCCAAGTTGTCTGATTCAACATTGGATTTTATCATGTTGACCTGCTGCAGATTAGAAGAGTTCACGGAAGGTTTCAATTGATCTCAAGGACACTGAAGGAGGTGTATTAGATCAACAAATATTTCCTGTCAACGCAATTTCAATGATTCATTTTTTTGTGATTTCTAGTAATGAATGTAATTTAAGTTAATATAGCGTGTACTATGGGCATTAGGATTTTCACTTATTGTTGCCTAGAAATACGTTCTTTTGTTAATGTTGATTGATGTATTCCTTTGTGTATATTTCCTTCATGCTAGTACTAACTTGATGCCTCACGGCATTCCAGAATATCTTATTATATTATTGAACCTTTTCAAGGTGAATTTTTCCTCTAACTAATCCTGGTCATTTGCATTTCTCAAATGATTACTAGACATGACGCACAGCTTGAGCTTGTGGGTTCTTTGGATCTGTTTGCAGAGGGTGTTGTCTTCAAAGTTTGGCCACCCAAGAAAAGCTGGGAGGCTATAGCCAATTTGTCTAGAAGCAACAAGGTATTTCCTCTAAGTAACATCCTCTGAAATGAAAAGATAACCCCTATATCTATTTATGGTGTTGAACATGTAATAAATTCCGTTTGATAGAGTTTTAAGATTTTAACAATGTGTAGATTTCTACAATTTGTAGATTTGTAGACTTTTACAATTTGTAGAAATTAAAAAAAAATTTAAATCCAAGAAAGTTTAAAACCTATGAAACTATTAAACCAGTGAAATCTATAAAATACCAATATTTCAATTTTGAAATCTAAAAAATGCTAGATTTCAATTTTTGAAATCTAGAAAAGCTAGATTTGAAATCTTGAAATCTAAAAAATAGCTAGATTTGAAATTCTAGAATCTAAAAAATAGCTAGATTTGAAATTCTAGAATCTAAAAAATAACTAAATTTGAAATCCTAAAACCTAAAAATAGCTAGATTTGAAATTCTAAAATCTAAAAATCATTGCGATTTGAAGTTCAAAATCTACAAATTCTACAAGTTATAAATGAGTCACAATTGAGTCGCACATCAACAACCATGTCTGAAAAATTCATTGACAAAGTTCCACGTAGGCTGTTGGATTCTCCAGATTTTGCAACTACAATTTTGCATGCAACTTATCCACTGCAGTTGTAGTCTTCAAATTATCACAAATTGCAAATGAGTCACACAATTCAAAAAGCAATTGCTCTTTGCAGTTGCTGAACTCCTCATTTTCTTCTACTGTGATAATGCTTACTTTACTTTACATTTTTTCTAATTGGTTTATAAAATGAATAGTCTTTTCAAAGTACTGCATTTGGATGATACAATTTCTTAAGTAATCTCTTTAGGAGTATCATGTGGTAGTTTTGATACAATCACTACAAGGGAGCAGTGTCAATTTGGACATTTTTTTGACAGAATTCTGTCAATTTGGACATTCAAGTTAATTAGGACGTGTCAATTTGGACACGGTTTTCTTGTAGTGAATGTTGATTGCTTTGTAGTAGGGATCAGAGTGACACTAATTTACAATGCCTTGCAGTCATCTGCCAGTTGGAGCCTAGGTGGCAGAGGACGACAAGGTGAGAACTAGTTATATGGATGCCGTCCATGAGCTAGAACTGGAGTTGGCCGTATTTGACCTTGTATATAAACATGGTCAAGTCCGTTGGGTGAAGGAGGAGAAGGAATGGGCATTGCATGCGGATTGGACCCAAAACTTGCGAGCGCAAAATGTTACAATGACCTGGAACATCTTGGTATCATATCCAATCCTACTGAGCATGGTGTTGGCTATGGTATCAAATTTGGTTGCTTCAAGTGCCATATGTTGGTGTAAAAGCTTTTGGCCAACTACAGCAATTATTGTATTTGGAGCGTCTGTGAATAATACTCTTTTAGGGGTCAAGTACTGTGAGCGGCTAGCCTTGCAACAAATTCTTTGAGTTGAGGACAGACATCAAAAGGTAAGTAGTTGATTGTAGACATTTATCTATTGATGCCTATTGCATTTATATGCCTATTGCATCTTCAAGTACCGTAGATAGATATGGTAGCACCTTCAACACCTCCTAGAAGAATAATTGGATAAAAGTAGATTCGACATCCAATTTTTTATTTTCTTAAAATTTAGCATTTTAAATTCAATTTATATTGAAATTGTCTAGTCACTTTGTCCAAGCTTATCTTATAAATTTTCATGTCTAGATGGTAGAAAAAAGGCATATGGTTTCTAAAAACGGAGAAATAACTTAATAAAAGATACAATAATCCATGTGAAATTTGTAAATTAGGACATGAAAGAGCTCAACCACTCATACTCAAGTCAAATGTGCTAATTATTTTCGGAAGTGCACATTTAAACATTGTAAAATAAGTTTTTTCAAAATTTAATCAATGAGTGAAATATGGGAAATAAAGTTAAATTTCAGCTCCAAAATTTGTTTATAGTTTGAAGCATTCAATCAAAAAATATGAACAAAAATTAGAGGGGGTAGGGATAAACATTGTCATACAATCATTGCAAGGATGTCCATCCTAATGTGACATTGGCTTTTCACGTCGGGATGTCCGTCGGCGATGGTCCAGATGCATCGGGATCAAAAAAAAAAAATTATTTATTTATTTATTTATTTGAATGGCCTGTCCATCGACCTGTCCGGACCATCCAAAACAAAAAATTGTTTTGTTTTGTTTTAGATACAAACGGTCATTGGGGTTGAATCCTGACGTTTCATCAAAGTCATGTCCGTCCAGATGTGACGGTGACAACTGTAAGTCATTGTCTTCACTTGTCCATCACTTTCTATGAAAGACTCCTAAAATCACAAACAACGTTTTGTAGGTTTAATTTAACTTGATTTACCAAATTTTCTTAGTTTATTACATTTTGAAAAAAATTGATGACAATGCTTTAATGAAGACAGTTTGAAGTTTGGTCTATAATACAATTATTATGTTCTTTCTTTGAGCAGTCAAGCTCTCACTAATGCTGGCTATAAATTTCCAGATAATGCCAAGTCCAATTTTCAACACAGATTTGTCACCATTCCATTGGATAGTCAAAAAAGCAATATAACACATAATACAATCCCTCTTTCTACACCCTTAGATTTACAAAAATACAAATACAGACGTTTGTGATGAACTATTAGACTTGTCATTATGTCCCACAATGCTCTTGAGCCTCCCAATTCTCAACATAACATTCAGTAGCCTTCTAAGTGGCTGCCTTTTGCACTCAAAAATCGTCATCCTTGAAGTTCATCTAATGCTGGCCATAAATTTCCAGATGGATGGCGTACACTGGACCCAACCAAGAGCATTTCCATTTTTTGACATATATTGACACATGTATTCATAACTACTGATGGATGATGAACAATAAACTTCATTATAAGTAGGACCTCTCCACCCATGAATGTAACTTAAAACTTTGGTTTCCATTTGTTATAAAAAAAAAAATGCAACTTAACCCCAAAGTGACATAGAGGACAGAAAGTGTCATCGACATTTTTGAGCTTTGATTTGCAGTCCTTTATCAATCTTGGATGAATTCAGGGTAGGAATAAGGTTTGTAGGGTTGAAGACGAGCTATCCGACAACATCAAGGTCAAGGAATTTGAAGAAATACTCTAATTTTTATAGTGCTTTGAAAATTGACACCTGTCGGAAGTTACTCCATTCACTACAGAAGTGCGGGGGCGAGGCTGACTTCACCGAGCAGAATTGCAGGTTCCATGTGGCAATTGCCCAGAGGAATATTGACGGCGAGGGTCTTAGGCAAGAAAGGCCTCCCTACGCATTTGAAATGAGTTGACTCAACAAGTCTTCCCCAAGCCCACCCAAATATTCATCAGGTTCGCAAGTTCTGCCTCGTTCATTGTTGTTCGAACTGGCCTCTCTGAGGATCTCCTTGGTAAAAGTGTCTGTGAATTTGCTTGGCACTTCTTCGGCGTGAATTTGTTGTTTTTACCGCTCTGAGTGGTTCAAATTGCCTGAATTTTGCAAAATTTCAAAGAGAAAAGATCCGCATATTCAAGTGTCTAGCATGCCTCTGTAAAGTACATGGAGTAGAGTAGTCTTTTTCACATTTCTTAGATTTTCCAATTGGACGTGCTAGTTCAACTGATTAGGCAAGTTTTGTTAGTTCTGTCCCACTGAAAATTCGGAAGGCTGGTTGCCATACAAGGCATCAGAAGGGAAAAAACTGCATTTTGAGCTACTATTTTGTCAGCATTCAGATGAGTTTCCCATGAAAAAAACCCATCTAAATAAGAAAATCAATGGTTGAAAATTTTTGAGCTCATGTATGTACAATTGTAGCCAACATTTATACGGTTGGATTAAACCAAACAACAACAGATTTGAATACCAAAAATTTCAAAAAAGGTTCCTTGTGCAAGTGTTCCTGAAAGAAAGAAAATGGAATGTCACTTTGGGGTTAAAGCTGCATCAGTTTATGAAGGATTGCAACCAGTTGCTACCTCACTGTAGAAAATTGAAAACAAGGCACTGCATACAGGTGTTCAAACTGACATAACCGGTTGTTGAGGTTTCAACACTCACGTGGCACCGTCCCATTGGCAACCCATCACCGTTGCCATTACAAGTTGTAACTCATAACCTTCTCTCCTTTCAACTTGCTTCCTACACCCTTGGATCATGAAGATCAAAGGTTGTGATTGAAAAGTGAACAACCGGTTATGTTTGATAACCTACTCGCCGCTACCGAGGCTCGTCGGTTATCTAATACACAATTTACAATGGTATGGATATGGAAGCTGACTTATGCAGGTCAAAGTCTCCAGCAACCTCAGTCCTCTGTACTCTTTCCCTTTCAATGGAAATTGTCCATGTGTTTCAAAAATATAAAATAAATAAAAATAAATAAATAAAAAGGTCTCCAGCAACCCAACCTATTGTACACTTTCTGCTCAAGCACAGTTCAGCAAAGTCCTTGGTGGAGACAATCCATTGTAAGGCCTGGAAGGATGCCATGGACATTAAGTGTCCGGTGGATGAGAAAGAATCCTTATGTATAGGCAACTATTCATCCTCAGAACTTTTGTTGTGAAAAGGGAAGGTCTTCTACAATAGTTTGGCTTCCAATGAGTATTTTTCCATTTTATTAAGTCATTGACTCCCACGGTAGCAAAAAGGGTGATTTCCGCGGAGACCAACCTGTCCTTATAGGGTTAAAGATTTGAATGACAATGCTCATTATTTACAATATTAATTGGCAAGGTTTCCTTGAATAGTAAAAAGTCAAATTTAACCCTTAAAGGACATTGCAAGCCCCGCAAGTATTTTGAAAGTCAAAACTTGAATTTTCACACGGTTCTTGATTTTCAATATTTTTAAGTTTAACCTTGTAAGGACGAGCTGGTTTCTACAAAAATCATCTTTCTGCTACCATAGAAATCAATCAAGGAATCAATGGCTTAAAAAAATGGAAAAGTATTCATTAGAAGCCAAATTACTGTAGAAGACCTTTCCTTTTCACAACAAAATTCCGAAGATGAATAGTTGCACTTCTGTCCTATACAGAAGGATTCTTTGTCATCCATTGGACACTTAGTGTTTGTGGGAGCTTTACAGGCCTAAGCTCCAATAATCTATTTTTTAATTTCATTTCATTTTTTTCAAAACTATTAAAGTTTCAATTTTAAAACCACTTTTGAACTTTGAAAAAGTTTTGTGACTATTTGAAGATAGCAAATATACCACTTTCAAACTTTCTTTTATTGAATTTCTCTTGGTGTTAGTTCAAAGAGTACATCAGACCAACATGCGTTTTTTGGCAACATAGAAATTTTGGGCATGTGACTGGAGATTTCCATATTTTGGGCTGAAATTTTTATAGAAGGTGGAGAGAAGGAATATCTTTCAAATCCACCAAATTTCATGACATTTGGAAATACAAGTCAAAAGTTATGACCTAATACATTATTTTTTTTGTAACCGGGCAGTTCAGGCAGATAAAAAAAATCACTTTTTTCAAAAATAAAAATTTGAAATTGGTTTATTAGATTTATATATACGTGGAAAGCTTTGAATCATTCCATTTTGATCAATGAGTCAAACATTACAAGGATTTTTAGTTTGCGGGCAGTTATGGATTGTCTATTCTAAAATAAACTTTGAAGTCGTTTATTTCACTCAATTTTTTATATTTTTCAAAAAAAATAAAATTGCAGGATGTAGATTGTTTATCACAACATTGCAACCATTGGGATTGGCATTTTTCAATTCCATAATTAACTTATTAACATTTTAGTCTTTTGAACCATTCTCTATTTCTTTCTACTTACTATTTTTTTCCTATATGTTGTACAATTCCAAATAATCTGAAAATTTTCAAGCATGTAGCCAACTTGCTTTGAAAAATGAATCCAAAGAAGCACAACCATTTTAGAATTTTTTTTCATAATAATCTGACCTTGTGAAGTGCAGTTGCCCGGTTTTTTACAGGGCCAAAAAAAGGACTTTTGCCACTTCAAATGCTAAAATCTTCCAATCTACACAATGGAAATTTCTGAATTTTTTTTTATACATTTCCAAACTAGAGTACTACAAGATCCTATGGTTACATGTGTCCAAAAATGATATGTTTCAAAAATTTGGTACTTGTGCTAGAAATGGCAGTTTTGGAGCATTTTTGGTGAGAACATAGTCAAGGAACTTTAGGGATTAAACCATAGTATTTGACACTATTATTTCCATTTTTCTTAAAAGTTCATACTATTTGAAGCGTTTTTGTACTTTAAATTATTACTAAGATTTTTAAACAAGAATTTCTTCAAAAAATCATATGAAATTAATTTGATTTTTTAATTAATAAAAAATGAGATTAAATTTAAACATATATTCTTACATGTTGTAAATATCAAATTTCTTAGATGTGTGTTTTAATGTAGAAATCTAATGAGGTTTGACCAGGCCTAGATATAAAGCGTCTTTTAAACATTGAGGCAAAAAGCATCTGTGCTATTTTGCGTCACAGAATGTTGATATGTTTTTTTGCCATAACTTTTACGTTCTAGCTCCAAATAATTTAAGATTTATAGGTAAGGTACTCATTACTATTATATACCTTTTCTAATTTTGCAATTTAAAAAAAAATACTATCCAAAAAATAGCCCCGTGATACATCACATTTGCCAATTTGGAAGGTTTTAGTGTGTTTTAGTACCCATAAAACGAACTTCAAGCTGAAATTTAAAGAACATGCTCCTTAACCCCTAAAGGCCCAAATGTCCATTCAACGGACAAGTGGGATTTTGGGCAGGTACCTACGGGCTAAAGTTTTGTCCTGAATTTTTGAAACTTTTTTAGAAGATAGAGAAATTGATAAGCTTTGTGGGAGTATATTTTTTTTTTCAATCGGTGCCCGGGAAAAAAAGTTATGCCCAAATAAGCTCAAAACATGGGAGAGCGGGCAGCAAAAATAATTTTGCAAAAAATAATTTTTTTTTTAATTTTTTTTTTTCCCATAGATTATATTTTTGTCTATTTGGAAAGCTTTGATTCATTTCAGTTGGATTTGTTATGAGAAAGTTATGGACATTCTTGGTTTTTTGGGCAATTAGAGCATCTTTTTGAAAAAAATAACTTGTAGGACTCATTTTTTTAATGCAATTTCTCAAATTTTTCAATTTTTTTTTTGGCATGGTTTAGTCTACTTGCTAGAACAATCTCACCATTGGGATTAGTGCATTTTAATTCCATCTAAAATATATGAATATTTTAGATTTTCCTTCTATCTTGTACCTAATTCTACTTAACAATTTTTTAATAATAAAAATTAAGTATTGTTGATTTTTATTTTTTTTGGTAGATTGTCAATTCAATTCTCCACTATAAACATCTAAAGCTCAAAATTCTTTAGTGCAAACCTTTTAAGCTATAAATGTTCAAAGTCAAAAAATCCAATCCCACAATGTGCTGAAAACCTTGTTTTTTTCACTTTAAACGTAGATATCTTGCAATCTATGTGGTCAAAAATTCTGAAACTTTTTCCACACATTCTTATACTAGTTAGGTGTAAGATCCTACGGTTAGATGTGCAAAAAAAACATTTTAATTTTTTCTTCACACTTTGCTAAAAAATGATAATTTTGGGTGTTTTTTGGCAAAAAAAAGGCCTTGGGCCTTTAGGGGTTAATTAGACTTGTAGATAACATCCAAAGAATTCTAAAAATAGTTAATTGTGTGTGGTGTAGAAGTGCATAAAGTGAGCTTCTTTCTGCTTGCATTTGGGAACATATAAAGTATTATTTTGGTGGTTCTTTTTAGTGAATGACCATCTCCATAAAGTTGTCACAAATGTCCAAATTTTATTTTATTTTATTTTCCTACTTTTAACTAATTAAAACATCAAAGTATCCATTTTCTTCAGATTTGACACTTTTTTTGATCACCTACTTAAAGAATTTTTCTATGCTTTCCTTTAAAGGTTACCTTCATCTTAAAGGTATATGTATTAGCCTTATTTTATAAATTAAAAAAAAAATCAAATTTTAAAGTATTCCAAAAAATATCATAAGTATTGGTAAAAATGCAACCAAATCAGCAACTATTTTTTGCAATCATTTATATATACTTAACATTACTTTCAATAGCAGTCAGAGAGATTGTCTTCCCGCGGACGGACTGATGTGGAATATTCCACATCATTCCATCTAAAAGATAAAATGGTGTGGAATTCCACATCCAAATTAGCTAAATGGCCATGAGTCAATAATGTCACAATTCTGCTCAGTGCCAGGGTTGCGATTGCACAATCGAGTTATTGAGAAATTGAACACCTTCAATTTAAACAATACACAAAAAAAATAGCTTTAATCCCTAAAGGACCAACTGAAGCTGTGTTTTTTGGCAACCTAGTGATTTTGTGCAACCCACTACGGATAGAGTTTTTAATTTTTTTCTTTGAAAATTTTACACAACATGTGGCCAAGAAGCAACTTTAAGGCCCAACAATTTTCGTAACTTTTGACTACATAGTTAAAAAATTAATTGCATGATATGTGATTTTCTTTGAACTTGGGCAACTCAAGTAGCTCAAAAAAATTCTTTAAAAATGACTTTAAGAAAAAATTAAGGCTTGAATTTGGTTCTTTAGATTCATATATATATGAAAAATTTTAAACCATTCAATTTCAAAATATGAATCAAAAGTTATGAGGATTTTAAGTTTGAGGGTAGGTATAGAGTCTTTGAAAACCATAACTACCTACAAACTAAAACTCCTCATAACTTTTGACTCATAGATTGAAATCGAATGATTCAAATCAAATGATTCAAAGTTTTCCATTTGTATATAAATCTAAAGACCAAGTTCAAATTTTTATTTCCTTAAAAAGTCATTTTTAAAGAATTTTTTTGAACTGCCCGAGCTGCCCAAAGTTCAAAGAAAATTACATATCATGCAATAACTATTTAACTATGTAGTCAAAAGTTACAAAAATTGTTGGGCCTTAAAGCTACTCCTCGGACACATGTTGCATAAAATTTTCAAAGAAAAAAAAATAAAAATTCCATCCGTAGCAGGCTGCCCAAAATCGCTATGTTGCCAAAATACTTGGTCCTTTAGGGGTTAAATAAAATGATAATCAATTCATTGAGGTCAATAATTTCAGTGTTTGAATTCCCTCACTTTGCTTTGTAAGCCATTCATATTTTATGATTTGGAATTAGAAGATAACTCTTTATGCACACATGGGATGGTAGGAGGTAGAACAATCCATGTGGGATATGTAATTTAGAATTTGTAATTTCTCAACCGCTCATAGTTAAGTCTAAAGTAGGAATTGTGTTAAAACTAAAATTTTAGACTTCATTTAGGCATAGAGGAATAACTTTTTTCAAAAAAAGTTGAACTAAAAAAAGTTGGTAAATCAAGTTAAATTTCATTTCCAAAAATCTGTTTGAGATTTAGATCTTCTAATCAAAAGTTGTGGACAAATTCCAGAGAGGGGTTGGAAAGGATTTTCTTTTGACATTTTATTACATTCTCTCTGAAATTTGTCCATAACTTTTGAGTGGACAATTGAAATATCAAACAGGTTTTGGAGATGAAAGTTAACTTGATTTACCAACTTTTTTTTGTTCAAAATTTTTTGAAAAAAGTTATTCCACTATGCCTAAATGAAGTCTAAAATTTTAGTTTTAATACAATTTCTACTTTAGACTTAAGTATGAGCGTTTGAGAAATTACAAATTCTAAATTACATATCCCACATGGGTTGTTCTACCTCCTACTATACCACCCCATATGTACATAAAGAGATTCTCTTCTTTACAAAATACTCAAATAAGTTATTAATGGAAAATGGTTAGATTTCATTGGTATAATACTCAATGGATTCTTTGGGTTCTAGCAAACCATCTATCTTTTATAATATTTGTTGTTTTTATGTTTCCTCCTAGAATTAGCCAAAAAAATGGAGCGCACCATAAATATATTGCCATTGTCTTGGTCTTGAAGCTTACATTAATAATATGTGGATGAAATTCGTGGATGAGGACTCCGGAGAGTAAAAGGCAGTCTCACTAAATGCTACTGAATGTTATGTAAGAATATGTCATGCAAGTATCACTAAACCAATTTGCAAATGGTTTTCTTCAGAAGCTATTTTCTCTATGCTGGTGAAGAGAATCCCAGACAGGTGAGACAGGAATAAAAGCTTTGGCAAGTTGTGTTATATTTTTAGCCATGAAACCACATCACACCCGCCGCTTACCTACATTGCTGAATAACAATCTCCGTTTGTTCTTTTGAGTTAAATGATACATTACACAGTGAATTGTTGAAGAGCCAGATATTATAATTTGTGATTTACAAGTTCACTCTAAAAGGATGAGACCTAATTATCACCAGTTCACCATGGTAGTCAACCAAAAATGATCCAAATTGTGGACCACCTGGTGCCTCATCTCTACAGCAACCTTGATTGTGATCTATAGGCCACATTTTGGCCTCAGCTTCCTTACTGGGTCAAAATCCACATTTCTCCCTGGAGATTTGCAGCATTTGTAAGAGAAAATCACCTGTCGGGGAAAAAGAGCCCACCGGACATTGTACAGGTTTTTGCTGAGAGATTACGTAGGGATTACAATCACACGACTTGCCAGAGCTTTTATTCCTGTATGTAGTATCCTGGTATCGCAGGGACCATGATTCTACACAACCTCCTTGTAATCTTGTAAGTCAACAGTTGCATTGATGCAAGTGGTGTCAAAAAGCAATTTGCATTGCACCAGAAAGCAGTCTGCACGTACAGTACATCAGAATGCAGTTGGACACAAAGAAGTCGGTACACGCGGTGAAAGTCAGGTTCTCACTGTAACCAGCCATTTCTGTTTCCAACTAGTATTTAAATCGCAGCTTGAAGTACGCCATAATCAACGTCGCAACTTGAATTGTTTGAAGAGAGAGAGCAGTCAATGAATTTCATAGCCTGTCTCACCCTTCTTTCAGCAGGTTCAGACCAAGCATCGGACAGTGGAGGGTTGAGAGGCATGTCGCATATCTTTGTCGATGATAATCAAGTATATTAGAGCTATTGAAATTGAGATTTGAGAGAATTCTGAATCTGAATTTGAGTGAGAATTTAAGTGATTCTCGGTAACTCGTTCGTAGCTTGCTCGACTTAACACCCTCAGTAGCATTAATATCGACAGGCTTTACTGTTGATTATGCCGACGACTTCTTCCAGTACTAACACAGAGCTCTAGAAATATTTAGAACTGATACGGTATAGATTAATGGTTTCAGCTGAACGACGTTTCACAAAGTACTGGATTCGTGAATTTCCACCAACACAGCGAAATTAATGTTACTCAGCTTACCAATGTCAATTCGCAATTGATACGGCTTTCAATTTGGGTTTCGCTAGACACCAACTTCATTTCATACAGTGAGGTGTTCCTTTCAAGACACGTACTTGCTTACTTTTGTGCCTTTCTTTCGTGCCGTTTTTTTCTCTCTGTAAGACTTTAAAAGACCTCAGTAGGGTTGTTACAATTCGCAATTTCATTCCCGCAAATTATGTGCAGGGAGGTGATTTGGGGAACAACAAGACCCCTCAACAAAAACTCTGCGAGAGGCTATTACTTTCACACGAGGACTCGGAATCACGTGGGCCAGATCTGGCTGTCCAAATTGTCTTGAAATGATCTGTCTCCCAATTGATCTACCTTTTCTTGCTTAATGAACCAGCTGATATCGACCATTACATACATTAGGAGCTTGCAATCATGAGGGACCAAACGAAATTTGAGGTTAATCTCTTGTAGATGAGACGAAGGGGATCATAAACTACAGTCCAGTGTTCACGATGCTTTCATCCCGTCAAGTTGCAACGTCTCTCACGTTCAGAAGAACCACAAACTCGATGGAGCTTCATCAGAAATTTCTCCTGGGTCTCCTAATTACGATAAGCACAATGGTGCCCTTCTCCACATCCCAATTGCAATCCAACATGACGATGAACGAGACGTTGATTGCAAGCCAGAATCGGACGTTGGTATCTCCTGGTGAAATCTTTCAGATGGGATTCTTCCCTGGGATGCATCCCCGAACATACACACTTGCCATTTGGTACGCTCGAGCAGGGAATGCGGTGGTGTGGATGGCGGACCCGTCGCTGAACTTGACAGGCAACGCTATACTCGTGTTCAGTCCTCGGAGAGATCTCGAAGTCTACGGGAATGGCGACTTGTCTGTGCAACCACTGTGGACTTCTTTTGCGACTACGAAAGTAAGTGGTCGCAACGCTTCTCCGCGTATGCTTTGATTATGCTGGTGTTGGAATTACTAACAAGGCCAAGTTTTCTCATGACCTGCGCACTGACAGCCCGATTGACACTAGGTAGCTAGCTTGGTCGCGAAATTCAATTCAATAGCTAGTTCACAAGTTACAGAAAACTGTTGCTTGACAGTGCTAGTTTCTTGAAATTCGGCATTTTTAACGAATTGAATTGATATAATGATTGGATGCGTCCACAGAGCAGTTATATTGTTGATAGAGAGCACGTTCCATCAAAATTGGCGACTTTCTGATAGCCAGAAATGACGTCCACAAGCTGCTTTTCCTTTGAACATCGATTTCATTAAATTGGAGATATTCCATTACTTTGGCGAGGTTCAGGCCGCACTGCCTGCAATCAGAATCTATACAAGTCCTAGTTTGTGGTTCTGAAATTAGACCTTTGTGAAGATCTATGTCACAAATTTTGGATTGTGGAATATCGCGAGTTTAATGAAATTGACGATTTGGGTAATTAGCTAGACAGGGCTGGAATAGAATTGTGCAATACTGTATCATTTTAACAGAATATTGCCAATTCAATTGAAATTCCCTGTAAACTGGTCGCTGTCAACGTGGAAAGAGTCGGCCATATACTGCAATTTGCCTTGGGCCTTGAGTAGCGAGCATGCAGCGAATTCAGCTGTAGGATTAATTAATCCTTGAAATTCATTAGCAACTTGAATCATCGTTATATATACGATCATTATTCAACAATAACGTAGATCAGTACTTCTCCTGCTGTACACGCTCTCATAGAAATTTGAGCTTCTCTGTTGCAGCTTTTTCAGTTCCTAGTCCAGAATCATCCAGGAAACTTCTGATACGTATTCTCGTAATAGAAACAAGGATATCTTTATGTGCTCTACACTAATTCAACTGCAATTGACATGATACTGAATTGAAAGTGGAAGTGACCTTTATTACAGCCGAATTCAACAGCGAATGCAACAACAGCATCTCTCATGGACACAGGCAACCTCGTCCTCCTCACCCCAACATCCCAAATCACCTGGCAATCCTTCGACAGCCCCACCGACACTCTCTTACCAACCCAACGCTTCGCAGCTTCCACCAACGTAACAATGACCTCATGGCAGAGCTCCACAAACTGCAGCCGCGGTAGCTACTCCTTAAAATGGCGACGTGGGGAATTCATTGCAACTTACCATCAACCCCCCACACCATATACTTCCTCTCCCCCACCAGACCGCGTCTACTGGAGCTCAGACTCAAACTCCACATACGTGGTGTTAACAACAGACGGTCAGTTTCAAGCAGCAGACGTGGTTGGAAGCCTAATGATCCTTATTGGCAACAGCACCGACGTGGAAGAGACTCATCTCCGCCGCCTCACAATCGACCCTGATGGAAACTTGAGGATCCGGAGCTGGACTGACAACAAATGGAATGTGGTTTGGACTGTCTACACCAATAACTGCTTTCTGTATAAACATTGTGGTTTCTATGCAATCTGCGACGAAACTTTCACTGCTACATGCTCTTGTCCACATGGATTCACACCAATTATATCAACAGAAGGTTTCCAAGGGTGTCAACGAGGGGATGAGATTGTAACCCAAGTGACTGACACCGGCGGAAACGTGACAAAAGTCGTAACTGAGCTTTACATGTATGAGTTAAACCTTGTGGAATACACAAGTGGGATTCACTATGTGCAATACCAGTATGTTTCCTTACAATTTTGCCTGGAGAACTGTTTGAGCTCCTCGATTTGTGAAGGGGCTACGACTTCTGATCCTGATCGCAGTGGAGTGGTGGACGATTGCTGGTTGAAACATATCTTGTAGACTGGAAGTTACGAATAGAAAGTCGTTTGTGAAACTGGCGGTGGGTGCGGGGAAGAAGCGACTCTTACGTGAAAGGCAACTTCTGATTGGGTTGATCGTTTTGAGCATGGCGGTGGTGGTGCTGGCTTTAGGGTTGGCGCCTGCGGTGGGGCTCTTTGTGGTGAGGAAAGCGAGGAGGCGGCTGGTGAGGAAGTTGGAGGAGAAGTGGGCGGCGAAACGGGGGACTGTGAGTTTCACGTACGGGGTTGGCGACTAGAGACTTCGAGGAGGAGATTGGGAAAGGGGGATACGGATCCGTTTTCAAAGGCGAAATCGGACAACAGGGGATGGTAAGTTAAGAGGATCGGGTCAGACAATTTTGATGATAGGTTCTGTTTTGGTTTTGGAAATGTATCTGTCATGGGTTTTCTGTCAATGTTGACACGCTGGTCAAACAGGCAGGAGGGGAAGCCGAAATTGTTAAAGTGAAGAAATCCGTGAAGGGTTTAGAGTTCATCAAACTTCAAAGAAATGTTGGGTTTAGAAGTAGATATAATGTGCAGTGTGTTACAGTCTTGTGTCTGCATACAGTATAGTGCATATCGTTGTTTCGTTCTGTTGTTAGATTTGCAGTGAAATTGGGCACCGATTCAGTCATCACAGCATGATATAGTATTGTGGCTGCATATTGTTATTTAATTTTGCCTTTAGAACTGCAGCAAAATTGGCACATACGGATTCAGTCATCCAATTGAACCTCAGTACTCATTTGTTTTTGAGGATTCCTCCAATAGTGCAATCACATGATTCCACTAATAGTCTAGTGATTAGGATGGTGGGCTAGCAGCTTCTTGGAGCTCCAAGAAGCGGCTATGGCGAGGGCGTTCATATAAGGGGAATTGCCTTGTTTTTGTTGGCGGAGTCCGTAGGAGACAGTCTTGTCCACTTGCTTTACTGTTGGTGGAATCCAACTGAACTCATGCATTCCACCCGGCCAGTGAGGTCTTATTAGAGCTAGAAACAATTGTGACACAATTTTGACAAGTGCTATGAAACACGCCCTGAATTTCAATGTAAATGTCCATCCAGGTGGCTGTGAAACGGCTTGACAAATTGAGTCCCCGCGAAGACGAATTCGTGAACGAGGTGAACACGATCGGCTGCATCCACCACATCAACCTGGTGAAGCTTCACGGCTACTGCTCCTCTTCCACTCACAAGCTCCTCGTCTATGAGTTCGTCGCCAACAGCTCCCTCGACAAACTCCTCTTCCGTCGTGACGCCAAGTCCGAGTACTCCCCGATGCTGGAATGGCGCACCCGCTTCCAGATCGCCCTCCAAACCGCTCGCGGCTTAGCCTACCTCCACGAGGACGTGCGCGACCAGCGCATCATCCACTGTGACATCAAGCCCGAGAATATCCTCCTGGACTCCAAGATGGTGGCCAAGGTTGCCGACTTCGGCTTGTCCCGCATCCTGAACCGCGAACAGACGAGGACCATGACGAAGCACATCAGGGGGACGACGGGGTACTTGGCGCCCGAGTGGACCTCGGAGAATACACCGATCACAGCGAAGATTGATGTGTTCAGCTTCGGAATGGTGTTACTGGAGGTTGTGAGTGGGAAAAGGAACTTGAGGCCGTATTGGATTCATGACCAGGAGATTCACGACACACAAATGGAGTGTCGGTATTTCCCGCAGTGGGCGTTTCCGAAAGTGGAGACGGAGGATTTTTTGGAGTTGGTGGATGGGGGATTGCAGAGGATTGTGGACGCTATGCAGGTAACTATAATGCATCTGGGGGCTTTCAGGGTTTCGGATTATGGTTTAGGGTGGTCTTGTCTGAAAGATTGACAGCAATTGCAGTGCAAAGTTTGTACAGAACTTCGGAATTTGAGCTGACGATTGGAATGGCTTTAGAGTTTACCGGCTTCTCATGTGACAGATTGAGAGATTTTCAGTAATTCCAGTTCAAATATTGTACAAATACTTGAATGCGGAAGTGAACTGAGATTGGGCGATTCTTATGGAACTCTTGATCTTTTAGGTGAAGCGGGCGTTGCTGGTGGCGTTTTGGTGTATCAAGGAGAATCCGAATCAGCGGCCGACGATGTCGAAAGTTGTGCAGTCGTTGGAGGGGCACATTCCGATTGAGCAACTTGTGGCCAGGCCGAGGTTTCTCGATGACATGGAGCTGGGTAGTTCGATTCCAACGTCGCTATACAATTCTTCACGAGATTCGGACGTTGTGATGAGTACTCTCACAGATCAGCATGTGTTTGGTACTGTTTCGGAGGGCTTGCCTTCCGAAGAGTCCGTTTTCTTCGGTAGATGAGGGAAAAAGCTTCCCAGAACCCCAAAATCCTAAAATCGCAAACCATAAACCGTAACCGCAAACTGTAACCGCAAAACCATAACCGTAAACCTGAAACCTGAAACCCTGGATCCTGCAGCTCAAATCGTCAGAATAAGCAGCATTTGAGCATGGTTCTACTGTGCTTTGCAGCGATCTCTGAACGGGTTCAGGGTTTTTAGTAAAATGTTCATTTTTTGAAGATTTCTTTTGAATTTACACTGAGGGCATGAAACAATTAAGTAGAAACCAAGCAAAGTTTAGCCAGTTTTGGGATTGCTGGTGCTGTGTATGTTTTTAATTGGATTTTATTGCGACTCAAGAGTGGGTTTCAAATTCTCTTAGCATGGACATTGTTTGGTTAAATAATGAAGCTTCAAAGTGTTGAAAATAGATGTACAAATAATTGATCCTAGGCTCTCGTGAATAGAGGTTGTAAATTTTTAGGCAAGAATTTGTAGGGTTCATCTTTAGAAATGGTTCACAATTAGGTGCAATTATCATACTTTGTATTGAATCTTCGGATCTTTGAAGGTTTGGCTTACTTGTTTGCTTGGAGTTATATAAGAAATTACATTGTCGACAAATACTTTTGAGTGTTGGACTACATTTATGAAACTGTCATTGTTACACAATAATGAAAATTTGTTTGAAGACTTTTTTAAATTACATGTATGTGAATAAAGCATTACAAAAAATTCAGGCCAACAAAGGGTCATGAGTCTGCATGCACCTCATACAATAACAATCAAATTATTATTAATTTTAATTTAGGAACTAACGTTGCACAACTTGTACCACATCAAATTGGCAATTTAAAAAAAAAAATTAAACTTTTATATTGTTTTAAAAAAAAACAAATTTGATTTTAATTTTGTTTTTTATTCCTTCTTTATTCGTCAAATAGCCTTTTGCAAGGTTCAAATTTTTTCTAAGGCAATAGCTTAAGATTGAAAGTAGTGAATTTTTTAGATGATCAACATTTGTTGAAATTTTTTTGGAGCCTAAAGAGGCCAATCCATTTCTGATCAACCAACCATTTTTGCTAGTCATGCTACTTTGTTTCCAATCAAATGTGGTTTAAGTGATAGCTTATGAAAAGCAAGAGCAATACAAATATTGGGGAGGTGTACATTGAAAGCATAGAATGTTCATAAGATGTATGTATATTAGGGGCTACAATTATCACCTGCATTGAAGCATGGTTGATTTTGTAACCAACCTATGGTTGGAAATAGGGTGACTTGTATAATAAGAATAGGTTGAATGGAATCTTCATGAAAAATTTTCCTAGTGTTTTTGAGGAAAAAAATGTACAAAAATACGAAATCCTTCTTGAATCTATTTCTCTAAACAGGGAAATTTTTCCCTTCACCATAGTTACCCATACACAAGCCCATACACTAGATATGTTGAATTGCTTAAGTGATCAAAAATAGGTCGTCCTCCTTACACCCGTTAGAAATTCTTTGAAGAGATTGAAGGCTTTGTTCTCTTTTATTTGATTTTTTTATTTTGATTATGTTATTACAATGTGTAATTTATGCTATTGATTAATGGGAGATGACATGCTGGTAACTGTAGTCTTTTATAGTGTCTTTTTTGGTTTATAGCAGATAGGATGTAGTTGTAGAATTTATGATCAACAAAATTGAAAATTAAATCAAGAAAGTTGCACAATATCAGCAACTTTAGAATTGTAATATAAATCAATGCCATATCACAAAAAGAAGAAGAGAGGCAACAAGTTATTGTACAAACTAAAAAAATTATTTCACAATGTACCAGCTTTGCTGATATAGTATAAGTGAGATGGCTATGATAACAAGTAATCGTGATACCATTTGAGAACTACAATATAATTTTTTTGACTTTTTCAATTTCTCAACAATAGTTGCAATAATTGTAAAAGCCGATAGTAATTGTAATGCTGCCATTTCGAATTGCAATAAAATACATAGTTTGCAAGACAAAGTACAACACATGGTCGAGTGGTTAACCATGGCAAGAAACAAAAAGATGATTAATTGTGTACACTTTAAAATGTACAAAAGGCATTCATATTAAAGGTGCACATACCATGGTGAACTCTAACAAGGTGAACTCTACCTTGGTGAACTCCAACAAAGATGACATGGGTTTTAACAGTAGTGCACTTCTAGTTCTATGTTCTTGACATCATCAATGATTTTTGAAGACCACTAATCACATGTGGATGAGCTTTGAATATGACATAGGAAGTGCAACTAAGAACCCCTAGGAAAAAAAAATCTTCAAAATTTGTCAAAGCCTAACTTCAAGGACATCTGAAAGCTGCAAGATTTGAGGTAGGGCTTCTTTGCATCCTTGGTAAGGTCGATAGAGGGCTTCATGCTACAGACAGAGTGGTATTATGGAAAGATAGGGGAGATCAAAGGTGCACTTTGGAGTGATCTACATCCCTAAATTATTGTTTTAGGCTCAAGTATAGAGTGCAATTGAAATCCACTTGTAAACTTCTCAGAAAAAATTATGTGGAAGTACTCTTTTAGAACCAAACTTTGTTCCTTCATAACTTTTGCATACATATCCAAATGTCATATTCCTTGATGTGTTGGAACCTTCTTTCAAGTACCAACAAGAAAATATGAAAATTTGACCAATTTTATAATAGTAACAGGCACAAAAGCAACAAGTGACGGTTTGTGGGGCACCCACTTTACATTGACCACAAATATATAATCAATCATGTATTCACATTGCTAAATTTAGAAAAAATGGGTTCAACAACAATGTTAGCAGTCTATTACAATTTAAGGTGACAAATAGTCATTAGAGGGAATCTTGGCCCTTATAGAGGGCCGTTTGACTTTCAGCAAATGTGCAAATCTAGAGCAAAAAGAGGGGTTTTTTTGGGGGGGGGAATTTTTTATTTTTTTTCTTAAAGTATTTTTTAGTTCTCAGTCTATATGGCACACGCTATGATCACGTGGGCTAAATTTTTTCTAATTAATTTAATTAATTTTTCTGTAATTGCACATTTTCAGGCAGTCAAATCATTAGAAAAAATTTCAGCCCTCAAGAAGGCCACAAGTCTTGGACCCTCCCTGGTGCATTTAGGAGAAAAAAAAATTTGAAAATTCAAAAAATGACGTGGCACTATGGATTTTTTTCTGTAATTGCACCTCGGGGATCCCGAAAATAAAAAACTATCAGCCTTCTTGAGGGCTGAAATTTTTTCTAATGGAAGCTGCGCAAGGTCCAAATTTCTAATGCCAAATGATATCCCAATTGCAAGGTGAAGAGAAGTCTTATATGTTTAGGTCAGATTCGGCACTTGGAGGTTGAAATAAGTTAAT
This sequence comes from Neckera pumila, assembly GCA_963969595.1. Lineage (NCBI taxonomy): Eukaryota > Viridiplantae > Streptophyta > Bryopsida > Hypnales > Neckeraceae > Neckera > Neckera pumila. Next base: position 21,141,110 of record OZ018414.1, read on the forward strand.
TTCAACATTTTGGACAATTCAGCAGCTTGGTCCAATTTTCCTGGCTATCTATCGGCATGTCGTTCTTCATAATATTTCAAGACTTTGATGAAATGGATTGATTTTTTCTATTTACACATAAATGTATTCCTTTTTCTAAATTTCCTCAAGAACAATTTTTAAATATTCAAAATTGGCAACGATAGAATTCTCTTAGATTTTTAGAAATAGTTGTAGAATACAATTTTTTTGTATTTTAGACATATTTCAATTTTCCCTAATTATTTACAAAATTGACCTACGCGTAGGGTATTGACAATTGCTTAGCATCTTTAGTCTTCAACTTCACAGCTTTTTAGTATAATTTCAAAAATTGTGAAGTTTAACCCCTAAAAGCCCATTGTCCCTTTGGGGGACAAATGCATTTTGGGGCAGCTACCTACGGGCTAAAATTTTGTCGTGATTCTTTGAAAGTTTTTGAGAAGGTGAAGAATTGAGAGAGGTATGTGGTAGAAAAAAAAATTGAAATCGGACCTTCGAGCAAGAAGTTATGCCATTTCTTGGAATGCGTGGGAGGGAGGGCAGTAAAAAAAATTTGCAAAATTTTGAATTTTTTCTTAAAATGTTTTTTTTCTCATAGATTATATTTTTGTCTATCTGGAAAGCTTTGATTCATTTCAATTGGATTTGTTATGAGAAAGTTATGGACATTCTTGTTCTTTGGGTAGTTAGAGCATCTTCTTGAAAAAAATAACTTGTAGGATTCATTTCGGTATGCAATTTTTGTAATTTTTCATTTTTCTTTTTTGGTAATGGTTTAGTTTACTTGCTAGAACAATCTCACCATTGAAATTCGTGCATTTTAATTCCATCAAAAATATATGAATATTTTAGGTTTTCCTTCTATTTTGTACCTACTTCTACTTAATAATTTTTTAAAGAATGATAATTAAGTTTTTAGTTTTTTCCTAGACTCTCAACTCAGTTCTCCACTATAAAAATTTAAAGCTCAAAATGCTGTAGTGCAAAAATTTTAAGTTTAAAATGTTTAAAGTCAAAAAATCTGGTCTCGCAATGTGCTGAAATTCTTGTTTTTTCCACTTTAAACGCATATATCTTGCAATTTGTGCTGTCAAAAATTCTGAAATTTTTTCCACACATTCTCATACCAGTTAGGTGTAGGATCCTATGGTTAGATGTGCAAAAAAAACATTTTTAATTTTTTTTCACTCTTTGCTAAAAAAATGACAGTTTTGGGTGTTTTTTGGCAGAAAAAAGGCCTTGGGCCTTTTGGGGTTAACCTAGAAACTCCATTGCAGCTAGAAAGTCTTTGATGAATGGTGAAACAAGCTTTTGTCATCCAAATTTTTTCTTGAAGAGTTCTTGGCAAGTGTATGCATCACATGGTAGTGGAAATCCCTTTATTGAGGAACTTCAAAATTTCTAGAAAAGAAGATGTTAAATTTACAAATCACAAGAGATGCTTTTCTAATGTCATTTGCCTCTTTTGGTCTTGATCTAAATTTTAGCTTTTAAAATGATCTTTTGGAATTTGAGATCAACTAATGAAATAAATCTTGTTAAGTAGAATTTCTATACCAATTCCAAAATTTGTAAAATTCCTAAAATTATATATTTTATAGCTAATTGAATTTTAGCTCTATTACCACGTTCAATTAAGTTTTTGATTAAAGAATAAATAATTTGGTTTACACTATGATGTTTTGCACCATATTATACACAAATGGAGCAATTAGCTTAGTTTAAATTTGATATGGATTTTCTTTTGTTTTTTCTTCAAAAGTTCAAAATAATTTCAAATTTCTACAAAAAATTCTAAAATTATTTCCGTGAGTGGATGATACTTGAGTTCATCTTTGAAAAATAAAACAAAATAAAAAAATACGTATTCATTTGCAATAGAACGATAAAGCATCCACGATAGAAGACTTTGATGTTTGACCACACAATCATTGGCTCCAACGTTTCATGTTAAACCCTTGACCCCCTATGACCAAGGTAGTCACCAAAATTGCTTCAATTAGAGCATTGTGAGTGTTTCTCGCTACATACGTAGGGCTTAGCACGGGCTCTGGACATCACTTTTACCACTAGTCTGAACTCACTCACTCATTAAAAAAGTTGTCACGCCACCCAAGATGGCACAAAAAGAATGAAGAGGCATTACCCTCCTCGGTAATCTTTCCTAGGGTGTTTCTTCACACACACACACACTCCCCCCTTGACTTTTTGTTTTAAGAAAGTCAAGGGGGGGGTGAAGAAGCACCCTAAGAAAGATTACCGGGGAGGGTAACGCCTCCCCATTCTTCCTGTGTGGCAGGTTGGCCTACAAGCTATTGTCTGTAGTGTTGAAATTCACATGCTAGCCCATCTAGCGTTGAAATTCAACTATTGAAGAAGATCATAATACAAAAAAGACCTGAAGTCAATAATGAATAGGACCAACAAACTAGTATGTGGAGTGTTATATTTGGCATGCCTTAGCAGTGATTGCAATAGGGAAAGGAAATGCTCTTGGCCACAGCCAAGCTTGGGCTGGCCAAGCATGCTAAGAAATGCTGGTGACGTTGGCTCTTATTAACCCAAAATGACCCTGGAATTACTTGAGCTTCTAGAAATGTGCTCTAAATTGAACAATAAGCCAAATTTTTTATAAGTTTTATCAATTCTTTCTAAATTGTAATTGTATAAAATCAAACTAGACATGTTAGAGATCACATTAAAAAAAAAAATACAACAATATATCTTACAGATTGAAAGATTATAATGTTTAATCATGAAGGTATTACACCTATTAAAGTAATTTGAAGTTTTTTTATCCTCTTTTCACATGTCAAATCTAAAAAGTTGGTCACCTAAAAAATACAAGGTTAAAGGGCCTAACATGTATAATCCCAATCAATTTATGACTTCTCAAAATCTACTCTACAATTTTTTTAAATGAATTTCTAATGTGACTTTTTCTCAAAGATCTAGTGTATTTGAGGCTCATTCCCAAGAGCCCTCAACACTACAGAAAGTCAAGATTGCAGTGGACCCCCGTGCACAAAATCTTGAATAGAAAATTCATAATCAGTCATTTTCAAAACTGGATTTTTGAAGCTAAAACTAAACTTCAAAAAGAATATTTTTTAAATATAAACTATTAAAAATAATAATTTGGTAAGGTTTTATTTAACTTCAAAAATTGGTCAAGGACACATTCTGTTCTCAGGGTCCTTTCGGGGTTAAACCAACAGGTGCATTCTTTGTTTCTACAATGAACAATGAAGTTATCCATCAACCAATTCTTGACCTCAGCGTTCTTTACAGGTTAAGGGTTAAAAATACCTAGGCTTCGTGGCAGATGTCAAAAAGTGGGGATGGGTCTGGAAATATAACCCTAAAGGTCAAAGACCACATTTCATTGAAACCGGTTCAAGGTTGCCATTTCTAGTACAAGTATCCAATTTTAGGAAAAAAACATTTTTTGAACAAATGTAGCCATAGGATCTTGTAGTGTTCTAGTTTAAAAACTTGTAGAAAAAATTTACACTGTACGGATTGCAAGATAATAGCGTTTGAATTGACCAAAATTGCTTTTTTGTCCCTTCAAAAATTAGGGCAGTTGCACTTCACAAGGTCACATTTATATGAAAAAATGTCCAAAATGGTGATCACCCTTTGAATTCATTCTTCACGACAAGTTGGCTATATGCGTGAAAAAATTCAGATCATTTGAAATTGCGCAACATATAGAAAACAAATAGTAAGTAGAAAGAAGTAAAGAATGATTCAAAATACTAAATTGTTAAGAATTTAGATATGGAATTGAAAAATGCCAATACCAACAATTGTAATGTTGTAATAAACAATCTACACCTAATATTTTCAATTTTTTTCAAAAATATTGAGTTAAATAAAGGACTTTAAAGTTTGTTTTAGAGTAGAGATTTCATAACTACCTTCAAACTAAGACTCTTCATAACTTATATCTCATTAATCAAAACGGACTAATTCAAAGCTTTCAGCATATATATAAGTCCAAAGAACCAATTTAAAATTTTTTTTTTTTTAAAAGATTTTTAAAGAAGTTTTTTGAGTTGCCCGGGTTGCCTGCCGACCAATGAAAATTAGATACCATGCAATAACTTTTTAACCATGTCGTCAAAAGTTATAAAAATTGTTGGACCTTAAAGCTACTCCTTGGACACAGCTTGTATGAAGATTTCAAAGAAAAAAAACAAAAATTTCATTGTAGTGAGCTATCCAAAATTGCTATGTCAAAAAACAATGTTTGGTCCTTTGGGGGATAAGGTAACTACACCTAAAATCGCACGGCTTCTAAAAACTGCACACTACAAATTCTTGTCTTAAATGTACTCCCACTATTCATCATGAGACTCTATGATCGCTTTTAAGAATACCTATTTTCAACACTTCAAAAATTCATAGTTTATTCACAGAGTGTCCAAAAAATGCATCCCCAAGAGAATGTAGAGTCTCCTTTTTACTACCAATAAATCCTGCATAAAGTTTTCCAATATAACAAGTGGAACCATGTTGGATTGTTTATTTGTGCGATTTCAGGTGTAGTTACCTTACAATTGTGCAAAAGTTGTTCTGGGTCTAGAATGAATGGGGTTTTAGGTCTAGGATAAGTTAAGGGAGCCACTGTGGCATGTGGACCAGTGGGCAATCCTACAAAGAACAAAGAAAGGTACTTGAAAATTAATGGGACACCATACTAACCCAATTTTCGAATCTTGTACAGTGTTAATAAAAAAATTGCCCATGTTGCATTCAAAGTCCGAATGGGTTCAAAAATTGGCCATGCTCATCTGCAGTTCAGACAAGGGGAGCCAATTGGACAGCATAACAAAGTCATAGTGGAACTAGTTTTTGTTTTCGAATTTGGAGGTCTGCTTGTCCTTTCTTGAGATTTTGGACTTCAACTTTAGAATTTGAGACCCACATAATGAATGCAGTGGGACTCTTGCCATGGGACTGTTGACATTTTGACCCTTAGCACTCCAACATCCAAAATCCAGACAATGCCAGAGAGAGAGTTCCAAGGGCTTTTTTGACCACAGAACTTCTCATTCATCCATACCAATGTTTGACTTTGGTATGGATGAAAAATAAAATAAAATTGGATGATGAATTTTATGAGATTCAGGTATATACTGTATATTTATTATGAAATACAAAGAAAAATATACAGAAAAGTCAAGAAAAGATAGGGGGTAACCAGGACCCCTACCAAGCACAGAATAGGGGGCAAGTTTTGCAAAATAGGGGTCAAGTTCTGCAAAATAGAGGGTGAGTTTTGGTTGGAGAACCCTAGCCTTCATTTTAGAGAACTATTTGATCATAAAGTTGAATTTTTGAATTGAGACTTTGCAACATAATCTGGGTTCAACAAAATAATCATCAAAATGAATTTAAAAACTTTTCAAACAGAAGGTGGCATACTTCCTTTACCTGAAGAGCATCCTTGCGACAGTGTGAATCACAACAAAATGTTGGATCTCCTATGTTGGATCTCCGCTAATAGTTTTTCAATACCTATTATTATAAATAACCACTAATGACTCAAGCAACCATTTCCTGGTTGATGCCCCTATTTTTTGAGCTGCTCGTTCTCAGATTTTGAATTTTTTGAAAAAATAAATTTATTTCTAGAAAATAGATTGCAATACAAATCCAATGGCGGTGGTTTCATCAAATTCCAAGTAAAACTTTGCCTTGTGTAGTTTACAGCTCATTTTTTTGTATTCGGTTTAGGCATGTACTAAAAAATCAGCCAACCAATGTGCTTCTTGCCCACCTCATAAAGGTTAGATCTACCTCAAAAAGCACAGATTCAAGGAGTTCAAGGAGAAGACAAGTGTCCCATTATTTTTTCTCTTGCAAACACTACTCAAATTTCAATGACTACTATAGATTGCAAGCTTGACCATGAATTGTAAAATTTTTGGAATGTTATGAAATTTTACACATACATTTCCAACTCTCTTATCTTTCACTGAGCATAAAAAGGCATCATTTTCAAATATTCTCACAAAGATATACTCCTTCAAAGTTCGCCCTTGTATTTCCATTAATCCAAGAAAAACTTCAAACTTAAATATTTCCTGAACCGTGTGGTCAAATAATTTGAAATAGTTTTCGAGGTGCTCAATTTCATTGTTAACTTCAAGATCCTATGATGAAATTCTATTTGATCTCAAGAAAAATTGAGAAAATAAATTGCTCAAGTTATTGGCAGTTTTGGCCATTTTGAAAGAACACCCCCCTTGGGTCATTAGGGATTAACCCCTAGAGTTTCATGACTATTTTTTCACCAAAAACGCTCAAAAATTGTCATTTTTAGAACAAGTACCAAAGTCTTGAAAAAAATCCTTTTTTGATACATATAACCATAAGATCTTGTAGTATGCTAACTTGAAGACATGTGGTAAAAAATTCAGAAATTTCCACCACGTGGATTGCAAGATATAAGCATTCAAATTCATTAAAATCATTTTCTTGGCCCTGCAAAATACAAGGCAGCTGCACTTCACAAGCTCACTTTTCTATGAAAAAATGTCAATATGGTGGTGCTTCTTTAGATTCATTTTCCTAGACCAAGTTAGCCACATGCTTGAAAATTTTCACATCATTTGGAATTGTACAACATATGCAAAAAAATAGTAAGTAGACAATAGTCGAGAATGATTCAAAATACTAACTTTTGAAGGATTTAATTATGGAATTGAAAAATGCCAATCCCAATTGTTGCAACGGTATATTGGTATAATAAATAATCTACATCCTATACTTTTATTTTTTTTCAAAAAATATTGAAAATTGAGTAAGATAAAGGACTTCAAAGTTTATTTTAGAGTAGAGAATCCATAACTGCCCGCAAACAAAAAATCCTCATAACTTTTGATTCATCAATCAAAATGGAATGATTCAAAGCTTTCTATGTATATATAACTCTAGAAAACCAATTTCAAATTCTTGTTTTTGAAAAAGCAATTTTTTCTAATCTGCCCAGACTGCCCAGTTACAAAAAAAATTATCATATTAGGCCATAACTTTTGACTTGTATATCCAAATGCCATGAAATTTAGTGCATATGAAAGATATTCCTTGCCCCCACCTTCTATTAAAATTTGGGCCAAAAATATAGAAATCTCTAGTCACACGTACCTGCCCAAAATTTCTATATAGTCAAAAAATGCATGTTGGTCCTTTAGGGGTTAAAGAGAGTCAGAGTGAGAGTCAAAGTAGACAACTTTAATTCCTAAACGCCTCAATCTTTTTTTGAATTTTTGTACTTTTTTGCTTATATCTTTGTACAAAAATGTTATTTATTGTAATTTCAAGAAATTGATCATTAAAGAAGGTTGTCTTTTTAAGATTCAAGTATTACATTTGATGAATGAGAAGTTAATTGGACAAAAGAAGACCTGGAAGCCCTCTGTTCACCGTCCAAAATATGGACATCAGAGCCCTTAAGGGTTAAAATGCAATGATTGGCAACAACCTTATACAAAGCAAATTTTTCAAAAATTAAAACTTGAGACTTTTATTAAATCTTCTTTTGTATGCAACCACTTGACATTCATTCTTCTATTATAAAAATCATATTACTACTAATTTACATTAAAAGCTACATCACAACATCTTCTTCTTTACCTCTTGTAAATAATTTGGGTGTCCATACAAAATTGATCAATCTAAATATATGTAGCAACAAGAGGGACTACAATGGGTACTTTAGTAGGTTTGCACTCACAAGTTCACTTGTTCACCATTAACATATAATCTAATTCTCATTTAGTTGACAATCATTGTTCATGTTGGGTGCTAATTTAGTGTAAGTGAACCTTCTCGGTTTTAATGATTTTATATTTTCTTTGGTATAAAATTAATTGATAATTAATGTTCATGCAGGATGCCATTTAGTATTAGTTATATTATCAACATTGTTGCCATTTACTAATAGAGTTCTCAATTAATGTTGCAAACAACGAAGTTCATTATCAATGTACCAACCATTAGTTGCAACTTATAACTATTCATCATAAAGTCATTTTTAATGATGGGAATCGGGTTGTTTTTCCATTATGAGTAAATCAAAAGGCAAAATTAATGTTAACACCTGGTGCAAGAATAATGTGTTTTGCTCTAGTACTTTCCAAATGCTAGAGTGTCACCTCAATCTCAAGTTAAATAGGCCGAGAGAGCTTGATAGTTGTTTCTTTTCCTTTGGGGTTTTTGGTTTTGAATGGTCACTGTCCTTTTCCAAAAAAAAGAAAAGGCAAAATTAATCTTCATTAACATATGATTGGCAAGTCTTCAGAAAAGAATCAAACTCCTTTTATCATTGCTCATAAGGTCTAAGAAGGTCCTCCACTTCTCCAAGGCTAATTTGGATTTGCAAACTCATATTGGAAACCAAACATGATTAAGCTAGTCCCTACAATTCCTAAATTTGAAAATAGAAAAAAAACAGTTCCGAACCATAAACAATATCAACGAAAAGAAAAATTGCAACTTTAGGTACTCCAAGTACCTTAGACAAATATGGTAGCACGTTCGACACCTCTTATTCAAAAGAATAATTAATAAAATTGGAAAAGATGGAGTTGACATTCAATTTTTTTATTTACAAGAATTCAACATTTTAAACTTGACCTACATAGACTAGTCATTTTGTCCAAGTGTATCTCACAAATTTTCACAAGCCACTTCATGTCTAGATAGTAGACAAAAGGCAAGTGGTTTATAGATGTAGAGAAATAGGAGGTACAACAATCTATGTGGGGTATGGAAATTAGGATATGAAAAAGTTGAACACTCATAGTCAAGGCAAATGTATTAATTGTTTTCACAAGTGCTTATTTAACCTTAAACCCTCCAACACCCAAGCGGCAAAAATAACGCTCTTGTGGATTTTTCAACGAAGTTTTGCGATTCTGGATGGGGGCGATTTCAGTTGGACCCAAAACAAAACTTGTCCGACATGTCAGCCTTAGGCACTAGACGTGAAGGTGGAAGTCATTCAAAAAGCCTACAGCTCAATTCTATTGAGAAATTGACGCCCAAGCTATTTTCGGACATGGTGGTTTGGGTTGGGCAACCAAATATAGCGGGTGCCTGGCCGTTGGGACGCCCGGGGGAATCTAATATTTCCAGGTCGCTTAAGGTAGGTACACCTAAATGTGCCACTGACCTTAAACCGCCATCTATACTCTCTGTACATTTCCAAAATCAGTTCTGTACCTATGTGGAAGAAATGCTTTTAAAACCAAACTTTGTTCCTTAATAACTTTTGCATACAATATCCAAATGTTGCATTCTCTGGTGCGTTGGAACCTCCTTTCACTTGCCAACAAGACAATATGAAAATCTGACCAACCTAATAATAGTAACTAGGCACAATACCAATTTGTGGCGGTTTTGGGTGTACCCACCTTATACTGTACGCGCTTCTGAGAGGTACGACTGAGGGCTCCAGCCGGTTGTAAGCACCTTCTGAGCTGTGCATACCGTGAAATGCAATCGGTCCCACTACTTGATGATGTTACCAAATGAGGTGGAAATTGTCATATGCACTATAGATGTTGTGGTCCACCTCGTCTCAAATTTTGGAGATCTTCTGAACAATGGATCGCTTGGAAATGGTGTCGCAAGTGCCAAAGGTTCCAAAAAGGGCCTTGACAGTGCCGGAGCATGTCCCACTCCAATATTATAATCTGAAGATCTAGACGGTGAAATCACCTGTAATTTTTTGCAAGTGGTCTGTCACTTAGTTGAGCGTGAAACTCAACGGTGAATATACTTGCAAGTGTATACAGTTTCCACAAACCGTTGAGAAGTACACCAGGCTCTCCCAACGTCTCTACCATGCCATTCAGGCTTGGGCGTTGAGGGGTTAAAAGATGCCGCAACCATTTTTCGGCCGATGAATGACATAGAATCCTTCTATGTAGGACAAAATTGCAACAATTCATCCTCGGAATTTTGTGTGAAATGGAGAGGTCTTGTACAATAATTTGACTTCCAATGAGTTCTTTTGGAATTTTTTTAACCAATGATTCACACGGTACAAAAAAGGATCATTTCCACGGTCATCAGCCCGTCTTTTAAGGATTAGATATCATAAAAATAAAATTATTCAAAACTTGATCAACTAATGAATTGTGGTAAATAAATTTGAATTTCAACTCCAAAAATTTGTTTGTCTTTTGGAACCTTCAATCAAAAGTTGCGAACAAAAATTACAAGGGAATAGTGATGAACATTGTCATACGTTCTCTTCACTTGTCTATAACTTTCTATTGGAAACTCAAAATCGCAAATGATCTTTTGTAGATGAAATTTAACTTGATTTACAATTTTTTTGAGTTTATTATATTTTGGAAAAAAAATTTGATTACAAGGCTTCAATGAGGTTCAAAGTTTTGTCTAGAACACAAATATTGCATTCTTTCTTTGAGCGGTAAACCTTACACCTTCCTTCTAATATCCCATAACCTTTTAGAAATGATGATGAACAATAAACTTCATCATAAGTACAACCTCTCCATGGGTCTCTCCACCCATAAATGTAAAGTTGCATCACTTTAGGAAGGATTGCAAGTTTGCAACCAAATGCTCATAACATTCATTAGCCTTTAGAGAGGTTGCCTTTTCTTCTCTAGAGTCCTCATCCACAAAATTCATCCTCTTAGCATTAATGTAAGCTTTGGTACCGGGATAGTGACAATAAATTACGATATTCTCCATTTTCTTTTGTTATTTTCAGGACCACATATACAAATCAACAAATATTTGTAGAGAAAGATGGTTTGCCAAAAACACTAAAAATCCAATGAGTAATATACTAATGCAATCTTACCATTTGCCACCAATAACTCATTTCAAATTTTCTAGTAAGAAGACAACTCTTTATATACACATAGGGTGGTAGGAGGTAGAACAACCCATGTGGGATGAACAAATTAGAATATGTAGTTTCTCAAGCACTCATAGTTAAGTCAGAAGTAGGAATTGTGTTTAAAGTGGAATTTCATACCTCATTTAGGCATAGTACAATAACTCTTTTCAAAATGCTTTGAACTAAAAAAAGTTGTTAAATGAAGATAAGTTTCACTTCCAAAAATCCGTTTGGCATTTTGAATATCCGATCAAAAATTATAGACAAATTTGAGAGACAGGTTGGAAAAATGTTAAAAGAAAATGTCTATTCCTACCCCTCTCTCAAATTTGTCCAAAACTTTTGATTAGAGATTCAAAATGCCAAAAAAAATTTTGGAGGTGAAACACATCTTTATTTACCAACTTTTTTAGTTCAAAGTATTTTGAGAAGAGTTATTCTACTATGCCTAAATGAGGTCTAAAATTCCACTTTTAACAAAATTCTTTATTTTTGACTTAACTATGAGTGCTTCACAAACTACAAATTCTAATTTGTTTATCCCACATGGGTTGTTCTACCTCCTACCACTCCATGTATATATGTATATCTTTCTTTTCCATTGAAAACTCAAAATATTATTAATTTTATAATGTTAAAAAACACAAAAAAAGATTAAAAAATAATGAACCAAACTATTGGCTTGCATTCATACAAAACCAATAATATTTTGAGTTTTTGAAACACCTAATGTATAAGTGAAGAATGTTGGTTATTATGTGTTTGGTTTAATTGGTATATAAACTTTGGTTTTGTTTTAATTTTTAATTTGCATTATACAGTTGCGGCCAGCTGAATTACTCTGACAAAATTGATGTGTGTAAATTAGTTACAGTAATGATGGTGTGGTATATTTCACACCATTCCGTCTTGAAGAAGGCAACCCACCACTTTGCTATTGAATATTATACTATTAGTGACCCTAAAACTACTTTAAGGAATTTAGTGCAATATGCTATCTTCAATACAAACAGGCATCAAACGTTTGGCTACCCTAAGAGTAAGTAGTATCAAAGGAAAAAATAGAAAAGAAAGGATTTTGCAAGTTGTAAAGGATTACTGGGAATACCATAACACAAAACTAATTAAATAGATGCTAATTTCAATGTAGAGGAAGTTGCAAATTGGCTATCAACCTCTATAGTTTGTTGCAATTTTGGCTAAAATGTCTCCATTAAAGTTCCTTTTTTGCAATGTACTAGTAGCGTAAGGATTTTTTTAGTAAAACAAAACATTCAGTAGCATTCAGTGAGACTGCCTTTTATTCTCCAAAGTCCTCATCCACAAGCTTCATCCACATATTATTAATGTAAGCTTCGGGACCAAGATAGTGGCAATACATTTATGGTGCGCTCCATTTCTTTGGCTAATTTTAGGACAAAAATCAACAAATATTTATAAAGATGAATGGTTTGCCAAAATCCAAAGAATTCATTGAGTATTATACCAATGTAATCTAACCATTTGCCATCAATAACTTAGTTTGAGTTTTTTATAGAGAAGAGAAGCTCTTTATGTACACATGGGGTGTAGGAGGTAAAACAATCTATGTGGAATATGTAATTTAGAATTTGTAGTTTCTCAATTGCTCATAATTAAGTCTAAAATAAGAATTGTGTTAAAACTAGAACTTTAGACCTCATTTGAGCATAGTAGAATAACATTTTGCAAAAACCTTTGAATTTAAAAAAGTTGGGAAATCAAGTTAGGTTTCATCTCAAAATATTTGTTAAATATTTCAATCTTCTATTCAAAAGTTATGGACAAATTTCATAGAGGGGTTGGGAAGGATTTTTTTTGACATTTTCAAACATCCTCTATGAATTTTTTCCATAAATTTTGAGTGGAATATTAAAATATTAAATGGATTTTTGGAAATGAAGCTTAACTTGATTTCCCAACTTTTTTAAGTTCAAATTTTTTTGCAAAATGTTATTCTACTATGCCTATATGAGGTCTGAAGTTTGAGTTTTAATACAATTCTTATTTTAGACTTAACTATGAGCGGTTGAGAAACTACAAATTCTAATATAAATATCCCACATGGGTTGTTCTACATCCTACCACCCTATAAGTATATAAAGAATTGTATTTTAATTCCAAATCATAAAACGTGAATGGCTTACAAATCAAATTGAGAAAATTCAAACCTTGGAATTATTAACCTCAATGAACTGATTTCCATTTTCATTAAGTTGCAATTTTATAAATTGTTTTAATTGAAAGTATTTAATTTACCACTAACAACAGTGTTCAATCCCAATGCAGGCAAAGAGTTGAGTATTGACAAATATTGACAAGTGTCTCCACATCATTCCATCCGCGAGAAGGTAGTCTCTTTGACTGCTACTCAGTATTCTGAAACATAGCAAATTTTAGCCAATTTAGAAAATGCTGGTTGCTAAGCTTATCTCACTGCAAGAAAATAAAAAAAAAAGGCACTGCATGAAAGTGTTAAAACTGGCATAAGTTAGTACAATATGGACATGGACTAGTTCTTATGCGGGTCAAAGTCTCCAGCAACCTAACCTACAAAATAGTGAAATTAGGTTGTCCCACACTAATTTCTTGACAGTCCACACTATAGAAATATTCACTGCTTTTGTACAATGAAGCAATCAATTTAGAGCCATGTGTATATCTTAGATTTGTGCACCAGTTCAAGACTTGGTTCAGAGAGTGTCATGCACCTCCATGTGGAACAAACATTGATCCATGAGGTAGTTTATCTCAGGTAAGGCAACCTAATTTCTCAACAATCCACACTATATAAATATTCACTAATTTTGTACAATGATGCATTCAATCTAGAGCCACGTGTATGGCATAAATTAGTGCACCAGTTCAAGGCCTAGTTCAGAAAGTTGCGTTCAAGGCCATGTGAAGAAGCATCAAGTCATGAGGTAATTTATTTGAGGGAAGACAACCTAATTGATAAGGCAATCTAATTTCACTATTTTGTGCACACTTTTTGCTCAATCACAATTCAGTAAAGACAAGACAACAAAGTGCCAGAGTCATAGGATTTGGCTCTTTCTCCTAGGAATGGCATTCACTGTACTATATAGTGCCCTACCAAAAGTTCTTGTCCGTATAATTTGGACCATTATATTTCTTGGCATGATGTATAATAGAGTTAGTATTTTGTTTTACACAACCAACATTGATATCTTATGCAATTCCTCCTCAAGCATACCAAATTTTCAGTTTCAAAAAACCAAATCTCTATTTTGGTGAATTTTTTATTTTTTTTCATGGTTTCACATGAAAATTCATAAGACAACATTAGTGATTAATTTTTTTCATTTATTTGCGGAGATATATAGAAATCATCTATGCGCACGTCTTTTATTGAGCAAGCATCTTTAAAAAAGTTTCACAATTCCCTCCAAAGAGATTTGAGTGGAGCCTTGACAATGCCCTAAATTTTGAAAATAGATATCTCTTTGATGTAATTAGATTTTCCCAAAGAAATTGTACTATCATGCTTAAATGTACAAAATTAGCTGTAGAATGAAGGAAAAATGCAAATATCTAATTATATCAAAGAGATATCTATTTTCAAAATTTAAGTCATTATCAAGGCCCCACTGAAATCTCTTTCGAGGGAACTGTGAATTTTTTTTGAAGATTCTTGCTAAAAGAAAGATGTGCACGCGGATGATTCCTAAATATCTTTGCAAAAAAATTAAAAAAATTCATCAACAATGTTTTCCTATGAATTTTCATGTAAAACCATGAATTTTTTTTTTTTGAATCACCAAAAATGGAGATTTGTTTTTTTGAAACTAAAAATTTGGTATGCTCAAGGAGATTGTGTAAATATTAATGTTGGTTGTGCATTATGCCAAAAAATAAAATCTATTGTACATTATGCTAAAAAATAGAATGGTCCATGTGGGCAAGAACTTTCGGTAGGGCACTGTACAGTACCCACCAACAAGTTCATGTTCACAACAATCAATCTACAAAAATAGAGTTTATACCTCAAATTTCAAATTGTCACCACATGCTCAAAAATGATCCAAATCACAAACCGCAAAGTGCATTGGAAAGACAATGAAATCTACAAAAAAACTTGTAATATTCTATATAAATATAGCATTTTTGGAAAAACTATCTACAATCTAGTGCAATCACCATTAACTTTGATTACGGCCTCATACGATAAGGCATGTTGGCAAGGAGAATTTCAATCACCTCAAGGAAAAAAATTTCAGCCCTAGAGAAGGCCGCAAGTCTTGCACCTCCCCGGTGCATTTAGGAAAAAAAATTAAAAAAATTAAAAATTAAAAAATTCAAAGAATGACGTGGCACTACTAGTGCCACGTCAGCACTTTTGGTGCCACATCACCTTGATTTTTTTCTTTTTTTTTCTTTTTTTTTCTGTAATTGCACCTCGGTGGTCCCAAAAAAAAAATTAACTGCCTTCTTGAGGGCTGAAATTTTTTCTAATATGAACGGTGTTGACTAATTCTTCTTTGTTTTGTGGAGGCACTTCATTTTAGACGCTGTCTTCTACAATCTTCCACAAGTTTTTGACAAGGTTAAAGTGAGGGGCATGAAAGCTTTCTAGTACCATGCACTTGCCTCCAATCACTTAATTCCTTGCTACAATGTAGTGGGGCGCCATCTTCTATGAATATAAGTATCTTGGGGTGACTGTAAAAAAAGTCAAGGCCACTCAATCGGCTTTCATAGACTACATCAACAATCCCTAACTCTTCATCTATCATGGGGCATTATAAAAAGAGGACACTTATTGAAATTGGTGAATGCATCCCATATCATCATTGTTGGATAAATATATTTTAAAAACGGTGCTAAACAATTCCAAAAATAACATTCATATGACTTTCGCCATACCTTCTCTTACCTTTATCTTTTATGATTTCAATAAAGATTTGTCTGTCTATATTACATTCTTTTAGTTTAATGTTGTCCAATGCCAATGTTCATAGTTCTAAGCATACTTTACACCACCATTGAAGTCACTTGTTACAATAAAAAACACCTACAATCTCACACAATCTGTTTTTGTCTCTAGAGATACACCTACTCACTAAAACACACACAACATATCCACAAGCTACCACATTGCTTGGCCCAAGCATGCTTTGCATAGAGAGGTTGTTGGCACACCACATATGAACACTATAAGAAACCTATGTTTTTTGTTATGTTTTCACAATTTTTTGGAACGCATTTTTGTGGACATTAAATAAAACAACCCATGTTTTTATGTCAACAATGATGTTCAATAAAACATCAAGATTTTTTATTGAACATCATTGCTGACATAAAAACATGGGTTGTTTTATTTAATGTCAACAAAAATGTGATCCAAAAAATTGTGAAAACATCCCAAAAAACACATGTATCTTATAGTGGAAGCTCAAATTGGCAAAAATCTGAATTGTGTAGGTGTGAGAAGCATTGATGTTGCCTTCATAGTGTAGGAGCTACAAACACAACTTGAAGTGCAATCAATGCGATTCAATTTTTCTAAGATAAGTGGCTTAAATTAGCATCCAAATGACACCCAAAATGTAGTTAACTCGTTTTCCAACATTTAGGTGGTAGTTTTTATGGAGTTTGGAGCTAGATTTGAAGAGGGAGATATGATCACTCAAAATTGGACTTCTTTTACAGTGGCACTTAGAATTCAAAAATTTGAACATATACTTCTTGGTGGGTACTGTATTGCAGGTGACACTATAAGAAAACCGTGTTTTTGGTGTTGATTTAAAAAACACGTGATGTCTAAGTTGACGGATTTTAGGTGACGTCAACTTAAACACCATGTGTTTTTTTTATGTCAACAGTGATGTCCAATGTAACATAAAAAACATACGATGTCTTAGTTGATGTCACCTAAAATCCGTTAACTTAGACATCAAAAACTCTGGTTTCTTATAGTGTGATTTGAATTCCTTGCAATGCCACAGTTTTTAAGGGCAACTCCATGGTGGCTCAAGGAACAAGAGCACCAAACAAGGAGTTTTTGAGGTTTGGCATCCCTTGTTCAAGAGCCCATTTTTTTAAATAGTTGTAATCCCACAAGGAAAACTTGTCATGCGATCAAAAATTCACTCCTAGCAACTATTTTAATTTTTTGAAGAAAAGCTTTGGCACTGTTGAAGACAAATTTTTCGACAGGCGGGATCAAAAGGAGTATTCAATGGCTTAGCAAACCATGCCCAAAAGGCACTACTTGCCCATGCCCTTGCCATTTTTTGAAGTGGCTGGGCATCTTTTTGTACTTGGTGTGCATGCGTGGGCCACTATTTCAAAACCGGCCACGCCCATTGGCCGAGTCAAAGCCATTAGCAAGTCATCATGGGATTGCTCTAAGAACATCGCCACTGCAGAATTGCCAAGAGGAGGGGTGCCAAGTGCAGCCTTGGCATGTGAATTTGAAGAGTGGGGCTTCACTGTTCTTGTTCTACTCAACGACTAACGTGCCAAGCAGTTTAAGGCTCAGTTCATCAAGAATTTCCTGCATTGCTTCTAAAGTATTTTAACCCTGTAATGTTGGCAAAGCCATTTTGTGGCTTTGGAATGACAATGTTGTGCTCTATACAAACATTGGAAGCAATTTTTCTTGTTGACCTTTTATGGTGGGTTATGAAGCGTATCCAATTGAGTTTGTAGTCTTGCCAATGTTTGTCTTCACATAAATGAGAAGTTAGTTAAAAATATGGATCTTGAAATATGCTATTTTATTGTTTTGGAGAAGTTTTTGCTCCTTGCTTTAAACTTGAAATTTCTCCACAAAAATGATATTCTTTGAGTTTGGATCCAACTAACAAAATCATTAGATGACATTTTGGGCATTAGAAGCCCGTTCCAGGCTTGTTCTCCAATCTAGTCCAATTCTGTGAACAATGGTACGGGCTGTTTGAATTTTTTTTCAAATATCCTTTTAAGCAAGTTTTTTTTTCAAAAATGATGTGGCATAGTCCGTGCTACATCCACAAGCTGTTGTAGCGTTCCCGCAGTCTAGAAACACAAGAAACTCTTCGGGAACTCTCGATCTTCCAAAACTCCAAAATGTTGTCTAATGGAAGGTCATCTACTCTAGTTTCTACAACAATTTGAATTTTGAAAAAAAACACCTAAAATTGAATATTTTATTGCAATTTAAACTTTGGATGTATTTTCAATATCTAATATTTTTTAATTATAGAATGACATAGAAATTGAGTTTACAACATGATGTTTGTCATTGTAATATACACATATGGTGAAATTTTCAGCTTTTTTAAAATAATTTTCTATTTGATGAGAGTTTTATTCACTTTTACCTCAAAAATTCTCAAAAAAATCAATTTTTCACAAAAAAATCCAAAATTTTTGTTATGTAAAGAAGACATATAATTTCATCTATGAAAAATAAATATAAACCTTTTCAAACATATCTAGTTGCAAAATGGTAGTAAATTGAGTAATGGGCAATGAGGCTTGAAATCAATGGTCAAGGGTCCGCCATTTAGGGGTTAAACTCATTGTGAGATTTTGAGATAGTAGAGAAGTTCACTATATGCACATAAGGTGGTAAGAGGTAGAACAACCTACATGGGATATGTAAATTAGAATTTGTAAGAGCTCAACCACTTATAGTTAAATCAAATTTAAGTAAAAATTGTGTTGGAAGTAGAATTTTAGACCTCATTTAGGCATAGTAGAATAACTCTTTTCAAAATTTTGAACTAAAGAAAGTTAATAATTAAAGATGAATTTCATCTCCAAAAGTGTATTTGAGATTTTGAGTCTCCAATCAAAAGTTATGGACAAATTTCAATGTAGGGATGGAAGGGGAATTTTTTTTTACATTTTCAAATATTCACTTTGAAATTTGTCCGTAACTTTTGATAAGAGAATCAGAATCTCAAACAGATTTTTGGAAATGAAATCATCATTACCTAGTTCAAAGTTTTGTGGAAAAAATTATTCTCCTATACTTAAATGAGGTCTAAAACTCTACATCCATCTTTTGAATTAACTATGACCAATTTAGCTCCTGCTATTCTAATATTACTTATTCCACATGGGTTGTCTACTTTCTACCATCCCATATGTATACAATGAATTTCTCTTTTCACTTAAAACTCAACTATAGTAAGTTGAAAAAGCATATTTCTCAATTTTCTACTCACAATTAAAGAGAACTTTATTGTCGTTGGTATAGAAAATGATTTTTTTTTCAATTTTTGTAACAAATGTTAAATATCACTTGTGACAAAAATTACTTATGAGATTATTTGAAGACCAAGTGGGGTTGGTGCCCTGAAGACAGGGTGAAAAGACAGTCAAAGCCTTTGGCAAGGCATGTGTGAGGCTCACTATTTCGACATGCACTCTTCAAATTTTGGTGTGGCCGGCTACTATTTTTTGTTTGGCGAGTCTAACATGGAGCAATAAAGCTGGCTTATTTTGCCAAGTCAACCCTACTTTGTGAGCCAAGTTAGGGATGCTCTTATAAAGAAATGTGAATTAAAAGAATAAGGACGGCATACCAACCATGATATTGCAAATAGGCAACGGGCATGCCAAAGAAGCTAGAGTGAGTAGCATGACATTAAAGATTTAAATGACCTTATTCATTATTTACTCTATACAAAGTTTCTTTCAATAGTAAAAAGTAAAACATTTAAGGCAAAAAATATGGGTGATTGTAAGAAACAGCTATATTATTTTGCGTCATGTGCAATGTTGATTTTTTCTTACCATAACTTTTGCATTCTGGATCCAAATGACTTAAGATTTATAGATAAGGTGCTCATGACTATTATACATTTATACTAATTTTTTTGTAATTTTTAAAAATATTTTATTATCCAAAAATAGCACCCAATTTTATATTATACTTGTAAATTTGGAGGGTTTTAGTACCATTTAGTATCCCCCAAAAATGAATTTCAAGCTGAAATTTGGAAAGTATGCTCTTCTTGTAGACTTGTAGCTAATATCTAAAGAAATTCTTAAAATAGTTAATTATATGTAGTGTGGAAATCCACAAAATGATCTTCTATCTGTTTGCATGTCTGTTTGCATTTTGAAACATATAAAATATTATTTTGGTAAATGACCATTTCCATAGAGTTCTTATAAATGTCTAATTTTTATTTTATTTTATTTTATTTTTTGTATTAAATAACTAAAACATCAAAGTATCTATTTTCTTCAGATTCAACACTTTTTTGTTTTCCTACATAGAAAAGTTTTCTATGCTTTTCCTTCAAATGATACCTTCATCTTAATGTTTTAAAAAGTTTGAAAAAGTCTTAAATTTTATTAAAAAAATTCTTATTTTAGAATATTCCAAAAAAAATCATAAGTATAGGTAAAAAAATGCAAAAAATCAACAGGTTTTTCTTGCAATCACATGTATAGAGAGCAAACGTTCAAATTCAATAGATTGGTAATTTAAACAAAGATACCCGGGCATCATGCAGTTGAGACCCAAGAAGCATGTCAAACAAGTATCACTAAATCAATTTGCAAATGGTTTTCTTCACGAGCTATTTCCTCTCTGCTGGTGAAGAGATTACCAGACACAAATAAAAACTCTGGCAAGTTGTGTGATTCTTAGGCATGAACATCACACTGCACCCACCTTGCTTACATTGCTGAATACCAGTCTCCATTAATGAGCAATTTCATTAAAATGGCGGTATTCCAAGTGCCACTTTGACGGTGTGCCATATCCTCCATCTAAGTCGGGTATAGATTTAGAACAACCGTTCTAAACTCTTTTCATGCCATTTAAAAAAAACATCACCATTTTAATGAAATTGCCCATGCTTGTTCTATTGAGTTAAATGATACATTACACAATGAATTGTTGACGGCCAGAAACTATAATTTGTGATTTACATATTAACCCTGAAAGGATGAGATCTATCACCAATTCACCATAGTTGTCAACCAAAAATGATCCGAATTGTGGACCACCAAACCTATGCTTCATCTGTACAATCAGGTCTAGTTCATTTACGAATTGACAATGTGAGCCAATCCAATTTTTATTGCATACAATGCATAGTATTAAAAAAAATTGAATTTTTTATCTTGCATAAGTAAAATCCAATTCTTACACACTCCCAATGAAGCATACCAAATTTGAGTTTCAAAGAAGCAAAATTCCGTTTTTGGTGAATTTTTGAAGTCAATTTTTATGGTTTTACATAATATTTTATTGAAAACAATTGGTAATGAATTTTTTAAATTTGATCTCATATGTTCTTAGGAAACATCCTTGAGCACATCTTTCATATATAAAACACCCCATTAAGTAACAAAAAAATAGGAATCTAGTAAGGGCTCAATATGAGATGTCATATGACCAAACTTCATGAAATAAATATCTTTATATATTTAACTAAATTTTGTCAAAGTAATTGTACCATCATGTTCAAATGTATGAAATTAGTTACCACATGAGGGAAATATAGAAAAATCTAATTATAATGAAAAGTTGTCTATTTTTACAACATTTGGGCATTTTCACCTCAATATTGAAATCTCTAGAAAAGAAATTGTAAAACTTTTTTGGAGATGCTTGCAAAGGGAAAGATGTGAGTATGGATGTTCTCCACATATATCTACAATTGCAATTAAGAAATTCATTACCAATTGTTTTTTATGAAATAATATGTAAAACCATAAAAAATGACTTCAAAAATTTACCAAAAATGAATTTTCTATTTTATAAAGCTAAAATTTGGTATGCTCGGTTGGGATTGCATAAGGATGCAATTTTGATTATGCTTACCAAAATATGGCAACTACACTACACTTTGTACCCAATAATCTAAATGCCTCAAATCGACAATTTGTAAATGAAGTGGACCTACATTAGAGAAAATTTCAGGCCTTTAGAAGGCTACTCTATAGCCTTGCAAAGGACCCTAAAATAGTGTTTTTTGGGGCTGAAAATTTATTTTTTGCCGTATTCCCGCGCGGGTATGTGCATGATATGGGTTCCAAAAAGGAATGTCTCCCTCAAACAATGTCATTTTTTGACTCATTCAATGTGTGCTAGAAATTACATATTTTTTCTTTATATGAATTTGATGACAAATTCATGAAAAAGTTGTAATACTCCATCCAAAATACTATTGAGGAGGAAAAATTGAACAACTTTGATATTCCTTTTCATTGATTTGTTGTCAAATCTAGAACTGTCTCCATTCTAGATTTGAGGCAAAAAGAACAATCCAAATACCAATTTATGAGGAAATCATTCATAAACATAATATTTAGCTAAAACAGCATTTGAGTTGTATCCATATTTAATATTAACTCTTAATTTGACGTATTACTATATTTCCTTATTTATGAGAACTTTCAAAAATCATAAATTTTTACACAATTTAAAAAGACTATGATTTCATGACATCTTTCTTCTAAAATCATACGACATACTTAAAAACAAATTTAATAAGGTGCATGCCTAGTTGTTTTAATAAAATAACCTTAATATGTAATCCTTTCACTACTCTAATGCAATCAGGTGCTGAATATGTTAAATTAGAAGAAAATTCAATTGTTAAATTTGACCTATGTAGCACATGATTGTGGTGTACCAATATGCCTTCTATAAGACCATGTCATTTTTGTAATTTCCAATATTGTTTTCATTTCTGGAAGGACATTATTCTAAAGTTCGGAGGGTCCTGGAAGTGATACCCATATCATGCCATTGCCCACGCAGCAATGCATCATTGAGTAAAATATTTATTATTATTATTATTATTTAATCTAAAAAATATTTTTAAAAAAAGCAAAAGAAAAGCGAAATCTGACTGCTCCGGCAAGCAGTCATATACTTTGATTGCTCACCAAGGGCATTTTTCCAAGTTGACAGGTCATGCATGAAATAGCATGGCATGTCAACTTGGAACGGCCCTCCCCTGGGCTGAAATTTTCTCTAATGAACTGTACAGTACACCAACCTGATCCATCGGACACTCTTTGGCCTCAGCTTCCTTACTGGGTCAAAATCCACATTTCTCCCTGGAGATTTGCCGCATTTGTAAGGGAATTCACCTGTAGGGGAAAAAGATACCACCAAAATTTGTGCAGGTATTTGCTGAGAGATTACATAGGGATTACAATCACACAGCTTGCCAGAGCTTTGATTTCTGATTGTACTCTCCTGGTATCACAGGGGACCATGATTCTACATAACCTCCTTGTAATCTTGTAAGTCAACAGTCAGTTGCAAATTAAATAATGATGCAAGTGGGGTCAAAATACAATTGCACTTGCACCAGAAACCTGTTGGACACAAAGAAGTCGGTACACGCCTTCAAGGTCAGGTCTTCACTGTGACCAGCCTTTTCTATTTCCAACTAGTATTTAAATCGCAGCTTTAAAATACACCATAATTCACCTCGCAACTTGAATTGTTTGAAGAGAGAAATTTCATAGCCTCGCTCACCCTTCTTTCAGCACGTACAGCCCAAGCATCAAACAGTTGGGAGTGGAGAGGTAGCTCGTTCGCAGCTTGCTCGTCTTAACACCCTGAATAGCATTAATATCGACAGGCTGCACAGTTGATGATGTCGATGTCTTCTTCCAGATTTGTGATTTGCAAGTCGCAGTACGTGGCCTTGTTCAACTCACCATCTGGGAATGTTGCACATGAGAATCTAGCTAGCTTCACATTTCATTGACCATGGTTGATATACAGAATGATAGCCAAATTCTTGGCTTGTTTCAGAGCGCCGTAATCGCGACAGTCAATACTAGTACACAGAGTTTTAGAAATATTTAGGACTAGTATAGATTTGTGGTTTCAGCTGAACAACGTTTCGCAAAGTGCTGGATTCGTGAATATCCACCAACACAGCGAAATTGATGCTACTCAGCTTGCCAATTTCAATTCGAAATTCATACCGCTTTCAGTTTGGGTTTAGCTAGACACCAACTTAATTAATTTCATACTGTGAGCACTTGAGGTGTTCCTTTCAAGACACGCACTTGCTTGCTTTCGTGCTTTTCTTTCGTGCCGTTTTTTTTCTTCTACAAGACTTTAAAAGACCTCAGTACGGTTGTTGCAATTAGCAATTTCATTCCCGCAAATTATGTGCAGGGAGGTGAATTTGGGGAACAAGACCCCTCAACAAAAACTCTGCGAGAGGGCTATTGCTTTCACACGAGGACTCGGAATCACGTGGGTCAATCTGGCTGTCCAAATTGTCTTGAAATGATCTGTCTCCCAATTGATCTACCTTTTCTTGCTTAATGAACCAGCTGGTATCGATCATTACGTATATTAGGAGCTTGCAATCATGAGGGACCCAAACGAAATTTGAGGTTAATCTCTTGTAGATGAGACGAAGGGGTTCATAAACTATAGTTCAGTGCTCACCATGCTTGCATCCCGTCAAGCTACAAACTCGATGGAGCTTCATCAGAAATTTCTCCTGGGTCTCCTAGTTACGATGAGCGCAACGGTGCCCTCCGCCAGATCCCAATTGCAATCCAACATGACGATGAACGAGACGTGGACGGCAAGCCAGAATCGGACGTTGTCATCTCCTGGTGGAATCTTTCAGATGGGATTCTTCTCTGGGATGTATCCTCAAACGTACACACTTGCCATTTGGTACGCTCGAGCAGGGAATGCGGTGGTGTGGATGGCGGACCCGTCGCTCAACTTGAGAGGGGACGCCAGACTCGTGTTGAGTCCTCGGGGAGATCTCGAAATCTACCGGGATGGCGACTTGTCTGTGCAACCGCTGTGGAGTTCTTTTTCGACTGCGAATGTAAGTAGTCGCAACGCTTCTCCGTGTATGCTTTGATTGTGCTGGTGTTGGAAACTTGGAATGACTAACATGGCCAAGTTTTCTCATGACCTGCGTACTGACACCCCGACTGACACTAGGTAGCTAGCTTGGTCGGCAATGTCAATTCAATAGCTACTGTAGTTCACAAGTCACAAGTTACAGAAAACTGTTAGTAGTCGGGGTACCTAGTTATTACCTGATGGTCGTATTCGTCAGAAAGGATCAGAAATATGTGTGAATGTCAAGAGACTTCCTAAACTATTTAGGTGTACGTACTGCTATAATAAGTACGCGTGGTGTAGATCTGAGGTTCCGGAAATACGAGGCCCAATGAAAGGGACTGAAATACTGTCAGTTTCTTTGAAATTCGGCAATCTAACGAATTGAACTGAGATGATGATTGGATATGTCCACAGAGCACTTATATTATTGAGTTAAAGAGCACGTTCCATTAAAATGGCGAATTTCTGATAGCCAGAAATCAGGTCCGCAAGCTGCTTTTTCTTTAACTGATAATTAGCTAGACAGGGCTGGAATAGAATTGTGCAGAACTTTCCCATTTTTAACGGAACATTGCCATTTAAATTGAAATCCCCATTAAACTGGTCGCTGAAAGTCGACCTTATATTCTCATAGACCGACAGACAATTTACCTTGGGACTTGAGTAGCAAGGATGCAGCGAATTAATTAAGCTGTCTACAGGAATACCTGGACTAATTAATCCTAGAAATTTATTAGCGATTTGTAACCTCGCTAAATCTGTCTCCGGGGTCCAAGCGATAAGCTTGTATATGATCATCATTCAACGATAACGTAGATCAGTACTTCTGCTGCTGTACGTGCTCTCCTAGAAATTGAGCTTCTCTATTGCAGCTTTTCTTGTTTCCCCCCATTCTTAGTGCAAAATCATCAGGAAACTTCTGATACGTATTCTCGTAATAGAAACAAGGATATCTCTGCGTGCTCTACACGAATTCAACTGCAATTGACATGATACTGAAGTGAAAGTGGAACCTTTATTGCAGCCTAATTCAACAGCGAATGCAACAACAGCATCTCTCATGGACACAGGCAACCTCGTCCTCCTCACCCCAACATCCAACATCACCTGGCAATCCTTCGACAGCCCCACCGACACTCTCTTACCAACCCAACGCTTCGCATCTTCCACCAACGTAACAATGACCTCATGGCAGAGCTCTACAAACTACAGCCGCGGCAGCTACTCCTTAATATGGCAATTTGGGTCACTCCTTGCAACTTACCATCAACCCCCCACACCATATGCTTCCTCTCCCCCACCAGACCGCGCCTACTGGAGCTCATCTACAAATTCCACGTACGTCCCCTACTGGAGCGCAAACGTGCAAGACGTCCCCTACTATACCTCAAACACAAATTCCTCATACGTGGAGTTAACAACAGATGGTCAGTTCCACGCAGCAGACGTGTCTGGGAGCTCAATGATCCCTATTGGCAACAGCACCGACACAGGGAAGACTCATCTCCGCCGCTTCACCATCGACCCTGATGGAAACTTGAGGATCCGGAGCTGGACTGACAATCAATGGATTGTGGTTTGGACTCTCTACCCCCAAAATTGCGCTCTGTATAATCATTGTGGTTTCAACGCAATCTGCGATGAGACTTTCACTGATACATGCTATTGTCCGCATGGATTCACACCAACTACATCAACAGAAGGTTTCCAAGGGTGTCAACGAGAGGAAGAGATTGTAACCCAAGTGACTGACACCGGCAGAAACGTGACAACAGTCATAACTGAGCTTCATATGTATCCGTTAAACCTTGTGGACTTCTCAAGTGGGATTCACTACGAGCATTACCAGAATGTTTCCTTACAAGTTTGCCTGGAGAACTGTTTGAGCTCCTCGATATGTGAAGCGGCTGTGACTTCCGATCCTGATCAGAGTGGAGTGCTGGACGATTGCTGGTTGAAACAGATCTTGTATGCTGGAAGACTACAAGTGGTGCACCGAACGGCGTTTGTGAAACTGGCGGTGGGTGCGGGGACGAAGCAACTCTCACGTGAAAGGCAACTTATGACTGGGTTGATCGTTTTGAGCGTGGCGGTGGTGGTGCTGGGTTTCGGGTTGACACCTGCGGTGGGGCTCTTTGTGGTGAGGAAAGCGAGGAGATGGCGGGTGAAAAAGTTGGAGGAGAAGTGGAGAGCGGGGAAGGGGGGGACTGTGAGTTTTACGTATGGGGAGATACGATTGGCGACTAGAGACTTCGAGGAGGAGATTGGGAAAGGGGGGTACGGATCCGTTTTCAAAGGCGAAATCGGACAGCAAGCAATGGTATGTAAAGAGGATCAGATCGGACAATTTTGATGATTGGTACTGTTTTGGTTTTGAAAATGTATATCATGGTTTTTTCAGTCAATGTTCACACTCTGATCAAACAGGCGCGAGTTGAAACCTAAATTGTTAAAGGCGAGGTTGAAATCCATGCAGAACTGTTACTTTTAAAAAAAAAATCCGTGCAGAAAGGATTAGGTTTCATCAAATTACAGATGTAACTTCAAAGAAATGTTGGGTTTAGAAGTAGATTAAATGTACAGTATATCACAGTCCTGTGTCTGCACATCATTGTTTCGTTTTGTTGTTAGATTTGCAGTGAAATTGGCACGTTTGGATTCAGTCGTCCAACTGAAACTCAAAACTCATTTGCTTTTGAGGAGTCCTTTAATAGTGCAGTCACACGATTCCACTAACAAACTAGTGGTTAGGATGGTGGGCTCGAGGCTTCTTGGAGCTCCCAGAAGCGGCTATGGCGAGGGCGTTCTTTTAAGGGGAATTGCATTGCTTTTGTTGGCGGAGTCCGTAAGAGATAGGCTTGTCCACTTGCTTTACTGTTGGTAGAATCCAATTGAACTCATGCATTCCACCCGGCCCGTGAGGTCATATTAGAGCTAAACACATTTGTATCACGCCCTGAAGTTCAATGCAAATGTCCATCCAGGTGGCTGTGAAACGGCTTGACAAACTGAGTCCCCGCGACGAGGAATTCGTGAACGAGGTGAACACGATCGGCTGCATCCACCACATCAACCTGGTGAAGCTTCACGGCTACTGCTCCTCTTCCACTCACAAGCTCCTCGTCTACGAGTTTGTCATCAACAGCTCCCTCGACAAACTCCTCTTCCGTCGCGACGCCAAGTCCGACTCCCCGATGCTGGAATGGCGCACCCGCTTCCAGATTGCCCTCCAAACCGCTCGCGGCTTAGCCTACCTCCACGAGGACGTGCGCGACCAGCGCATCATCCACTGTGACATCAAGCCCGAGAATATCCTCCTGGACTCCAAGATGGTGGCCAAGGTTGCCGACTTCGGCTTGTCCCGCATCCTGAACCGCGAACAGACGAGGACCATGACGAAACACATCAGGGGGACCACGGGGTACTTGGCGCCCGAGTGGACCTCGGAGAATACACCGATCACAGCGAAGATTGATGTGTTCAGCTTCGGAATGGTGTTGCTGGAGGTTGTGAGTGGGAGAAGGAACTTGAGGCCGTATTGGATTCATGACCAGGAGATTCACGACACACAAATGGAGTGTCGGTATTTTCCGCAGTGGGCGTTTCCAAAAGTGCAGACGGAGGATTTTTTGGAGTTGGTGGATGGGGGGTTACAGAGGATTGTGGACGCTATGCAGGTAACTATAATGCATCTGGGGGCTTTCAGGGTTTCGGATTATGGTTTAGGGTGGTCTTGTCTGAAAGATTGACAGCAATTGCAGTGCAAAGTTTGTACAGAACTTGGGAATTTGAGCTGAAGATTGGAATGGCTTTAGAGTTTACCGGCTTCTCATGTGACAGATTGAAATATTTTCAGTAATTCCAGTTCAAATATTGTACAAGTACTTGCGAAAGTGAACTGAGAATTGGAGGAACTCTGATCTTGTAGGTGAAGCGGGCGTTGCTGGTGGCGTTTTGGTGTATCAATGAGAATCCGAATAAACGGCCGACGATGTCGAAAGTTGTGCAGTTGTTGGAGGGGCACATTCCGATTGAGCAACCTGTGGCCAGGCCGAGGTTTCTCGATGACATGGAGCTGGGTATTTCAATTCCGACGTCGCGATACAATTCTTCACAAGATTTGGATGCTGTGTCGAGCACCCTCACGGTTAAGCATGTGTCTGGTACTGTTTCGGAGGGCTTGCCTTCCGAAGGGTCCGTTTTCTTCGGCACATGAGGAATAGAGCTTCCCAAAAACCCTAAATCCTAAAAAACCGCAAACCGTAGACCGTAACCGCAGAACCATAACCGGAAAACCTGAAAACCTGAAACCCTGGAAACCCTACAGCTCTAATCGGAATTGAGCATGGTTCTACTATGCTGTGTATGTTTTTATTGGATTTTGTTGCGACTCAAGAGTGGATTTCAATTTCTCTTAGCATGGACATTGTTTGGTTAAATAATGAAGTTTCAAGGTGCTGAAAATAGGTGTACAAATAATTGAACCTAGGCCCTCATGAATAGAGGTTGTAAATTTTTAGGTAAGAACTTGTGGGGGTCAATCTTTAAAATGGATCATAATTAGGTGCACTTATTTTATTTTATATTGCATCTTTGGATCTGAGGAGGTCTCACTTACTTGCTTGCTTGCAATTACAAAAGAGGTTGCATCATCTACAAGTACTTTTGAGTGATGGAGTACATTAATGAAACTTTTCATTGTTACACCATAATGAAAGGTTGTTTGAAGACTTTCTAGAATTACGTGTATTTGACTGAAGCAACAATGTTCAAGATTGAAAGGAGTGAATTTTTTAGATGGTCAACATTTGTTGAAATGTTTTTAGAATCTACAACTATTAGAAATTCTTTGAAGAGATTTAAAGCTTTGTTTTCTTGTACTAGATTTGTTTGATTTTGATTGTATTATTACAATGTGTCATTGATGTTGTTGAAATTGATGGGAGATGACATGTTGGTAACCATAGTCTTTTATAGTGTCACTTTTGGTTTATAGCAGATAGAGTGTAGTCATAGAACTTATGATCAACAAAATTGAAAATTAAATCAATTAAGTTGCACAATATCAACAAACATTAAAATTGTACTATAAGTTGATGCCATATCATACAAAAACAAGAAGAGAGGCAATGACTTATTGTACAAAACTATAAAAGAATATTTCACAATTTATAAGCTTTGCAGATGTAGTGTAAGTGAGATGGCTATGATAACAAGTAATCATAATTCCATTTGAGAGCTACAATATTGATTTTTTGGCTTTTTCAATTTCTCAACAATAGTTGTAGTAATTAGAAAAGCTGATAGTAATTGTGATGTTGCCATTTCTAATTGTAATAAAATACATAGTTTGCAAGACCGAAGTACAACAAACAGTCGAGTGGTCAAGTAGAGCAATAAACAGAAAGATGATCAATTGTGTACACCTTTAATTGTACAGAAGGCATTCATATCAAGGATGCATATACCTCCGGTGACATGGGTTTTACTAATGGCAGTGCACTTCTATTCCTCCAATGTAGCAATGTCCACTTCAACATCTTTTAGTTCTAGGTTCTCTACATCATCAGTAATATTTGAAAGAACATAATCAGGGATTCCCTTGATTTCTATCAATTCTCCACGCCCTCTTCGGGTGTCACTTAGAGAATCAATATCAAAAGAACATAACCTTTGTCCACCACTAGGTAACTCGTCAGGGTACTTCTATTCATGGCCACAATCATCATTGCTCGATAACAATATCCTTGAGTTAGTTGCTTTCTCCTTCCCCTTTTACTTATACCACTAGATCACTTCATATTTTGTTCCTTCCTCTGATGAATCACTTGATGATTGCACTATCCTCCAAAGCGATTTGTCTCATGTGCTCAACACATGTGAGGGTTCGTGTTCAAGTTGACCTATCTATATTGTTGTGCATCACCATCTTCTCTTTGTATATAACCTAGAACGTATTGTATATAAGCCGCAATGTTTGGGTTCACTTGATGCAACCTCTATGATCATGATGACTTCAATGCCCATAAAATTGGTTTCCAAAATCTTAGGCATCATCATTGTTATGTGTGATCCCTTAATTTGCCACTTGGGACTAAGAGTTTTCTTTTTCCAATTCTTCATCTAATGAAATATTCATTAAATTGAGAAAATGGGGACCTCTCAAAATAATATTATCCCTTTGTGAGGTGGAAATATTGAAAATTAAATTGTATCCAATTTTAATTTATAGACTATTAATTCATTAATTGTAAGGTGTAGTTTCCATTAAATTAAGAGTTTTGGATAGTCAAAGTGTGCTTGGACAATTATGGTTTAATGAAATAATAGTGATTTTCTATATAAGTAAATATTGTTCTTGTTTATTGAGCACCAAGTCAGGAGTTTAGTGGTTTGTTGTAAAGAATTTTTTTCTCTCATTCAAGATGTTCAAGATTTTGATTCCATTGAATTTGATTAAGCATCTATAAAATATGCATAACATGGTCACTATAAGAGAAAGAGGTGTTTTAATTGCAATTTTAAAGCAAAAGAACCATGTTGAAAGGTCATGTGTTTTAAGTAATATTTAATTAAAAATATGTGTCTAGGACTTGCATCATTGTGCATGACTTCAAGGTCAAACATCGTACTTTCAGCACATATGTGCATGACTTTTAAGTTTGGTAGTATTGTTGGGTGAATTGTATGGTTTTCATTTCTTCTTACATGTTGATACATGGCAAACTCTACCATTCAATGAAGTTGTTGCTTCAGCCAATTGCTTCAAATTGACTTCCAGAGAAGTCACACATCACAACATCCATGTATTTTTGTACCAGCAATGTATGAAACTAAAACACTTACTGTTTTTGCTTCATTTATTTAAATGTCTTTTTAATTTTTTTGATCAGTGTTCACGGCTCTTCTCATCAGTACAAAGAGTTTTGCACATCTGGTGTAAATTGATTCTCAGCAGCCACACGGGTAGTTACAATCTCACATTGCTTTAGATTGATCTCCCAACCCAACTGCAAACAAAGAAACAAAAGGTGCAAATCATTTGAAGCCCTTGTGTTCAACAGTGGGAGATTGATTAAATTCACTATCAAGATCATTGATGGAAGCAAGAAAAACTGAATTGCATACCTTTCTCTTTATTCAATGTAGGCATTTAATTGTGTCCTCAAAGTTTGGTTTTAGTGGTAGGATTTGAGGTATCCACAACACACTGGACAAGAATACTAATATCAAATATTTCCTGATACCAATTTACATCCACAACACAATATTAGCATAGCCGTACAATGCATAAGATAGGCAATCAGACTCTAAAATCAAGGTCATCCAATGCAACGGTGTAGTTGCTTACACTAGTAAAGCAGTAGCACATATAATGAGAGTAGTGCTTTATAACATACATCAACAAAGTAAATAAGAATGAATCTATATTGTCCACCCAATAGGCCAAAAATAGTAGGAGTTATATCTACAAAGTAGACAAGATCCACAAAAATATTCTCGGTGAAAGAGTTAATATACTCGTTGCATCATCTAGGTTAGTATTAGACTGAATTAACCCCTAAAGGACCAACATGCATTTTTTGGCAACATAGAAATTTTGGGCAGGTACGTGTGACTGGAAATTTGCATATTTTGGGCTGAAATTTTTATAGAATGTGGGGACAAGGAATATCTTTCATATGCACCAAATTTCATGATATTTGGAAATACGAGTCAAAAGTTATGGCCTAATATATTGTTTGTTTCTCAACTCGGGCAGTCCGGGCAGGTCAAAAAATTTAATTACTTTTTTCAAAAATAAAAATTTGAAATTGGTTTATTAGATTTATATGTACATGGAAAGCTTTGAATCATGCTATTTTGATCAATGAGTCAAACATTACAAGGATTTTTAGTTTTCGGGCAGTTATGCATTGTCTACTCTAGAATAAACTTTGAAGTTGTTTATTTCACTCAATTTTCAATATTTTAAAAAATAAATAAAATTGTAAGATGTAGATTTCTTATTACAACATTGCAACCATTGGGATTGGCATTTTTCAATTCCATAATTAACTTCCTAACAATTTAGTGTTTTGAATCATTCTCTACTTCTTTCTACATACTATTTTTTCCCTATATGTTGTACAATTCCAAATAATTTGAAAATTTTCAAGCATGTAGCCAACTTGCTCTGAAGAATGAATCCAAAGAAGCACAAGCATTTTAGATTTTTTTCATACTAATCTGACCTTGTGAAGTGCAGCTGCCCGGTTTTTTATAGGGCCAAAAAAAGGACTTTAATTTGCCACTTCAAATGCTAATATCTTCCAATCTACACGATGGAAATTTTTGAAAATTTTCCCACACATTCCCAAACCAAAGTACTATAGATCCTACGATTACATGTGTCCAAAAACGATATTTTTCAAAAATTTGGTACTTGTACTAGAAATGGCAGTTTTGGAGCAATTTTGTTGAGAACATAGTCAAGGAACTTTAGGGGTTAAAGTCGCTAATCTTTGAAGATTTATAAATATCAGCTGTTGGATGTAGTGAAGAGTGATAAGTGGAAGCACTCCATCTTCACGACCTTAAGAGATAACAAGGTCCAAAATGTGTAATAGCCATTTTTCACTCCAAATATAATTCAGCAGCTGATATAAAGGTGCAACAAGCTTTTTCCTCCAATACCAACATGACATCGAACTTCCTGCACGTGTTTTCTTATTTGCACTACAAACTAAAAGCTAAATTTACATACGCTTCCAAACTACAAGCACATTTCAGGAAAAAATGGCGGACCCAATCAAAATGATACAATCCACACACACACACACACTAATGGCAAGAAGCATACAGAGGACATACTTGCAATTGTAGGTTTTGCAGAGTAAGGAAAGGGATGTATGTTTAAAGAACACAAATCTTGAGTACCAGCTTTCTTGCAATAAGCAGGCTTATAATTTTCCAAGATGAAAATAAGAAAATTAATCTTCAATGCTCCTACTTACATCCCAACATCAATATCAGCACCTCTTCAATTCCGCTTCCAAAAAGAAACCTTTACATATTTCAAGGAGAAGACACCTATTTCCATCAACAACAATTTGCAACTGAAAAGTAAACAAGAATCTGTTTGAAAAGTGATGTAAAGAAATGAAACCATCACTTGCAATGGACTCCCACAATGAAGACCCCATATTAGGTGACAAATTAAGGTCCCACAGGGTGTGGAAACATACATCTTCACAATTGTGATTCAGAAAAATTCACGCTCAACACATTTTCAGTCTGATTTTTCTTTTTTTCAGCTTCAAATTCTAAATTCAATTAACCCTTCACTCTTGTGTTGAAATGCTTATAGAGACGGAAAGAGGTATTGCAACCTAAAGAGCGGAATGCTAAGAAGAGGATTACAGGTGAGTGTCAATGGCCAAATCTTGCTTTGGTAACTGTGATTTGTTAAGACACTCTATAATTTGTGACTTTTACCTTGCTTTTGAAGTGGTTGTTTAATGTCCAAATTTGAATTTTCTTGTACCTACTCAAAGTGCTTTCGGATGCGCTTCTAATGATACAAATTTCAAATTCTAATTATACACCATTCAAAAGTTAAAAATATACCGTGTGAGACAATATACCGTTTATGGTAAATACAGGAACTAAGTGCGTGGAGTCTTCTGTTTAATGCATTTCAATTACCTGTCCATGCATTTGGGATATAGAGGCTTGAGTCGGTTCCTTCCTCTTGCTTGTTCTGTGATTTTATTGAAGCTAGATATATTGAGAACCTTATTCATGCAGCATGACTTCACTGTGTTAAATCTTTAAGTTAGGACTAAGGTATTTGGTGCCATGTGATGAGTTTGTAGAAACCTCCGTCATGAGCTTCAACATTGAACAAGTGTCCAATTTACACATTCACTCAAGTTCAGGATGTGATGTTGGCTGAGCTTGGTCTTTTACCCAAGTGAGATGTATCATCATCCTTTTACTGGTGCTTACTACTACTCCCTTCGTCCCAAAATGATTGTCCATCTTTTCAAAAATAGATGTCTAGAAATGATTGTCCACTACAAATTTAGTTATATAAAGATGGAATTCATGAAATAGTTAGTATATTACAATATTAAGAGTTTCAATTAGATGAAGATACAATTCATGAAATAGTCAATGTCAATTCCATGAAGACACAATTCATGAAATAGTCAATTTTCGTTACCCAAGCTGTTTATAATAAGCTGCTCACAAGTTGCTCAAGAAAAATCTAACCGTAAACTATCTTCACAAAATCTTCATGGGGTACAAATACAAGATGGAAAACAATGCGTTGCTATGCTCAGTATTCATTTTCGGTGGAAAAGCATAAGCTAGCGGGTGATTTATCATATGAATTTACATCATCAAATTTCCTGCTTTAAGTAGTTCATACTTTAAACTTGATATTGCCGTTTTTGCAAACCGTTGAGTAAATCAAGAGTTAATCTACATGTCTACATTCATTACTTTACCAAATTCTCAAATTTTGCCTTAATCTTGAGAAAAGTTTTTCAAGGGACAATCATTTCAGGACGGAGAGAGTAAACTAGTTGTATGTTTCCTGGATATAAACAATCTTTACCATAACATTCAATAGCATTAGTTGTCACTACTTTGGTTTTACAGTGGAAGGTGTGAAATATTTCACACCCAACAATCTCTACATCCTCCACCTGTTCAGTAGCTATTAATGAAGTATTGTTGGATGTGGAATGTTCCACACCCTCCATTGTAGAACCAAGACAAGATCAACTAATGCTACTGAATGTTATGACATCATGAGATTAAGCATAAATCACACATAATAGAGAACAACTTCACACATTTGAATAAAGTAGTATTGTCACACACTCCCCCCAGCGGTGACCGAGTTCCCTATGCATATATTTTTTGGTGTGAAGGTTTTCGTGGAGTTCTACGAGGTTCCAATGGCCAGTGAGTCACTAGCACAAGTTCATCAAGCTCGCAATCTCACACTAAGATAAAAGATACCTTGCGGTCAAATAGTCCATGATGGACACCTAATGACCCCATTGTGGTTTTTCAGACCACAATCAATGCCTTACATGGTAGTTATGGAGTAATTAGCAACCTCAATAGGTACTTCCAACTTTTTAGTGTAAAATTCTTTGTAAAAATTGATTTTTTAGGTCTTCCATATTTGAAAATATTGTGACTACATGGGGTAGGAAGATGACCATACTGGATTCAGATTTTGTTGGTCAAGAGGGGTTGATCACTTCAAAAATTCAGAACTAATTCATACTTGGTCCAAAAAATATAATTTCAAATGTTTGCACTATCTCTCACATTTATCTTTGCATGGGAAAAATTTTGAAAAATTTCAGCAATGGCATGAGGGCACATTCCTAATTCTGAGTGCAATGGGGTCTTTTACCTTATACAAAATAGTGCAATTAGTTTGCCTTGTCAATTAGGTTGCCTTACCTCAAATAAATTACCTCATCAATCAATGCTTGTCCACATAGAGGCACATGCAACTCTCTGAACTAGACCTTGAACTATTACACTAATCTATGCCATTCTTATGGCTCTGGATTGAATGCATCATTGTATAGTAGTAGCGAATATGTTTATAGTGTGGATTGTTGAAAAATTAGGTTGCCTTGTCAATTAGGTTGCCTTACCTGAGATAAATTACTTCATGGATCAATGCTTGTTCCACATGGAGGCGCCATTCTCTGAACCAAGCCTTAGACTGGTGCACAAATCTATGCCATACACATGGCTTTGAATTGAATGCATCATTGTACAAAAGCAGTGTATATTTCTATAATGTGGACTGTCGAAAAATAGTGTGGGCAACCTAATTTCACTATTTTGTGTAGTTCATGCTCGCACTCATGAAGGTAGAAAAGGTGTTGTCAATGTACAATCAAAATATCACAAACTATTCTTGTAATCACTAAACATGCATCTTCATTCTTATTAACCCCTAAAGGACAAAACACCATTTTTTGGCAACATAGCGATTTTGGGCAGCTCACTACAAATGGAGTTTTTATTTTTTTTCTTTGAAAATTTTACATAGCATGTGCCCGAGGAGTAGCTTTAAGGCCCAACAATTTTCATAGCTTTTGACTATACAATCAAAAAGTTATTGCATGATATGTGATTTTTAGTGGTCGGCGGGCAGCCCGAGCAGCTCAAAAAACTTCTTTAAAAATGACTTGAAAAATAAATAAAAATCTGAAATTGGTTCTTTAGATTTATCTAAAAGTGTGAAGCTTTGAATCATTCAATTTGGATCTATGAGTCAAAAGTTATGAGGATTTTAAGTTTGTGGGTAGGTATGGTTTTGAAAGACTCCATACCTACCCACAAACTTAAAATCCTCATAACTTTTGACTCATAGATCCAAATTGAATGATTCAAAGCTTCACACTTTTAGATAAATCTAAAGAACCAATTTCAGATTTTTACTTTTTTTTCAAGTCATCTTTAAAGAAGTTTTTTGAGCTGCCCGAGCTGCCTGCCAACCACTAAAAATCACATATCATGCAATAACTTTTTGACCGTATAGTCAAAAGCTATGAAAATTGTTGGGCCTTAAAGCTACTCCTTGGGAACATGTTGTGTAAAATTTTCAAAGAAAAAAAATAAAAACTCCATTTGTAGTGAGCTGCCCAAAATCGCTATGTTGCCAAAAAACGGTGTTTCGTCCTTTAGGGGGTAATTTTCAATTGGAAGTTACAAGTAAAACTCTTGAGCAAAATGAGAACATGCATGTAAGTTATCCATGGTTTGTATCATGCTTTTGTTACCAATGTGTTGACAAAGAGAAATACTGACAGATATATCAGAACCACACTTTGAACATAAGGTAAACCTACCTATGGTAGGCGGGTGGTTTGGTCTGTTGCCATTAGGAAAAAGAATCAAACTTTTTTTCATACAAAGACAAATGTGAGACATGATGGAACTAGTTGAACTTTTATTTTTTGGACAAAGTATGAATTAGTTGTGAATTTCTAAAATGTTCTGCCCAATTGGTCTAAAAGAGTCTGTAGACTACCCCAAATGAGGAAAAAGTGTTTCCATAATGGTCATCTTACCACCTAAAGCAGTCACCAAATTTTCTAACATGGCTACAAGATTTTCTAACATGGCCATGACATGAAGGAATAAAAAAATAACTATCTATGACAAGTTTACACTAGAAAGGTGTAAGTGTCCTATGACAGTCATTAATAACTCTATGGCTATCTCCTAAGGCATTGATTTTGGCCACTAACCAACCTAATCAAGTCATAATCTCATTTGTTGACAAAATCTGAAATGGGTTGATGTAAAACTGTAATGGGTGGTTTTGTAGATGTCTGCATTAGGTGGTGTGCTTGGCATAGACAGGTTTACCTTACATAGGATGGTTGCGGTGAAGAACAATCTGAAGCAGTTTTTGATGTGCAAGTTGAAGCTGCGATGCAAGTGACACATGGATGAGAGAGAGGAGGAGGTGTTTGGATAAGGAGACCTGGGCTGAGCTGGATCAAGCATGGGATTTCAGGATTTTAGGGTTCAGGGTTTTAGGGCATACCAAAACGGCCGGTATGCAGGTCTGGCAAGGATGCCAGGGTCAAGCGTAGCTTAGCTAGGAAAAAACATAGATAAGCTTGGAAATGCCCAGCAAAGCTAGGGTTTCAATGAGATTTCTTTTTAGTCCATCTTCCAGCAATTTACCCTCAGCTTTATCATTTGATTTTCACTCCTCTTTCTATCTTTCACACATCTTTTAACCCCTAAATGCCCATTGTCCTCTCGGGGGACAAAATGGATTTCGGGCAGGCTACTACGGCTTCAACATTCATCATTATTTTCTGAAACTTTTTATGAAGATAGAAAAACACATTAGCTTTATGGGAATATAATTTTTATTTCAATCGGTGCCCGGGAGCAAAAGTTATGGCACAAAAGGTCCTTTTTTTCAGTGCGGCGGGCAAAAATCTTCTCACACAAAAAAAATTAAAAAAAATTAAAGAAAATTATTTTCTCATAGATTATGTTTTTATCTATATGGGAAGCTTTGATTCATCCCATTTGGATTTGTTATGTGAAAGTTATGGACAATCTTATTTTTTGGGCAATTAAAGCATCTTCTTGAAAAAAAACCTTCTAGGACTCATTTCTGAATGCAACTTTTGCAATTTTTCAAAAGAAATTGTTTGACAAGGCTAAGTTTGCTTGCTAAGACAATCTCACCATTGGGATTATAGTATTTTAATCCCATCTTAGAGCTATTGACAATTTAGTTTTTCTTTCAATCTTGGATCTACTTCTACTTAACAATTTTTTAAAGAATGAAAATCAAGTGAATTTTTTTTTGAGTTTTTTTTCCTAGATTTTCAACTCAATTATTCAACATAAAAAAAAATGAAATTCAAAGCTTGTAGTGCAAATATTTTTTACAAATGACGGTCAAAGTCATCGGAAATTGCAAGTCAGTGTTCAAAAAATCAAAATTTTCCAACTTTGAATGCTTATATCTTCTAATCTGTATGGTCAAACTTTATGAAATTTTTACTACATGATTTGAGATAAGTTAAGTATGAGATCCTATGGTTAGATTCTAAAAAAAATTATTTTTCCTCTTTTCTTAAATGAACGTAGCAGAACTGGCAGTTTTGAGTTGATTTTGACAAAAAAATGCCTTGGGACTTTAGGGGTTAATTTATATAAGGAATACATAGTATGGTGAGTCAACAACCCATTTGAACAAACTAGGGATCAAGAGCATGGTTCAAACACCAACCCAAGTATTAGACTGCTAGTTACTGTTCAACACCAAAATAAGGGAAAAATTGTCTGGAGACTGAGTGGGTCAAAATTCAACTATTGTCAATTTTCTTCTCACTCACCTTCCCCACCAAGTAACTCGGCTGGTGGCTCAACCTCTATGTAGCCTTCGTATGATACTAGTCCCTTATCAGATGGCCAGAGAGGGATTTGGGGGAACTGATTTTTTTTTTTTACCCCAAGTAGTGGCTCCAATGATGAATGTAACTTAATTTGATTGTGTTTGGATGCAATAAAATCTAAACTGACATCCTAGATATGTGAATATGTTTGATTTAAAATTTTTGAAAGCAAGTTATTAACGTAAACTTAGGTTACAATCATTTTTTTAATTTATTTTTTGAATAGGTAAATACTTGCTAAAAGTAAGGAGACTACAAATAAAGGAAGGAAGGAATAGGCACTAAATTTTGAAAAAACTTGTTTAAAGGTTCAAACACTAATGGAAACACTCCCCTTGTAAACTAACAAAAAGATGCGGGAGATGATCCCACATGACAAATTAAACTAGTTGTAAATCTTTGGAGCATTTTTTTTTGGCTACGTAGGCGGTGTTTCTATTAGTGAAGTTAACTTTATTTTGTAGTACTAACACTAATCAATATTGAAGTTTTTATTCCCATGATAATAATAAGTAAACAGGTCATGAGAATGGAGAATCTATTGGAGATAGCTCACACATCCAGGCCTCTAGGGCATGGATAGCAAGGTACAAATGAAACATAGATCTGAAGCAATGCGTGACAATAATTGTGCAATTACTAGCTTTTGAAAATTTGTCACACAAGAACTTTGTGATGTATTTACTATTTCGCAAAATGATATCACCATTTTAAGAATGAATGCATCACTACTATGGGATGATAGTACATGATTTTTGATGAATGGATGTCATTTCATCCACCTTATACACATCCCATCCACATTAATTTATAAATGTAAAAGCTGCATCACTTGAGGAAGGATCGCAACCAGTTGCTACCTGACTGTAGCTAGAAAATTGAAAAAGTCACTGAATACAAAGGCAGTGTTGAAACAGACGTAGTACAGTTTGGATATGGAAGCTGCCACTCAGGTTCTTATGGATCAAAGTCTCCAGCAAACGCACACTTTTTGCTCAACTCCAGTTTACCAAAGTTCTTGATAGCATTGTTTACCAATGAGGCATGGGTCCCTTTTGCATCCTTAAAAAGGAGACCCTACAGTGAGCAAAGTCGTCTTCTATGGCTCCTCAGCCAAACCCAATCCTTGACTTAACTAAGGGACTATCCCTTTAGTTAACCAGGTATCTATCAAGAAGCATAATACCTTCCCAGCTTGCGGAGGACTCCATTGCTTGATTATACAATGTTATGTTTGAGGGAGACAATCCATTGTAAGCCTACACAAAATAGTGAAATTAGGTTGCTCCACACTAATTTCTCGACAGCTCCACACTATAAAAATATTCACTGTTTTTTGTACAATGGTGCATTCATTTTAGAGCCATGTGTATGGCATAGATTTGTGAACCAATTCAAGGCTTGGTTCAGAGAGTGGCATGCACCTCCATGTGGAACAAGCATTGACCCATGAAGTAATTTATCTCAGGTAAGGCAACCTAAATGACAAGGCAACCTAATTTCACTATTTTGTGTAGCTAAGTTACAGACCCACCCATTGAGGCAGGAGTCACAAGAATTGGCTCTTGTTCCCAGGAATGGCACTCACTGTTGGTGATTTGAATTCCTTGCTTGCACTGCCACAGTTTTCAACAAAGAGATGTAAGTTAAACTAACAATTGCATACCATCCAAGATCCGTGGCCGAAAGGCTAGGGACACACCAAAGAAGCTGACCAGGGTAGCATGACATGAAAGATTCGAATGACAGTGTTCATTATTTACAACATTATTCAGCAAGCCAATAGGTTCCTCTCAATAGAGAAAAAAGTCAAAGGCAGAAAATATATATTACGGAGTATTCTTTTCAAAGGTTGAAACTCAACAGATTGACCAGTAATTTAAACAAAGAGACCGTCTGGGCATCAAGTGGTCAAGACTCCAGAAGCATATCAAACAAGCATCTACGAAAAAGGAGCCAACTTGCAAATGGTCTTCTTCACGAGCTATTTCCTCTATGCCGGTGAAGTGATTACCTTCTTTACGGAAGCTAGCCTGTCCACACTACAAATAGGCTAACTCGTTAGAAATAGAAATTTTTTGTAGAGTAAATTGTAGTGTGGACAGGCTAGCTTCCTTACTGGGTCAAAATCCACATTTCTCCCTGGAGATTTGCAGCATTTGTATGGGAAAATCATCTGCAGGGGGAAAAAGAGCCCATCGGAAATTGTACAGGTATTTGCTGAGAGATATACAATCACACAAGGCTTGCCAGAGCTTTGATTCCTGATTGCACTCTCCTGGTATCACAGGGGACCATGATTCTACATAACCTCCTTGTAATCTTGTAAGTCAACAGTCAGTTGCCAATTAAATAATGATGCAAGTGGGGTCAAAATACAATTGCACTTGCACCAGAAACCTGTTGGACACAAAGAAGTCGGTACACGCCTTCAAGGTCAGGTCCTCACTTTGACCAGCCTTTTCTATTTCCAACTAGTATTTAAATCGCAGCTTTAAAATACACCATAATTCACCTCGCAACTTGAATTGTTTGAAGAGAGAAATTTCATAGCCTCGCTCACCCTTCTTTCAGCACGTACAGCCCAAGCATCAAACAGTTGGGAGTGGAGAGGTAGCTCGTCTTAACACCCTGAATAGCATTAATATCGACAGGCTGCACAGTTGATGATGTCGATGTCTTCTTCCAGATTTGTGATTTGCAA
Source organism: Neckera pumila (assembly GCA_963969595.1). Taxonomy (NCBI): domain Eukaryota; kingdom Viridiplantae; phylum Streptophyta; class Bryopsida; order Hypnales; family Neckeraceae; genus Neckera; species Neckera pumila. The sequence continues at coordinate 21,183,529 of OZ018414.1, forward strand.
GTCGCAGTACGTGGCCTTGTTCAACTCACCATCTGGGAATGTTGCACATGAGAATCTAGCTAGCTTCACATTTCATTGACCATGGTTGATATACAGAATGATAGCCAAATTCTTGGCTTGTTTCAGAGCGTCGTAATCGCGACAGTCAATACTAGTACACAGAGTTTTAGAAATATTTAGGACTAGTATAGATTTGCGGTTTCAGCTGAACGACGTTTCGCAAAGTGCTGGATTCGTGAATATCCACCAACACAGCGAAGTTGTTGTTACTCAGCTTGCCCATTTGAATTCGAAATTCATACCGCTTTCAGTTTGGGTTTAGCTAGACACCAACTTAATTAATTTCATACTGTGAGCACTTGAGGTGTTCCTTTCAAGACACGCACTTGCTTGCTTTCGTGCTTTTCTTTCGTGCCGTTTTTTTTCTTCTACAAGACTTTAAAAGACCTCAGTAGGGTTGTTGCAATTAGCAATTTCATTCCCGCAAATTATGTGCAGGGAGGTGTTTGGGGAACAACAAGACCCCTCAACAAAAACTCTGCGAGAGGCTATTACTTTCACCCGAGGACTCGGAATCACGTGGTCCAGATCTGGCTGTCCAAATTGTCTTGAAATGATCTGTCTCCCAATTGATCTACCTTTTCTTGCTTAATGAACCAGCTGGTATCGACCATTACGTACATTAGGAGCTTGCAATCATGAGGGACCCAAACGAAATTTGAGACGAAGGGGTTCATAAACTATAGTCCAGTGCTCACCATGCTTTCATTCCGTCAAGGTGCAAGGTCTCTCACGTTCAGAAGAACCACAAACTCGATGGAGCTTCATCAGAAATTTCTCCTGGGTCTCCTAGTTGCGATGAGCGCAACGGTGCCCTTCGCCAGATCCCAATTGCAATCCAACATGACGATGAACGAGACGTTGATGGCAAGCCAGAATCGGACGTTGTCATCTCCTGGTGGAATCTTTCAGATGGGATTCTTCCCTGGGATGTATCCCCAAACGTACACACTTGCCATTTGGTATGCTCGAGCAGGGAATGCGGTGGTGTGGATGGCGGACCCGTCACTCAACTTCAGAGGGGACGCCAGACTCGTGTTCAGTCCTCGAGGAGATCTCGAAATCTACCGGGATGGTGACTTGTCTGTGCAACCGCTGTGGAGTTCTTTTTCGACTACGAATGTAAGTAGTCGTAACGCTTCTCCGTGTATGCTTTGATTATGCTTGGTCGCGAAATTCAATTCAATAGCTAGTTCACAAGTTACAGAAAACTGTTACTCTGGGTACCTAGTACCTGATGCAACTCGATGGTCGTAATCGTCAGGAAGGATCAGAAATATGTGTGAATGTTAAGAGACTTCCTAAAAATTTTGGGAGTACCGAGCTGTAATAAGTACGCGTGGTGTAGATCTGAGGTCCCAAAGGAACTGAAACGGTGTCAAATTCTTCAAATTCGGCATTCTAACGAATTGAATCGATATGATGATTGGATGTGTCCAAGGAAAAACTTCATATTGTTGGTAAAGAGCATGTTATATTACCTTTGTGAAAATATAGGTCACAATTTTTGGTTTGTGGAATATCGTCAACTTAATGAAATTGACGATTTTTGGTAACTAGCTAGACAGGGCTGGATTATAATTGTGCAAATTTTTCCATTTTCACTGAGTATTGCCAATTACATTGAAATTCCCAGTAAACTGGTCGCTGTCTGAAACGTGGAAAGAGTCGACCTTATTTCTCATGGACCGAGAGACGATTCACCTTGGGACTTGAGTAGCAAGCATGCTGCGAATTAAGCTGTAAGATAACCTGGACGAATTAAATCCTAGAACTTTCATTAGCAACTTGCAACCTCCCAAAATGTGTCTCCGGGATCCAAGCGATATTTTTTTGCATTATTCAACAACAACGTAGATCAGAACTTCTGCTGCTGTACACGCTCTCATAGAAATTTGGGATTCTCTGTTGCAGGATATCTTTTTGTGCTCTACACTAATTCAACTGCAATTGACATGATACTGAAGTGAAAGTGGGACCTTTATTGCAGCCGAATTCAGAAGCGAATGCAACAACAGCATCTCTCATGGACACAGGCAACCTCGTCCTCCTCACCCCAACATCCCAAATCACCTGGCAATCCTTCAACAGCCCCACCGACACTCTCTTACCAACCCAACGCTTCGCAGCTTCCACCAACGTAACAATGACCTCATGGCAGAGCTCCACAAACTACAGCCGCGGCAGCTACTCCTTAACATGGCAATTTGGGTACGGGTCACTCCTTGCAACCTACCATCAACCTCCCACACCGTATGCTTCCTCTCCCCCACCAGACCGCATCTACTGGAGCTCATATACAAATTCCACGTACGTGGAGTTAACAACAGACGGTCAGTTCCAAGCAGACGTGGTTGGAAGCTCAATGACACTTATTGGCAAGAGTACCGACGCAGGAGAGACTCATCTCCGCCGCCTCACAATCGACCCTGATGGAAACTTGAGGATCCGGAGCTGGAATGACAATCAATGGATTGTGGTTTGGACTCTCTACCCCCAAAACTGCTCTCTGTATAACCATTGTGGTTTCAACGCAATCTGCGACGAAACTTTCACTGATACATGCTTTTGTCCACATGGATTCACACCAATTACATCAACAGAAGGTTTCCAAGGGTGTCAACGAGAGGAAGAGATTGTAACCCAAGTGACTGACACCGGCGGAAACGTGACAACAGTCGTAACTGAGCTTCACATGTATGAGTTAAACCTTGTGGAATACACAAGTGGGATTCACTACGTGCATTACCAGAATGTTTCCTTACAATTTTGCCTGGAGAACTGTTTGAGCTCCTCGATTTGTGAAGCGGCTGTGACTTCCGATCCTGATCAGAGTGGAGTGCTGGACGATTGCTGGTTGAAACAGATCTTGTACGCTGGAACACAAGGAGTTGCGAATAAAAAGTCGTTTGTGAAACTGGCGGTGGGTGCGGGGAAGAAGCAACTCTCACGTGAAAGGCATCTTGTGAGGCAGCTTGTGATTGGGTCGATCGTTTTGAGCGTGGCGGTGGTGGTGCTGGCATTAGGGTTGGCGCCTGCGGTGGGACTCTTTGTGGTGAGGAAAGCGAGGAGGCGGCGGGTGAGGAAATTGGAGGAGAGGTGGGGGGCGGCGAAGGGAGGGACTGTGAGTTTTACGTATGGGGAGATGCGATTGGCGACTAGAGACTTCGAGGAGGAGATTGGAAAAGGGGGGTACGGATCCGTTTTCAAAGGTGAAATCGGACAGCAAGCGATGGTACGTAAAGAGGATCGGATCGGACAATTTTGATGATAGGTTCTGTTTTGGTTTTGGAAATGCATATGTCATGGGTTTTTCAGTCAATCTTGACACTCTTGTCAAAGAGGCAGGAGGGGAAACCTAAATTGTTAAAGGCTGGGTTGAAATCCGTGCAGAAGGGATTAGAGTTCATCAAATTACAGACGTAACTTCAAAGAAATGTTGGGTTTAGAAGTAGATTAAACGTACAGTATGTTACAGTCTTGTGTCTGCTCATCGTTGTTTCGTTTTGTTGTTAGATTTGCAGTGAAATTGGGCACCGATTCAGTCGTCATGGTATGATATAGTGTTGTAGCTGCACATCGTTGTTTCATTCTGCTGTTAGAATTGCAGTGAAATTGGCACGTACGGATTCAGTCCTCCAACTGAACCTCAAAACTCATTTGCTTTTGAGGATTCCTCTAATAGTTCAGTTACACGATTCCACTAATAGTCTAGTGGTTAGGATGGTGGGCTACTGGCTTCTTGGAGCTCCAAGAAGCGGCTATGGCGGGGGCGTTCTTAAGGGGGTTTGCCTTGCTTTTGTTGGCGGAGTCCATAGGAGACAGTCTTGTCCACTTGCTTTACTACTGGTGGAATCCAACTGAACTCATGCATGCCAACCCAGTGAAGTCTTATTAGAGCTAGAAACAATTGTGACACAATTTTGACACGTGCTATGAAACATGCCCTGAATTTCAATGCAAATGTCCATTCAGGTGGCTGTGAAACGTCTCGACAAATTGAGTCCCCGCGAAGACGAATTCGTGAACGAGGTGAACACGATCGGCTGCATCCACCACATCAACCTGGTGAAGCTTCATGGCTACTGCTCCTCCTCCACTCACAAGCTCCTCGTCTATGAGTTCGTCGCCAACAGCTCCCTCGACAAACTCCTCTTCCGTCGCGACGCCAAGTCCGAGTACTCCCCGATGCTGGAATGGCGCAGCCGCTTCCAGATCGCCCTCCAAACCGCTCGTGGCTTAGCCTACCTCCACGAGGACGTGCGCGACCAACGCATCATCCACTGCGACATCAAGCCTGAGAATATCCTCCTGGACTCCAAGATGGCGGCCAAGGTTGCCGACTTCGGCTTGTCCCGCATCCTGAACCGCGAACAGACGAGGACCATGACGAAGCACATCAGGGGGACGACGGGGTACTTGGCGCCCGAGTGGACCTCGGAGAATACACCGATCACAGCGAAGATTGATGTGTTCAGCTTCGGAATGGTGTTGCTGGAGGTTGTGAGTGGGAGAAGGAACTTGAGGCCGTATTGGATTCATGACCAGGAGATTCACAACTCGCAAATGGAGTGCCGGTATTTTCCGCAGTGGGCGTTTCCGAAAGTGGAGACGGAGGATTTTTTGGAGGTGGTGGATGCGAGGTTGCAGGGTATTGTGGACGCTAAGCAGGTATTTAAAACGTAACTAGAGGCTGTAGGGTTTGGGATTACGGTTTAGGGAAGTCTCTTATGAAAGATTGACAGCAATTGCAGTGCAAAGTTTGTTTAGAACTTGGAAATTTGAGCTCACGATTGGAATGGCTTAAGGGTTTAGCAGCACCTCCTGTGACAGGTTGAGAGATTGACAGTAATTTCATCGCAAAACTCTGTGCAAAACTTGGGAATTTGAACTAACTGACAATTGGAAATGGCTTTAGGGTTTTAAGAATTTTTGGGTTTAGCACCTTCTCATATGAGGTTGAGAGATTTTCAGTAATTCCAGTTCAAATATTGTACAAAGACTTGTGAAAGTGAACTGAGAATTGGACGATTCTTATGGAAATCTAATCGTGTACAGGTGAAGCGGGCGTTGCTGGTGGCGTTTTGGTGTATCAATGAGAATCCGAATAAACGGCCAACGATGTCGAAAGTTGTGCAGTTGTTGGAGGGGCACATTCCGATTGAGCAACCTGTGATTAGGCCGAGGTTTCTCGATGACATGGAACTGGGTGGTTCGATTCCGACGTCGCGATACAATTCTTCACAAGATTTGGATGCTATGTTGAGCACCCTCACGGTTAAGCATGTGTCTAGTAATGTTTCGGAGGGCTTTCCTTCCGAAGGGTCCGTCTTCTTCGGCACATGAGGAATTGAGCTTCTCGAAAGCCCTAAACCCTGAAACCGTAAACCGTAACCGTAAACTTAACTGTAGACTTGTCACCTAAATTATGAAACATGAAGCCCTGGATCCTACATCTGAAATCGTCAGAATAAGCAGCATTTGAACATGGTTCTAGTATGTTGTCTAAGTTTTTGTTGAATTTGGTTAGGATCAAAAGTGGATTTCAAATTCTCTTAGCATGGACATGTGTGGCTAAATAATGAATTTTCGGAGCATTGAAAATAGATGTACCCATAATCGATCATAGGCTCTTGTGAATAGAGATTGTAAATTTTAGGCAAGGATTTGCAAAGATTGATCTTACAAATGGATCACAATTAGGTGCAATTATGTCATGGAGTATTTTATATCACATCTTCAAATCTTTTGGGCTCCGACTTGCTTGTTTGCTTGCAAGTGCAAAAGAAGTTGCACTGTCTACAAATACTTTAAAATATTTATGAAACTTTTCATTGTTACTGTAATGAAAGGTTATTTGAAGACTTCTCAGGATTAGATGCATGTGACTGAAGCAATTGCAAGGAGTGAAGTTTTCGGATGGTAAACTTTTGTGCAAAGAAATTTCAAAACTTACTCATTAGAAATTCTTTGAAGAGAGACTGGTTGAAGATTATGTTCTCTTTGCTTGATTTGTATGATTTTGACTGTGCCGTTTATGCTATGGAGGGGAGATGTGAACATGCTGCTAACCAGTGTTTTATACGACTAGTTTACAGATCAAGGTCTAGTCATAGAGTTTGTGATTGGCAAAATTTAAAATTAAATCAAGCAAGTTGCACAATGTGAACAAACAGTCGAATTGAAATGACATAAGTTAATACTACGTACCATGTTACACAAAGCCAAAGTAGAGGAGAGGAAGTATGTTACTGTACAAAACTGGAAAAAATTATTTAACAATGCAGCAGCTTTGTTGATGTTGTACAAGTGAGATGGCTATGCTAACAAGAAATCAATGTACCATCTGAGAGCTACATTATAATTTTTTTTGGCTTTTCTAATTTCTCAACTACAGCTGCAGTAATTGTAGAGCCGGTAGTAATTGTAATGCCGCTATCTCCAATTGCAATAAAATACATAGTCTACAAGACGGAAGTGCAACACGTGGTCGACCAGGGCAAGAAACAAAAAGTATGTGCACCCTGTGATTTAAGCACAGAGAACGTTTATATCAAAGGTGCACACAACTTTTATACAAGTTCCAAGCCAGACCAGCGCACCGAAGTCACAGCAACCGAGGAATCATGAGACGGAAGCAGGCGGATGTCCATCTTCAATAGTCTGCTCGTACAGCTTGATGTACTGCTCAATTGGAGCCGCATCCCAACTCATGTTGAAGGACATCACTTTCTTCACAAGCTCTGTCCACCATTGTGGTCGTTCATTGTAATATTGCAGCGCCCGGTCCAAAGTCTTTGCCAGTGCCTGCTTGCAACAAGTCAAGACCATTATGAAGTTAGGAACTTGAAAGGATATGGTGAGATGTAAGATGGTGAACTTGTAAGATGTTCTTGCCTTTTGTTTGTACGTCATATTCCAATGCAAATTGACGATTAGATTGTAGCGAAATACGTAACTAAGGCAGGTAATCTCAGTTTCATTGTGTCACAGAAGAAAGTGCATCACTCACTTCTTCAGTAGGTTCAACGAAGACGAAACCGTTGCGCTTCTCCACGGGGATGTCCTTTTGGTCGACATCGAATACACTGAAATCAACCCCACAGACTTATGTAAATCGTAGTGTAATATAGAGCGTCGCAGTGAGCAAATCGTCTTCTCTCGCTTCTCTTCCACTTTCAGGAAATGAAATAAATCCAATCCATCAACAGATTTAACACACAAAATCGAGTAGGGGGAGTGAAACTACAAACCTGTCAGCCAAACCACCAGTCTTGCGAACAACAGGAATGGTCCCGTACCTCATTGAGTACATCTGCATAGAATCAATTCAACGTTTAAAATTTGCCAAGTCCAATGTGCTTCAACTTGATCACAACCTTATGTGCTTCACAAATTATAAATGACACACTTCGAAATAATGGTATGCATCTATTCGTATCGGTGAGAAGCTCTTTATGACTTTAGAAGTGTGATAGGGAGAATAGACGGTGAGTTTCGAAGTAGGTACACCTATCCCCACTTCAAAACTCAGACCTCTTTAATATCACCTCCTTCCATGAAATCCTTTGCTCTCTCAACCAAATTCTAGGGAACGGATGAAGTTCAAACTGACCTGAGTCAGCCCGCAAGGCTCAGAGATGGACGGTATGACGAACATGTCGGCGGCGGCGTAAATGTTTCGTGTGAGAGTTTCTTCAACCCTTAGGACGAGCCGAACATGCGGATGATTTTCAAACTGCTTTGCAAGCTCATCAAACTCTTTCTGCAAATCAAAACACATCACACTCGATGTTAAGCAATATTCTCCGCATATTTGTGAACATTCACGATTACATATGTATGATAACTATTGATATATTTGCAAATTGTGGATATTGATGGAAGAAATTCTTCGAATGGATCAGCCAACTTCAACCTACAAATGGTGAATGCTTTTATCATACCTTGATGCTAGGAACTTGACTGGTGCCTTGCAGAATGAATTGCCCTCCACGTTTGAGAGTGTGGAAAATGGCCGAACGAAGGAGATACACACCCTTCTGGGGTACCAATCTTGATACACAGCAAACCTGCCAGAAAATACACATACATACACGGTCAAAAAGTGGAAAATTCTATCCATTTAGGAGTTGAAATGAACCATTAGGAAGCTTTCAAGGAGGGAAGGAGGGTTGTAAAGATCTACCAACAGAAAAGATGAGACCATGCCCTACATCCTTTAAACAGTAAAAAGATGTTTTAAGTTCATTGTAACTGACGTAAAGCTTCGCAAACGGACTTTCAGGAAACGAAACGATATTATGCGGACATTTAATTGATGAGCTTACAAGAGGTCGTTTGGCGTCAATGCCTTCCGTTGACATGCCCAGGAGAAGCCGGAGATTGTTTTTCAGCAGCTCCTTCCCCTTCAAATTCTCCTTGCTGAAGTGTTGCTTCAGATAGGTATCCGTCGCAGGATTCCACACATTGTCGTCAATGCCGTTCACGACGCCGTAAAATTTCTTGGTCAGCTTTCTGAGAGTGGTGTGCAAACCTTCTCCTCCCTGAACAATTAAATAATATTAACAAATGTTATTATTAAATAACAACAATCATACTCATAGACAGTTCTGATGGTGAAAGAAAGACATTCAAAACCCACTCAACAAATTTACTTCAGTATGTTGTAATTCCTCACCTCAGCTGTGAGAGCCTCTTTAGCATACGTAGGAGACACTGTTGTGATGAAGTCCGCATGCACAAGACCACTCTGAACACACACACAGTAACATTGATAATCAGATAGTGACTCCCAGTTTGTTTTTTAAATTACTTCCCTGACGTTTTGTCCAGGAAATTGAAAGGTTACGTGCTTGAAGAATTGCAAGATCCGTTAGAAAAAATGAAATTAAAAAGGCCTGGGTGGGTATTATTAGAGCTCTCAGTCTTACCTTGAGAGGGTTAATTTTGTCCGTCAAAACATCATCCTGGAAATGATCCTTGTGCAAAGGTGCGTTGAACTGAATTCCACATGACAAAAGCTCCTCCATGGAGCCCTTACCTTGAGGCTCAAAATTGTGACAAGTGAAGGCAATCTTTGCGTTTAGACCCAATTTGGCATAAATGCTCTTGTACAATGGTGCCTGCAACCACAAGAATCATAAGACACAACTAAATTAGAATCAAAGTTTCAAAGATTGACATAATTTCGCCAATTCATAATCACTCGGTCATCCATGAACCTCCGCGCTACACAGATATTGGAGATGATATGTACTACAGCTTATAGTGGGTGAACGTCAAGACCATGTTCACTCTTTGTGACATGCATAAACTACAAGAGAAGTAGCAGCACACAACATGGAATACACATTCTAGCAAAGCCGATGACAAGTATGCAACAGCTTGCATTTGTTGAGTACAAAGCAAGTGAAAGTGTGCCAAGCACATTCCCAAACAAACAAGAGTTGCTATTTAGTGCAAAAAAAGGGCAAATTAAAAGAGATTGAAGAAACCAAAGAGAGGTTCAAACAGGTACTTACCACGACGGCTACTGGCCAGTCGTGACAATGAATGATATCAGGCCGCTTGCCGAATTGCACCAGAAACCCCAGCGCCGCTCTTGAGAAGTACGTGAAACGCTTCACGTCATCCGGCTGGCAGTAGATTGAATCACGGTCGAAAAACTTCGCTGGATGCTGAGGGTCGATGAAGAACACCGGAAGGCCTACACCAATTGCAATCTTTACGTAAGACTCCATTTGATTTTGGTAAATTTTATCAAGAAATCCTAGATGTAAATTTGCAGATTCACTAATTGGCATGGCATCCTAGTGCAGTATAAAGTGCACCTAGCTTTATGCACTTTCAAATGAGTATTCATTAAACAAAGCACAGAAAGAAACGATGAAACAAGCTCTTTTAAAAGTGATGGCGTGAGGCATTCATTAACTTACCTTCAACCTCGCCAGTCCACACCTCGTTCTTGTGCAAAGAACCGTCAAAGTAAGAGTAAAATTGCTTGTTCAGTTTCTGCAAGAAACCACGTATTTTTTATGTTTCATAAAATGATTTGAAAATGAAAATACATGGGAAGTTATAACTATTCATTTCGACACCACCAATAGGAAATTTCTGAAACTTTTTATTAATCAATCCGACTATCAATGTAGATGAGAAGTAGGACACAAACATTAATGTCATTGAACATATACTTTTGATAATTTGTACTACAGTAGTAACTTACAACCCCCTTTTTCTATCTAAACTTTGTAAACAAATTTAAATGGAGACAAGCACCGACCACAGAAATTTCAGCAGTGAAAATGGAAACATCTTTTTTGTGACAGGTCAATGAACAATTTGCATATTTTGGATATGGGACGGGGGTGAAAACAAACCTGGAAATTCTTGACTCCGGCCAAATCCAGGGTCCTGTATTTTGGAATAATGATCTCCACTTGGTGACCCTTCTTTTGAAGTGCTCGGCCAAGACCCGTCACCACATCGCCCAGACCTCCAACCTGGAGATCATCGAACCACGCAGACGTTTGAATGAAGTTAGTGAAGTCCGGAGATCATTCCTACACCTCAATCCTCTTCTGAAGCTTGAGCCACACTAATTTTCAATTGCGAAGCTACAAAAGAGATTTGTAAACGAAAACATGCACAACAAGACTGAGGATGAAAACTAAAGATTAAGAGAACGCTACCTTGGCGATGGGAGCTATTTCGGAGGCAATATGCACCACGTGGTACTTGGACCTTCTGCATAAATCAACAACAGGATTGAAAAGGGTTAGTAAAACCAAATTGGAGCTCTGAGATTATTACCGAAACGACGAAGAGATCCGAAACCACGAAACGAAACTGGGGTTAGCGACTCTTTTTTGAGCGAAGTATGGCCAGAATTTGAAATATGACCAGAAAATACGTCTACAGCGATAAGCCAGTGAGAAACGCTAGAAGGACGATCTAATGATGTAGCCAAACCTTACAAAAATATCTTGAAAACTTGTTACAAAATAGGCAGAAATAAGAAAAAAAAATGACACGAGACTCGGTAGAACTCGTAGCCTCAACTAAAGTCTTAGGGGCGCCTAAAACAGAAAACCAAAATAATGGAGATTGAGAGGTACCGCTTGAGAGAAGGTGGGAGGTCAAGGTTGTGGAGAAACCCAGCCACGAGCTTCTGCACATTTTGGGGGTCAATCTTCGGCGCAACTCGATCTGCGGGTCGAACATGGCGTCCTCGCGGGACAGGCCGCGGCACGTCTAGCTTGGTAACAACGTCGGCGCCGTTTCCGTAACGAGATGAAACCAAGGCGCTACTACTTCTCACAAGCTATGCATCACAACCAAAGTTCACATGGAAATTAGTGATCTAGCTACCGATCGCCGTCAGAACTCGGGCTTACGAAAGTAGTAAAATAAACTCTCCACAACCAAAAAGAATCTCACCCACATGGCAACCTAATTTTTGACATGAGCATAACCTACGGTAAAATGAAAATGAAAAGCATGAGAGCCCAAACCATTCATAATGGTAGCCAAACTTCGCATGAAAAAGTACCAAATTATGATCACCACTACAATTTGTGACCCTCATAGCCACCTCGTTTTTGAGGTACCGCGAAACAGGGGTGCGAATCAAAGGTATGAAAGCCATGTTTCGACATGAGATTCATTATGGTAGACAAGTTTTCAAATACAGTATCATACTATGAATAATACAAAATATATGTTGCCAGGTAGTTCACCATGTACCAGTTTATGTACAAAAAAACAAAATGAGACTCAAAAACAAGGGCACCAAGGAACTACGTTACCTGGTGTTCGTTTGAGCGAGTCCTTCCCAGAGTTCTCTCGGGCAGGGTCATGTCGAGCCGACGTTTCGATTCGCACTTGTGGTTCTGTTACACCACGACGCAGTCACAGAGAGTCATGATCAGTACTACTTACACAATTCATAACACTCCCAATCAATCTTCTGCAGTACGCGCGCGACAACACGAATGGAATGCTAGCTAGCTGCATGGTAAGATGGTACAGATTGAAGCGTACAATACAAATGGTGTGTCACATGAGCAGCAGCAGTCCTCACAACATTTCTACAGCGCTGTAGACTAGTGAACACTCATGATCATAAAAACTCTATATAGCTACTCGTCTTTAGTAGAGCATCGGATTTGCTTTCATTGTCATGAGCGTTAAACGATGATACTTACAATATTCACCGACTCTTCCGCACCAACGTTGAGAAAATCACCAACCGACTTGCGTTACCAACGACCTAGCTACGTGCTCGCAAGAAAAGTCCAGCTGCCCGTTCGATTGCAGCGTATCAACTCGCCAAGCTAGTTGCAACAAAACCGAAACTAATCCTCAGTAACGTACTACCGCAGTAACTCCAGATCACAAATTTTTCTGTAAATATTCACCGACACAGCCCACTTCAAGGGACGTGCGCACGAGCTGATCGATCACTTCCAGCTGTTGATCTAACCAAGCACTGATCGATCTATCAAAGCTCACTAAGTAACAAAGAGAATGAACACAGTGCTGTACGGTATGTAATACACAAACTAGCTAGCTGGATCCCCAAACTGGTGGTTTGCAACGCTCGATTGCAACTCAATAGTCAAACAAAGTACGTGAGGAACTCAATCGATCGATCGATGTGTAGAGCGAGCTTCAAAAACAGGCCACAGAACTAGTATATATGGAAACTCTGTTTGCATAGACTGATCGAAATGTGACCCGATTACAGGAACGATCGAGCTTGAAGACTGCTTCGATCTCGATGTGCATGAGAGACTGACTGAGAGCGATTGATACTGTATTCTAGCGCAAGATCGATGAGACAAACTGTGCACAGAGTTGATGAATTGTCCTGAAGTCTGGGGAGGCCGGGGTTCAGTATTTATAGTTTGTGAGAAGGGGGTGGTGACTCATCGACGGGAACAGTGCGGAAATTGAAATTTTGAGTTGACAGGAGGCCGGTGCAGGGCGTTCTAGACTTCTAGCTGTCTGTTTTGCCTTATTTGGGACCTGGAAAACTGTTCGCTTGGGATGGATGCCACTTGGCATTAGACACTTGGCAGCCTGGTGGGGATCAGTTGGAAAACCACGGCTGCGTGGGGTCAGGGTAAGTATCCAATGGAAGCGTTGGGAAGATCTTCTTCCGTTGCAATTGATTGCGCCTGCAATTGTGGAGATCTGGTCCGAGGACGAAATTTTGACAATCGCAGGACGTTAAACCCGTCCCGCCCACGACTCTCACGAAGTGGGACCAGCAGGGTGAAAACGCAGGAATTTTTTATTTTTCACACTAATTTTTGCAAATTCTGAATTCATATTTGCAATCAGAGGTCCCAAATTATCTAGAAGTGGTGTAGAAATACCCTACACACGCCACGAAATAGGGGGCTTTTTTTTTCATTTCCTTGCATTTTCACCCTGTTGATCCCACATTGTGGGACGGATTTAACGTCCTGCTTGACATTCTCGAGGTCGGCGTTTGAAATTTTGACAATCTGTGCGGGACTGTGAGGTCGCCGTGGAAATTTTAGAGCCAAATTCCATGCTGTGTCGGAATCAGATATGAACTTTTGAGCTTTCCAAAGTCAAATCATGCTGCTTATGAGTTCACAATGAAAATATGAAGAAATTTTCATTACAGAAAATCTGGACCTTGTGCAGGGCCGTTAGGGTTTGCAGTTACAGTGATTTTTTATTTTTTTATTGGAAAATAAATAAATATAATTTAATAATAATAAATAATTTTTTTATTAGAATTCCAACAGAGCACCTGGGCTGGTTGCTCACATACAGATTGCTTGGTAGCTTTTGGGGGCTGATAATTTTCCTAAATGCACATTTTCATACATTCTAGCAGCGTTATAGAAGATTCAAATTTTTTGGAATGACTTCACGAATACTACACAAATATTAGATTTTGTCTCACTATCAAATTGAAAGCAACCAAAATAACAAGTTCAATAGAGTTAATCGTAAAGTGTGTGCAATGCAACCAGGAATCGGAGGGCACCAAATCTAAGATCTGATGGAGTCACTAAGGGAGCAGTGTCAATTTCGACTTTTTTTGTCAATTTGGACATTGTTTTGTCAATTTTTGTCAATTCGAACATTTTTTTTTAACAGAATTTTGTCAATTCATACATTTTATTCAATTAGGATGTGTCAATTTAGACATTATTTTCTTGTAGTGAGTGTAGTGTTGTATTTTTTTGTACTACTCCTAGTTAAAACCTTCCTTTGACACCATTGTTACAACTTGGGACGGTCTTTATGATTAACTTTTTTGTCTAAAATAGTTTTTCAGAAATCAGAAACTTATCTCTCCTACTTTTCATAAGCCTCCCTCGAAATTTTTGTCAACCAACAATTTTGATTCTCCTCTTGCAACTGGTGTAGACTTCCAAAGAAAAATTTAGATTTTCTTTTGTTGTTTCTACAAGATTTGGCTGGTTTTGAAATTTGGTGGTTTGCTTAGTGAATTTTTCATGAATTTCAACATCAAAATTCATCATAGAGCCATTATTGGATAGAAATCATAGTTCATCTTTATATTTATATTTTGATTACTCATTCAAATTCAATGAATTCAATTATGTTTAAACGATTATCATCCCATTTTTAGCAACAAAATTTGATTTTTTGGACCAAAAAATGAGCTCTGAAAAAAATTCCCCCTCTAATATCTCTTTTCGACAAAATGTTGCTTAGATTTTTAAGTTACCTACCCCCTAAATCTTCAAGTGTTAATAAGCTCTAGACCGAATGAGGAGAGGACTTAGTTTGCACTCACAATAGAATAGTCACGGCTCCTTCATCCCATTCCGTGAAGGTTGAGAAGGGTCGCTCTCTTCCTTCGCATGATAAGAACGGACGTGAAGAAGTTTAAGTGATAGTTTCTTTAGTGAAAAGTGACACAGCAAGTAAGTTCTCTAGTCTCTTTCTCCACAGGAAGCAAGAAGGGGTGTCACATTTTCTTCATGGAGAATGGGCTCTCATTAGCTCCACTTTCCTCTCCTTCTTCTCAACCTTCATGGAAGCGAGAAGGTGTGACTACCTCTAATGCAGTATGTGAGAAAATTTGAGGAATTTCATTGAAACCTTAGAGCATGTGCACCCTATCTCTCAAGCATAGAGCTTACATCAACACCCTACCCGTTGGCTAGGGCAACAATTGCCATTTTATAGAGGGTTCTTCAAAACTACCTTAGGTTGCACAACTCTTAAAAGCCTTGGCATTCACTGGAGGCTTTTTTGAGTTTCTTGTGATACAAGATAAAGTTATATGGTGGTTGTTTGCATAGGAAAAAGTGAGACAAGACAACTCAAAAAATCCACCAATAGTTTGACATATTTGAATAAAAAATACATATTATTTTTTTGTTCAAATTGCTAGTCTAGTTCTCGTAGCCGTCTTCGGACTATATTCTTTCTCTAATAAAAATTCTTTATTTTGTGACAATCAACTTAGTGGAGGCAGGTCACAAATTCTCTTGGAGAAAAGCTCTCAAAGTCCATGAGCTAGCTTTGAAGGGTCAACCTTTGGGGGGCATGACTTTTGGAAATAGTGTAAAATAAAGAGAGACTACAAGTATCTTATCTACATTTTTGTATAGTTTTTAAATAAGGGCAACTTTTGATATGAGTTCTTTTCAATTAACTAGCTATTAGCATTTTAGCCCAAATGCCCTCCAGAATTTGCTTCACCTCTTGAAGAAGGCTTCTACTAGTAGGAAGGAGGTTTTCAAGCACCAAAGTACAATAGGAGATCTTAGCTCCACAAGCCTATAGGGTATGTGGAATCAAGCTCAATTTAATTGTTGTTTGGTATTGAAAGACCCTCTTCTCTACTAGTGTTTGAGGCAAATTCTAAAAGATTCAAAATTTGTGTAATGTCTAACATAATTTTTTATGATTCAATTTTGTATTCATTTATTTTGGTTCATTTATGTTCAATGCACTAAAAATGACAAATCTAGACAGCTTTTATTCAATCTATAGCCTGGTTCTTGGGATAAAATTAGTGCAATTTTTACAAGAAGAATTAGAGTATTCAAGTAACTACAACTAATTGTGTCTTGCTTCTAAATCCAACTCCATCAAAATTTTGCCTAAACAATTCACCATCTAGTTATAAGAACCCAAGGTTGCATTTGGATACATTTATTTTCAACACTTTGAATTTTATTAGTTTATTCATATAATGTTCCCAAAATTATTTCTAAGCAAATTTGTACTCTCATTTTTACAAGCGGAGTACTTACCACTAAAGTCCTTCAAACTATAGTGGGATCAATTAACCTCGTCGTCATATGGGGACCTAAGAATTTCTCGGAGAAAGGTACATGTTAGTTTTCATTAGAATCTATTTTCTAAAACTACAAGAGAAAGTGGTGTTTTATGTATAGTCCTAGTAGTATTGTCTTTTAATGACCTTTAAGTAAGGCTTTTCGTAAAGTTTTACTAAAAAGACTATTCTCGCAATCTGTTCCCCTGTTTTGAACCAAAAGTAATGTTGTCAAAATTTTAAAAAAAATATTAAAAAAAAAATTTGAAAACGACGTGGCCCGGTGTCGACCACATAAGTCAATAGTTATCCTACGTTTATGCAGTCTCAGAATGCTGGATAACTCGCAATCTCTTAGAGGCCTCAAATAACATCTAATGGTATGCTTTATTGATGCCAATTTTTACTCCAAGTTTATCCATCTTCATCTACATTGTGGAAGACAATCATTGATGTAAGTGGCATGATTGTTGCAATTTCTCTATGCTGTCTCCAAATGGACATATGGGAAAGGTAAGACTTGGAAATTTTGTCTAAAATTTTCTAAAATAGTGTAACTTGGAAATTTGAGTGGACTCATGAACCTATTTTGATATTGAATCCCTATATGATTGAGGGGTGTTTTGGAGGCTTTTACAAATTTTGGACATAGGCGATTGCAATTCAAGTTTTTGATCCAATGGTTGGAATCCTACACATAGATGCACACATATAGAGATGGAATGTTTCAAATGCAAATTAAATTTCATAAAATTTTCACTATAGTAGTGGTTAAAAAATTATGTCTAATTCAGTCATTTTGTTGACAACTCAATTGAGTCAAGCATGCAACAAGAATAACTCTTTCTATCTCAAGAGGGGTTTCTTAAATATTTTTGTATGGATTTTCAACTAAATTTAAAGCAACTTATCAACATATACAAGTTTTGGAATACATACATTTTGCAAGGAAACATTAAAAAGATGAATTATACAAGTGCAAAGTGATGAAAGAAAACCTTTCTCTCAAAGGTCAATATTTTAGAATCTGGTGATGTTTTATCACATTGAAATTTTAACACAATATAATAATAATGATAATAATAATGATAATAATGATAATGATAATAATAATAAAAATTATTATTATTATTATTATAACAATAATAATAATAACCAAATATTTTTAGCTGTTTGTGTTGAGACAAAATAAAATTCTCCTCATAATTCTACAATTGCTTTACCAAATTGGATACAAATCAGTAACATGGCACAGGTTCCTTTGAGAATGTTTTTAAATTTTTTTATTTACAATTATTTGTCTCATATAGAATTGCTATTGTTTCAATTGCATTAAGATTTCTAATTAGTCTTTTAAACGATTAATCTTTTAAATGACTCATTAGGAAAAAATTGAACCCTAAAAGTGGCCGTGAGTTTTTTTACCAATTTTTATAATAATTGCATGAGTATGAGAGTGACCACATCTTCATTACAACCACCACTTGGCATGTGCTCTATCCTCCATGAAGAAGCCATCAGGAGAGTTGTGATATCTTTGGAATGGATTGGGTAATGATGACAAATTTTTGAGTTCATCATGCAATTCTTGGACAATTAGTGACTTAAAAAGGCTTCTCCCACTCACTAATTTATGAGATCATGGAAATGGATTGGGTAATGATGATAAATTTTTGAATTCATCATAGAATTTTTGGCCTAATTAGTGACTTGAAGAGGCTCTTCCCACCCATATTTTTGCATTAGGAAGCTGCCTCTTTTGGGGTTCAATTTTTTCCTAATGTAAAGGATCAAGTGGTCATTGAACGATTAATTGAAAATTTGAGCAAGTTCCTATCATGATGTCTTTTCTCAATGGATCTTCTTGAAAATTTGACAAAAAAAATGGAAATGTATCTTCTAGGTGGGAATGTAATTTTTCAAAATTGGATGCTTAGATAAAAAGTGATGCTACTCGAAAAACTTTGGACAAGTAGGAACTTTTTTGTTAAACTCTACCTCTACCTTTGAATTTGGTGTGCATAATTTATATAATACATGATGCAGTTATAAAGAAACCTACCACATATAGTGAGAAAATCTCACTCTAGGAATTAAAGGTTGTTAACTCTATTGAGCAGGTTTGAAAAAAGAATTCTTCTAATTTCAAATGCTATAATCTTTCAATCCACCTAGTCAAAGTTTCCAAAGTTTTTTCTACACAACCATGTGGTAGTCTTGTACTACCTCTGTTTTTGAAAAACGGACGCATGTTTTCTTTGTAAAATACAAAAGATATGTGTCTTTTTTGAAAACAAAAGGATTTATTACAACTTTGTATACTTGTACTTTAAAAAAAAATCATTTTTTTTAATTGACCTAAAAAGTGATAATTTATGACAATTTTTGCTAGATATATACTCTAGTCATCTAGGAGTTTAACTCTATTTGAAATTCAAGGCTATCGTCTTTATAGGTTGGAATTCTATGAAAATATAGTATATAACGATTGTTTCAATAAAAACAATCCAATCTATAGTAAAACCACTAAATATCTATTTATTATAATATCTGTGACAAAGAAATATTCAAGACCTCTATTTTCATGAAATTAGTTTTGAATTAAATGTATGCCATAGCTATTGGGCAAAGTTAGTAGAAAATAATTTTTTTGAAGAAAGTCAAAAGATAAAAAAAATAAACAAGAGAAATGTCAAAGACAACAAAAATTATACTCATGACCAAGTTGTTGAAAAAAAGAAAACATCCAATGTTAGCTTGAAATATATACGGCCAAAATAAAGTCCAAAGTCTTGTACAATTACAGGTATCACTGTCAGTATTACGTATACCAATCTATCATTTTACCATCTACCAAAAACATTTTGATGGCAAAATGATGGAATTACTTCGTTGAAATTTTGTAAGATTGAACAAAAGAGAGGTCATTTTTATAATGAAATCCATTGTCTATAGTGAATTGTCAAAGGATATGGATAATTTGAAGATGAGAGTTAACTGCTCATTGTCAAGATGTAGGAATAGTGTTCAAAGTAGAATTTCTAAATTATTTTTTCAATATATTATGAAGAGTTGCAAGTTGTAGGATCTACACAATTTGGATTAAAAGGTTTGAAAGATGAAATCTAACCATTTGGAAGAATTGAAAATATATACTTTTTAAATCCAAGCATCATAATCTTGCAACTGGGAAGGTTTCTTCTTCTGAAATTTTAGGAGGGTTAATTCTAACAATTTAAATGAAGGATCCAACAAATGTATTTGTTAAGAAAGAAATATCGATGAAGATTTGCTTTAGAGACTAGTATTCTGAATCAATTTTGGGCCTTTAAATAAGAAAGTATTTTAGAAGTTAGTTCCTTCCACAATTGCAATGGTAATCCAAAAGAATCTTTAATTCCTGAAGGACGAAGGCCATTTCTTTTTGTCAAAAACCACTTCAAACTGCCATTTCTTTTGCATTCATCCAAGAAAGGAGAATTTTTTTCTTAGAACCTAACTGTAAAATCTTGTACTTCAATTGTGTGAGATCATGTGGTAAAAATTTCATGAAGTTTGATTGTACAAAGATATTAAAACTCAAAGTTGGAAAAAAAAAGTTTTGACTGCCATATGTAGAATTTTTTTGCACTATAGACTTTGAATTTTTTTAAATCGTGTTAAAGAATTGAGTTGAAAGTTTAGGAAAAAATTTCATATAAAACTATTTATTTTCATTCTTTAAAAAATTGTTAAATAGAAGTAGGTCCAAGATTGAAAGAAAAATTAAATCATTAATAGCTCTAAGATGGTATTGAAATACAATAATTTCAATGGTGAGATTGTTTTAGCAAACAAACTTAACCTTGTCAAACAATTGTTTTTGAAAAATAATAAAAATTGCATTTAGAAATGAATCCTATAAGTTATTTTTTTCCCAAAAGATGCTTTGATTGCCCGAAAAACAAGATTGTCCTTAACTTTCTCATCACTATTCCAAATAGAATGAATCAAAGCTTCACATGTAGACAAAATATAATATGTTAGGAATAAATCATTTTAATTTTTTTTAATTTTTTCTATGCTGCTAGCCAAGTTCAACTCTAGGCTATTTGTGGTATAACTTTTGTTATCAGAGAACCAATAGAAATAAAAAAATTGTATTTACATGAAGCTAATAAGTTTTATTAATCTTATAAGAAATTTTTTAAAAGTTTCACCAGAATTTGAAGTCATGGAAACCTATATGAAATCCATTTGTCCCCCAAGGAGACAATGGTCCTTTAAGGGTTAAAGATTGTAGAATAATGAAGGACCCTTTTGTCATGTATAGAAATAACAAGCTAGTATTAATTGGATTCATAACACCATGATTATTCTACCCAATTCCAACCCTTTCAATCCTACTAATTCCACATTGAGTTGTCCATTAGAGAAAATTACGGGCCTCTAGAGGACCGCTCCAGGGTGACCCAACCAATATATTACTTGAAAGTAGGCATGTAGCCACAGTGAGTAGTCAGAGTGTGAATTTTGGAAAGGTTGTCAAGACTCACTAATGTAGTATAGGTCTGATTTATTGGGAAATTATTCAAATTCAATCAAATGAACCAAAATGAAGTGGATTTTGATGCTAAATGTCAAAAAAATTAGAAACTCTAGAGATTTTGATTTAGCTTTGTAAGCCAAATAGTTTAGTGAAGTTGAAGTTGAGAAGGGAAGATATTTATACAAGTGGAATAGTAATTGGTACAACAATCCATGTGGGATATGTAATTAGAACTAATAAGAGCACAACCACATAGTTAAGTAAAAAGCAAAAATTGTGTTAAAAGTCAAATTTCAGACTTCATTTAGGCATAGTAGAATTATTTTTTTTCAAAAATCTTTGAACTAAAAAATGTGTAGAATCAGTGTAGTTTTCATCTCCAAAAATTTGTTTGAGGTTCTAAGCCTCCAATAAAAAGTTATGGACAAAATTCTAAAAGGAGTTGGAAGCAAAATTTTCTTTGACATTTCAACATCCTTTCAGAATTTTGTCTATAACTTTTTATTGGAATCTCTAAACCTCAAATGGATTTTTGGAGATGAAAACTACATTGATTCGACACATTTCCTTAGTTCAAAAATTTTTGAAAAAAATTATTCTACTATGAGGTCTGAAATTTGACTTTTAACCCCTAAAGTTCCTTGACTATGTTCTCACCAAAAATGCTCCAAAACTGCCATTTCTAGAACAAGCACCAAATTTTTGAAAAATATCATTTTTAGACACTTGTAACCGTAGAATCTTGTAGTAATCTGGTTTGAGAATGTGTGGAAAAAATTTCAAAAATTTCCATTGTGCAAATTGGAAGATATTAGCGTTTGAAGTGGCAAAAGTCCTTTTTTTGGCCCTAAAAAAACCCGGGTAGCTGCACTTCACAAGGTCAGATTATTATGAAAAAAATTCTAAAATGGTTGTGATTCTTTGGATTCATTATTTAGGGCAATTTGCTATATGCTTGAAAATTTTCAGATTATTTGAAACTATACAACATATAGGAAAAAAATAGTAAGTAGAAAGAAGTAGAGCATGGTTCAAAACACTAAATTGTTAAGAAGTTAATTATGGAATTGAAAAATGCCAATCCAAATGGTTGCAATGTTTTAATAAACAGTCTACATCCTACAATTTTATTATTTTTGAAAAATATTGAAAATTGAGTGAAATAAACAACTTCAAAGTTTATTTTAGAGTAGACAATCCATAACTGCCCACAAACTAAAAATCCTTGTAACGTTTGACTCATTGATCAAAATGGAATGATTCAAAGCTTTTCACTTATATATAAATCTAATAAACCAATTTCAATTTTTTATTTTTGAAAAAAGTGATTTTTTTTACCTGCCCAAATTGCCCGAGTTGATAAACAAACAATATATTAGGCCATAACTTTTGACTCGTATTCCCAAATGTCATGAAATTTGGTGCATATGAAAGATATTCCTTGTCCCCACCTTCAATAAAATTTTCAGCCCAAAATATGAAAATCTCTAGTCACACGTACCTGCCCAAAATTTCTATGTTACCAAAAAACGCATGTTGGTCCTTTAGGGGTTAACACAACTCTTGAATTTGAACAAGGAGTGATCTCTCTTCAAAATATCCCATATTTGTTGAGATTTCACCATGGACAATTGATTTTTCTATATAAACAACCTCTTCATCCTTCATTTTCACCAATTGTCAATGAAATATGACTATTACACTGCCATTAAAAAAGATCTTGATAGTAGATGTCATTGGACTAATTTTGACATTTGATTTTTTTTCCAAAACTTGGTTAGAGTACAAGGTATGGAATAATCAAGGTTAAAGTGCATTATAATACCTGAACCCTCATTATTTAATTCCTTGTACTTGGATATTGAACCACTGACACATCTGACGTTGCAGTGCAAGGTGAACGACTATAGGGGAAAAAGCAATCCTTTATCCAATTTAACCCCTAATGGACCAAATGGCGTTTTTTTTTGGCAAAATAGCAATTTTGGGCAGCTCACTACAAATGAAAATTTTATTTTTATTCTTTGGAAATTTCACACAGCATATGCCCAAGGAGTAGCTTTAAGGCCCAACAATTTTTAAAACTTTTGACTACATGGTTAAAAAATTATTGGATGATATGTCATTTTCAATGGTCGGCGGGCAGCTCAAAAATTTCTAAAAAATCACTTTTTAAAAACATAAAAATTTGAAATTGGTTCTTTAGATTTATATATACGTGTAAAGCCTTGAATTATTCCATTTTGATTTATGAGATGAAAATTATGAGGTGTTTTAGTTTGCGGGCAGTTATGGATTCCCTACTCTAAAATAAACTTTGAAATCCTTTATTTAACTCAATTTGCAAAAAAAACTGAAAAAAATAAAAGCATAGGAGGAATATTGTTTATTGCAACATTACAACCATTGGGATTGACATTTTTCAATTCCATAATTAAATTCTTAACAATTTTGTGTTTTGAATCATTCTCTACTTCTTTCTACAACCTATTTTTCTCCTATATGTTGTACAATTCCAAATGATCTGAAACTTTTCAAACATGTAGACAACTTGCTTTGAAGAATGAATTCGAAGAGTAACCACCATTTTGGACATTTTTTCATTTAAATGTGACCTCGTGATGTGCAGCTGCCCGATTTTTCGCAGGGCCAAAAATAGGATTTTTGTCAATTCAAATGCTAATATCTTGCAATCTACATGGTAGAAAATTCTGAATTTTTTCTACATATTCTCAAACAAGTTTACTACAAGATCCTACAGTTGTATGTGTTCAAAAATGTTTTTTTTCTAAAATTTGATACTTGTACTAGAAATGACAATTTTGGAGTGTTTTTATGAAAAGATAGTCTCCGACAGTTAGGGGTTAAATGTTATTGTGGAAACGTTTCAGCTGCTCTGGAGCGACCCACTTGAGGCTTGCAATTTTCTGTAATGTCTATTGCAAACTCCCTACAATTTTCATTTTCATTTTTTTCATTTTTTGACATGAACGAAACGGAATTTCATTGCACCCCTACAATGTTTGCTAATTTATATTTGAAAGCAGTAGGCGGCGAAATTGGGTTCAATTGATTTTGTGGGGTCCCGTCGGCTTCTCAAGAATTGAAAACCAGAAGGGACCCATTCAACTGATTTTGTTGATAAACTTATTGCTTTCGTCATTCACCAACACTCACCCAACTGTCTTCTGATCTTCTTAGAAACGCGTGAACTCTGTGAACAGAACACTTGGAAAGCTCGAATTTGGAAGCTTGTGTGTGTCCTGACTCCTGAGTCCCGACACCTCACGTAACACTAGTTTTGTACTGCAAGGTGGCCACCCTCAAATGCGCCACTGAACCAAAGCTGCCATTATCACTCTTTGTACATCTCCAAAATCAATATGTACCTATGTGGAAGAAATGATCATGAACTTCTATCCAAAAATAATTGACTCTTCCTCACTTTTGCATGCGGTATCTAAATGCTGCATCTTTGGTGCGGTGGAACCTCCTTTCACTTGCCAACAAGAAATTATGAAGTTTGACCAATCTAATAATAATAAATAGGCACAATAGCAAAAATGGGGGTTGGAAGGGAGGCCTACCTTGAGGGCATTCCCAATCTATGCACCAAAAGAGAACGAATACTAGAATTTTCAAGTGGAGTGAAGCTAGCCTCATTTTCTCTGGTGACTTATAAAAAGAAATTGATTCAATAGAAAGTCAACAATCTATACCTCAAATGGACTTTTTTGCATTATAAAAAGAAGGAAAGAAAAAGACTTTTCATGCAAAAATGAAAGGTTCAATTTATTGGCGCAGATAATAGTACTTGAAAAGGTATGACGATTATGAATCTTCCTATCGTAAACCAAATTGTAGGTTCTTCATAAAAGTATTTGTATTAATGTTACGTGTTTTAGCATATGTGTGATTGAACGATGGGGGAGGGATGATTTTCTCTCGAAAGAGAATAGAAATAATGAAGATTGCACGATTTTTTGCTAATTTTTCATCAAATTTAGAATTAGTACAAATTAAGAAAGTGCAAAATTACAATTTTGACTTGTTCTCAATGTATAGGCAAACTTATTTTCGAAAAGTACAAAACTAAACTATATTATTAACCCCTAAAGGACCGGTTGTCCCCTCGAGGGACAATTTGGGTTCAAGCAGGTTCCTATTGTCTCAATTTTTAGTAATATTTTTTGGGATTTTTTGAGGTTGTATATTTTTGCAAGAGCTTTGTGAATATATAATTTTTATTTTAATTGATGCATGGGAGAAAAAATTATGGCACAATAAGTAAAAATGGAATTTGGCGGGCAGCACAAAAAAAATCACAAAAAGTCAAAATAATTTTTTTTCAATTTTTTGACTCAAAGAATATATTTTTGTCTACACATGAAGCTTTGTTTCATTCAATTTGGACTAATAATGAGAAAGTTATGGACAATCTTAGTTTTTTGGGCAATCTAAGCATCTTCTTAAAAAAATAACTTATAGAATTCATTTTTGAATGCAATTTTTAGAATTTTTCAATTTTTTTTGTTAGATAGGGTTAGATTTTCTTGCTAGAACAATCTCACCGTTGTGATTATTGTGATTCAATTCCTTTTAAAAGCTATTAACAATTTAGTTTTTTCTTCAATCTTGAACCTACCTCGACTTAACAATTTTTTAATGAGTGAAAATTAAGTGCTTTTTTTCCTAAGTTTTTTTGATAGATTCTCAACTCACTTACTTAACATAAATAAGTAGAAAATCAAAATCAATAGTGCAAAAGAATTGAACTAAAAAGATTCAAAGCCAAAAAATCTAGTTATCAAGGTGGAACAAAACTTGTTTTCTTCACTTTAAATGCATATATCTTGCAATCTATGAGGTCAAAGTTTTTGATATTTCTTCCACATATTCATATACTAGTCAAGTATAAGATCTTACAGTTGGATATGCAAAAAAAAACAATTTTTTAAACTCTTTTTTCTTTGCAATAGAAATGACAGTTTTGAGTGTTTTTTGGTAGGAAAATCACCTTGGTCCTTTAGGGGTTAAAAGATGTCAATGTGTTATTTGTCACATAACAATGAAGTTGCTAAACCACATCATATTCCCCTCATTCACAAAAATAAGTCACCCTAGCTACCTTGCACAAATAGGGCCTTTGTCAAAAATAAGTTGTATACCTTATTTGGCCAACTTGGCAGGTTTGGGAATGAAAATGGCAAATCCAAAAATAAAGAGAGACCTATGCCGATTGCTTTGGGTTTTGTTTTGGGAGTTACCTTCTCATTATGATATGGACATGGTCGTTTTTGGCTAGATTCGTATTGCTCTAAGTTACATATATTATGGAGGATCTTTGCACATCTAAGTGTATTCTTGATACTAATGTCTAAACAACAAAGGTTGTTTCAAAGCATCCACATGCTCACTCCACAAGCGGAAAATGCCAAAAGGGCTACAGAGAGTCCAATTGGGCCATTTGGAGGGGGCAAGTTGTGGCTTGCCTCACTCGTGTGTATTGATGGGGTTTGCCAAACATACCAAAGAAGAAATTATGTGGTGGAAATTGGAACTTGCAATAGTCCAAACTAGGATTGTGAAAGTCTAGGCCAACTCATGAAATTCACAAAAAACTTTCAACTTGGGCAAATATCTACTCAAATGTATATGTGACAAAAATATATGAATGCTTGTGAGACTGGACCCCTTTTTGAAGAGCTTAGAATGCTTCCTGGCATGGGTCGCTTTGTTGAGGCCATGGAAGGAGCCATTGCAATCCTCCCTAACGTAGAAGGGTGTGGATGCTTTTAGAAGAGTGATGACACGTACTATCGATGACTCAACATGTATTTGAAAAAACATTTGCAAGGTGAAATAACTTAACTCTTAATTCCTAGGTGCTTCCATAACATTAATGACCAATGTTGGGCCTCCCATTTGCTCCTAGGAAGGAAGGAAGGAAGCCCCCAATCAACATTTGGCGTTTGTTTTTTACTCAACTTATAAGATCATTTAGGTCGCGAGGTAATCAAAGAGGAATGATCTCTTTAGAGTTGGTAATGTGGGAGAAGGGACTTTAGAGTTTTACAATTTGTGTCAAAGTCCATATTGTAGATGATGCACAAAGTAGAAGGCAATGCTTTGCCTTATAACTTTATATTTATCCAAAGCAATTTTGAATTATTAAAAAATATAACCTTCCATTTTGATCAATTAGTGAAATTGGTTAGTATTATATTTAAAAAATATTAATGCAAAAAAAAATTAAAATTTAGAAAATATTCAAGTATTACTGGGTTAACTACTTGCATACTTAGAAGTCTTACTACGGCCATCATTTTAGCAACTTCAATTGCTAAAATCTCATGATTTACAATACCAAATGAGTTGAATTTTTAGGAATGGCCAAAATATACTACAAAGATATTACATGCAAATTGAATTTTTTAGGATGAGATCAAATATGCTGTAAGATTACAACACCTAATTCAAGTAGGGTTTAAATTGAAGCCATGGTGATCTCAGAAGATGAGTACATATTTAATTTGAGAATGTATACTACATTATTGTCACAGCTTTTGACCATTTTCTCCCCAAAATCTATAAAATTATCATTTACAAAAAATACTTTGAACAATTATAACTTGTACACATAGCATATTCAATTGTATTAGAATTTTTTGTAATTGCTTCTGTAAAATATAGAAAATTGTCCAATCTACTATATTTATTCAATGTTTAAATCCTAAAAAGCTAAAGAGTCTACTTTTGATTTGTTGAGACCTTAATGGGGTAGGTTCTATTGACTTCACAATTTGGAATTTTTGCATGAGAAGTTTTGTTTCATGACATTCCAATAAATATTGCAAAAGTTATAAGTTTATTTTAGTTTCAATGCAAATTAGGCAATAGAAAATATATCCTACAACAAGATTTATTAAGTTTCTTTAATTTTATAGATTGATGATTATTCAAAAACATTTGAACCATTCAATTCTAAATAATGAGGTGCAAATTATAAAGAGTTTCATTTTGCAGGCAAAAAATGTAGAAGAAATATATAAAGTCATTTTTTGAACAGAAAAATTGAAAATTTCCAAATAAAAAGAAAATTCCTATTATTCTCTATAAAATGTTTACCATTGAGATTAACAATATTTAGTTTCTTATAAAAGTAGTTAGTGGTTCAGTTTTTTCTTTCATTCATTTCACTTTTCACTTTATAAATTTTTAAAAAATGAATATGAAACTTAAGTTCTTTTGGTTATATTTTGTTACATGTATTCTCAACCCAACATATCGGCTAAATCACACAAATATTGGATATATATGTTTCTTTATTTAAATGTTGAAAGACCAAACTTTACTTTTTGGAAGGGCTAGAAAAAACTAGTTTTGAAGTTTAGGCACATTCAATTTGTAATCGGTGGGAATTTTTACTCTAATTTTTTTGAGAAGATATACTTGAACAAGTGAAATAAAATTTCCTATGTTTGGATTTATTAGAGAATAAATATTGATGAGATTTGAAGCAGTTTTGGGCCCTAAATCCCCTCTAATGCAATCCAAATGGAATTACAATTTTTCGATTAAAATTGTAATTTCTATGAATTTATGAAGTGGTTTGCCTTGAAATTATAGAATTGCTTGTAATTGGAGTCATAAATGTCCTACAAACAACCTATAACCACCTAACTACCATTTTATGTCTCTATTAGCATCAGGGCTTTTTTTTTCATTTTTAAAAAAGTGCCATAGTGGTGATATAAAATATTGTAGTGGTGCTTCAAATTTCAGCATTTATCCGTATTAGATTGAAAAATAGCACATTAACACATCTCACATGTCTATAATTTGGTTTTCATTGACAATCTGGCAATTTCATCCAATTTTTTTTTTACTTTGAATTTTTTTGGCGATTTCATCCAAGTTTTTTGCCATTCTTTTTACCATTTTTAGCCAGATAATTTTTTTTAGTGCAATTTGAAACCAGAAAGCTAAGAAAAACACACCCTAATTAGTATTTACGTATCCACCAATAGAGGACAGATACAATACCCTTGTTGGCATTAACCCCTAAAGGCTCAAGGCATTTTTGGGGTCTGAACCACTGAAAACTGCTATTTTTGCTGCGATCACTCAAGAAATTAAAAAAAACATTTTTTTAGAATCTAACTATAGGATCTTGAACTTCACTTGTTGTAGATCATGTGATAAAAATTTCATGAAGTTTGACCGTATGGATTGGAAGATATTAGCATTTGAAGTTAGAAAAAGAAGCTTTCTTGAACTATGGCCTGCAATTTCAAATGATATTGACGACCATTTGTAGATTTCTTTTCCACTACACACCATTAGGTTACATTATTTTATGTTGAACATTTGAGTTAAGAGTCGAGAATTTTTTTTTCAAAATGTCAAAATTTGAATTCCACATATAAAAAAATTATTAAGTAGAAGTAGGTCCAAAATTAAATGAAACACTAAACCGTTAATAGCTCTTAGGAGGAATTAAAGCACCATAATCCCAACGGTGAGATTGTTCTTGCAAACAAACTTAACCTTTTCAAAAAAAAAATTGAAAAAAATTGAAAATTGCATTCAAAAATGAATTCTATAATTTTTTTTTGAAGATGCTTAGATTGCCCGAAAAACAAGATTGTCCATAACTTTCTCATTCGGAGTCCAAATAGAATGAATCAAAGCTTCAAATGTAGACAAAAATTGTAAAAATGTAACATGATCTTTTTTTCTAAAAGATCATGTTACATTCTAAAAAAGTTATACTTTTGGAAAGCTAATGTGATATTCTATCTCCAAAAAAAGTTTCAAAAGCTCAGGTCAAAATTTGAGGTTACATAACCTTGCCCAAAATCCCAAGTGTCAACTGAAGGGACTTTGGGCCTTTAGGGGTTAAGGCTTTGATTTTGTTAGAAAGTAAACGGATTTGGATGAATTCTATGGTGTGATTGGAGTAAAAAGTGGGTTGGCGGAGATATGTAGATGGCGGAGGTAAATCTTCTGAATTTTCAAAGTGCCTAAAATGGAGGCTTCTAAAACCAACACTTAGACCTTCAAATATGAAATGGAGGTTTCTAAAACCAACACTTAGACCTTCAACTAAAACAAAAACAAAAACCCAACACTACACTACACCCTCATAGATAGTGAAAGTACCACACTCTAGGCAAGAATGTAGATGTCAAATTGTTGATTTTATAAAGGTGTTGGTTTTGGGTATACTTAACCCCTAAATGCCCAAGGCACCCAAATCTGGTGTTTGCAAATCCTTGAAGTTAAATAAAACCTTATCAAATTGCTATTTTCAGTAGTTTATATTTTTACAAAGTTCTTCTTGAAGTCTAATTTTAGCACCCAAAATCCGATCTTGAAAATAAATGATAGTGATTTTTCTATTCAAGTTTTTGTACAAGGGTACCTAGTGCAATCTTGACTTTCCGTAGTGTTGAGAGCTCTTGGAAATGAGCCTCAAATACACTAGATCTTGGAGAAAAAATCACATTCAAAATTCATTTAAGAAAATTGTAGAGTAGATTTTAAGAAGCTATAAATTGATCAGGGTTATACAAGTTAGGCCCTTTAACCTCATGTTTTTTGGTCACCAACTTTTTAGATTTGATTTGTATAAAGAAGATTGAAATTTTTTTGTAGTTTTAGCACCTTCATGGCCAAACATTATAATCTTTCACTCCATAAGTGTTATTGTTGTGTTTTCTTTTCCTATGAGATCTCTAACATGTCTAGTTTGAATTTGTACAATTACAATTCAAAAAACCCTGATACAACTATCCAATTTATCCAATTCAACAATTTATCAAATGTTGGCATTTTGTTCAATTTAGAACAAATCGAGGAAGCCCGGACAGGCCTTGGGCATTTAGAGGTTAACCCCTAAATGCCTGAGGCACCAAAATTTGGTGTTTGCAAAACTTTGAAGTTAAATAAAACCTAACTAAATTGCTATTTTTTATAGTTTATATTTTTAGAAAATTCCTTTTGAAGTCTAATTTTAGCACCCAAAATCCAATCTTGAAAATAAATGATAGTGATTTTTCTATTCAAGTTTTTGTACAAGGGTACCCAGTGCAATCTTGACTTCCCATAGTGTTGAGAGCTTTTAGAAATGAGCCTCAAATACACTAGATCTTGGAGAAAAAATCACATACAAAATTCATTAAAAAAAATTGTAGAGTAGATTTTAAGAAGCCATAAATTGATCAGGGTTATACAAGTTAGGCCCTTTAACCTCATATTTTTTTGATCACCAACTTTTTAGACTTGATTTGTGTAAAGAAGATTGAAAGATTTTTGCAGTTTTAGCACCCTCATGGTCAAACATTATAATCTTTCACTCTATAAGTGATATTGTTGTGTTTTCTTTTCCTATGAGATCTCTAACATGTCTAGTTTGAATTTGTATGGTTAAAATTCAAAAAAATTTGATACAACTTATCAAAATGTTGGCATTTTGTTCAATTTAGAGCAAATTCTAGGAAGCCCAAAACAGGCCTTGGGCATTTAGGGGTTAAGCTTACCTTCCTTGTAATTGTCCTTTTCTGAAATCAAATTTGGCGATCGAGAAGAACACAGATTTAATAAGAGATTAACTTAAGACCAAGTCGTTAACCTCTCCTCTGCCAATCACAACTCGCCACAGCACAGATACTTGTCTGCTTTGCAATAAATTAGGACGGTAGATTCAACGCAAGTTAGGTGAATGTATCTGTCAGATGTTAACTTTATCAGATGTACATTCTACTTAATTTCCTCCAATGCGCTGTCCTGCACTTTCACAACTCTGCAATCCTATAGATATGACCACACTATCTAGGATCGAGAATCCGTGGGGACTTTCGTGCGAAAGAAGGCACGTTTCCAGGCATTCCAGCGTCGACATTTGGCCGTGAGGAAGTCTTCGGTGACTTTCCGATCATGTTTTAGGGTTTGAGGAGCAATACAGTATCGCCATCTCTTGGCGCTCCTTTTACCACGTGAATCCCTGGCAGAAATGACACAGAAATGACCGAGAAATGAGTGTTTTAGAAATGACGCAATACCCTTTTCGGATGTGTTGGTGTGTGGACTTGACAAAGCTCCACAGCCCAAATCCCTCAAGGTCCTTGAATCTTCGTACTTTAGTAAGGTAATCAGAGAGCCTGATTTGGCTGAGAGAGTATGAGACACGAGTTGCGGTGTTGCGGATACAGCAAATATTTGTGGGGTGGTTCTTCTTTCACGAACTTTCCTGATGATTATGATGAGTTGATGGAGGAGCTACAGAGTCTCTTTTCTTGGGCGAACATTGAATATTATTATTCCCATAGGGGAAAGAGTCCCTGTTGGGTTTCTTTTGCGTCGTGGAGTTGGATGATGGAGTAGACGTGTTGGAGCGGGAAAGCGCAATTTGGAGCTCGTAAGTTAACTGCGCGCAATTTTGGACTGAAGGGTTTTCTTGGGGTTTGGTGATTGGGAAAAAGCGGTGGTGATGGAGTACCATTGGCCATTCGCGGTGTGCATCTTGCTTGTCTCCTCTTTTGCAATTGCTGCAATTGTTCTGTTGCGCAAATTCGAGGGGGCTAAATTCTCTGGGAAGGACGAGGTTGAGGATCCGAGTGTTGTTGGAGTTGTACCAATTGGCTATTTGAGTCGCGTTGAGCTTTGGAGTGCCTGTGGTGGAAGTTTACACCCTAGCTATTTGCTCGTCTTTCGAGCTCTCTGCGTTCTGTACCTCGTGCCGATTCTGATTTACAACGTCGTCCTGAAAGGCAGCGTCGTCTTTTTCTTTTACACAGAATGCACGTTCACTCTCCTCATCGTCTACTTCGCACTTGCGTTTCGTCAAAGCTTGTTACATTACCTGGAGGATCGCTCCTCCGAGAGCCGGATTATTCCGCGCGAGAGCATCACGAATCATCACGACAGGCTCTTGAATGAAGATCCTGAAGCATCATCAAACGGAGCTTTATCAAATGGAGTT
The DNA here is from genome assembly GCA_963969595.1 of Neckera pumila. NCBI lineage: Eukaryota > Viridiplantae > Streptophyta > Bryopsida > Hypnales > Neckeraceae > Neckera > Neckera pumila. Next base: position 21,216,409 of record OZ018414.1, read on the forward strand.
GACAAAGCCCTTGATGCGCCATTGCGGGAGATACAAGAAGGTGCAGGAGTGGAAGGGTATGTGACACAGTGTGTATTTCAAACAGTCTTGCCTGGTGCAGTGCTCACGGACTTGGTGTACTGGGGGCTGCTCATCCCTCTGTTTCTGCCCGCGAATTTTAACCATAGCTTCGTGGACATTAACATGCATGCGGTCAATTTGGTTCTCCTCCTCATTGAATTTGCGCTCAATAGCCTCCGGTTTCCGTGGTTCCGCATCAGCTACCTCATCCTCTGGAGCGCGGCATACTGCTTCATGCAGTGGGGAGTTCACAGCACGGGGATTACTCGGTGGTGGCCATATCCTTTTATGAACGTTGACACTCCGTATGCTCCTGCTTGGTACTTGGGCATCATCTTCTTCCACGGCGTTAGCGCTGCTCTTTGCCTTCTTCTTGCCCTCTTCAAACGGAGAATCTGGTCTCGATTCAACCTTCCTGTACAGAAAGCTCCCTTGTAGTGTATTGATTTTGATGCTGTAGCAGTTATACATTGATTTCGACTTAGATTTAGACCAGGCTCATCAAACGATGACGGATCTGTTAAACCTCAATTCAGTTTCCTTAGCAATTGTTTGATTGTTCGTTTCCTCCCTCAAATGCTTGTGTATTGAATTGGAGGAATTTTACACATTCTGCCATTGGCGTCTTCTAAAGTCGTAAGACTATGATGCAAGACATCAATCTTTTCTACCAAACCATGCAGCCTACGACTTATCGATAGGCTGTACACTTCATTTCAGATTCCTCCGCAACGGTTTGATTGTTTTGTTTCTTACTGAGATGCCACTTTACTTTACTGGAAGCACGTTCATAAGGAAAAATGTACAAGTCAAGCAATTCAGAACTGAAATTAGGAAACAGAATATTTTAAGCAACTTGTGGGAAGCACTCTTTGAATTGAGTACTTGGACATCGATAGTGCCATTTCAAAATTGCAAGATTCCGAATATGCTGATGACGCTGATGCTGAGACATCATCTGCAACGTCTCATAGGCTTATCTGTTCCATGCTCACCCCCACTGCTTGCGATCACATAATCCATCCCTCAAGTCTCCCTTGCAGCTTCTAGTTGCAGGTCAGCAGATCTCTCATCCAGCATTACTCCCAACAAGTAGACGAATTCTATCATAGTAGAGCCTTGTCCTTCCAATTACGTCAAAGCTTATCTAAGAAGGTTCTACATCTAGGTCTTTATGGTAGGTCAGGTCACCATGGTTTGAAGACAATTCGAACTCGTCAGTTGGCTATGTTGCCTTGGCATCGTGGTTTACAGAATGAAGAAAGAGGCTACCAAATTTGCGTGGCACTATCATCGGAGTATACTCTTGCAACCAATGCCGGAAGATACTCCACCATTGATAAACGAACATAACCACCAAACCCTCCACTAAATAGCGTAGAGCAGACAAATGATCAACAGGACTGGAGCAAATGTACCTGTCACAGGGCCTGTTACGATACTCAAAAACACTCTCGCGGATATGATATCTCCGCAGCCGAGCTCAAATATCGGCCGTTTCTGAGCAGCGCAATTCGTATTAAGGCGAGTATGAAAAATTAAAGTGTTCACATTTGCCTTAGTTCGCAATTGTAGAAGAAGTGTCCACATTCATGCTAGACTGGGAGCTGACGAATCGCACATCGCGGGCAGCTTCCGGGGGAATAATAGGCTGTAACTCTAAGACTCTGAAATTGCCTGAAAGTCTTTTCGTTCACTGTGAGGAACTTCGATGCGTTTTGTCTGCAGATGGTTCTCGGACAGGTGGGGTTGTAACTTTGTTTAACAAGAGACTATGTTCCTGTCCAAGAAGTTGGTCTGAAACTCTTCACACATTGGTGAACCGAGAGAGTATCCTGAAATTGGAAAAAAATTAAAATCATTGGATTCAAAAGTTTGCTGTGCTCAAATGTAGAAAATGAGCATAGCCGCCTTACCTCCCCTCAGTCCTAGGATCGCTGATCTTGGAGAAGAAATTAAAGTAGATCATCGACCCCCCTTGATTTCTTTAGATTAAATGCGCACCCCTGCGCTATCAATAGTCAAACATATTTCTTTGTAATACCAACAGGGTGAGAAGAGAAAGTAGCTACGAGAAAGATGCATTCATGGTCTGATGCAACGATCTTAATTGGATACATCGCAGCTATGAAGGAAGCCAAATCAAAGTTTCTTAATTCAAAAGACCAAGACCATTTCTTGCAAAGCATTCATGACCGTACCTAAGAATGAATGAACAAAGCCGCAACCACGTCAAATAATTTTATTCATCAATCTCCATGTCTACGAGAAAGCAAGCAGTGCTCGGAATTTTGAGCACAATTCTACTGACAGACCATCCTTTCTTCCGAATTGCATCAATGAATGTGCCATACTTCTCTTCCATTTCACCAACACTAACGCTAAGAAACTCCGCTTGTTCATCAAAACTGGCGATTTTAAAACCATTCTTCACCGAGTTGAGAAAGCTACTTGTTCTTAAATTCTGTTCGAATTGGGGTCCTGGTTGCCGAATTTGTCGCAAAAGCCAGCAAGCCTGGTAAAGACTCCGCAATAAAGTTGTGCTATTTGCCCCTTCCTGCTCAAGGCAAAAAATTTGTTAAAACCTGCTGAGGGGTGTGGTTAAAGAAAAAATAATGACATCATTGTCAAGGACAGTTTTTCACCTTCAACGCAACGCGAGCTTCAAAACCATGTATTGAATTCGGATGTAATACCAGGAGGTACTTCTCTTGCTCATATAGATTCAGTAGCTTCCGAAGCTACACAACACATCAACAAGTGTGCTGTCAACTCTCTCTATTTAGATGAGCAATCACTCTTCTAAAGGAACGTTCAGGTCAAAAGCAAGATAAAGGTGTGACCAGATTCGAATAAAGAAGAAGCCATGGAACAGAAAACGTGAAGCAACTGCATGAGTTGATTATAGCCACTCACCTCATCTGCTGGAGGTTCTGAACCCAGAAGCTCTTCTAACTTCATACCAACACGAACTTGAGGGTCCATCAAAGTACGTGGAACTAAAATCTGCTCTTGCACGTTGCAGTCTTCGTAATCTATGTCATTGACGATCCAAATTAGTTCTACGTCATTCGGCTCATTGATTTCCTTATCAATAATTTCCGTACCAGAGACACGGTGATATCTTAAGGTTTAATTCACCTGGAATCGGCGTGCCGGACATGAAATTCTCAAGTAAGATAACAGCTCTCTTGAAGTTTATCTGCGCAAATTCGCAATCAACCAATTTCCCAATGTCACATGCTCAATTTTTTAAGAGAATAACTAGCGCACCGGCATATATGCAGTCCCTTCTTGAGCTCAATTCGTGGTTTTCAATAAATTAGTTCTCATGAATTCCTAGTACAAATCATTGCTATGGTGCTCTAAGTACTGTGTTTGACATTGTAGTATTGTGAAACTGCATTCCAACACATTGATAAATTTATCTGCATTCTATAAACTATCTTGATCACGCTACCCTGAAGAGAACTGGTGCCAACTCTGGACCGAAACAATCATAATTTCAATACAATGGAACTGTTGATTCTAAGAGTTAAAAGTATAAGTACAGTGTCGAAGCGTAGGACCGCAAGCGTTTGGTAGCGGAGCCAGAGATGCAGTGCCCTTAAGGTCACCCATGTTGTCACTAACTGCCAATACGATGAGGATATGCCCGGTGAGCCCTGCATTGACAAGCTAGTAGATCATTGAAGCGTTCGGCTCAACACTCCAGAGGGAGTGATTTAACATGATGTACTTTGTAAGGTTCTTAAATCAATGAAGATAACAGAATGATGTAGGATACCAAGACTTACAAGCAGTAACACGCCTAATGCCAGTCCAACTAGTTGCGCTGCAACACCCCACACCTCCTCCTGCATTTTCATACCTCAGCTGAGATCTTGTAAATGAATGCATATTCCAATTGCTCCAGATGAGATCTACCAGATTACCAGGTAGTGAATACTACCGAAGTCCTATTTTTTTTTAATTTTGATTCAGCGTACTTGAACGAAACTATATGACTAGAAACCATCGTATTTTGCGATACTGGTTTAAGTGCAACAAAGATAGACTGGGTACAATACTTGCTTTAGCAACGACATCTCCAACGTTCTCAGAGACCGCAAAATGGTTCTGAATGACGCGAGAGGATGGACTCTTCAAACCCTTCGCTACAGCCTGCATTCATGGTTATGCATTAGACTCGTGGGTTTTGATTAGCACCAGAATGAAAGATGATTATTTCGAAACGAAAATGACTCTGGATAAACAGAGCTCTGTTAAATTTGCCACACATTTGAGACAACAGACGTCAAAATGCACAAGTGGAAATCACAGAATGCTAACAGAATGATACAACATCAGAGATAATAGAGGTAACATAGCACCATGTCCAGCTTGCCTTGGTTAAATTCCCGAGTGACGCCAAAAGAAGAAAACTTTCGGGAGCTAGTGGAGTTGCTAACTCAAACATGCTGCAAACAAATCACAAAAGTCACACATAAATATTTCTATGGCGCAGACATATTTCATCTGGACATACTTTGAATGAAAAATTAAACTCGAAACGTGTTGCTATCCACTCAAGCACGTGTGAAAGCTTACACAAATTGTATTCCCAACGTGAATGGCCGAAAATGTGATTGTTCCCTGACAATATAACAAAACTGAAATATAAAAATTACATATACCACTAAGGTGCTGACTGTGATTTTCTGAGCCGAATACCTGCCAGCACTGCCAATGAAATCTGCATACATCCTCCATTGCTTCGGATCCTCGTCAAAAAGGTTTCCAAATCGACCACCTGTGAATTAGAAGGATCACAAAACAGTGTTACCCATACTGGAATCCGTAGATCTAACATCCTACCAGAGGTTTCTCGGTTTCAGCTCAAAGACGTCAACAGATTAGTCAGGACAGCAACATACTAGTTGAAATTTCTCCACTCAGTCACACAACCTCGGTACTTTTTATTTAATCAGAATCAACTTAGAAGAGTAAAAGCGAATCAAAATTTAAGGAGAATACTTTACGATACTTTACCTATGAATAACCGACCCACCGATCCTAGCCCATCTTTGCTCACCCATCTGCACATAACGCGACAAAGCACTAGGCTTGAATGCAATACAAGTATCTGGGATCATGCATTTCTTAAATTGAAAATCTAGAGTCCAATCTCAACTCTTCCAAGAGGGAAAGCGTACACCAATTTACAGAGTATCTGAAAAGATGAAGTTACTTTATAGCAGCTGAAGCAGCTGCAGCGGATCCACCACCGCCACCAATACCAATAGCCTGACCACCGAAGCAAACGAGAACGATAAGAATGAGTCATAACGTCAAAACCTAAATTGCTTCTCCGTACATAGACAAAGGAAACCTAGTATCGCTATGTTGGGAATTTTAAGACAATTCGGGGCTCATGAAAGGGATACAAAACCATTTGAGTCCTTCATTGTTCTGTTCCAACCCACTGCCTGCATTGTCACAATTGATGTAGTGATCTGCAACAGCACTACAGAACTGGCTGCACAATAATCGTTCTGAACTTCAATAGCAAGTTTAGTCGGTGAAAACACAACAAATACCTTGAGAAGGCTGGAGGTGACGAGCGTGCTGCAAATCCAGCCGGTGACATTTGTTGGAAATTGCCATATCATGTATGTCAGGTAGTCATTTGACACCGAATCTGAAAGCATATAATACTGCCTCCGTTCATTCATGTGTAAATTGTTCGAATAATGAACTAAACTCCTAAAATCTTCATGATGTGAATTTCATACAAGATCAGTATACCCTAGAATTGCCAAGTCACAGTAAACATACACTCAGCACTATATAGTTCAGTGCAATAGGGTTACGCATGCGTTTCATAAAGTCTGTAACATGGTGTGCACCTGGAAATTCAGAGGGAAGTACAAAGGTTCGAAGGTATTGAGGTACTCGAACTGGCAATCCGAGACTTTCCTGGACCTCCAAGGACTTTCCTGCCACACTCCCATTATCTGAAGTATCCGTGTCTTCCTTAATCACAGCTAAAGACTGCTCGTCAGCCGAGTACCTACAGTGGGGTTGATAAAATTCATACATCAAGATACTTCTAGTTTCTACATCCTTGTGTCTCTCTTCGATCCAATCACAACTTGTAGTCGAACTGTGAAGGGTGACTACTTCAAGCATAAGAAGTTCCAGGAGGCGCATCATTCTGAATATAAGTTATCTTCTAGAGAGTCATGAAGCAAGCTTCCTAAAAATGTAAGTACACTTTGGTTGCCTCGGGGCTCAATGAAAGTCCTAATCTATGCCCTCTCAGGATAATAATCGCAGCAAAAGCATACAGTGAACGAGGCATTCATACCTCGACATTAGCTGCCCGTTCCTCTTCTCGTGAAGCAAGATTTTCCGACTGCGCCAATTCTCTGCTGATACTCTGAGGAATAGTGAAAATCCTATAAGTCAGATTTATCCACACGTCCTGATAATTTAAGTAGTTGTTCGTTACGATGCAACGTCAATATTTGGTCATTTTGGACTTCAATACTGGAAGCACAAGACGAAAAAGACGTGAAAAGCCAAGAGACATATAGTAAGCCATAGCTTCTTATAATGCTGTAAATTTCTTTCCAGTTGGATTCGTAGCGACTCGCTTACTCTTAGCTGGATTCTTGCAATTATTGAGTTAATTAGGAATAATGAAAATAATAGAAAGAGGCAGTGTAGGATCAATTTTGTTAAATAGAAAAATTCAGAGGGACAAAAAAGTGAGGCTCAAGTGTCTAAAGCTCTAAGGGAAAATGCATTTGAACATTATTAAATTGTCTAATTCTTTGTTGAATCTTGTTGAGAGTCAAAGGGAATGGATTCTAGATTTCTTACCATGCTTATTTTGGACACCCAGGTACGAATAAACTACGAATTTTACGAATTTTCAGAGTGCTGAAAATCCGTGTAATAAAAACCGAACATGGACTCCCATGAACAGGCAAGAATCTGTACAGTTCGGATTTTAAAGCAGGTTGCAAATGGGTATAGTTGCCTTAAAATCTATGATATAAATAATTTCAGTAGAAACTTGATCCTTCAAAATATAAAACCAAAATTTAAATAAATGAATGCAATATATCAGTATCAATGAAATTGCTCAATGAGAGAAACGAAAATTCATTTAGTGTAGAAGTAACTTACGCAGCGCCATCAGTTTCCAGCCTGGCACTGTTGCAGCTTGTACTGGCACTAGAATCATTAGAGATACATCTACGGTAACTCTTCCTTCGCGCTCTTAAAGAAGTGATGCGCATTCTGTCATCGTGGAAATTCGAAACAGGAAGAGCTAATAAAGTAGTGCAGAAATGGCCAATCGGCTGACCATAAGAGGAAGCCCGAGGCTGCCGTGAAACGCAGCAGCCGCGCACAGCTGCCATTCTCTCAATCCAGTAGAATGTCCTGCTACTGCTTCACAGATTCCACTCTAATTATATTCAATAAGCAATTCATCACATTCATATCCGGCTCTCTGATGTCACAAGAACTTGCAAAACCAAGGAATTCGCTGATTCTTTCATACCATAGTAAGACCAGAGATAGCAATCCCGACGCTCTCAATCCAATCGAATGTCCAGCTACAGCTTCACAGCTTCCACTTCAATCGAATTTTGTACGGAATTCAATTCATTACATTCGCATCCGGCTTTGTACTGTCACAAGAAGGTGCATGCAAATGTGATTCTAAAGAGTTCGCCGATTCTTGCGCACCGCAGCAACGGCAGCGCGCAATCTTCCTGCTCCAAAAACCTGAAATAAAATTCAGCTGCCGGCGACTGAAAATCCTTGGAACATCAAATTGCGTTAGCATCTGGCTTTGAACTTTCACAAGAAGCTGCATGCAAATGTGATTCTAAAGCGTTCGCCGATTCTTGCGCACCGCAGCAACGGCAGCGCGCAATCTTCCTGCCTGCTCCTAACCTGAAATTGAAACTCAACTGATGACGACTGAAAATCCTTGGAACATCAAATTAGAAACCTAAATTGCGTGAACATGAGCCACAACGCGCTTTCTCTCCTGAGGATATAAGAGCTGAATTTCGGGATTCAAAATTGAGGCGGTCAAATGCAACAGAATCTGTCAGGAATTAGTAACACGTTTTCAGCATGGGCGCAAGCATGAAAAACACGGAAGGGGCGACAATGCAGGGGTGGCAAGCGGAGAGGAGAAGGCGAGGTGGCGCCCTGTCGAATAACGGCACCTGTGATGCATGGTCCCTCGCCATAGCCAAGCCCTCTGACGAGTTCAGACACTGGATGGCCGGTGACACTGGATGGCCGCTGACACTGACTTTCGCAGCGGTGACACTTTCGAACAGTGTACGAGAATGAGACGAGGATGAAAACGAGGATGAAAAACGTCGTTTTCAATTCCATGTGAGTTCCGATACGTGGCCGCCAGGGCCGAAAACATATTTTTGCCGAATGAAAACATGTGCCGAATGAAAACAGGCCTTTACTACGGATAAACGACAGTGTTTTCTTTTGCATGCATTTTTTTATTAAGCCTGGAAGGAGGCTGCGGACACCAAGTGTCAAATGCACGACAAAGAACTCTTCTGTGGAGGACAAAAGTGCAGAAATTGATTCCATCCTTGGAATCCTATGTGAAAAGGGAAGGTCTTCTACAATAGTTTGACCTTCTAGTCTTTGGAATTTGGTGTGAAAAGGAAAGGTCTTTCATAACCTCCAATGAGTGTTTTTGGATTTTTTCAGCAAATGATTCATAGTGATGATATCATGTGTAAAAGAAGATGATTCCCATGGTGATTTTTCTATTCACTAGTTTCTTGTTGATGTTTTTTCTTCTCCTTTTGCTCTTATCTCTTCATTGTCCAATTGTCATGGCTTGGTTGTTCTGTACTATGGTTTCTTTTAAACCCCTAAATGTATTTGACTATGTTTTCACCAAAAAATGCTCCAAAATTGCCATTTCTAATACAAGTACCGAGTTTTAAAAAAAAAACATTTTGGACAAATGTAACTGTAGGATCTTGTAGTAAACTGGTTTGAGAAGATGTGGAAAAAAATTTCAGAAATTTCCACCTTATAGATTGCAAGATAATAGCGGTTGAATTGACAAAAATCCTCTTTTTGTCCCTGCAAAAAAATGAGCAGCTACCCGTCACAAGGTCACATTTGTATGAAAAAATATCCAAAATGGTGGTTACTCTTTGGATTCATTTTCCTAGACAAATGGATACATGTTTCACAAAATTCAGATCATTTGAAATTCTACAACATACAGGAAAAAAATAGTAAGTAGAAAGACGTAGAGAATGATTCAAAATACTAAATTGTCAAGAATTTGATTATGGAGTTGAAAAATGCCAATGCCAATGGTCGTAATGTTGTAATAAACAATCTACACCTAAAGTTTGTTTTGTTTTAAAAAATATTGAAAATTAAATTAAACAAAGGACTTCAAAGTTTATTTTAGAGTAGAGATTCCATAACTACCCGCAAACTAAAACTCCTCATAATTTTCATCTCATTAATCAAAATGGAATGATTCAGAGCTTTTTATGTATGTATAAATCTAGAGAACCAATTTCAAATTCTTATTTTTTTTAAAAGTGATTTTTAAGAAATTTTTTAACTACCCCCTGAGCATTGAAAATCACATATCATAAACCATGCAGTCAAAAGTTATGAAAATTGTTGGGCCTTAAAGCTATTCCTCGGGAAAATGTTGTGTGAAAATTTCAAAGAATAAAAATAAAAACTCCATTCATATTGAGCTGCCCAACATTGCTATATTGCCAAAAACGGTGTTTGGGCATTTAGAGATTAATGCAATGGCACGTTCCATTTGTTAAAAAAAAACAAAAAAAACATCAATTTCTAGGGTTAACCCTAGAATGATTGAGAAGACGTTTGGTGTCCATAAGATGATTTAAGGAGGCTTAGTGTATGAAAAAAGAATATTTTTTAATCCATTTTGTTTTAGAGTTCCATGAATGCATTTTTAGTGAATGGATTTTTGATAAATGGAAAGGATATTCCTTTGTAGTGTTATATTTTGGCTTTTGTACATAAGAAGATGCTCAATCCATGCATCACTATATAGTGTATTTGATCAAATTCAAGTTCTTCGCTCTTGATGTGAATTTGAAACATAAAGATGATCTTTTTCAAATTTAGGCCCAACAAACAAAAATAATTTAACCTCTAAAGGACCGTGGATGCAGATTTTGAACTATGAATGAACGGAAAAACATGCTAGACTCACCGAAATGCATTTTTTCATCCATCAATTTTATTTGAAGATTCTTATATTGGTTCTTTAACATTTATACGGTTCAGATTATGAAGATTTTACTTTGCAAATATTCTGTAATTTAAAAGGTATCCGGAGGTCTAGTCTCAAAATGTAACTTTTTCAGTTCAAAAAATGACCCTTCAAAAACGACTTGAATAAAAAAATCAAATAAAAATCTTCAAAAAGTACTATAATTAGAACTCAATATTTTGAACTTATAGGAAAAAAATCTTTTAAAAATCATAAATATTCAATCTACAATTGATTTTAGAAGGAATTTCCAATTTCTGGCTTCAAATTTTATTGAAAAATATTGGTGTATATTTTTGTTGATCTAATCGTATAGATGTGATCTATGAATAGCATTTTACAACTATTATTTGAGAGTCATCATTAAAATATTCTTCTAAGTTGCATTTTATAATAGATCTTCACAATTTTAGAAATCTGGACATCCCTCCGATCCTTTAGGGGTTAATGAAGTGTAGTTTCTACTCCATCTTAAAATTTTGAAAAGTTCCTAAAATTGAATATTACATTGCAACTTAAACTTTGAGCTTATTATCAGGTTTTCAAATTTCTAATTATAGGAAATACAATAAATATCCTTTTTCTATGAAATTCTACACTACCATATATTCCCATAAAGAAATTTTCAAATCTTCTTGAGTTTATTTTTGATTTGATATGAATTTTCTTCACTTTTTTCTCAAGAAATTCACAATAATTCAAATATTCACCAAAAAATTTGAAAATTTTACGACTTTAAAAAGAAATGTTTTTTCATCTCTCAAAAGTAAATATAAAACTTTCAAGTACAAAAATTACAAAATGGGAGCATTCAAAGAAAAAGATTTTTGGTGTTCAAATTCATAGTCTTAGTCCCAACCTATTATGGTTAATGGTATACTTACATCAACTTTACTTAATATTTTAAAATTTTATACGTTTTTAAATAAAACATCCATGTAGTTTATTTTAGCACTTTTCATAACTTTTATAACAATGAAAAAATTGTTGAAGGCACAAAAATATAGGCTCAAGTAATCAATCCTCCTTTAAGTGAGCCAAGGAAATTAAGCCAACTCATCCTTTGGAGTATCTTTGTTCCAAGATACTTGCTTGTCAATTAAGTTTGATAGGGATTTTTTTCATTTGGTAAAGAATGTTATGTTTGTTTTATATTCTTAAACCATACATTTGACATTCATGACAAATTCTTTTTCCTTTTCAACAAAACTAACAAAACGAAACTTCACAACTTTAGTTTCTGTTTCATTTGAAAACTTGAAAAATATATTAGTCATGTTTATAATGTTTGTTTTAAGTAGAGAGTATCAATATTTTCAAAGAAAAAATGACATAGAAAATGGCTTACACTATGATGTTTACATTGTAATATATAATATTAGCCAAATTTTTAGATCCTTTAAGCATATTTTTGTAATTGAAAATCATTGTATGTCTCAATTCTCAACAAGTGTCTAGATGTTTTGTGACATATAGAAGACTTTTCATTTTGAAAAATAAAACTAAGAAAATTCATTTCATATATTGTTAATTTGATGAGAATAGAATCAATGATGAGATAAAGTAGAACCACCCATTCCCAACTAGGGAACCATGCCCAACCTGTAGGGTGCACTATTTCAAGCCAGCTAGGGTGATCAAGCTTAGAATGTGTGTTTTTCTCCTTTTCAAGGTTGGGACAAATAAGGTCATGACATATGTCCCAAAGTACACATGAAGTAGTGAGCAAGATAGTAGGAAGTAGTGAATGGGAAAGTAGTTTGACATGAGCGGAATTAGAAGGCTTTAGACATTGGCTATAGGTTCGGAACACTTTTTGGCTCCCAAAATTCCTAGTGATTTCAATTTCAGCAATAAAATTACAAAAAATTTACAATTCTTTCTTACACAAGAAAAATTTCCATTGCCTCTCACTACTCTTCATCTGTCCTAAAATTGAATAAGTGATTGGATATAGGTGGTTCTACCTTAGTTTCCTTCACTCTAAGGTAGTCTATTCTAAAAGCAACCGTACTCAAAAAAGCAACTACTAGCATAGAGGTACATTTTGCTTTCTTCAATGTACATTTTAGGAGGTGGTCGCTTTAGTGACCACTGCATTTGAATTTCAAAAATTCATAACTAATTCCAAAAAGGTCCAAAAACTATAAAATGACTTGGATTAGATGCCATTTCCCTTTTTTCTTCCTATAAAACTACCGCTTATTCTTTATGTGTTAATTAAATTTGAAAACATCCAAATTTAATTACTAAAATTTTTCAAATTTTTCAAATTTTGTCCATTTGCACCCTATATATATTCACAAGCCATTTTATTGTATGATTTGTGGAGAGAAAGCAAGTGCTTTATAGAATTGGGAAGGTAATAGATACAACAATCTATGTGAGATATGAAAATTAAGACATGAAAGACCTCAATTATTTATAGTCAAGTCAAAATAATGCAATAATTGTTTTCACAATTGAACTTGAGGCCTCTATAACTTTTTATTGGAGACTCTAAATTACATAGGGATTTTTTGAAGTGAAACTTAATTTGATTTATCACATTTTTATAGTTTACTATATTTTGACAAAAGGTGATTAACAATGCTTAACCCCTTAAAGACCATGAGTGCAGATTTTGGACAATGAATGAACGGCAACACATCCAAAACTCACCGAAATGCCATTTTTCATCCATCAATTTTTTTGAAGATTTTTGTATTAGTCTTTTAACATGTGTACAATGTAGATTACGAAGATTTTATTTTGCAAATATTCTATAATTCAAAGGGTATTGGTATGTCTAGCCTCAAAAAGTAACTTTTTCAATTCGAAAAAAGACCCTTCAGAAACGGCTTGAGCCAAAAATAATATAAAAATCTTCAAAAATCACTATGATTAGATCTCAGCATTTTGAGCTTATAGAAAAAATATTATTGTTAAAATCATCAATATTCAATCTATAATGGATTTTAGAAGGAATTTTCAATTTTTGGCTTCTAATTTTAGTATTTGTTGATCTAATTGTATGGATGTGATCTATAAATCATATTTTACAACTATTCTTGGAGAGTCATCATTAAATTATTGTTCTAAATTGCATTTTATAATAGATCTTTACAATTTTGGAAATGTGGACGCCCCCTGGTCCTTTAGGGCGGGTTAAATGAGGTCTAAAATTTGAAAGTGAACTTGCCATTACTTCATTTTTTTCTTTGAGCATTGCTTCAAATATCCCATAACCTTTGAGGATTGATGAAGAACAATGAATTTCACTATAAAAAGGACCTCTTTACACCTCCTACTCACAATATATCAATGAAGTTATATCACCATATGAAAATATCTTATGTTTGATGGTGCATGTGATATTATAAAAATTAACTATTAAGCGGTTGATATTAAGTGGCTTGAGTTTCACTATTTTGCCCACTTTTTGATATTAGGTATTTGCAACATTAATTTGTTTTGTTTTCCAACTTGCAATTTCAAAAGCTTACAAGTCTTGGTTTTTATTTAATTAATTAATGATGACCATGATAGCTGGGTACGGTATGTCACTACACTTTTATTTCTAGAGATGAAATTTTATGCCCTCTATATGCTATAAAACTTTGAATTTTATTTGCAAACTTAAAATTGGTATGAATTTTATTTGCAAATATAAAATTGGTATGAATTTTTGAGGAAACAATAAAAAAATTCCTAACAAATAAAATTTGAAAAAATCACTATAGCTGTAAACCATAGGTGTATTATTTTGCAAATCTGTTATCCATTTCAATTTACATTTAAAAATAAGGTTATACATTGTTAAATTAAAAGTTTAAGATAAAAAATAAAAAAGTATTAAAATATATTATATAGTGTATATCGTTTTTTTAAAACAATGTTCCAATTAAGTGTTTAATAATAATTAATGTGGCTTGAATATAATTCCATGATGTGGTGTTACGAACATTTGTCCTTCATCAACTTGGATAAATTTTCCTATCTTCATTGGACTTCAGAAGTCAAACCTTCTTTCAATAATAGATATATGGCAAATTTTGTTAAAATGGCAATCATTCTGCAACTTTGGCACTTTTATAGGTTAGACCGTGTAGTCTAAAATCTACACATGTCTTAGATGGTTTAGACTGTGCATTTCAAAATCTATACCTATCTACTAGTAGAAAATAGTCCATAAATTACTTGTCCACAGTGACTATAACAATTGCAATCATTTAGGACAACAATGACTGCAAAATGAATACAAAATGATTGTTGCAATCATTGTAGACAGGTCATTTAGGACATTGTTTTTTACTAGTGATATCCTAGATGGTTTAGACTACGGTCTAAAAATGGCGTATGAAATATTGCCATTTTAACAAAATTCACCTGGTATATTTGCCTAGTATTTTAGGGGCCTCCTATAATATTTGTGTAGCTACTTGAAACCTACAAGTGATTGTTCTAAACTAGATATGTGACTTTTGGAAGCCTTTTAGAAAAAACCAAAATTTCTTCGTGCCTCCTAGAGACTTTTAATTTTTTTGAAGAAATTTCAAAATGTAGTGATAGTATATATTGAAGGCAAGATGGAAAACCTCAATCTTGCTAACATAGGCCCCTTGAAGCATTCTTGTTAAGTTTGTATTATATTGTTAAGAAACACTTTTGAGTTCCTTGTGTTACATACTCTAGTCCTCTTAGATAGTCATGGTGTTTATTGGAAAGATTGATAGGCGTTGCACACTCCAAAACTCATATTATCCTTCAACAGGTGACAAAAAATAGTACGAGTGTTTCTTGCACTTGCCTTTTTGCAAGGTTCTTGATTTATTTGGATTGTAATAAGAGATTGCATTATGGTAATTATTAGTTTTCATTGCATAGTTGCTCGCCTTCACAAAGAATCCAATTGAAGTACAATTTTAAGTAGATTATTATGGATTTAATATACTTACTCATTCTTGTGTCTTTGGTCATTTATTTGCTATTATTTGATGTTGAACTTATTCAATTTGAATATATTTTTATGGATTTCCTATCCAAATTATCAATATGTATGTAATAATAAAGTTAATATTTTTGATAGCAAAAAATATGGCACTTAATAAGAAAATTCTCTCTTATGTAGGTTTGCGGTATATGTTTGCGCTAATGGATCTTGTGACAACTTACTTTATTCTAAATCTTTGGGTTAGAATAAATTAACTTGATTCCTTTTAACAAAAAATGCCCAAGGCCTTTTTTAGGGTCAAAATCGCTCAAAATTACTATTTATTGTGCAAAAGATTACAATCTTTCAGAATATTTGGCATATCCAGCTGCAGGACCTCAATAGACTAGTAAGTATGTAAATACGTAAAAGAAACTTTAGAAACTTTGACTATATAGATTGCAAGATATTTAAGTTTAAAATGAAAAAAACCTAGGTTTTTAGCACTATGGCAACTTGTTTTGTAAAAACTTTGAATCCTCTTAGCTTTAAAGTTTTGAATTTCAGATTTCTAACAATCATACAAAACCTTGTGCAACTTTTTTTTGAAAATTTTGAAAGTTGAATTTAGAAATAGACCCAATACAATTTTTTTTCAAAAGGATTCTACAATTGCTTACAAAACAAGATAAGAAAGTATGTAAGTCATGAATGAATAATAATGGATGAAGAATTAGAATGTAAATGTTCATCCAATAGTTTAGGGAGAATTCCTTGAATCTATTTGCAATAGATGGAAGTCCCTCATTGTAATATCTTTGATTTTCCTACAAATGAAAATGCTTAATCCATGGATTACAAAAACATACCTTTCTTTCATACTTTAGCCAATCTGCTTGTATGCTCTTGTTCATAATTTCACCCCTGAAATTATCTTTTTTGGAAAGAAAATTGGTCCAGTAAATGTATGAAAGTACATATAAGTCTAATTAATATGCATGGAGTTGATTCTAGAAAATATGGATTATTGGATTTGTAGCTTACAACAACTTTGCATGATCCATTTATTTAGAAGTTAAAAAATTGACTTGTCTTTTGAAGAAGAAGATTTATAAAAAAAATACTATCATTTTTTCTACAACAAAAAGTGGATTAAAACTCAAGAATAAATGAAATTTTCTTAAATTTTTAAAAAGGAAATAAACAAATATCTCTTAGAATATTATATATCATTCTTCAAATAATAAGGTGTAATACAACCAAATCTAATTGACCAGAACTTACAAAATATTCAAAAAGAAGTATATGACATTTCTTAAAAGCCAATGGTAAATGTTTTAGATTTTTTATTTGCAACATCTTCAAAAATTATTGGAATAATCCTAGTTTTTTTATTTTGATCTCCTAGATTGGGTGCACATTACTATAGAGACTACTTCTTTGAAGAAAACAAATTTATGCAATTTGAATCTTACATTGAATTGTAAGTTGGACCAATTCAGAATCAACCTAAGACCTAATCTAAACATGTAGACAATTATGCCCTTGTAGTCAAAAAACTAATTGGTGCCAGTCATCATACCATGGCCTTTATCTAGTAAGATCATTCGAAGGAAACTTAGACCAATGAAGTAGGAGAACTTGCAATAGAAGTGTCCATGAAAGAGCTTTGTGATTACTCCAATGAATGATAGACTCTAGGGGCTTGGTGGATGGCAATGACGGCATGAGTACTATTGTAATGGAAGATTCATTTCCTATGTCTCGAATATGTTGCAAAATTTTATTTACTTCTTCCATAGAAGGTCAAGCTTTGGGATTGGAAAGGCAACAAAAGAGTCCCAATTGAAGCAACCCACAATTATTGCTGTTTAAATTTCCAAGCCTACATTTGCAACTATGGATCCTAGTGTGGTGTTACAATTCAAATGTTGAGATTTCCTTGGTGGTTGAGATGTCCCAAGCATTCTTGGCTCTGCTATACAAAAGAGTGACCCGCCTTCATAAGCATGCCAAACTGTGAACAACACAAGATCCTCGATTAGGTTCTACAATTTACAAATCCAAGTGGCACCTTATACACACCACTTCCAACACCAAGATGCCAAAACTGTACACATCTGATTCCTTTTAGCTTTGTCCATATACGACAACTTAGGAGCTATGTAGTCAAATGTGTCAATTGCCAAAGTAGTCTTCTCCAATTTGTAGTGGTCCATCAAACAGGCAAATCTAAAGTCACATAGGCATTGAAATCTACATCTAGCAATACATTACTAGACTCACTATAGGAACCCCGCGTTTTTCATCAAATGACATTCCAGGGCATTAGAAGACTGTGAGTTCCCGAGAGTCCCCTTGCGTTTCAGACTGCGGGAACACAACTGCAACAACTAGCTAATGTGTACGGCACCATGCCATGTCATTTTTGAAAAAAAAATAAAAAAAAGCTTAAAATGATATTTGGGAAAAAAAAATGAAAAAAAATGAAAAAATCTAACAACCCATACCATTGTTCACAAAATCGGGCCAAATTGGGAAACGGGCTTGAAACGGTCTTTTAATGCCCTCAAATGTCATCTAAACGTGTGATGGCAAAAAAAAACGCAACATATTTTTGCGGACAAAACAATGTCATAAAGTCAAAACACGGCATGTTTTAGTGGATAGGAGGACCTCACATAGTCATGTTTTTTACGATGTCCAAAAAAACGTGATAGTGCCACGTTGGCAAAGATCAACGATTTCATTGTAGATAAATTTTTAGAAGTTACTTGGGACTGCGGTAAAACAATGACCTACTCTGAAAATCACAGGAAAAGGGCAGGTGCTTGGAAGTGTTAGGAAAAACTTTCCATAAATGGATGATGAAGCAACTTTTCACTAATTTTCACTTAGGACTTATAATGAAGCATGGAATTTGTTACCATGCCTTCTAAAAATAATAGTATGTGTTCATGCATATGTCACAATTGCAAATACGTTTAAGTGGTTTTGGATTTCATTTGCAAATTAATGTGTGCTATGCTTCACTTTGGATCATGCAGTTCATAGTTATATCATATATTGGAACCTTCTTAGCAAATATTTGTTGTAAATATTATATTGAATTGATTAATTTTTAGCAAAAATAAAACATTTATTTTCATTTTATTCAAATTATATACTGCAAGTCTTCTATTGCTATTGCACTTGTGCAATATGTTGCAGAACTATTTTTCGACCTTAAAATGCACCTTTATAGCTCATAATTGGGATATAAAGTCCTCTGCTAAATTCACAGCAACATACAAAGACAATATCTAGAAATGTAGATTGATCTACCTTCAATATGTGCTGTGATTGCACACCCTTTGCGCCAGTGCATTCAACATGCTTTTTTTATTTTCAAATTTTGAAACTGTGCATAAATATCATTGAACATGAATTCTCTTTCTCTTTCTCATTGGATTCTTGAACATGAATTCTCTTTCTCTTTTTTTCTCCTTTCATCCCAAAACTTGTAGAATTCATACATTAGATTTTGTTATTTTTGCATGTTCCATTTTTTTTCCCATCACTTTCATTGAGACATTTTTGTACATGTGAAAATGTGAAATACAATTAAGAAAACATTGTATCCTTATTTAATACATTTTTTCAATTTCTTTGCTACAAGCCATTATACTCTTTGCAATAGGGTGATTCTATACCACTTCAACCAAGAATCATTAGAATAAGCCTTTACAATTGTATGAATTCAATAGAACCTAATTTGCAAAGGAATTATGTATTTATGCCTTCCACATTCATAGATGTAGTAGTTCTCCCTTTACATTTTGTTCTATTGTACTATTTTATTCTCTTGTCTTTTATTTATTGATGTTATGCCATAACTGTATACTATAGTGTACTGTCATATGATTTATAATATGTAGGACAAAAGGCATGTTCTCAATGATGGGATTCTTTGTGCTTCCTAAACTAACAGTAGGTGAGCAACGCGTTTGAATTGTTTTTGTAATTGCTATATGTCATTCACAAAGTATACGTTTGTACAAAAGTTTGGATTTTGTCTTGTACAAATTATAATATTGCATTACATGAATTTCCAGTTTTATTGGACTCTAGCATTTTTCCTGTATAATTTCTTGCAATTTGATATTTGGGCATATCTAACCGTAGGGGGTGATTGCAAGCAATACGTGTCCTATTTTGCATCACATTCATATATGTTTTTTGTTTTTTGGCCACAACTTTTGGTTCTGGTTCTAATTGACCAAATATTTTAAAAGAAGGTACAAATGACTATTATACCAATTGATTCTTTTTTTTGGAAATTTTCTAAAATGTATTATTGTCCCATTAGGAAAAAGCCTCGAGAAGGCTGTGAGTTTTGACCCCCCCTCGAATGCAATTAAAGAAGAAATAAAATTATTTTTTTATTTTTTACTACTTTTTAATTTAGCATTTGATGTGGCACTACTGGTGCCACATCAGCGCCATGTCGGATTTCACTATTTTTTTAATAATTTTTTTTCCAAAAAAACACATTTAAAAAACGTATATTATTTTATTTTTTCTGTATTTGCACCGCAGGGTGCCAAAAAATGAAAGCTTAACGGCCCTCTACAGTGTTCAAATTTTTCCCAATGATAAAAAGTACCCACTTTTATGCCACACTTGCCAATGGGGGGATTTTGGTACCATTTAGTATTGCAGAAAACAAATTTGGAGTGGGAATTTGGACGACATTGTCTTCTAGTAGACTTATACCTACTGTCCAAACCAATTCTAAAAATATTTTATTCTTTGTGGTGTGGTGTGGAAGTCTACAAAGTAAGCTTCTTGTAACTTGCATTTTGAAAAATGTAAGAAAATTATTTTGGTGTTTTGTTTTGGTGAATGCGCATCTATATAGAATTGTTATAAATAATCAATTCTTTATTTTATTTTATTTTATTTTATTTTATTCCTATTTTTAAATAATTAAAACTTCAAAGTATCTATTTTCTCGAGATTTTGCACTTTTCTAGTTCTCCTAGCCTTTTTCTTTGGTGGATCCTTTTATCTTAAAGGTGGATACATTAGTCAACTTTATAAAATATTTAAAAAACTATCTATCATTTGAAAGGGTTCCAAAAAAAATCATGACTACAATTATAAACATAATAAATAGTATAGGTGTTGCTTACAATCACCCTAGGATCTTCCACTGGACTAATATATAAATGTATGGAAGATATTTGAAGAATTGAGCACACATACATTGCAAAAAATTTGCATTTAAAGCTAAGGTATTTTTTGATGGGACCTTGCATTATTATAAATTTGGGCTTCTAATCCTCTTACCTTAAATTTTTTGCACAATTAATTTTTAATTCTTTGTGTAGAAGAATTGTATTAACAGTCTACCATTTCAATTAAATTAATAAATAAAAAGACCTCTTTTTCACTCATTAAACCCAAGGCCTTTTGAAGTTCAAAACCATCATTGCTTTTGAAGTGTTCTAGATCTAAATGTCAATAAGTTATAGAGATTTCAACCATACAATCTTGTAGTGTACGTATTGTAGATGGTGTGAATCAAATTTAAAGTCATTTGGCCACATGGATTGCAAGATTATAATATTTTAGTGTTGAAAAAGGATGCTGAAATTTTCCTAGCAACACATTTGGAGGTGAAATTCAATTTCTAAACCTATTGAAATGAAAAAACTTTAAAGTATAAAGTGATTCAAAATCAGCATACAAACACATTGGTAAAAGAAAATATCATTCAATTCAATTGACTCATTCTGTTTGCAAAGTGGCTTTGAAATGTCAAAAAAGAGCAAGAAAAGTTGCAAAAAACACATCTAAGGCTGAACATACTTCTACTAGAATGCTTCTCAGTCACTCATACCTTCTTGGATTGATATGAAATATTAGACACACAAACTAGACTAGTATGCGCAACTTTCTAAATTTTTTTTTATTGAAAATTGACATTGTATGAAGAAGAAACAAGCCACCAAAGTTCATTGTGATCCAAAATGGTCAGGATTTTGAACTTTGAATTGTTCCCAAACATTCAAAACAACTTGGATTGACATGAAATTTTTACCACAATAACTAGACTATAAGGAGAACATAATCCATTAGTTTTTTTTGGAAAACAAACATTGAATGAAGGAGTCTTCAATGTATACATTGAAATACATTGGGATACAAGTCTTTGAAAACAAACATTGAATGAAGGCTTGTATCTCAATGTATCTCAATGTATCTCAATGTATCTCAATGTATTTAGACTTTTGAAAACAAACATTGAAAGTCTTCAATGTATACAAGCTTTCAAAGTTGCAGCATCAAATGCAATTTGTTGAACTCAAATTGAACCTATGAACTTTGATTGACTTCCAAGAAATAGGTACATTTGGGGTTGGTCTAAAATTTTACCACACAAACTAGAAGAGAGAGCGCAAATTTTCCAACAAGTTTGATTGAATTTGGACACCGGATGCAAAAGTTACAACACTTTGAATTGGACTTGAAACTATGTGAGGACACTTTTGGTCCCTTTGGGCAGTGAAGGGTTAAAGATCAAAGGAAAATGTAAATTGAAAAGACCTCTAAATGCATTTGGAATAAATTAATCTAAGCGGTGAAATTGTTCTAGCAAGAGATCATGATCTTACAATACGGTTTCACTCCAATGTCAACTGAGACATCCTGATGTTTTTTGTGACGTCCACTACGATGTCCAGATGTTTTTTCCAACAATAACTGAGACAAGGTTGTGTTCATTAGGATGCTCATGTCAGAATTTCTACTTTCAATACAAATCCTAAGTTTTCTATATCCCATAAGGTTTGTCTTCCCTCTTACCATCCCACTAGTATAAAGAGTTTGTTTTCTTATGTAATATAATAAAAATAAAAGGCTGTTGAAGCCATGCAATATAATTGCCAAATACGGTGTACTATAATGTATGGCATATTTTTAGTGTATGGTGTACTACGTATGATGTATTGTGTATATTATATTATATATGGCGTATGATATATGTTGTAGTGCGTATGATATATGTTGTAGTTTGTACAATATATGTTGTATTGTATATAATGTATGTTGTATTGTGTACGGCATATAGTTTATGATGTATGTTGTATTGTATATAATATTTTTTGTATTATATATTGTCTATTTTATATGTTGTATCGTGTATGGCGTACGTCTAAGTTGACGTTTGAAAGAATGTCTCAAAAAACGTCCACTCGTTTAAGTTGATGTCTCAAAAAAATTAATTTTATGTCACTTTTGATAAATAAAAAAACATGTGCATGTCACAGTAGATGTCAAAATAGACAAGGCCCAAGGTACAACGCACTGCTGACGTCATTACTGATGTCACCAATTGGAAATATTACTTATGTGGCACTACTCGCCCCACTGGTGCTAACGTGGATGCAAGGTGGCTACCACATGGCAACCTCTCATGACCTTCAAGCACTATGTTCAGAGAGACGTCCTCCAAAATCTTCTTCAATTCATACCATGTTTTCTGAAATTTTTCATGTTTTTTGGCCTGTCAATCTAGACGCAGTTTTTTTGATATCCGTATTGACACGGTTCATGTTCAAATAGATGTCCCAAGCAAGTTAGGGGCCTGTCACAAAGAACGTGGGTTTCTTCTAGTGACTTGATGTCACAATGCAATACACAATTGAAGGAATCTTCATGTAAGTACTTTAAAAACACAATTGAAGGAATCTTCATGTAAGTACTTTAGGGCTGCACCCACCACTTCAAGAATGGAAAGCCGCATTTTCAATGATAGAACTTGTTGGCTACCATTTTTGTAAAGCCAATCATAGAGAGTTCCATTGGACAAGTATTCATATACCAATAACAATTTGCCTTTTTCTTGACACCATCCTTGCAACTTCACCACATTTTGATGTTGAATTTGGTCTAGACTTGCCACTTCAGCATGAAAAGGGGATTCAACTTGTGCGGATTTTGACATGTTGATTTGTTTCATAGCAACCAAAATACCACCGCCTGGATCAAGTATGGATTTCAACAACATTAAATGGAATTGAACTTTTTTCCAATTGAACAAAAGAATCTTATTAAGATTGTATACAAAGAGGTAGACTACCTAAGTTTATGAATGCAATTCTTGAACAAGCTTACATATCCTATTTGGGAGGAGGTTTTGTTGTTGTTTAGGACTATTATTAATTGCAAGTTTCACAACACTGTCAATCAACGCAGGAATATGAGTCCTTGGAGTCCATGCATGATTGACTATTTAGTGCCCACCCTACCATGTAAGGTAAACTACCCCATCGCAGACAAAATGGGAGCAAACCCATTGTGGGCAAAATTGTAATATTCTGAAATGTACACCAACATTACAATTTTGCCCACAATGGGCTTGCTCCCATTTTGTCTGCGATGGGGGTAGTTTACCTTACATCATGGTTGATGTCCAAAATTAATTCACTAGAAAATCTCATTGAAAAACACTGCTCAATCTCACCTTCCAAAGAGCCTTTGGAAACAACTCCCGATCCGCCATGTCCGAGCACAGTTCTTTCATCAAAGTTGTCGGTTGCCTTGCGCACTTGGTCTTGTGGAATAACCCAAAGCAGTGTAACTGGTGGATGGCGATGCAAATGTAAGGACGGACCAGACAATCACCAAAGCAGCAATTAAGCGTTCCAAATAGAACTCCTGAAGTGACACCAACTCACGTTTCGGACTCCAAATGTTGAAGTATCACTTGAAACTTGGACTCCCGCTTAGACTCTGATGTCCCGGTGCTAAAGAAGCTCCAGGACAAGAGCTCATGCTCTTCCAAATGGTTGACATCTGAGCTTCCAGAGAACATGATTACCACCTCATCTCTGATCCCATTTGGAAATTTGTAATTGGAAATGAGCAACAGAGGCTGGACGGGCTTAGGATTTGATCCGTTGATCATTCTAAATTCCAGAGTCTGGGATGAGCTATGGAAATCCATCCAAGCAGTGAAAACTCTCCCATTGGAGAAATACGAGCAATGCGTGTCATTTCCACAAAGGTTGTTAATTTCGACTTGGAAGAGTCATTCGAATGTTTTGATATCGAGGTACTGTACCTTGCATGCACCGCACTGTGGAAAATGGGAGAAACTCTCCCGAAAGCCAACCATGGGTCTGTACTGGGTCATGACAAACTGGAATCTGCTCCCATCCAAGGTGTTGTTCATGTTGTCCCAAGGCTCGCCATGCGTGGTGAAGGTGAAGGTGAAAGAGGAGCTGAAGGAAGCCACCCTCCCAGTTGCTACATTCTGAATGCGGACCGTTTTCCCATACACCAGAAGTCCACAAGACCCTCTGGAGGCAAGCGTCCTGGCACCTGCGTTGATGATATAGGAACGATGGTCGGGGTCGTACGCAACATCTCCAAGCGTGTAGAAATCGTCATGAGGGGAGAAGTTGGGGAAGGTGATTAGCGTGTCTGCGGTTGCAATTGGGTTACGGAACACAAACAGGACAATGAGACGTAGAACAGACATTGTGGACAATATTGAATCAGTCACTATTTGCAATTGTAATGAATGATCTCAATATTGCTCCCATGACACCCCCAGGGCCTCCGCTCTTGCAACGGCAGGGTGATTATTTCTGGTTCCCAGATTAGTATCCAATACTGGTTTAGGGTCGGTCACTGATTCGGTCTCTCTGCCGCTAACAAGAATTGACCTGATCCTCCTCTTCCAAGAACAAATGGTAGGATGTGAGAAACTTCTGATATTCCGGCCCGTACAAAAACAAGCCAGAACACATGCATGTGAGATCGCAGTCCTTCAAAAAATCGTGTAAGACCGCCTAACGTAAGTTTGAGCGGCATGTACACGCACAACGTTCCCAACCCATCCTCAACGGCAGGTTTTTCTTGATCTTCGCACCTTTGAAGGCGCAAATCCAGTTCTTGACGTTCCCGAAGACAAAGAGGCCGGACTTCGTCATGCCCAAATATTCAATCGGCGAGTTCCTTTTGTACTAGCTAGTACCTCTGCTTGTTGGCTGCGTCGTTGTTGCCCACAACTCTGAAAACAAGGACAATCTGATCTTTGTGCTTTGAAGTATCAATTAAGAGCGAACCTTGCATTCTGATGCAATCAAGTTCCTCCACAAAGATATAGCTCAAGTGCGAGGTTGGCAACGTCATGACCATATTGGTGGTGAACTGCGACTGGGAGTACCCAAACTATTTCATTTCCAATAGGGGTAGTCACAGCAGGTTTGGAGCCGCGGTGAACAATGAATATTCATGCCGTGGCGGCGTAGGGTTGCCTTCCTTTGGCCAAAATATTCTTAGCATGACATTGATTGTTCACCCTCAACATCCACCTCCGGAGGTGAAGGTTGAGAGTGAACAATCAATAACACGCTAAAAATATTCCTTTGCTTCCTCTTTATTGGCTCCAAGAGTCCTGCCAATTACCTCCGTCCAACCAATGAGTGACTCCAATATCCATTATTCATTGTTCTAATGAGTCGACAAAGAGGGTGGTCACAGCAAGTTCACAAAACGTGGCTTCTCATTGGTTCCACGAAATACTCTACAATATTGAATATTCATTGTTCACCGTGGCTCCAAACCTGCTGTGACTACCCCTAATAGGGGTAGTCACAACAGGTTCAGAGCTGCAGTGAATAATGAATATTTATGCCGTGGCGGCATAGGGTTGGCTTCCTTTGGTCAGAATATTCTTAGTGTGCTATTGTTTGTTCACCCTCAACATCTACCTCCAGAGGTGAAGGTTGAGGGTGAACAATCAATAGCACACTAAGAATATTCCTTTGCTTCCTCATTATTGGCTCCAAGAGTCCCGCCAATTACTTCTGTCCAACCGGTGAGTGACTCCATTATCCATGATTCATTGTTCTCACCAGTTGACAAAGAGGGTGGTCCCGCTCTACACTATTGAATCTCCATTGTTCACTGTGGCTCTGAACCTGCTGTGACTACCCCTAATTAAGACCCTGCGACAATATATGTGCCCATGTTGTGTGAGCCGGCAACTTGGACAATACTACAATATACCATAGGCTAAGGTCACCTCAAAGAACATTTTGCCAAATAATTATTTAAAAATGGACATTTTTACCAAATAATTATTTAAAATTGGAAGGGTTGGTTTGGCAATTCATTTTTTTATTAAAAAGGAGTTACTTGATAATTATTCTTAACGTCTAAAAAAACAAGTATTTATTCAAAAGTTATTTGATAATTATTCTTAAAGTCTAAAGAACCAAGTAACGTGCGCAAGAAATCCCCAGCAGGACTCTCCAAAGTCAATTTTGGGATTGGGCAAGACTGCAGCCAGTCGCCCGACATGAAGATGTTCTGGAAGCTCGTCGTGGTGGACAGCATGTGTTGGTGAGAGCCAGGACCAAACAGCGTCACTGCCCCTTTGAAGAGCAGCACACTGCTGTCTGTCACTTGAGCGCTTTTAAAGCCTGCCTCGCACTTCACCCAATACTCCTCCATCACCTGCAACAGGTATAATCTCATGAGAAAGTCATTCCTCAGCAGGCAACGTGAACCAACGGAAATCACTTAGAGCATCTCCACAGGTTCTCCAAATATATTTTCGGAATGTGTGCTGTGGCGAGTCCCAGTCGTTAGAGTGGCCCCGCCTTGTTTCCGGGGCCCCCACTAGAAATAGGATGCAGACACATCACAACCCCTTTTCCAAGGCAATTCATTAATGAGTTTGGAATTTGGAACTCCCTCATTTGTGTAGGGCCACTTAATTAATAAAAAATTGCTTTCTTGAAAGCTCTTTGTGTTATAGCGTGCTAGAAGTCAAAAGTGAGAGACACGGGAAGATGGAGTGTTTGGACAAAAGTTTCAAGTGGCCCGAGTTGACAATTGCTAAAGGCTGCTACTGGTGGGGCACTAAAAATCTTCTAGGCACGCCACATGTCAGATAGGGGCACTGTGGCGTGCCCCGGTGGAGATGCTCTTAGTCCTTGGCTTACCAACTTCTTGTTTGCATTATGAAACGAGACTCACAAGAGCAACACAGGTAATATTCACAATGGTGTGTTGCTCATCTGTTTGCTTTCACTTTGAAAACAAGCCAATTCTTCTTCTGCATTTTATTTAGATTTTTCAACAAATTTGTGCTTTGGAGGAAGGACAACAACTCATAGTTTCATGCAATCTATCACTAGGTTTTTTTTCAGTTTCCCTGTCTCACTTTTCCCTTTGAGAACAACAACCTTGTGACTTTACCTGTGTCACAATCCTGTGATATGCCATTAGTTAAAGGGTAACTCTAATATGCTATAAGCAGAGATGGAGAACTTTGCCCACTCTTACTTTTTTGATGATTGCATCATCTGTCAGTGGAAAGAAGCTGATAAGTATGATAGAAGTCGACCTCAAAAACACTTCCAGGCTTGTCAGCAAATTCATCCAGCAAGACATACAACCCAAGGTAATTCAACTGACACGGTAATTCAATAAGTTATATATGGTTTGTTTACATTTAGGTTTTGAAATGACTCTCCTTCTTAGAAAGAAACGCCAAGGGCTTTCTGAGCCACCTACCTTACACCGTTCTTATTGAGAAGACATCCGTGTGGCCTGAAGAGGGATGTCACTGAGTGACTTCTAATCTCAAGCATTTTGTAATGTAAAAATTTTGTCCTCAGCAAAGTAGGTTTAGGTTTAGGGTTTGCATGGAGCTTGTTCATTTGGTCAATTGATTGGATTCTCCGCAATTGCCAAATGGGAAGGAATGTGTGGAACACTGAGGGCCCTCCACTTTGCTTGTTTTTTTAGTCTTTTGGGGTTTTTGGTTACCCTTGTGGTTTTCTTTTGGTTCATTTGCTTGGTTCTATGCTTGCATTCTCTTCATTGACCAGCCTTGAGGCTTGGGTGTATTTTGTTCTTGTTTGTTTTTTCTAATGCAGTGGGTTCTCCCATTTGTTCAAAAAAATAAAAAATAAAAAATGGGAAGGAACGCGCTCAGAGGGTTTAGGAGTTAAGGATTTTGTAGCTTGGGAGAGCTATGTGAATGAGCTGGAGTTTGATTGAGTGGCTACAATGCCGTGAGGAGGTTTTAGGGTTTGGGGCTCCTCTGATTTGCTCCTTGACCCTGCTGTTGTAGTGTGTAGCGCCACATTTTGCTTTGGTATTGATGCTTTCGGTCAATACTTGATCGGCAACCAATGCAAATGCGTCACATTAAATGTGCGTTCTTTTTCCTTCCTTCTTTTCCAGCTTGGTACAATACAAACTTTGTCATTAGAGAATATCTGGGGCCTCTAGAGGGCCGCTCCACAGCCCTTCGAGGACCCAGTAAACAATGTTTTTTCTGCTTAACTAATTTTTTTTCCACTATTCCCGTTCACCTTCAATTCCGATGTCGGATGCTTGTCATTGGCTGAAAATCCAAGTCAAAAGTGTTTAATAACCAGGATTAAGATGTACTAAAGCACCATAACCTTGACTATTAAACACTTTCTACTTAAATGCATCTTTTTCTCAATCCAAATTGTAGAAAAAAATGCAAACATCCCAAAATACTCGAGTGGCTTACCATCAAGAATTTTTTTATGTCAATGTGAAAGACTTATTTTGTGGACAATTGAAGTGTTTGAAGATGAGAGGAGAAGATCTTTATAGAAGTGGGGTAGTGATAGATAGAACAATGCATATGGGATATGTAAATGGGGTTGAGTAGGTGCTCCTTCTCTCAAAGTTAAGTGAAAAAAAGAAATTGTATTAAAAGCAAAACTTTGGGCCTCATTTAGTCATAGTAAAACAACTTTTTTGAAAAAACTTTGGACTCATAAAAGTTGGATAAACAAGCTAAGTTTTATAACCAAAAATCTTTTTGTGAACTAAAGTCTCCAATCAAAAGTTATGGACAAAATTTAGACCGGATGTTTGAAAATGTCAAAGAAAATGTCCAAAAAATGTTCCTTCAAACATCTAGTTTGAGTTTTGTCCATAACTTTTGATTGGAGATTTGAAATCACAAAAGGATTCTTGATTTTGAAACTTAGCTTGTTTATACAACTTTTATTAGTCTAAAGTTTTTTCAAAAAAGTTGTTTTATTATGCCTAAATGAGGTCCAAAATTCTGCTTTTAATACAAATATTTTTTCTCTCACATAACTATAAGTGGTGGAGCTCCTAATCATCCTAATTTACATATCCCACATGCACTGCTTGCCCTACTACAACCTCACTTGTATAAAGAGGTTCCTATTTTCATCTCTAAACACACAAATTCAAAAGCCACTTAAATTGCTTTAAGTGGATTGGACTAAATAATTGGATTAGACTGAATAATTGGCTTGATTGGATAATTTCATTTTTAATTTTCAATTAAAAACCTTGTTTAATATTGGCCTTTTTCTTTTTTGAGATTTAGAGTTTATTCCAATAGTGAACCAAGAACAAACAACGGTCAACTTGTATTGGCTTTTTTTATTGTGGAAGTTGGCAACAGGCCTGCTCTTACTGACTAGTTTTGCGAAATTTACATCATCTGACTATGTACTTCTGACAATTTTCATAGGAGACCTACCTACGTTTTAATAGATTGGATGGTCACTCTGGAGGAGCCCTCCAGAGGCCCCAGACTTCTTCTAATGTATACTTTGGGCCTGTCACCCATCTTTCTTCACGAATTTCTCTGAGAAGCACAAACCCTAAAGAACCGTGAGTGCAGATTTTGAACAATGAATGAACGAAATACATCCTAAACTCACCAAAATGCAATTTTCATTCATCAATTTCGTTTGAAGATTCTTATATCAGTTCTTTAACAGTTGTATGGTTCATATTTTGAAGATTTTTCTTTGCAAATATTCTATAATTCAAAAGGTATCGGGAGGTCTAGCCTCAAAAAGTAACTTTTTTAGTTAAAAAAATGACCCTTAAAAAATGGCTTAATAAAAAAATCAAATAAAAATCTTCCAAAATCATTATAATTAGAACTCAATATTTTGAACTTACAGAAAAAAAATCTCTTAAAAATCATGAATATTCAATTTACAATTGATTTTAGAAGGGATTTTTTATTTCTGGCTTCAAATTTTATTTAAAAATATTGGTGTGTCTTTTTGTTGATCTAACTGTATGGATGTGATCTGTGAATAGCATTTTACAGATATTATTTGAGAATCATCATTAAGATATTCTTCTAAGTTACATTTTATAATAGATCTTCACACTTTTGGAAATCTTGACACCCCTCTGGTCCTTTAGAGGTTAACCCTATAAGGATACTACAGCCCCAAGTGGTCCAATGGATGACTTCATTGTTAACCCCTTAATTGCCCAACTGACCATATATGGTCAATCCAAAACTTTAACCGCTAAAGGTTTTTGACTATGTTTTCACCAAAAATGCTCCAAAACTGCCATTTTTAATACAAGTATCAAATTTTAGAAAAAAAAACATTTTTGGACAGATGTAACCGTAGGATCTTGTAGTAAACTTGTTTGAGAAGATGTGAAAAAAATTTCAGAATTTTCCATTGTGTAGATTGCAAGATATTAGTGATTGAATTGAAAAAAATCCTTTTTTTGTCCCTGCAAAAATCCGGGCAGCTGCCCTTCACAAGGTCACATTTATATGAAAAAATGTCCAAAACGGTGGTTACGCTTTGGATTCATTTTTTAAGGCAAGTTGGCTATATTCTTGAAAAACTTCAGATCATTTGGATTTGTACAACATATAGGAAAAAATAGTAAGTAGAAAGAAATAGAGAATGATTCAAAACACTAAATTGTTAAGAATTTAATCATAGAATTACAAAATGCCAGTCCCAATGGTTATAATGTTTTAATAACCTATCTACATCCAAGGTTTTTTGTTTTTTTCAAAAATATTGAAAATTGAATGAAATAAAGGACTTCAAAGTTTATTTTAGAGTAGAGATTCTATAACTACCCTCAAACTAAGAATCCTCATAACTTTTGACCTATAGATCAAAATGGAATGATTCAAAGCTTCCCACGTATATATAAATCCAAAGAACCAATTCCAAATTTTTATTTTAAAAAAAAGTGATTTTTAAAGAAATTTTTTTTTTTGCCCGGGCTGCCCGCCGAGCATTGAAAATCATTTCTCATGCAATAACTTTTTACCCATATAATGAAAAGTTATGAAAATTGTTGGGCCTTAAAGCTAATCCTTGGAAGAATGTAGTGTGAAAATTTCAAAGGAAAAAAATAAAATCTCCGCTCGTAGTGAGCTGCCCCCAAAAGTTATGTTCTCAAAAAAGCATGTTTAGTGCTTTAGGGGTTAAGCACATTTAACCTTTTAGGGGCCCAAGGCCTTTTTTCTGCCAAAACTGTCATTTTTATAGCAAAGAATAAAAAATTTAAAAATGCGTTTTGTGCACATCTAATCGTAGGATCTTACACCTAACTAATATGAAAATGTGTGGAAAATAATTCAGAATTTTTGACCACACAAATTGCAAGATATCTACGTTTAAAGTGAAAAAAAAAGTTTTTCAGTACATTGCAGGACTAGATTTTAGAACTTTGAACATTTTTACCTTAAATGTTTTGAACTACAGAGTTTTGAGCTCTAAATATTTATATTAGAGAATTGAGTTGAAGCCTAGGAAAAAATAAAATCCAAAAAAATTTAATTTTCATTACTAAAATAATTGTTAAGTAGAAGTAGGTACAAGATAGAAGGAAAATCTAAAATATTACTATGTTTTATATGGAATTAAAAAGCTTTAAATTCCAATGGTGAGATCACTACAAGAGAAAGGGATGTTTTAAGTAGTGTCCTAGACATCACGTCTTTTAAGTAACGTCTTTTAAGTAAGTTTTTAAGTAAAATTTTACTAAAAAGACAATCTTTTTAGTAAAATTTTACTTAAAAACTTACTTAAAAGACGTTACTTCAAAGACGTGATGTCCAGGACACTACTTAAAACACCCCTTTCTCTTGTAGTGGATTGTTTTAGCAAAAAAACTAAACCTTGTGAGACTTATTTTTTGAAAAATTGTAAAAATTGCTTTCAGAAAATGAATCCTACAAGTTATTTTTTCAAGAAGATACTCTAAGTGCCCCTAAAACAAGATTGTCCATAACTTTCTCATAACAAATCCAAATGAAATGAATCAAAGCTTCCCAGATAGACAAAAATATAATCTATAAGAAAAAAAAATTGCAAATTTTTTTTTGCTGCCTCTTGAATGCTAATTTGAGTTTATTTGGGCATAATTTTTTTCCCGGGCACCTATTGAAAAAAAATTATATTCCCACAAAGCTTAGCAGTTTTTCTATCTTCAACAAAACTTTCGGAAAATCATGACAAAAATTTAGCCCATAGATACTTGCCCAAAATTCCATTTGTCTCTCAAAGGGATAACGGGCTTTTAGGGATTAAATTCCTTTGACTGTTCTAAATTTTTTTATTGAAGGCAAACTATTGAAAGCTTTTATTTTTCACTAAAAAAGATAAATATTGATTTTTGAGAGGTCCTCAAAGGCATATATGTACCACTAGTGGAAGAGTAAAGCTTGTGAATTTTACTTGATTTCTTGGCTTTGAGCAAAGCTTAACAATTCCACTTAATTTGAGATCTAAAAAATTGTACTTATCCAAAAGGCATATATGTGCCATTAGTGGAAGAGTAAAGCTTGTGAATTTTACTTGATTCCTTGGCTTTGAGCAAAGCTTAACAATTCCACTTGATTTGAGATCTAAAAAATTGTACTTATCCATTTGCTTCAAAAATGGTCCCAATGGAAAGAGTAAAGTATTTTTATGATTTTTACTAATGAAAATTTAAACATGCAAGTGCTGAATTGGAGTTATTTGCGATTCCTACATATTAAAAATTGCATTTTAACAATTGCAAGGCGATTCCTGGATATAATAAAAATTACATTTCAACAATTGCAAGGTAGAGTGAGTAATGAATTTGATAGCATTTCATGTAAAATTAAGTTTTGTGAAAGTGCATTTTAGTGTACTAACACTATTTGTAGTTGTTCATGTCAATTTTATATGCAAATTTTTTAAACATTGTGGGGAGGGGAAACATTGTGGGGAAAGGCAACATATTAAAAATAGAAAATATAACATTTCTCTTGTTACAATCCCACAACTCCTATGCAACTTCGTACTCAAAATTGGTATGCATACTAATAAGCAAACTCTTTAAACATGTAAACGGTTAGATTTTGAAAAATAAACAATTTGCTTCATTGGTGATAACTATAAGCTCACGCTCTTTATTTTATAGTCAAAAACACACTTGGAAGGCTTGGGCATTTTAGAGATTAACTATAGAAAAAGAGAATGCATCTATTGGTTCAATAATTAGAGAATTTTGGTAACTACCTTGATTATGAGGGGTCGCGTCCTTACAAGGTTAATTTACTTTTGATTGTGGAATTGTGTGGCAAACTTATAAAGTTAATCTACTTTTGATTGTGGAATTGTGTGGCAAACTTATGGGAGCTCTTAGTGTAAAAGTCCCACCTCAAAAAGATGTCTTCTAGAGTTACCGAATGGTAATTGAGGCACTTGTTGTATGAAAGTCCCACTTCAAAAAGATGTCCTCTAGAATTACCAAATGTTGAGTGTATAGTACAACTGTCCCTCAAAATACATTGGAATAACTCATAAGTCACTTTTACAACATCCAAAGGGGTTTAGCTAAGAAGATTCAAAGCCTTAAAATCTAATCAAGCACGGAGCAAGCACAAATATTTTGCAATCCACAAGTTCAAGATTTTGAAAATTTCTTTCACACATTCTTATACTAGTCTAGTGCAAGATCTACAATTAGATGTGCAAAATAAGGAATTCCTAAAAATTTTGCACTCAATAACAAAAATGGCAGCTTTGAGCTTAGACATGCAAAATGAAGAATTCTTAAATTTTTTTGCACTTTATAATAGAAATGGCAGTTCTGAGTGGAATTTGTGAAAAAAAGGGCTTCGGGGTCTAGTCTGTGATTGAAGACTTACTTTGTAGTTCCATAGCACAAAGGTCCTTCAAGAAGATAAGGGCAGCACAGATACCACCTCCCCTAGATGCTCGGGAAGGTTCCAACGAATGTCATGCGAACACCGCTAATAACTTGCTGTGCAAGATTCTTGAACTTGTTGAAAAAACGGAAAGGTACCTGATTTTGATTCATTTGATTACAATAGTATATGCAAGAATGTTCCGTGTTAATAGAGTCAATCGTAAAGTTGGTCCTGTGTTTGGAAACCGGTGTCAGGGGAAGGTTTAACTAAGAATAGCACCAAACTCAATCAGACCTGAGTTTTTGGGAGTTTTGTCCTATGTTTTTCCCAAACTCCGGCTCCTGGTCCTCCCTTGCACGCACTTTACGATTAACTCTAATATTATTGTTTGCATAATCGCTTCCCTGAAGGTCCCAACCTTCCATATTTGCCGAATGATCCACCAAGCAGTCACCTCGGGCAGTGATTTTTTGTCGAAAGCCAGCCCTCAATGGAACAGTAGTTTCCACGCACACCAGCATAGTTCATTGGCACACGCCAGGCACACTCTAGAAAATAAAACTGCCCTCGAATTTCCAAAAACTCAAGTTGCTTCCTCTGCAGTGCTACAAAAGTACAGTAGCTTGACAAACATCTCGATTAGCACCTACAGTGCCGGTGACACTAGCCTCAGTCACCAGCCCTCAGTCACCATACAACCCACGCAACAGGACAATGATTGCCGTAATTGAATGTAGACCATTGAAGCTCTCATGACCTCGATTCCAACTGCTCAATCATATCCAGAAGCAGATGATGTCTCCGGGATGATTCAAACCACTACCAGAGAGGACTCGACTAGAGTAGAGTGTATTTTCGTGGCTGGTCATCGATCGCTAAACAGATTAGGAACAAGAGAGATCTGCCTGCATGCGTGAACGACGAATCACAAAGGACCACCGAAGCTTCCTTGTCATCACGCGCCGCACCTTATCTTCTGCTCTGAAATATCATAATCAAACAGTCCAAACAAGGACTTTGTTTGCTGAAATATGAACCCTATTAGTGTGATTTTAGAGAAGAATATATGCAAATTAGAAGACGACAAAGCAGGAGGTTTGACAATCGCCACCGTATTATGCTTCCCGGTTATCCTGCAACCTATGAAGAAACAAACTTCAGAGGTTCAAAAATTGCATATTCCAGGCTTATTTACCTTCTAGAAACTTCGCTGATAAAGCCTCTGTCAGACTCAATCTTAGGAAAGCTCGCCTTCTTTCAATCGAATGCTCACATCCATTTCGAGTGAGTTTGAGCATTCCAGTGAAAGAAAGACCTTTCCGATGATCCATCACGACCTTCAATTCACGCACTTTCTTGATGTTGATGACGTGCCGGGCCCAAAGCCTAGAAGGTTGTGTACCAATTAGGTCTTGCCAAGATTTAGGGGTAAAGGCCCGTAGCATAACTTTTGCAAGAACCCACAAATAGCATATCTTGCATAGTCAAGCCTTTGCCCCTAAACATTGACAAGACCGCATTGGCACCACAAAGACAGCGCAATTTGCAACAGTCCACTCTAATTGCAACACTTCGCTATAATTAGCTCTCCACAGCTGATAATTGATGAAGTTACAACCTGCAAAAGACTAAAAATTTAATTTCTGTTGTGAAGGAGGATAACGTGTTGTGACACAAGCGTTAAAGACGATCAAGCGATAAGCAACGGTCCCAAAAACCTAATTGTGTTATCCAACCAACCCTCTCTAATGACACTCTCTTAACTCCCTGAGGCTGAGCCTCAATAGAACATAGAATGCATATGCAGATTCAGACGCGAGCCTACTTTCTCTCGCGATGATCAATAATCGGGCTAGCTTGAACTCATCGAAACAACAGCCAATAAAGAAACAAAGCCGGCTCAAACATTTACACGCAACATCACAGAAAGAGAGCAAAACCCTTAACTTTAAAACAAGTAACAAATGACCACGTGTCCACAGCAGAAATAACGAAATAATCCATCGCGAGAAGTCCATCGCATCAAGAAGCCCCAAAGTTTTAGCCTTTCAAAGTCCGACACAACCTTTGACACAATAAAATCGAATTAAAATAAAATAAAGAATCGATCAAAAGAATCATCAAGGCCCCTCCACAGCACGTGAAGCACTCAACGCAGCCCAGACTCAGTTACGCCACCCCAGAAGCTCATACGACGCTACTTCCCCATAAACAAAGCAAGCTCCTTTCCCCAACCACCCAAAGCTGATTCAACACCACATCAAAACAGACCCAAAATTCGAAATCAAACCACTCCCAACTCGACCTCGTTATGTCCAGCAACCCTAACCTAATTCCCACAACATCCATACCTTCACAACCCAACACCCAAACCAACACACCAAACGAAACACTGCACCAAAACGCGAACGAAAACACGTCAAGCAAACAGCAAACAGCAAACAAAGCACACATAACCGACACA
The DNA here is from genome assembly GCA_963969595.1 of Neckera pumila. NCBI lineage: Eukaryota > Viridiplantae > Streptophyta > Bryopsida > Hypnales > Neckeraceae > Neckera > Neckera pumila. The sequence continues at coordinate 21,253,166 of OZ018414.1, forward strand.
CACGTAAAACAGACACTGCGAAAATCGGAACTAAAAGTACGGAGAGAGAGAATGAGGAGCCGCCACCGCCAATGACCCCCCCGAATGAATGTCGGAAGCAGCCCCCCACCCTACCCTCCACCTCCGGCAGTGCAGCGAACCCTAGTTGGCGAGTGCCGTGCGACTGAGCGTGGAGCACATGAAGCCCAAGTCTGATGAAAAGTAAATTGGTGCAAAGGGTGAAGCAAGGCTGGTTATAAATACTAGGCAGGCAGGGCGGTCATGAGGGCGACTTCAATGGTCTGATGATGCAAGAAGCGAATCTGGTGGTGCGGTGGGAAAGAGCACAAGGCAAGGCAAGGCAAAGGCAAAGCGAGTAGCAGAAGGGAAGCAGGCATGCTGCCCGAGACGGACGGAAAAATTTGGGGTTGGGGGGAGTGGGGACGACGACTGGTCGTCTCCGCCAACCGGCCAACCGGCCCGGCCGGACCAGGCCGGTCGGCCTGCTTTGCCCACGACCCGCTCCCCGGTCCCCCACTTCGCCGGGAACAGCGTGCGGCTCACATCACCCCTCCGGCGTCAAAAAGGTTTGCATTCATCCACCCCCCATTTGGGCCTTTCAAGATCCCATTTCATCCATCCAACTACTGTTCATCAAATGCATTCATTCAGCTTTTCTTATTTGGAACAATAAAGCAGGGGTTTTGCTTTTTCCATTTATTTAGGCAGTGCAGAAAGCGATAATCTCTAGGGGAGAAACTTGCAATCTATGGATGAAATTGCATTTATTCATCCAAATGATGTACATTCATCCAAAATTGAACGATACCTTCCCAAGATTTGGTAGCAAAATTGGCAATTTCATCCATTGAAAAGCAAGAATTTTTTCCAAATTTTTGAGCACTAATAATCACTAACACTACAAAGGAGCAGTGTCAATTCGGACATTTTTTTGTCAATTTTTTGTCAATTTGGACATTATTTTGTCAATTTTCTGTCAATTCGGACATTTTTTTGACAGGATTCTGTCAATTTGGACATTTTAGTCAATTAGGACGTGTCAATTCGGACATTGTTTTCTTGTAGTGTAATAAGCACTAATAATCACAAATAATAATCACTTTTGAGCAAAATTTAGCTCAAAACCCCCTCGTTGCAATAGAGCCCTCATACCCTTTGAGCATTGGGGAAGATTTGAAAGGAGTCATGAGCATCAATTTTGGTGAAATGGTTTGACAAGAGCAATATATTGCTAAAATTAGGGGTGCAGATATCTTAACCCTTAAAGGATACGCACCCTTCTCCCATGACCAAGGTAGTCACCAAATTGCTCTGATTGTTGGACTAATGGGTGGTTCTTTGTTTCTACAGTGAACAATGAAGTCCATCCATTGACAAATTTTCGGCCTCAGCGTCCCTTAAAGGTTAAATAGAGAAGTGGCTTACAAATATGGTTTAATATAGTGAAAACTAAATGAATGAGGATTAAATGACTTCAAAAATAAGTCTTTAATTGAATGAAAATATCACTTTGCTACATTAGAAAATATATGCTTCATTCCTTCCTTTCATCCAAGATGTGCTTATCACTTTGTGATTCTAGAGATCACTTTCACTTCTTCAATCCATCAAACAAGAAAAGGTCTTTCTAAGTCTTTGGAAAAGATCTATTACACCTTTAGATAGGAGTAGGAAGGATTATATTTCTATAAAGGATTTTAAGGTTATATAAGATCCCACTATCACCATTCAAAAACTCAAATTTTATATGAGTTCAAGGTGATTTATAGAGTCACTTGTAGATATACTCCACCTTCTTTATTTATGTAAATATTGTCAATTGAACTTGGTATAAATAGAGGCAAAGGACCAACATATCTCTTCCTAAAATATGTTATATGACTTGTTGGGGATGGAATCAAGATCATTTAAATTTTATGTAAATAAGATGTTTGGATGAATAGATAATATCAAGGTTATTGGGGTAGGTGAATAGTTGTTAGGGTTGCAATTGTTGAGTGAAATTTACGACACCAATTTAAATCATGAAAGTTTTTTTTTGAAAATAGCAAACCATACAAAGGTCTTCTCATCTATATTTGCTTGAAATTGTGTACGACTTGAACACTAAAGCAACCACTTTCAGTTGTATACGGATAAGATGTTTGGGTCAATAGATAACATCAAAGTTGTTGAGGGTAGGTGAATAGCTGTCAGAGTTGCAATTGGTGAGTGAAATTTACAATGCCAATTTGAGTCATGAAACTAATTTTTTTAAACACCACAACAAGCAAAGATCTTCTCATCTATAGTTGCTTGAAATTGTGCACCACTTGAAAGAAAATGTCAACGAATTTTAGTTGTACGTAAATGAGATGTTTGGATGAATAGATAACATCAAGATGTTGGAATAGGTGAATAATTGTCAAGGTTGCAATTGGAAAGTGAAATCTTTGACACCAATCCAAGTCATGAAAGTAAATTTTTGAAAATATCAAGGCATACATAGTTCTTCTCATCTATAATTGCTTGAAATTGTGTACCACTTGAAAGAAAATGCCACATTAGAGGAGATCCAGGCTTCTAAGAGATTGCAAGTTCCCGGGAACTCTGCAGGAACACTGGGACGCTGCCAAATGGCCAGTTTGACATGGCCAAGCGACTGCCACATCTGATTTTTTTTGTAATTTTTTTTAGTATTCCTTTAATATATATATATATATGTAATTATTATTTTTTTATTTTTTCCTAACAACTGTGCGCTGTTTTCAGCATCGAGAAAAGCCCTGAAATGGTTTTCCCGAGGCTCAGATCTCCTCTAATGCCAATTTCATTTGTACATGAATGAGATGTTTGGTGAATAAATAATATCAGGGTTGTTGGGGTAGGTGAATAGTTGTTAGGGTTGCAATTGGTGAGTGAAACCTACGACACCAATCCGACTCATAAAAGTAAATTTTTGAAAGGATCAAGGCATATAGAGATCTTTTCATCTATATTTGCTAGAAATTGTGTACCACTTGAAAGAAAAAGCTAACCAATTTTAGTCATAAATGAATGAGATGTTTGGATGAATAGATAACATTAGGGTTGTTGGGGGTAGGTGAATAGTTGTTAGGATTGCAATTGGTGAGTGAAATCTATGACACCAATTGGAATCATCAAAGTAATTTTTTTTAAATATCAATGCATACAAGTCTTCTCATCTGTATTTGCTTGAAATTGTGTACCACTTGAAAGAAAACAACAACCAATAGTATAAAGGTAACTCTCACTTATTTATGAAGAAGTGAAAGTTTTTTACAAGTTAGAATTTTGTCATGGCACATATACTCATTAGACATTCTATTGTTATATAATCTTTGATCATACCTATTAATATTTTATTCAATTCTATTGACCTTCTCGGAATGGCATTAATAAGAAAAAAGGTTCTTGATAAACATGTCTCTTCAAGTAAATTAGATATACTAGTTTATTATTTAGTAACACTAATACCTTTTTCTTTTCATTTATTCACCCTTGAGTACACTATATTTTTGTATTTCCAATTGTTTTGGAATTTCTCTATATTTTTGAAGTCAATTAATCCATAAAATCATAAACTAGATACATTTTTGTTGAAGAGATTATATCTAAATAATATTAATTTTTGAATAGAAAATATATCCTTTTAGAATTCAATATTCTTATTTTAAAAGTATCTAATGATTTATTTTAAGGTCTGTAGATACAATAGTCACATACAGTATTTAAATAAAACAAGAGCATATACACCTATTAACTTCTAAAGTTCCTTAACTTATTTCTACCAAAAAACGCAATTTTTGAAGTATTGTTCCATGGTCAAAGGCCAAATAAATTGAATGTTTTTCTTCCCATATTCAACCCTGAGAAACCAGAGTTCCTTTGGGGGGACAAAATGGATTTTAGATAGGCTTGTGTGACCTCAATTTATGAAGTGGATTTTTTAAATTTTTTTTAAGACAGAAAAAGACATTAACTTTATGAGAATAATTTTTTTAATTTCAATCAATGCTTGGTAGCAAAAGTAATGCCCCGATAAAGTTTTTTTAAAGTTCATCAAGCGATAATGCAAAACCTCAAAACTTGAAATAATTTTTTAATTTCTCATAGATTATATTTTTGTATACATGAAAAGTTTTGATTCACTCCATTAGGATCAATAATGTAATAAATATAGAGCTTCTTGTTTTTTGGGCAACCATTGCATCTTCTTGAGAAAATAATGTATTAAATTTAGTTTTGAATTCGATTTTCACAATTTAACCCCTAAAGGATCGAGGCCCTTTTTCTGCCAAAAAACACTCAAAATTGCCATTTCTATAGCAAAAAGTAAAAAAATTTGAAATTTTTTTTTTTCCACATCTAACCATAGGATCTTACACCTAACTAGTATGAGAGTGTGGAAAAAATTTCAGAATTTTTGACCGCACCGATTGCAAGATATCTGCGTTTAAAGTGAAAAAAACAAATTTTTCACCACATTGGGGGACTAGATTTTTCGACTTTGAACATTTTTAACTTTATTTTTTTGCACTACAAAGATTTGAGCTTTTAATTTTTATACTGGAGAATTGAGTTAAGAATCTAACCATAAAAAAAAACTTAAGAAAAACTTAATTTTCATTATTAAAAAAATTATTAAGTAGAAGTAGGTACGAGATAGAAGAAAAATCTAAAATATTCATATATTTTAGATGGAATTAAAATGCACTAACTCAATTGATCAAATTTTTCTATCAAGTAAACTTAACCATGCAAAAAAAACGTTTTGAAAAATTTGAAAAATTCCATTCAGAAATGCATCCTAGAAGTTATTTTTTTCAAAAAGATGCTCTAACTGCCAGAAAAACAAGAATGTCCATAACTTTCTCATAGAAAATCCAAATGAAATGAATTAAAGCTTTCTAGATAGACAAAAATATAATCTATAAAAAAAAATACTCTAAGAAAAAAAAAAAAATTGCAAATTTTTTTTGTTGCCTGCCGTCCCCTGTTTTGAGCTTATTTGGTCATAACTTTTGTTCCCGAGCACCGATTGTGAAAAAAAACTATATATTCCCATGAAGCTAATCAGCTTTTCTACCTCCAAAAAAAGTTTCAAAAAATCAGAAGAAAATTTCAGCCCATAGGTACCTGCCCGAAAACGCATTTGTCCCCCAAAGGGACAATTCTTCTTTAGGGGTTAAAAGTTTAAAAAAATTCTACAAGGTTCATTTCAATATTAGAACAACCTCACAATCGAGATTAGTATATTTTAATTCCATATACAGAGCTATCAACAATTTAATTTTTCCTTATATTATATCTTGTAGTTATTTCCACCTAACAATTGTTTAAAAGATAAAAATCAATTTTCTAAATTTTCATTTTTAATGAAGATTCTAAACTCAATTATTTATGATTCAAAATTCAAAACTCAAAATTTGTAGTGCAAAAATTTAAAGTGAAGAAGATCCAAAGTCTTATAATCTAATCACACTAGGTGTTAAAATACTTGTGTTCTTCACTCTAACCTCTGAAGGACCAAACTGTGTTTTTTGACAATATAACGATTTTGGGCAATTTACTACAAATGAAAATTTTATTTATTTTTATTTTAAATTTTCACGTAGTGTGAGTCCAAAGAGTAGGTTTAAAGCCCAACAAGTTTCATAAGTATTGACTACATGGTTAAAATGTTATAGGATGATATGTCAATTTCAACGTTCGGCGGGTAGCTTAAATTTTTTCGAAAATTTCACTTTTAAAAAAAATAAAAATTGAAAATTTGTTTTCTAGATTTATATATACATGGAAAGCTTTGAATCATTCCATTTTGATTCATGAGATGAAAGTTATGAGGTGTTCTTGTTTGCGGAAAGTTATACATTCCCTATTCTAAAATAAACTTTGAAGTCATTTATTTAACTCAATTTTTAATATTTTTTGAAAGAAATAAAACATAGGATGTAGAATTGTTTAATACAGCATTTCAACCATTGGCATTTTTTCATTCCATGACTAAATTCTTAATAATACAGTGTTTTGAATCATTCTCTATTTCTTTCTATTTACTATTTTCTTCCCTATATGTTGTACAATTCCAAATGATCTAAAAAATTTCAAATACATAGCCAACTTGCCTTGAAGAATGAATCCAAGAGTTACCACCATTTTGGAAATTTTTTCATATAAATGTAACCTTATGAAGTGCAGTTGCCCGAGTTTTTGCAGGGCCAAAAAAAGGATTTTTGTCAATTCAAACGCTAACATCTTGCAATCTACAAGGTGGAAATTTCTAAAAAAATTTCTACATCTTTTCAAACTAGTGTACTACAAGATCCTATGGTTACATGTGTCCGAAAATCTTTTTCTTCTAAAATTTGATACTTGTATTAGAAATGGTAGTTTTGGAGCGGTTTTGGTGAAAACATAGTTGAAAACCTTTAGGCGTTAAACGCAAATATCTTGCAATCTATTTGATCAAATTTAAAAAAAAAAATTCCATACATTTTGATACTAGTCAAGTGCAAGATCCTACAATTGTATAAACAATATTAACAATTTTAAAAAAGAAAATCTCTTTGCAATAGACATAGTAGATTTGAAAGTTCTTTGTCAAAAAATATTCTGTCGTCCTGTATTGGTTAACCATACAATCTTGATGTGTTTGAAGTAAAGAAGAAAAGTAAATTATATCCTACACCAAATTGTTTTGCCTTTGAGCACTCGTAACATCAGATTTCCATTTTTAAATTCTATGTTGAAGTATAAGAAATTATATTTCGTCTCTAATCAAATAAATTATGTTACAAAATAAATTTTAATAAAAAATGCTGCAAATTTTTTCCACATCTTTTCAAACTAGTGTACTACAAGATCCTATGTTTGCATGTGTCCAAAAACGTTTTTCTTCTAAAATTTGATACTTGTATTAGAAACGGCAGTTTTAGAGCAGATATGTGTACAACTATACATGTATACATATAGGGATATAAATACAATAATTGGAATACCTAGATAAATATTTGAAAATGAAAACATGACCATGTATAGCGGATATGGATATACAGAAACATAAATACATCATACGGCAATTTGTTATTCCATATCGCTTGTATCCCAGATGCTTTAATTAAAAAAAATAAGGAATGAGGTCTATGGATAATGAAAACCATTTTTTTCTTGGAGGCTTGGGGTCTTGGAATTTGGGGAGGGTTACAGGGATCCTAATCGATGCTTTTAAATTTGGCTTCACGGAGGCAGATTACACTCAAAGGCGATACTTTGGTAGCCACGTAGGGATCGTTGCAAGAAATACTTGTCCTTTTTGGTGTCCCCTTGGCCTTGGACACATACATTTTCACTCATAACATTTGAGTTGTATGTCCTTTTCTCATGAAATTTGAAATGAAGGTACATGTGGTAGTTTTAGACATTGTGTAATTTTTTTCAAATTTTTAAAGTTAATTTACTATTTTTAAATTGCCCCCGATTGGATGTCTACTTTGGCCATTTTGGAGGTTTTTAGTACTATTTTCAATTCAAAAATACAAATTTGAAGGTGAAAATTGGTATGCAAGGAGTTCTACTAAAATTACACAAGCCTACAAAGAAATTTTTCTAAATTAATAAAGTGTCCACCTTCCACATATGCTGAAAGTGTACTACCTTTGCACATGTGCAAGAGAATACAAATCGTTTTTCCAAAAGTGAAAATGGTTGAGGAGAAGCACCTCCAAGTTAGGAAAAACAATTTTTTTTTTCTTTAATTTTTTTATTTCTTTTACTATTTTCTAAAAATAAAATCCCATACTAGGTATTTTCTTGCATTTTCCATCACTCTTAGAATGTGCATAACTTTTAGAGATAAATTGTTTTAGGTCTGAATATTCACATGCATATTATTTTGAGTGCTTTATAAATTATCCATATTTTATTTTATTTAAAAAAAATTTATTCCAAAAGTCACAATACTCCAGTACTAAGGCCGTTTTGAGCCAAAATTGCCAAGTATTTCTTGCAACTACCTGTAGGCACAATTTGTTGAAATTGTTTATTGTAGTTCACCATTAGGGTTTTAGAAACCCTAACTCAAGCAATTGGGGGAACAAAGGTTTCACCTTATGAGTACCACTTTGCCACCTTAAGAACACCATTGTACCACCATTGTTGCTCATTACTCTCTATAATTGCCATATTTTGCTTTCATTAGTATTCTTTAAACTAGAGTTTGCAAGGACTTTCCTTATTCAAAATAATAGTTTTGCTAGAAAAAAAACACAATTAAAATTACTATATCGCCACTTGAACTTTGAAATCTAACACTAGTTTGCTTGCTAGGAGATCTCATAAAAGTAAATTTGAAAATCTTGGTCTTAATTTAGTGACTATCCACTCAAAATGGACACACATTGTACAGTGTATTGAAAAGAGTCGAACTGTCCTAGTTTTCCAATTAACCACGCCCTCTTAGTTTTGCAAAATCTAGGGCCGTTGATCTTTGTTTGAAAAAAAATCACTTCCACCTCCAATGCCATTGATCTTTATTTAGTCCCTGAAGTCCCAATGCCATTTTTTCTATCAAAAACCACTCAAAATTGCCATTTTTGCTACGTTCACCCAAGAACACAAAAACAAACATTTTTTTAGAATCTAATTGTAGGATCTTGTACTTCACTTGTCTGAGATTATGTAGTAAAAATTTCATGAAGTTTGACTATATAGACTGGAAGTCATTAGCATTCAAAGTTGAAAAAAGAAAGTTTTTTCAAACACTGGCCTGTAATTTCAGATGACTTTGACGGCCATTTGTAGAAAACTTTTGCACTACAGACTTTGAATTTTTTTTTAAATTTGTTCAAGAAGTAAGTTCAAAGTCTAGAAAATAAATTTCAGAAAAAAAACACTTGCTTTTCATTCTTTAAAAAATTGTTAAGTAGAAGTAGGTCCAAGATTGAAAAAAATAAAAATTGTATATAGCTCTAAGATGGGATTGAAACACAATAATCCCAATGGTGAGATTGTTTTAGCAAGCAAACACAACCTTTTTAAGCAATTGTTTATGAAAAAATGTGAAAATTGCAATTAGAAATGAATCCTACAAGTTGTTTTTTCAAGAAAATGCTCTAATTGCCCAAAAAACAAGATTGTCTATAACTTTCTCATTATTAATCCAAATAGAATGAATCAAAGCTTCACATGTAGACAAAAATATATTATTTTAGGGAAAAAATTTAGAAATTTGTTTAGACTTTTTGCAATGTTTTTTGTGCTGCCCGCCAAGCTCAGTTCTACACTTTTTGTGGTATAATTTTTGCTCCCGGTCATCAAATGAAAAAAAAATTATATTCCCAAATAGCTAATCAGTTTTCCTATCTTATGAGAAAGTTTCAAAACAATGCATAAAAAATTGAGGTCACAGGAACCTGCCTGAATCCAATTTGTCCCCCGAGGACAATGGGACTTTAGGGGTGTTAACCCCTAAAAACCCAAGGCCAATTTTTCTGCCAAAAAACACCCAAAACTACCATTTTCTTAGCAAAGTGTGAAAAAAAATTAAAATATTTTTTGGCACATCTAACCGTAGGATCTTACACATAACTAGTATGAGAATGTGTGGAAAAAACTTCAGAATTTTTGACCGCACCGATTGCAAGATATCTGCGTTTAAAGTGAAAAAAACAAATTTTTCACCACATTGGGGGACTAGATTTTTTGACTTTGAACATTCTTAACTTAAAATTTTTATACTACAAAGTTTTGAGCTTTAAATGTTTATAGTAGAGAATTGAGTTGACAATCTACCCCAAAAAAAAAACACTCAAAAAAACTTAATTTTCATTATTGAAAAAATTATTAAGTAGAAGTAGGTACGAGATAGAAGGAAAATCTAAAATATTCATATATTTTAGATGGAATTAAAATGCACTAACTCCAATGATCAAATTGTTCTAGCAAGTAAACTTAACCATTCAAAAAAGACATTTTGAAAAATTTGAAAAATTCCATTCAGAAATGCATCCTAGAAGTTATTTTTTTCAAAAAGATGCTCTAACTGCCCAAAAAACAAGAATGTCCATAACTTTCTCATAACAAATCCAAATGAAATGAATTAAAGCTTTTTAGATAGAAAAAAATATAATCTATGAGAAAAAAATACACAACCTCAAAAAACGCAGGCAGCACAATTTTTTTTGTGCTACTCGCATTTTTTCTCATACATGGGATTTTTTGAGGTTGTGTATTTTTGCGAGAGCTTTGTGAATATATAATTTTTATTTTAATTGATGCTTGGGAGCAAAAGTTATGGCACAATAAGCAAAATTGGAGTTTGGCGGGCAATCCAAAAAAAGTCACAAATAGTCAAAAAAAAAACTTCAAATTTTTTTTTCAAAGATTATATTTTTGTCTACATGTGAAGCTTTGTTTCATTCAATTTGGACTAATAATGAGAAAGTTATGGACAATCTTAGTTTTTCGGGCAATCTAAGCATCTTCTCGAAAAAATAACTTGTAGAATTTGTTTTTCAATGCAATTTTTAGAATTTTTCAAAAAAATTGTTAGACAAGGTTGGATTTTCTTGCTAGAACAATCTCACCATTGGGATTATTGTGATTCAATTCCATCTAAAAGCTATTAACAATTTCGTTTTTTCTTCAATCTTGAACCCACCTCTACTTAACAATTTTTTAATGAGTGAAAATTAAGAGCTTTTTATCCTAAATTTTTTGGGAGATTCTCGACTCAACTACTTAACATAAATAACTAGAAAATCAAAGTCCATAGTGCAAAAAATATGAACTAAAACGACTCAAAGCCAAAAAATCTAGTCAAGCGAGGTACAAAAAATCTTGTTTTCTTCACTTTCAATGCATATATCTTGCAATCTACATGATCAAAGTTTTTGAAATTTCTTCCGCATATTCATATACTAGTCAAGTATAAGATCTCACGGTTGGATATGTAAGAAAAAACTATTTGTAAAGTTCTTTGCAATAGAAATGACAATTTTGAGTGGTTTTTGATAGGAAAATCACCTTGGTCATTTAGGGGTTAAATTAATTTTTTTGAGGAAGTGCGGTGGTGGGTAAATTGAATTAGAAAAAAAAATTGAGCACATTGTGACACTTTGTAACACACGATGTCAATGTGCTCAAAAGAGGTAGCTACCAATGTGGTCATTTTGTTCGTGATTTTATTATTGATAAGTCTCTCACATGATCTAAACAGACCATTATATTCAGTAGCAGTCATTGCAACTGCCTTTCCTGGATGGAATGATGTGGAATATACCACCTCATTTCATCCAAGGGATGAATTGGTGTGGTATATTCCACACCAAATCAATAACTACAAGGACACTTGGTGGAACTTGTCAAAACACAACAAGAGGTCTCAGTCAATTACAAGGTCCCAGCTGCACATTGGGGTTAATAGCAAATTTAGTACTTTGAATTAAAGCTGTAAATAAAATAGCAAATTTATTCAAAATGGCAATCAATTTATAGAGATCAATTATCTCAATGCTTGAATTACATCACTTTGATGGGATCATCATTCATGTTTTGTGTTTTCAATTGAAAAGACAACTCTATATATACACATGGGGTGGTAGAAGGTAGAACAACCCATGTGGGATAAATAAATTTGAATTTGTAGTTTCTGAAGCACTCATAGTTAAGGCAAGAATTGTGTTAAAAGTAGAATTTCAGACCTCATTTAGGCATAGTAAAATAACTTTTTTCAAAAAACTTTGAACTAAAAAAAGTTGTTGAATAAAGATAAGTTTCACCTCCAAAAATCCTTTTGGCATTTTGAATCTCTAATAAAAAGTTATGGACAAATATAGAGAGAGGATTTTTAAAAATGTTAAAGAAAATGTCCATTCCAACCTCTCTCTCAAATTTGTCCATAACTTTTGATTGGAGATTCAAAATGCCAAACGGATTTTTGGAGGTGAAACTTATCTTCATTTACCAACTTTTTTTAGTTCAAAGTTTTTTGAGAAAAGTTATTTTACTATGCTTAAATGAGGTCTGAAATTCTATTTTTAACACAATTCTTTGTTTTTGAATTAACTATGAGTGCTTGAGAAACTACAAATTCAAATTTATTTATCCCACATGGGTTGTTCTACCTCCTACCACCTTATGTGTATATATAATATTGTCTTTTCACTTGAAAACCCAGAGTATGTTATTGATGACAAATGGTTGTTATGCTTTATTCATTGGATTCTTTGCCAACATCTTTTTCTACAAATATTTGTATGTTTGGTCCAAAAATAACAAAAAAATGAAACAAAACATAATGTACTGCCACTATTCTAGCACCTAAGCTGACATTAATTATTTGATGATGAATTTCGTGGATGAGGAGTCCAGGCAGGGAAAGGCAGCCTCTTTGAAGGCTACGGAATGTTATGCCTGCTGACAATCAAATGGCTCATCATATCAGAAGTAGATTGATTTCTATACAGGGCATATGCCTTGAACTTATCTGCCAACAATTGCCAGCTCAGCTAGAACCACTGATGGGGGTAAGAGGAGAGAGGTTATATGTTACTCTTTCTGGCTCGTATGATTTAAGAATCCCCTTTTGACTACCAACAAGAGTCCACAACAACTTTTTCAATAGAATTATAGGAACTAAGGTAAACCAGCCCATTGTGGTCAGAATTAGGAGTCTACCCTCATGTCGTTGCTGAAAATTTTCAAATGTTTTTCCTCACGAAGACAAGTGTGAGAGAGAGTGAGGACATTTGAAATTATATTTTTTGGACCAAGTATGAATTGGTTCTGAATTTCTAAAGTGATCTGTCCAAAAGAGTCAGTAGAATACTCTATAACCAACAAAAAGTGTATCCAATATGCTCTTCTTAATCACCTAAAGTGGTCACAATAATTTCTAATGTAGAAGGCCATAAAAAGTCACTTCCTACAATGATTTACATTGAAAAAGCAAGTGTTCCTAATGAGGTCACTAATCACTCCATTGGTGTCAGGTTAGACATTGATTGTGGCCAAAAAAATTGTCATGGGGTCATTAGGTGTCCACTATGGGTCATCTAACCACAATGGGCTCGTCTACCTTATGTTATGCTGCTTATTCAGTCAGTTTTATACGGAGTATAAGTTTAAGTTGGTGTGTTCTTTTTGAATGGAATTTGTTTGTATCTTTTGAGTACATTGTGATAAACTCACTCACTTGTAAAATAAAATCACTTGTGAATGAAATCACTTTTAAAATAATTGATAATCCTCCCCCTCTGCGTATGTATATTTTTTGAGCAGTTGCTATAATGGCAATCGATATGGGATACCGATACACATAAACGTATGTTGTTAGTATTTCATACACATATTCCAACATAATGCATGTATTTTGTATTCCGTATCATTACTCATGTTCATATATTGCACTCCCTCTGTCCCACTAAAAAACTCCAAATCAAGCACAATTTTTTGTCCCACTAAAAACTTCCAAATCAAGCACAATTTTTTGTCCCACTAAAAACTTCCAAATCAAGCAAAGTTTTTGTCCCACTAATAAACCTCTGTTTACTAATTTTGATCGTTGAATAAGTGTTGGCCATGTTGAACAATCGTGGGGCAAGTCAAGCGATCAAGGAGGATTTCTCTCCTAGCAAGCTTGGCTTGCGCATATGAGGCACCTTGTACTTGTTGTACTTCCTTAGATAGTAATCTTGACGATGAAGTTGGTGACCACTTGAGCGCTATGAGGATTTGTTCATAAAGTGGGTCGGGTTTACGTGTTGTGGGTGTTTAACTTAGATTGGGGCAGATATTTCTAAAATTCCATTGTTGCCACCAACCTTTAAATCATTAAGAATGAGAAAACCGGTAGCATTCACGAACTATATTCAAATATGATACTTTTTGCATGGATTTTGGGTGCTTAAACAACAGTACCTAAGCTAAAGATTTTGCATAGATCTAAAGGATGGGTTACTAGTTTTTGAATGCATTAGTAGTATTGGCACAAAGACTAAAAATACAATTAATTCTTTGTAGGGAAGCTTTTTGGAGTTTTTTAGTGGGACAGAGGGAGCACCAAATTAATATTCTATATCAGTATATCCGTCTATATTCCATCTATATTTCGTGTATATTTTGCATGTAATATTTTGTATATATTCCATATATAATATACCATATTAGTATTAGGGAATCGGATCCTTGTCTGTATCCATATCAACGTTTTTTTGTTTTTGAAGATTGATGGCAAGGGAGGAGGTTTCAAATTTTTCCCCTTCCAAATGAATGGTTGAAGTTCAAAGCTGCAGAGTTTTAAAAAAAAACACATTAGTCAACGGCTAGGGTTTTTTGATGGGAAGATTTCAAAATTTTACCTTCGAAATTGACGGTTGTGGATTTTTGATGAGCACAGCAAGCAACAGTGCTAGTATGTGAGCCCAAGAATGCGAGCTTGTGAGCATTGAGCCCACAATATAGGTACCTATAATATAGATACCACACACTATAGAAGGTGTATGTATTATAAACACCTATAATATGGATATTTGTAGCATATATACCTTATAATCATAGTCGGTTTCTATAGTACATACACCTATAACATAGGTGTGTAGTATTCTAGACTCATGGGCTCACACTCCTATGCTCACATAATAGCAACTCTTGCACAGCAAGGCGCAAATACAAAATTGGATGCATCTTTTTATTACATTAATTGTTACTCAAATGTCACTCAAATTTGAGACATCCAAAACTCCAAACCTCCCAAATTCTAGATTTCCAAGAAAAAAATATTTTTGCTACCCATAGATCTGAGATCAAATTTTTTTGGTTAAGGCATCTTGGATAACAAACAATATGTGACAACAAACAGACAACAAACTATTACATCTCATATTTTATATTCATTGTATATCCAGATGCCATTGTATTCTCATTTATATATGTGTATCCATGTATACCAAATATCATATCTATATCTCCATATGTGCATCTATATTTGAAGCTTCCGTATATTGCACGCATACATATCATATATTTGACATGGACCCATATTATTAATTTTTATTTGGATTTCATTTATGTGGATGACTTATATTTTTGAGGGCGGGGAGGGGGTTGCTTATTTTCAATGAATAGTTTGCTTAATTATCAGAGTTCGCATTAAGTAATTATAGCAAATTACTCATTGCATAGCCTTGGAATCTCCGGAATCAAGTCACACTTTGCTTTGACTTTTTTTTTACTATCCTGTTTGGAATTGAATTTGTTTTTACCATGAAAAATAAAAATTAACGTGGGTCACTTGTAAGCGAGGCATCCATAGAGCAACGGCATTGTATTGATTCCATTCCAAAATCCTAAACTTTCAAAGTATCTCATCAGTTTTTGTGCAAGAGCATATGGCATACATAGTACTTAGTAGAATTATCCCCAACAAATTCTTCATTCATGTTGGTCCAGAATCATGGTTGTTGCTTCTTTTGTATAGGGACATTTATTAATTAAAGAACGGTTAGTATTTGTGACAATAAATCTCAAAGTGAAAATGGGGGAATATATTGCAAAATACCTTCCATATCAAAATTGATGAAATCAAAATGTTCATCATTCATCTTTTTCCTTTAAATAGGATGGATAAGGTTTTTTTTGTCTAATATTTACATTTTTATGAATCTAGTAAAATCATTTTTTTAGTCAAGATTGTAAGGAAAAACTATCTTGACATTTGAAATAAAGACCTTGCACTAAATTCTAAATAGCTGTAAATGAACACATTTTATATTAAGAATGTATTTGATGATTTTTCCACGTATGTTTAGCAAAGCAAGGACTATAGAGCCAAAAACATGCTTATGATTTATTTTAGAAGTGCAAAATAGGCATTAAATGACATTTGAGGTCTTTAAGAGACTGCAAGTTCTCATGTGTTTCCAAACAATAGGAATGCAGGGGAAGCAGCTGGCTCATGTGGCAGACACTGTGCCACGTCATTTTTCAAAAAAATACTAAATAATTTTTTTTGCTTAAAATGATATTTGGGATTTATTTTATTTTTATTTTTTTGACAGTCCATACCGGCTGTTCGCAGAATCGGGCCAGCATTGGGAACGGGCCCAAAATGGTTCCTCATGCCTTCAAATGTCATCTAATGGATGAAGCTATGAAGGATATCTTTCATCCATTTTTTGAGAATTGTTTGAATAAGTATACTTTAACCCCTAAAGGACTAGATGTTCGATTCAAATTTTAGACAACAAATGAATTCAAATATGTCACAATCACTTAGAAGCTTTATTTATTTATTTATTTATTTATTTATTCATTTTGAACAAATGGAGAGAACTCACTGCATTAGAAGCTTTATTTTTCATCCCATTAAATATCTGTAAGTTTTTGTGTTATTTCTCTTATATTTGTATGTCATAGATTTCTACAACTTCCTTTTGCAAATCTTCTATAATTCAAAAGATGTAAGTATGTCTGGTCTCAAAAATTCAATTTTTGAGTTCCAAAAAATTATTCCTTCAGAAATGACTTCAATCAATAAATGAAATAAAAGTCTTTAAAAATCATCATAATTAGAACTTAAAATTTTGAACTCAAAGAAATAAAACTTGTAGAAATTACAAATATTCAATTTACATTCAATTTTTTATTAGACTTTTTTTAATTCTTGATTTCAATTTTGATTGAAGAACATTGATCTAGCAAAACAATTGATCTAGCCATATGGGTATGATCTATGAGTCATATTTTACAACTTTTATTTGAAAGTTGTCAAGAAATTACCATTTTAAATTGCATTTAATATTATGACACATCTCCACAACTCTTAAAATCTAGAAAATCTCTTGGTCTTTAACCCCTAAAGGCCCAAGGCCCTTTTTCTGCAAAAAAACACTCAAAACTGTCATTTCTATAGCAAAGAGTAAAAAAAATTGAAAATCGTTTTTTTTTGCACATTTAACCAAAGGATCTTACACCTAACTAGTATGAAAATGTGCGGAAAAAAAATTTAGAATTTTTGACCCCACAAATTGCAAGATATCTGTGTTTAAATTAAAAAAGAACAAATTTTTCAATACATTGTAGGACTAGATTTTTTGACTTTGAACATTTTTTACTTAAAATTTTTGCACTACAAAGTTTTGAGCTTTAAATCTTTATAGTGGAGGATTCAATTGAAAGTTTGGCAAAAAAACAACCTCAAAACAACTTAATTTTCATTAAAAAAATTTTTTAAGTAGAAGTAGGTACGAGATAGAAGGAAAATCTAAAACATTAACCCCTAAATGCCCAAGGCACCAAAATCTGGTGTTTGCAAAATTTTGAAGGTAAATAAAACTTAACCAAATTGCTATTTTTATTAGCTTATATTTTTAGAAAGTTCTTCTTGAAGTCTAATTTTAGCATCAAAAACCCGATCTTGAAAATAAATTATAGTGGTTTTTCTATTCAAGTTTTTGTACAAGGATACCCATTGCAATCTTGACTTCCCTTAGTGTTGAGAGCTCTTCGAAATGAGCCTCAAATACACTAGAGCTTGGAGAAAAAATCACATTCAAAATTCATTTAAAAAAATTGTAGAGTAGATTTTAAAAAGCCATAAATTGATCAAGTTTATACAAGTTAGGCCCTTTAACCTCATATTTTTTTGGTCACCAACTTTTTAGATTTGACTTGTGTAAAGAAGATTGAAAGATTTTTGCAGTTTTAGCCCCCTCATGGTCAAACATTATAATCTTTCACTCCATAAGTGATATTGCTGTGTTTTCTTTTCCAATGAGATGTTCAATTTGAATTTGTATGGTTACAATTCAAAAAAATTGATACAACTTATCAAAATGTTGGCATTTTGTTCAATTTAGAGCAAATTCTAGGAAGCCCAAAACAGGCCTTGGGCATTTAGGAGTTAATATCTTTTATATAGAATTAAAATGCACTATTCCCAATGGTGAGATTGTTCTAGCAAGAAAACTAAAACACGTGGAACTTTTTAAGAAAAAATTGTAAATATTGCATTCAGAAATGAATTCTACAAGTTATTTATTTCAAGAAGATGTTCTGAGTGCCAGAAAAATAAGATTGTCCATAACTTTCTCATAACAAATCCAAATGGAATGGATCAAAGCTTTCCAAATAGACAAAAGTATAATCTATGGGGGAAAATTTCCAAAAAAAAATTCCAATTTTTTGCAAAAGTTTTTGGTTGCCTTCTCCCTTGTTTTGAGATTTTGGGGGCATAACTTTTGTTCCTGGGTACCGATTGAAAAAAATTAGATTCCCACAAAGCATATTAGTTTCTCTATCTTCCAAAACAATTTAAAAAAATTATAACAAAAATTTAGCCCGTAGGTACCAACCCGAAATTTCATTTGTCCCCCAAAGGATTAATGGTCCTTTAGGGATTAAGGAGATTGAGGTAGACAAGCCTATTTCCGTTTGTTGCCAAATTCCATCATTCTACTTCTGCCCAAATATTGTCCAAATAATCATCCAAATTCGTTCAATTTCTAAAAAAGTCATTGCAATGATTGTATGATTTAAATAAAATAGTGACAAAATGGTTTTACACTTGCAAAAAGGTAGTAGTAGAGATTTAGGCGGTGCTTTTAGATACACTAGATTTGGGGCTAATGACAACACTACATTTTGACGGATTGAAGGAGAAGTATATTGGAAATAGGATCATTTATCTTTTTTTAGCTTCTGGACAATGCATGGCACCATTGGATAGGTGGAAGAGCAGTTATGGGTTTGCAGTATAGTTTTTTTAGATATTTCAATTCTTCAACTCCCAGGAAGTCCGCTCATGGAAGACTCAAAAGGTTTCAATTTGTGACAAAAGCTATATATAATTAAGACTATGCAAATTTGAATGGTATTAAATTGACATATAGACAATTTAATTTCAAGTTTTAATTGCTTGATCTCTTTTTCCTCTTCTTGTACAAATTCTTCCATTTTATTTGATTCCAATTTTTTCACAATGACTTGACAACTTCTCACCTACTCTGATTCTCACACATAATTTGACTCGTATGATCTCAACACATATTTCCAATTTAACAATTGGATTTAGATATTAAATTCTCATGATAAATAACCTACTCAACAATAGTCCACTGACGGGGAGCCTCACAATACATTGTAAGAGCTAATTTGAAAAATGAAAGAGAAAAGCCTTTATAGGACAAATTGTTAAAGGCACAACGTTAACTATCACCTTCCTAAAAGTCATGGCCTTTAAAAGCACAATTAGCCTCTTTACACATTTATCAATAGACCTTCCACAAAAGTAAGCAACTATTTGTATTAGCTTGCCCTTTAATTCTGCAATTAGCCGCCTTTATGTATAATTTATCATATGAATAAGGAAATTAGAATTTGAAATTAAAAGTTGTGACGACAAGGTTATTTATTGGATGTTCATGACTCCACTCTATGAATAGTTTTGTAATTTCAAGGAGACCACTTCAGAAATTTACAAGAGTTAAAGTTTTAATTGGAAAATTATAATTCCACTTTGGTTTGATTTGTGAAACAAGTGCACACCTCTGAAAAATATGTTCCCCTCTTGAAGTAGAACCTAAAATATTTAGATAGCTAGTTTGAATTGTTATAGGCTTGTCTACCTTATTTAATTGAATTTTGAAGACCCTTATTAAATACAATTTTTTTAATTTCATCTTTTGAGGTAGTGCGAAAAACACCCTTCATTAGAATTATAAACTTCCTTATATCCATGTAGATGGTAATCCATTTGTTCATCCAAATGAACAATCATTCATCCAAAATGGATTAATATTCTCCAAAGATTTTTTTAGCAACTTAGCAATTTGGTCTATTGCAAAAGGAGGGAATGTATTGCCAAATATTCCCTAAAAAATATTGGAACTGGTTGTGAGGGATTACTCACTCCAAAACAAACCAACTGATCATATATATTGTACTAAAAGGAAGAAAAGTAATAAAAAAGATCCTTTTTCTATACTATTGATGTTACAAATGAGTCAATTCTATATTGATTTTTTTTTTCATTTTTTTTTAAGTAAGTTAAACTTCCTTTATTTTATTAATATTTCCAATTTTAGATTAACATATGAGAGTACTAATGGAAGATTTTCTGGATGATTTGGGATTTGACCAAATTTGCCCTTTCATCTTGACTTGTTTATTTGCATTTCATTTTGCATCACCAATTTGTTGGAAACTTCAAATTAAGGCCCTCCTTAGGATAGAGTCCATTAGCTAGAATTTGTAGAGAAAACTCTTCAAGGGCTATCATTTGTCTTTGAAAGTCATGTCTTTGGAGGTAGGTAAAGACAGAGGGAGCCGCAATAGTGTTCAATCTATTAATCTATTTTTCAAACTAAGGCAACTCATACTCTGAATACTTTTTAAATGATTAGCCATGAGCCTTTTAGCTAAAAGACTCTCCAAAATTGTACATGTAGTCAAGCCATCTACTCTAAGTAGACTTGATTGCAATTTTAGAAGACTCAATTTTTGGCCACAAAGGACAAAAATGTTGTTTACACCATCTTCCACCTTGGATTTAAAATTTCAAGTATAAAGCCAAATCCTTGTTTTAAAGAGAGTACACATCCTCCTATAGAATACTAGATTTACATAAATTTTTATTATGATTTAAAGATTCATGATCATTTGATTTGAATTCTATATTTTATGCTCCATTTTTTCAACTTTTCAAATTTGATTTCTTATTCAATTAGAAATTTCTAAATCACTTTAATACAAATTTTTAATTTTCAATCCTTATACATTATTTTATATTGAATGTCAAAGTTAAAAAAATGTGGTTAAGGAAGATACCTCTAATGCTATGATTTCTACTTAAGATATTGCAATCTCCAAATCCATGAACCAACTTCTCATAAAAAATTTTAACAACTCATATATGTCGTGTAATTACAAATTGCCATACACAACACATCATATAACTATAACCATCAAACTAAACATCAATCAAAATCAACACAAGAAAGTGTCAAAAATACCCTCTCAAGTGAGTGGATTGAAAAATTTCAACTTTCAGATTGTTGCTTACACTTGTAGGAGTGGTAGAGGAATTGCATACAAACCCAACGCTTCAAAAATCGTAGGATTTGAATGATTTTTGAGAAAGTTAGAAGGTTTTGAAGTTTGCAAATTTCTTTGAGATGAGTTTTTGGAAAACGCTCCGTCTTCTCGAATTTA
This sequence comes from Neckera pumila, assembly GCA_963969595.1. NCBI lineage: Eukaryota > Viridiplantae > Streptophyta > Bryopsida > Hypnales > Neckeraceae > Neckera > Neckera pumila. The sequence continues at coordinate 21,274,376 of OZ018414.1, forward strand.
GGATTTTTAAAGATTTTCTGAAATCTAATTTTTTTGAAGATTTTTTTGCCAGTCTAGGAAATTTGATGATTTTCTGAACAAATCTAGGAATTTAGAAATCTTTTTTAAATCATAGATTTCAAAATCTTCAAATTTCCTAGATTCCAAAAATCTTCCAAATTCCTAGATTTGTTAAAAAAATCATCAAATTTCCTAGATTGGTGAAAAAAAATCTTCAAAGACCCTAGATTTCAGAAAATCTTCAAAAATCCTAGATTTGAGAAAACGGAGCGCTCAGTGCAAGGACTCATCTCAAAAAAACTAGCAAACTTCAAAACCTTCTAACTTCTTCAAAAATCACTCAAATCCTACGATTTTTGAAGCGTTGGGTTTGTATGCAACTCCTCTACCACTCCTACAAGTGTAAGCAACAATCTAGAAGTTGAAATTTTCAATCCACTCAAAATTGCTATCACAAGCAAGAAAATTGAAAATTGAGGAAAAACTCTCACAACTTTCTAAGTTCTCTCCTCCACTTCCAATCACTCTAAGAACAATCTAAAATTGCTAAAGAATGCTTGAGAGTACCTTCAAACTCGTGCCACACTCAAAAAATTGGTTTAGCCTCTTCTTTAACGATTTGCTACACCATAAAGTTGAAGAAGAAGATTGTTGTCAAGTGAGAAACTTAGCAATCTACACACACACAAAGACAAGCGGCTCTCACTCCACAAAGGGAGAATCTAAGGGCCTCTTCACACTATGGCCGTCCAAGTCGAGAGGCCATGGGATTGAGAGTCCAAACTTTTGGTGAGAGTCCAATGAAATGAACAATAAATGATAGGTTTTGGAGCCTTTGGCCGGCCATAGTGTGAAGCTTACAAAGACCAAGCCCAAAGTCCAAACCTATACCATTTGTTCGACTTCCATCCTTCTCTCTCCACATTTGTCCATCCAATTTCTGAAATTCCCTATAAAGCTTCACTCATGTGGCAATTTTTTCAAGCAAAAGCTAAAAACACATGAAAAAGGGGTCATAAACGGCCTTGGAAAAAAAATCACAGCACATGCTCTCATCATCAAACAAGCAATATAAAGGATATAAATGGAATAAGAGGATGACATTGGAATAAGAAGGGGGCATCCTAAGCAAAGGAATGCAAAGGGAAGTAGGGAAGTAGGTACATTGAATGCAAAGACTCCCCATTGTCATGGTGGAGACTAGGTTTCAAACCCCAATGACAACAACTAACAACTAACAACTAACAACTAACAACTAACAACTAACAACTAACAACTAACAACTAACAACTAACAACTAACAACTAACAACTAACAACTAACAACTAACAACTAACAACTAACAACTAACAACTAACAACTAACAACTAACAACTAACAACTAACAACTAACAACTAACAACTAACAACTAACAACTAACAACTAACAACTAACAACTAACAACTAACAACTAACAACTAACAACTAACAACTAACAACTAACAACTAACAACTAACAACTAACAACTAACAACTAACAACTAACAACTAACAACTAACAACTAACAACTAACAACTAACCAACTAACCAACTAACAACTAACCAACTAACCAACTAACAACTAACAACTAACAACTAACAACTAACAACTAAACAACTAACCAACTAACCAACTAACAACTAAACAACTAACAACTAAACAACTAAACAACTAACCAACTAACAACTAACCAACCTAACCACCTAACCAACTAACCAACCTAACCACCTAACCACCTAACCCACCTAACCCACCTAACCCACCTAACCCCCTAACCACCTAACCACCTAACCACCTAACCACCTAACCACCTAACCACCTAACCACCTAACCACCTAACAAACTAACAAACTAACAAACTAACAAACTAACAAACTAACAAACTAACCACCTAACCACCTAACCACCTAACCACCTAACCACCTAACAAACTAACAAACTAACAAACTAACAAACTAACCACCTAACCACCTAACAAACTAACAAACTAACAAACTAACAAACTAACAAACTAACAAACTAACAAACTAACAAACTAACAAACTAACAAACTAACAAACTAACAAACTAACAAACTAACAAACTAACAAACTAACAAACTAACAAACTAACAAACTAACAAACTAACAAACTAACAAACTAACAAACTAACAAACTAACAAACTAACAAACTAACAAACTAACAAACTAACAAACTAACAAACTAACAAACTAACAAACTAACAAACTAACAAACTAACAAACTAACAAACTAACAAACTAACAAACTAACAAACTAACAAACTAACAAACTAACAAACTAACAAACTAACAAACTAACAAACTCTCGACTAACAAACTCTCGACTAACAAACTCTCGACTAACAAACTCTCGACTAACAAACTCTCGACTAACAAACTCTCGAATAACAAACTCTCGAATAACAAACTCTCGAATAACAAACTCTCGAATAACAAACTCTCGAATAACAAACTCTCGAATAACAAACTCTCGAATAACGAATAACAAACTCTCGAATAACGAATAACAAACTCTCGAATAACGAATAACAAACTCTCGAATAACGAATAACAAACTCTCGAATAACGAATTACAAACTCTCGAATAACGAATAACAAACTCTCGAATAACGAATAACAAACTCTTGAATAACAGATAACAAACTCTCGAGAACAAATAACAGATAACAAACTCTCGAGAACAAATAACAAAGGCAGGACTCTCAAGGAGAGTTTGGGTCTTGCATTTTGCAGGACCCAAACTCTTGAATTTTTCCGCCATGTAAGCATTTCTCTGCTATGTAGGCAATTTTGAGAGTGCAAATGTGAGAGGAGATGTGTAGACTTTACTAAATGATACACCACCATCTCCACGCAAAGCCAAGAATCCACAAACCTCTCCAAAATCACTCACAAAACTTGACTTGACAACAATGTCAAGTCAAGAAGCTCTCTCCACCTAAACACTTAATCCCTAAGATAGATGAACTCTAACATTTAGCTGAAACTAACATTTAGCTGAAACTCCTCTAGGAGTTCATCTAATACTACAATATGATGTTGAATGGCCCCGATGTGACATATACCATAAGGTCAGCAACAAATATTTTAAAAACAGATGCCAATTTTTTTGAAATATTTTTTTAAAAAAAATGTAGGGAAAAAAAATATTTTCATTTTTAGGCATTTACCAACTTTAATTAATTATTCAACAAGGAATGCAGATCCTTCTACTGGATACAACATACAGTATGAGCTAAAAATAAGATCCTATAGTGGAATTTCAAAAATTTTACAAGGATTTGTTTTTTCTTGATTACAAAGAGGTAAAACTCCAATATTCTTCATAAATTGGCATAAATTAAGTAACCCCTTAAGGACCATGAGTGCATTGAATGATGAATGAATAAAAAGACATTCCAAACTCACCAAAATGCGTTTTTTCATCCATAATTCTTTTTTGAAGATTCTTGTATTAGTTTTTTGTACAATATAGATTATGAAGATTTTGTTTTGCAAACATTCTATAATTCAAAAGGATCGGTAGGTCTAGCCTCAAAAACAATCTTTTTAGTTTAAAAATGACCCTTCAAAAACAACTTGAATAAAAAAATAATATAAAAATCTTCAAAAATCACTATGATTCAAACTCAACATTTTGAACTTATAGAAAGAAATTGTTGTAAAAATCACAAACATTCAATTTACAATTGAATTTAGAAGGAATTTTCAATTTCTAACTTCTAATTTTATTGTAAATTATTGTTTTGTGTATTTGTTGATCTAACCATATGGATGTGATCTATAAATCATATTTTACAACTATTGTTTGAGAGTCATCATTATAATATTATTTTGAGTTGCATTTTATTATAGATCTTCACAATTCTTGGAAATTTGGATCACCACTTGGACCTTTAGGGATTAAGAACATGTTCATATTGGGTCCCATGTATAATTAAAGCACTACCACAAGCTGGGGATGTTTTAAATGAATTTTTAAGTATAGTCTTAGTAGTAAGATTATAAGTAATGATCTTTAACCCCTAAATGACGGACCCATGACCATTGATTTCAAACCTCACTGTCTAGCATTCAATTTGCTACCATTTTGCAACTAGATATGTATGAAAAATTTAATATTTATTTTTCAAAGATGAAAGTACATGTCTTCTTTACTTCAGAAAAAATTTAGATTTTTTTGTAGAAAATTAAATTTATAAAGAATTTTTGAAGAAAAAAAAAAGAAAAATCATATTAAATAGAAAGATATTTCTAAAAATTTGAAAATTTCAACATAAGTGTATATCACAATGACAAAATTAATGGTGTAAACAAAATTTCCTTGTTATTCTATAATTAGAAAATAATAGACATTGAAAATACACCCAATGTTCATATTGCAATAAAATATGCAATATTAGGAGTTTTTTCAATATTCAAATTGGAGTAGAAACTAGAATAGATGACCTTCATTTTTTTAATTTGACTCAAACTCAAAAAAATTTGTAGAGAAATTGTAGATTTAAAGCAAGGAGCAACAACTTCCCAAGATACTCTAAAATAGCATATTTTGTGTTCCGTTTTTTTTAGTAGCTTCTCATTTCCGTGAAGGCAAAAATTGGAAAGAGTATAAACTCAATTGGGTACTCTTCATAACCCAATGTGAAAGGTCAACAAGGAAAAGGAGGATGAAAAATGCTTTTAAATTCTCTTTGGCTCAACAGTATTGTCATTGGAACGCCACGGAATGGCATCTGTGGCATTCTAGGGTTAAGAGATTTTCAGTAAATTTTTACTAGAAATATATTTGTTTTCATTATTTTTTTACAAGACATCTCCCTAAATTTGGAGTGCCAAAGTGAATAGGAAGTAGTCTCTGAATGAGTAGTTTTGGAATAATCTAGACATTGGCTATAGGTTCCAACCAACTTTTGATTCCCAAATTCATAGTAATTTAAATTCCAGGAATAAAATTACAAAATAGTTTTAGTTTCCATATTTCTTACGGAGTATCTTTTTACATAGGTAAAGTTTGCATTGCCTCACACTACTCATAATCTGTTACAAAATTGTGATTGGGTATGGGTGGTTTGACCTTCGATTGGAACAACATGGTGCATGTAACTTAATTGCCTAGGATGGTACAAAGTTTCTTAACACTTATAACTCTACATTACTTACACTAAAATTTTGTTAACTTCCAAATCAAACTCAGCTCCAAACCACCCATAAATTGTGTAATAATAATCCCAAATTGACACCAATTCATCACTGCACTGTTTTTCATTCCTGTGATAACAATTCAAGGTTCAATAGAGTGGGCAATTCTTAGCCCTAAAACCCCGGGCTGGTGATTGTGGAAATCATCCCTTTTGGTACTCTGTAACATCATCTATTTTAAATAAACAAAAATACTTGTTGGAGGTCAAATTCTTGTGCAAGATTTCCCCTTTTTGCACAAAATTCCGAGGATGAACAATTACACTTTTGTCCTGTATAGAAAGATTCTTTGTCATTCATAGGCTGAAAAAGCGGCCGCAGCATTGTTCGAGGGTTAAAGCACAGACAGAATATGGACAGGCTACCTTATTGAGATTTTCCTGTCACTCGGTCGTGGAATTTTAAGGGTTAACCACGGATGAGAACTGTAGAGTATATGGATGGAAAAGTGCGTTGACTGACGGATGGACTACGTGGCAGTTTCATTCATCCAATTGATGGGTGAACACACCACTCCCGGGACCCAGGGGTGAGTGGACATTACGCTTGCGCACATCTCCGCCACGACTACCCAAATTTGCCACTTCACGTTTTCAGTTTTCCGTTCCACGCCGCACTGATCCCTTCTCTCCAAGAGCGCTCAATTCCTCTTTTGTTCTGGACACAAATCTCGTCGAAAACGGTGCAACATTGCCTTTCCTGGGCACAAATTTGGTCGAAAAACGGTGCAACATTGCCACCACAGAGTCGATTCACGGAAAACTGGTTTTCGAGCACTCCATGATGAATGGAGCGGTGATGGCGTCAGCGGTACCTTGTCAATTTCCTGGCGCAAGAATTGGGGAAGCATGTAATTCCATGAGTCTCTCTGTTTTTTTTCCCCTTTCTTTTTGTATACTTACAAATTTGGGTTTCAGAAATTTCGTCTGATTTGGACTTGACTGTAGTTCATTTTAGGTTTAATTTTCTGTATTCGGTGACTGAGTGCAAGAACTCCTATGCTGTTGGAGTAATTGTGTCTGAATTTGTTGATTTATGTTGGTTCATTTTCTACTATTGAGAGATTAAGCTTTCATGTAGGCACAGATCATTGCATTTGGAGGTATTGATATCTTTTTAATCTGCTCTTGAATCATCTGAAGTTGTGACATTGAAACAGAGCTTGCTTTTTCTCTTGTTGGTTGTTGTCAACAGGCAGGTTTGGACTATCGAGCGTTGTCAGATTAGGTCAGTTGAAGCCCCTGAAGAAAGTCAGGCGATTCCAAGTGCAGGCAGCGGTTGACATTAATGTAGTCTCATGAACTTCCCTCTCGTCTTCCCACCGTTTTCTATTGTATTGAAAAATAGATTTGAATGCGTTGAAGGTTTTTCATTCTGTGAATGATCAAGATATGTGAGACTTCTATTCTTTCAAACAGTTAGAACTGTCCTCATCAGCCAGTTCATCGTCAATTTTTTTTACTTCAATTTTTTTTGCTGCAGAGTGCTGTTGCAAGGTAGATACTCTTTCTGATATTCTGCCAAAGAGGATAGTAGTATTACTATAATTTTCTGGAATTAAAAAAAAATTGGTCTTCCTACACAGGGGAAAGTAGTTGCAAACGGACCGCTTCGAGGCTCAAAAGAGCCTCCTAAAGCAACGCTGATGGTAGACCCCCTCGAGGCAAAGCGTTTGGCTGCTGAAGAATGGAGGCTACTACAAGAACGTGCAGCATTTCAGGTCAGCTTCGCTACTTAATAAATAGGAGCCGTAACTTGGTTTTCAGTAGAATAAGTCTGTTGTAGGAACTTTTGGAGAGCATATTTTAAAAAATCGTTCCTGTGAATTTGGGGAGGTCTTCCTGCGGTCACACTGATCATAGGGAGGCCTTTCATGAGACATGGGGAAGACTCCGTATGATCAAGGTGAAAACAAGGAGAGCTCCTCATGAATCACAGAGAATTTTCTTTATATGACATTTCTGATAGTTCCTGAAACCATCTCAAATTACTGAACCCTGCTTTCTTGACCATCTAGCAATTTGATGACCTACTAATGGACATTAGCATAGAATTGCAAAGCACCCTGCTGGTTACACCGGCAGCAAGTTTTGAAAGGTGAAAATTCTATTGCGGTATGCAGAAAAAGAAACGAATTGAAGCAATCAATGGAGGATGGGCAGTGCTAGGGTTGACAATTGGGATTATCGTGGAAGGTTATACAGGCAAAGGTATCTTATCTCAAGTAAGCAATCTCAACCTCTTCACAAAGTCTCTTTGGAGTCCATTGCCTATGCAATAATATCTTAGCCACTCAATTATAGCTGATAAGGTAAAGATGTTGAGTATTTTTGTATGTGGAAGGTGGTTCTTTGGGTGCTCTTCATCAGGAGGTTTTCCAGATACATTTAACCTCTTTGGTGAATCAGAAGACAATGTGCTGAATGTGGATCTCAAGTTTGAATGTCCAATGCCTGTTTTTTTATTATGTTTTGTGGTGAGTTCGTGCTACGTTACTGGTGTAGTTGGTTCATGTTTGTTTGAAAGACTTGATATGGTCAACGTAAGTGTTCCAACACAGGTGTGTGAGTCCATTGCAGGTGGCAGGGTATGTAGATTCACTAGCAGGTTTTGTAGCAACCATAACTCCACCAATACTTCCAACACTTCCAACACTTCCAACACTTGGCTTCTAGGCTCCCTAGACTAATTAATTGTTTAGCTATTAAGTTGGATTGTTAATTTTTTGTTAAGCAAAGAAATTATACAGCAAGAGCTTAGTGTGGATATTGATGTAACATAGCCAGTGAACTCATAAAAAAAGTGTGTAGCACAAACTATTACTGATCTCAATCAGTCAGTTAATTTTTATTTGCTCATGCAAGTGACTGCTTAGATTGTTGCAAGCATTCTCCTCTTGTAAGCGTGGAAACAGTTCTGATCATAATTGTAAATGTCTAAAAGCATATCAATGAATAACCCTGTAAATATTTAGCTCTTTATCTCCCTGGACACTCATGGTGGAGATAATGTAAACATGTGTTTGTATCTTGTTAGATCTCTCCTATTAGTATAACCATAGACCTTTTATTATAAAGACTAGTGACCCATGTTATTGTCACGACTATGATGATTCAACTTCTTTTAGTAAATTTTGATGGAAAGTTTCAATATTTATTGTTTTTTTTTGGAGTTCAAATTAAAGTTTACAATTGAGATATTTTGTTTTTATTTTTTTACTAGTTTTAGCTTACAAAAATAATCAAATAAAAAAAATCATTGAAACATTTTCAAACATTCATTCTCTTTCTAATAAAGGCTAAAAAAACATTTAGGAAACATTTTAAAAGTTTTCTACCATTAGCAAAGTCAAGTTGAAAGCTTTTCAAACTTATATCATCTTCTCATCTTTCTAAGACAAGGTTGAAATACTTTCTACAATTTAGTTGACAAAATCCTTTGAAATGTGATATCTATATCTTTTTCTACTTGAATCAAATGGCATGAAGCTTATGCTTCAAATAGTAGAACTAAAAACAATAAAGTTAAAAAAGATTTTGAACCCAAGAATCAAGGACAAGTACATCTTATACTCCATTTCTTGGGCCCATCTATGGCACGGGAGGAGTAACATGGGCGGAATGACAAGAGAGACAAAGTCCCCTAATAGAAATGTTAAGTATTATAACATGAGGTAATCAATACCAATAAGGTATGTGCACCTAAAATTGCCTTAGTGAAATGAATGCATGGTTTACATTTGAGGTGACTATTGTGGGAGCAGATACTTCACTACAAATTTTAAAAGCAGTTTTTTTGGGTTATGTTTGTAACAAGAGGAAATTGGGACCACTACTAGAAGCTGTAAAAATTGAATTTCCTTGCAAGGAGTCATGCTTCTTGAGGGTTGAGTCTAAAGTAGTGCAACAAACCTCCTGCGAAGGTAAAGCCCAGGGTGAATGAAAAAGAAGACCCCCTATTTTGTGCCGTCTTTGTTCAATTGTTAACACCTCTCCTAACTAATTTGGGTCCTCTGATTGCAAATATGAACTCAAAATTTGCAAATTTTATCATGTGACGCAAATAAAACGTTCTTGCATTTTCCCCAGGGGTAAAACGGGGCTCCCATCACTACCGTACGTGTAGGTCAGTTTCGTAAATAACTAGGCAAAATTTCGATTGTGTCTTAAATATTAAAAATTCTACAACTATTTCTGAAAATTTCAAGAGAATATTGGTGTATAAGCTTAAGCAAGGAATTGCAATGAATTTGAACAGGCTGCTTTGCTTTTAAAGACCTCAAGTGAAATCGATAAATGATTTAGCTACTAACTGCCTGGTTACCGTGGAACCTCTCTAAAGTAATAGGGCTTGAACCACCTGTCAATATTACAATAGAGAGGTTTGTTGATTTAGAGAGGGTCTACACATTCAAGAATTTGTAGTCTTTGCATAAATGACGCTGTCTATGATAGGCATTGGGTCCTATAGGTAGGTTGTCAAAGGACACTTGTCAATCTTGAAACACACATGGCAAGAACAATATTGAGACAACACCTTCCTTGTTGCGCTACCACTTATTATATTCCCCAAGCTGGAACCGCCATGCATTATTATGTTAGAGAGGTTCATTGGCTTATAGAGTATCAACTTAGAGAGGTTCTACTGTAATAATCTCTCTGAAACCTTGTTTTCAAGTGCCCATGTGAATGCTTGAGATGCAGGGATGTCGCACAAAACTGTGCTGTGCTTGAGATCTTTCCAACTATTTCTTCATTTTAGAAGTATGGTGGACATCAATGAAATTGACCTAGCCATTTAGTCACCCAAGTGAAAATCCCATCTAAATAAATCCTAGATTTTAGAGCTGGCATTTCAAAATCAGACTTGGGCTCTCTGAAACATGAGATTTTAACCCCTAAATGTCTAAGGCACCCAAATCTGGTGTTTGCAAAACTTTGAAGTTAAATAAAATCTAATGAAGTTGCTATTTTTAGTTGTTTATATTTTTAGAAATTTTTTCTTGAAGTCTAATTTTAGCACCAAATATCTGATCTTGAAAATAAATGTTAGTGATTTTTCTATTCAAGTTTTTATACAAGGGTATCCATTGCAATCTTGACTTCCCATAGTGTTGAGAGTAGGGTTGCTATTTTGTGAGCCTATGAGCCTGTGAGCGTGAATGTGTGAGCCTATGAATGTGTGAGCATATAATTTCCCGGTTTGGAAATTGATGATGTACCTATGACCATGGTTTTGATTTGACTTTTTGTTATTTTTTTGAAGCAATTGAACAAGTCTATGACCGTGGACTTTAAAATAATGACATTACCTCAAATTGCAAGATGAAAAAAAGAAATGATAATTAAAATTCTATTCTTTAGAGGGTATTCAGATCATTTGTATTGAACTTTATTGCAGACTCCCTTGATAGAGTTAGGGTTCAAGATTTAAAGAAAAGATACTTATTCCATGAATCACCTTTGTAGTGTGTTTTGTCCATTTTGAGATATTAACTGATGATGTTAATTTTTCCCATTGAAATGATGTCTCCTAAATGTTTGTGCAAATAACGAATTGTACTTTATAAAATGAGATAGGAAATGTAATACAATAAGCAATACATAGTTATTTTTTGATATTTAAGATTCCTAGAACAACAAGACCACTTCACATTCCAAAAATACTATAATGTTATGATTACAATACCATATGTAACCTGTTTTTGGTGGAAATATAAAAAGGCTACAACATAACAATTTGAGATCCATAGAATACTGATGCTTGAAGTACAAAAAATAGCGTATGATAAACGGTAAAATCAAGTCCAACAAATGTAATGCAACAAACCAAAGAATTACATGGAAGATTTAGACATAGACTGAGAATAGCCACTACTATCAATAGACAATGTCTCTCTATCTGATTCTACAGCTGTCACATCTACAAATTCCAAAACTTTTGGATCGAAAGAACTATACTTCTTCCATGTAGGAAAATATTGCTGAGATGCAAGTGTAGAAGCTAAAGCCTCTGCATAGGATGGCAATATGTAGGACTTCTCTGGGCTTAAGAAAAACCCAGGTAAAGTGAAAAAAGGTCGATGAGCTACTTTGTTGGAATTCATGCTGCCAAAATAAATAAAAATTAGAAAAAATTTCAAAATTACATTGAAGATGAATTGCATGTGTAAACATAACTGTAAATAGAAAATAACAACATTAGAATTGCATATAATTTGGCAAATAATGATAGTTGTGTGTAGACTCACTTGCTGAAACGAGATTTCTTGACAATGCGGGGAACTTCAATTTCCAATGCGTCTTCGTCGTCATCATGCAAGAGGACTGTTGCGGTCGGTTTAGGAACATGTGAAACTGTGCAAATCATTGGAGCCAAAACTGCATCGAAGAGAGCTTTGTCTTCCTCAAATGCAATGATATGCCTGCTCAAGTTCCTACAAGCGTGGATGGAGGCCCCTAGTACAAATAGACCACAAATAGAATTTCAAAGAAGACGTTGGCAAGGTGAAAGAGATTAAAAATTAAAGATTACAATGAATACTTACTAAAGTCATCAGACATTACATGTTGCAGCAGTGCAGTCCATGACAACGTCATTTGAAAAAGAGCACTGTTGTATCAACATCTGTAATAATCGAGGATCCTTCTCTCGCACCCCTCTCCAAGGCTTGGAGTTACTGTCCATGGTCATAGTCTCTAAATTTGTGAAATTCGGAACTACATTGTTATCCGCAAGGTCCAAATTTAACTTCTTTAAACTTGGAGGGCATGGTTGGAATTGGAATTTTGAAGGATCCACACCAGGCAACTTCTTGACGAACAACATAATTCCAAACCGTTGTGTCTGCAAGAATGGAGATTAAGAATCTTAAGTGAAAATAAAAGCAGCACAAGAGATTTAAAGGTATACAAAACAAATATACAAAAACATTGCATCAAAATTGGAAATGGAATACTAAACTATATTGGCACTTGATTTGGTAATAAAACATCCATAAAGAACTAACAACAAGCAAAATAGAAATGACAAAAGAATATACCATTTTGCCAGGAGTAACAGGTGAGGCTAGATGTAATGCAATCATTCCCCACCAATCCTTCATCTTCTCAAAAGAATATGTAATATTATATTGGAGAATGGTAGCTTTGGTAACAGCCCTCAAGGGATAGATTATGATAAGAGCTCCATCATCATGGAAGTGACCATCACTGAACTCAAAAAATAATTGTAGCCAGTTTGAATCCTCTGCATTCCACTTGGGAATGCTAGTTGCAGGCATCGATAAACCAAAGATAGGCAGACCCTCTGGCATGTCCGCAATAATTAGGTCTATGTGCGATTTATCACTCTTAACTCCTTTGAAGAACCGTTGCTTGTCACCCTTACGCAGCAACAAAATTCTGGAAGTTAGCAAAACAAACATATGAAAGTAAACAAATATAATCAGAAGAAATTTGTGAAGGCAAGTGAAACCGCTAACCTGATCAATGAATTTGACAATGTCATGGTACACTTGAGGTAGAGGATCCACCAACACATCTGCAAAAGAATCATTAAGGATGAATTCATAGATAGAAATCTCTGAGTCGTCTATAAACTCCTTAGCTGATGGACCATGCAACATGCCTTCGTTGCTAAGTGAGGCATAATCTGCATCACGTTTGGTGCCTTGTGATATTGAACCTTGGTGTTGGGAGACCTTGTCTTTGGTTGATGAAGGAAGAATTTCTTCTTTTGTCTTTTTCCCCCTGGTCTTCTTAGCTGCAGATGCCTCTGCAGTCTCTGCCAGTTTCAAGTCCTTCTTTGTCAATTTCTCTTTAGCCTTTTCCACTGCTTCGGAATTCTTCAATGCTATTTTCTTATCAGCCTCCTCCCTCTTCTTTATAGCTTTGGCTTTTGCATCCTCATCGAGGTTGGCAAACTGATCACTGTCTAAAACAGTCTTTAGAGAATTGACAAAGACCTTGATGTGTTCTTCAGGCAATGGCGTGAAATCTGGTGGGCAATCCAGATACCACGCACCAGTCTTCAGGTGCAAACTTGTCCATAACTTTAAGTTCGACGGTGAAAACATACATTGCTCGAAGGAGACATCCAACCATGTTCCAAAAAATAGAGGTAGATCACGCTTGGTAATGGCCCCCTTCGACAGCAGCTCGTATTTAAAGTACCTGTAGAATCAAACCATGTCAGAAAACGGAAGTAACGTCTCACAACGAAGGATAAAGACATTCATGTAATCCAAGAACAGTGATAATATCAAATGAAATCTATACCGATAAATCACACGTTTCACAACTTCATCACTTGCACTTTCTGAACTCATCTGACTTCTTGAAGGCTTCTTGCCCTTTGAAATTACCCAAGAACACTTTGTCCCAAACACAGATTTGCCATCCTTCAATACAATCTGGAAAAGTATCTGGTTCTTGGGGAGAATCTATTATCAACGTCAGTTGGTCCTTTTTGACAATGTCATCAAACATTTCGGATCCCATCTCTTCAATCTGTAAATGTAAGGAATGAAATTGTTAGATTAAATACCATTTGCTAATGCCATTGAAGTCCACAGTGAATACATAAATAAAAAAGTGAATGAGGTAAACTTAAGTAAGATGAAAAAAGCATACCCCTGCATACCAGCAAGCCTTTACCAAGAAAGACTCTAGTTCATTTTCTCCAATTGGCTTTAAAGGAAATCTTCTAGCTTCTCTTGTTTGAATCGAAGAATTCCACCACTTCAACCACTTGACCTTCTGTTCACTATTGACGTTGCAAGTTGCAATCATCTGCAACTTTTCAAGAGTCATTTCCGGAGTGATGTTTGAGCTCCAGTGGCGCTCGATCTATTACATGAAGACCTTAAAGTAAGAATAAATAAAACACTAAAACAGGATAAATAGATAATAAATTGAAATTGCATAAAAGAAATTATCATACCTCTCGAAGCCATTTGCTCCCCAAATTCGGATTAGCAACCGCGGTTAACTTGTTCATTTTTTGAATCAACTTGGATGTCTGATCTTTAGTGCCCAACTTCATAGCATCCAAAATGCCATCTGGTGATTCTTCATCCTCCGCTGTTTCTTCTTTGTATTGCCTAATTGCAATATCAGTTGCTGCCGCTATCTTGTACTGCACATGGACTAATACATTAGCAACATTATGAAAAAATTAGAAAGGATAAAATCAAATTCATTCTATGACCTATAGAGTAGTCTTACCCGGAAAATAAACGAAGTGAACACTTCAGTAGATATAGAGTACCAACTCTTTTTCGGATTCTGTTGGCACTGTGTCATCTCGGAGGTGCTCAAGTGCTCCGCAAACTTGTCCAAAGGAAGCACCCCATACTTTTGAACACAAAAAAGTGTATGAACAAGACTGGTTTTGATAAACAAATTCTTGATATGCCTGGAAAACAAAAAAAAGTGGTTAAATATATTACAATCTATCAATGAAAGAATCAAAATAATAACAAATCAAAATGATGCACTTACTTGTTCACATCGTACATGGCGTGCATAACCTGACTAATCTTTCCCTTCGTCTCCAAAATTATAGAATCCACCAAAATGTGCCAATTTGCATCGAGGTTATGATGTTTGGATATGTATGATGACCATGCAAGAAGTCTATGGTTACCATCACACACAAAAAACTTGCAACTCTGCAAATGCTCCAATCCAGATGTTGCATTGAGTGTGGCGTTGAAGTTGTTGTTCTCAATAACCCACAAAGGCCCCCATGCTGTTTTATCTGCTTCTAACACCTGCTCCATCTCTCCTTGCTCGTTAATTAGTAGCACATAAAATATGGCGGACCCATCTCTATAACAGTTAACAAAGTCCTCTTGAAGTCTTGCAATATCACATTGAAGTGTTGGTCGCACCATGGGCATCACTGCAAGACGGCAGAGAGGTATCCTCAAACGCGAGATAGAATGTGATTTCAATCTCAATGCAAAGATTGAAGCAACGGAGTTAACTTTTTGCGCTCTCCGGAAATCGTCCTTGGAGGCAAATTCCATCTGAGTACTCTCCTTGACCTCTTCAACAGTACCACACTCTGTTTGCTTCAACGAGCTCATTCTGCAGTATATGGGATTCAAGATCCTGAGAGACAGCAGCCACCTCCTGCATCAGAAAAATCAAGGGTCGTCAGAGCCAAAATTCAAGTAATTTAAGACTAAATAAATTCCAAAAAATGTAACCACTTTGTAACGGCCAATACCCTCCCCTTGGCGCCGAGGGAGTCCTCTGAGTTCATGCTTTATGTTCCATATTATAGAAACCATCAAAAAATGGAAACTATTTGTTTCGTAAGACATTGATGATTCAAATTTGTCACGCCCTCTATGCTACCTCGGCGCCAAGGAAACACATCCAGGATCTAATTTTGAGCTTTACATATATAATTGTACCAAACATATGACAAAATCAGACAAATCGTGTTTCGATAATTTAGAAGTAACATTAGTTCAAGAAGAAAAAAATTCTCGAAATTAACAGTCAAGTCTTACCAATACCACCTCCTCAGAGCCGAGGGTATCCTTGACTGCTGGTCTATGAGAAATACCAATGAGAATTATCCAATACCAATGAGAATTATCCAATACCAATGACACATTATCCAATACGACTAGGGTGCGAATCTATCCCTTGACGCCGAGTGTACCTTCTAGAGAATGCATTTGTAAGACATTTGAACTCACCTATATTGAACCAATATTCAATATACAGAACATCACAGTTTCCTATTCCTAATCAACATGTTGTAGACCCCAACCACTCCTTGGAGCCGAGGCTACTTTTGAGATTACCTCTAAATCTTAGCACCCCACATTAGATTCCGGCTAGCGTATTAACGTATTGTTAGCTAGCAAAAAGTTGTGTTATCAGCACTCAATCACTTTGGCATGAAGCGTGCCCTCAGTACCGAGGGACTTTTTAGCCAATCCACAATCTCAATTGTTGGATGAATTCTAAGTTGGTTCATTTGCTAAAGTCACAATCAAGAACTCAACAGATGACATGCAATCCTCCGTCAGAGCCAGACCCCAAACACTATGAGTTCTCATTCACTCCTCCCTCGGCGCCAAGGCTCCCTTTGTCAAACTGGATTCTAGTATCATAAAAGCAAAATATAGTGAAACCATGGGCCCAACCCTGAGTCCAACATCAAGCCTTAGGCTGCAGACTCACGACATGCAATCAAACCAATTTAAACAAGCTTCCGCCACACGAAATAATTTCCATCGGGCTTGCCCCCTCGGCACCGAGTCTTTGTTTCTAGTCAATAGGTCATGCCAACGCTTGATGAATTAGATTCAATAACTCAAAAGACTCAGTTAAAAGACTGCGGACAAAGCTGCGACTACTCCGACTGAATGAGTGAACCACAATTTGGTTCGGTTAGTCACAGACCACAACCCATTCAGCTTATTCACAGGAAATTGAAATACATCAATTTCTCTATCTCCAAGTACCACTTTGACATTACTATCTAAGCTTTTGTAGCTACTTCTTAAGAAGACAAAATACTCCGTTTAGTCAAATTGTTTGTATTGTGCATGGAGTTGCAACTACTCCAACAGCAGAGGATTTTTGGACAATCAATCGGATCATGCTTCACAAGTAAACTAGGGTCCTCAAGTGAATAGATTATGAAGCAGGTCTTGCCTTGCCACACAATTGATAACTTTGTTTGCACTCTGCTCTGCCTCTGAAACAAATTGAATGTATTATCTCGGCGCAATTTTCTTATCTGGTCGAAGCTCTATAGGCGGGGCTGGTGAACAAGATGGGCTTCAAAATGTTCCTCGGCGCCGAGGATTCTCTTTTGAGGCCTAATCTAAGATTAAAGGTTGAATATGAACTATGAATTACTAAAGCACTTACATTGAAGATTCCACAAAGAACTTCAGCTGTGCAAAAATCACTGTGAACCCTAATCATGCACAAATATCATATCCCAATCCTATTCAATTTGTGACTGCTGTAACAAAGCAACAGCTAAAGAAAACACCAAAAATTAATAAATTGTACGTACTACAACCTCATTCCGCATTCTTGGCCTTTCTACTAACTGCACTCTTTCTTCTCGTTCACTGTGGCCACGGTGATCATAAGCTGGCCTTCCCATGCATCCTACCGTACCCTGACCTCAAGCCCGTTTTAAATTTGGAGAAATTTAAAGATTCAAATGCTGGTTGCTACAGTTTTGAACAAAATTACTTGAAACTAGTAAATGATCGCCTCTAAACTCTCCAGCAGTTACACTAGAACAGTCTTACTCGATCATTCTTCATGGCTATGGTGCTCACAGTGATCCTCAGAAGGCTCTCCCACTAATATTCTCTTTAAATACTCTACTATTAGAAGACTTCGATATGGCGATCGACAAGCTTTAAAACAAAAAGCCTCTCTCGTTCCTGATCAACAATTCAACAGTGCCCTGCAGGCACCCTCGCCATTTCGGCAACTTCCAAATTTCAAGTTTCAAGTTTTCAAAGAGGCGCATTTATGAAGATCAAAGTTGGTAGAAATGGTGGATGACTATATGGAGACAGAACCGGGATAGTAATGGATTTGTTGAGTGTAAACTTAGGGGAGACAATCTTCCAATAGTTCAATCCAAAATCCGTACATTTTCCCTGAAAGGAGGAGGAGAATCTGGCTATGCCAAAAGTAACAAGAAACGATCTTTCGAAAATTGAAAATTGAAAATCGAGAACTGGTTGTTACGGTTTAAACTCTCTCACTGAAACTCAAAGTCACAAGGACTCAAAGTCCCTCCCACTGAAACTCAAAGTCCCTCCCATTCAAAGTCCCTCCCATTGAAACTCAAAGTCAACAATAGCACAGACCAATACCACGCAAGAACATCCGTTCACAAAACCAAAGAAAAAATTCATCAAAAGCAGACTAGTTCCATCTAGCTTGCCTCCTTGGCGTCGAGGCTTCGTTCTTGGGCGACAGGTCAAGTCTAAACCTGACGTATCAAATTCATAAACATAAAAGACTCAGTTAATGGGACCTACGTGACACTCTGCTTGACTCGTGTTTCCAATAATTGAAGATTTTGTGACCATAATTTTTGTTTCTTGAATCCAAGTGCTATCTACAATTATATGATTGCAAAGGAAATCTCAACCGCAAGAGATGCAATATTTCATTTGCAAGAGATGCTGTATTGATAGGGTGGTTTATGTCCTAGCAAAGACTCGGAATAGAAGACCTTGAGCAGAATTAGTCAGACCCCAGCTGATGCATAATTTCCAGAATCACCACAATTGAGAACAATCAGAAAAAATCAAACAATAACAATCAGTAGAGGTCTTCATACGTGACCCTAGCTACTCAGTGATGGAAACAAGAGCACAAATTCAAAGGAAATACAAAAGCATCGAATTCCAAAACACGAACAAGATCAGGTCAATCAGAACTCCTGAAGGTGGGTCCATTTTGCAACACGAAGCCAACTGATCTAATTTCTTGTTTGGTTGAAGATCATCTGCCCCCACACTTGGTGAAGCAATTTCAAGATCTGCGAGAAGCTCTACAGGCGAGGTTAGAGCTCAACAGGCGGGACCGGTGAACAAGACAGGGTTCAAAATATCCCTCGACGCCAAGGACTCATTTCTGAGGCCAAATTTACAATCGATCGAAGGTCTCATTGAGTACAAACGCAAAGACTCAAATTAAGAAAAATCCAGCTAGCTTGCCCCTTGGCGCCAAGGCATCATTCTTGGTTGATAGCTAAAGTCTGCACCTGAGTGACCAATCAGATTCAATAATTGATATGACTCAGTTAATGGGCCCTATGTGACACACTGATTTACTTGTGATTTCAGCGAAGACTCCGAGCAGAAGACTCTAAGCAACAACACTCTTGGAGAAACTGACTCATGACTCGTGACTCATTCTTGACTCGTGATTCTAGGAAGTTTGAATGAGAACGATCGTACTCAGGAAGTTTGAACTGAGAACAACCATACTCAAGAAGTTTGAACTAGAACAACCCTACTCAGCGACCCTACTCAGTTACCCTACTCAACAATGGAAACAAAAGCACTAATTCAACGGAAATACAAATGCATCAAAGCCAATGGGGCGGACAAAATTAGGTTAAACAAAACTCTTGAAGTACTACAGGCGGGGTCCATTTTGCAATATGAAGGCAACGGAACTGAATTCACCTTTGCCAAGGTTGCTTATTTGCTCATAGGTCAAAGCAATTCCCAATGATTTACAAACTTACGATGAGGAGCGACCAATGCCATAGAGAACACCTGTCAAGAATGCTCCCGTGAATCGGGCGAGCATCGATAGGGGTGACAATCTGGATATGCTTCAAGGTCAAAAGGAACTAAGGCAGGGCAATCCGTGCTACGGGCAACATGCTTCGAGACTCGAAGCTCTTCCTCTAGACTTTGTCCAGTGTCCTAATCTACTTGAAGCAATTTGCTCATCTAGGCAAATCTCTACAGGCGGGGTCGAAGCTCTTCAGGTGGGGCTGGTGAAGTAGACAAGCTTCAAAGTGTCCCTTGGCGCCGAGGATGCGTTTCCAAGGCCAAATCTAAGATTGGAGGACTCACAAAATACAAACGCTAAGACTCATGTTAAGCGAATCCAGATCACAAATAAAAAGGAATGAAGGTATTAGATTTCTCACAGCAGTGGAAGTGTTTGCCTCCTCTACGACCTCAGGTACGTCCATTGCCTCTTCGATGTTTCTCTCAATACTAGCATCGTCATTGTGTTTCCCTCCCACAGTCGCGCTCCTAGTAGCAGGCTTCCTCGCCATTTCCCTTGAATCCTGCAACATAGAGAGATGAGTGTGAGTAAACCCCAGTATAGATCACAACACGGAGGCTCCAAAACTTCTACAACTTTGTATCATTGAACCAAAATATCATACCAAGTATAATGGTCTTCCTTAGTGTGGCTGCCAATAAAGCTTCACTAAACCGAAAAGAAGAATTGGAGCGGTCACTCCAAGAGAGTTTGACTCAAAGAAGGAGAAGATTGGGAGTCCAGTCTGAGGTATTCACGACAACGGCACAAGATGTGGGTTTTTGGACAACCCTAATCCCGCAAGACATACTAACCTTTGTATTTTCCAACCGGTACCACTGTGTATAGTATAATTTAGATGTACTCTACAATATTAAGAAACCATTTCCTCTTTCAGTGAGTATCATGAAACCTCATTTTCTTAGGTTATGGATAGATTTGCACCAGTTTGTATAATTTTGGATTTTTATAAGGGGACCTTCGTTATAATATCCTATATATCTTGGTCTTAATATATAATATACTAAGGTCTAGAAATTTGTTCTGCTCTAGGATTACACAAACTTGAAGGCTCTTAAATTAAACCTGAGATAAAATTATGAATATCATACAAAGTCTCAATATGGAAGTCAAGCTCAAATTCAACGGCTTATGTATGAAATAAACGGTGTTCTTCGGGTATACACCTTCAATGGGTAGACGTCCACAATCTATAGCTCCTGCAAATATCCTGCATTCTTTTCATGAATAGTTATATCTTCTTCAATACAGAGGTTGCAACTTTCCTTTGGCGGTGACGTCTTTGTCCCTTGAACTACCCAGAGTTTGTTCTTTGAGCGCTGCAACTCCTTCACTAAGGAGTACAATAGTTTACCTCTCTTCCTCCTCTTTCTAAAACTATACTAGGAACCACTCTCACTTATAACTTTTGAGGCATGCATGAGACTAATGGATCATATAACGGAATGGTACTGAAGATAGTTGATCTTAGTCTGAGCTATTGTAAAAGTGAATATGGAAATTTGCACTTCATACTAATGTCAATATTTCACAAGCATTTCCAAATTCAACAACTACTGAATTCCAGGAAAATGACCACAAGCATCATGTTATATGATGGTTTGACGTGGGTGATAACAAAATTTATATTTGAAAATTGTTTCTCCCAATCTTAAAAGTTATGTACTCACATATTTGACAGCTCACTGTCAAGTATTCCGTTATGGAAATTTCATGAACGTCAACAAATAGATTTGAAATTCAAAATTCAAAATTGTGTCAATTATTGATATTGTGAAAGCTATAACGGCGCTACTTACATTGGTAAGTTTTAAATGTCTTCCAGACATTGTTTGAAGTGATTAGGTATAGGGATAACACATATAACCGTCAAGTAGTATTAATTCATCATAGTTAAAAGAACCTTCTCTACACCTCCCTAAGCCCTCTTATGAGATCATCTACTTGTACTCTCCAAAGACGCTGTAATGAAAATTTACGGATGGTTCATAGAATTTTGAAATACATTAATGGCATAAAGATAGGAATGGTACACTTTATTCTTACCTTGCACATTTTGCAAGCACAATGTAAATGTGTTCTACATCTTAATAGAATTAATTAGCATGTTCCTTGAATTTGGCTTCACTTTAATTTATGAATTAGGTACAGCACTCCACTCGCTTTCAAAGGATCATATTTCAAAATAAATTTAAGCAACGATCTAGATATCCAAATTTGGAGGTTACTGTCTATTGACAATATTGCATTCACTGTCATCAATTGGTGACAGTGCATTCCAACTGATTCATATCTGCCTATACAATAGAACCCAAGTTTTTGTCATTGTACTCTTATTTTTGCGGTGCCTAATTATTTTCTCAATGGCCTCCATTCGAGCGGATCTAAACCTTCTTCATGTCCGCTTTGGTTTTGTCCAGTCTAGCATATATGTTGAAGAAGAAGTCATGTCCGAGTCAAGCCAAGTAAAGGAGTATGTCCATATGCTAAAGTTAGAACTCCAGAGTGGTCACGTTTGGCACCTTTGTCAAGGTGGTTATAGAGTGTATGGATTGTCTTTACTTGTGAGGGGTGCTTCCACAAAGATTTTTCCTCGACAGTCAAACCATTCCGCCGTGGATATACCTCCTGCTCGACACAATATTAGGAATTTATTGGAACATGAGCACATTATGATTGCTAGTACTCCCATTCAACTTCTCCGTGTAAAACAAGAAGTTTGTAATTCTATCATTGATTTATCAAGTGAGTCTAAGGGAAAGTCCCCTAGCTAGCTAAGTATTCAAGCAACATTATGTAGTACGATGCTAGACGATGTCCTCAGAACTTCTTCTAGTATAGACCACATGCCATCATGTAGTCCTTCTCTATCCACTCACTCACACCCACCAATGTATCTAAATAGTGTAAAATCGCTAAGTATCGTTGGTTGCCTGAAGAAGCTAGCATCAATTTGAAGATCTCGGAACGAAGTTGCTGCATTAGATTATGATTCAGTGATTCACCAGAAAGTGCAGTATCTTCCCCCAGACTTTGATGGAGATGTAGTATTTGAGTTGCTTTCTCTTTGTGTTTCATCTTCGCCATGTGCTGGTGGAAATCTGCAGGGAATAGATAAACAATATGATGGTCATGCTTGGTGTTGTACCATGACATCCAACATCCAACATCCACAACCAAGATGGCTTGAAGTTCAGTAAGTCCTCTTGTGCTAGACATCTGGTATATAATAACGATGAGTGTGAGTACTTGAAGCGATTTGCTAAGCGTAATGAGAAAGAGTGGTGCGGTTATACCAGTGCTCCATTCCATGTTGGTGCTAATCCTCCAAAGGATTCAAATCTCCTATGCAAAATATGCAAACAACCGCCACATTGTGTTAGTATTTGTGATGCTAGAATATATTACATTTTTAACAATACTGCAGTGATGACTAGAGCCTGCATTCATCTAGGTTATCACATGCATCATGTGGCTTCTGGAACATGTAGAGAGTCTTTAGATACTATTTCCGGTCTCATTGCAGGCGAGGTTGCAAGAACCTCTATTGCCACTAACTCAACCATTGCCCTAGCAGCTAGTAAGCAATTTTTGGACAACCACCTTATACACAATGGTGAAGGCCCTAAGGAGATGTTACAGGGAAAGTTGTTAGAAGATGTCATGGATAGATTTTAGATACTCAGTTCTCCTAACATCCGTAACATTATTACCTCTTTCCGTAGCACTGGCAAAGGTGGAGTCATAGATAGCATCATGAGTATGAAATGAAATCTGAAGTTTGAGTACATTCATGACAGTGTCTTTCCAGGTCAAGGGAAAGAGAAGGTATATTTGTTTAAAATGTTGGTAAAAGGACCTGGTAGTGGAGTGGATTTGGTGAAACGAATGCAACTAGGTGGAGATCTTGAGAATGTATGGCTCATGTTTGACCATGTAAGACGCGTGAAGGATTGGACAACCATAGCATGCCACGTCTATAACAAAGATTGTAGGAAGGTTATGACAATTGTTGTTTGTGATATGCAATCGGAGGACACGGAGGTTCAAAGCATTATGTGGAGGTCATTGAATGATGTCATGAGACGTAACGGTGTGCAAATCCGAACTTCAAGGGCTTCATGGCTGATAGTGCACAAGCAAATTGGAATGCCGTTTGCATTATATACGGTTTGGGAGATTCCAAAATAGAAATGGTGAACCGTGAGCGCACATGTCTCTTGCACTGGAGTACTTCCTTGCATCGCCATACACAGAAGCTCATCAAACCGGACCTGCAGCACCAACATACTTGTCTTTGCAAGCAGTATAAAGATTCCAAGACTATCGAAGAGGCTGAGACACGTTATTTGGCGATTTGTTCTTGGTGGCTATCATCTGGAGCAGCCTCAAAGGAGGCTTAGCATGAATTAGAATTGTGGCTTGCCTTTTGGCACTTCCAATATCGCCAACGGGGCGGCTTCATGCAAATGGTAAGTTATTCAATGTCATTTCTTTGATAATGTCTTTTTTGTAAGCCCACTTCCATTTCATAATTTTTTTTTGATAACAGAAAAGTCTTTTATAAATTTATAAATAAAATTCTAATCATTGTAGGGAGTAGGTGACTTACTCCTCAGCGCTGAGGAATGACTTTGTCTTATACTTTAGAGCTGAAATTTGTAGTGGCCTCAAATGAAAAAATTTGGTAGTATTTCTGTTTTCAGTAGTGGAATTCTAGACTAAACTATGCATTTTTGTTCTTCCAGGGGTTGAGTCTTGAAGAGATGGCGGACATACCATCATGCAACTTATCAGAAACCATTCACAACAAATGGTTGCAACAATCTGGTAATCGAGGTAATGATTTGTTTGCTGCCACTTGTGATGACTACATTTGAACCTTCCAACAAATGACAAATTATCGAGCAATCTTGAATAGCACAACATCAAGGTCAAGGCCATCAAAAAAAGAGTTGAAATTGAGAGGTGCTAGACGCAGTGGTGATCCAAAAAAGATTGCGGAGGCATTGAATCACCTTCCTAGACCGGCTCATGGTGGAATACGTGTTCCACATTTGGAAGGCGAAGAGATTTTTGGTAGTAGTAAGCGCAAGCTTGACCTCCCCATTGGTTCAAATGGTGACTCCCATCGCCCGGACAAGGTTAATTTTCTCAGACACGAGTGCAGACATGATCTACATGTACACCCGACGTGGCTTCAAATGACGCGGACCCGCTGGTTAATTCTAAGCATGTGACACACGTCACGATTGCAATGGAGAGTGATTGAGACACTTCGCAATGGCATATTGCAAGATTGTCCCACAAGTCAAGCTGCAAATGTCACGCCCAACAACGAGGATCAAACATCCGTTGTGAGGCTCGAATTGCAGAGGGATCTAAAGGCACTCCAGCTCCGACATACTGCAGTAGAAAAAAACAGTGGGGCGGAAACAAGGAGATTGTGACAGATTTCTGGTTCTGTCCAGATGATGTTGAGCGATGTGTTTGAGGCTGTAAACGTACATAGGTAATTGATTGGACCTAGGTTCCAGATGTGTGGCCTATACTAACTGGCACCAGCTTGACTTGCCAAGAAACAATACTTTTGCAAGAGGCCGGCTTTCAACTCCAATCGCGACCACCTATGTCACCTCGACGTATGTTTACAATGTCAAATGTTTTCGCGGCAATACTTTATGATTAGCCTAGTCCTTTGCATGCGGACACATATTCAACAACTCAAAGGAGCAAGGCTATACGACGTATTGCAAATGCTCCTACTACAGAGCATCGCAATAAATGGGAGAGTGTTGGAAATGTCAAAGGAATGATCTTGGGAGTAACCATGCTCCCCTTCTCCGGACTTGGAGCAATCATCTCCCTACAATCGGGAACTCAACCCACGCAAAAGATTTATCGAATCATAGTCAGCATATTTCCCGAATGCACTTGCCCTAATTTTGTAGACATGGCAATCTCAGCGGTTGGTGGCTGCCATCAGTACGTGAATTGTAAACATCTTTACTACTTATTCTGTTATTTGTGCAAAATGAATCCGATAGATGAGAAGTTCATACATTCTCGAAGCTTCAGCTTTAATGAAGTGAAGCTCCTTCTCAATAAAGCATGTATCATCAAGGTTCCCGGCGAGAATCTTCAACATGCCTAGAAGACCAATAATCTTGGAGTGATTTTTGTTTGAGATTGGAAGATTTATATTTATATAGATTGGAATTAGATACAGAGCTTTAGAAGTATCATTAACTATTTGGACAAATACTGTAATTTGCCGATGCATTCAATACAGCCTATTTCCAATCTGAATATGAATTTTACTAGACTCTAATTCTTAGCCTTCATAATATATATTTTTTATACTTTGAAAACTAATTAAAATTAAAAATTTCACCTGAAGTGTATATAACAACGGTAATAGGTCCACGGTGATAGGTGCATGGTACTAGATACTATAATTTACTAAAAATAGAAAATTTTATCCTAATTTTGAAAATATTGTCTATTTTAAGAAATGTTATTGACATTTCTAAAAAAATTCAAAATTCAAAATTCAATGCTCACATAATTCCCACTCAACGCTCACAAGTTCACAATCTAGCACTGCTAGTGCTGAGAGCTCTTGGAAATGAGCCTCAAATACACTAGATCTTGGAGAAAAAATCACATTCAAAATTCATAGTAAAATTGTGGAGTAGATTTTAAGAAGCCATAAGTTGATCGTGGTTATACAAGTTAGGCCCTTTAACCTCATATTTTTTTTTGGACACCAACTTTTTAGATTTGACTTGTGTAAAGAAGATTGAAAGATTTTTGCAGTTTTAGCACCCTCGTGGTCAAAAATTATAATCTTTTACTCCATAAGTGATATTGTTGTGTTTTCTTTTCCTATGAGATCTCTAACATGTCCAGTTTGAATTTGTACGGTTACAATTATAAAAAGATTGGTACAACTTATCAAAATGTTGGTATTTTGTTCAATTTAGAGCAAATTCCAGGAAGCCCAAAATAGGCCTTGAGCATTTAGGGGTTAACAAATATGACTATTAAGTCATTGCAAGAAGCACTTGCTAATTTTGTTGCATTTGTTGTAGTACAGATAGTATTTCTGTGTAAGCTTAGGCATGCCCCAAGTGTCCCCACTCCACACTCGCTAGCTGAAAAAACGGTTTTGAATGACTGGGTCTCACAAGAACAGGTGTCCGTATACATGGAGCCATTTCAGTAGAGGTGACAAATAAGCAAGTTGTTGGGAATGGTTGTCCTTCTTTTAGCCCTTCGATTGAGGATAAAAATTCAAGCCTCGAGATTATTTCTGATACGTGTAAAAAGTAGAGTCTCATTATACAGAGAACAGCTCTCAATAATCGCCAATAAGTAGTGCGGTTGAGCAAGCTATTTCACGTAACGTATGTACACTCAAAAGAGACAAATGAATGAATGCAACCTAAACATTTCAGGTGGCAATTTTGTGTCCAAATATGGCGAGGCTCTAATTTCTAGTTTGTCATTCTAATCTGGAGCCTGGATGTCGAAAAGTATTCATCGGATCACTTAGACCTAACATACTAAACTCGCGAATATGTTTGATAATCATTTTCTTTGCCTATGCCACATTCTTGTTTTTCTTTTCTTATATATTTCCATTGTCATTCCATTCATTCGTAAAACGGTGGAGCAAATTTGGTTTAGTACGATCTCAAGTGGATTAAAACAGTTGCAGGAGAAATTTGAAACTAGGATTAAGGTAGGAATTCACTTCACTCACTGGCAGCCGAGGCACAATAATATTTCGGTTCAGAAATCTGCAACAGTACTTAGAATCATGCTTTTGCAGTTCGGATTACAGTACTGCATAGTACCAGAACAGTACCAGAGCAGTACCAGAACAAGCAAATCAAATTCATACCTTACGGCTGTTCGTTTTGTTTGTTACGGTGAGATCTCCTCCACCATGAATCCCCCTTTTGCGTTCTTTAGTACTGTTGGAAAGCCCTACGCAAGGATGGGTGCACGGGCACGCGCTTTGCTTAGTGACGTTTGGACCTACAGTGTGAACGATATTGAATTTCAAAGTTTTTACAAAACTAATTATAAAAAAACTAATCTTACTTTTCTTTAATTATACTGTGGCAACGGCACAGGGTCAAATAGTTCAGTCTGAGAGAAGCACACCGCAAGGTTTGGGAAAAATACTGAAACGACGATATTCGTCTTTCGTCTTTCGGTGACAACAAGATTTGGGGTACAATATACCAGTCGAAGACACTGACTTAAACACTCTAAATAACCCCAGATTTGCGCAGCATAATTAACGTAAATAGCATAATTAACGTAAATAGTGAGTGATGCGAAGACATACAGTATGCGTTTCTGTAGCAGGATGTGATTACTTCACTCCACAACACTTGGCCAAACTTCTGAGTTGACCACTGGCTTCGAAATCTTCAATAACCCGAACCTGCCTCACATGAGGTCTTCTGGATTCAGGCCGTCGCTTCATCAAAATTCACATGAACCGGTCCTGACCATAGTCATCTAAAGATCGTCATGAATCTGCCAAACACTAGAGAAGTATCGCAAGGCTTCATCTACATCCAGAATTTCAGACACTGTATTCAGTGGTTTAGCTCAAACCACATGCCTGGTCATCATTCATCCAGTCACAACATTTCTCTAGAACATATTGGGCTTCAGAGTAGCCACTTCTATCATTGGAGGTTCTCATTGTTGGACAAAACTTGCCGTGTGGCACAATCGCAATCTTCAATAACTCTTCCAACACTTTCTGCCGTCCTATTGCCCTCCCATTCCCACTTTGGTAACTCAAAATTCGAAATCTATCCTCCAAAACTACTTCTCTGAAACCCACTACTGTAGTTACTCGTTTTGATGTATGAAGGATGCACGTGTGCAAGTGGAAATGAAACCTCAATCTCGCCTGAGAACCTGCAGATTTTTATCCAACAACATTTGAAGAAGGTCGCCACGCTGCCTGCAACTCCGGTGGAAACTCTGGGCTCAGAGTAGTTAAGATTGCTTCGTCCCTTAGAAGCTTCAAGGACGCGGGATTAGTAATGCAACGTGGTGTCTTGTACTGACTTGCCCCAACTCCTTTCTCACTCACAAACTGGTCCATGAGACGGGCAAACGCGCCACTCTTGACGATGACCAACTCCAGCGGCCCAATGGTGCCTGCAGCTCTGCCCCTCATGTAAGGATCATTGAACGACCTGTCGAGAATCTTACAGCACTCTTCAAATACACTCATCTCCAAATTCTCATCACTCTGCAACTCCCAGAAGATGACGTAATGTCCTGGCTGTGAATCGTGGTCGGCATGGCTGCCGAATTCGGCTAGCTCCATTTTCGCTTCTTTGAGGTTTCGCGATGCTTTTTCCACCACCAATTGGAGTTCTTCTTCGTCTGTCTTGTCAGTATTCACGCTCAAGACTACGCCCTTCCGGCAGACAAACGCCACTTGGGGAGTAGAGTTGTAGAAGCCCGTAACCCTGAGAATGTCTTCCTGTCTGTAGCGGTACAAACCTAAAGAGAAAGAGAGTCCCGGACAACGATATTTCGTTGTCCAAAAAATTCATCAGCACATTTCAAACTACTGAAATCACGACTGGTTGGACCGATGAATTTTTCATTTGTAATCAATAGAACTCAAGCAACAAAAATATACTTCGATGCAATCTGCCTGGCATGTGCGCATATTCATTGAAGCGACAATGTTCATACTCAATAACATGACTTGTTTCAAATCGCTGAACTTGTTTCACTCATGTGCCAGGAGTTGAAAACAAGGACATCTAAACTCTACAAACTACGATTGATATAGATGTAACGATTTGAGGTTCAATCAAATGGTTCTCCGAACATAAGGGATAGCGCGTTGCTGCAGTATCTGTACAAACAACGGTAAGGTTTCTTATCTACTTATCTCCAACTCTAGATCAAACGGCTCCTTATTGAATCATGCAGGAAAAAATAACTTCGAAGAATAATACTCTGATCAAACTCCTGGTTGATTGAACCTTCTGCACTATTGAAAAAACATTGGAATGTTCTTTCAACCAACCGTTGAAACACCATCCCATCGTCGATTTTCTTACGGCGTTTCAACAGGGGGGTAGAACTAGCAATAGTAAAAGTCACCAGGACTTCTAGTTCTTCGACTGAAAGAAAACCAGCTGATGGATATATCATACCTGTAGGAGTGGTCAACAAAATCTCGTACTCCTGACCGACCTTAACATCCGCCAGTCCAACAATTTCATTGTCCTCGACAAACTCGGGTCCTGCGGAGTCACGATTCACCGGAATGAACTCGAAGTAGGCGAAGTCAGGAATGATGGTGTAAGAGCCGCTTTCCACCGGAACCCGGGGGTCAATGTTAACGGCTATCCAAGACTCGGAAGAACCGTAATACCCGTTCAAAAGTGGGACTGATCCAGCATACTTTCGCATTGGTGCAACGTAGGGAAGCATGGTGCCCGTGAAGTTGCTTAGGATATAGAGCACATTGGGAAAGAGGCGCTCGATGATACCAGACCACCCTTTGGCGCACTCACGCTCGAGAAATTCTGCAAGCTCGGGATTAGGTGACAACATCTCTTGTACGCTTGAACGAAGCGCTGGATCGCTGACAAACTCATCTACAGTTCCTTCCCGGATGTCTTTGCAGATATCGCGCCAAACCTTCATTCCATAGAGAACACGATGAACCATATTAGAAATGAACACGATGAACATATTAGAAATGAAACATAATGTCAATGCAGGCTTTTAACGCCAATTTCGTGAAATTGGCGATAGTCCATTACTTTGGCGCTTATCAGGCCGCGCGGCCTGAAACCACCATGTTTACCAGTCCTAGTTTTTAGCCTGAGATTAGACCTTTGTTTGAAGATAACAAAAAATTTGGTTTGTGGAATATCGCCAATTTAACAAAATGGACGTCTTTCAAACTATTGTAGGAGAGTCTCAATGGTCGAGAGGACGACTTCAAATAACCACGTCCGTGATTGCCACTACGTACTATTGGTGATGAGAGGGTTGCACACCTCTCTCAAGAATTAAGAGTCGGGACTGTCGTGAAACAGTGCTAGACATCCGAATATCATATTCGAAGACTTAGAAAGCCGTCCTGAACGAACAGAGGGATGGTTTTCCTTACCCGCTCGAGAAGCCGGAATGGTTCGACAATCATGTATGCAAAGATGGCTTCCACTTGCTCCACGTCTCGAGAGCGATAGAGTCCGCATAAAAGGTGGCAGTACATCTGCTGCGGGACATTACAAGCGAGCACGACACCGGTGGGGCTTGTCATTGCAAACGGCATATACTTTGCGTTCGATTTGAACGCCTCACTTCGATAATACACCGTCGAGCCTGTTCCAGCTTTCAACCCTGACTTCGTCTCAAATTGTCGGCCTGCATAAGCGAACGTCATCAACTGTGGCTTTTCCGAGTCGAGCCTTCGAGGATATGCCCTGGCCAAGAAGTACAACCACCGGCAGACATAAGCTCCAGTCAACATCGACCTCGTTAGAGTGACGCGATTCAGAACGCCAAAATCGTTAAATGGTGTGAGCTTGAATTGGCTATGTGTCTGGCCACTCTTCTTTGATGGAACTAGGATAGTCTATTGTCACTTCTACTGGTAAACA
Organism: Neckera pumila; assembly: GCA_963969595.1. Classification (NCBI taxonomy): domain Eukaryota; kingdom Viridiplantae; phylum Streptophyta; class Bryopsida; order Hypnales; family Neckeraceae; genus Neckera; species Neckera pumila. The sequence continues at coordinate 21,305,616 of OZ018414.1, forward strand.
ACCTATCACTAGGACTGAGGGATAACAAAAATCACGCATAGAAATGAAAATTTCATCAAAACAGATTCGTCTCTTGTACCCAAACATCACTCCAGAACTCCACATATTTCCCCAATTCACACTCCCATGTGCATGTATTGAGATATGGCAAATTTCGTTAAAATGGCGGTATTCCATTACAATGGCACGTTATTCAGTTCAGGACGGCTGTTCTGAAATCTATATTCGTAGTACATTCTAAAAATCTACGCTTGTCTTAGATATCTATCATCTATACTAGTCCTAGATTTTTTAGAACGGTCAGTGTGAAATCTATACGGTTCCTAGATGTTTGAAATCTACAACAGTCTTAGATGTCTGGAATCTATATCTATTCTAGATGTTCAGAACGGGCGGTCTGAAAAAATGGCACGGGGAATATGGCACAAGGAAAATATGGCACTGGGAATACCGCCATTTTAACGAAATTTGCCTTAGATGCTTAAAATGACTCAAATAGTAATTTCTACCTGCTAGCATGAACTACTTGTCCTTGAGCGCATGACAAGAATTTGAGATATGTCATTCGGCACACACTGCATACCTTCTTCGGAAGAGCGAACCAATCTTTCCTGCCTTCATCGCTAGTGGCATTGTGTTTGCAGTTCGCGGAATCATCTTGCTCTTCCCTCCAGAAGTTCCCGAGCTGTGCCAGCAGAATCAAATAGCGAGCTTCAGATGTCACCACAATGTACAACAGACTCGCTAATTTCAGAACTTCCTCTCCACCGCAATTTTGAACCCATGAAATCAGACGCTATTCTTCCTTTCAAAAACAAGACTGCGGTACTCGAGAGGAAAGCTAACAGTTTTGCTCGAAAATGGGAAGGACCGACGAGAGCTTACTATACCAGAACGGAATCAATGGAAGATTTTGGTAAGGACTGCAGAACGCCATAGAGGGAGAGTTGATGGCTAACCTCACTGAAAAGGAAGTTACAGGATCGGCGCACAATATTGGAGCTGTGTCGCCATCAGCGACGCGGTCAACGTCATCTTGGATATCGGCAAGCGAGCTGACGGGCACGCAAGCCTTGAAGGACGATTCGTCGGTGCGCTGGTTCAATCCCTGCCGTTGCAAGTACTCCACATTTCCATTGCGCTCTAGAATTTTGCGCAACGTCTCCAACTGCACTTCCCTTACATTCTGAGTCGTCCTGTCCAAGTCCTCCATGACCTCCGCATCGGTTTCTGGAATCTTGAAAAACGGTTCCGCTACCGCCATCGCTGCGTAAACTTCTCCCTCACGTGAATCAACAATAACGCTTTTCGAAACTGAGTTCACTCGACCAACGCCGTTCCTCTTCCGCAAATCCTTTAGACTGCATATAGACGAATTCCAAGCTTGAATGTATTCAGATACTAAGCTAATCTCGTAAGCTTCAAGAATCGCAAGATATGCTTCAAACTTCTCAATGTGAGCTCAGCAAAGAAACTATCTGAAGAGAGAGCTTGCAATTATTAACTGGCGTCTAAGATAAATTCCAAGCTGGAGTTTCCTCAGCTACTCAGCTAATCTCGCAAGCCTCCGTAAGTGCAAGATATATAACTTTCAAGACTCTCAAAGTGAGCTCAGAAATTAAACCTTCGGAAGACACAGCATCCAATTAATTATTAACTGGTTTCAGAAATGAACTCAAAGTTTACACGTATTCAGCAACTAACAAACTTTCATATACTAAGTATCGATACGCACTAGAAAATGAATTAATCTTCGAGCCTTTCAACGGAAAATCAGAAAGTAACCTTCGAGAGCACGCGATTATTTCATTCTGGAGCTGATGATCCTCGAACGCATCTGCAATTGCTAAGCGATTTGCTTCACGTTCACGAAGAGGGAAATGTGCGATACATGTGCGCTCTCTGATGAAACGGACTCGGCCCGGTAGTAAGGAGCTGCAGCAGGCAGCAAGATATTGCGGCAGGTGTTTCATTCTGCACGAAGAAGCTGAAAGACTAATACAGTTTATTCGACGTGGAGACTGTAGTGCCATGGCCATAGCTGGCTGGCGTCCTCGATCGCGACAAAGCATTTGGTGGTCGCGGCGTTCTTCCGGCTGCGCTGGCGGGCTTCTGGAATGCTCATCATAGCGTAACTTCTTAATCCCCCGCTCCAGGAGTCACTTTCAGTAACACATGGCGCATTGCAGTTGGAAAAGCAGGGCTCATCGTTTTAGAGCCATAATCTCAAAGTAAAGTATGCGAGTTTTGTGCTGGTGGTGACATTTGAATGGCAATGAGGGCGGTGAAGACCGATATTATTATGGCGAGCTTCTTTGAGTTCTTTCGTGTGTTACTGTACACAATATAGTGAAATTAGGTTGTCTTGTCAATTAGGTTAGCTTACCTGAGATAAATTACCTTATAGGTTAATGCTTGTTCCACATGGAGGTGCATGCCCGAACCCTTGAACTGGTGCACAAATCTATGCCATACACATGGCTCTAAATTGAATGCATCATTGTATTAAAGCAGTGAGTATTTCTATTAGTAGTGCGGATTGTCGAGAAATTAGTGTGGGGCAATCTAATTTAACTATTTTTTGTACCTAATATCAACTTGGTCCTTAGAGTAGCGTCAAGCCATGAGTTCATTAGTTTAACCCTTAAAAAGACATTTCAAATTTTTGGGATTTTTCACCGACATGTAGTGAAAAATCATTTTGTACAAATCATACAAATTACAAAAATGCTTAAAATAATATGAAATTAAGAAAAAAATGGAAATAATAGTGAAAAATATCATAGTGTAATTTGATATACTCTTTAGTCTTACACCAAGAGCAATTCAATAGAAAAAGTTCAAAAGTGGTGTATTTTGAGCTTCGAGATGCTATTTTCAAAGTGTCGCAAAAACTAAAATTTTGAAAAAAAAATTCAAATGGAATGAAAAGTAGATTATTGGAGCTATACTTTTTGAATTGAGCTTAAAAAATTTAAAAATCAAGAACCATGTAAAAGTTTAGGTTTTAACTTTCAAAATGCCCATAAGCGGCTCAAAGTCCTTTATGGATTAAGAAAGAAAGAAATCATCAACCAGCTTGGAAAATAGTTTGAAATGAATGATAAAGAAGTCAAGTAATGTATTGGGATAATCAACCACCAATCAACCAAGTGTTTTTTTGGTAGGCCATCAAACAGGCGTGAAAAACAAACTTGTTTTTAGATCTAGGATGCTTGTTTGCCTAGTAAACTCGATGACCTCTTAACAAGTCATCCAACTTACAAGGTGGGCATGCTCTTAGGTAGGAAGTCGGCATTAGAGGGTATTGGAGACCTTGGAGGGCATTTCAGGTCCGTCCCAAAATCTGGCAGATTCAATGAACAACGGTACAGGTTGTCAAAAAAAAAAAAATCAAATTTCATTTTTAGCAAAATTTATCTATATATTTATTTATTTTTCCAAAAATGACATGGCAGTCGCTGTACCACGTCAACGAGTTGCTGCAGCTACATTCCTGCAATCTAGGAATGCAAGGGAACTTGCAACCCTCTATGACCTCCAAATCCCCTCTAATGTCATTGTGGATCATTCACCCATTGTGCATAATTAAGGGCACATCATACCACATCCCAAGTCCTAACTTGTCAAGGCCCGGTTCAAGACCCAATCCCAACTTTCTTCGATTGTAGAAGGTCAATAAAAAACACCAAAAGTGGTACTCGGAAATTCATAGTGTGAAGGCCAAATTAAAGTCCCAACTTGTCTTATGCATAATATAATGGAACAATTCAGTGCCTTAAAAGTAGATTAGAAAATCATAAAAACATTTTTGGGCACTTTTAACAGCAAATCTGCATTGAACAAATTAAGTCAAAATTTCAGTCCACTAAGATGCTTTATATGGTATTTTTTTCTTCATTTTATATTCAGAAAAGTTGTTGGAACTTAAAGGCTGAGCTGGGTTTTTATTTTTGTTAAATCCAACTTGGCTTCCAAGTCCCACTACCTTAAAGCCAAACTCCCTTAAATAACTATCATATAGGCGTTGTAGTGATATGAGACTTCAAACTTAGGACGTCCCCAATCTCAATTTTCATCTTTCTACCAATCAAATTTTGAGAATTCAAGGAAACTTAGGATATAGTGTAAAGTGGCCTTTGCATTTATTGGATTTGGGTGATTGCAAGAAACACCTACCAGATTTGTTGTGTTTTGATTTTGGAACACTATAGTTTTTGAATGATGAATCTAATGCCAAAAACAAAAAATGAGTTTCTAGATATTTTGGTGAAATTTGTATCTTTAATTTTCAATTTTTTTTTTAAATCATTTATATTTAAAAGACAATTTTGTTAAATTATCACACTTTGATGTTTAGGGTTTTTTAAAGCTATTGAGCCTTGGAAATTAGTGGTGCTTTGTGGTATATTTCTATAGTAGTCAAACATGTCCCTACCAAAGGGCATTTTAAATATATTATTTTATGCCCTCCACGTTTGTGCAAACACACCAAACATTAGAGTTGGTTTTGACCTAATCTTTTTGGTCAAATCTCATCACCAAAAAGTCCTTCCAAATGGCCAATTTTTGGTTCCTTTGAAAATTATTTTTACTATTTTCTACAAATTAGAACATCAAAGTATGTATTTTGGGGACAAATTCTTGGGCAAAGAATTCTAGTGAAGAAACTACATGCTTTGATGTTTTAAAGCTCCTTGTAAAAAAGACAATTTAAACAAAAATAGCTCTTTGACTATAACCTAAATGACAAACATCAATGTGTATGTTTTCTTGAAATTTTCTATGACCAATTTTTATATATGTTTTTTGAAGACTTTTTAGGCTTAAGGTTTTGATAAGATATTGTTTTTTTAGTGCTCAAAATTTTGTGTATTTATTATTAAAAAAATACCAAAATTCTAGCATTCCTAGTACCAATCTAAAATGTTACAAAATTATTGGTCTTTCTTGCAATCACCTACCACTTGGGATATTTGCAAGACAAATTCTTGACAACTTTTCAAAGGACCATCTTCTACCCAAGATAGGTTCAAAAACTTTTCAAACAACCTTCGTAGTCTAGTTTTGTAATTTTTGAAGTTTTAGGCGCAAAAATTTATTTGAAATTCAATTATTTTCACATTGTGGGTTAGAATGGTTCAAAATTAGTTGTATGGAAGCTTTTTACTTGTGATAGCTTTTATTTGGTTGATATAAAACAAGCCTTCTTTGGATTAACTACGGAGGTCTTGATTTCTTCCACAACAAAAGAAGCACTGAACTTAATAGTAGACTATGTGTAGTAAAGCTAATAATTTAGACAAGATCCCCCTTTCCAAAAAAAAAGAAGTCTTAAATGTAGATATAAAAAGAATGAAATTGGCATCTTCAGCCTAATTTTGAAAAGCTTTCAAGGAACAATATTGTCTATATTTCTCATTTTTATAATACTCAATATTAGTTTTTTAAACCTTTAACCTCTTTCCAACCAAAATTGAAAAGTTGTCAATAATCTATTTTTTCCATTCCTTTAATTTATGAAGTCCAAAATCAATCATATATATACATTATTAGTAATTTTTCAAACATGAATTTTCTTAGGTTTGGAAAACTATCCATTAAGGTAGAACCACCCATTTTCAATCAGGGACCTCATTGCGATCAAATGTAAAGACAACATTCATTTTAGAACTTAAATGTTCTTACACCATAGATAGCTTATGGTTTTGGTCAACAAACCATAAGCTACCTAAGTATGGTGTAAGAACATTTAAGTTCTAAAATGAATGCGGTCTTTACATTTGATCGCAATGAGGTCCCTGATCGGAAATGGGTGGTTCTACCTTATGTAATTGAAAAATCCTTTGCACTTCAATATGGCACAACACTTTGCCCCTCAAATAGAAAAAAATAAACATAATAAATTCAAAATATTTTTGAACCCAAGAATAAGAGGCAAGAACAATTATAACTTCGAGTGTCATTTCTTGCGTCCGGCTATGCCATAGGAAGAGAGGCATGAGAGACAAGACGCTACTAGAAATCTACAATAAAAAAAACATTCTAAAGGATGGTTTTGTATTAAAAATAACACAAATTTAATACAACTATTCTAGATGATGGTTTTGTGTAAAAAATAACACAAATTTAACACAACTATATTTAAAATAACACATAATTGTGATTAAAATAACAAAGATTTAACACAAATCCATCATTTGGAATGTTTTTTCACAGTGGATTTCTTCTACGGTAGTGAAGGCCCTCTACCAGAAATGTTGAGTACTGTAACATAAGGTAATGCATACCGATACTACGATTTTCAAATTTTGATTTAAAAACAAGGAACAATACTACAAACAGTGAAAACTGATTTCTTGCCAAGAGTCATGTCGCTTGAGTAGCATCATTCGACAATGTTGATTACAGTAGAATAGACAAACAGTCTGTTAGCTGCTCCTACAGAGGACAGTGAAGAGAGAAAAACGTCAACTTTGCACGATTCACGACCACCATTCAAAAATTTGCACCACTCAACAGTACAAAGTCCACAAAAATTGCACCGTTCAACAGTACAAAGTCCACAAAATGTGCCATTCAACACGACAAAGCCTTCAGAATTAGGACTGGCACAGATTTGCGTTTCAGAGCGCCATCCTCGAAACGTACCAAAGAGTGAACGTCCGCCAACAAAACGCAATGGACATTTCCAAAGGCAGTCCTTAATTAGTTTCAACTGTATACTGTATATTACACCAGTAAAAGATCACAATCTGGGTTTCAAGCTGTTGTGCAAAATACGGCAATCCCTTACTCAAAACAGTTGCACTGGACACTCAGCTGTTGCAGGCTACATGATTTGATGATCCAGCATACCAGAGCTCATATCCAACCACCTAAAAAACTCCGTCCTCCGCGCACTACACTGGGTGGTAGCCCTTCATCATCAAGCACACCTCATAAAAGACTTGCTAGTCATTTCAGCGACGATGGACTAGACTCAAATCCTCTAGCAGTGCTTATTAGCAAGTAAAAGACAAAAAAAACAGTACCTAGCTGTTTTCAAGCCCATCTATTGGGTAACCTTCACTCTGATGGTACAAGTGCATCATTCGCAGCTAGTCTCTGCCTCTCCTACTATAAGCTTTTCGTTCTACTCAGTATGTCCGTAATCGACTTTGTAGTTGTCGTTTCCCCGGCTTCCCTTCTTTGCGTAAGCACCTGGAAATAAAATCCAAGAAACCAAAATCAATCCAAGAAACTCCTAATCTGGAGTATCAGTAACCAAGGAACATAACATGTTCTAGAGCAGTGTTGAATGTCCAATCGTTTCATTGTCATTGACCAGGATTAGTCAAACCTATCAAACTCGTAGTCAAAACGTAGGAAGACAGCAAACAATCTGCTGAACTCAAAGTACTGTTAATGATGAACAAGGGCATCAATCAACAACCCGAAACAATGGCGATAAACATGTCCACCACTTGATAGGCGTGCGAAGTGCAGTTTCTGTACTTGCCAGAAAATAGTCTTTTCTTTAAAGGCAGTTGGATTCTAATTGACACTTGGCTGCAATAGTTGGTAATATTCACTTGTCTGAATACCAACGTCGCTTCTAATTCCACACGGTAGTAAAAAAACAAAAGGAAAGGAAACAGAACAAAGACTATTCAGGGACTTGAGTTACCTTCAGCTCCAGTGAAGTCCGTCTGGCTTGACCACTCCATGTCGCCATTGAAGCTGTACTGCTCATCGGCAGCAGTCTTCACGGGACTCTCCAAATAGCTGCGTGATCGAGTTCCAGTCAACATTAGCAATTGCACAAACAACATGATTCTAATCTGGTATTCCTAACCAAAATCACCCCAAAAACATTCACCATTTACCCCGAAAAAAGAAAATGCAGTTACGAAAAACTTCCCAAAACCGCCATATCCTATTGCCAAACGAGTGAACAAATGGATAATGGAGGAGTCCTTAATTAGTACCTAAAGTCGCTCCGGCTCTCCAAGGACCAGAGGGTGTTGTTGCAACTGCCAATCACAACACAAGAGAACCCATCATTATTCAAGAGAACCAACAATTATTCAAGAGAGCAATTGTAAAACGCCGGCGATGGAGGTGCAAATCCCCATACAACTCCCAAGAACATTCCAAGGCAGGCAGGGCCCTCACGTGCAAGTGGCGCGACATCCGCACTTGGGGCAGCAGCCACACCCGCAAGACATGGTGACCACAACAAATCTCTTCCAAACTCCTTCAGGAGAACAATTTCCCAGTCACACGCAACGACACGCCCGCTCCAGTCTGCAGTCAAAACCGCATTCACCACAACCATCAGCATCACTATCAGAACCCGAATTTTCAAACAATTTCAAAACCCCACTCCGATCCCCCCCACTCCTCTCAATTCTAATGCATCCCTGGATACCCCAACACTAAAAATTCACACGCCCTCCTCTCTACCGCTTCCTAAAACACCCATCCATCGCAAGACTCCCTAAACCCCCCCAAAATATACCCAAGCTAACAACCCAACCGCCACAATTCCAACTAATCCATCTTCATCACAGAGTTCCAATTGACCAAATCACAGAGTTCCAACACCAAATCGGACAACTCCCATTCCCACAAACTCGACCCATACTAGCTCTGCTCTGCACTCCCGATCGCACCCCCGAATGCGCAACCCTCCACAGAACCCAAACCGACAAAGCCTCACCGTCAAGCTCCGCGACCTCCTCTTCTCTCACAAGCTAGCAATTGAGCCCAGCGCCGATCGACAGATTAGCAGCAGAGCTGATCGCCGCCAATTGCAATGGAGAGATAGAAGCTCAAGGGAGAGCTTGTTCTCACAGACCCAAAAGCCGGCCACCCCAAACCTGCCTGCCCAGGTATATATATGATCAGCAGATGAGTAAAAGTGGAGACGACTGTACAGTACAGCTCAAATTGGGAAGCCTGCTGTCGTGCAGGGGATGGCAGGAATGGCCGGAGCCACCAAGTGCAGGGGATGTCGTTAGAGATTCGGACTAGGGGAGAATTTCTACAGTAGTGTAGTGAGCTCTGCTGCAGTGCTGCGGCTGCCGCTGCCGCCGCTGCTGAGTGGATTCTTGGGGGGGATTGGGTTTTTTGTAGGAGCCCGGTCGTTGCGGGCTTGGAGACGTCCTCGATGGGGGTGAGGCGGTCTCGGGATGTGGAGGATATAATATGCGAGACCATGGTCCCCACTTTTGCTTGGAAAAGGATGGAACAGGGGTTTAGGTGCTGGTGGGGGCCTGCTATGCGGCATGGGAGGTGGAGGGAGAGAGGGTTTAGGGGGCTGGTTGGGCTAAGTTTAGTGAGGTATGGAAGGTCGTGTACGACACTCACTGAGAGCCTGTTGCCATTGGAAGCAGGAACTGGAGGCCCGTCCAGATTGACCACGGGCAGAGCGTGCAAAACAATCTGAAATCTCCCCCTCACGTACAGTTCACAAAGCAAGGTCCGACGGAGGCTCCGGAAGGTCCAGTCCTGTTTTCTAATTTTAAAGATCTTGAGGTTGGAGGTCCAGGCCTGGACCCCTCTAGCTCCCCAATGGCAACTGGCTCTAAACTGCTTGGGGCCTCCGCCGCTCTACTCGACTTGTGCAACGAGGCTCAATTGTGCATGAAAAAAATAATAAATAATAAAGACATTCGACTCTTGTTAGAAGGAAGGAAGAGAGGAGGCATTGGAGGAAGAGAAGGTGTATTAATCCTTGAAGGACGGATTGGTGACCGTGGAAATCATTCCTTTGGATACTGTGAGAAATCATTGCCTTAAAAAAATGCAAAAGCACCACTCATTAGAAGTCAAACTATTGTAGAAGAACTCCCCTTTGCACAACAAAATTTTGAGGATGAATAGTTGCACTTATATCCACATGCAAAGGTTCTATGTCATTCATCGGACACCAATCGTCTGCCATGTTGTTTATAGGTTAATTCTAGAAGACCGTTACAGACTTGAAAAAGTCCGATGGATGACTTCACTTGTAAATGGAGAAACAAAGAATGTTTCAATAATCAGAGTATTTTGATGAATATTTTGGTCAAGGGGGGCCGCGTTGGTTCAAGGCTTAGATTTGTACTTCAATTCATCATCCTTTAAGTGCATCTACATATTCCTAATGCACTTTTCAAATTTCAAATCTTCAAAATGTACTCTATGGGTACAAAGTGGCAAGAAAATGGCTACAAAGTGATATCTAGTAATACAAAGTGGCAACATGGCACAAACAAAGTCTCTTACCTTACACATGAGGAAATTGATAAGCAACTTTGAAGGAGGGAGCAAGGTAAAAAGAATTGTTTACGGAATAATTGTTTTAGGAAGACCTCTTCAAGGAAAAATTCCCGAAGAAGAAGTATCCAAAGAAGAAATGTCATAGGAAAAACATTCTACGAAAAACAATTTGAAGAAGAATTGAACAAGGGAGAAGAACACATTATTAGTAGTGACTTATGAGAGGATTTCACATAAATCATTGGCAACTAGAGCTCACACAAGTATGATTCGTTGAAAAACAATCATATGTGACTTTTCATGCATAAAAGGAGACTTTATGTAGCTTACATTGGTTTTCTACTATTTACCAAATGACTTCAAAGGGGTCAGAGTTGCAATTTAAAAAACTCTTTTTTCCACGCAGATAAAAGACAAGAACACAAATAGTTTGTTTTTTCCTCCCTTGCTTCCATTCTATGCAACCATGTTTTTTATGTTGGTTGCCTATACATGAAGCAACCTTTAATCGGGCCCTTAATAGGACCTTATTTACAAAAACTAGAGAATATTATAAGGACAAAATTGACTTAGATTTATAAGTTTAATTTAGAATTTAGTACAAAGAAAATATTTGAAAGGGCTAGGAATACTTTTCTTTCACTTTTGGTGAGTGTTGACATTATGAGTGCAACTGTGCATATGCTCTAAAGTATCAAAGGGTTCAAATAAGGTATATGCACTTAAATTTAAATACCTTAAATGCATTGAAGGTAAATCAACTATGCTTGATGTCAATAATACAAGAAGGACAACAAGGAGCCTTCTATCTGGTTATTTTATTTACAAGACTCTTTGAATATTCTACTTGGTGATTGGTGATTGGGAAACATTTTGTGAGCAAAGGTTGAAGACAAGAAGTTCAAAGCTTTCCAAAATGAGATGTAAAATTTGAGTATGCCAAGTTCGGAGAGCAATGGTGCCAATGTTCTTAAGATGTCCTCAATCTAACCCAATAAAATACTTTCACACCTCAAAATGGATAAAAAAGAACTCCTTTTTGTCCAATTGTTCAAGTCAACTCTCCATAGATGTTCATTATGCCGAGCCCATCTTATCATTCTTCAATACCAACTTTAGATAGAGATCCTCTATTTGTTTACATTAATGATAGAATCTTTGTTGAAATGAGATTAATCATATTGGATTAATTGGTCTATTTGTAGGGCACATATAGAAGATGTGATCGGTCCCTCAAAATTGAAGTTGTGATTAACCATTACTTTGAAGGGCAACTGTGGTGCCCTAAACTCAAGACTCCCCTAAATTATGTCCTAAAAAACATGATCCAAAGAGACCCATGAAGGAAATATATCTTGTTAGTAGTAAGCTAAAAGACAAAAGTTGCAGAAACCTCATTAGAAAATAAAATAAAATTTATGAAAATAGGATGGTATAATTCCAATGCCATTTATATATTCTACCATATATAGGGCATGGTTGAAATGCATATGGAAGCGTGCAAAAGCAAAACAAATCATGTATTTTTTCTTCTCCTAAATGAAGCCAAATTTTTGAGGTGACACTATTTTTTTCCCCTCGCTAGTACAATAAATTAGTGTAGCTAGAATCCAAAAATTTGTAGAAAATGGTGGAATAGCCATTGCCAACCATAGCACACGCACTTTGGCAGGTACAACTTCTACAATGTATTGTATCTTCCTTGTAGAATCTCAGCCTCCATAATTATTCAAGTTCAATGTTATTTTTATCACATTAAAGGCAACTTCATATTAGGGCCTAAGTATGCCCAATTCTAATTTAAAAACATAAAGCCAATTCAAATTGTGCCCAAGTGGAAAAATGGGATTAAGGTTATATGGCCGTCCAATTTTTGACATTTGGACCCAATTTTTTGTTACCAAAACACCACCATATAAATGACAATGTGACATAAAAGAAAATTGAGCCATCTTTCAATAAATCATCACAAAGATTTAAACCCTACAGTTTGTCAACAATTATCATGTAGTTATTGTTGTTTCATGGGTTTGCACGCTAATTATAATTTATCGCATCATTACGATGCATTACTTCTATCGGTTGATTTCAGTAGTTTTGAAATCAAACCAACAAATGGACCCTAATATTTGATTAATTGCTAAATGTCCAAACTACCAAAGTAAAGTCTAAGTTTAGCATCAAAATCCAATATTGAAAATGAATGATTATGATTTTCTATTTAGGATTTTGTGTAAGGGTATCCATTGCAAATCTTAATTTTGTAGTGTCAAAGGCTCTTGGAAATGAGCCTCAAAGACACTAGATCTTGGAAGAAAATCACATTAGAAATTCATTGAAAAAATTATAGGATACATTTTGAGAAGTTGTAAATTGATTGGATGCATATTATATCCTTTAACCTCATATGTTTTTTAGTGACCAATTTTTTAGATTTGACATGTAAAAAGAGGATTGAAAGACTTCAAATCACTTTTGCAATTTTAACACCCTCGAGATCAAACATAATAATCTTTTAATCCATAAGTGATATTGTTGTGTTTTCTTTTCCCATGTGATCTCTAATATATCTAGTTGGAATTTGTATGGTTATAGTTGCAATCCAAAAAAAATTGCTAGAATGTACCAAAATGTTGGCCTTTGTTCTACTTAAAGAAAATTCCAAAAAGCTCAAAAAGGACCTTGGGCATTTAGGGATTATATCCTTAACCCTAAAAGACCAAAGTCCGCTCAGGAGACACTTGGGATTTTGGGCAGGCTCATGTGACCTCGATTTTTGACATGTGTCTTGAAACTTTTTTGGAAGATAGTAAATCACATTGTCTTTCTAAAAGTATAATTTTTATTTCAATTGATACCCGGGAGCAAAAGTTATGCCACTCTTAAAACCAAAAAGTAGTTCACCGGGCAATACATAAAAAACACAAAAAATTGAATTTTTTATATATTTTTAATTTTTTTTCTTGAAGATTGTATTTTTATTACATTTAAAGCTTTGATTCATTCTATTTGGACAAATACTGAGAAAGTTGTAAACAATCTTGTTTTAGACAATCTAAATATCTTCTAGAAAAAACAACTTATAGAATTCTTATTTTAATGCAATTTTCACAATTTTTCACATGTATGGCAAATATCATTAAAACTAGTGTGACCCTGTGCCGTTGGCCCAATTTTCATCTACTCCCAGTTCCACTCTTGGTTCTACTTCCGATTCTACTCCCAGTTCTACTCCCGGTTCCACTCCCAGTACCAAGAACGCCACCAAAATCAAAGTAAAAGTAATTTTCTAATTTTTTAATCAATAAATACTTTGAAATTCAATAACTTTTGCACCACCACTCCAAACGCCACGAAACCAAGCCGGTGCACCCCTCCTCGGCGAGAGTTTTCCGACGGTACCAAGCACGCGGCCGGGGGACGCACGGTCAGGAAGTTGTCCACGCTACAAACAAAACAAACAAACAAACAAACAAACAAACAAACAAACAAACAAACAAACAAACAAACAAACAAACAAACAAACAAACAAACAAACAAACAAACAAACAAACAAACTCATTTAAGGTATTGATGCCGCCATTCTAGAACTTTGGCACTTTTACAATTCAAAATTGTTGTTCTGAAATCTATACCCGTCCTAGATGGTCAAAATGGCACGCGGAATACCTCCATTTTAACGAAATTTCCCATATTTCTTTTTGATAGGGTTAAATTTTTTTGCAAGAACAATCTCACTGTTGTGATTATTGTGTTTCAATTCTATCTTAGAGCTATTAATCCCTAAAGGACCAAGGCCTTTGTTCTGCCAAAAGACTCTCAAAAACTGCCATTTCTAGAGCAAAGAGTAAAAAAAAATAAAAATTGTTTTTCTTGCACATCTAACCGTAGGATCTTATACCTAACTAGTATAAGAATGTGTGGAAATAATTTCAGAAGTTTTGACCGCACAAATTGCAAGATATCTGCGTTTGAAGTGAAAAATACAAGATTTTTAGCACATTGCGGGACTAGATTTTTTGACTTTGAACATTTTTAACTTAAATTTTTTGCACTACAGAGTTTTGAGCTTTAAATTTTTCTAGTGGAGAATTGAGTTGAGAGTCTAGGAAAAAAAAAGAAGTTCCAAAAAACTTAATTTTCATTCTTAAAAAAATTGTTAAGTAGAAGTAGGTATAAGATAGAAGAAAAATCTAAAGTATTAATATCTTTTAGATGGAATTAAAATGCATTAATCCCAATGGTGAGATTGTTCTAGCACAAAAACTAAACCATGTGGAACTTTTTGGTTTGAAAAATTGCAAAAATTGCATTCCAAAATGAATCCTACAAGTTATTTTTTTCATGAAGATGCTCTAATTGCCTGAAAAATAAGATTGTCTTTAACTTTCTCATAAAAAATCCAAATGAAATGAATCAAAGCTTTCCAAATAGACAAAAATATAATCTATAAGGCAAAGTTTGTTTGTTTTTAAATTAAGTTTTTTGCAAATTTTTTTTGCTGCCCGCTCTCCCTTGTTTTGAGCTTATTTGGGCATAACTTTTTTTCCCGGGCATCGATTGAAATAAAAATTATATTCCCACAGAGCTTATCAGTTTTTCTATCTCCAGAAAAGGTTTCAAAAAATTACGACAAAAATTCAGCCCGTAGGTACTTGCCCAAAATCCCATTTGTCCCTTGAAGGGACAATGGTCCTTTAGGGGTTAATGATTTAGTGTTTCATTCAATCTCAAAACTACTTCAACTTAACAATTTTTTGATGAATGAAAATCAAATGAGTCTGTTTTGAAGCTTTTTTCCTTGATTCTCAACTCAAATCTTCAACATAGATTTTTTTTAACTTCAAACTCAATAGTATAAAGATTCCCACAAATGGTGGTCAAAGTCATTTGAAATTGCAGGCTAGCGCTCAAATTTTTTTTCCAACTTTGATTGCTAATAGCTTTCAATTTGTAAGGTCGAACTTCATGAAATTTTTATTACATGATCTAAGACAAGTGAAATACAAGGTCCTATGGCTAGATTCTAAAAAAGAGTGTTTTTTTTCTTGCAAGAACACAATAGAAATGGCAGTTTTGAGTGGCTTCTGAGCTACAAAATGTCGTCGGCTTTTAAGAGTTAAAGGACATTTCATATCCAAACTTCATTAGAATTCTACATTAAAATACACATTTCAAAATTTTGATATTTTTCACATGTAGTAATATATGTCAAAAATTCATTTTTATTTTTTGCATAATTCAAAACATCAAATTGAACTATATATGATTTTTTGAAGAAATTTCTTTGTAAAAATCATAGAAACTACAAAAATGCTCTAAATCATAAGAATTTTCAAGAAAAATAGAAATCAATACCTTAAGGCAAACTGTTTTGTTTTTTTGTTTTTTTGTTACAATGAGATCTCCCGGACAGTGCGTACTTTGGTTGCGTGCTTAGTATCGATGGAAAGCACTCGACAAGGAGGGGTGCATGGGCTTGGTTTCACTACGTTTAGATCCACGGTAGGTGATTGCATAAAAGACCGGTACTGAAACATTGTCACAAACACAGTGCCGAAGCTTCATTTTGCAATAACTTTAGAAGCATGACTCGTATGAACTTGAAATTTTTAGTGGAGAGTCTTCTTATGATTTTAATCATATCTCATATTCTTTAGAAATTTTCAAAAATTATTTAATATTTGAAAATCATTTAAACTAATTTGTCACGTTTTGAGTTATAGGCTTTTTACTACGTAAGGAGTCCCCAAATTTAATGATTTGGAGCTAAAATTTCTATGGTCTATTTCCATAGTAGGAACTCATCTTTCTACCAAGGGGCATTAAAAAATATTTTATTTTATATCCTCTACGTCCATGCAAAGAGGGCTTCCTTGCGCATGCAATTCTGAACATTGAAGTTGGTTTTAGGATCATTATTTTGGTGAAATCTCTTTACCATGAAGTCTTCTCAAATGCTATTTTTCAGGTTTTTTTTAAATTGCTTTTCCTATTTTATACAAATTAAAATGTTAAAGTATGTATTTTTTTGCGATTGTGTACTTTTCTAGTTCTCCTATTTAATGAATTTTTTTTTGCTTTTCCTTCATAGTGTATCTTCTTCTTATAGGTGTATACATTTCTCATATTTTTCATATTTTTTTTAAAATGTTTTCTATTTTTATAGTATTCCCAAAAAAATGACTGAAAACGGCCAAAGTGGAACAAAAACGGAAGGTCATTCATGCAATGACCCCGGTGTAAAAGTTATTGAATTTGAAGTTTTTTATATGAATATAAAAATAAGAAATTACTTTTCTTTTTGTTTTGGCTGTGGCAACAATACAGGTTACACTAAGGTAGAACTCCCCATTACCAACCACCGCCCCATCATCATTCAATAGGGTTTCTTAAATGCAAGAGAGGCTAGCACTCATTTTCAACCATCAATTCCACCATTCTTGTCTCGACACATGTGCTTGGTTTGGTGTGCTAAAGTGAACAAGAAGTAGTCTCTTAAATGACCAGAATTGAAAGACTCTATACATTGGACATAGGTCAAGGCCAACTTTTGGGTTTAAAAATTCATAGTAATTTCACTTCAAGGATAAAATTACCAATTTTTTAGCAACCCCAGTCTTTTCTACAGATGCACCTTTGAAAATATTTGTTTTGCATTGCACTACTCCAGATCATGTCGGAATTGCTTATTCGGTTACCTTAGTAACAGTGACAATAGAAAAATCGTGTTCCTCAGTTCGTCTCTCTCTCACTCCACGGTAACTCATGGAGCCTCCTGGCACTTCACCCGCACGACAACGTCATGCGATAGCGGCCTGCCTGCCGGACAGACTCAGAAATCCACTAGGATCCGGCAAAGCCGTAGCGATGAATCGCCAGTTTATCCTGTCCTGACATCGCAGTCAGCGTCACTCCACTTCAGTCAGTAGTACTGGTAGTAGTAGTACTGCTGCGTCTCCTCAGTCTTCCCTTGGCAGCAACCCGGAAGTCCGTCGGAGATAACTTAACTTGTACCCGAAGCATGTGCGGAGGAAATGAGGGACTGATGAGTGATGACAGCCAGAGAGAGAGGCATTTGGCACCTGGCCCCGGTATGGCCCGAGGCGCAAATCCCGAGGATGGACAGCCAGACCGGCATGGACAGCGGCAGGATTCCCGACGATGTGCATGTCGACCACGATCAGGGTGGCGACATCCCCGTCGTGCCTGACGATCAAGGATCAAGGAGGGCGATCGGATTTTTAGTTCTATACTGTCATTCTTTTTAGGGTGTGAAACAAGTATGGAGACAGACAGTTCTTTTAATTCGTTTGTTTCCTTATTTTTGCAACAAGTACGGTACAGTAGCGGTCGATGGAAATTCCATGTGCATGCACTGTTCGTTGTTTCTTTGAACATTCTGTTTTTGTCCGCAACGAGTGACGTCACTTTCCAGTTTGCAGTGGAATAAAAATCGGGAAGTTAGTTTCTTTTATTCTGTTATTTTAGCTGCAGAAATCGATATAAAATTGCAGTGAAACAATCGGTACTCCGTTTTAGTTTCTTTTCTTCTTTTTCTTCTCTGCAACAATCGATGTAAATTTGAAGTGCAGTAAAACAATTGGCATTACAGTAGCTTCTTTTGTTCTGTTTCTTCTTACCCATTGCAATGAAACGATCGGTGTTTTGGTTCTGTTTCCGGAAATTAGTCTTTCTGCAACAACCGATAGAAATTGCAATTGCAAGGAAACATGCTCTGTAAGTACGGGTATTAGTTTCTCTTGCTGGCTTTGTTTATTTTCTGCATCAATAGTTGTAATTTCATTTCCAATCAAACAATTGGTATTAGTTTATTTTGTTCTATTTTCTTCTTTAACTATCGATGAAGATTTCAATTGCAGTCAAACAAGCGGGACTTTGTTTTGTACTCCGCACTCTTTTTTTCTGATGTGAATTCAAGTTATGCCAGCCTCCGTCAGCCTCAAATGCTTAAGGCTGGAGTTAATTTTCTACTAATAAGGTAGAAGCACCAGTTGTCGACCACGCCCAGTACCCAACCTGTAGGGTGAGCTGTTTCCAACCTTAGGTTGGAAATCAGGCTTGGAGTGATGTTTTTCTGTCTTTTTCAAGGTTAGGACTAAGATGGTTATGACACATGTCCCAAAGTAATGAGCATCCTTGAACAATCAGAATTGGAAGACTCTAGACATTGCCTAAATTAGTGAAATGCACTTTTGGGCTCCCAAATTTCATTGTAATTTCAATTTTGGGAATTAAATTCTGAAAATTTTGCAATCTCCATATTTCCTATCTTCCTACACGGGAAAAAATTCCACCACCTCATACTATGCACAATCTGCTCCAAAACTCCTTAAATGATCGACTACTGGTGCTTCTACCTTAGTAAGCTTGCATAGTTCCTTAAGCCCGAAATGCAACACCTACATTCGGACCTAAAAGAGTCACTCTTTTCTAGATATTGATCGATTAGTCAAGATGTACACCATCTAAAAGAGTTTAGTGTTGGTTTCAAGTACATTTAGAGACAATACTTTGAAAACTTATAACTTCTTCATGCGATGTCTACTTAAATGCATGCTCAAAGGCATTGGAATCTACTTTCCATTGCCAATGGGCCCCAATTTTATAAAAAAAACTAGTTTAATTATAGTAAGCATGCACAGTTGTAATTAAGGTCAATAGTAGGTGCACATACCTTATCCTAGACCAAACTTGCTTTCCTATACAAGGGCTAGAGTTCTTTTCTCTTTTCTCCATTCTCTAGTTGAAGGTGATTGTCATTTTCATTCCATGTTTCATTTAGTTTGAAAGAAAGTCATAGAGAAGTGGCTACAAGTTGAAAAGAATGTGCTCATTGGTTGTCAAACACAAGAAAAGATGTCAACAGTGTCTTCTTTTGACGAGTTTTCGTATCCATAAGTATTGAATGTGTGGTATGTAATTCGTGTTGTCACTTTTGTCCAAGGCATGTTTTTGATCCATTTGTAGATGAACACAAAGTTCATTTTTTAAAATGATAAGAGTTCAATGGTCATAGAAAACAAAAGAGATGTTGAATGATGTAGCACTTTTTTTGTTGAAACATATTAAATGCAAGTCTACTGTTGACAGTATTCTTGCCTACCATATAGGAGACTTTCCATCACGGCTGTCATACCTACAACAAGCCGCAAGCCTGCCCGTCCGATTGAGATTCCGCCCGTCCGATGTAGTCAACATGTTGTTGACTTTATGTGAAGTTAAAAAAATGACAATGTGGAATTACCTTGTCGACACCTAGCTGCCAACATAGATGCCGAGCGTGGACTTAAGCTGGACAGGGTGCAGATTTATGTTAAGGCGCGGACACACCTTAAGTCCCCGTCCCGTCTTTAAGTCCCCGCCCAGTCCTTTAAATCCGCGCCCAATCCTTAAGTCCCCGCCCCTAGCGTGCACCCGGATTCCAACATGAAATGCCATGTCACGCAGTGAAGGTAAATAATGGTAACTTTTTTTTTACTTGGCAAAATCCGAAGCTCTAAATCCTAAAACCCATCCGGACCATTTGTCCATTCGATTCGGTTCGCCCGTTTGTTCAGGACGTCCGGTGACCCTGGAACGCCCGATGTGACAATCCTGCTTCCCATCAATGATGTTGTGAGTCACAGAAGTGGTTGTTAGTTTACTTATTCAAAAGAAAAAATATTGACGTTGGAAAATCACCCTCAATAGTTGCAAGTGGTCATTGGTTTATTTATATTTGTGTGCATGTATATATGTAGATATCAAATTTTAAAACTTTCTTATTTATCATTTCAATTTACACAAAGTTCATTGTAAAATATGAAGATATTAGCATTAGAACCCAACATGTCTATAGAATGTATATAATTTGCATATATCTATATTACGATTTTCATAAAAATTATTGTAGTATAGAGAGTCTACTTCAAAAGGAAAAATATAGACGAGAATCGTAAATTATTGGAATCAAGACTTATAGATGCCTCTTCACCTCAATTTTTTTCAGTTTAAATAGTTAGTAATTAAGTTCTGCATAGCTAGGACAACCATTCTTAGAATTGACCTATTTGTTCTATCATGTGTAATTAAAAGTTCTTTTTATTTTGTTAGAAAGCTAAATGTAATACAATTGTTTCGATTCCTTCAAGTGTTCCAACCAAATATGCATTGGTTAAATATTTATAGACTTAACCAAAGAATTGATTTTAGATACAACTTTGTAGGAAATCTATCTAGAGAGAAGAATGCAAATTCCTAGTCAAATTTCCAAAATAAATTATTGCAAATGACCAAAAATTTATATTGAAATTGTATAGATATAATAAAAATGCTTTACAAATTTGCTAATATTAAATCAAATCTACTTCAACTACCTTGATGAAAGATGTAACATTATAAAAAAAATGCACTATGACCCAATGATCTTTAGTGTAGGATCTGAATTAAATGAACTCTTGTTTTTTGATAATTGGAATTGTTCTTCATAGGATGTCTTTTCTAGCTACATCAACTACTTTAGTGCGGATGAAGAAATAAAATGTACTTTTGTAGAATGGGAGGAGAAGAAATTGTAATCAAGATTATATATAGTACTCAATCAAATACAACCTCTCCACTATCGAGGAATCTAGCTTGGAAATGCCTTTCAATGTTTTAAGAGATTAAGAACCATTAAATTGAAATGGAATAAAAGCTTTATAAAAATTCAACATACAATGCCTATTCAATATATAGTAATTGAAATGCCTTGATTGACCATAAAGTCTATTTCCACATTGTTTTATACTTTACCATTGCAATAAAATATGTAGGTATTACTCCCTTTATACCACTAAAATCCTGTTGAATTAGACATAATTTGTACACTATTAAAAACTTCATTTATTGATTGTGACTATTCAGCAAGCATTCGCCGTGTTGAATGACCTTGTCAAGGCAAGTTAACTCCAAATGACCCAAGCAACCATTTTCTGGTCACTACACCTTTGTTTTGAGCTTCTTGTTCTCAAATTTGAGTTTTTTAAAAATGGAAGTTAATTTTGAAAAGTTCACCATGTTATAAATTTAGTAACAGTGGTTTCATGAAATTCCAAGTTAAATTCCGCCTTGTGGAATTTTCAAAGTTAAGTGGTATTGTGCAGTTTACAATTCATTTTTTGGGGTTCAGTTTGGGCATGTCCAAAAAGCCAACTAACCAATGTGATTCTTATCCACCTCAAAAAGGGCAAATCCAAGGAGTTCAAGGAGAAGACAAGTGTCCCATTTTTATTTTTTTCTTATAAAGACTACTCTCATTTCAGTGACCATTGTGCATTGCAAGCTCCACTATGAATTTGAAAATGCTTGGAATATTGTGAAATTTTACATGCACATTTTTAACTCTTTAATCTTTCATTGAGACCAAAAAAATCATCATTTCAAAATAATCTCACAATGACATGCTCCTTCTAAGTGCATTGCCTTCTATTTTCGAGATGCTCACTATCAATGTGAACTTTAAGATCCTAAGGTTATATTCTATGTGATTTCAAGAAAAAATAAGAAAAAAAAATTCTCAAGTTCAACATTGCAATTTTGGCCAATTTTGAAAGTACATGCCCTTGGGTCATTAGGGGTTAAGTAGTCAAGGAGCATTCCTCTTCCAGAAAGCTTGACCTTGTTCATGTGAGGCATCTCGTGTTTATTGCTTCCGTCTTGATTGTCTCAAATATGCATTGCTGCAAAGTGAGAAAGCAGTGATTCAAATTTTCTACCTCAACGCCCTCAAACACCTTGATTGTCCTGGCAACGAGATCATTTATTGTCTTCTTTTCAATTTGATGGATACTATTAAAAAAAAATTAGGTTGAAGACATTCATGTCTAGGCCAACAATATTTGCAAGTTATTATCAAATATGACACTTTTCACACATATTTTTGGTTCTAAAACGATGGCCTATTTTTTGCAGGGCCAAAAAAATGGTTTCAGTGAATTTGAATGCTTATATCTTGCAATCCATGTAGTGAATTTTTTTGAATTTTTTACCACGTGTTCTCAAGTCAGCATACTATAAGTTCCTATAGTTACATGTGTCTAAAAAGTTTTTTTTCTCAAAAATTTTGTACTTGTCCTAAAAATGGCAATTTTTGAGCATTTTTGGTTAAAACATAGTCATGAAACTTTAGGTATAAATCCATCCTACGAAGTGGAAACCAACAGGATAAGTTTTATATTTTCTGGGATAAATGTAAAAAAAAAAGCCTCCTATTTTGTGCCTAGGGTATATTGTAGACCTCTCCTAGGTAATTTGGATCTCTGATTGCAAATGTTAATTCAAAATTTGCAAACAAAAAGTTTGTGGCAAATAATTTTTTTTTTGCATTTCTCCCAAGGTAAATGCACCTTGTTGGTCCCACTTAAGGACCATGAGTGCAGATTTTGAACAATAAAAGAACGGAAACACATCCCAAAACTCATCAAAATGCATTTTTTTATCCATCAATCTTTTTTGAAGATTCTTGTATTAGTTCTTTAACATTTGTACAGTATAGATTATGAAAATTTTGTTTTGCAAATATTTTGTATTTCAAAAGGTATCGGTAGGTCTAGTCTCAAAAAGTAACTTTTTTCAGCTCAAAAAATGACCCTTCAAATTCGACTTGAATAAAAAATTAATATAAAAATCTTCAAAACTCACTATGTTTAGAACTCAATATTTTGAACATATAGCAAAAAAATCTTGTAATAATCATAAGTATTTAATCTGCAATGAAATTTAGAAGGAATTTTCAATTTCTAGCTTCTAATTTTATTGTGAAATATTGGTTTGTATATTTGTTGATCGAACCATATGGGTGTGATTTATAAATCATGTTTTACAACTTTTGTTTGAGAGTCATCATTAAAATATTGTTCTAAGTTGCATTTTATAATAGATCTTTACAATTGTAGAAATTTGGACAACCCCTTGGTCCTTTAGGGGTTAACCAACGTCCTCCCCTACCTTCAAGGGTTCTTAACTTAAAGGAGGCAACCCATTTCTGATCACTTAAGCAATTACACGAACCTGCAGGGTGGGTTTCTTCAGTGGAATTTTTTTTCCATGTGCAAAAATAGAGTTTGGAAGGGTTCTATAATTTTCTAGATTTTTTGTACTCAAAATAGAATTACTACAATTTTTTTAGCGGAAGATTCTATTTCTCCCATACTGATGATATAGGGCTTGCTATTTCCATCTATGGGCTGAAAACAAAATCCACCAAGGGTTGGTTGCAATATTGAGAGACTTGTAGCTAATCATAATGTGCCACAACTGCCTCGGGAACCGCACCATAATTCATCTCTTCCTTCACCAAAATTCACGGAAAAAGAAGAAGGTAAATGCACCAGTTGTCAACCACGCCTAGTACCCAATCCATAGGTTGTGCTATTTCCAACCTTAGGTTAGGAATCATGGTTGGAGTGTTATTGTTCTGTCCTTTTCAAAGTTGGGACTAATAAAGTTATGACACATGTCCCAAAGTAGTGAGCATTCTTAAACGATTGGAATTGGAAGACTCTAGACATTGGCTATTGGTGAAGTGCTCTTTTTGCTTTCCAAAATTCACTGTAATTTTGAGAATAGAATTCTGAAAAATTTGCAATCCACATATTTCCTATCTTCCTATATGATAAAATTTCCACCACCTCATATTGCACACAATCTACTCCAAAATTGCCTAACCCCTAAAGGACCAAACACCATTTTTTGGCAACATAGCAATTTTGGGCAGCTCACTACGAACGGAGTTTTTTATTTTTTTTCTTTGAAAATTTCACAAAACATGTGCCCAAGGAGTCCCTTAAAGCTACAAACTAAAATCCCTTAAAGCTACTCCTCGGGCACATGTTTTGTGAAATTTTCAAAGAAAAAAAAGAAAAAATCCGTTCGCAATGAGCTACCCAAAATCACTATGTTGCCAAAAAAATGGTGTTTGGTTCTTTAGGGGTTAAGTTAACCCCTAAAGGACCAAGGTGGTTTTTCTATCAAAAAACACTTAAAACTGTCATTTCTATTGCAAAGAGGAAAGAACTTTTAAATTTTTTTTTTTTGGCATATCCAACCGTAAGATCTTATACTTGACTAGTATGTGAATACGTGGAAGAAATTTCAGAAACTTTGACCATGTAGATTGTAAGATATATACACTGAAAGTGAAGAAAACAAGTTTTTTTGCACCTTGATTCACTAGATTTTTTGGCTTTGAATCTTTTTATTTGAAAATTGCAAAAAAACAGAGGGCTGCTTCAGAGTGACAAATCAAGCTATTCAAAAGCATGGTCTGTCACTCCAACTAATTGCTGCAGTGAGCAGTCAGCTCACCAAAACAGTCAGTTTTCGCGTTTTCTTTTTTCTTTTTTTTGTCTCATTAGGAAAAATTTCAGCCCTCCAAAAGGCCGCAAGTTTGGCACCCACCCGGTGCATTAATGGAAAGAAATTATGAAAAAATTATTTAAAATTTGGTGCTTGTACTAGAAATGCCAATTTTGGAGTGGTTTTGGTGAAAACAAAGTCTTTGACCTTTAGGGATTAATTAAAAGATGGATATAAAAGGAGAATTCTGAAAGGATTGGCCATCACTTTTGTGGCAATCTATATACCTTAAATTAAATTTGTTTATTTGTTTTGTTTGTTTGAATGTTTGAATGTTTGAATGTTTGATACACTGAGATCTAGGAAATAGTGCATCCCTCAACCGGGCCTTTGATATCGTTGGAAAGTTGTCCACAAAGAGGGGTGCATGGACTTTGTTTCGTGGAGTTGATTTTTTATTTATTTTTAAATTTCAAAATTGAATTAAATTATCTTTTATCTGGAAAAAAAAACATAACGTCCACGAACCAAAGCCCTTGCACTCTTTCATGCATACAACTTTCTATTGCAAAGCCATTGCACTCCTTTGTGCATAAAAGATATTGAATTTTAAAAAAAAGGTAAATATTCATTGTGGCAACAATACATGGTACACTATATTGATATTTTAACCCCTAAAGTTCTTTGACTATGTTTTCACCAAAAACATTCAAAAACTGCCATTTTTAGTACAAGTACCAAATTTTTGTAAAAAATCCTTTTTAGACATATACAACCGTAGGATCTTGTAGTATGCTGACTTCAAAATATGTGGTAAAAATTTCAAAAATTTCCACCACGTGGATTGCAAGATATAAGCATTCAAATTCATTGAATGGCCTTGCAAACAATAGGGCAGCTGCACTTCACAAGCTCACTTTTCTATGAAAAAATGTCCAAAATGGTGGTGCTTCTTTGGATTCTTTTTTCTAGACCAGTTGGCTACATGCTTGAAAGTGTCACATCATTTAGAATCATATAACATTTAAGAAAAAAATAGTAAGTAGATAAATAATTATTCAAATTATTCAAATTATTTGTCTCCTTGGGGGAAAAATCAAGTCCGGGCAGGTTCCTACTGTCTCAATTTTTAATAATATTTTTTGGGATTTTTTGAAGTTGTATATTATTGCAAGAGCTTTGTGAATATATAATTTTAATTTTAGTTAATGCCCGGGAGCAAAAGGTATGGCACAATAAGCAAAATTGGAATTCGGTGGGCAGCCCAAAAAAAATCAAAGAAAGTCAAAATAATTCCTTTTTCAAATTTTTTTTCTCAAAGACTACATTTTAGTCTACATGTGAAGCTTTGTTTCATTCAATTTGGACTAATAATGAGAAAGTTATGGACAATCTTAGTTTTTCGGGCAATCTAAGCATCTTCTTGAAAAAATAACTTGTAGAATTCGTTTTTCAATGCAATTTTTAGAATTTTTCAAAAAAATTTGTTAGGTAGGGTTAGATTTTCTTGCTAGAGTAATCTCACCGTTGGGATTATTGTGATTCAATTCCATCTAAAAGCTATTAACAATTTTGTTTTTTCTTCAATCTTAAACCGACCTCTACTTACCAATTTTTTAATGAGTGAAAATGAAGTGCTTTTTATCCTAAATTTTTTTGGGAGATTCTTGACTCAACTAATTAACATAAATAAGTAGAAAATCAAAGTCTAAAGTGCAAAAAAATTGAACTAAAAAGACTCAAAGCCAAAAAATTTAGTCAAGCAAGGGACAAAAAAACTTGTTTTCTTCACTTTAAATGCATATATCTTGCAATCTACATGGTCAAAGTTTCTGAAACTTCTTCCACATATTTATATACTAGTCAAGTATAAGATCTTACAATTGGATATGCAAGAAAAAACAATTTTTAAAGCTCTTTTTTCTTTGCTATAGAAATGACAGTTTTGAGTGGTTTTTGATAGGAAAATCACCTTGGTCCTTTCAGGGTTAAGTTAACCCTGAAGTGCGCCGACATCCATATTTTGGACAATGAACAGAGGGCTTCAAGGCACTATTTTGTCCAACTAAGCTCTCATTCATCCAATGTAAATATTTGAATCTAGACAAGACAACCTTCCTAAATGACCAAATTCATAAACTTCAAGTAAATCATATTTCTGCATTAGAAGAGATTTGAGGCCTCCAAGAGCCCACAAATTATCTTGCATTCCCACGCTGTAGAATGCAGGAAAGCTGTTGGACTAATGTGGTCGAGAGAGTGCCACGTCATTTTCAAAAAAAAATAAAAAATAAAAAAGGCCTGAAATGATATTTGGGAAAGAAAAAAAAATTTAATTTTTTTTTTTGAAAAAAAAAATTTTGACAGCCCGTTTCGGCTGTTCACAGATCTGGCCAGATTGGAAAATGGGCCTGAAATGGCCCTGCAATGGCCCTGCAATGGCCTCAAATCTCTTCTAATGTACAAAGATAAAAGCAAAAATGTGCAATAATTCAGAAAAGGATTGAAATGTTTAGGGGTTACGTGATTGAGTATTGGTTAGTGATCCCAGAACTGCTTTTTTGAATTTAGTGCAACATGCTACCTAGGTTATTAGGATTTAGTGCAATATGCTACCTCCAAGACAAATGGGACTCAATTTTGGCTACCTTGAGGGTGAGTAATATTAAAAAAAATAGAAAAGATAGGATTTTGTACTAGATAACCGACAAGCCGCGGTAGCAGCAAGTAGGTTATTGGACATAACCGGTTGTTTACTTTTCAATCACAACCTTTGATCTTCATGATCCAAGGGTGTAGGAAGCAAGTTGAAAGGAGAGAAGGTTATGAGTTACAACTTGTAATGGCAACGATGATGGGTTGCCAATGGGACGGTGCCACGCGAGTGTTGAAAACTCAACAACTGGTTATACAAGTTTTAAAGGATTATTGGGAGTACTATAATACAAAACTAATGAAATAGATGCTAATTCCAATGGAGAGGAAGTTGTACATTGGCTACCAAATTCTATTGTTTGTTGCAATCTTGATTAAAATTTAATTTTTTCAAGGATTTTTTCCAATACACTTTTAGCTCCTAAAATTTTTAGTAGCAATGGAGCAAAATTTAGCCGCTTTTGTGAACGATGGTACTGGAGCTTTTACCTTAGCCTATGTAGCCATAATGGGGGTGATCAGGAATGGGTTGCCTCCCAATGTCCGGGAAGAACCGGCGGCTAATACAAAGTTAGCCGGTTGAAATGGTCAAAAAACCGGTTGAGCTTTGAAAATGAAGGATGGAAAACCGGAGGAAAAATGGATAAGATAGGCAATCAACCGGTGTACATAAAAATTTGGGGGATAATTTACCCGCCTCAATTTATAATAGGGTGGATTTTAACCGGTTTGTTTTGTAAAAAGGAGGATTTTAGCTGCTATACATGTACCGTAAGTGACACATACCCAAGGTTAGGATAGGTCGGGTATTGAGATAAAGAGGCCGGGTACTATATAAGGGGGTCAGTGGGACCAGCTGGGAATAGGGCCAGCTGGCCATAGGGGAGCACCCAAGGAAGAGGGGCGGGAGGGCTGTTTGAAATTTTTTTTAATAACTAAAAGTAAAAAAAAAAAAAAAAACCCTAAACCTATCCGACCTACCTGCCGCCCCGCCGGCCGTTGCCCTCCTCCGCTCTCGCCTGGCCGCCTCCCACACTACCCGAAATCGCATGACAACAACACATTTGGATAGTGTCATGCGTGTGAACATGGAAGGACCAGCCCAAGACTTTGAGCCCATTTTAATGGATGCCATCATCTTATGGAAGAATGCTAGAAAGTTTAGATATTTATTTACTAATCCTGAGAAGTATTTAACAGGGGCAGCAGAGGATCCTTTTGAAGAAGGTGAAAATTCTGAACCCTAAACTTTGATTTCTGCAACCTTTTCAATGACCATCCTTAACTCCATATTGCATGGGTTGGGAGGATTCTTGGCTTTCAGTTGGTGAAAGGCTATGCCAGTTCAATTCCTGCCAAGAATGTAATGTCTTTTTTAAGATTGTAAACCGGCAACTTAATGATAGTCCAATCTGGAAGGTTGGTTCGTGGGTCTGTGCTGCCGTCGTCAGGGCAGCGTCCCCCCAGACAGAGTCCACAGCTGCAAATGGGAAACAGTTAGCGACTGTGGCCATCATTTGATGCAGGTTCCGTGCCGGATGATCATCCGTTCATCACTCACTACTGTAGTTTAACATAAAATTAAAAAGGTATGGACTCTACAGAAGTGAGGATCTCCGTTGATGACTGGACTGGATGGAAGTGGAGGAGGCTTGGCATTGACAAAATTTGCACATGGGAGGAACATTGGAGCAGCTGTGCACGACTTCCAAAAAACAAAAAACAAGCCAATGCTACAGGGACATACACATGCGTAAACTTATTCTAAAATGAATTTAGGCTTATTTACTGAGTCCAAATATGAATTCGAAATTGCTACAAGGACATACACATACTATACTTTATTCTAAAAGAGAAGTTAGGTTTACTCAGTCCAAATATGAATTCAAAATTGCTACAGGGACATACACATACTAAACTTTATTCTAAAAGAGAAGTTAGGTTTACTGAGTCCAAATATGAATTCAAAATTGCTATACGGACATTCACATTCTAAACTATATTCTAAAAGAGAAGTTAGGTTTACTGAGTCCAAGTATGAATTCAAAATTTCCAAGTTCAAGGACATTCACATTCTAAACTTTATTCTAAAAGAGAAGTTAGGTTACTGAGTCCAAATATGAATTCAAATTGCTACAGGGACATACACATTCTAAACTTTATTCTAAAAGAGAATTTAGGTTTACTGAGTCCAAATATGAATTAAAAATTTTCCAAGTTGGATCATGGTGGGAATTGACAAAATCGTGCGTCTCCTTGTGAGGTGGAATAGTGGAAGTTGTACCCATCCATTTTGTAGGTGGTGGAACAATCGCATGATGGAAAAAATATATACCTTTGAAAAAATATATCTTTGGAGTTGCCAAATTTTCCACTAACTTTTTGTTTTCTTATTGTGAGAATTTTTCATTTATTTGACTTTTTTCGTTGCATCCATTATGAATATTTTCATCCAATTTAATACCTTTCATCTACATTGATTTATCCTATCAATGGTGTGACACTAATTTATCAAAGCCACACTACTTTAAATTAGATATACTACTCTATGATTGTATTAATTTCTACGAAAATAAAGTTTTGTCGGTGACACAAATTTTGCACCTCTCGTTAATGCAATAAATCACTATAATTTTAACTACATGTGCCATTGAGCTGGGATTTTTTTATACATGATTTTTCACCAGTTGGCTACAATTGACAAAAGACAACGACTTTTTTTGTAAAGGAAATTTTCATTTGTGGAGGGTCAAAATAGCCAAATTTACTCCTATGTAAACATCACCAAGCATCTCTCAAGTATAACCCAAGTAATGCCCAAATATCACATGAGTGTTGAAGAAATATCTTGTCGCTTCTCATAAATGATAAAAAATATATTGGTGTCTTTTATCCCATTTTTGGTTTTTTTCATTTTAGAAAAGTACTTGAGTGATACTTGGTGATATCTATACCAAAACTTGATGATATAAAAATGAAGTCTTCTGTTCTTGCACTCTTCACAAGACCAAGTGGCATCTTTCACTCAGCTTGCTACCCAGGTTGAGAACTCCACGTGAACCGGATTGATTGTTCCTTCCTATTTTTTTGGTTTTTTAATGGACACAGTTCTTTTCCAAAAAAACTTGATGGTACTTAGATTGATAGGATGATAGCCAACATCTTTTGGCTATAGCCAATTGGCGAAAAATCATGCATTTGATCCCCACTATCGTTAACTTATATTCCCATTGTATAAGTTAGTCTTTCCTGGGATCCCTCCATAACTGCCACCCCATGTCCTGACGCACGCAATGTCCACCATTTTCCACTCTCCCCCTAGGGATCATTCTCTAGAGAGGAAAGGAAAGGGCCGAGGCAAGAGCTGCAAGGCAGCTCCCATCTGTTACTGTACCCTATATTCTGGAGCTGTATAGATAGAAATTTGGAAACGCTCGGAAGGAATCGTGTGTAGGCATTGGAAAAGCCTACACACAACAATAATAATAATAATAATAGTAATAATAATAGTAATAATAATAATAATAATAATAATAATAGTAATAATAATAATAATAATAATAGTAATAATAATAATAATAATAATATGGAGTAATAAAAAGAAGCAGAAGAACTTTGGTGAATGAAGAGTTCCTGTTGGAGGTAGTTCAACTAGCCATATCTTGAGGAAAACATGCAAAGCAAGGTCTATCCTTCTTGCCTGAAAACATGCAACGTGAGGTCTATCCTTGTGGCTTGAAAACATGCAAAGCAAGGTCTATCATTGTTGCCTGAAAACATGCAAAGCAAGGTCTATCCTTGTTGCCTGAAAACATGCAAAGTGAGGTCTATCCTTGTGGCCTAAAAACATGCAAAGTGAGGTCTATCCTTGTGGCCTAAAAACATGCAAAGTGAGGCCTATCCTTGTTGCCTGAAGACATGCAAAGTGAGGTCTATCCTTGTTGTTTAAAGGCATGCAAAGTGAGGTCTATCCTTGCTGTCTGAAGACATGCAAAGTGAGGTCTATCCTTGTTGTCTACTTTGAAAAGTAGATTCTAGAAAAAATAAATCACGAAAGTGCAAAGTTGTTCTCAATCTGGAGAATGAGGAAAAGAAAATTTTGTCTTCATTCATTGGTGAGCACAAAAGCAAAGTTTCACTTTTAGTTGGTGATGGTGAGGGCTCTCATTGGTTGATGGATATGAACTAATACGGACCCATGAACCAACAAGAGCTCTCACTAGTTGAATTGGGTACTAGGAACAAGATTCAAATTCCATTCTATGCAAGGATGTAAAAGTTGGAAATGGTACTCAAGTAGGGAGTAGTACAACTTTCACCAACAAGAGTCAATATGGATACCAACTTTTACTTAGAATGATAGAGAGAGAAAAGATGGTGGGAAGATCAAACATTTAGGAGAGAACGATGAATGAAGTAAAGGAGTGAAGAAGTTGTACCCTTTGAATTCCTACTATTGTTATAAAATTGAATTTTTTGGGGTTTGTTCATCTTCCCTCTCTACTAGTATGGAACAAGAAAAGTAATCAAATAAAGTTCTATCAAATTTTAGAGTCCAAGGTGGAGTGGTGGAAGAATCTTGACTTTCAACAGGATGAGTATGATTGTTCTTCTCCCTTCCACCATTTTGGGAGATATCTGGTGAAAATTTTACCTAAGTTGCAAGGAAGTGTCTATATTCTCTTGGAAAGATGAATATGTGGAGACAAAATTTGGACTTTGGAAAATCAAGTTCATTCAATTCTTTACTAAAATTATAGAGGGAAAATTAGATTAACATTCCTCCAAGGTGAATCCTAATTTGTTTGAATAGATTGCAATGTAACTGAGGAGTATAAATAGTAAATATTTAACCCCTAAAGTCCCAAGGCCATTTTTCTGTCAAAAATCACTCAAAACTGCTACTTTTGTTGCGTTAATCTAAAAGATGAGAAAATTATTTTTTTTTAGAAAATAACCGTAGGATCTTGTACTACACTTTTTACAAATCATGTAGTAAAAATTTTGTGATGTTTGACCGTACGGATTGAAAGATATCAGCATTCAAAGTGAAAGAAAAAGTTTTTTTCAAGAAGATGCTCTCATTGCCCGAAAAACAAGATTGTCCATAACTTTCTCATAAAAAGTCCAAATGAAATGAATCAAAGCTTCCCAAATAGGCAAAAATATAATCTATAAGGAAAAAAAATTAAAAAAATTAAATTAAATTTTTTGCAAAATTTTTTTGCTGCCCCTTCTCCCCTGTTTTGAGCTTATTTGGGCATAACTTTTGCTCCCGGGCACCGATTGAAATAAAAATTACATTCCCCAAAAGCTAATAAGTTTTTCTATCTTATGGGAAAGTTTCAGAAAGTTTCATTAAAAATTGAGCTCATAGGAACCTGCCCAAAATCCATTTTGTCCCCCATAGGGACAATGGGACTTTAGGGGTTAATGAATTATATAGATGAATATTCGAGTAGACAAATTTGGAGAAGAAGATATAGAATATTGTATAGTGATGTGTGAGCTACTTATTGTTAGAAGTTGAATTTGAATACCAGTACAAGCTAATTGGCTAGTCCTTCAATAATTATATAAATTGAATCTTTGGGTTCAAACACTCATTAATTCATAGAAAATGCATTTGAATTTGCATGTATATGCAAATTATCACAGAACCTACCTGAATCCAGAGTTATCAATTGAGTTGTAGGAAGGGACCTCTATCACCACAAATAGACACAAAAGATATGTGTTGAATAAGGTCCAATGTTTTTACCCATTTTTTTTTAATTTAAAAAAATTAAGTTTCTCGTTGAAGCAATCAAGCTTTACTATGAGGCCTTACCATGATGAAGGAATCATTCCCTATATTCCAAGAACATATATGTCATCTTTAACCTAGAAAGGACCACCGCCTTTTTTTAAATAAAAAAATATCCAAAACCACCATTTCTATTGCAAAGAGCATAAAGGTTTGAAAATTGTTTTTTTTTCACATCTAATAGTAGAATCTTACACTACACTAGTATAAAAATGCGTGGAAGAATTTTTAAAAATTTGGCCCTATAGATTGCAAGCAATTTTTATTAAATCCCTAAAGAACCAAATGGCATTTTTGGCAACAAAGCAATTTTGGATAGCTTACTAAGAATGGAATTTTTTTCTTTGAAATGTTCACACCACATGTGGTTGAGGAGTATCTTCAAGCCCAACAATTTTCATAACTTTTGACTACATGATTAAAAAGTTATCATGTGATATGTAGTTTTTGTTGCTTAGCAAGTAGGTTGGGTAGCTCAAATGAATCACTTTTTTAAGAAATAAAAACGTGAACCTGGCTTTTTAGATTTATATGTATGTAAAAATCTTTGAATCATTCCATTTTGATGAACGAGATGAAAATTATGAGGAGTTTTAGTTTGCGGGCAATTATAGAATCCCTACTCTAAAATAAACTTTGAAGCCTTTATTTTACTCAATTTTTAATATTTTTGAAAATAATAAAAGCATTTTGATGTAGATTGTTTATTACAACATAACAACCATAAGATTGGCATTTTTCAAATTCATGACTAAATTCTTAACAATTTCATACAATCTACTTCTTTCTACTTGGTATCTTTTTTCAAGCATGAATATGAAATTTTTTTGTTAAATTTTTTTGTATGTACTTCCAATTTATTTCTTCAACCTATTATGGAGGGAAATAAGTTGTAGGGTCTATATAGTTTTGTGTAAAAAGTTTGAAAGATGAAACCTAACCAATTTGGAAAGAATTGAAAATACTTCTTTTTGAAATCCAAGCAGCATGATATTGCAATTGGTAAGATTTTTTATTTTAAAATTTTAGAAGTGTGTATTCTAGCAAGTTAACTAAAGCTACCTATGGTTGGGTTTGTTAATGGATAAATGTAGATGAAGATTTTAGCCTTGCTTTGGATTTGAGTACTTAGAAGCATTTTGGGGCATAAAAACATCAAATTCATTTAGCAATTAAAGTAAAGATAACAAGTTCTTTTGTACCTTTCCTAATTTGATTATAAGACTTTGAATCTTCTTAGCTTAAATTTCTTGCACGAAAAAAAGTGAATAAATTTTTTTTATTGTAAACAATTGAAGTTAGTATATAATAAAAAGATTCAAAAAAAAAAAAAGGTGTTTTTCATTCCATAAAATACTGTTAAATAGAAGGAAAAAATTAAATTGTTAATAGTTCTAAAATGGAATTGAAACACACCAATTCTAATAGTGAGATCTTTCTAACAAATAAACTAACCCCTACAGAACTTCATCTTTTGCAAAAATGTACAAATTGAGTCACTACAAGAAAATGATGGAAAAAATGAGTTGCATAAATGACTATAAATGAGCGTTTTGGTCACATTGACTAAAAAATGACTATAGGGTCCTAGAGTCATTGTGGTCAAGTCGTTTACGTAAATGACTTGGGATTTATTATCACCATCCATTTCTACCTTGGATGTAGAAATGGATGAAAAAAGAAATGGTTGAAGTGATAAAGAAAGTTGGCCTTAAGGAAATGGCTATAGAGTTGCCATGTGAAAAGCGGGACCCTTGAAACATCTGACGTGGACATCCACGTGGCCAGTCATTCTTTAGTCATTTTGAAGTTATGGCTGATCCATAATGAATTTGACGTGGACATCAACGTGCCCAGTCATTCTTTAGTCATTTTGAAGTTATGACTAACCATGATGAATCTGACATGGAGGAAGTCGTTCTTGAGTCATTGAAAAGTCATCTTACAGTTGTTTAGGAGTGACGCTTGTTTAGGGTTTAGGTGACCTTGCCTCTGACATCTCTAGTCATTTTAAACTCATTTAAAAGTTAACATGACATATGCAGAAAAGAATGTAGGGCCTATTATTCGGGGAGTCCACATTCTGTAGTCGCATATCAATACATTCAAAATTTCACAACAACATACCATATACAATACACCATATACCATATACAATACATCATATACCATGTACAATACACTATATATCGTATACCATACATTGTAGTTAGCATAAGTGTCACATGGCTTTCAAAGGCACTTAGTGTATGAGTATGAAGAAATGAAATTACAAGCCTTTTATACAAGTGAGGTGGTAGGAGGCAAGACAAACCATGTGGGACATGTAAAACGTAGGAATTGTGTTATAAATAATATTTCAAATCCCGTTTAGGCATGGTAGATTAATTTTTTTCAAAAAACTTTAAACTAAAAAAGGTTGGAAAATCAATCTCACTTTCATCTCCAAAAATCCATTTTATAATTCCATCCTCAAATCAAAAGTTATGGATAAATTTGAAAAAGGGATTGGAAAAGATATTTTCTTTTGTTAACATCCCTAAATTTTGTCTTGCCTTTTTGTATATGACCCATGCTAAAAATGCATTGTAGATGCAGATGAAGTGTGATGAAAGGTACACAAGATGTTTAAAAATTGCACAACGCAACACAATGCACAAAGTACCGAAGCAGTAGTTGAATAGCTGCACAGTAATCTGAGATGTTTCACCTCATTCTGCAATCTGCACTCTCAAGAAGTCATTTGCAATCGTTCTTGAGTCATTTTGCAGTTGCAGAAAGTCATTTTGCAGCAATACCAGAGAAGCAACGTTGTTGTCCATGTAAAGGGGGAATGAGACTTAACAATTGCTTCTAGGACTATGAAGACACCTTCCAGCCCTTACTTTGGGACCTCAGGAATGTCCAGTTTGAATCATATGAAATGTTCAAAAATATTATGAAGTTACCAACGCAAATGGACCAAAATCATTGTTGTTGTCCTAGTAGGAGTATAAATGAATCTTAAAGTAGACCCCAATTAAGAAAACAATAGATCCAAAAAAACAAAAAGCCCATTAGGAATGCATGATTTATAAGAGAATTTTATTCTTTTTAAAGAAGGTTGAAGAAATAAACTTAAGAAAATAAATAAAGAGTAGAAAAAAGAGAAAGTTAAAAAAAAGATTTAATGAAATGGAGAAGAGAAGTGAAAAGGAAAAAAATGAATAACAAAAAAAATTACATTACAATTTACAAAATAGGAAAAAAATCTGAAGAAACGAAAATTACCAAAAAGAGAAAAAATATTTTTTTTGGTTTCTAGAAAAAATTCTAAGAAATGATAGCAAATGAAAATAATAAGAAAAAAATAAAAAATAAACAATGCATAAAAAGGATAAAGATAGAAAAAGAAATAAAAAGATTAAAAGAAAATTTAAAAAGAAAATGAGCAAGAAATAAAAAAATAAAACAAAAAATGACGGAGAAGAAAGAAGCCTTTTTGTAAGCATCATTTTCTAAAGCTTGGACAGATAACTTCAAATCATTTGATCCCAATGAAAAAAAATTAAAACACAAACAAAGAGTGTATACTAAGAGCAATTAGGAGCTAAGGCACTTTAATTGCCTAACATTATTAATTTATTTGTAGACAACACATCACCTTGTTAAAGCTGCATCTTTTAACAATGTGGCACATAAAAACATCTAAAATGATAGAACTATTTTGTGGCAAAACTACCTAATAAGATGCAGTGACTAGTCAGTCATTTCATAGTAGCCTTGCAGTGAAATTCAAGTTGTTCAGAACATCTTTTTCTGCCATGTCTTTTATAGTGCCTCTCTCTTTTTTTTTTCCATCAATTTTATTCCAAAACTTCCCAAAGTTGTCTTCCAGTTACACTTCAATCATTTTTTAGTCATATTGGAATGAAAGCCTTGCCACATCAGAATGTCGACAACGTTGTGAACAGAATGTGGTACATGGAATTTGCCCCTTGTTCACTCTTCATCTTGCAGTTGCGG
This sequence comes from Neckera pumila, assembly GCA_963969595.1. NCBI lineage: Eukaryota > Viridiplantae > Streptophyta > Bryopsida > Hypnales > Neckeraceae > Neckera > Neckera pumila. The sequence continues at coordinate 21,342,670 of OZ018414.1, forward strand.
ATGTGACTCTGGCTTCACTTGGATGTTGTGGAGTTAGTGACACTAGTACAATTAGGGAGTCCCAGTCATTCTGAAGTCACATTTTCCATGAAGTCATTCTTTGCAGTCGCATATTTGTCCATTTTCTTGTAGTGAGTTGAAAAACAAATCCAGTATATTATTTTATCATAAAGATGCTATGATTGCCAAGAAAATAAGATGCTCCATAACTTTCACATCACTAATCCAAATAGAATAAATCAAAGATTTTCATATAGAAAATATAATTTATAGGAAATGAAATTCAAAATTTTTGTTTTAAGTTTTTGTAGATTTTTTTTGATGCCCAATGAACTAAATTTTTTGCTTAAGGTGGCATAAATTTTGTTTCCAGATACCAATAAAAATAAAAATGATATTCTTATAAAGCTAACAAGTTTCTCAATCTTAAATAAAATCAAAAATCAAACAAAAATTGAGAATGTAGGAGCCTATTACAAATCTATTTTGTCCCCCATAGGAACTTTGGTCCTTTAGAGGTTAAGGGATTTTGGAGGCTTATTTATTTTGCTTATACAATATTAAAAAAGACATTATAATCAATTGAAGCATTTCAAACACTATATGTTGAATAGGCAAGATATGAATGTTGAATTTTCATAAACTTTTTATTCCATTTCAAACTAATAGTTCTTAGTCTCTTAGAACTTTGAATGATGTTTCCAAGTTAGATCTCTTGAATTGTGGAGAGGTTATATTTAGTTGAATACTACATGTAACCTTGAGTACAATTTCTTGTCCTCCTATTCTGCAAAAACACATTTTATTTCTTCATCCACATTCACCCCTAGAGTCCCAAGGTCTTTTTTCCATCAAAAAACACTCAAAACTGTCATTTCTATAGCAAAGAGCAAATTATTTTAAAAAATATCTTTTTGCATATCTAACAACAGGATCTTATACTAGACTAATACAAGAATGTGAAGAAGAAATTCCATAATATTTGACTATGTAGATTGCAAGACATTTTGTAGACATTTAATTTTTGAATAATTTGTCTTTTTGTCTTTTCACATTCTTTTGTAATAGACAAGTTGTTTTCTTTTAGTTTTGAAGAGTCAAGTGGTTAAAGAATTCATGTAGATGTAAAAAGGACTCAAGATAGATTTGAACAGGGCCATTTGGGTGGATTGGAAGGGTGGCTATTAGGCTTTGAGTTCGTTTAGATCCAATGTTGGACAAGTCATCAAGCAACTTTTGAAGCTATATAGCTAGGTCCATTAGCCTTTTGTCCTCAGCTCATATCAAAGATATATTTGCGTATATGACTCATTGGCGATTTTGTATTAATGCATTCCTTCAATCAATTTCAATTTGAGTAATTGTAAATGAGTAAATTGTCAGGTTGCAATCTGCCTTGTGAGAAGGTTGAATTGTGTTTTCTTGCACCTTGTGAATCTGTAGATTCCTATGTTGAATTTGTAATTGTGAATTAAATTACTACGCCACTTGACTGTGAGAGTTTGTGAGTGTTTCTTGAGTTCGCCAATTGCAATCGCTGGAGGCAAGTTGACGTGGCAAATCAACTCTCTGCAAAGGGCAAGCGGCATGGTCTATGATGGATTGTCAAGATTAGTTGCCTAGTTGACGGCTGAGTCGGGCAAATTGCGGATTATTACGAAGAAATCAAATAAGTGAATATTAACCTCTAAAGGACCAAGTGTCCGTTCAATGGACAAATGGGATTTCGGGCAGGTACCTACGGGCTCAATTTTTGTCGTGATTTTTTGAAACATTTTTCAAAGATAGAAAAATTGATAAGCTTCGTGAGAATATAATTTTTTTTTCATTTGGTGCCCGGGAACAAAAGTTATGTCCAAATAAGCTCAAAACAGGGGAAAGCAGGCAGCAAAAAAATTTTGCAAATTTTTTTTTTTTTTTTTTTTAATTAATTTTACTTGTAGATTATATTTTTGCCTATTTGGGAAGCTTTGATTCATTTCATTTGGATTTTTTATGAGCAAGTTATGGACAATCTTGTTTTTCGGGCAATTAAAGCATCTTCTTAAAAAAATAACTTGTAGGATTCATTTTGGAATGCAATTTTTGCAATTTTTCAAAAAAATAGTTACTCATGGTTTAGTTTTCTTGCTAGAACAATCTCACCATTGGAATTAGTGCATTTTAATTCCATCTAAAAGATATCAATATTTTAGATTTTCCTTCTATCTTGTACTATCTTCTACTTAACAATTTTTTTAAGAACGAAAAATTAAGTTTTTTTCAATTTCTTTTTTTTTCCTAGACTCTTAACTCAATTTTCTACTATAAAGATTTAAAGCTCAAAACTTTGTAGTGCAAAAAATTTAAGTTAAAAATGTTTAAAGTCAAAAAATCTAGTCCCACAATGTGCTGCAAATCTTGTTTTTTTCACTTTGAATGCAGATATCTTGCAATCCGTGCGGTCAAAGATTCTGAAATTTTTTCCACACATTTTCATACTAGTTAGGTATAAGATCTTATGGTTGGATGTGCAAAAAAAAACAATTTTCAGATTTTTTTTCTCTTTGCTCTAGAAATGGCAGTTTTGAGAGTTCTTTGGCAAAAAAAAAGGCCCTAATCCTTTAGGGGTTAATGGAACGATTTAAGAAGTTACGAATATAGTTGTATTGACCAATTTTCCTTTGTATAAATCGTGGTACCACATGTGGTTGTGATTGTATAAAATTTTGTTTAGCAAATCGTCTTGGTGATAGTCTGCAGCTAATCAACAGAAATGTTATAAAATTTAAATTGATAATTTACAATGATAAATTAGTGATTAGAGATTGGAATTTAGCAATTTGGTGTTTGGTGAAGTGCGAGGTTCTGTGTTAATATTGTCTTAAAGTAATTACAAATTGGCCATTTGGACTTGCGGTGGCAAATTGCAAATTTGCAGACTCAAATGGTTAATCAATTTGGCTAATTCAAGTGGAACATAATTCAGCTTTGAGCCTTTTTGCGCCGGAATCTGATGCACTTATGGCTAATGAATAGCGTGATTGATATTCTTGGTGTTCTAATAATACGATGCTGCAGTTTCTTTGTGTTTCTCTTGAATGATCTTCTTTCTTTAAGAGCCTATTGTTGAAGTTGTTGTATAAATGAATGGCTAATTTATGTGAGCAAGTTGTTGTTTTGATTGAACAAGTAAAGGTTAGCAAATTGACCAAGACGTATAGTTTTTACTTGGTTTCATGTCATGCATAGAGTTAAGGAATTAATTTTGGTAGCTCAAATTTACAATGAGGAGCCTACAAATAAGTATTTTAGCCATTAGCCGTAGTTATTGTTAGCAATAGCCATATTTAGTTGTAATAAGTTTGTAATTTTTGAATGAGCTTGAACTGAAACAATTAGCTTGGTGTTTTGGAGGTAGAAAACTATTTCATTTGAAACCAAGTAATATGGTCGGTAGGAATAGTTGATGAATAGCCAAAGGTATCTATGGGAGTGAGCGCAAGATTAAGTAACAACTATATATATGAATTGTGTAAAATGACTTTAGAATGTCTATTTGGAACAAGTGATATTAACGTTGGAAATCTGGTTTGAATATTGTGATGGTACTATTGTAATTGGCAAACAATTACGTTTTAAACAGTAACCTACTTGAAAAGTGACCCTAGACACCTAGATGATAGACAAATTGACCTTTCTCCTTAAAGAATCCCTATCCAAGTATATTGGGTTTTGTCCTAGGGTAGGAAAAATCCAACTTACACATTTGCATTTAAAGTGAAGGAAACAATTTTTTTGCACCTTGCTAAGCTACATTTTTTTGGCTTTGAACCTTCATAACTTGAAATTTTCTCTTTATTGATTTTGAATTTCTGACTTTATATCATGAATAATTGAGTTGAGAGTCTAGAAAAAAAATTCAAAAAACACACGCTTAGTTTTCACTCATTAAAAAATTGTTAAGTAGATGTAGGTTCAAGATTGAAGGAAAATTGAAATTGTTAATAGCTTTAAGATGGAATTGAAATACACTAATCTCAATGGTGATGTTGTTCTAGCAAGAGATTTCAACATCGTAAAACTTACTTTTTGAAAAAATGTGAAAATTGAGTTCATAAATGAGTCCTATAAGTTATTTTTTCAAGAAGATGCTCTTCATTAGAGGAGATCTAAGCCTCCAAAAGACCGTTTTAGGGCTGTTTCCAATGTTGGGAACAGCGCATTGCTATTAGAAAAAAAATTGTTAAAAAAGAAAAAGAAAAAGAAAAATTGTTAAAATATTAAAAAAATACTAAAAAAAATTCAAAATATTCGAATTAAAAAATCTGACGTAGCAGTCACTTGGCCACGTCAACTTAGCCATTTGACAACGTCCCAGCATTCCTGCAAAGTTTCCACAGTCTGGGAACTCGCAGTCTCTTACAAGTACAAATCTCCTCTAATGCTATTGCCTAAAAAACAAGATTGTCCATAATTCTCACATAACAAACACAAATGGAATAAATAAAAGCTTTGCATGTAGATAAAAATATAATTTGTATGAAAGAAATTTTTCTTAAAATTTTATTTGAAGTTGTGTTTAGGATTATTTTGAACTAAAAAAAATAAAAAGTGCTTTTTGTGCCATAACTTTTGCTTCTGGTCTTTGATTGAAATAAAATTATATTTTGGAAAGTTAATGTGTTTTCCTATCTTTACAAAAAAAATCTAAAAATCGCAACAAATATTGAGATTGTAAGAGCATGCCCAAAATCCATTTTGTCCCCTGAGAAGGATGGAACTTTAAGGGTTAAAGTAGTTGCTATAGCTAGAGAAGCCTTTGTATGAAGAACATTTTTAAGTATCAATTTATTTTTGAATCTGCAAGAAACAAGAGCTCATTTAATTGAGATCCTATACTAAAGTCATTAGACAATATTGCATTCTTTTTTAATACGTTACAATTTTTACCAAGGTAATTGAGGGAAATTAATATTAATGTTAACAAATTTATATGGTATTTCTGTTATGTATACAACTTCAATATAAATTTTTGGTCACTTGCAATAATTTCTTCTCAAAATTTGACCAAGAATTTGTACTCTCTTCTCTAAATTTCCTACAAAGTTGAAACTTAATCTAAATTATTTGGTAAAATCTTTATAAACTTAACCAATAAATATTTAATTGGAACATTTGAAGAAATAGTAAGAATTGCATTACATTTATTTTTTTGACAAAACAAAAGAAACCTTTTCATTACATATGATGGAACAAATATATTGAGTCAAACAATAGTTATTCTAGCTATGCAACAAAAAATTACTATTGTAACTACATAAAATTGAAAAAACAAACCCAATTAAAGGTGAAGAAGCATCCTAACAATGATTCCAACAATTTGCAACTCTCTTTTAATTTTTTCCTTTCAAAGTGAATTCCTTTATGCTTTAAATTTCTTAATATATAAATCATAATATAAAAATATGAAAATTGTATAAGATTTAAAGTAGATTGGATCCTAATGCAAATACATATCTTCACATTTTACAATGAGCTTCATTGTAAAATGATAAATAAGAAAATTTTGAAATTCGATATCTAAACACACATATGTATAAAATGTAGGAGGTTAAATTAATGTGTGATTCTTTTAAACCTTTAGACTCTATCATTGTCATTAATTGAACAAACTATATTAAGGATAGATGATAAAATTTCTTTAATAATCTAGTGAAATTTCACACTAATTAGTTTTTTTATAATTATAAAGAAACAAAATAAATCATTACATTACATTTTTATGAATAATTTAAATGAATTTGATTATGAATGAAATATTTTTGTATTATAGTATATATTTTTGTTGCATATATATTGAGCCTTCATGTAATTGACAAGGTGTGCCTTATATCCAAAGAATTTGATCACCTTGAGATAACAATGTTCTCAAACTTGTAGCACAATATCAAATAATAGTAAATTAGAAGTATTCTCTTCATTCTCATTTGGTAAGTTAGGAACAATAGTTACAATACGCACTCCTATATATTATCAATACTGGTGTTGTCATTATTCTATGAATTTAAATTAAAGTATACAAATTTAAACTTTGTTTTTGAAATTAAGGATCATAAGGAAAAAGAACAATTAGAAATAAATTTTAAGATAGATGGTAAGTCAATTCTTTAAATGAGAAACCATTTTTTTACTTGTAAATGTCTTATTTACAATACATAACACAAGAACGATATTTTTCTAGCATTGAATTTCTTTGAAGCCAATGTCTAATTGTATGCATGCAATACTTTGTATAATAATATCCATTGCAACAATAGAAAGAACAATCTATGACAACCATTTTTGTCTCATAGAACCATTGAGCGTGAGTATTTCAAGTGCTGACTTCTTTTTTTCCTTCAAATAAATAAACCAATGACCTCTTGCAACCATTGAGTATGAGTATTTCAAGTATCAACATTGTATTTTTTTTTTAATTAAATTTAACATACTGCTTGCAACCATTGAATGTGACTATTTGGCGTCAATTTTTTCTTTTGAATAAGTAAACTAACAATTGCTTCTATGACTTACACCAACTTTGATGGAAAACCTCTGATATGGTAGGAAATTTTTTTGTCAGAAATAGTCTTGCATTTAATATGTTTCATCAATCTAACTACTACATCACTAGACAATTTTTTTTGTTTTCTATGACCACTAAACTCTTATGTTTTCAAGAATCAAACTTTCAATTCATCTATAATGAATAAAAAGTGTAAATGAAAGTGGCAACCCAACTTATATGCCACGCGTTCAATACTTCTGGATAAAAAAACTTGTCAAGAAGAGACATGGTCGACACCCTATTTTGTCTTCCACAACCAATGAGCACCACTATTTCCAAGTGTCAAGTGCTTCTCTATGACTTCCTTTCAAATCTAATAAAACCTTCAATGGGAATGACAATCACCTTCACCTAGAAGATGGAGAAAAGTAAAAAGAACTCCAACCCTTGTATAGGAAAGCAAGTTTGTTTCAAGATAAAGTATGTGCACCTACTATTGCTCCTAATTACAACTCTACATTCTTACTTATATTAAACATTTTTTTATGCTAACCCCATTAGTAATTGGAAGAAGATTCCAATGCTCTTTAGCATTAATTATTTAGACAATGTATGACACTAATATCTTTTTGTTTTACAATTAGTTTCACGTCAATTGAAATGATAAATAAGAAAATTTTGATACATATACATACACCTGCATACATATGTACAAGTATATACAAAAATGTTGGAGATTCAAATTAATAGTTTTTTTCTTCTAAACCTTTAGCTTTCATCCTTGTTACTAATAGAGCAAATTATATATATATATATATGTATATATATGTATGTATATATATAAATATATATATAGAGAGAGATTGCTAATTAAGTGAAATTTTGCACTAATTAACTCTTTTCTATTATTGTAAGAAAACAAAGAAAATCATTTAATTATTATTTTGAAAATATTTGAAATTAACTAGATTACTATAGAAATATTTTATATAATAGTATTTATTTTTGTTGCATATATATTGAGCCTTCATGTAATTGAAGAGATATGCTTTATATCCAAAGAATTTGATTCCCTTGAGATGGATGATGCTCACAAACCTATAGCACAATGAAAAATAGTCAGAAATTAGAAGTATTCTCTTCAGTTTGATTTGATAAACTAGGAACAATATACTATGCTACATATTGTCAATGTTGATATTGGCCTTATTATACTATGCATTTTAATTAAAGTGTATAAATTTAAACTTTGTTTTTCGAAATTAAAGATCATAGACCTGACCCGGGGAGGTCACTCTACGTATATTTTGTGCATCATGTGCGGCAACGTGATATTTTGTAGGGGGCTATTTACCTCCTAGGTGGAAATAAAAGGGTCCCTATAATTACATAATTTGGAAAAATGGCCAATATTATAGTCTGTAGCATTACTTATAATTTTTATGCCAATGCAAATTTTGCTAGAGTATATTATTTATAAGGGAAAAAAAAAAATTCCAAAGCAAAGTAAAAGCAAAATAATAAGGAAAAAAAGTACATCTAAAAGAAGTATGCATTGTGAGTTTAAGAACAATGCATGGTCATGACAGAATTTTTTTTCTGCTTTCTTCAATCAGAATGCTGGACTATTAATGGGTCCCCAAACACATACACTTCCAAATATATACGGCCCATATAAAAATGCGTAAGTAACTCCATTGCTGAATTCCATTACAAATCATCAAATAGAAACAGATTTCTTTAAAACATGGAAACGCAATCACGACAGACGACAGTACCTTACCTAATCGAAGGACTTGATGGTGTTTCAACTTCTTTGAACTTGAACTGTATCTCCAAAAAGAGATTCCTTAACCCTAAATCAAAATCATCTCACATCCCAACCCTAGATGACATAAAGAAAACGGGATGGCCAGACCACGAGTTGAGTCGTCTGAATGATGGGATCCTGAAATTCAAACTCCCGGTGACCAGCTCTAACTAGGCTTTAGCTTTCACCGTAAGAACAAGCAAGTCTCGACCATGTGGGCCATTAATCCCACTTTGTCACTACGACAGAAAATGAAGCTAAGCATTGATTTAATCCAAGCCACCCACAATAACAATGGTTTACAATAAAAGACAAGCCACAAGCTACAACACACAACACATAAATCTTCCTCCAAGTCTCTAACTCTCATTTCAATTTCAAAGCTGAACTTTGAATGAGTGCCACCGCTTCTTCAAATGGAATGAGTGATATCTTTTTGGAAAGCTAACACAAATTCCTACACTTCCTCCAAATCTGAACTCATTCCAACACTTTGTCCAATATCTATGGCCGCCCAAATTTAGGCCTCTAAAAGTGAGGGCAATAAACCCTCCTTCACCTCAACACTCAAAACTCATTCATATAAACTCCAAATTGAATGAATGGTAGCTTCATAGAAAGCTAACAATAGTTTTTACACTCTCTCAAAGTTTCATTGCAAAAAAAGACATGTTCATCTTTTATGGTTGGTCAAAATCTCAGCCCGTCTTGATAGGAGGTAGCAGACCTTCCTCCCCTCAAACTAGTACAACCTTTGATTGCTGACCCCAATTCAAGCAAGTAAGATCAAAATGGAAACACAACATCATGATACACAACTTTTCTAGTTTTAAAATCTCAAAAGACTACATACCATGGCTCTCAAAAACATCCCCCTCTCCAAAACTTACAACGAGGAAGAAGATGAAAGTGTTCACCACCTTATCTCCCACCTCAACCACTCAAGTTAAGTGAATTACCACCCATACTTTCATCACATGGCTATTCTAACATCCATTGGCCATCATGATTGACCACACAACTAACTCCCTATCTTTTTCTTAAGGATAAATCACCTCAAAGTTAAACTAGTAGGTAAACTATCTCCATCTTTTTCTTCTATGACTTCACATACACAAAATAAAATTAGAAACTAACTCTAGGTATGAAAAACAAGATCTAACATATATCTGATAGAGGTAAAAAATAGAATTTCAAGGAAAATATCACTCCATCTTTTGGTTGCGGTTTTTCATCTTGAGACTTAGAAAAAATCCTCCAATTTGATATACTAAAATCCAAAGCAAAAACAAAAACAAAATTCTACAACTATATAATCCAGTAAATCAAATTCTATCAAAATAGCATAGAAATAAATATTTTTACATAATGTACGCATTTGCAATGCGACAACGTGACATTCCAATGTCAACGTGAATACAACCACTTCTATGACTCACAATATCATGTGATTTTTTCTTTTGGATAAATAAAGTAACAACTACTTCTACAATTTACACCATCTTTGATGGAAAACCTCGGACATGGTAGGCAAATTCTTTGTCAATAGTATTCTTGCATTTAATATGTTTCACCAATCTAACTACTACATTATTAGACCATCTTTATGTTTTCAATGACCACTGAACTTTTATGTTTTCAAATTTCCTTTTCATCTACGATGAATTAAAAACATGGACAAAAGTGACAACCCAACATACATGCCACACATTCAATACTTCTAGATAGGAAAACTCGTCAAAAAGAGACATTGTTGACATCCTTTTTTTATTTTCCACAACCAATGAGTAGCATTCTTTTTAAATGTCATTGCTTCCCAATGTCTTCCTTTCAGAATAGATAAAACATTAAATGAGAATGACAATCACCTTCACCGAGAAGATGGTGAAAAGAAAAAAACCCTCCAATCCTTGCATAGGAAAGCAAGTTTGTTATGGGAGAAGGTATGCTCACCTACAATTGATCCTAATTGCAATTGAACATGTTTATCATTAATAAACAATTTTTTTTATACTGGGGCCTATTGGCAACTTCGAAGAAGATTTCAATGTCTTTTAGCATGCATTATTTAAATAGTATATGAATAAGTTATAAATTTTCAAAGTATTGTCTCTGATGTCAAATATTGACTCTATTGTCAATTAATCATGCTTATTATTATTATTAAATCATTTTTTTATATTGGGCCCATTGGCAACTGGAAGAAGATTTCAATGCCCTTTAATTATCCTGCATAATTTAGACAATGTATGAATAATATATAAATTTTCAAAATATTGTCTTTAGATGTACTCGAAACCAACACTGGACTCTCATAGACTTTCATTTTGAAATTGTGTACATCTTATCTACTTGATCAATATCTAGAAAAAATGAATCTTTTAAGCTTAGTTGCTTGTGGGTGATCATACCTTAACCCCTGAAGGACCATTGTCCCTTCAAGGGACAAATGGGGTTTCGAGCAAGTACCTACAGTCTCAATTTTTGTCTTGATTTTTTGGAACTTTTTTTGAAGATAGAAAAATTGATTAATTTCGTAAGAATATACTTTTTTTCCAATCAGTGCCCAGAAACAAAAGTTACGCTGAAATATGCTCAACAGAAGGGAAAGGGCAATAAAATAAATTCAAAAATTTGAATTTAAATTTTCTTTTATCTCATAGATTATATTTTTGCCTACATGGAAAGATTTGATTCATTCCATTTGGATTTGTTATAAGAAAATTATGGACAATCTTGTTTTTTGGGCAATTAGAGCATCTTCTTTCAAATATAGTTTGTGAGATTCATTTACAAATGCAATTTTTACTATTTTTCAAAAAAAGAAGTCCCACATGGTTTATTTTCTACTAGAACAATCTCACCTTTGGAATTAGTGAATTTTAATTCCATCTTAGAGATATTAGTAATTTAGATTTTCTTTCTATTTCATACCTACTTCTACTTAACAATTTTTTAAAGAATAAAAGTTAATTTAATTTTAATTTTTTACTTCTTCTAGACTCTCAACTCAATTCTACACCGTAACAATTTTTTAAAGAATAACAATTACTTTTTTGAAAATTTTCTTTTCCCATAGACTCTCAACTCAATTCTCCACAATAACAATTTAAAACTCAAAACTTTGAAGTGCAAAAATTAAAGTTAAGAAGGTTCAAAGTCAAATAATCTTATTTTTTTCATTTTAAAAACAGATATCATGCAATCTGTGCGGTCAAAAATTTTGAAATTTTTTCCACACACTCTCATACTAGTTAAATGTAAGATCATACTGTTAGATGTGCAAAAAACTCAAAAAACTCAAAAAACAGTTTTCAAATTCTTTTTAATTCTTTGCTGTAGAAATGGCAATTTTGAGTGTTTTTTGGCAAGAAAAAGGCCTTGATCCTCTAGAGATTAATCTAGATGTGATATGCAAATTGTCTTCATTCATTGGTGAACACAAAAGCAAAAATTTTCTTCATTCATTTAGGTAACTGCACCTTAAATTGCACAGTTTAGCAATTTAGCTTGATTCAACATGGTTTTCACTATTATGTTGAATTTTTTTTTGTGGGGTCCTATTGGTAGTCAAAAAGGGATTTAAGATTCTCTAATTTTGGACACCTTGTGAATAAACTATGAATTTCCAAAGTGTTGAGAATAGGTGTACTCAAAAGCTATCATAGAGTCATATGAATAGTGGGAGTATAATTTAGGCAAGAATATCCACTATGCAATTTTAGGAACCGTGTGATTTTAGGTGTAGTTACCTTAATGGTGACGGCTCTTATTGGTTGATGACCCTAAACCAACTAGAGCTCTCATTGGTTGATGTCCATGAACCAACAAGAGCTCTTAGTGGTTGATTTTGGTACTAGGACCACATTCAAATGTCATTCTGTGCAAGGATGTAAAAGTTGGAAGTGGCATTCAAGTAGGAAGTAATAAAGCTTTTATTGACAAGAGTCAATAATATAGATACCCACTTTTCAAAACTATTCTTTGAGAATCATCATTAAACTATTATTCTAAGTTTGAAGGTCAAAGTACTAAATTCTTATCTTTGTGGTTTTTGAAGATTATAATTCTACTTTTCAAGTCATTTTTGAAGGATCCTTTTTGAACTCAAAAGGCTTATTTTTTACGCTAAACTATCAATATCTATTGAATAATAGAATATTTGCAAAATAAAGCATTAGAATCTACACAGTACAAATGTCAACCCCTAAAGGACCAAACACCATTTTTTGGCAACATAGAAATTTTGGGCAGTTTACTACGAATGGAAACTTTAATTTTTTTCTTTGAAATTTTCACACAAGATGTGCCCGAGGAGTAGCTTCAAGGCCCAACAATTTTCATAACTTTTGGCTTTATGGGTAAAAGGTTATTGCATGATATGTAATTTTTTGCGTTCAGCGGGCAGCCTGGGCAGCTCAAAAAAATTCTTGAAAAAACACTTTTTTGAAAATCAAAATTTGAAACTTGGTTTTGTAAATTTATATATACTTGGAAAGATTTGAATCTTTCCATTTGGATTAACAAGTCAAAAGTTATGAGGATTCTTAGTTGGAGGGTAGTTATGGAATCTCTACTCTAAAATAAACTTTGAAGTCCTTTCTCTAACTCAATTTTCAATATTTTTGAACAAAACAAAAATGTTGGGTGTATATTGTTTATTACAACATTACAACCGCTAGGATTGGCATTTTTCAATTCCATAATTAAATTCTTGACAATTTACTATTTTGAATCATTCTCTACTTTTTCCTACTTACTGTTTTTTTCCATATGTTGTACAATTCCAAATGATCTAAAAATTTTCAAGCATGTAGCCAACTTGCCTTGAAGAATGAATGCAAAGAGTAACCACCATTTTGGACATTTCTTCATACAAATGTGACTTTGTGAAGGGCAGCTGCCTGGCTTTTTGCAGTGATTAAGAAAGGATTTTTGTCAATTCAAATGCTATTATCTTGCAATCTACATGGTGGAAAGTTCTGAAAATTTTTCCACATCTTCTTAAACCAGTGTACTACAAGATCCTATGGTTACATGTGTTCAAAAATGTTTTTTTTCTAAAATTTGGTACTTGTATTAGAAATGGCAGTTTTGGAGCGGTTTTGGTAAAAATATAGTCAAAAACCTTTAGGGGTTAATCCCTAAATGTCCAAACACTGCTTCTTGGCAACATAGCGATTTTGGGCAGCTCACAATAAATGGACTTTTTAATTTTTTTTCTTTGAAATTTTTACACAACATTTTCCTGAGGAGTAGCTTTAAGATCCAATAATTTTCATAACTTTTGACTGCATGGTTAAAAAGTTATTATATGATATGCAATTTTCAGTGCTTGGCGAGCAGCTCAAAAAATTCTTAAAAAATCATTTTTTAAGAAAATTAAAATTAAAAAATGATTCTCTAGATTTATATATACAAGGAAGGATTTGAATCATTGCATTTTGATGAATGAGATGAAAATTATGAATAGTTTAGTTTGTGGATAGTTATGAAATCTCTACTCTAAAAAAATAAACTTTGAAGTCCTTTATTTAACTCAATTTTCAATATTTTTGAAGAAAAACAAAAACATTGGGTGTAGATTGTTTATTACAACATTACAACCATTGGGATTAGCATTTTTTGAATTCCATAATTAAGTTCTTAACAATTTAGTGTTTTGAATCATTCTCTACTTCTTTCTACTTACTATTTTTTTCTTGTATGTTGTACAATTCCAAATGATTATAAATTTTTCAAGCATATAGCCAAATTGACTTCAAAAATGAATCCTAAAAGTAACCACCATTTGGACATTTTTTCATACAAAAGTGACCTTGTAAAGTGCAGCTGTCCAGATTTTCCTCAATTCAAACACTAATATCTTGCAATCTGCACGGTGGAAAATTCTGAACTTTTTTCCACCTCTTCTCAAACTAGTGCACTACAAGATCTTATGGTTACCTGTGTCCAAAAAATGTTCTTTCTCTAAAATTTGGTATTTGTTCTAGAAATGGCAGTTTTGGAGCGTTTTTGGTGAAAACATAGTCAAATCCATTTAGGGGTTAAAGATCTAACACAAGAATCTTCAAAATATCAGTGGATCAAAAAATGCATTTTTATGTGCTTGAAATGTATTTGTGTTCATTTTTTGTTTAAAATTTGAACACCTAGTCCTTTAGGGGTTAAACCCTAAATGTTCAAAATAGGCCCTCCCTTAAAAATCACTTCTAAGCTCCCATTTTTGAAAACAAAGTGTAATATTTCTTAGAATCATACAAATTTTGAGATATCTTCAATCAAAGTTTAGTATATGAAAATAAAACAATTTTTTTTTAGACAAAATGATTTCAGGGGCTCATATTTCAAATTTTCTCCAAAGTTAAGTTTGCTATTTTAGACCAAATACAATTATGAATAGCTAAGAATATGCATGCAAATTTTCACAAGGATTAGAGCAATGGAAGATTATATTGAAAGACTTGACCATGTAAGGGATATTGGGAAAACAAAAAAATTCCTTGACCATGTCTATTCACTATATGCTTCAACCAACTAGTCCCTTGTTCATTTCTACTCCCATGAATTTTTTTCTTGAGTTGGCCTTTGAATGGCTAGGTTTCTCTCTCAAGACAATCCGCAGTGAGTATTATTGGAGTATTTCGACATTGAAAAATTACTCGAGGTGAGATTTTTGTGCAAATAAAAATTAATTTTGGGGTATCCATGCAATCCTTATTATTGGGTAGCAACCATAAAATGGTCGGTTGGGCATTTATGGTTTACAACCAACTTATTTGTCTAGATTTGGGCTATTCAAACGTTTTGGGGGTTAAAGTGGTGATTTCGGATGCTCTAAGGAAATTGCACCTAATTTTGAGTGCTTTCTAAAACCAACGGCTACAGATTCTTGTCTAAAACATACTCCCAACATTCATGAGAGTCTAGGCTTAGTTTAAAAAAACACTATTTTCAACACTTTAAAAATTTATAGTTTATTCATTTAGTGTCCAAAAATGCATTCAAAGATAATCTAGAATCTCCTTTGGACCAACAATAAGACCCCACAAAAGTTTTTCAATATAAAAATGGGAATCATTCTCAATTGCTTAATTATTTGTATGATTCTCTGTGTAGTTACCTTAGAGCATTGCCATCCATTCACTGCCAAGCTCTCGGGCCGGGGTTTGGGCGGGGCCGGGAAGAAAAAGCGAGCCACACATTCACGGGGAAGGGACAAAAGAAGACCGGTCACTCCAAAATGAGCTCTCCAAACACTAGCTCCTTGTCCTCGCTTCACTTTGACTTGGGCCTTGATCTTGTCGGCTTTGTTGGTTAGTGGGCTATTTCTTAATTTTTTTAATCAACTAGCATTTTGGTTGGCTCTTAGTTATGACAAGCCATTAATGCATGAGTTTGTCTTGTTTTGGCATCCCACTTCCCCGTAAATGGGTGGCGCATAGAAGCGGCTCGGAAGGAGCCAGGCCTTGGCCACCCCATTCCCCGAGCCGTGTTTGCGGGGAATGGGTGGCGATGCTCTTACTATGTACTGCTTGCATGAGATACATGCCTGGATACATGTGAGTCTTAATGTGGATGGAAAGCCTAACCACCTACTTAGCTACAGCTTTGCAAAAAGGGATAAGAATATCAGGAGTCAAGGTTGGCCATTAATTGGGTTTCTTCAATATTAATTTAACCCTTCAAAAACGGGCTAGTGACTATGGAAATCATCCCTATTGGTTCCTTGTAAATCAGTGGTTTAAAAAAAAATCCAAAAGCACTCATTGGAAGTCAAACTACTCTACAAGATTTTCTCTTTCACATAAAATTCCAAGGATGAATTGTTGCACTCTTGTCTTACATCGAAGAGTTTTTTGCCATTCATCGGCCAAAAAATGGCCGCACCGTCCTTTAAGGGTTAAGTAGTTTTTATATTGATTGAATCAAGGCAACAAATTTCATAAAGTTAAGTTAATCCCTCTCCTAGCTAATAAGCCGCATGAGAAACGTAGAAGAATTAAAGAAGACATAACTTATTTAACCCTATGACATCGCTGTAGATACTACATATTTGACGGATGATAGAGAATACTTCTATATAAGACAAGAGTGCAAATGTTCATTCTTGAAATTTTATGGAGAAAGTAGGGAGGCTTTACAGAGTAGTTGACCTCTAATAAATGCTCTTGGATTTTCTTAAAGCAATGGATTCACACTATACCAAAAAAAAGAATGATATTCACGGTGACTAACTTGGCATTCTAGGATTAATGGAACAATTAACCCCTAAAAGCCCATTGTCCCTATGGGGGACATTTGGGATTCGAGCAAGTACCTATGGGCTGAATTTTTGTCATGATTTTCTGAAACTTTTTTGGAAGATAGAAAAACTGCTAAGCTTTGTAGGAATATTATTTTTTTTCAATCGGTGCCCGAGAAAAAAAGTTATGCACAAATAAGCTCAAAATAGGTAACGAGGGGCAGCAAAAAAAATTTGCAATTTTATTTATTTACTAGTGATTTAGTGCTTGCTTTGCTATGCATTAAATATATTACTTTCATCATTTTTTCATGTGATAGAAAATAGATAAACAAAGTATGTATAATCTTTAAATGAAATTATTGACATCCTCATACAATATTCTTTGAAAAAATTTATTTAGTGCAATATAAAGTAATTGAAGAAAATCTTTATGTTATAATTTTTATAAAATAACCTTTGCAAAGATGAAAACATTGCAATAAGAATAAATTAATCAAGTGAACAATGTAAGTAGAATCTTCACATTTGAATATGTAGAGCAACGCTAGCAGTTGGTGCTTCTCTATTCTTTAATATCACATTTTAAAAAGACATGGAATTTATCTATAGTTTTGTTGTCTGAAAAGTTTCTTTGAAATTTTTTTAGAAATATCCATTTGATTTTCAAATATTTCATGAAAAGAATACACAATATATAGTAGAAAGTATCCTATGGCTAGTATAAAAGCAATTGAATTTCTATAATATTATTCAAAATTGAATTGTAATATTATAGAGGTCGTTGTGATTTTAGTAGTAGGATTTATTTATTTTTATTTTATTTTTCTTATAGATTATATTGTTGCCTATCTACAAAGCTTTGATTCATTTCATTTGGATTTTTTATGAGAAAATTATAGACAATCTTGTTTTTCGGACACTTAGAGCATCTTCCTAAAAAAAATAACTTGTAGGATTCATTTCTAAATGCAATATTAACAATTTTCACAAAAAAAAGTTCCACAAGGTTTAGTTTTTTTGCTAGAACAATCTCACTATTGGAATTAGTGCTTTTTAATTCCATATAAAAAATATTAATATCTTAGATTTTCCTTCTATTTTGTACCTACTTCTACTTAACAATTTTTTTCGTATTGAAAATTAACATTTTCTGAATTTTTTCCCCCCTAGATTCTCAACTCAATTTTCTACTATAAAGATTTAAAGCTCAAAACTCTATTGTGCAAAGAATTTATGTTCAAATGTTCAAAATCATAAAACCTAGTCGCATAATGTGCTGAAAAACTTGTTTTTTTCACTTTAAATACAAATATCTTGCAATCTATGTGGTAAAAAATTTTGAAATTTTTTCCCACACATTCTCATATTAGTTAGGTATAAGATCCTATGGTTAGATGTGCAAGAAAAACATTTTTCAGTTTTTTTTACTCTTCGCTATAAAAATGATAGATTTGGGTGTTTTTTGGCAGAAAAAAGGCATTGGGCCTTTAGGAGTTAAGTTGGTATTTCGTTTCTTTGATTTTTCATGGCACCCTCGCTTTTACCAAAGAAGAAAAAACATAATTATCCACACTCTTTAATACATGCACCTATGGTAGCCACATATTACAATTCTACAAAATGTGATTGGAATTTGTATGAAGGAATAATGTGTTAGAAGAAAAGGCGTGCTTCAGTAAATGTAGAGAATCTTTGTTCAAAAGTCAAGAGATATTCACTTTATAAGTTGATCTTAGTAGTACACCAATAATTAATAGTAGGGTCATTCAAAAATTAAATACATAAGGTAGAGCCACCCATAACCGATCAATTAAGGAATTCCAACATGATCTAGAGTAGTGAAGGCAAAACAAATAATTTTCAGAGGTACATCAATAGAAATGACAAGGGTTGTAAAATTTTTGGTAGTTTTATCGCTTGAACTGAAATTACTAGGAATTTTGGGACGCAAAAGTGCTCCAACCCCATGGCCAATGTCTACACTCTTCTAATTCCAATTATTTTAATAACTTTTTTCCTAATCATTATTTCCTACTTTCTTTCTCACAAATTGGAACATGTATAATGTATTTATTAGTTTCAACCTTGAAAAGGAAAAAAAACACATTCTAAACGTGATAATTAATATGTGCACCTATAGGTCGGGAATGGGTCACTGGTCAGGAATGGATGGCTCTACCTTACATATGCTGAAAAGAAGACAAAGAACATTCACAATGCATAGGACATTTATTCAATTAATTCTCCAAAGGCTCCTTTATTGATTTTTACTATGCTTCCTTTGTCATTTATGCTTGTATTTAGGTGTTGATAGTGGATGCTCATACCTTAGCCCTAAGGCCACCTTGAATAAGGATTTTGTTAGTGAACCTACTAGCTAAGTCACATAGACCTAACAAGATTCATTTTTACCCTATGAGGACACAAATGTCAAAGAATGGCTAGTCGATGACCTAAATCCTTCTATTTAACCTCTAAAAGCCCATTGTCCCTTTGGAGGACAAATAGAATTTTGGACAAATTGTACCTACAGGCTAAATTTTTGTTGTGATTTCCGAAACTTTTTTTGAAGATTAAAAAACTGCTAAGCTTTGTGGGAATACTAATTTTTTTTCAATTAGTGCCTGAGAAAAAGTTATGTCCAAATAAGCTCAAAACAGGGGACGAAGGTCGAGGGCAGCAAAAAAAATTGCAAATTTTTTTAATTTCTTTTTTAATTTTTTTCTCTTATAGATTATATTTTTGTCTATTTTGAAAGCTTTAATTCATTTCATTTGGATTTTTTTTGAGAAAGTTATGGACAATCTTGTTTTTCGGGCACTTAGAGCATCTTTCTGAAAAAATAAACTTGTAGGATTCATTTTTGAATGCAATTTTTAAAAAATTTCAAAAAAGAAATTTTTTCAAGGTTTAGTTTTTTTATTAGAACAATCTCACCGTTGGGATTAGTGCTTTTTAATTCCATATAAAAATATTAATATCTTATATTTTCTTTGTACTTTGTATCTATTTCTATTTTTTTTTTAAATTAATAATGAAAATTAATTAATTAATTTTTTTTTTCCCCAAGATTCTCAACTCAATTTTCTACTATAAAAATTCAAAGCTAAAAACTCTATAGTGCAAAAAATTTAAGTAGAAAATGTTCAAAGTCATAAAATCTAGTCCCACAATGTGCTAAAAAATATGTCTTTTTCACTTTAAACACAATATTTTGCAATCTATGCGGTTAGAAATTTTGATATTTATTCCACATATTCTCATGCTAATTAGGTGTAAGATCCTATGGTTAGATGTGCAACAAAAACATTTTTCAATTTTTTTTACTCTTTGCTATAAAAATGGTAGTTTTGGATGTTTTTTGGCAGAAAAAAGACATTGGGCCTTTAGGGGTTAAAATGAAGGTGCAAATGTTCATTTTTGGAATTTTGTATATAAAGGAGAGGTCTTATACAGTAGTTTGATCTCAAATGAGTGCTTTTGATGTTTTTTTAAAGAAATAATTGACAAGATATCAAAACAAATGATTTTCACAATGACCAGTCCATCATTTCAAGGCTAATCTTAAAAGAATACTATGAAGAAAGAGTTTGCTAATAGTTTTACTACACAAAGGTATCCTATATATTAAAATAAACAACACTTATTTATCAAAGTCACACTACATATAATGTTCCTAAATCAGTGCGTGCTAAATAATTACCATAGTATACTAATATCTATAGTTCTTTGATTTTTTTAAATGAAATTGACTCTAATTCTGCACCTTCATGTCAGTTCATCTCAAATTTAAAGTACCTTCTCATTTAACCCTTTAACGTCTGAGAATTGGCTACGGTTTCTGATACTACGGAGCACAATATATTTTGTCTGACAATAGTTTAAAGCCTAACATTGCACAATTGCAATTGATTACTATTGATTATTGTTTGTATCCTAAACCAACTGAATAGTATGTATATCCACAATGTTGTGCTTTTGCCCCGCATCCCAACAATGTCCACAATAATGAAGAAGATTTTGGGCCTCCAAACGAGCAAGCCATCCATTCATAGTTGTCCAACTCACACCGTACTCCCCCCAAAAGAATAAGCTTATTGTATAATTAATGAGAAGTAAAAAAAAATAGACAGTGAATCCCATTAAGGCTAGACAGACAATATTGTATTAAACACCGTAGGCCATTTCTGGCTTCAGTGGGCATTTAAGGGTTAATGCTAGGAGAAGTAGCATTATCAAAACGAATCTAGTGCAAATATGTGTGTCAGTTAATCAAAAGAATTCCTAACACTCTTATTGGTAACAACAAGACTAAGAATAGTACCAGGATTGCAATTCGACATGGACCAATGACAAATAATTCTAGTTCAAAATGAATAAAGTGTTTGTTGTTGGAGTGACGAGACCACAATGATTAGACCATGCAATAATTTGTCCTAATATTGGATCTGACACTACACAAAAGAGTGAAATTAGGTTGCCCTTCTCAATTAGGTTGTCTTACTTGAGATAAACTACCTCATGGATCAATGCTTGTTCCACATGGAGGTGCATGCCGCTCTCTAAACCAAGTCTTGAATTGGTGCACAAATCTAAGATATACACATGGCTCTGAATTGATTGCTTCATTGTACAAAAGCAGTGAATATTTCTGTAGTGTAGACTGTCGAGAAATTAGAGTGGGGCAACCTAATTTCACTATTTTGTGTAATTTATCAAAATTACAATGTTTTGAATTGTTGCAAAATGATATAATATTATTGCATTGTACCAATCTCCAAAAAATAAAATTTTGTGGTGTCTTTGATTTTCTATGTAATGCTAATCCCCTCCTCCCCCTCCCTCTCTATTAGGACAAATCAATGTATGAGCTTACAAATTTGCACTTTGTTTTGCACATGCATGGGACGGCCGGGGTGAATTGAACCCCTTGCTTGTTCCCTCGAAGTCATTTCAAGAGGGCATGTAAAATAAGAACCGCCCTATTTTGTGCTTATTTGATTTGTCTTCTACACCTCTCATAGCTAATTTGGGCCGTTTGATTGCAAACATGAATTCAAATTTGCAAATTTTATCATGCGTGGCAAATAACAAATTTCCATATTTTTCCTCGGGGACGAGCAAGCAAGGGGGATGGTTCACCCCGGCCCATGGAACCTACATAGCAATTGTTAGAAGCTACCAAGGGTCCAAGACCTGGGACCATTGAGGAAGGACCGATGAGGAAAGACATGCAAGGACTACCGTCGTCGATGGAAGCTTGGTTCCAAAGTCCAAACTGAACTGGTCCAATGCACCGTACCGTAACTCCATGGTCCCTAATTGATTTGTTTTGTCTAACCTGCAATGCACTCATCAGTTGACACGTTGACAAACAAGGGAGCGACAACCAATGCCAATCATAAGGTGGGCACACCCAAAAGCGCCACAAATTGGGCTGTGGGTAATTTGAAGTCTGAGTAGTGAAATTTTGATACAGGAAAGTGAAGAAGACTATCGATAAGGAAGAAATGCACAATGAATTCTCTGATTCCGGCAATTATAAGACCACAATAGGGATATGAAGTTCTGGCAGTAGAGTGCTTAAAAGAGCTCATAGGCTGCATTGAAAGAATCGATCAGATGCAGAAGAGCGCCCTGCCAAGCTGGGGGAAGGAAACAAGAAGCATCTGTAATTGTTTTATTTTAATGAGAAAAATATAGAAGATTATAAACAGACAAGCGGTTGCAGAGTTTGTCAGAGACATGAAGTGGCACGTCATGTGAGTTGAGTAGCGTGTGAAGAGCGCCAAAACCGCCATTGGTAATTTGAAAACTAGCAAAGAAAATCCCCTGCAAATCTTCCTTCAAATCCGTTGAATGTCCCTGACGCAACCTGTAACTTCAGGCAGCAGGAGAACAGCCGTTGAAGAAACGGGCAATTTGAAGCTAGTCGAGGGATCCAAGGTCAAAAATTTGAACCGGTGCTTGCTCATTTCAACTTGCCGCGCATTAAGGGTGATACAGAAGGAGTTCGACACGGTGAACTATAAACCCTTCACTCGACTAAGCGGAACTCATTTTCAGAGCGGCATTCTTAGTCATGGAAGACTGTCGTTCCCGTCGTGGCGGCAAGTTTTGCTTGCAATCTCTTGAGGGCATCGATATGTTTGCAAGTGTATGCTTGGACTGTGCAATTGCTCCTTTGCTTGTTTATGTTGTTTCTTGAAGTGCTGAACTTAGGGTTTCATTACCTCTTTGCCGCTGCAGCAATCAAAATGCTGCCAAGTGGGTCCTCCGTCATCATGAGTGCGCAGTTGGATGCCTTCCATCGGCGAGGAAGGTTTGCAGTTCGAGTTCTCCGCATTGCGTGCGACCTGAAGGTTCTGTTCTCCCGGCTTCAAGGCTTGTCCCTCCTCTCCGTCTTCCAATATTGTTAAGCACTGTGTACTTTGCTAGGTGGTTGCGCACTCCTCACGCTTGCTACTGCCGTGATTTTGCAGTGTGGTGAAGATGAAGTTCGAGATACGATGGAGGTGGCATGGTTGGCAACAACACTTCCGTAATGCACAGGCCTTCTCAAGTTCTAAAGTGCAGGTAGATGTCCCGCTCAAACAACTCGTTTACTCACTCTTCTAATTTTAGGATGCCAGAAGTTTGGCCGTACTTTTCTTTCCGATTTCACCTTTGTGAGATGTTGTTCATTGACTGCGAACACCACATACCACGAATTGGGTCAGTGATACTAATCAGGCAATTCATAATGCTGAATTACCTAGTTGCGGACCCTACTTAAATTACGAGGTTCTATGGAGTATCGTCATACTGCTCTAACTAATACTAAGCTCCTTGGACTCCATGTACTCCACCCTGTTCTGCATGATCTCGGCCTTCCACCTGTGATCAAGATGGGTCTTCAAAGCATGTGCACATCGAAGCCTTTCGTCCAAGTACTATGCATATTCATATTAAAGGCGTGCTAATGTTTTATTTGATAGCAGGCCATGAGACCTCTTCATCCCTCCTCACTTGGATTATCATGTATCTTGCCAACAATCCTAATGTTTGGACTGCCTTGCAGGTAGCTGATTCCTATACACTTCTCAATAAGGTCGCTTGTTAATATCTTACCTTCAGTGTTGTTCGTAGTCCGCCCCACGACATGGGAGTATGTCCATAGAGATAGGTGTGTTCACGTTGAGCATGCCCTAGAGTGTACATGAGATTGACTGTAACTAGGTAGATATGATGCTGCCTTCACATAAATGTATCATTTTCCCAGTTGTGGCCAGATTTCTTTTGGTTTAGACTCGTTGTTTATTGACTGTAACAGCTTATCTCTTAGCATCAAACATCTTTAATAAGTCAAACACACATATGCATCCTCACATGTTATGAACGTCTAGGCAGACTAAACTTGAGGTCCTGCTGACACCATCTTCATTCAAAAAATTCAAGTCAAATGTACCGAAGTATGCAACGCTGAGTTTCCAGTGTTGTGATGCTACAGGCCACAGATCGCGTGTTTGAAGAAATGGATAAGCTGATGGCTCAGAGGAGAACAAATCACAACTCTGGTGCAAATGATGTACTGTAAGCTTTGTAATCATCTGAAGTGGCCAAAACCGGTTGTTCATGCGCGTTGCTGTCCAGTTTATTTCAGTTTGATTCGTGGTATGTGGTTCTCAGTCAATGAACAAACTGTCTCGATGTTGTTCCCTTAGAACTTATGTTTGGATGATATCTCTATCTTAAAAAGGTAGAGAATTTCATAACATCTTCTTGTACATAGTTCATTGATGTTATGAAATTTCCTTTCTTCAGATTCGGAACACTAGTTCATTATTTTGCCCACGTTTACTTCTACACACAGTCATTGCAATAAGTAACATCTCCGGAGGAGCAGTACAGGACCAAGAAGGTGAGAAGTTAAAGTGATACTAGAAGGGAAGATCGTGAACTAGACTGCAAAGCGGACAAACTGATCTGAAGCCAGAAGGGAAGGTCGACTACGAAAGTTAGAAGCTAAAGAAAAGCTAGAATAGAGAGTCAGTTCAGAAGCACCCTCGAATTTCAGACAACTTATTTGTCTATTGTAGGTATTTGTACTAAACTTCCATTGTATTCATATATGTTTGTATGTTAGTTTTGTACATAATATTTGAACTTTGAAATTTCTTTAGTCCAGTATGCTGTCTTCTAGAGCATGTGTGCTAGCTGTACAAAATTTGATACTATCTTCTAGCAGTAGCTCTAGTTGTTAAGTACAAAATTCTATAAGTCCTTAAATATTTGATAACTATTTACAGTATAGCCAGTGCAAACTGGAGCAGAGGCATCTGTTGCTTCTCAAAGCAAAGCAAGGAAGACTGAAAAGCAATAGTGTTGTCTCAATTCTATAGGTGACTTGGAGGAGTAGATATGCTTGGCCCATGGAATAGGATGACATGGAGTGACGGCTCCTGGATTCTTCCCTTCTTGTTTGAATTTTAATCTTAATGCTGCTACTTGTTGATTCCAGATACAAGGGTGAGGAACAATACCGCAGAAAGGAGCGCGGGTACATACCACTTGGAAAAGCTCTTCCACTTCTTAGCAGCTTGTGCAGATTATCTCCCCAACCCTGTTTTTTTTGGTCTTCATAGTAAGCTTTAAGGCGTTTCTCATTGGCCCTCTTCTCAATCTTTTCCTTTTGCTCAGCTGCCTTCTTCCTCTTTGATGCTTCCTTGTCCTTCTTCTTTGCTTGTAACTCCAGCTTTTTAATCTCAGTTTCCCTGGCAGCAGCCTCTCGTTTGTCTTGTAAGTCCTTAAGCATTTGCACATGGTTGTTGTCAGTTAGTAAAAGTGACACAGAGTAATCTATAAATGGTTGAAGTCTTTGTCTCTTTGATGGCCGTGATGAAGGCATTGGGACTTCTAAGCTCTTGTCCATTTCGTTGGGGTTGGGCTCTTGTCTTGACTGTTGGTCACTTTGGCCTCCCTTGATGGCATGGACAGGACCTGTATTATCCTCCTCATAGTCAATAGATATAGGTTCCGTCATAGTAGGCTTATCTTCAAGTAACACCTCGTCCATGAGTTCTTCATAGCCCTCATCTTCTTCACAGTCATCTACTTCATCCACGAGCAATTTTGATGGACCAAACTTACTATCCATAGCATGAGAATTGAAAGGAAAAATCCCTGTGGCTCGAAATCCGCTCTTGATGTTGCTATGGCTTGTTGCTCTTCTAAGAGAGTAGCAAACCCATTCTGCTAGGATAGTTTTAGTCACTGCTGTTCCTCTATTGTGCTCAATCCAAATGTCTCTATAGATGCGGAAAACCAATTTGAAGGTCTTAAAGCAACTCACATCCAAAGGTTGTAGCTCATGAGAACTATGAGAGGGTAAGGTTAGGAGATCTATACCCACTAAGCGACATTTCTGTATCACTTGCATTGTGACATGGGAATTGTGGCCGTCGACTATAAGTAGATGGCGATTAGTGGATGACCCCCCCCCCACTCTTCTTTAAATTTTCCACAAAGTGGTCCATCCATTTATCGAATAAAAAACCTGTCATCCAAGCATTTTCTTGCATTCCCATCCTTGCTCCTTCTTCACACTTAGCTATGTGTGCGTTTTCATATTGTTTCCCTTTGAAAACATAATAGTTAGGAATACTGTCACCTGCTGCATTGATGCATGAAAGTGCTGTCAAATGTTCGCGGCTCTTTGGAGTAATTATATGAACATTTCGCACACCAATTTCTGCTAAAACTCTTGCTCTGCCGCTCCTTCCTGCCTGTGCTCCGCTTTCATCAGCATTCCATATGTGGCTATCTTCATACTTGTTGTCTTCATAGAGTAGTTGTAAGTTGTTGTAGAAAGTGGCTACATTGCTAGGATTCAAGGCCTTTGCTCTAGCCACCTCTAGTGGTTGTGCTTTTTGCAATGATATATTAGGATGTCTTTTCTTGAACCATCTAACCCATCCATTACCAGAGATGCCATCTTTGAATGGGGTAGGACGTTGTTGTGTCATCATGGCCACCTTTATCCTTAGTTTCACCCAAGTTAAAGGGAAACCTCTATTGGCCATGTCTAGTAAGAAATTCACTAGTTCCTACTCTTCAGCTGTTGTGAGTACAGTATTGCTCCCTCGTTTTCTAGATAGGGTTCTACCATGAAGATGACCTCTGAAGCTAGTTCTAGGAATTCCGTAATAGTCAGCCGCAGAACACACTTGAGCTCCTTTGTCTACTGCTCTTAAAGCTTTCTGTAATTGAGAATCACTCCAATTGCCATTTTTCTTCAACTTCTTCTTCTGAGCTTTAGAAAGAGGAGTCATACCTTTGAACTTTGCCTCTTGTCCACAGTCCTCCTTTGCTGGTATGTTCCTTCCTTCTTTGTTTGGAGTTCTTCTTGTATTTCCTTTTGGCCGATCCATGACTTGGCTGTCTTAAAGCTCCCATAAATTTAGAGGCTGCATCTTCTTCTTGTTTGGTCTCAAGTACATACGTTCTTCTGGAGCTTTGGCCATGTGTAAGTCACCATTAGTGTGATCATCTATCATTCCCTCCATGCTGCTCCTAGGCTGTAGTATTTGGTGGCAGGTTGTCTCTGGTTCTTCGATTTTCGAGAGAAGCTGTGAACTGCTTTAACCTACTTGGAATGTACTAAAAGATTGTGCTCCTCCAAGTTCGCCAGACTTTGACCACAACACTCGCATGTCCTGTACTTTATCTATTGCATCCCTTGCTTTCATGGTTGCTACTAAATCTATTCCTCCAACTGTAGCTTTTGGACGTGAGATGCATCCACGCCCAAGAAATTGAACCTGCTCATCCTCACTACTACTCTTTCTTTTCACCAAGAGACCATGCTCTCCTGTATTCATTCTACCCTGTTGTTCTTCCTTGTCTGTGGACATCATCTGTACAAGCTTAGAGGTGCTGTAAAATCAAAGAAAGACATGGAAGTAACACATACTCTAGCACAAGGTCTTCTAACAACACCAGGATACTTTCCTATGTATCACTTCACTTGAAATGGAGCTCCACTACAACATTGAATTGTCTTTTTGGAACTTTGCATTTAATGGTAGAAATTAAAATCGCCACCTTCTTATTATTAAATGGTTCTCTTGTAGTAAATGAAGAGCGCCAATTCTGCTCCAAAGTACAATCAATGAGCATTTGTAAATGCCCTACCAATCTCTGAAATCATACTTAAGGAGTTGCAAATAGGCCCCAATTATGTATCTAATTTTTTTTTCTTCATTGCATAATCCTTCAGCCATCACCTAACCACTCGTATTCAAGTACTTTATTACAATTTGTACGCGTATGCAATAAAAGTGATGTATTCAGAAGCCGTCGTTTCTCATTCACTGACAATTTCCTATACATATTTATACTATTCAGGTGCTTCTTTTAGCTGGTGATTTAAGGCACTGCGCGATTGTGGGGGTGCCCACCTTATAAAAAACGTACAAGCTTCTTTTGGGGGATCAAGAAGAATGAGATTTTAGCTTCCACACGGGTACATCTGTGTACTTACAATCTATCCTAATTACAATTAAGCATAGCTACTATTGTTATTTTTAACATGAATTATTTTTATTAGGCCTTATTGATGATTGAAAGAGGATTCCAATGCACTTCAATATGCATTCTTTGGACACCGTTAGAAAAAATTATGAATTTCTAAAGTTTTGTCTTTAGGTGTATTAGAAACCAACACTAAAGGTATGTGCACATTTGGAGTTTGATAACAACGGTCATAAAATCATAATAGCTTTGACAAAGACGGAAAGCTGCAAGGTTTTATGGACATATTTTTTAAAGTTGGTTTGGGATTAGTTCAATATAATCAAGTTCATCTTAAGTTATGAGAAGTCATTACAAAGGCTACATGT
The DNA here is from genome assembly GCA_963969595.1 of Neckera pumila. NCBI lineage: Eukaryota > Viridiplantae > Streptophyta > Bryopsida > Hypnales > Neckeraceae > Neckera > Neckera pumila. Next base: position 21,371,136 of record OZ018414.1, read on the forward strand.
TCATCTCCGAAGCCCTCATCCACATATTATGGAGAATAAAATAAGCTTCAATACCAATGTCATTTCACCATTTGCCATTTAAAAATGTTTAATGGCAAAATGAAGAGAATGTCTTGTTGACAATTGTGGGAATGAAGGGTAGAGACGTCATTTTTAAAGAGAAATCCATTTTCCATCATGAATCCCCAAAGGGTATGGGATAATGTGAAAATGCTTTGACTGCTCATTGTTAAAAGGCAAGAATTATGTTTGAAGTAGAAATTCAGACCTCATTTAGGCATAGTAGAATACATTTTTTCAAAAAACTTTGAACTAAAAAAAGTTGATAAATCAAGTTAGAAATCATTTCCAAAAATCTATTTGATACTTCAATCCCCCAATCAAAAGTTATGAACAAATTTTAGAAAGGGATTGAAAGGGACATTTTTTTGGACATTTTCAAACATCCTCTCTGATTTTTGTCCATAACTTTTGATTGGAGGCTCAAAATATCAAAAGGATTTTGGGAGTTGAATTATAATTTGATTTTCCAACTTTTCTCAGTTCAAAATGTTTTGAAAAAATGTATTCTACTATGCCTAAATGAGGTCTAAATTTCTACTTCAAACATAATTCTTGCCTTTTAACTTACTTATGAGTGGTTGAGCTCCTACTAATTCCAATTTATATATCCCATATTGTTTGTTCTACCTCCTACCATCCCATATACATATAAAGAGCTTATTTCTATATTATAAAAAACAAATAATGAATGCTTTTTGGTGCAAGTGAGGTAGTTCATAAAATTCATTTGGACAATGCTATGTAATTGCCCATATCTCCTTGCATTATGAAAGGTTGTTGTTAGTGCTCAAGAATCTATGAAATTGGAAGATTCTAGCATTTGTAACCACAACTTGCAATGTCAGAGATTTATGCATAAGTCTCGTAAACGCTACTTTAATAATCCTTGCCAGCTCTGCAGCCATGTAGGTTCAACAGTTACAAAAGAACGATGGTCTGAACGCCCACCAAATAAAGTGCCATCACTGCAAAGAATGCTTGCTAAGAGCATTCCCACTCCAGAGACGGCCAAATGGAACGGCCAATGAGCATTTGGTGAGTGATTTGACCAAGCCTGGCCCCGTGTGTCCTCTATGTGCCCCACGACAACACGAGCTACGAACACGGAAACCAAGTCTACACAGCCCCAAAGTGCCACCTCGGAAAATCAACCTCGGGAAAGACATTCATTCATGAAAAGGTCTCTCGAAACTTGGGAACAAAGATAAAATAGCTCATATCGAGCCGCAAGCAAGGTTCTTCATTTGGCCAAGTGTTTATCAAATTTGGCCGTCCCCAGCCATTTTTTGGCCCTCGCTATGCATGCCATGGGGCACACATTATGGCTGAGTATGGCCATTTGCCTAGTTTGAGCCACTTGTTGAGCTGGAGTGGGGATGCTCTAAGGTGTGCACATACCTTATAAGTCTCAGTGAGTAAAATTTTTCAGATTGTGTAAGGTAAACAAGCCCATTGCATGCACAAATAGAAGCAAGCCCATTGTGGACAAAATTGTACTAGTGATGTACATTCAAGTTCTAAAATGTACCCCACATATATAATTTTGTCTACAATGGACTTGCTCCTATGTTGCCCACAATGGGCTCACTTACCCTACATCTTATCTAATCGATATCTAAGGAAAAGTGACTCATTTCAGTTTGAATGTAGGTGTCACTTTGGGGGCAATGTTCGTTGTGTGTGTACATACCTTATTAAGGGTCCTAAGGCTAATATCTTCATATTTTACAATTAACTTCATGTCAATTGAAATGATAAATAAGAGAATTTTGAAATTTGATATGCAGACATACACGCGCATACAACACATATGTACAAATTATAGGATGTTCAAATTAATAATTTTTTTTTCTAAACCTTTAGCTTTCAACCTTGGCGGTAATAGAACAAGTTTCATTGAGAACAATTGTTAGATTTTCTTCACTAATCAGTCTAGTGAAATTTCACAATGATTAGTTTTTTTTTAATATTATTGTCAGAGAACAAATTAAATCATTTATTTAGATTGGATATAATTAGATTACTATTGAGATATTTTGTATAATAGTATATATTTTTGATGCATATATACTGAGCCTGCATGTAATTGAAGAGGTATGTATTATATTTAAAGAATTTGATCACCTTGAGACAAATGATGCTGACAAACTTGTAGCACATTGGAAAATAGTAGGAAATTAGAAGTATTTTCTACATTTTGCTTTGATAAGTTAGAAACAATATACATTGCTACATATGATCAAAATTAATATTGTCCTTATTACACTATGCATTTTAGTTAACCCCTAAATCCCCAAGGCATTTTTAGGCTCCAAAACCACTGAAAACTGCCATTTCTGCTGCGATCACTCAAGAAACCAAAAAAAACTTTTATTTTATTATCTAACCACAGGATCTTGTACTTTACTTATCTTAGATCATGTGGTAAAAATTTCATGAAGTTTCACCGTACGGATTGGAAGATATTGGCATTGAAGTTGGAAAAAGAAGTTTTTTTGAACTGTAGTCTGCAATTTCAGATGACTTTGACGGTCATTTGTGGATTTTTTTGCACTACACACAATAAAGTTAAAATTTTTTATGTTAAACATTTGAGTTAAGAGTTGATGAAAAAAATTTTAGAATGTCAAAACTTGATTTTCACATATAAAAAAATTGTTAGGTAGAAGTAGGTCCAAAATTGAACAAAACACTAAATCGTTAGTAGCTCTTAGGTGGAATTAAAACACCATAATCCCAAAAGTGGGATTGTTCTTGCAAACAAACTTAACCTTTTCAAAAAAAAAAACTGAAAAAAATTGAAAATTGCATTCAAAAATGAATTCTATAAGTTTGTTTTTTTAAGAATTAAGATGCTTAGATTGCCCCAAAAAACAAATTGTCTATAACTTTCTCGTTCTGAGTCCAAATAGAATGAATCAAAGCTTCAAATTTAGACAAAAACATGATCTTTGAGAAAAAAAAACTAAAAAAAAAACATGAATTTTTTTTAAGTTTTTTTTTTTTGCCGGGCGAAGTGCTTTTTCGACTTTAGGTGGCATAACTTTTGCTCCCAATCATCGATTGAAAAAAAAATTATATTTTTAGAAAGCTAATGTGATTCCCTATCTTCAAAAAAAGTTTCAAAAAATCAGGTCAAAATTCCAAGTCACGTGAGCCTGCCCGAAATCCCAAGTGTTCCCCCAGGGGACATTGGGGATTTAGGGGTTAAAGTGTACGAGTCTAAACTTTGTTTTTGAAATGAAAGATCATATGGAAAAACACCAATTGGAAATAAATTTGGAGATAGATGGTAAGCTAGTTCTTCAATTGAAAATCTTTCCCGTCTCTAAATGTCTTATTTACAATGCATAGTACAAGAATAATATTTTCCAACATTAAATTTTTTGAAGCCAATATCTTTAAATTGCTATTGTACTTGTAACACTTTTGAATGTAATACTTTGTTAAAAATTATCCATTTCACCAATAGATAGAAATAATCCTTGACAACCATTTTTGTCTCATATAACCATTGCATGTGAATTTTTCAAGTGTCAACTTCTTCTTTTCCTTTAAATAAATAAACCAACAATTGCTTGCAACTATTGAGCATGGGTATTTCAAGAGTCAACTTAGTCTTTTCTTTGAAATAAATTACCAAACCACTTGCAACCATAGAGCATGACTTTCCAACTTTTTTCTTTGAACAAGTAAACTAACAACTATTTCTATGAGTCACACCATCATTGATGGAAAATCACCTACATGGTAGGCAAGAATTTTGTCAATAATAGACTTGCATTGAATATGTTTCAATTGCTACAGCACTACACTAAAAACTATATTTAGTGTTAGCAACACTATTTATGAACCATGACACTAAATATCATTAAGCCTACTAAAGTAAGTAACATTAAATGTAATTTCTAACACTAAATGTACTCTATGGTAAATCTGAAACCCGAAAATGTTTACATTAGTGTTAGAACATATTCAAAAAATGAATTTGCAAAGGAAAAGATTGAAGACAAGGAAAATGATGGAAGGAGTAGGCTAGTAATTACACTAAATGCAATCCAACACTACATATAGTTTTTAGTGTAGACAATTTTTTTGTTTTCTATGACTAAGGAAAGCTTCTCTTTTTAAGAAATCGAACTTCCTATTCATCTGAGAATGGATAAAAACCATGGACGAAAGTGACAACTTGACTTACATGCCACATGTTCAATACTTTTGGATAGGAAAACTCGTCAAAAAGAGGCACTAGTGACGCATTCTTTTTATCTTCTACAACCAATGAGCACCATTCTTTTAAAGTGTCGCCATGTTTCATCAATAAAATTGTTACATTACTATTGTAGATAACTTTTTTGTTTCTGTGACCATTGTTTTCTATGACCAAAGAACTCTTGTCTTTCAAGAATTGAACTTTCTATTAATCTATGATTGGATAAAAAGTATAGATGAAGGTGACAACTGAGGATATGCATTCATTATTTTTAGATAGGAAAACTTGTCAAAAAGAGACACTCTTGACACCCTTTTTTGTCTTTTACAACCAATGAGCACCATTCTTTTCAAATGTCATTGCTTCCCCATGACTTCCTTTCAAAATAGATAAAACACTAGAATGGGAATGATAATCACCTTCACCTAAAGGATGGAAGAAAAAAAAGGAACTCCAATCCTTATATAGGAAAGTAGTTATTTGTTCTTGAATTCACTAGAAGAAAACCTTGTTGTAGTCAACACATGCTAGCTAACATTTTCTGATTTTTGCGACAAAAGACATCAATTTCAATGCAAACTTTGTGTTGAATTTAATGTTTTTTGTCACATGAAACAAGAAATGTCAGCTAGAGACCTAGAGTGTATTCATTGCAACAAGGTTTTCTTCTCGTGATTTAAAGTTTGTGTACCTACTACTGACCCTAATTGCAACTAAACATGTTTGCTATTATTAAACAATTTTTTTTTTATATTAGGTCCCATTGGCAATTGGAAGAAGATTTAATGCCTTTTAGCATTCCTTATTTAGATATGGTATGAATAAATTATAAGATTTCAAAGTTGTTCTCTAGGTGATTTGAAACCAACACTAGATTCTAATAGACTTTCATTTTTAGATTGTTTACATCTTGTCTAATTGGTCAGTATCTAGAAAAAAATGATTATTTTTGGTCCGAATATAGGTGTTGCTTTAGAGGCAATGTTGATTGTGTACGTACATACTTTATAAGGTAAGCAAATCCATTATTGCCTCCCTCTCCTATCCCGAGTCCTATTTTTGGATCCATTTCCAACATGTTTGTAATCCAATTAATCCATGAATGACTGAAGAGCCTATTTATTTTTTTAATTTATTTTTGAGAATTTGGGCAAGTTTTCTTGACTTCATCATTTGGAACTTTTCATGAATTTTTTAGGATGGATGCTAATCATCCTAGTCTACATTTGAAGCTTAGTTTCATGTCATTCCAATAAATATTGCAATAGTTAGAAGGATTTTTACGATTTCAACGTCAAATTAGGCACCAAAAAATATATTCTAAAAAAAGGTTAAAGATTGTTCTTGGATTTTATAGATTGATATTATTCAAAAACATTGGATCCATATCATTCCAAATAATGAAGTAGAAGTTATGAAGAGTTTCATTTTGTAGGCAATAAAGGTGGAGAAAACAAATTAAGTCGTTCTTTTCAACCTGATTTTGAAAATTTTCAAAAATAAACAAATGAGGAATACCAATTGTTTGCTAGAACATTCTCACCATTAGGATTAACAATTCTCGATTTTTGGAAAAATTTATTAGTAGTTAAGTTTTCTCTTTCATCGAGTACTAACTTCTACTTTTATAATTTAAAAAAAGATGAATATGAAAGTTTTTTGCTAGTTTTTTTTTAATATATGTTCAATCCATTTTACAAAAATTGACTAAAATATATAGATTACAGGACATATGTATGATTTATTTCTTGAAAATGTTGAAAAACAAAACTTTCCCTTTTAGAAGTGCTTGAATAGTCTACATTTTGAAATCTGGGCTCATTGAATTTGTAATTGGTGGGGATATTTGCTCTTAAATTTTTCAAAGATGTACTAGAACAAGTTAATAAAAGGATCATATAGTTGGATTTGTCAAAAAATAAACGTAGATTAAGATTTTAGCCTTGTTTAAAATTGAGTATTTTGCAATAGTTTTGGGCCTCTAATGAAAAAAATTCCGCCTTGAAGTAGAGTCCACTCACCTTTTGAGATACAAATGGAAACCCATCCCTTGAGTTCTTACTTCTTGAAGAATGATTTTGAACAAGTCTACAACATCAATAGGTGCCTATTACCCTTTCACTTCACATATTTATAGAAAATTAAAAAAGAAAATTTTTAAGAATTTTTTTTTCTACTTCATTATTCTTCAAAAGGGTTAATCAACACAAATTAATCAACTAGGACCCCTCATAGCAAAAAGGGGACAATTTCTTTAAAGATCATAAACTTTTTTTTTTTTTTTTAAACAAATGGAGAGAATCCACTGCATTAAGAAAAAACCACAAAACAAAATAGCCAAGCTGTGAGGCTGAACAAATGAAGAGATAAAGAGCAAAAAGGACAAAGAAAACAAAGAGACCTAAGAATCCTAGTAAAAACTACATCCGAGAGGTCCACACCCTTGCCACTTGATAATGCAACCCTCCTTCAATGCTAACAATTTGGAACAGGGTCAGATATTATCAAATTTGAGCCACACAGAGGCTACAAGGTGAGGTTGGAGCCTAGCGGTCGTTTGAGCCTTAAGTAATGCCACTTTGCTTGAGTCAAAAAGCAAGTCCCATAGCGCTTGTTGCAGAAGACCACGCGGCCGCAATGTGTGTGAGAACACCTTCTGGTTTGGTGCGATCCAAATTAGCCAAAATGAAGATCCTCTCAATAGGGACCAAATGATTTGAAAGTCATGGAATCGTTGAGGCAGAGTAGAGCCAAAAATATAGAGTGTATGGTCAAAACGTACATGAGGACCCATCAAAGGTTGTTCACTTAGTAAGTATTGTAAGATTGATTGAGCATAGTCCCAAACTTCGTGTGCTCTAGGAGTCTAGGACAATGGTAGAATCTATGGTTGGGTGTTTCATCGGTCCTAATTGAGCAACAGTTGCAGGATATATCCAAATCCGGGTTAATTTTGGCCCTCCACAAGTGAACTGCTACTGCATTGTGTCATACAAACCACATAAACACTGCTTCTTTTTGAGAACATGCCTTGAGCCATATGTCTCTCAAATCAGGTTCAAAAGTTGGAGCTAAGATATTGGGCCACTTTGATGGAATCATTTGTTTGGATTGACAGTGTTGGATGATAAAAGAGTAGTCTACCACATAATGTGGTATAAGATAACAACTGTTTACCATTGCTCCAGGACCAAGATCTGGGGTCATAATCCAAAGTATGAGTATTGCCTCCATAAAATAACTCCAAGCAATGATTGTGACTTTTTTGAATTTCCGATCGGGATGGATTTGATTACCTTACACGGGAGATGTTAACATGTGAATATAGAATCTATCAATCCATAAATCTAGGAGTCTATATTATAAACACCTGTCATGATAATAAATGTCTATATTATAGATACTTATGTTTTAGACTCTTTCCATGTCATAGTGTACCTACATTATAGGTACATATCTTAGAAACACCTCCTAGGCTCGCGTCTCTGCTAGCATCGTCGTCTTATTACAGGAAGCATGTGCGGCGTTTGGATCGAGCCCCGTCGTTCCATTCGATTCTGCTACCAAGCCAACTGTTCCAGGTTGATCGAGTGTAACGAAATCAGCTCCACGCGCGTTGGTCAAGCCAGCCTGCAATTCAACGGGCCAATTCAAGCAACCGTGCACACAAGTCAACAAGGAATAATCTGAATTCTGTACTGTAATGGCCCAAGTCATAGCCTATCCTTTTTCAATGGAAAGGCTAACTAGGTTTACGCAAGCTACAGTCGCTATCCCATTAAGTTTGCCCAATTGAATGAATCCGAGATCACAAGAAATCCGCTGCCGAACTGAACCAGCTTCTTGCGGGAGGTAAGTTACCGTAGCTTAGCTAGCCTACGGTTGCTTTGCAGTTACGCTTCAGCTAGGTGGACAGATCAGCTGGACCCTACTCACCAGAGTAAATCCAACAAGTGCAGGGACCCATTTGAACTGATTGCACATGGACTAGCTAGTATGGAAGTGGGTCTAATGGACCTTGTGGACTGTGAGTAAAAGTTACTGGTTTCCGTCATGGTTGATCGATCGAACAATCATGCCATAATGACAGAATCGCCATTGGGAACGGAGCCCTGTGGATCGACGGAGTCGATTGCCTTCTGCAAATATCTAGATAAACTATCGATAGATCTCGGGTTTCGATAAAGTCACAATGATGATGAGTACGGGAAGAAATTGGAAAGCAGTTGAGGGTTTAGGGTTTATATATGCCGGCACTCCCGTCTTTCTGTCTGTCTGTCGATCGATCTCACTGCCAATGCAGACATCACTAGTAGGCTAATATGCAAGACTCTTATTTCGGAAATCCAAATAGTTCATATATAGACCCAATTCCATAGCGCAATCATGGAATTTGTAAGCTTCCGTATGGGTTTTCAGACTCTGTTTTAATTGGACTCAGGTTGTGAAATTCCATAGTTGCACAATGGGATTAGGCAGGCTGTGAGTAGTTCGAATTTCCGTTCTGTATCGTGCAAACTTGCTGAATCGGGTGCTAAAGTTGCTGAGAATTGATAATGAGGTTAATTATTGACGGACATTTACGGATTGACCATAGGTTTCCTGCTACATCGCCTCGGTGGCACCAGAAGTTGGAGCTTCGATCGGCAGCTGAGTGATCAGATGAAATTTGTGGACTAGGTACTGGCAAAGCAGGCCAGGTTATGAGGAATAACCACAGGCAAGGTTTACTGAGTCGCATCAGGTTTTGACCTGTGTTATCCTTGTCATGAATCACACGATAAAATCTGAGTGTAGGCAAGTTTGAGTTGTTTGTGGTGATTGTCTTTGACATCTCAATATATTCACATAAGAAACAACAAATTCTGCAACAAATCGCAAGTTCTTCAGTGTTCATACTTAATGTTATTGTGTACATAGTTAAGGCCCATTGTCACAACATTCTGTTAGCAGTCATTATTTTTTCTCGGTGATAAGTTGGCTCTTCTTTGCTTGGAATGATGAAGACCTTGTTTTCAATTTTTTGGTTGGAATATCATTTGGTGGAGGACTCTGATCCAACGTCTTGTATGTTTAAATTTCAACAGGGAATTTGCAGTAGTTTATGTTGCATCATACAAACCTTGTATTTCCTCAATACTTGATGCCATTAATGGAGCTGTGAGACAGGTTTTGAGTAGTGTGGGACTTGCATTGGGATGGAGTGCAGTGGAACCAAGAAGAGAACGGCAAGCAGTTCCACGGAGATGGTGCTGGATTGTACAATGATTTCACAAGACCGTAATATCCCCAATGTAACATACATTTCTGCGGAATTTCTAAATCTCTATATTTTCATGGTCAATCGCCTATGCAGCGCCATGGAGATGGTGCTGGATCGTACAATGATTTCACAAGTTCATGCATTCTTAATGTATCACACATTCCTGCTGAATTCCAAATATCTCTACTGTCAAGTTTGTAGAAGTTATTTAGCTATGGCTACCGTAGCCTTCCGAAAGGCCATTCTCCAGCAATCATTTGACATGTAGTACGGTTCTTTATGCTGAAATGCAAGATCCACCAAGGGTAACAAACATGAGAAGGACACAAAGTTTGTTGCCGGGAATTGGCAATTTCGCAGCAGAGATGTAGCCAAGAGAGATGTAGCCAAGACCTAAGGTGGGTACACCCAAATGCACCATTGATCCTAAACTGCCATCTTCACTCTGTGTACATCTCCAAATTCAATTATGTACCTATGTGGAAGAAATTGTTTTAGAATCAAACTTTGTTCCTTAATAACTTTTGCATATAACATCCAAATGTTGCTTTCCTTGGTGTGTTGGGACCTCCTTTCATATGCCAAGAAGAAAATATGAAAATTTGACTAGTCTAATAGTAGTAACTAGGGTAACAAGTAACAGTATGGAGGGTATGTACCTTATCTGCATTTCATCTCAAGTGTTGAAACGCCAAGATGAAAGCTAATAAGCTATCCAACACAATTTCAACATTGATTATTATACCAAATGAGATTTCCTTCTACATTTTGGAACGTATACAACTCTAGTCGATTGCAAGAAAGACTTGTCTTGTTTAAAAAAAATCTTTGGTCTACATGATGGTTGCCTTTGCTATAAATTTTGCAAAGGACCCAAGATTCGTAAATAAAGTCCAAAAGACTATTATACTTCTTGTGTAGTTTTTTTCCATTCATTAGATACAATTTACTATGTATAAACAATCATGATTGGATATCATATTGCCTCGTTTTGCGATTTGCTAAGTGGGGGTGAATTAGTGCCATTGTAAGCCCACAAAGCGAATTTGGAGTTAAAATTGGGCGTTAACTTTTGAGGTTATTTACTAGAGTCACAAACTGGAAAAGAAGTTTTACAAATATATTTTAAAATCCCCTTCATGCACATCATTGTGCTTAAAAGAATGCATCCTTTATACAAAATGAATGATCATAGAATTTTCACTTCATGAGATGTAAGTAAGCTGGCAAGGATCTTCTCTAAGTTGGAAGAAACAATGAATTTTCAGTTGGAAGAAATACCAATTGAAAGTATCAAAGTTTTTTAGAAGTTCTTCATTAATCTTTAATGCATATAACTCTTTAAGGGTTTTTTGTTGGCTTTAATTTTGGGATAATATTAGTTTTTCAATTTTCATTCATCTTCATTTTATTTCTTTCATTCGAAAAAATTTCAGGCAATGAGAGGGCCGTTTTCTTGCATTAAAATGTACAATTGTAGAAAATATCAGTCCAAACTGGCTGTCAAAGATTCTTGTAATTGAAAGTCAACTTGTGTACCTTGTCAAAATTTTGATTAAATTTTTTTTTATATTGTTTAGAAAATATTTATTATCATCATTTTTAAATTTTATTATATTTGTACATTAGCCAAAAGTCAAATGTCCCTCTATAGGGCTTTAGATTTTTTTGAATGCCAAGTACTCATTATACTCACAGTGCTACTGTAATGTGTTTCTTGCAATGACGTAGTGCTAATCTTCATGTTCATTAATCCCTAAAGGCCTAAGTGTCCCCTGGGGGGACATTTGGGACTTTGGGCGAGCTTGTTCAAACTTCATATTCAATATGATCTTTTCAAACCTTTTTTGAGCATGTAGTTTCTCATAAGCTTTGCGTGGATACAAATTTCTTCAAAATCCGACTTATTCTCAAGAAGTTATGAACATTTGAATAAAAATTTCAGTTTGTTCTACTGCTGCCCCTGCCTTTGGGGCAGCAGAGGTGGCAAGAGAGGAGAGTTAGGCTATTGTTGTGCCTATTGGGAGGTCACATTACGCTTTAGGAGCTTCTAAAAGTTAGAGATTTTGAGTTTTTCCATTTTTTTTTCTTCCTAAGTCTCAAGTATAAGTACATCTTTCAATCCACCGTTCAGATTGTCTATATCTAAAAATATGTGATGGGAAAATTGATTAAAAAATGGCCTAGTGTATTGTCAATTCTTGGGACATTGTGGCAAATTTTAATTTTTTTGAATGTCTTCTTTGTCTTGGATTGCCTTGAAAATTGGCATGCACATGCCTAACATGTTTTTACATAAGGAATTTTCTTAAATTCAAGGTCTATAGAGGAAAAAATTTAGAAAAAAAGTGGTCAAAGGCATCTAAAAATTTTGGGTACAGTGGAAAAAAAGAAAAGAAAAAGACTTTGAATGCAAATATCTTTCAATCTGTACGGTCAAACCTCACGAAATATTTACCACATATTCTCATACAAGTTAACTACGAGATCCTATGGTTACATTCCCAAAAAAAACATTTTGAAAACTTTTTTGATGAATGCTCTAGAAATGACAATTTGGGGTGGTTTTTGAGTTAGAAAAGGCCTTGGGCCTTTAGGGGTTAAAATCACATATTTGGAAGAGCCTGATTGATTTATGATCATTTAACAAATACAAGGTTGTTTTGGTTGGAAAGATTACAAACATGCACAACACATTATTTTACTTGTGACTTTTCTACACATGGCACACATAAATCGCATCAAAACCAAGGCTTTTATTAGACTATTAATCCTTAAAGAACATTCTATATTCCCATTTGGTCAAACTTCATTAGTTTCTGTATTAAAACATTCCTTTTACAAAATTTGATATTTTTTTATGTAGTAATATGTATTCTAAACGAAAATTCATTTTTTTTTATAATTATAAATATTATAATGAAGTTTACATGATTTTGGAAATAAATTTTCTGTTAAAATCATATTCCGTAATAATTACAAAATATTAAAATAGTCTGAATTTTTTTTTAACAAAATTGGAGATTATTAATAGTGACAAACATCTTGGTGAAACTAATGTACCACTTGAGCTCACACAAAGAGAAAATCAATAGAAAAGCCTCAAAAGTGGTTTATTTAAGCTTTCAAGATGCTATCTTCAAAGTGTCACAAAAATTGAAATTTTAACAATTTAAAAGATTAAAATAGAATCAAAAGTGGATCATTGGAGCTACATTTTCTTAGTTAAGGCTTAAAACATGTAATTCAAGAACTAAGTGAAAATAGAGGTTTGTGACCCTAAAACTCTGCGCCTTGGGGCAAGTTTGTCCTTTAAGGGTTAACAATAATTTGGCTATTCAAATTTCATCATATTGCAATGCACAAGCTTATATTGAAGGATTGGGTTCAATAATCGTACAAATTTTTTTTCAAATTCTATTCCAAGACAGACTCAACAAAAAGTTCACAAACTTTAAGAAACTCTAGCATACTCAAGACTGGACAGATTTCCAAACCTCAAATTGCGTTGGAATTGCAGTGAAGAGTACTTAATACGGAGTAACTATCTCGAAAGAAAAGAAACATTTCTGTCCAGAGCTCTCCAGAACAGTGAGTGTTGCTAAATTTCCACCTTCACGAACATTCACAGCAACGGCATCCTCAGGCTGGATGGCGGGTGGGATAATCGGCATTGGACGAAAGTCATTCAGCCAGTCAATTTAACGAAAATTGAAATTCCTCTGTGGAGACTTGCTTTTTGGAGACTCAAAGCTCAATTTGATGCGTCCATCTCGTCGGTGGCTTCTCTCATGTCTTTTCGGCGCCAGTATAGCTTCATTTTAACACAGTTGATGGCGAGGATTCAGTTGGTGATTAGATATCATCCTGATTCCCACGATTTGTTGCAGTTTTTGAAGGCATGGTACCACCGAATTGTCTGACCCATTTTCTCCAGCTTTAGAAAATAGCAGCTCAGCTCAGTATGAACAGAAGCTGAAGCCTTTCAATTATGAACCATGAATCATGCGATGAAAGCAACAAATAGACAAATAGGCGCAGTGGTTTAATTTATCATTCTTGTCAGTGTTTGAAATGTACTCAAGAAGATCAATTCGACGTTAGAGTTGAACCCCAACCAAAACATAAACCTTCGATTGTGTTAATTTGGGACGTTCTCTAAGACAATTTTTTAATTTTTGTCCATTGCCTTAATCTATAGGAGTAAGATATTTTTAGGATTCAAAGGCACTGTGTCAAATGCTTCTAGAAAGCCATGCCTACGTCAACATGTCGTGGGTTACAAAACGGCAATATAACTAACATAAACTGGAACGGCGGTGACCATGCAGACCTATTGAATTCAACTAATTGAATTGTGTAAAGAAGATTGAAAGATTTTTGCAACTTTAGCACCCTCATGGTCAAACATTATAATCTTTCACTTCATAAGTGTTATTGTTGTGTTTTTTTTTCCTATGAGATCTCTAACATGTCCAATTTGAATTTGTATAGTTACCATTCAAAAAAAAGTGATACAAATTTTCAAAATGTTGGCATTTTGTTCAATTTAGAGCAAATTCCAGGAAGCCTAAAACAGGCCTTGGGCATTTAGGGGTTAACTCGGCCACACACCCTTGCCTAGAAACCGAAGCTTCTGAGCTTGTCACTCATGCAGTGTCACTTGTGAGTATTGTTGACGATCTGAGACTCTTTGCAAATGTGAGTTTACTTTGAAGCTCTTCGTCAATTTGAATGTCAACTTCAATTAATAAATGGCGTTATTCCTCTACTTCGGCAGTGTCGGTCAGGGCGTGCTGCGTGAAACGCAAATCTAGATCTATATCCTAATCTTTAGTGCTTTGTGCAAATGTAAGTCACAATTTTTGCCGCTGGAATCCTGCCTTCAATTTTGTTGTTTTGCTTAGCACGAGTTTTCTTAGGTAGCTGCTTCATAGAATGATAGAAATTGTGTTGATTGATAGTTGGTGTGACAGTAGGCCCGTGCACATGAGGCAAAAATCGGCTGTGCGACGTCGTACATGAGGCTCGAAAAGGCCGGGTTTGCTTGGTCGAGGGCCAACAAGGCTGGGCTCACAAAACGTGAGGGTATAGCCCTCATGGACAGTTTACCCAAGCTTTTAATTCCAGCGAGTTAACTTTTGCTGCATGTGGGCGGGCATTTGGCTTGAGGTGGGCGGAAAGGGTAAAAACCCACTAGAGCGGGAGGTCAAATTGGCAGGCCAGGTGGCCTCGGAAGCAGCCCGGATCCTTCTGTTTGCTACCGGGGGTGGGGGCCCGTGAGTGTTATGTATATTCAGTAGCCTTCAAAGAGGCTGCCTTCCTTCTCTGGAGTCCTCATCCATGAAATTCATCCTCAAATAATTAATGTAATCTTAGGTACCAAGATAGTGGTAGGACATTATATTCTGGTTCATTTTCTTTGTTAATTTTAGGACCACACGTATAAATCAACAAACTTTTGTAGAAAAGATGTTGGCAAAGAATCCAATGAATAATGTATCATAACCATTTGTCATCAACAACATATTTTGTGTTTTCAATTGAAAAGACAACTCTATATATACACATGGGGTGGTAGAAGGTAGAACAACCCATGTGGGATAAATAAATTTGAATTTGTAGTTTCTCAAGCACTCATAGTTAAGTCAAAAACAAAGAATTGTGTTAAAAATAAAATTTCAGACCTCATTTAGGCATAGTAAAATAACTTTTTTCAAAAAAATTTGAACTAAAAAAAGTTGTTGAATGAAGATAAGTTTCACCTCCAAAAATCCGTTTGGAATTTTGAATCTCTAATCAAAAGTTATGGATAAATTTGACAGAGGGGTTGGAATGGACATTTTCTTTAACATTTAAAAAAATCCTCTCTCAAATTTATTCATAACTTTTGACTGGAGATTCAAAATGACAAACGGATTTTTGGAGGTGAAACTTATATTCATTTACCAACTTTTTTTAGTTCAAAGTTTTTTGAAAAAAGTTAATTTACTATGCCTAAATGAGGTCTGAAATTCTACTTTTAACATAATTCTTTGTTTTTGACTTAACTATGTGCTTGAGAAACTACAAATTCAAATTTATTTATCCCACACGGGTTGTTCTACCTTCTACCACCCATGTGTATATGTAGAGTTGTCTTTTCAATTGAAAACACAAAACATGAATGACAACCCCATCAAAGTGATGTAATTCAAGCATTGAGATAATTGACCTCTATAAATTGATTGCCATTTTGAATAAGTTTGCGATTTTATTTACAGCTTTAGTTCAAAGTACTTAATTTGTTGTTAACCCCAATGTGCAGCTGCGACCTTGCAATTGACTTAGGTCCCTTGCTGTGTTCTGACAAGTTCCGCCAAGTGTCCTTGTAGTTACTGATTTGGTGTGGAACATACCACACCACTTCATCCTTCTCATGAAATGATGTGGTATATTCCACATCATTCCGTCCAGGGAAAGCAGTCGCAGTGACTGCTACTGAATGTAATGTAAACTGTGATCAATAACCAATTTATACGAGCTCATAAATTTTGAAGACGACTCTTAAGCCAACAAGGTCGAGAGACTGCAGTTAGTCTCAAAAGTAGAAAGTACAAGCAAACGCTGTGCCAACGATCCAATCGCCAGCCAAGTTGGACAAACAATCACTTCTTTAATAAATCACTTTGTTATCATGGCAACAAACTTCCCTCAAATAACAAAAATTGTCCACCTAAACATTTGATAAAAGTTTCCCATAATCAAAATGTTTGAATTTTTGTTGGCCCTTATTACAACTTAAAAGGTGATTCAAGATTTTTTTGTTATGCTTGCTGGATAATGTATGAGTAAATTGGGAAGTTTCAAAGTGCTAAAAACAAGTGTGCCCAAATATTACCCTAGACTCCCCATGCTCAAAAAGCTTATATTTTAGGCAAGAATCTAGAAGGGACAATTCTACAACTAGATTATAATCAAATGTAGTTACCTTAGAACATTTTTGGCTTCCACTGAGTCTTCAAGCAAGTTAGTAACATAAGTTGTTGGAGTATTGAACTAGTAGTTATCACATCACTTGGCAAAGTTATGGATGAACAAAAGTTAAGAAATTGCTTTGTCAATTCATCTCTCCCTCTTTAAGATTTAGATTTAAATTGACAGCAAATTCTTTTAATTGGCACAGCTCCAGCATCAAAAATTGTAACATATATCTTCACAACTTAGGTCTAATTTTAGACCATAGACTAGGACATGTATGGATTTATGCTTTAGGTCACAAGTCTTGAAACGTGTCACAACATTTGTACACCACCCCGATTTAATAGAAATTGACGTTATTGACCATCAAAGTTGTACTTGCTACAATATTGTACTTGTGTTTGCATGTGTTGATTGAACAAAATGAAACTTATATCTTACAAATACATTAGAACTTCTCTAAAGTGAACTTTTCTAAAACAATGACCTCTCTAAAGTGATGGAGCATTGATTGCGTGGTCTCATACTAGGCCTAATTGTTGAATAACACATCAGAGAAGTTCTTTGTTAATTTTAAGTATTGGGGCTTGAACTTGATTCTGGGGCTATCACTTTAGAGAAGTTCTAATGTATCCCAATTGTACGGTGATTGCAAAAAAGACTTGATTTTGTTGCATTTTAGGCTAGTCCTAGGACTGTTAGAGCTTTTGAGGGAAAAATCCAAAAACCATATTTAATAAAATACAAAAAAATTAGAAGAACACTAATAAAATATTATTTTATTAAAACTTTAAGCCTAGCATAACAAAAGAAATTTTCAAAAACCATGCACAAAAATAGATAAATGTGGACAATATATACTTTGATGCTTGTATTTTTAGAAAATTGTAAGAGAATTCAAAAAAATAAGCAAAAATTGGTTCTTTTTCAATTCAAAGGATTCTTTAGTCAACCAAATACATCTTAGGGTTAAAAAAATTCTTTGATACAAACTTGCTGATTGTAGGAAATACTTGTATTAATTGTTGCATTTATTCAAGAATTTGTATTTTTTTTATAGAATACTTTTGAAATTAGAAAAATTAGGAAAAAAACTCAGTAAGAAACAATGGCCAAGTGTAAACCTCTGAAGAGATTATACTCTAGGAGGTCAAATAAGAATAATTCTTTGAGTAGGAGAACTAAAAGTACAAAATCTCAACAAAATGAATACTTTGATGTTCTAATTTGAAAAAAATAGGAAAAAAAATGTAAAATGTAAAATATTGTTCTTTTATAAACCATTGTAAGAACCCTCCATTTTAGGTGATGAACCCTAATTTTTTAAACCGATTTTAGGTGATGTCCAATGCAACAACCCATTTTTTTAAGATAGAGCCACCCATAACCAACCGAATAAGCAATTCCGACATGATCAGGAGTAGTGCAAGACAAAACAAATATTTTCCAAGGTGCATTGATAGAAATGACGGGGATTGCAAAAAAACTGGTAATTTTATTGCTTGAATTGAATTTAATATGAACTCTGGGAGGCAAAAAGTGCTTTGGACCCATGGCCAATGTCTAAACTCTTCCAATTTCGATCATTCAAGAACTTTTTTCCCACTCATTATTTCCTACTTTCTTTCTTACAATTTGGAACATGTGTCGTGATTTTATTAGTTCCAACCTTCAAAAGGAAAAAATAACATATTCTAAGCTTGGTAAAAAATAACTGCATCTATTGGTTGGTTATGGATGGCTCTACCTTATATCAACAGTGATGTTACGTTGAATGGTTTTGTTGACATAAAAACATAGGTTTATTGTGTTGGACATCACTTAAAATCAGATTAAAACAACTAGGGCTTGTCACCTAAACACGGATTTCTTATAGTTAACATTAAAAAAAATGTTGGGCCATTAGAGGGCCGCTTCATTGTGTGTGTGTGTGTGTGGTGGTGGTGTGTGGTGTGTGGGGGTGGGGGTGGGGGAGGGTCCAATTGAATTAATTTGTTCTTTAGAAGAGTCAAGGGACTTTATTTGGGTGATTGCAAGAAACACCTGTCCTATTTTGCGCCACACTTGCATGTTTGATATTTTTTTTGGCTATAACTTTTGCATTGTGGATCTAAATGACTCAAAATTCATAGCAAGGTACTCATGACTATTATACATCCTGTCTAATTTTTTGAACAAAATGTTCTAAAATGTTTTATTGTTCAAAAATAGCCTCCAATTTTATATCACACTTGCCAATTTTGGAGTTTTTGGAACAAAGTAGTACCCAAAGAAATGAATTTGGAGCTAAAGTTTGGAGGGGATGGTCTTTTAGTACATTTGTAGCTACAGTTCAAAGTATTCTTAAAAATAAATAATTATGCATCGTGTAGAAGTCTACAAAGTAAGCCTCTTTCTACTTGCATTTTGAAACATGGAAAAAATTATTTTTGTGGTTTTTTGGTGGAAATCTTCATAAAGTTGTTACCAAAGGACAACTTTTATTTTTTACTTTTTATTTTTTCCTATTTTCTAATCAAACATCAAATATGTATTTATTTGAGATTTGGCACTTTTCTAGTTCTCCTACTTAGAGAATTTTTCTATGATTTTCCTTTGGTGGTTATCTTCATCTTATAGGTGTATATATTGGACATATTCTTAAAAAAAAATCAAAAATATTTTTCTCATTTTAAAATACTCCCCCCCCAAAAGGCATGAATATTATAAAACACAACAAAATTGGCAAGTGTTTCTGCATCCATTTTCCTATTCTTACTTAGTTGGCATGCAAAAAACAAATTTTTCTAGGTCTAAATTTTCAGATACATACTTTTTTGAATGCTTTACAAATTATCCATATTTTATTTCATTTAAAAAAAGTTATTCCAAAAGTCTGAATAGTATATCTGTTTTGTGGCCATTTTGAGCCAAAATTGGTAGATGCTTCTTGCAACTACCCATATGAAAAAATTTAAGCCAATTTTGTATACATTTTTTATGAATATTTTAGAAATTTATAAATGATTCATATAATATTCAAAATATTATCTAAGGGAATCTATAATCTATTTCAATTGCTAACAAGATCCAATTTAAATAATATAATTTTATAACATGAACAATGTTCAAATGCTTTTCTGAACACTTATAGTTGTGATTAAATCTTAAGATAATTTGTTGCAAACCAACAATGTTGTGAACTAGTCCTATGTACAAATGCCAATCTTCAAACTTGAGAGCCTAAGATCCATTTTGTATGCACTATAATCCATACTCTGAAAATTTATAATGAATTTATATGGTGTGCAAAAAATACATACTAAAATAATCTAGATTGATCTTTTAATTTTCAAATAAATCACAAAAACATTAAGTATAGGGGCTATAGTCCAATGCTCATGCATTAAACACTAACAATATACAAAATCACGAGTAAAAAGAGAATGTCCAAAGTATACTATAAAAACAATGCTATCATGGTAATAATGCCTAAAATCGTTGAAATAAGCATTAGAAGATATTTGAGGCCTCCAAGAGCCCATGAGTTATCATGCATTCCCGCAGCGTTCCTACGCTATGGAATGCAAGAAAGCTGCTAGGCTGATGTGGTCGAGAGACTGCCACGTCATTTTTGAAAAAAAAAAAAAAAAATTGCCTGAAGTGATATTTGGAAGAGAATTTTTTTTTTTTTTTTTTCTTGAAAAAAAAATTCTGACAGCCCGTACTGGCTGTTTTCAGATTTGTCCAGATTGGGGAATGGGCCTAAAACGGCCCTCCAATGCCCCCAAATCTCTTCTAATGCATGATTCCTATCATTGAGCTATCTAAATTTTCTTTAGATCTTGTGGGGAGGCAAAACAAGATTCCACATTCTCCTAGTATACAATTATTGGACACTGTATTAAAATATGTGTATCCAAAATCAATCCTTTCATAAATAAAAGTTTTACATTTTAGGCAAAATCTATAGGTGTTGGTTTTAAAAACATGTTATAATTATGTGCAAGGTTTTACATCAATTATGCATTTAAGGTATATACATTCAAAGTTGTCATCAGCTTGAAACTATCACATCTAGATACTAGAATCATCTAGAGACTAAAAATCATCATTCACATTTGGATATCTGAAACCATCACATCTAAATTCTAGCTGGAATGAAGATAATAATTATTTTGAAGACGTGTACCATCTAAATACCAAAGCCTAGTGACAATTAATAGTGAACCTATGTTTTGAACTTTGGAAACTCATAACTTATTCACATGGTGCTCAAATAGTAAAGTGCATTGGAATCCTTTATGCTTACCAATAAGGCCCAGTTAAAAGAAATTTCATCATATAATAGCTAGAATCTATTGTCTATTGAATTATCAACGATTATAAGGTATGTGCACCTATAAATTTTACATCATTGGAGCACCTAAAATGCAACACCTACATTTGGACCAAAACAGAACACTAAAAACTGGATCGTTATGAAACAACATGTACACAATTGAACCATGAAGGCTTACTCTAGGGAACCTTTAGAGTGTTGATTTTTGATACACCTTAGTGAAACAATTCTTTTGAAAATATATAACTTATTTGTATAGTATCCAAATAATGCACGCTCAAGTGCATTGGAATCATCTTTCAATGGACAATAAGATTCAAGAAAAAATAATTGGTGTTTCATAATAGTAACTGTGCTCAATTACTATTAGTGTCAATTATAGGTGCACGTAGTTACCTACCGTGTGCAACCTCATTTCATTCCAACAAGTGTGCCCTATGTTGTTGCCATAGCCAAAACAAAAGTAAATGTAGTTTTACTGATTAAAACTTTGAAATTCAATAACTTTCACGTTGTAGGTCCAAACGCCACGAAACCAAGCCTGTGCACCCCTCCTTGCCAAGGGCTTTCCGATGTTACCAAGCATGCAACAAGGGGATGCACGATCCAGGAGATCTCACCGTAACAAACAAAACAAACAAACAATCAAACAATCAAACAATCAACCTGTCTTAAGGTATTGATTGATTCACAAAACTCAGTTCCAACTTCCAAGTGTCAATCAATAAAGCGTATTTACACGATTTGCAAAGAAGCTTACTAACAAGGTGAGGTATCAGGTAATCAGGGACCGAGCGAGGCTAAGTAGATAAGCTCCCTTTGGGCGGGGCAGCGAAGCGATTTGCTTCTAAGTTGGGGAATGCGAATTTTCTGGTGTTGATGCGGGATGCTCAAGTCTACCAAATCTTTCATCGGGTACATAAGATCCCCATATCACACTCTTTCTCTTGTTTTCACATTCTGCAAAAGTTCTCGACTACTTGTGAAACCAGGAAATGGATTGATTGAGTGTACATGACGTTCTTGGGGAGCTTTTTGACGCCTTGGATTTATATGTGTCTTGAGTCTTTGGTATCTCTGTTGCAATTGTCCATGAGAGGAATGTTGAGGGATATCTGAGAGAAGAAAATGAACGATGTAAGAATACATGGATGCTTATCGTTGTCATGACTCCGATCCTTATTAATTCGTACGAGTACTGATCTCCCAAGAAGGCGAATAGATCTCTAAAAGTAACCCGGAGCATGTATACAACCTCTTGTTCCCTCAGAGAACTTAGGTTTAAACTTTGCCCTCAATAAACGGGTTTGGGATCATTGTCCCTGCCTGCGCGCATGCAGTCCATCATAGAGAAGATCCTGGAGGCGACTGGAACGGAGCGCGCGAGCAAGGTGGAGGTGTGCCTGCTGGACCGAGAGCAGGCGCTGTACAAGGCCCACTGGATCAGGCAAAACTTCTGTGGCACGCCGTTTCTGGACCGAGACGCCTGGGCAAGTTTGCGGTGGACCACACCCTGGAAGAAGGCGATGTGTGTGTGTGTTCCAGTTGCTCCCGCAGCTCCTGCAGTCCAAGCGTGCTGTTTCCGTGTCCACTTTTCTCTTCTTAGTGCTCATCTTCCGCGTTATGGAGACTCCCGTGGGGCAGCTCGACTTCTCGGATGCAATCGACAGTAAGTAATAGGCCCATAACACAACAGGGAGCGTTTTGTTGTGGAGCACATTATTTACTGTCGCTTGCTTCGGAGAAGTCTGGTACCCCGATTTGTACACGCACATGGTATTGCATGGTATTACTTGCACCTCGCCGTGGTGCTTGACTCTGTACAGGGATAATGTTCTTAGAAGCTCAAAATATGTTTTTATCATTTTGAAATGGAGGGTAGGATTTTTGATCGACTTAGGGTGGTTCTACTGTACATTGGAACTCTACTAGTTCTTTCTTTCGGGAATAGGTAGTTACAAGAGTGTTGGTCACTTTATTAGTGATGAAATTTTGACTTGAAAAGAGAGGTGAGATAGGAGATGATGCCCACGTGTTTCTCCTTTTCGTTGGATCCTTCCTGTAGAGTTTTATTTCAGAATTAAGAGAGGTTATTTTCAAATGAAATTGCTCTTTTGACGCTTTTAGTGAAGGCATTGATCACATCGTTTGGGTTCCTGGAAATACTGCAGCAGTGGAAACTATGTCTTGGTAGACCAAGCATTAAGATTGGTGTGCAGGCGTAAGTCGACTCAATTGACATGAGGCTATTTGGGCCCTCTTTCACAATGCATGTTGACGAGGAATCTAATATTGCTTTGAATAGAGGTCCTGGACTCGCTCTTCCAAGGTGATTCTTGATTTAACTCCATCACATCTCACCGGGGCCAAATGCAAGGTACTTATCATCCATGATTCATTCACTCAACATGTGGATCTCCAGAGTTGGTGTCATAGTTTGCAATTGTGTTAGAATAAGCCTCATTCAGATGTTGCATTCAGATGTGCATTGGTGAATATTCGTATCACTAGGAGGTTCAGCGTGACTTGTTTTTGAGAAACACAAAGCGAGTTGCAAGCAAGCTTGAATTGATTTGGGTGTCAGCGGTGGTTTTGGTCTTAGCTGTGCCTTGGTGCATTGCAAATAATGGAGCGTATCCCACAGTTTGCTTCTACCAATAGGACTTCGATGGCAACATAACAACAAAGTACTCTTAACTCACAATAGTTTCAAAATTCGATAAAAGGATCCAAAATGTATTAAAATCCTTACCTCCATTTAAAGAACTTGAATTTTAATACACTATTGCATTCTAACCATTTGCCATCAATAACTTGTTTTGAATTTTCAAGTGAGAAGACAACTCTTTATATACACATGGGGTGGGGGATGGTAGGAGGTAAAACAACCCATGTGGGATAAGGAAAGTAAAATTTGTAGTTTCTCAACCACTCATAGTTTAGTCAAAAGTAGGAATTGTGTTTAAAGTAGAATTTTAAACCTCATTTAGGCATAGTAGAATAACTTTTTTCAAAAAACTTTGAACTAAGAAAAGTTGATAAATCAAGATAAGTTTCATCTCCAAATATCCATTTGGTATTTTGAGTCTCCAATAAAAAGTAATGGACTGCTACTTAAGCATAAGCATACTAAGTATAAAGCATAGTAAGCATAAGCATAAGTATAAAGTATACTAAGCATAAGAATAAGTATGTGACAATTTTAGTGGTCTAGGGTGCCGTCTCTTTGAAAAATCATAGAAATTACATACCATATCCAAAAAAACTAATTTTCTTTTTGAATATTTATGATTTCACTCGTTGATACTACAAAAATATTGAATTTAGGAAAAGTTGCCTCCAACTGTGCTGAATTGCTGAATTGACGATTTTGGGTGCTTCCACCTTATGTTGGAAAATTTAAAAGCTGGCCACTTCCATATGGTAGACTCAATTCTAAATGATCTTCAACAATGCTCCATCTTGTCATAATGCTCAATCATAAATGCATTAGGAAAAATTTCAGCCCTCCAAAAGGGGGCCACTAAAGAATTGATTTACGGGACCGCTTTGGTGCAATTTCAGAATGAATAAAAAAATATTAATAAAATAAAAAAATATTTAAAAATATTTAAAAATATTTAAAATATTTAAAAATATTTAAAATATTTAAAAATATTAAAAATATTTAAAAATATTTAAAATATTTAAAATATTTAAAAATATTTAAAAATATTTAAAAATATTTAAAAATATTTAAAAATATTTAAAAATATTTAAAAATATTTAAAAATATTTAAAAATATTTAAAAATATATTTAAAAAGAGATGTCCAAAAGAAAAACAAACAGTGTTGATTGACCCTTTCAGTCATTTCGATTGCCTTTTAATTGATGATTGCTTAGATAGAGGGTTAACTACTACTTGCAATTGTTTTGTTGGTTCCTCATAGCAATCAAAAAGCAAATGTGACTAATTTGCAATGTCACAAAGTGCAACAAGAAGGTCATTTTGGAATAGAAAATTAAGGCCAACATAAAGATCATTTTTGAACGGAGGGAGTACTTGCAATTCAACTTTGGATTTAATGAGAAGAGGTTTTGAATTATTGGAAGCTACAATGACAAAATTTTAGAAACATAAACATTTGTGCCAATTTAACAAAATTCATTTTTATGGTAATTCTAATTTCAAAGCATCAGGACGTCAATCTAGACAATGTTATCAATGTTGAAGCAATTCAATCTATGCAATTTTTGTTGGAATGTTAACAATTTAAAGGTTGGGAATGCAATTTATCCTCATCTGTTGAATGAAAAATTTGGAAAAAGAAGGGGAAGGAAGCAACCCATCACCATTAGATGAGATTTGAGGGTCTTGGAGGGCTCCAAATTCCCCTGCTATCTGCTGCGTTCCCAGACTGCAGGAACGCAGCAGCAGTAGCTGGCTGATGTGGTCAAGCGACTGCCACGTCAGTTTTTGAAAAAAAAAAAAAAATTGCTTAAAATGATATTTTGGTAAAAAAATGTTGTTTTTTTGTTTTGTGTTTTTGAAAAAAAAAAATTCTGACACACCCGTATTGGCAGTCACTGAATTTAGGTAGATCAAGGAACAGGCCTAAAACGGCCCTCCAAGACCCCAAATATCATCTAATGAAACCTTAATCCTAGAAGAGCCGGAAGGCCCTTTGCAGGCATATAGCATACTATGTATTTGGTGGTATTTCATTAAAAAAACATTGACCAAATACTTTTCAAGTCAAAGTAAATTAACCCCTAAAGGATCAAGTGTATGTTCAACTCATGCAAGAAATCTTGGGTAGGTTCCTATGAGTCATTTTTAGTCGGATGTTCATGAAATTTGGACACAATGTATAAATAGGTACCTCCTTGGTGAAAAACTAATTTTTTTTCCGATCTCATGCACAGATCAAAACTTATGCTGCCCTGAAGTTTTAGGGCAGTTCGGGCAATTTGGAAATCTTTTGGGAATCTTTTGCAAAAAAGATCACCAACTTTTGAAAATTGGCATGTATGTAACTAATATGGCATACAATTGTTCAAAGAAAAACAAATTTTAGTTCTCAAATCACATTCTAAGAGGAGTCAAACTTTGTTAGCTAAGTTGGGGCGGTTTCAAGAAAAAATATTTTCTTCTAACTTTAAGGCCTATTATCTTGCAGTCTATGAAGTCAAAATTCTTGAAATTTTTTCCACATATTCCAAATGTTTGACTCAAACTTTTACCGTTCAAGTTTCAAAACAAAAATTTCCTCATATCACAAGAAAAAATCAAATAATGACTAGTGTATTGCCAAGTCACTTAACCAAATAATGACCAACCTATCATGCCCCTCTTCATCAAAGGGCTATCAATTTTGCACGTATTTCACCTAGCACTCTTGATGCATTGTCATGTAATGTGTCATAAACAAACATATCAATTTTGTCCCCCATTCATTTCAACAAGCTCTACCACAAGAGTGGCGATTATTGGGGGATGTCCTCACGACAAAGAGACTCTGCTTTCACGTTATTTTCAGATATAATCTCAAGGCTTGAATCTATTGTTCATTCATGCTCAATGAAAGGGCTAAAAGAAAGAATTAATGGAAATTGTCCATGTGTTTCAAGGAAAAAGGGGGGGGGGGCTGAAAGAAGGAGACATGTTCTTGTAAGACCATGTCATTCAAAGCCAATTTCTAGCTTGCAAGTAGGGAGCAGGGCATTTTTTTTTGGCTTTTTGGTGCCAGATTGCATTAGCAAAAATCCACTGGCTAAAAAATGGCAAAAAACTTGGATGAAATCGCCAAAAAAAATTCAAAGTAAAAAAAACAATGGATGAAATCGCCAGATTGGATGGGGTGGGGTGGGGTGGGGGCTGAAAGAAGGAGACCTGTTCTTGTAAGACCCTGTCATTCAAAGCCAATTTCTAGCTTGCAAGTAGGGAGCAGGGCATTTTTTTTGGGCTTTTTGGTGCCAGATTGCACTAGCAAAAATCCACTGGCTAAAAAATGGTAAAAAAAATGGCAAAAAACTTGGATGAAATCGCAAAAAAAATTCAAAGTAAAAAAAACAATGGATGAAATCGCCAGATTGTGGATGAAAACCAAATTATAGACATTTGATATGTATATTTTCTATCTGATATGGATGAATGTTGAAATTAAAAGCATCACTGCAAAATTTTATATCGCCACTATAGCACTTCTTAAAAAATGAAAAAAAAGCCCTAGTGGGGAGTGAGGACACTAACTTGGGGTGTATCCAAGCTTACATAGAACTTAGTGAACCCAACGGTGTGTACTTGAGCTGGGGTACACAGGGACAGGGAGAACTGACCTTCTCATTAGGCATAGTAACACCTTCTTTAGCAAGCAGATTTTGCAGAAGAATGAGAAGTTGGTGAGAGAAAGAGAAGCAAGAGGAGCAAGGCGCACAAGTGGAGCAAACAATGTAGGTGGAAGCAAGGAGCGCCAAATGAAAAATTTGCTCACGAAGGCTTTGCCACACCCATCCACAGGAGAATAATGGACGTCGCAAAGGCTTAGCAGAAACAATATATTTGGCTAGCGGCAAACCAACCCTAACCCACCACATCTCCATTCTTCAGAGAATGGGCGGGAAGCAAAGAAAGTGTGACTACCCCTTCTTTCAACCCCAAGGGAAGTAGAGGAACTAATTATTTTCCAAGGAACCATGGATGATCAAATTTGGAAAATTTATTTGACGTCACACTATCCTACGTGAAGGTCAGATTTGGCATAAATTAATTCACCATTCATCTCACCAACATAACTTCAAGGTAAAAACATAGAAGGGACCTTTATGGATTCATTGAAGCAAAGATCATTCTACAATTATCCACATGTGAATTACTACATATTATTCATTCAACTACCGTTATAATTAGGGATGTTCAATGTACCATTCTTCACTTAATTCCTAAAATTCTTTGGGTGCTTTCTAGCAAAACTGATACAAAACAACACATGTTGAAAACAAGGTAGAGTAGTCTGATTTGTGATCTCTTCTGCAACTTCTAATTATAGGATCTAGTACTAACTTGAATGCCTATTTCTGAGCCACCAATTTTCAAAGCCTAATTCTTAAGCATTTCTAAGATCATCATTTTCAAAGTAGTATAGTAAGCCTTTTCCAATCGTTCCATAAAGGTGAAATTTCAACTTTGAAGTTTTTTTAAAAAAAAACACTTGTCTTCTACTAATTCACATGTGGATAATTGTAGAATGATTTTTTTGGGTGCCTAAAATTGTAGAATGATATACACATTTTTATTACAGAGTATGTTAAAAAACTAAGTTGAGAACTTACAAAAAAATTCAAGAAGAAAAAAAGTAATTTTCATCTTTTTAATACTCAATGTGTAGAAGGGTGTATAAGATAATAGAAAGGTTTTAATTGGCAATAAATCTAACATGGGATTGAAACATGCCAATTCCAATGGCATATTTTTATGGAAAACCAGTTAAACCTTGTATATATTTTGGTTTCAAAAATTGTGAAATTGGAATTAAAAAAGACCTTATGATTGATGTTTTTGGATATTTCATGACTGCCCATCATTACAAAAAATTCAGGCCTCAACAAGACTACAAGTGCGTGATTTTTGGCACCCGCGGGGTGCAATTACAGAATTTAAAAAAAATTAAAATATATATATATATATATATATATATATATATATATATATATAATATTAAAAAAAAATTCAAAATGATGTGGCTCTAACGTGGCACTGACAACGCTGATGTGGTCAAAATGCAACCACGTCACATTTTCAATTTTCAAATTTTTTTTTCCCATTATATCACCGCGAGGGGGCCAGGCTTAGCGGCCTTTTAGAGGCCTCATAGTTTTAGTAATGATACCGAAATTACTCATTTTTTCTACCTCTTTTAATAGAATGGAATAGATAAAAGTTTTCCTTGTTAATATGGATCTATTCTATAAGGACAGAGCCTTTTTGTCAAATTAAAAAACAAACTCTTTTTGGATGCTTGAAATTTCAAGGAAATAAAAAAAATTGACATAAATCTCTAACCACAAACTTATTTCTTTTGCAAATTGTCTTGTTAGAAAGCTAGAAGAAAATCCCATTCTAAATAAAAAGTTTAAAAAAATATCATCAAGTATTGCTTTTCATAGGAATTTGCCCAAAAATGCAGATAATAATTTTGGTCATTGAAAGACTTTAGATGTTAAATATAACCCATGTAATGGAGCTCACAATAAGCATTGAAGCATCCAACTTCTGGTCAAGTATAGAAGACACGTGAGTTTGAATTTATAATACTTCTAATTTGAATTGAGATTGTTTGCAAATTTGGTATTGGGCAAGGATGAAAGTTCATCATTCATTTAAGCTTGTCTGCATAGAGACAGTCAAATTACAATAGAAGTAATTATTTGCTTGTAGGAAAATGAAAATCATTAAATAATTTTCTTTAAATTTTAAAAATTTTGGAAAAAAATTGTACATTTCAAAATTTGACCAGTAAAAGTCTTAAAACTATTATGTAGGTGCATCTTTGAGTTGTCTTTAGAAAGATTCTATTACCTTAGCTCTATTTTACACCACTCACAAAGTTTAAGACATTCAACATTGAAAGGTTTGAGGTTATATTTGAAACACTTCAAGAACTCCTATTTGATGAAGGGGAGATGGCACACACAAGTTTAGATTCTTCTACCTTACAACATTATCCCCAATTTACCTGCTTGAGAAATAGCCATATTAAAATTCATATATTTTGAATGTGTAATAAATATACTATGATCAATGTTAGTGTAGAAAATGTGCAAAATAAACCAATGCAAAATTTAACTGAAAGGAAGATTTGATTTTTAAAGTGTAAGTATTGAAAAGAAAGTTGACATGTAGAAGAATGCAATTTCAAAATTCAACAAAAGAGCTAATCAAGTTCACTCTTGAACTAGTATGAGAATTTAAATAGTGTTATCTAAATCTAGCATGGATATATTGTTGATCATGATACATTCCTTTTTTCTATAATGCTATTAACTTCCATATAAATGCACCACACAAACTAATCTAATACCAACATTGGTGCGGTTAGAGATATTTCTACGAAGCACACTATTTGATATAACTCAAGTAGTATTTTGATGAAAGAAGAATTTTACTATGCCTAATTCTAAAATAGGGCTAGTTTACCAATTTTGAGACCTCTTGAATGAAAAGAATAATGAATGGATTCTCAATTCACGCTAATGTTCTAACCTATTACTTCCTGTTTTGTGACTCAATTAGTACATCTAGATTGACAATCTCTCCATCTTCATTGTTGAACCCCAAAATGACCAAAATGTCAATTCAAGGGACATTTGGAGTTGAAGTAGTGGCAATGAAGTAAAAAATGAACAGGTGTTTTTGAAATTCTAATGCAAGGTATTGACATGTACCTTCTTTGAACATGGTTTCTTTTAAAATCGGCTTAGGTACTAAATGCAAATGTTATATTGCCCAATAAAGCTTGGACACGTTGGATAGCTTGTGCTAAATTCTTCATCTCCATCTTAAATTTGGCATGTATGGAGCTACCATGATATAGTATGCACTTGCCAAGAAAAAAAAATTATAGCAAAAAACCACATTGGGAGGAGTCAAACTCTACAAATCCTATTGGATAACATCAAAAAAAAATTCTTCAAACTTGAAGCACTATAAACTCACAATCTACAAATTCTAAAAGTTTGGCTCTCTGATTTCATTTTTGGATTTGATTTTGAAATCCTTATTGACCAAGAAATCCTCAAAAAATGGCAAGTGCATTGCCCATTTACTTAAATTCGTTTATATTGCAAGGTGATTTAGAGTAAATTAATTCATGTAGTGTCCAATTGAATAGAGCAAAAATCAAATTCTTACAAGGCTCAAAGTCTATTGATCATGACTAGGGAGTGTGGAAAGTAAATTTATATAGACTTCCAATGTTAATATCTTGCAATTCACACAATCAAATGAATTTAATTGTTTTCAACACTTTGTCGCAATAGTCTAATATACTAAAATCATTGCAATTATTGCTTTCAGAGACTTACAAGTAAGACAATATATACTAGTTATAAGCTAACAATATTCCAATATGCAATAACATATGCCAATAAATGATAATATACTAAAGCTTCTTAACATTGTATGCAAATATCATTTGAATATTTTATTTTTGAAGTTCATGAAAATAATGTTTAGCTATTGGTATTAACCTTCCCAATTTTGCAATAAGTGCATTATTCAATTTTATGCTACAAGTTGCATTAATATAATATTATTCAACTTTGAATTTGATATAAATTTTTAAAAAAATGATTGCTTTGAGTTGTTGGAAACGGGTTTAAATGTCTAGTTTATTTGTTTCATTAGAAAAAAAAAAAATTGTGATCTTTGTATGGCTATGAATCCAAAAGACCATTGAATAAAGCACAAACATTCTAACTGAATGCCTTACAATACATAGAATATGTTGGAGAGTAAACCTTGGGGTGAACATCAAATTTAATATATAATATAACCAACAAGTGTGCTGGTACTTTCTATGGCTAGAATCTATATATACACTTCATTATTCTATAAATTGCAATGTTTTGGAAATAGATACCCCAAATTGCATTTTTCAATTAAATGTTCTGGATTTAAAAAAATGTATTATAGATTCTCCAAATAATAAATGTTGAAAATTTCCTAAAATAATAAAGAGTTCTTTTAAGTCCAACTCAATGATTTATGTTGTATTTTTCCTTTGATTGTCAATAAGTAAGTGACACAAATAATCAATGGATTACATCTTAAAACTCTTGATTTAAACCCCTGAAAACTCAATTTTTAATCCCTGTAGTACCAAGACCTTATTTCCATCAAAAACCACTGAAAATTACCATTTTTAATGCAAAGAGAGAAAAAAATATTATTATTATTATTATTTGCATATCTCACCGTAGGATCTTGTACAAGACTAGTGTAAGAATGTGTGGAAAAAAATTCAAAAACTTTGACATGTAGATTGCACAATATTTGCATTTAAAGTGAAGAAAACAAATTTTTTGCACCTTGTTTGACTAGACTTTTTGGAATTGAATCTTCTAAACTTAAAATTTTTGCACTATTGAAGTGAATTTTTGATTTTTTATGTTGAAGAATTGAGTTGAGAGTCTTGGAAAAAAATTAAGAGAAAATACACTTAATTTTCACTCATTAAAAAATTATTCAATTGAAGTAGGTTTAAGATTGAAGGAAAACTAAATCATTAATAGCTCTAAGATGGAATTGAAATACACTACTGCAATCTCAACAGCAAGATTATTCTACCAAGAGATCTTAATCTCATGATACTTTTTTTTTTTTTTAATTTTTGAAAATTGAGTTCTGAAATGAAATCCTACAAGTATTTTTTTTAAGAAGATGCTCAAATTGCTCAAAAAACAAGATTGTCTACAACTTTCACATATCAAATCCAAATTGAACGAATCAAAGCTTTCCATGTAGATAAAAATACAATATATAAAAAAAAAAAAACTTCCAAAAAAATAATTTTAAATTTTTGAGGTTTTTTCTTACCCGCCAAACAAAAATTTGGGTTTATTGTGTCATAACTTTTGCTTCTAGACACCAATTGAAGTAAAAATTATACTCTTGGAAAGTCAAAGTGTTTTTCTATCTTCCAAAAAAAATTTAGAAAATTCTGACAAATATTGAGACTATAAAAGCTTGACCAAAATCCATTTTGTCCCCTAAGGGGATACGGGGACTTTTATTACGGATTAATCAATTCAATCATTGGAGGTATAAAAAATATAATTTCACTAGTAGAAATCACTGGAATTTTGATATAATTCTGTTGATTTGGATGCGTTGTCCTGGTCACTGTTTTGTTGATTTCAACAAACTTTTGTGAAAATTAACAAGTTCCTGGTGAAATCAACAAAACCGGGACCGTGACAACGCATCCGAATCAACAGAATTCTGTTAAAATTCCTGCGTTTTCTACTAGTGTAAAAAGGTTTTAAGCTAATTACAAGTTCATCCAACTTTTAAAGTTGTTTGAGAAATATTGTCAAGTTGACACAATCTGACAATTAATTAGTTCACACTCATAACTACAATGTGCTTGTGAAAGTCATTTTGTACTCCTCCTACTACAAAAAAATGGTCAAATATATGACTTCAAAATATGACTGCAAAATGACTCCGGGGCCCTAGAGTCATAGTGGACAAGTTGTTTATTTATGACTACCCTTTTTATTATCACCAACAATAAAAGTGGGTGACTGACTATTTCTGTCAAGGTGATAAAGAAAGTTGGAATTAAGGAAATGGCTCTTGAACTGCAATGTGGAAAGTGCATGTGCCTAGGTGGCCATCTATGTATAGTCATTCGGAAGTCATTTAGAAGTCATGACAGATCCATTAAACAACTGACATGGACGGCCACGTCCAAAGTCATTTGGAAGTTAGGATAGAATCATTAAATATATGACGTGGACGATCATGTCGAAAGTCATTTTAAAGTTGCTATGGAGTTTTTGCACCGTTTTGGTAGATTGCCACTTCATTCTGTAGTCATTTAATAGTCACATATGAATACATTCAAAGTTCCACAACAATACACCATACAAAATATACAATACATTGTATGTATACAATACACCATATGTATACAATACACCATATGTATACAATACACCATATGTATACAATACACCATATGTATACAATATAGCATATATATACAATACATAGTATGTATACAATACACCATACACCATATGCTATGTTTGGCTTATGTGTCCACACAATTCTCAAACCACTTAGTGTGTGAGTATGAAGTGATGAAATACAAGCCCTTTATACAAGTGGGGTGGTAGGAGGCATGACAAACCATGTGGGATATGTAATACGTAGGAATTAAGTTACAAGTAATATTTCAGACCTCATTTAGGCATAGTCGATTAATTTTTTTTTTTAATTTTGAACTAAAAAAAGTTGAGAATTCAATCTCACTTTCATCTCCAAAATCTGTTTTAGATGTAGAGTTTCAAATCAAAGTTATAAACAAATTTGAGAAAAGAATCGGAAAGGATATTTTATTTGACGTTTTCTAATATCTTCTCTGAATTTTGTCCATCCTTGTTGTGTATGGCGTACATGAAAATGTGCTATTGATGCAAGAAAAGTGTGATGAAAGGTACCTAAGATGTTTGGAAATTGCATAATGCATTACATTACGCAAGGCGCCAAAGCAATAGTTGAGTAGGTATGGAGTAGTCTAAGACATTTCAAGTCATTCAGTAGTCTCCGGAAGTCATTTTGCAATGGCACTAGAGAGGCAATGTTGTCGTTTATGTTAGAATCGAGGAAACAACAAAACAAATATAGGAAGAAATTTAGAGAACAAGAGGAAATTTTGGAAACTCAAAAGAAAAACAAAATGAACTAAAACAAAAAATGGAAGAGAGGTTCCAAAAAATTTATGAAAGGGAGTCCTTTTAATAAAGGTAAAGATAAAAAAGTAGAAACAAGAATTAAAAGTAAAAAAATATTCATTTCCAAAAATAAAGAATTAATAAAGATAAATGAAAAGATTTTTCAAGTTTTTTTGAAGAGAGCGCACAAAAAATAAGTTGAAGGGGGGAAAATGCAAAACAGAAACTTAGAAGTAATTAATGAAATGGTCATTTTTAATAAATAAAATAAAATAAAAAATAAGGGAAAAAAATAAAAAAAGGAAAAAAATATAAATAATAATATTAATAAGTAAAGAAAAGAAAAGAATAAATAAAAGAGCTTAAATTTTTTTATAAAAGAGAGCGGAGAAAATAAATTCAAAGGAAAAAAATTACCAAAAAAATTTGAAGTAAGGAAGCGGTCATTTTGGGGGAAAAAATAAATGAAATAACTAATAGAAATAAAAATATGTAAAAAATTGAAGAGAAAGTAGAGAAAATAAATTGAAACCAAAAAGAAATTGGAAAAGAAAACTAGAAGTTATAAAATGGTCATTTCCAAAAATAAATAATATCACAATCATAAATAAAAGGGAAGATGAAATTTTTTATAAGAAAGAGCAAAGAACATAATTAAGTTAATAAAAAGCCAAAGAAGAGTGAAGGAAAATTAGAAGTTATAAAAAGGTCATGTCCAAAAATAAAATAAAATACAATAATAAATAAAATATTGGATGAAAAAAATTAATAATAGAGAGTAGAGAACAAAATTTCCCCTTAAAAAAATAAAAAATTGAAATAAAGAAGTGGTCAAATAAAGACCAAAAATAGGGAAATAAAGAAAACATAGAAGAAGAGGCAAAAAATAAAAAGATAAACAATGTTCATGAACATGAATGAAATCAAAGAAGGTTTTTGTAAATTAAGCCATCGAGACAGCAATTTGGGAATTCAAAAGGAAAAGGGAAAAAAAAAAAAAATTCTTTTAAAAATGAAAGGTTAGAAATCATAAATAATGAAGCAATCAAACTTGTGCCATTGCAAGATGAGCAAAATAAAAAAGTCAAGATAAAGAAAACCTACATCGGTGGAAGCAAGTAGAATTATGGCAATTCTATGAAAGTCACATTATAGTCGTCATGGATTAACACGGAGTCACAACGTATGACTGCCCTGTTTAGTTCAAGTGACTGGGGCCTCGATGGTGGGCTTTTGTGTATCCATGTCATCAGGTCAAGAACGGAGTTAACAAAATTCAATGGATGAAGCTCCTTGGCCAGAACTGCTCATCCCGGAGTCACGCCAAAAAATAAAGGATGACTCAAAAGTTGTGTAAACCTTTTTTGCCGCCATAATTAGGGAGTCGGGGTCACTCTGCAGTCATTCCAGACATGAAGTCACATTTCTATAGTCACAAATGTGGCAATTTTCTTATAGTGTCCATATTTATACTTTTTTTTGGAAGTTGTTGTTACTGCAATCAATATGGAATATTGGCACTATATCCTATATCAATACATGTGTATGTACATGAATATACCATATATCTATATATCTTTGTATACCTGTATAGTATATCTATATATTTTCTATATACCTATATATATTCTATGTATTTATATATATTCTATGTATTGTATATCAATTCAGTAATTATCATGTTTGGAATCGACAGCAAAAATTCAATCAAAACTATTTTTTTGTACAATTCAGATTGACGACATGGGAAGAAGGACTTAATTTTTTTAAGCACACAATCTTAGTTTTTTTGAGTTGGGGGTGGCAGGCAAGGGGTGGTGTGTTCACATTTTTTAGTACATTGTCAAATATATTCCATTAGATTAGTTGCCCAACTTTCTATAATCAAATATACATTCAATTTTAAAGCCTTTTTAAGGTACTTAAACCTTTCCTAATCCATGTTGTGATTGGATGAGGAAGATGAATAGAACGGAGCATAAAACTCAAGTCGAAAGAACTCATATTCAGTTTAATTTTAGAAGGAACAAGACCTATTAACAAGGTAGTCATGCAAAAGAAATCATATTCATGGATGAGTGGTGGTGCATTCTTCCTTTCTACAGTTCCAATATAAGCCATTCATCAACTAATTTTTTTGACTATGGAGGCATTTCTAAATTAACTCACTCTAGAAAGAGAAGAAATTATCAATAATGCAATTGGTCCAAAACTTTCGTAGCTTCCGAGCAGCTTGGTCAAAAAATAAATAATAAAAAAGATGCCTAAAGTATAGAAAAATTACTAACGTTGTTTGCTACCCTTCCTAAAACATTAAAATTATAAAGAGAGAGAAAGAGAGAAAGAGAGAGAAAAATATTGCCTAATTAATAGAAATTCAACTTGCTCTATACAATTTTGCATCTATTCTTCATAAATAATTGTAAGCATACATTGCAAAGTTTTTTGCCTCACTATTTCGACCTTTTTAAAGCACAATCTCTCACAAATAAAACATATATCTCTCACGCAACAAACCTTAACACTTAACAAAACCTTCAACACACAAGATAGAGAGT
The DNA here is from genome assembly GCA_963969595.1 of Neckera pumila. Lineage (NCBI taxonomy): Eukaryota > Viridiplantae > Streptophyta > Bryopsida > Hypnales > Neckeraceae > Neckera > Neckera pumila. The sequence continues at coordinate 21,407,956 of OZ018414.1, forward strand.
TTAGGATTTGGAGGTCAAGACAAGGATTTAGGTAAATGCAACAGCTACCATAGATGAAAGTAGCAACAACCATCCAAAATTGTAAAAACAACTTGGATGAATGCCTAACTTATTTTAATTACATTTTAAAACCATACAATTTTAACATATCATTTTTTTGAATTGGTTAACTGTTTTTGCACTTTAACTAATTATTTAGGCAAAAAGTTGCCCAATCAAGCTTCTAGGAAGCTCCAATATTAGATTTTTATAAATGAAGAATATTATAAGGTAGGAGGTTTTAAAAGCGCTCAGGCTTTAAAATAAAGTACTTCCTTAATTGTACATTATTTGTACATGTTGCTTTTTTATAGCCTTCAACAATGTACAAACAGTGTACATTTTAGTAGGTGAGCCATTTTAGAGCCCTATGCCATTTCAACTTCAAAATTTTATAACTAATTCCACGAAGCTCCAAAAAATAAGAAACAACTTGGGTTAGATGTCAATTCCACTTGTATTTCAAGAAATATTTACTGAAAAATATGTCAAGATGTTTCACCTCTCCAAAATTCAGTCTTTAGATGGTCCACTTACGGATCTCCTACCTTAGTATGTGCATTCTTCATTTCTACAATTTCTTTAAAAGTCATTTGTGGGTCTTTTTTTACAAGTGGATCTACACATGGATGTCTTTATTGGATTCGTCCCGAGTGTACGGCTCGTAGCAGACGGAATTACGGAAGAGTCCAGTGCTGCACATCAGTTGTCGCTAAGCTTAACTTACCTAAGCTTACCACTTGGGACCAAGGTTTTTTTTTTCATTTAATTTAGGCTGTACAGAAAGCGATATTCTCTGGAAGCATGAAGCTTCTTACATCCTTATAAATGGATGAAACTTGCAATTTTTGGATGAATTTCATTTATTCATCCAAAATGATGTACATTCATCAAAATTTGAGTGATCCCGTCCCAAGATGTGGTAGCAAACTCACGATTGGATTCTCAACTGTGCCATTTCTTTATACAGAAATTGAGCAGATTATTTTGTATCGCTTTGGAGCAATTTTTTGCTCCAAAAAAAACCCTGCCTGGGACCGAGTAAGGCAACGCGGTTGTTGACAACTCCAAGGAGGAAAGCAAGCAAACTCCCAAATTCAGTCCGTCATCTCCGCTTTGATTTCCTATTAAATGCACGCCCCACTACAGTAGTGGAATTCTAATCCAAACCACCACGTCTGCAACTCTGACAACTGAAATACCGTGTGTGCCAGGGATCAATTGGGGATCATTCCCGGCATCAGTTCGCGGAGACGACTACACTGGACAGCTGATGAAACCGGCAAGGCAATTCTGGCTACGAGGGAGTTTGAAGCAGTTGATAAGTTAGACGGAAAATGACTAATGGCTGTACAAACTGAAAAGATTGCTGCAAAATTATGTTACTCTTTCGTTGAAAAGTGATGGTGCTTTTATAAAAACAAAGAGAGAGAGAGAGACCAACAATCAAACTCCAACTCCGACACATGCGGCCGAGTCTTCACCAAGTGTCAAGAAACTCTTGACAAATGAATCTTTGAGGTTCTTGACTACACGTGTTGAAGTAGAAGAGAATGTGATTTCTATGAGCCATCGATGCCGGCAAGAATTAATTAAGTTAGTCTTTCAGTTGTATGAATGTCTTCTGCACCTAAAGGTCAAAGCACACCTTAGAATTTCATACCCTACATAAAATAGTGAAATTGGGTTGCCTTAACAATTAGGTTGTCTTCACTAAGGGAAGTTACTTTATGACTAATTACTTGTCCGTGTGGAGGTGCATGCAATTCTCTAAACCCAAGCCATGACATAACATTGTTAACTGACCATCGAACTTCCCCTGCCAAGAAGGTATAATCCCTCCCTGGATACCTAGGAGGGATTATAGTTTAATTGCCATCAGATTCATTGGATGGTTTTGCTCATGCTTGTGTCAACGCGCAGAGTTGTGAGTGGCTACTGCAAGACTCAATAGTAATTTCAGCATGCTTGTGTTAGTGAGTGAGCTGTGAGTAGCTGTTGCAGAAACTCAACATTGTAATTTCAGAACCTTCAACGTTGGGGGGCTTCCACTTTATGGGGAAGCAAAAGGAAACCCCCCAGCGTTGCTTAATAATGTTATGGAACTAGTGCACCAACCTATGCGCTGCACATGGTTCCTACATTATTGCATCCTTGTACAGTAACTGCACATATTCATATAGTGTAGAGTGTCGAGAAATTAATATGGGACAACCTAATTTTACTATTTTGTGTAGTTGTTATATCTGTGAATAATCAGTTTAGAATACAGAATTTGAAAGTATGCAAAATCTTATAGCCTTTAGGATGAACTTTCGAAACATTAAGGCTGAGATCTCATTATAACAGCTTAACATTCCCCCAAAAGGGAGACTAGATAGGGGGTCATCTACAATGTTGTTTTACCAAAAGTAATTCCTTGTGCAATGTCCATGATTTTCAGGTAAGCTTGCATTTAAAACTTGTTGCAATGAGAGACGTCGTGAATCATAGGAAGCATTTGACACTATATAAATGTTTATTGTTACTATCAAGAATGCACTACTATTGAATTAGTTGTTTGTAAGTTAATTGGGAGTTTGAGACTCATGAACCTCCATGTGTACAAATGGGAATATCTATAGAAAATATCTGTTGACTTTGATGGCTTGTAAAATAACTTTGGAGGGTAACTTAAGGCAATCTAATTTCAAAATTTAGTGTACTATAGATCACTCACTGATGACAATATACTGCAAGTAAGTTAGAAATAAGGTGCCTTATCCAAAAATTCTATTCTTTTTTGGAAATTCATGATTTTCAATTGCCAATACTGCAAAAATGTTTTTTCTAGCAAAAGGTGCCTCCAACTATGCTAAAATTGCCACTAGTAGAAAATTTAGTGATCAGATTAACAAAAATTCAGCAGAAAAAAGTTGATTTTTTTGTTGATTTGGACAAGTTGATTTGGGTACTTGTAAAGAAAAAAGTGTTGATTTTTTTGTTAATTTGGTCAGTTCAAGAATGAAAAAAAACAAAACTTAAAGGAAACTTGACCATACAAAAATTGACATGTGGCAAGTGCCACATCATCACAAAAGTGACACCTTGGCAATTCAAACCATTGGAGAGCCTCCACCTAGACAAGTCGCCACTTAGGCCGGTCAAACAAATAAGGATCCGCCACCTAGGCAAGCGGCCACCTAAGCAAGGGGTGCCAATGGGGTTCGAATCTTGCACCCCTTGCTTATAGTACAAGGCCTTTACCAACACACCAAGCATCCATGTATATGTATACATGAGAGTTTCTGTTTTTATTTATTTAGTTATTGCTAGTTAAATTTAGTATTTTTCAAACTAAGCAGACTTCAAAGGCCATTCAGGCATAGAAAAACAACTTTTTCCAAAAAACTTCCAACTAACAAAAGTTGCAAAATCAAGTTAACTCTTACCTCCAAAAATTCTTTTGCACTTTTGAGTCTCCAATCAAAAGTTATGGACAAAATTCAGAGAGGGATTGGAATGGACATTCTTTTTAACATTTTAAAACACCCTCTCTGAATTTTGTCCATAACTTTTGATTGGAGACTCAAAAGTGCAAAAGAATTTTTGGAGGTAAGATTTAACTTGATTTTGCAAATTTTATTAGTTGAAAGTTTTTTGAATAAAGTTGTTTTTCTATGCCTAAATGGCCTCTAAAGTCTGCTGATTTAAGAAAATACCGAATTGTGAATGATTAAGTTCTAAAAAAACAAACAAATTGTAAATAAAATACTAACCATGGTGATTTAAACATTTTTCAAATGAAAAACTTACTTGAGATTCTTGTAAGTCAAAATGAACAAAAAAGTGTTGATTTTATTAGTTGAAGTATCCAAATCAACAAAAAAGTGTTGATTTTTTGTTACTTTAGAGTTGAAGTATTGAAATCAACAAAAAAAAGTGTTGATTTTGTTAATGTGTACCAAAATCAACAAAAGACTGTTAAAATGGATGATACAGTATCCAATTCAACAAAAATTTGTTGATGTTTTGTTGATTTGGACACTATTTTTCTACTAGTGTGCTTAAACAAATGGGACTGGGGTGCTTCTACCTTAAAGTTGAAATCAATTGGCACTTGCACAAGCTGATGCTCCCTAGGTTGCTACTGTTTTGTCAAGTATGACACACACGCATATTACGCACTCTTAGGCTCAGGTCATTTAAAAAAAAAATTGAATTATGCGTCATGACGCCCTAGTAATAGTACCTGACACTATTACCAAGGTCCCACTCGCACGTCACGCTACGGGACGCCTCACCACTCGGGCATTGCGCTGTGTGAGGATCCCGCCCCTCACCCTTGGGCCTTGTGGCAGGGCCTTCACACAATGGGATGCCCTCGTGGTGGGGCGTCCCATTATACACTTCCCTCCTTGGGAGATGGACTCCATCCGAATCACTGATCGTGGATTGTAACGTATTCCAAAGTGAAGTGTTGAAAACTTTGGAACTCCTTTAATGCAATGCATAACATTATTAACCAACACTGGCGGGTTCCCTTTTTCTCTCCTCGGAAAGTAGGAGCCTCCAGCATTGGAACTTACCCAGTGAACAAGAAATTCTTGATAAAAAAAAAGTTGCACCCGCTCCATGGATTTCGATGCCCGGAGCTGACAAAGGTATCAAATTATCATTTGTTTAAAAATAAAGCTGTCAATTAGTGGCTCCACAAATTGCACCCAATGAATCTTAGCCACCTAACTCATTGTCATTGTAGCCATGACATCATCAATCATCATTATTTGTGTTGACTTCAAGAGTTCCCGGGATGATGGCAGGGCTAGTTTATATATTAGATAACCGACGAGCCGCGGTAGCGGTGAATAGGTTATCGGACATAACCGGTTGTTCACTTTTCAATCACAACCTTTGATCTTCATGATCCAAGGGTGTAGGAAGCAAGTTGAAAGGAGAGAAGGTTATGAATTACAACTTGTAATGGCAATGGTGATGGTTTGCCAATGGGACGGTGCCACGTGAGTGTTGAAAACTCAACAATCGGTTATGAAACCCGTCCCAAAGCCAACACTTAACATGGCAAAGTTACCTCACTCCGAGCCAATCAAACAATTCAGATTATGACTGAATTCTCCCCCCAAGCATCTAAAGGGGATTTAACCCTCCAGCTGGGGGGAGGATACAAAGCCGCTTAATAATGTTATGTGGGTTCTACCATTTGTTAAAAAAAAGAAAAAAAGAAAACTTTGGAATTCCAAATGAATCCTCCCAAAGTCTTGTAGGACTTTCAATTCCCGACTGATGACGGTGAGCTCGGCAACATGCGCCACGGGCCTGCTTAGGTAAGCACTTATTCACGGGCTCACGGAAAACATCTGAGGTGGGTGTACCTTGAGATGTTGGACAGTTGTACATAGGAATGCAATTGGGTGGAAGGTCCATTGATAATGGGCATGTCTACCTTAGTTAACCAATTAAAGATTGGTCGACCATTTTTCGGTCGAACTTGACACGTTTTCAACAGTGGCCAAAGTTTTAGAATGAATTTGGATATAGATGAAAATATAGATGAAAATAGTGTGGGGAATTGGGAACAGAATGCATTGGGACAAGATTCAAGACAATTTGTGCTGGCATGCAGTTTTGGGGTTGAAAAAACAAACAAAATACTGGTTCAAAATATAAAAAGTATTAATAAAAATTAAATGCAAAATTTGCCATGCATTTACTGTGGAGCCCCAAGCATTCATGCCAATTCTATCTGTAAGGTCAGATCTCTAGAATGCATCATGGTTTGGTATTTTTTTCTATGTTCAGCCTCGGACTATAAAACATCTTGCCCGCTGGCTGCTTCCAGAAGTGACCGTGGTCTTTAATGGGTTGAGCTAATTGCTTTGCAACAGATAATCTAAAGTGTTTATTATCCCTATAGCGTTGCCACGGACATTAAGTGTCCGATGAATGACAAAGAATCTTTGCATGTAGGATAGAAGTGCAATTGTTCATTTTTGGAATTTTGTGTGAAAAGGGGAGGCCTTATAGAATAGTTTGACTTCAAGTGAGTACTTTTGATTTTCTTAAAGTAGATGATGCATGTTGCACCAAAAAAAAGATGATTTTTGTGGAGACCAGACCGTCCTTCTAAGGTTATAGGAGAGTTGACGTAGAGTGTGATCGCTCAAAACCAAATCAAATTCTTTGACAATTATAATTGTATGATAACCTTTATACAAATGTCGTATGGTTTGAAAATACACAAAAAGTTACTAATTACAATCGATGTGATGATGAAAGTGATAGATGAACATACGACTTGAATGATTATTATGACTTGCTTGCTTTCTAGACTATATGTCATTCTACCAACCCCAAAACATGAAAAAATCACCATCTGAACTTAGCCATACAAACCTTAATCTCTAAAGTCCCAAGGCCTTTTTTCTATCAAGAAACATTCAAAATTGCCATTTCTATTGCAAAAAGCATAAATGGTAATTTTTTTTTCATATTTAATTGTAGAATTGTGCACTAGATTCATCTAAGAATGTGTAGAAGAAATTTTATAAACTTTGACCACAAAGATTGTAAGATATTTGCACTTAAAAAGAAGAATATAAGTTTTTTTGTACCTTACTCGACTAGATTTTTAGGCTTTGAATCTTCTTAACTTAAATCTTTTGCACTACTAATTTTGAATTTCTAATTTTTTATACTGAAAAATTGAGTTGAGGATCAAGGGAAAAAATTCAAAAAACACATACCTGATTTTCATTCTTAAGAAAATTGTTAAGTAGAAGTAGGTACAAGATAGAAGGGAAAACAAAATTGTTAATAGTTCTAAGATGGAATTGAAATACACAAATCCCAATAGTGAGATTGTTTTTCTAAGAAATTGTGAAAATTGAGTTCAAAAATGAATCCTATAAGTTGTTTTCTTTTGATGATGCAATGAATGCCTATAAAATAAAAAGTTTCATAACTTTCACATCACTAATCTAAATGGAATGCATCAAAGTTTCACATGTAGAAAAAAATATAATCTTTGAGAAAGTAATTTCAAATTTAAAGAACGTGATTTTTTGTTATTTTTTTGCATAACCTAGCAAATTGCTATTTGAAATTAGAGTGGCATAACTTTTGCTTTAGGGCAAAGATTGACATAAAAACTATATTCCTTGAAAGCTAATGTGATTTCCTATCTTCCAAAAAGTTTCAAAAAATATTGTCAAAAATTGGGGTCACACAAGCCTAGATAAAATCCTAAGGCTCTCCTGAGAGGACTTTGGGACTTTAGGGATTAAATCCGCAACATCAATCAATGGATTCCAACCCTTTTTATACCACACTTTTTTGATCCCAATAGAACTTGCCTCAACAACACAAGTGTACCACATTCGTATATCCTAATAGAGTACTGTATGCGTAGGTCATTTTCAAAAATAAATATGCAAAATTTGGATTGTGTCTAAAATTTAAAAGAATTGTACACTTGTATTTTTGAAAATTTGAAATTTTTTTATTCTTGCTAATTCTAAATATCCAAAAATTATTCTTGAATTTTTTTAGAAAAAGGAATACATTTACGCATGAATAAAAATCAATCTACAATTAGGATTGTCTAAAAATTAGAAGAAGCAAAGTTCCAAAAGCCAAAAAATCCAAATCAAGCTGCCAAATTGACGAACCACAAAAACTAAAATATTTTGGCAGCAAGGTGCTGAAACTAACCAATGCATACGGTAGTGCGTGTGTCACTAACTTACTAAAGCCACATTATTTTTAACTACACAAAATAGTAAAACTAAATTGCCTTAACAATTAGGTTGCCTTACCTTAGATAAATTACCTCATGACTCAATGCTCGTTCCACATAGAGGCACATGCAACTCTCTGAACCGGGCCTTGAATTGGTGTGCTAATCTAGATTATACACATGACTCTGGATTGAATGCATCATTGTACAGTACCCGGCAAGTCTGAATCGTCCACCCCATTCTGCCATTCCAAAGAGCTTTACATAATATAAATTTTAATTTTTATCTTGCATGTTTAATATTTGATTCCAAGCAAGCATACCAAATTTTGGTTTCAAAAAAGCAAAAGTTCATTTTTGGTGAATTTTTAAAGTCCAATTTTGTGATTTTACATGATAATTGATTGAAAACAATTGGTGATTAATTTTTTTAATTTGATTGCATATATGTATAGGAAACATCTATATGCACCTTTCATATTGAAGAGCACCCAATTCAGTAACAAAATCATCCTCTATGAAGGGTTCATTGAGAAGAATTGCATGCCCAAGTCTTGTAAAATAGATGTCTATTTATTATACCTAAAATTTTGCTATTAGACCTTCACATTGTAACTAGTTTGGTGTGATTAAGCATGATAGTACAATTACTTTGCCAAAAGCTAGTTAAAATCAGGAGATATCTATTTTACAGAATTTGTGCATGTGACTCTTCACATTGAACTTTTCATAGAGGATGATTTTGTTATTGAATTGGGTGCTCAATATGAAAGGTATGGATGTTTCCTACACATATATGCAATCAAATTAAAAAAATTAATCACCAATTGTTTTCAATCAATTATCATGTAAAATCACAAAACTGGACTTTAAAAATTCATCAAAAATGGAGTTTTGCTTTTTTGAAACCGAAATTTGGTATGCTTGCAAGAATCAAACATTAAACATGAAGATTAAAAAAACCAAGAAAATTTTATATTATGTAAAGTTCTTGGGAATGGCAAAATGGGGTGGACGATTCAGACTTGCCGGGTACTGTACAGTAGTAATGAATGTGTATATAGTGTGGACTGTCGAGAAATTAGTGTGGAGCAACCGAATTTCACTATTTTGTGTTGACAAGTACCAAGCTTTTTTTTCTTTTTTTTTTTTTCAATTGATTCATCAACTGACTGAGCCGCAGGCGCCCAATCGACCGTCGTCGTTTTGAAGTCAAAGCCGGTTGAGTGTGCAGCCAGGTTGCCGCGACGGAGTTCAGTGCCGAGTGAGTAGAGTGCCGAAGTTGACGGAGTGCACTGCTGCAGGAACGCGCTGAGTGTGCGTGGACGGGAATTGGGAATTGGCGAGAGGCGTTTCCAGGGTGGACGCATTACAACTGGAGTCGTCACGGTGGTGCCCAGGCAACGACGGACGGAGTGGCGAAACACTCGGATCGGAAGGCGAGGAAGAAACGGCCGGGGAGCATCGTACCGACCGAGGAGGCGGAGAAGATGGCCATTTAATGATTTTAATCGTCCTTGTTGAATGAGGTTCTGGCGGATTTCATGGGGGTGTTTCGACACAAGCGTGGGGTTCAGCTTAGCTTGAGGTTTGTGCAACCACAGCCGCAATTCGTGCTTGCAATTGTTTGGAGTCGCTGAAGCCGAAGCTGAAACTGAAGCAAGGACTTTGGTTACGCGGTGGAGGTGATTCTCGTTTTGAATTTAGAGTGAATTAACTGTAGTGGAAGCGGCGCTCGCGGATTGCGCTTCTAGTGGTACTCCCAAAGGCTTGATTTTGGAATGGTGGGCTTGTGAGTTTGGGTTGGGGGAGTTTGGATTGTGCTTGTTGTTCAGTTGTGTGCTCGAACGTCGTTCGTTAGCAGTGGCTATGGACATTTGTGCACGAGTGTTTCAACGTGGACATGGCGGTGGGCGGGGCCTTTAGTATTGAACGGCGGAGGAGAGTGGAGCTCGTTACAGGTGGTGACCTAAGCTCGTGGCACCTTGAATCGTCAATATAAGCATTCCAGTGCCTTCCCCGTGACCACGTCGTGAAAATTTCGTTCAACCAGATTAGTTCAACTGCAAGTACAACTGATACTCGGAGAATATGTTATAAATTTTCAAAAACAACTCCGACAATGAATCATAGACTCAGTAGGGTAGGAAACAACCTCTTTGGAACCTTGAAGCAACGAGTGATGCATGACGAGCAAACTCCGTAAATGGCACTTGGATAATATATTCAAGTACTCCGTAGTGGATAGGAGATTGGCAGTTTCACATGCTGATTTCGCTTACTAGTAGGCGAAAACAGAGGAATTCGTTTTAGGTACCCGGCGGTTTCAGGTTTCGTGAGAAGTCGAGAAAGGGGGAGTGAGGGTTTGTGATTTGTGAGCCGAGAATGGTGGGGATTTGAGGTTTCGATGAGGGGTCTCGTCTGGGTTGAGAATTTTGCAGGTATGGATACAGCTTAGTGTCCAGGATGAAATCGTGAACTTCTGGTGAAGGGCGTTCTCTCTCTCCACTTGATTTGGGGAAGGTAGTGTCTGCCGCCATCTGAGGGTTCCCGCCCTCCCAGTCGTCATATATGGCCTGTCTCGCTTCCACCTAGTTGAGCGATTCCGCCCAACTTTTCGCATTGATTCTCGGTGAATGAATCTCGGAGAATCTCATTTGGGGTAGTCGTTCCCTGGTTCGTGTTTCGGAAATTCTGGTAACAGATCGCAATACTTTCTGTCTTAATATACGAGCGCCTCTGCATTCTTGAATCCAGTCTGTGCTGGTAACTTCATTACGATAGGTGTACTTGTTTGAGTCGGAGCTTTGTAAGACAGAGTGACGCTCCGACAGTTTTTTCAGGGGTTGAAATTCGGTTTGTTTCTCAGCGTCGCAGTGGAGCTCTAGAGTTCTAATGCAAGATTTCACTATTTCTTGCCATTTTGGGCCCGCACAGTTTTCGACACTATGTTGATTCCCAGCATCTCGTCCAAGAAATACTTACTCGTATGTAGAGCTTGAGAATGGCGTTTCGAGAATCGCCTCTTCTTGCGACTTAGAAAGTTCGGGATGTATTCTTTAGCTGAAACACTTCGTGAATTCAATTGGCAGTCGAGAGCCTCTTGACTTCACTTTCAACACAGTTGTCGGTAACTTTCTTTATTATATCTTACCCAATATATGCTTTATCTGAAATCCATTATAGAGGTATCAAACCTTACAGTCCCTGCTCCACGATTTGTCACTAAATTAAGTGCAACGCAACTCTTCATTCCTCAAATTACCAGCTTCCTAGTAGAGTTTAAGGAAATAATTCTAAAATCACCTCATTTTCCGTGTTGTCGCAGACATCCCCTTCTACGAACCTGCTGTAATTACTGATGTAAATTGTCGTAACAGGATGCCATTGACTATTTCTGACTGCAAAGGACGCTGTAAGAAGAGATTTACTTGCTGAAATAGTGACCTCAAGGGACACAATTGGGTAGACCTACTGAATTTCTTTTTGAATGAACCTCATATTCTAGGGACTGAGGAGCGTTCCAACAGTGAACCAGAGATCCAGCGCACAAGCGATCCAGTGAACAAGGGCACTATTTAGGTAAACATCATGCAAAGCCTAGCAAAGCTGTTTTCACTTGTTACCTTGATCAGTCCATCAGCTCCGAATTTATGTATTGTACATACCTAGAACAGCGATAGAATCTTCACTCCACAGCCATTATTTTTCTCTTTCAAAACTCAGTCGGCAGTTGTGACTTGTGAGATGAGAAATATTAATACATCCTCAATGGTCTCCAGTGAACAAGGGCGCCAGTTTCCAACTACCATAGACTCGAATGACACAATGTTCCGCATGGAGTTTCACTCCTTGGACGCCGTTGAGGAAGACGGTGACCTTGAGGGATGCAATTGGGGAGATCTACTGAATATCTTTTGAATCTCTTTCTGTTGAACCTCATATTGTAGGAACTGAGGAGCGTTGCAGCAGTGTACAAGGGATCCAGTGAACAAGGGGGAACCAGTGAATCACAATGACATTCCGCATGGAATTCCACTCTCTGGATGCCGTGGAAGAAGACGAAGACCGAGCAAGTCCATCTCAAAACGAAGTCACCCGTTCCGCCACAGCCTTCGAGCAATACAGACAGCGATCTTCTGACAGCCCCCCTAAAATCTACCAAGGTCGCGTGGGGAGGCTCGGCCGAATGCAACGTGTGGTGAGCTCCAACGAAGCCATGCACACAGTCTCTCACATCCCGTCCCTCGCCGTCGTCCGCACCCGAAGTCTCAATTCCGAGTCTTCCCGAAGTCTCAATTCGGAAACTTCCCGAAGTCCCAAGTTGGAGACTTCCCGAAGTCTCGACTCGGAGAGTTCCATTCCCAGGAACTGGGTCGAAGTCGACCTCATCGACTTCTCCGATTCCCCAAAGGCACCACAACCACAACCACAACCACAACCCACCACTTCCACTGATGAACGAGAAGTCATACTAGAGCTCGTGAAACCATTCGCAGACTCCGTAAACTTAACCAGCAATGGTGGTGTATCCCCTGAACATCGACCTCCAATTAGAGACTTTTTGTCAAATGGTGTGGAAAAGGGGGATGCAGTTGTGGACGCAGTTTCTTCAGGGGATAGTAACATTAGTGGGAGCTTGCGAGTGCGGACGGACTCCATGCCCAGCACTATTAGTACTTATAGTGCTTGTAGTACTCAGTCCAGGAGTGAAGATTCGGACACTGAGAGTACTCCTACTGATGAGAAAGTGTTTGTCAAGGATGAGGAGAGAGGTGGCCCTGCGTCGCATTCTTTGAACAAAGCTATTAATAAGTTTATGCATCATAAGAAGACCAAGCCGGTGGTTGGGGATAGCAAAGTGGTGAAGCCGTGGGACGAGCCGTTGCTGCATGCGCATGAGCAGGTGAAGATGGAAAGGAAGGCGCAGAAAGAGGCGAAGGTGGAGGCGAAGCGGATGGCGGAGGTGGCGAAAAAAGAGGCTGAAATTCAACAGAGAGAGGTATTGGTTTTTTCTTGTAGTGAGTCTTTTTTATGTGATCAATGTCTTACATTTTTTTATGAGAGGCTGTATCCCCACACTGTTCATTAGAATCTCCATTGATCGAACAGGTGAACTTTGATTTGTGCTAAGTGTGAGTACACTTAATCTATTAACGTTTAGTTTTCTGCAATTGATTTTTTTAGCTGAACAGAGAATAAATGCGCAAAATTTTAGATGGAACAAGTTTCTGGATTTTTGTAGGGAAAGGCTCGAAGTTGACCTGTATGGTAAATGGAACCTCTAGTGTTTGTTAGTTATAACGTCATAATTTTCGTTTTAGTTCGTCCTCGATTATGGTAGCCAAACATTGTGACAACAATCTGCACTAGGCTCTAGAAACTACGACTGGTATAGATTCGCATTTTACGTCCAGAAAAGTTTCAAAGTCGTTGAATTCCTGTCAATTTAACAATCTTCACGTGTAACACTGGAGTCAATGTGAGTCTTCTAAGGAACCAAAAGTTGTACTCTTGGTCGTTCTAGAATATGACTTGAGTATTGTGTCCTATAATGTTCTCAAGACTGGCAGGTATTGAAGGTTACCTAGTTTATAGTCTCAAATGAAGCCCTATTTTTGTAGAGATGGCAACCAAGTTTTGGATACGAAGCCAAGAGCATGGTTACGTCCTTTAGCATTCGTTCTAGACCCGTGATTAAGCTTGTACGAGCATGATCCAACCATTGAGGTTATGTTTGGTAATGTGAAAGTGCAACCTCGTTATGAAATTGACTTCCCTCGCCACTCGGATTGATGTTTGCAGCTTCTGGAGCTTGCCAATCCTGTTCCTGAGTCGTCACTGAGACATCATGGTGTACGCAAAGGAAGTAAGAAAACAACCTTTGAAAGCATCAATAGACTCATTTATCTTTCGAAATCATATAGTATTACCTTTGATTCTCTATCATGTAATTCCATTTGGCTTCATTTTGGCACTTGAAATCTGCTGAATCTGTTGTGTGGTGGTGCATCTGTGCAAATTTCTGGGGGAGCAGTACACAAGCTGTTTCATATTCATGGAGGAGGGGTGAGTGACCTTCCTTGTATTTTGAAAACATGTGGTAGTGAGCAATGAAATTCATAATGGGATGGTGACTCTTGAATGAAGTTGTGTCAAGTTGAGAGGGAGGGAGGGTTGTAACATTGTAACTCATAATGTTATGTTTAAGGTAACCGCACCTATTTGCAACCAGTTTCTAAAATCGTTCCTACAAACTCTTGCCTAATGTGTGCCATCTTTATTTTTGAGAGTCGAGAGAGTGGATTTTCGATATATTCATTTTTAGGGTTTCAAGAATTTGTAGTTCATTTATTTATATGGTGTCCAAACATTTGCATTGTAAGAGAATTTGGAATTACCGAGACGTAACAAAAATTTAGATAGTTTAATAATGGAACCGTGCTCACATGCTTATTTGGATGCTAAGAAAGCCTTCAGGAACAGGTTTTTTGCAGAATTGACACTCACGAGCTTTGAATCCTGGTTTCGTACAGAGCCATTCCCACTCGCCATCGCCAAGAGAAGGAGTTCATGGAGACGTTCGAGAGGGAAAATGTGAGTAATTTTTATGCTTTTATCTCGTGATATCCAGTTCATACTATGCCGTCTTCGAGAATGCAACTGAAATCGATAAAGACACTAAGTATATTTTTTTATTTTAACCCCTGAATCATCAAGAATTTGTGATTTTTTAACTCCTGAGCCCCAAAGACCTTGTTCTGGATGAAGATCAGTCCAAAGAACTTCTCCTTCATCCCAAGTAATGTTTGAATCTTCGAAAGATATTACGACTAGTTTGTTGCTGAAATTGAGATTAAGGAATACATTTGTACAAAGATATAAGCAAAAATGTACAAGAATTCAAAAATGGATTTGGATGTTAAAGGCTGAAACAACCAATCTGATTGATCATATTGTGAAAAAATTTGTATCACTTGAATCAGTAACGAACATCAGGTGTTGGATACAGCGAGTTGAAATTGGACAAAAAGTTTCCATATGACCTATTCAAAACGGCTGAAGAGATTATGAGGCCCAATTTGGGTTATATATATAGATGAGGACAGGTTTTGGTTTGATCACAAAACATCACTCATTTATAATCCACAAAGTTGTAGGTAAGCTAAATTTAACAGAACATAATTAGAGCAATGTGAAGACAAATGTTAAATCAATGGCAAGTTAATGTCACTTAATGTTCACTTCATAGTTTCCAATTGATGTAATATCAATCCTGTCAATGACGTTTCTTAAATATGTTTGATGCAGTGGTGATGCCACGAGCTGGCATGTTCGAAGCTTCACCCGGGTTGAGTCCTTCCACCACAGATGCTGCCCTCGCCCAAATCAGAGCAGGCCCCCGGCCAGTTGCTAAAACCGATCTTCAATTTGAAACAGTTGAATCTAATGTGAGCACGACTGCTTTCCCAACTATTGATTTTCTGCATTTTTGTGATGGGTTTGTTTTTGTTTTTGTTTTTGTTTCTGTGAATGGTGGTTCAGGTCTGCTAACTCTTTGTTCACATTTGTGCAGCAACGAGATGTTCAGCCATGGACAATGGAAGAGTACATGGCCAAAAATGCGAGGCTTGAAGAGTGGGAGAAAAGAGTAAGTGATTTCTTCACTTTATGGTCAAGCTAGAGCAAAAGGCTTTCAGGGTATGCTGGTAGTACACCAAAATCTCAAAACATTTCGTATTGAATGCACAAAGTTATTAAGGTTACTTAATTCCTAAAAGTAAATCTAATGGAACATACTTCGATCAGTATCAAGATAAATGTTAAATCAATCTGAAGGTCAAGTTCATTTAATGCTCAATTTATAGTTGCCAATTGATGTGATATCAAATTAATTAATGTCCATTACATTAAGATCTCACTAAACACTAACCTTAAACCAACACCGTTGGCATAACATCAAGAGCTTTGTCAATCTGATGGGAGGATTTGCGTCTGCGTAGTGTGAAAACCGTGTCTATTGAAGTTTTTCCATGATCCATTCTCAGTATTGCACGGTTAGTGCCAATTTTTTGTAAAATTGGTCGAATTCCATCACTTTGGGACACGCACCCTGAAACTTAAATCTTAATATTCCAGTCCTTGTTTCTTGAGCGGCGTTCTGCATATGAATTGTCACAATTTCTCTTGCACCCACCCAGAATCTCACCAATTTAACAAAAATTGATGATATGTTGTACCATTTTTTGCTGGTTGTGACATTGTTGACGTGAACCATTTCAGGAGGACGATGAGGAGTTTGGAGGAATTGAAGGCAACCAGCTGCTGAACCAATACTTCGACAACGATGTTGTGATGGACAACTTCGACGACAGCGACAGTGACTAAACAAGCCCTGCTTCAGCCTTTTGAATCATTCTGCTCAAGTCTGTTGAATGGACCAGAGCTTGAATTGGGTTTTGGAGTTTCAAGTTCTCTGTTTACCGATTCATCAAAACCAGGGACATGCGGGAGAATCTTCAGTTTTTGCATATCAGAAAGTGATTTGCAAAGAGTGACTGAAAGAAAAGCTTCCTTTTTCTCTTTTCGGTGTTTTTTTTAAGTATTTTTTATTTTATTTTGTCGGTTGGAGCGGATAGTTTATTGCTTTGGCACCTAATGTTTATCATTGCAGTGCGCTTTAACGAAATCGTCCGTTCACTTTCTCCCTATTCTTTTTTTTTAATTTCTTTTAATTTCTTTTTTATGAATGTGTTGTAGCCACAAGATATGCTGCTGCCATTTGCTAGGTGGATGAGATTGGCGTTTTGTAAACTTTTTGAATATGAGAGCGCAGCGTTAATTTGGGTACATTTGTAATCAACACTTTGATAATTCATAGTGTGATAAACAAGACAAGCTTAGGAAATCTAGAATCCTTTTTCAGTTTACAAATAGATCCTTGAGAATAAAGACAGTTCAATAATTGGAACCATGCTCACTTGCTCCAATGCTTATGTGGTTGTTTTAGGTGTAGGGGAGGAGGTCCTTAACCCCTCACCGCCCAAAGTCCAACCATGCTTAAAAAATGCCTGCCTTTGCAAGTTTGAAAAGTCAAAATTAGAGTGAGGTATGAAGATCTCACCGTACAATATTGTAGTGTGTATGTTTTAGATGGTGCGGAGCAAATTTGGGGTCATTTGACCGTTTAGATTGAAAGATTATAGTGTTTTAGTGTTCAAAAAAGGTGCTGAAATTTTCTTAAAAACACATTTGGAGGTGAAGTTCGATTTCTAAACTTACTCAAATGAAAAAACTTTAAGCTACAAAGTGATTCAAAACCATGATATAAACACTTTGGCGAAAAGAATTTCATAAAAATGAATCATTGTGTCTACAAAATGAATTTGAAATGTCCAAAAACAGTGAAAAAAGGAGCAAAAATCACATCTACAATTGAACCTCCTTCTACTAAAATGCTTCTCAGACAATCAAAACTTCTTGGATTGATATGAAATTTTAGCCACAAGAACTAGACAAGTATATGCAACTTCTCCAATAAGAATTTTTGAAAAAGGATCATGTATGAAGTAGTTATGAGCCGTTGAAGTTGACTGAAATGCAATAATATCTGGATTTTGAACTTCGAATTGCTCCCAAGAATTCAAAACAACTTGGATTGGCATGAAAATTTAACCACAATAACTATACCTTAAGAAGTACAAAACCCAACACATTTTATTGAAAACGAACATTTTTGGAAAAAGATACAAGCCCCCAAAGTTGCATTTATCACAACGTAGTGTGCTGAACAAAAATTGACCCTGTGAACTTTGAATGGCTCTCGCAAACTCAATTAGTCTTGGATTGATCTAAAAATTTTATCATAGAAATTAGACTGGTATGCACAATTTTTCCAACAATTTTTATTGAATTCAAACATTGGATGCAAAAGTTATAGTGCTTCAAAGTTTGTGTCGGGACACTTTTCGTCCTCTTGGGCGGTGAGGGGTTAAATCGACTACACTAAATAGTGCAATTAGGTTGCCCCAAACTAATATCTCAACATTCACACTATATCAATATCAAGGTTACTGTAGAAAGGTGAAGTGATGTGAGGAAAAATGTGTGCTACATGGGTTGGTCACGTGATTCGTGGCTTAGGATAAGAGAATGGTTTGTGCCTCCATCTGGACAAATCATGAGTCATGAGGTTACTTCTTTGGGATAAGGCAACCGAATTGTCAAGGCAACCAAATTGCACTATTTAGTGTAGGTTCTAAACACATTTCCTATCTAGGAATGAGTGACATGCTTTTTGAAATATCTATTACTATCAACGTTGAGGTAGATAGGCTTAAATGGGCAGTTTATTGACCTCCTATCTTAATCACCTTAATCAGTGATTGAGGATGAAGAAGCGGTGTTCGAGATCACAGCCCTATAGCAAATTGATTATTGTTGTCTCTACAGTTTGTTGAGAACTCTTGTTGTAAGCAATCGTCTCTGGAGATTCTAATTGGGATTTACTTGTTATAGGTTGCTTTAGGTTTGCTTAAATATTGTTTATTTATCTTTAGAGCTGGCATTGGATAGAATTTTGTAGAATGCTCTCTTTCTATTTGCTTCAACTCTAGAATAGAGCAGGGTGTATCAAAGAATAAGGTGAATGTGATTTTGCTGAGTATGACACATGAAAGTCTAGATGGAAAGCATTATTGCAGTTATCTCCTTAGTCATAAGGATTTTGTTGGTGTACGGTATGAGTTAGATGTGAATGACAGGATGTTGGCAATCCAAAAGTAAAACAAATAAAACAAAGGATTTTGACCTAGGATTGTAGGATGTTAGCATTCCCAAAGTAGAGGGCCACAAAACAAAGAATCTCAGGGTAGGATTGTAATTTCTTCTATATTCAACTTGCACTTTATATTCTAAACATTAGAGCAAACAAGAAGCCTCTACAAGGCCTTTAGGCCTAAACTTCCTGTAAATAATTTATTTTTACCAAATTAGCCAAATGTTGATTAGTTGTGTTAAGTGGAATGTTTATTTTTACCAAATTAGTTGAAAGTTGACTAATTTGCTTGTAAAAAATTTTATTTCTATCAAACTAGTCAAACATTGGTTAGTTGTGTGAATTGGAGTGTTTAAGTTATTTGAAAATTGCCACAATATATGTCCTAAAAATGGATTGTTTGAGCTGTCTAGAAATTGTCACAATATGGGCAAAGGTTTATAATTTAATAACTAGACATATAAAATTAATGTGCGATGTATTTTAGTGAGTTAGAATCTTTTTGGAAAGGGAGACAAGATCCACATATAAAATATAACAACAAATTAATTTGATTTGCCTCATTTACGTGAAAACAATGGATAAAGGTTACTTTGATGTTGATAAAGATGGGCCACCTTCTCAAAACTTGGTACATTTTTTTGAAATTGTAGTTTATCCTCATATTTTAGAAAGAAGAGATTATTTTAGATTTTTTTATGCACAAAATCTAGCACGTGATAGAATTTTATTATGCACCATTCATTTAGTGTCTTTTGAGTTTTCTATTAGTTGCTTTACATGAATATATAGTATACATATGTTGGTGAGACCAACAATCACCCTCTAGGAGCAACTTTGCCATTTTAAAACGACTCCATTCAATACGTGCAAGTCATTTTTTTTAAGTATTCCTTTGAGTTTTTACAATCATCTTGTCATGTTTATAACATTCGAACTTGGAGGTCCTTCTAAAATGTCACTTTACCAAGAATTATTTGTATTACAATGACCCTCAATTCATGGGCAAACTTGCATTCAAGATTTCGAAAGCCTTCATTCTGCCTTTGTAGTTCAAAATTGTTATATTTTAGTTGTGCATCTGGAGGTCAATTTTCACTAGTTGTTCGAGCTCCAAGATGGTGAATGAGGTCAAGACCAGATCACCAATTTTCACTTCCTACATAACATTGTACAACCAAGCAAAGGTCCTCTTCATTGCAAATTAGGTATTATGCTTTGCTAGACATCTAGGAGGAACTTATTTGCAGTTAATTCAAGGTTTGGGGGTTGATTGAAGACCATATACTAGGGGTAGTCTCACCTTCTTCATCCCATTCTCAATCTTCACTAAGTGGGGCTGTGGCATTCTCTCATTGTTTCTTTGTGACTTTCTTGAGGTTCCATTCTTTGAAGATCAAGAATGGCAATTATTCTCCTCCGAAGGTGAAGAATGGGCATGAAGAAGCTTTTGTTGAAGAATTTTTGACTACTCAGCTCTTCACTTTCACCTTACTTGACACATTTGAATAATTTTTTACATCCCAAGTTCCCAGCATTCTGTATATTCAACGTTTTATGGCCTTCATCGTGTGCCTACGCCTTCAATATTTTGCATGTTCTTCATCGACTTCATCGATTTGCATCCCAAGCTCTGCGCTTTCCAGAGCTTCAGAATTTGCATTAGTAAATCTTGTTCTCCAATTCTCCATTCTCATTCTCTTCTCCAACAAAAGGGGTGTCACACCTTCTTCACGATTTCTGGCTCCTCATTGGCTCCTCGTTTCTCTCCACAACTTCTCATTCTCCAAAACTTTCGTTTTTGAAGAAGGTGGGACTACCCCTAGGTCACGTTTGGTCACCAACTCGACTCTAGAGGTTAGTCCTCTTTTCCAGGCTGCAAAAGGGACCCCTGCCTCATTGGTAAACAATGGTATGTACCCTCGGAAATGATCCAAAAGTGCCAACCGACTGATGAGAAATATGGAACTCGAACTCATTGGTGTGCAGCGGACGTGCTCCGTAGTGTGCGAAACTGCGAACCTTCAGTTCCTCTCCCACCACCGTCACCACTCCATTCACCGGCCATTGCTTAATTCAATGCGACTTCCAAAATGGGCGGTAAGTAAATTATGGCCGGAGTCAGAGAAAGCCGGTCGGTCTTTCCATAAGAAATCAGCTCCTCAATCCTCCAAGAATAGGCCGATCAAGATCTCGGCACTTGGGCAGTCCATTCCGTAGCTTGCTCTCCGTCTTATTCAGTCTATTGGAGACTAAAATATCTCTCTTTCTGCTCCCTATTTAGAGCCTTGGACTGTGCAGACTGCACACTGCACAGGATGGTACCCCAAGTGGACAATAACTTGAGTTTACTTGATTCAAGATGAGCTCTGCGGAGTTCTGCCAAACTTGGCCACATCTGGTCACCCAGTCACCAAATTAATTTTTGCATTCAATATCGATGCAAAGCCACTTCCTTTGTTTGGGGGGCAGGCACACGTGAAAAGAGTTTCATTGCTCGGGAACAAAACAGACAGACCCCTGCCGAAATACCGATGGCCTGGGGGTGCAAGCACAAGCACAAGCACAAGCACAAGGGATCAGATCAAAGATGTGGAGACTGATGAGGCCCAAAGGGAGGAGGACCAACAAGTTGCACCCGTGAGCTAAGAGCTGGAAATGAATTTGGGGGAGGTTAGACGGACTGCTTGAAATATTTTCGAATGAAATTTTTCTTGAAAGACAAGTGGAATTGGCATCTAACCCAAGTTGTTTCATGTTTTTTGGAGCTTTGTGGAATTAGTTATGAAAATTTGAAGTTGAAACACATTTGGTCATTAAAAGTGTCCAACTCTTGAAACATACACTATTTTGTTGAAGCAACAAAAAAGCAAAACGTACAAAGAGTGTACATTTCAGGAAGTGGACGCTGTAAAGGACAACCACTTTATAACTTTCTAAGGATGCAAATTCACACTCTACCAAAAAGGATGATTTCCACGGTGACCAGATAGAGATTATGACATTTCCATCAGCACCTCATTCAGTAGGTCCGGCAGTCCAGCTGACTCTTGGTGATTAAGGGTGACATATTTACTAATCATGATTTGTACTGTGGAGCCTGTCAAGTGTTGCAAGGGACTTAACCCCTAAATGACGGACCCATGACCACTGATTTCAAACCTCACTGTCCATCACTCAATTTGATACCATTTTGCAACTAGATATGTATGAAAAATTTTATTTTTATTTTTCAGAGATGAAAGTACATGTCTTCTTTACTTCATAAAAAATTTAGATTTTTTGGTGGAAAATTCATTTTTTAAAGAATTTTTGAAGAAAAAATGAAGAAAAATTATATTAAATAGAAAAATGTTTTAAAATATCTGAAAATTTCACCATAAGTTTATATCACAATGACAAACATCATGGTGTAAACTCAATTTCCGTGTCATTCTAAAATTAGAAAATAATAGACATTGAAAATACACCCAATATTTAAATTGCAATAAAATATGTAATATTAGGAATTTTTCAAAATTCAAATTGGAGGTGAAACTAGAGTAGATGACCTTCATTTTGTTAGTTTGACTCAAACTCAAAAAATATCATTTTTGTGCAAAAATTTCAGATTTAAAGCAAGGAGCAACAACTTCCCAAAACACTCTAAAATAGCATATTTTGTGATCTGTTTTTTTTAATAGCTTCTCATTTCCGTGAAGACAAAAATTGGAAAGAGTACAAACACAATTGGATACTCTTCATAACCCAATGTGAAAGGTCAATAAGGAAAAGGAGGATGAAAAAATGCTTTTGAACTCTCTTGGCTCAACGGTATTGTCATTGGAATGCCACGGAATGGCGTCTGCGGCGTTCTAGGGTTAAGTTGATGATG
Source organism: Neckera pumila (assembly GCA_963969595.1). Classification (NCBI taxonomy): domain Eukaryota; kingdom Viridiplantae; phylum Streptophyta; class Bryopsida; order Hypnales; family Neckeraceae; genus Neckera; species Neckera pumila. The sequence goes on from OZ018414.1 coordinate 21,430,381, forward strand.
GATGTGAAAGTTTGGTTGGACGATAAGCTTTGAGATTCAAGTAAGGAAACTTAGTCTCCTCTTAAAGCAACCTTTTAAGAGCTGATTGCATGTGGGGAAGCTAAACTCTGTGAAACAATTTTCAATAAAATTTTTGTACAAAGAAAAATGGAATTGGCATCTAATTGAAGTCGTTTCATATTTTTCGAACTTTTGTAGAATTAGTTACAAATTATTGAAGTTGAAATGCAATAGTTATTAAAAACAACCACCTTGTGAGATGTACACTATCAATATATTGTAAAATGTATTTCTATGTTAGTGGTCACTTTCAGAGTACCCTACCTTATTATGTGTTCCAATAGGAGGAGCTAGAGTTTCCATGGTCACAACCAGATCGCTAAGGCAAGTAAGGTGAAGCAGCTTATTAGTACCACCCTCGTCACTGAATTCCGCCCTTATGTAATCCATAGAGGATATTTTGAAATGAAAATGTATGCCATCAGGACATGAGTGCGGAATTCTAATTGAGGTGGTAATAGGTTGGTTCACCTTACATTTAAATGTGTTTGAATTAGCAATTGAGCATTTAATCCTATTATGAAAAATTGTCTAATTTTTTGTTGGATCTTGTTGGAAGTCAAAAGAATATTCTAGATTTTCTTTCATGCATTTTTTGGACAACCTATGAATAAATTATGAGCTTTTATTTAAAAATTATTGGCACAAATAGGGGAGGTCCCCATAGCATAAGAAGAATAAAACTACCCCCCCTCCAAACAGGAATACATAGAGGCTTATAGAAACCTTTCCACTCCAATAAAAAAAAAATCAACTGAAAAAAATACAAAATATAAAATAATTGAAAATAGATATATCCAAAAGCAATCCTAGGCTCTCTTGAATAGAGGCCATACATTTTAGGCAAGAATCTATTGGAATCTGTTTAATAAAAGGCCACCATTAGGTGATGTTACCTTATATTAATTGGATCCAACAACTTGCCTAATGTTAGCCTTATTCTTCCTTCTTTTGTCTTCCTTCTCTCCATCAGATCTATATCAATCACAAAAACCTAAGATGACAAAAAAAATGGCCATGCAATTAGACTTCAAATCCTATAGTCTACATTGTCCATTTCTCCGCTATTTATAAGTGATTTTTTATTTTTCAAAGATAAAATCACATACTCTAATATATATGATAAAAATTTAAGATCTATATGTAAAAATTTTTGAAGGAAAAGTGAAGAAACTTCATATCAAATACAAAACATGCTTTAAAAATCTGAAGACTTAAAAATAGAAGTATACTATAGTATAGAATATTCTAATGTGAAGAAACTTCCATGTCATTCTATTTATCAAATGGTGGTTATACATTATTAACTTCAAACTCCAATAGAAAGCTCATTTTAAGAAATTTTCAAAATTTTCAAAGGGAGTACTAACTACACTTTGCAAACTTTATTTTGTTAGTTTTGCTTAAAAGTAAAACATATTTTGAATGTCAAAATCAAGCTTAAAAAGAAAAAAATTTAATTATACAATGCGTTTTTATTATAGATATATTGTTTTTGTGATAAGCAACCTTATATAAAATCAAAGAGCAACTTAAATGAGCTCAATTTAGTTCAATGGTGTGGATGTAGGATTAATAAAGTTGCATACAAGAAAGTGGATGAAAGCCATTTGTACCTCAACACACTAGAAGAAAAACGTACTGGAGTCAACACAAATTTCCATGCAAAATGTTGTGTTGGAAATAGAAAATGTCATGTACATTGTATTGACTCCAAAACTTTTTTCTTCTAGTGATATGAAAACAAATTGCTTGGCCATCCAAAGGAGATATTTTTGTCCTTGGCATCCTTATAGGGTGGATCTTCCTTTATTGAATTATCTAGAGGATCAAGTATATTATAAATAAGGAGTAAGTTATAGAATATAATCCAAAAAATGAAGTCAATTTTTTTGGAAATTAACTAGTATAGTAGCCAAAAGTCAAGTGATTGTTGAAAATTCAGTACTTTTTAGTCCATGCCCAAATTGAACACAAAAAAACGAGCTGTAAACTACACTACACCACTTAACTTTGAAAAATTGCAGAAGGTGGAGTTTAACTTGGAATTTGATAAAACCATTGCCATTACATTTGTATTGCATTCTATTTTTAGAAATAAATTTTATTTTTCAAGTAACTCAATTCTATGAATAAGCAGCTCAAAAAATAGGGGCATCAACCAGAAAATGATCGCTTGGGTCATTAGGGGTTAAACCAAATGTGGTGCAACCCACCACACTCTAAGGGAGCTAACTCATTTTTAATCAATTAAAAAATTATGCATGTTTGGAATGCAGATTTCTTGAGTGCAAAGTTTTTCTTGTATACAAAAATAGAATTTGGAAGGATTGCATGTTTTTCTAGAATTTTATTACACAAAACATAATTACTATAAAAAATTTAGTGAAAAGATTCTCTTTGACCTATAATGGTGATTGCAAAATTGATCAAGGACTTGTTGCAATATTGAGAGCCTTGCAGCCAATCATAATGTGCCACAACTACTATGGGGATTGAGCCACAACTTCACGGAAAGAAAGCAGCCTATTGATTGGAAATGGGGGGGGGGGGGGGGGGGGGGGGGGAGTTTGGAGGTTTGGGGTGGTGGTGTGTGTGTTAGAAATGGGTCGGCTCCCTTACATGTTGGATATGACTTCAATTGTGTGCCCCAGACAAGCACTGTCTTAGGCTGATAATTTTTTTTGCGGTGGTCATCTTCTAAAAGTTCAACTGCTTAGTGCAAAGTCAAATAAAGAAATTGTGTTTGTAGCATAACTTTAGACCTCATTTAAGCCCCATAGTAAAACAATTTTACTCAAAGAAACTTTTAACTACAATAATTATGTGGAAATTTAAATTAACTTTTGTCTCTAGAAAACCTTTGCAATTTGGAGCCTTACCTCCTAAAGTCCCAAGGCCATTTTTCTATTATAAACGACTCAAAATTGCCAGTTCTGTTGCATTCATCCACTAAAATAAAATAAAAGCACTTTCAAAAATCTAACCATAGGATCTTATACTTTACTTGTCTCAAACCATCTGGTAAAAATTTCATGAAGCTTGACCGTACAAATTGGAAGATATTAGCATTCAAAGTTGGAAAAAATTATTTTTTTGAACACTGGCCTACAATTTAAGATGACTTTGTGGAAACAATTTGCACTACAAACTTTAATTTAATTTTCTTGTATTGAAGAATTGGATTGAAAGTTTAGAAAAAAATTCAAAAAACACACACTTGATTTTCATTCTTTAAAAAATTATTAATTGCTCCACCACGCCTTTAACCCCCATGAAGCACAATTTTGTACCTAAATGTTTCAAGGAATATGCCATACTTATCAACATCCACCAACATTTTTTGTGCTCTAAACTGATCTTTAGAACTTGAAAGCACCTCAATTTCAAGCAAGCATCTTATTGATTAAGAGTATATTAGTGTTAACCCCTAAAGGACCAAACACCATTTTTTGTCAACATAGCGATTTTGGGCAGCTCACTACGAATGGAGTTTTTATTTATTTTTCTTTGAAAATTTTACACAACATGTGTCCAAGGAGTAGCTTTAAGGCCCAACAATTTTCATAACTTTTGACTATACAGTTAAAACGTTATTGCATGATATGTGATTTTCATTGGTCGGTGGGCAGCCCCGGCAGCTCAAAAAACTTCTTTAAAAATGACTTTAAAAAAAATAAATCTGAAATTGGTTCTCTAGATTTATATAGAAGTGTGAAGCTTTGAATCATTCAACTTGGATCTATGAGTCAAAAGTTATGAGGATTTTAAGTTTGTGGGTAGGTATGGAGTCTTTCAAAACCATTCGTAGTGAGCTGCCCAAAATTGCTATGTTGCCAAAAAACGCAGCTTGGTCTTTTAGGGGTTAAATTGATGGTGAATTTCAAAAAACTTCTAGAGCCTTCTAACAACAATTTTTGTTGATCAATTCTAAATTTTTTTTACTACTACTTTGGTCCCCTTATTTGACACGCCTGAAAAATTTGACAACTTTTGTCTCTTTTTCATAGCTTTTAGAATATGTAGTCAGTTTAAAATTTTGGTGAGGAATTAACTATGGGAGGAAAGATCTCAATGAGGAATGGATCCTTTTACCTCTAACTCTATTTTACTTTGCTTATTATGCCACACTTTTCAAAGTAGGATGCACTCATGATCAACTCCCAAACTCCACATCTTTCATTGCAATGGTGGGACATGCTCCATTGATTATTTATCATACATTTGCTTACGAGAGGTCAAAGAAAAACACAACATGGAAATTCATGTAAGAAGGAAAATATTCATGTTACAATGGCCTACAATTCAAGGTCAAGCTTGCATCCAAGATTTTTGACATTGAATGGATCCTTGATTCATGAGAAGCAATGGATCCCTTGCCTCAAATTTGAAGAAGAATGTAAGTTATGGATGGTGCAACATGCCATCGTGATTATTTATCATACACTAGCTTACGCGAAGTCAAAAAAAAAATCCCCGAGGAAACTTGACCAACTTGGAATTCAAGTATAATTATCTCGAGTGAATGTTGTAGCAACTTGCCATTAACTTGAGTTAGTTCACTTGGTGATGCTCACATCATTGTTTGATGATGAAGCTGCGGTAACTTAAACTGACATCAGGTTGAGGTGAGTCATGGAACCCATTCTCTACTCCATCTCTCTAAAGCCACAGACAGACATTCAATGACATTGTTGGCGTTACCTGTTTACTGTATATGAACTTTCATGATTCCACTCACTTCGAATGCTATCATTGGTATCATTGGATTTGTACGTACATTCGGCACTCTCAAACATAAGTTTGGGTCCTTGTAGCCTTGTCCTTGGAAAGCGTGAAGGTAATATACCATATGCAAAGGTATGGTGTGAGGTGTCCAAATTGAATTTCTACATGAAATTCTTCGGTGTCCATGTTACTTCACACCATTTACAAGATGATATGTGGCACTTCTTCTTTTTTTTACAAAAAATGAGTTAATTTATGTTGAATCTAACCTTCAAGTACGGTGATACCCAACCTTGAAAATTTAAAAATATTGACGATATTCTGATGCCAAAAAAAATTACATGAATTTCCTCCAATTCAATTGAAGATGCAATTGAGGTAGGAGGTCCATAAAGTGCCCATTCAAGAGCTGCAAAGTAATTCGGGGAGATTCAACTTCTTGAAATTAATTTTTCAAGTGAATTTGTTCGTTGCAGGACAAACGGAATCCCAAGTCGTTTCATCTTTTGAAGGAACTTCCTTGAAGTAGCTATGAATGTTTGCAATTGAAACACAATGATCACTGAAAGCGTCCACCACCTGAAATGTACGCCTCCTATTTGAACATTGCTGAAGCAATGAAAAAAAACAAAATGTAAAAATAGTGTACATTTCAGGAGGTGGGTGCTTTTAGAACCTTATGGAGCGCTTTATAAACTTCCTCCTACCTTGGTAATAATTTAGGATGGTGGTGGTACAACTGCTTAATTCCAAATAGAGGAGGAATATGTCAGACTGCTGTAGTAGGAGAGACACACTCAGTGGACAGACACTGTGCGGAAGATTGTTGCCAAAAGGACAGTCGGATTCTGGGAATGGGATGACAGGACAGAGGAACCCTAACTTACATGTACCTTACAGTACTGTCTAGTGTGCCATTCAACGAATTTTGCACAATGAAAAATATTAGGGCCACTTTACACCTAAGTTAGCGTCCGAGCCAATTTCTCTGGAGGTCAATTGTACAAAATTTCAACCCCTTTTTGGGGCTGAACTACTCATTAAAATAAGATTATAATGGGGACCAATTTTCCCATATGTAAAAGGCCTTTTTGAGGCCAAGAAGCTGGGCTGATTCAATAAAAACTATAGTTGAAAAATTTAGCCCCTCTCTCTTTCTCTTTTTAGGGTCCCTTTACACCTAAAAGCCAAGCCAATTTTCTTTGAGGTTGATTACACAAAATCCAACGGATCTAATTTGCTGAAAAGATAATATTTTATAAAAAATAAAAAAATTTAATTGAAATCTGACATTAGACTCCCATTTCTGGTGCACCCAATTCAGCGAGCTCGGGCCATGTCAGATCATGCGTTTTTTGAATACAAAATTCATTCTACCAAATTAGCTTGGCCTCTACTCAAAATAGTGAAATTAGGTTGCCCTTCACTAATTTCTCGATAGTCCACACTATAGAAAGATTCATTGCTTTTGTACAATGATGCATTCAATCCAAAGCCATGCATATAGCATAGATTTGTGCACCAATTCAAGGCTTGGTTCAGAGAGTGGCATGCGCCTCCATGTGGACAAGCATTGATCCATGAGGTAATTTATCTCAAGTAAGGCAACCTAATTGACAAGGCAACCTAATTTCACTATCTTGTGTAGGTGTAAAGAGATTGGGATTGATTCATTAGGAAAATTTTCAGCCCTCAAAGGGGCTGTCAGTTTTTTATTTTTGGCCCCCCCCCCGGGGTGCAATTACAAGGGGGGGGGGGGGGGGGGGGGGGGGGGGAATATATTTTAATTTTTTTTCCAATCTGACGTAGCATTGATGTGGTACCAACAACGCTGATGTGGCACCATACAAATGCATAGTATGTATGTTGTTTATTACAATATTACAACCGTTGGGATTGGCATTTTATAATTCCATAATTAAGTTCTTAACAACTTAGTGTTTTGAATCATTCTCTATTTTTTTCAACTTACTATTTTTTTCCTATATGTTGAACAATTTGAAATAATTTGAAATTTTTCAAGCATGTAGCCAACTTGCTTTGAAGAATGAATCCAAAGAGTTACCACCACTTTGGACATTTCTTCATATAATGTGACCTTGTGAAGTTTAGCTGCCCAATTTTTTGTAGGAACAAAAAAAGCATTTTTGTCGACTCAAATGCTGTTATTTTGCAATCTACATGCTGGAAAATTCTGAAATTTTTTCCACATCTTCTCAAAACAATGCACGACAAGATCCTACGGTTATATGTGTCCAAAATTGTTCTTTTTTCTAAAATTTGGTACTTGTACTAAAAATGATAGTTTGGGAGCAATTTTGGTAAAAACATAGTCAAAACCCTTTAGGGGTTAATTTTTGAACTTCAATTTTGAAGGTATGATGGAAACATCATATGTGTGTCTTTCATGCTACAAATTTTTTTTGTTGAGTAATAAAAATTTAATTCATAGAGAGTTCAATATTGGGGCGTCACTTATCAAATTCATAAATAGATAACTATATATTGTAACCTTTTTCTAATTTTCTAACCTCTACATCCCTTGTTGTTGTGCGCGTCCAATGCTTGATTTGGTAGAAGATTTGATTTTATAGAGGTGCAATTAGTCTAAGAGCTCACGATTTCCAAATGATTTGTTTTATAAGTTATAGTTGGAAAAAGAAGTTGAAATCAAGGATAATCTTTGTTTTAATCTTTCAACCTCTATATCTCTTGATGTGCACTTCTAATGTTTGATTGATTGAAAATTAGAGTTTTTGTATGTACAATTAGTCTAAGAAGGTGCAAATTCATTTTTATAAAGAATTACAGTTTCATCTTTTTCTTATTCACAAATCAAACAAGATGTGTGCAAAATTCAAGCAATGCCGTTTGAAGATGGAAACTTGAATGTTGCATGTGTTTTAATTTTCAACCATAATGTTTCAAGTTGAGTAACTCCAATGCTTCTTTTGATTGAAGATTTGAGTTTCACAGAATGCAGTTGGTATATGTATGGTTGAATTCATTCCAATAATTTATCTACGGTTTTCATTTGTTAAAAGGTGAAGGAAAAAATATAATTCTTAGACTAATATAATCAAGCATCAATTGATATTCATCTTTTAAATCTCTTCAATTATTGATGTGTAATTCCAATAATCAATTTGCTTGAAGATCTGAGTAGGTAGGGATATTGCTATTCTATTGACAGTCATTCTAAAAAATATTTCTTGAATTGAACTTATATATTAGAACACTTTTACATAACAATAGTAGCAATTACAACTTGTAATGTTGGAAATTTGTAATTTGAAAAATATGACAAATGAGCAAGATAATAACCCTTAAAGGACATACCCAACTCAGAAGGCTTGGTTTTGAGAAAATTTTCATGATTACCTTTCCAATATTCAACTATATATCAACTTCTTAATATTACTATCTTTTTGGTTTCAAAACACAATTTGAATGTAAGATTCTTCTATTAGAAAGTTTGTTAGAATTTTTAAATAGTAGCTTTGAGGTTTTCCATTGCCTTATCATTTATTGGCTCATCATTCATTGGCCATTTGAACAAGCTTCATGATGCCCATATAAGAAAGATTTTGAAATCCAAGTTTAGAATATCTGCTAGGACCTAAAATGTTGTTTAAGCCTTTAAGGGTTAAGACGGGTGCAATGTGTTGTTAAATCCATTAAAAAACATGAAAATAATGAAATGACTATATTAAAATTTAATCTAAGACCCAAAAAAATAGGATAAAAATGATCAATTCAATTGTAAATACTATCTATGGATATAAATAAAGTTCATATTTCTATTGTAATGCTTTATAAATTGAATGTTGTAATGAGCACCAATGGTGGTAACACATGATGGTAGATAGTTAAAACAATATACATTGCCTTTCCAATCCATTTTATAATTGTTGGTTTAATTTAGCATGTAACACCAAATTGAGTTTTTTATATTTGAATAGACTTTGAGCCTTGAAATACAAATTCTATATATTTTCATACTGAAGTTGATTGTACAAGGGTAGACTTGTTTCATTAATTTTCAATTAGATACTTATAGAATATGAAATTAAAAACAATAGATGAAAAAATATGTTATTCTTTCAAATACTTCTAATACTTTCAAATACTTCTATCTTTGACCATGTCATATATATGATAGTATTATAGTGTGTAGTATAATTAGAGTAATTATTTGGGAGGTATGGTTGGTTAGTTATGTTATATAAATTTGTTTTCAAGACCAATTATATAAAATTGAAGTGTGGTTTGAGTTTTAAGAACACTTTTAACCAAACAATTAAATATTTTTACTTGAATTACAACTATGATAAATCAAAGATAAACAAGATGAATCCAAAAGCAAAAGATACCACTTCAAATACCACTTCATCTACAAAAGAAATATAAAGGAAAAAAGAAAAATCTAAATGAAATTTGGACTTGAAAACACCATAGAAAGCATACGGTCCCAAAGGGTTAACATGGCCAAAAATTATTCCATCAAGTCATAAAGAAAGTTGCCCTTGTTATTTTTGAAAAAATCTATATCTTAAATGATGCTTTTTGTTTGTTTTGTTTGTTACTCTGAAATCCATGGAATCATAGGTTTTCTGGTTGTGTTCTTGGTACTTGTGGGAATTTCTCTACAAGGAGGGGTGCACGGACTTTGTTTCATGGCATTTTGACTCATGGTAGAAAAGATATTGAATTTCAAAGTTTCTATGAATTAAAAATTAGAGAATTATTTTACTTTACTTTAATTAAATTGTGGCAATGGCACAAGGCACACTAGTATATTCAAAGATCAATTGGCCTTTTAGTTTCCCTTTACATGAATCATGATTGTTTATCAAAAATTGAATAATTGTATATCAATAACTAAATAAATTATTTAAGTGCCAAAAAACAAAATTCAACAAAAGACAAAAATAGTTTTTGAGGGGATGGTATTACATGTGCTTGTTTGTATACTTGGAAAGAAAATTTGATGATGATTTGAAAATAATTCATATTCCAGAATAGTGATATATATAAAATAGATATAAATCTGAATTAGTCCAAAAACTAATTTATCCAACTATGCAACAATTACAAATCTTATAATTGAAATCAATTGGAAATGATCTTTTATAAAGGAATGAACCATATTACATATACTAAAATCCCTTGTGCACTTCAATAAAAAATAAAGGATATATAAAAACCAATATTTGTATATATACTTATATTTGTAAATATACCTATATATAATATGCCCGTGTCTGTATGTATAAATTGTGCATGTATTTGTATTCAAATGGGGATATAATTATTATTTTTTCTTTTTTGTAGTCCTCATTCTCTAGGAGTCACTAGCTAGTGTTTTTGAGTGGATAGCTTTTTCCCCTAGAGACCCGACATCCAATGGTTGTGACAATGCATGTTTTGAATCCTTTAAACACAAGATGTTCAAAATTTGAATAAGTAACAAAAACAAATATATTCCAAGCTCATAGAATTTTGATAATTCCATCCATCTATATGTTTGTAGATTCTTGTATTATTTCTCTTACATTTCTAAGATATAGAATTTGGAAACTTTTGTTTATAATTTATATTACATCTTTACAATTTTGGAAATTTAATTTGGACTACCTTTAGTCCTCAAGGGATTAAAAGTTTATTATATGAACTCTATAGAACGGATCATTTATTAATTAAAGTAAGCATCTACCTTGTGTATATGTCAATTTTATAAATTAGGAGAGAAAAATTGGAACATGTCTAAAAATGGCACAACTATTTTTTGAAAATCTGAGAATATTTCATTCAGTTGCCAATTTTGAATCTTCAAAATTTATTCTCAAATAAATTTAGAAAAACAAACACATTTACGCAACAAATAGAAAAATGAATCTATTTCAGCAAAGTGGTAAGGAGCAATCAAAAAATTAGGAAGAGCAACGTGCTAAAGGCCAAGAAAATCATATCAAGATGCTGAATTGTCCAAATGCCAAAATTAAATTATTTCAACATCCAGGTGCCAAATCTAACTTGATTATATAGTACTTGTATTTCATGTATGCATATTGTTGTGTAATTACAGATCGCCATACATAATACATTGTGTAGCTTCAATTGTCAAACAAAACATCAATGAAAATCAATGCATGAGAGTGTCAAAAAACCTTTTTTCAATTAATCTCAAACATACTTCGAGTCAAGTAGCTCTCACTCCACCAATGGAGAATCCAAGAGTGCACATGCATCGAAGAAAAAACTCAAAAGATTTATAAATGACTAAATTATTATAGCTATAGATCCATAACAAAAGAGCATTTTCCCTTAAACATACATAAAATTTTACTTGACAAGAATGACAAGTCATGGAAGCCTCAAAACCTAAGTACTTGAAATTCTAGTTGATAAAAACAAAAATTAATTAATTTCTTCATGGAGTTCTTAAATGAGTAAAGACTCCTTAAAGCCGCAATATGGTCTAAAGAAACCGTCTTATCCTAATAAATAACACACCATGATGTGCTTTAACACTACATGCTACATTCCCTAAAAGCTGTTATATAACTACATATTGCTATATACAACACATCATGTAGCCACAACTATTAGTCAAAACATCAACCAAAATCAACACAAGAGAGTGTCAAAAATACCCTTTCAAGTGCCCCCTAATTGATAATGTCTCCCCAACAAACAACTAGGATTACATAATACATATAGTTGAATTCAAATGTCATATTGAAATAACTATATAACATCTCTTCACATCTAAGTCAAGGTCATGGGTTGGCCAAAATGTGCAAAAATGGGTTCAACGTAGTATGACAAGAGATTATAGGATGGGTGCAATTGTGAACCCCATCTTCAATCACCTTCAACAAGTTTTTGATGCCAAATCTTAATATCAATCCGGTTAAGGTTTGTATCAAGCATACCGTATGCCAATCTCCTTGGCATTAGTCACACAATAATATAATAGTTGCACTTTTCTTCTCTCTACAATCAAAATAACATACTATTAGACACCACAGCCAACTTCAAATGCACAGAACCTTCAATGGCAAATGACAATGAGTACAATTTTTTTGAATATTCCCAACACTTTTGCATATCATTGCCTTCCAACAATAAAATGCCACTAGGCAATTCATTCTTTAATTGGTAGATGGTACAAATCCTCCCTTAACTTCCAAAATTATATATGCCTCACATTGCAAATAAAGATAGTCTTTTTTGGAGAATATCCACAATTCAGGTCGATAAGCATTGCTACAAATGTGGGTATAACACAAAGTATCACGATGTTGAGCAATAATTAAGTTCTCTATATAGCAATTTGCATGGCTCTGTTGCAAAACTCTGCTTAGTGATGTAGACATTGTGTCCAGACATTAGGGTCATCTAAGTCTACAATCAAGGCCAATTTTTTTTACAATGAGCTGGGCAAAACATATTCCTTTTTATATAATAACTAGTAATATAAGGACTGTAGAAAGTCAAGGATGTTTGTCTGCTAAAGTGATATCTTTTAGCAATCCATGGCAACATCAATCACGATGGTTTCCATGGAATAATCCATACTTGTATAAACCATGCTTGACTATCTGAACAATATGCTCAGCCAAGTCTTCCGCCTTATAATGATCTTGAAAGGTAGTGGTGATCTATTAGGGTTTTAGTGCACAAATCCTCAAGCAAATAAAGGAATTCCCTCCTTTGATCCATTAACCCCTAAAGGACCAAATGGCGTTCTTTGGCAACATAGCAATTTTAGGTAGCTCACTACGAATGGAAATTTTATTTTTATTCTTTGGAAATTTTACACAACATGTGCCCGAGGAGTAGCTTTAAGGTCCAACAGTTTTCAAAACTTTTGACTACATGGTTAAAAAGTTATTGGATAATATGTCATTTTCAATGGGCGGCGGGCAACTCAAAAAAATTCTGAAAAATCACTTTCTAAAAAAATAAAAATTTGAAATTGGTTCTTTAGATTTATATATATATGTAAAGCTTTGAATTATTCCATATTTATTTATGAGGTGTTCTATTTTGCGGGCAATTATGGATTCCCTACTCTAGAATAAACTTTGGAGTCCTTTATTTAACTCAATTTGCAGTATTTTTTGAAAAAAATAGAAGAATAGGATGTATACTATTTATTGAAACATTACGGTTGTTGGGATTGACATTTTTCAATTCTATAATTAAATTCTTAACAATTTCGTGTTTTGAATCATTCTCTACTTATTTCTACAACCTATTTTTTTCCATGTGTTGTACAATTCTAAATGATCTGAAATTTTTCAAGCGTGTAGCCAACTTGCTTTGGAGAATGAATCCAAAGAGCAACCACAATATTGGACATCTTTTTATTTAAATGTGACCTTGTAAAGTGCAGCTGCCCGAAATTTTGCAGGGCCCCCCAAAAGGGGTTTTGTCAATTCAAATGCTAATATCTTGCAATCTACATGGTGGAAAATTTTGAAATTTTTTCTATATATTCTCAAACAAGTTTATTACAAGATACTACGGATACATGTGCCCAAAAATGTTTTTTTTCCTAAAATTTGGTGCTTGTACTAGAAATGGCAGTTTTGGAGTGTTTTTGGTGAAAACATAGTCTCTGACCTTTAGGGGTTAATACCTCAACATGTGTACCAAAACGTGCCAAAACACGATCAAGAAAAGTCGTAGTCACCAACTGTGAAGAGTTTTGGAGTAGAGTTAGAAGTTCAATTCATTTGCTAAAATATTCCACCATTAACAACACATATTCAACTCCAAGGGGGGTGACAATAAGCGATCCGACAAAGTCTAAAGACCAATGATAGCCCAAGTCCATAATGGGCAAAGGTGGTAAGGTGTTAAAATTTGACTGAACTTGGTTAAACACCTCACACCGAGAAATATAATTGGCAAGATGTTGATACATGCCATTTTGCCAATATTGGTTGTGTGACATAGAATGTGTCTTGCACACTTCAAAATGTCCAAGCTTCTTGTGCACTTGCTGCACCAAGTATTTTATTAAATTCGGCTTTGGAAGAATATGCCTAGTTCCATTTAGCCATATACAAAATAACAAACACTTTATCCAACAGAATCTCGCTACTCGGTGACAGGTGTTATCCTATTTTGTATGTAGCAAAGATTCCTAAAGGAATCGTCCTTTGTTGAAATTTGTGCAAGACTACAAGGTCTTTCCATACATCACTAATAATGAGAAACATTAGATGTTTTTCAGCTCCTTTGAAGGGTTGTGAGTTCCCTGGGCTACCAGAGTCGAGGGAACAGCCTTGCAGCAGTTCATAGTTGCTGCTTGACGTGGCCGACCAATTGCCACGTCACAAAAAAAAATTGTTTTTTTTTCATTTTAGATTTTTCAAAAAAAAAAATAAAAAAATTCAAAAAAAAAATCTGACAACGGACATTCCCGATCTGCCAGGGGAATAGTGTCGGGGAACAGGCCTGAAATGGCCCTTTCGTCCCCCTGAATCTCTTCTAATGCTTGTCAAATTCTTCATCTTAATCCTTAATACAACCCTCAGAAGCAGATCTTGACATCAATGTGAGATAAGTGATTGCATACTAATCTAAAATTGCCTCTCTATTATAGTCCCCATGCCACCTAGTTCTTGCCAAATCCTCATTTGAAGGATTTGGATTGTGAAAAAGTCCATCCACATCTAAATTGGTGAATGCTTGCCCAATGTACAACCTCAAAATCATATAGTTGGATTAATAATGCCCAACTGGCAAGCTTGCTAGTGAATTTGTTTGATTCCATATATAAACCATTTCAAAGGTTTGTAGGAAGTCACCAAAATAAATCGTTGCCCAAACAAGAAAGGCCGAAAGTGTGCAATGGCCCAAACTACTACCAGAGCCTTTTTTCATATGAGGAATAATTATATTCTATACTATCTTTTATTGCTTTGGGATGCATAAACTAAAATATATTCTCTTCCTTCTTCATCTTTGTGTGTTAATACTATTGTTAGGCGAACAACACTCTAATTCATGTACAATTAAAAAGGATCTAAAAACATAGGGAGTTGAAGCATTAGTGCTAAACCAAACCTCTATTTCAAAGTATCAAATGATTGTTGCTGTTCACGATTCCAAGTCCATAGTTGATCTTTGCATGTGAGAACAGTACCAGGCTTGGCAATCAAGCCTAGAACTTCTTTGCCATATCTTTAGTTGCTAGGATCTTCTGCAAAGCATCTACATTTGCTTGCTACACACCAAGACCTTTTGAAACAATTATGTAGCCCAAATACAATAATCGAATGTAGAAGAATTTATACTTGATGCCATGATGCGTTCACAATGATAATCCATAAAAAATAATTTCTCTCCGTATTGAAATAAAATTGTTCCTATTGTGTCAACAAATTTTTTTGGGTCCAAAACACTTTCAACTAATAGAATTTGTTAGTGGTAGTTGCACACTGGCCCCTTGCACCTTTGTCCACTCAATCCTATATGTTGTATAGACTAATGTAACAAATTCCAAAATCATTACAAAATCATTACAAAAGGTCCTCACATTCCATTCTACGCATGCACATCACCTAATTGCTAATTAAATAAAGGAATTGCAAACAAAACCATTTGGACTTGCACAAGTCCCCCATTGATCCAATACCATTGAAGTTTGCAAACCATAACCTAAATTAATTAATAAATAAAACAACAATAAATTCATTTACTTTGGGTTGTTTTATACATTAGCGGAAAACTCAGAGTGTGTCAATAGGGTGATTCATTTGGTTAAAATCTCAAGATGGTTTCATATGCAACAGAGTTCATACAAGCAATACCAAATGAAAAAAAATCACATAATAGCTTGCCTTGTAAATGGAAAGAAACCCAATGTGATTTGCATTGGTTTGTCATTGGCACCAAATAAATACTAAATGTTTTTGCACAAAAGTGAATTGACTAACATCAAGGCAATCTATGTACTAGCATGTTAACTCAACACTACATTGATTTATCTTAGTAGCACATGTGGCACTAATTTACCAATTTCAAACTATTTTGAATTAGTATAGGTTGAAATATTCAAGTTGTCCCATCTAGATTCTTACCTAAAATGTAATTCCTTTGAACATGAGACTCTAAGGGCTATTTTGGATACATCTATTTTCAGAACTTTGAAAATTCTTAGTTTATTCATACTTTGTTAAAAAAATGCATACCCTCAGAATATCAAATCCTCTTCTCATTCTTGAAAAAAAAAATTAACTTCTAAAGGACCAAGGCCTGTTTTTTGCCAAAAAAACACTCCAAATTGCCATTTCTATAGCAAAGAGTAAAAAAAAATTGAAAATTGTTTTTTTTTTCCACATCTAACTATAGGATCTTATACTTAACTGGTATGACAATAGAGTTATTTGTAAAGTACCCAAAACCAAGGTTCAAACCCTGCAGTTTTATGAAAAAGCAGATTTTGGGCAAAAAGTCAAAACAAAAGTGGATATCAAACTTTCTTTTACACCCAAATCGACCAAAAAGAAGTTTCGTTTGGACTTTGCCTGCGGGGTCGTCCGTCGGAGGAAATTTGTCGGAAAAAGTCCCCTCCAAACTGGGGGGACTTTACAAATAACTCTAATGTGTGGAAAAAATTTCAAAATTTTTGGCAGCATGGATTGCAAGATATCTGCGTTTAAAGTGAAAAAAATAAGTTTTTCAACACTTTACGGGACTAGATTTTATGACTTTGAACATTTTTAACTTTAATTTTTTGCACTACAGAGTTTTGAGCTTTTAATCTTTATAGTGGATAATTGAGTTGAGAGTTTAGGAAAAGAAAAAAAATCCAAAAAAGCTTAATTTTCATCATTAAAAAAATTGTTAAGTAGAAGTAGGTACGAGATAGAAGGAAAATCTAAAATATTAATATCTTTTATATGGAATTAAAAAACACTAATCCCAACGGTGAGATTTTCTTAGCAAAAAAACTAGACCTTGTGGAACTTTTTTTTTGCAAAATTGTAAAAATTGCATTCAGAAATGAATCCTACTAGTTATTTTTTCAGGAAGATGCTCTAAGTGCCCGAAAAACAAGATTGTCCATAACTTTCTCATAATAAATCCAAATGAAATGATCAAAGCTTTGCTGGTAGACAAAAATATAATCTATAAGAAAAAGAATTAAAAAGAATTAAGAAAATAAATTGCAAAAAAAATTTGGCTATCCCACGTCCCCTGTTTTGAGCTTATTTGGGCATAACATTTTTACTCGGGCACCAATTGAAGAAAAATTATATTCCCATGAAGCTTAGCAGTTTTTCTATCTTCAAAAAAAATCACGACAAAAATTCAATCCGTAGGTACCTGCCCAAAATCCCATTTGTCCCCTGAAGGAACAATGGTCCTTTAGGGGTTAAATTTAGACTATTTAACAATGAGAATCTAGTTCAAATGCATATGCAATTTTAGTATGCTTAATGAAGCATACTACTACTTTACTTTTGTACAGTTAAATCAAAAATTTCAAGCACATTCATGTGCAAATAATTATCAAAGTAGGGCAATTCATTGAAAACCTCCATTGTCAAAAAGTTATTTAGGCTTTCAGGAGTAAAAGTTAGAACCCTTCAAAATGTAAATATTGTATTGTATGTGAAGGACATGATTGATACATCTTTGCCAAATGCTTTATTATTTTTGAAAAATAAGATTCATATATGCTAGAAATAGGAATATATTGCAAGAATTTTTTTATTTATGTAAGCTAAAAGAATTCTACGTCTTTTTGAAGAATTATATTCTGTCAAAATTGATCTCTCTTTCTATTTGTAACAATAATTATAGTACTGATAACCAGCAATTCTGCATAGCAAGTAGATAGGCGGAGTATCATAGGAGGTACTTCAGGTTAGTAGGCTCACTGGATATTAGCGCTATCAGCAGTTAGTACTGGGATGGGGTAACCGCTCAAGTGAGAACCGGGAATGCCCAAGTTCATAGGCAGGTACTGTTACCGTGCATGCCAAGAAGAAGAACTGTTTCTGATAGCAATAAAGGGGGTAGAGAGAGACGACCAGACGACCAGATGTGTGATATGAGGAGATGAATGAATAAGGAGAGGGTTCCTTGAGGAATCCGAAAAAGATATACTGATCTGTGTTGTTTGTTATGCGGGCTGCTTTGAGATTATTGGTTTCATCTGGTTCCGTTGCCGGGACTGAGATAGATTGATTGAACATTCTATGGACTGTTGTGAAGGGTGAGAGCTATAGTTACATATGTTTTTATTTTGAGTGTTGGGCCTGTTATCTGACATTACGGTGAGATTGTTGAGAGCCAATTTTTTCGTGGATCGTGGTACATCACACCGAATAGAATGTGTGTCTCTTAGACTCAACCCGGGAAAAAATCAGATCTAGTTGATGAATTATCCGTTGTAGAGATAGACACACCCCAGACATTTGCCGAGACTGCCATTCAAGCAGAACAGCTAATGAATGAATCGTCTATTCCTGAATCTGTAGGATTTTATATAGATGTACAGATAGTAACACCGGAGTACAATGTTAATAATGCCCCCGAGACTCTTCGCAACGCTCTTGAAAATTTCAATGAGTTGAATCCACAGTATTTCAATGAAGAAGGAATTTATATAGAACCTACCTTCATATTTCAAGAGTTGTGATTAGACAAAACAGATACTTTGAGTTTTCTAAGAATTTACGTTAATAAAAAGAAGATGAAATGAAACCGTGGAAGCTGCACTTTGACGGGTCGTGCTCAAAACAATTAGGCTCAGGTGCAGGCATAATTTTAGAAAACCCGCTTGAGAAAAGAGAAATATACCATTGTGATCTAGGAAAGGGTCTAACATGTAATCAATCCGAGTATGCCGCTTTGATAGCAGGTTTAGAGATTGCAAAAGAGAGGAATGTTCAACATGTCCGGATTTATGGGGATTCAAAATTAGTCTGTAATCAAG
The DNA here is from genome assembly GCA_963969595.1 of Neckera pumila. Taxonomy (NCBI): domain Eukaryota; kingdom Viridiplantae; phylum Streptophyta; class Bryopsida; order Hypnales; family Neckeraceae; genus Neckera; species Neckera pumila. The sequence continues at coordinate 21,449,138 of OZ018414.1, forward strand.
TAATCGGTAAGTGGGAGGTCAGATCTGAGAAATTGCAACCATATTATTAGTTGGCAAGAAACTTAACTCAAGACTTCGTGACAATAGAGGTGATCCACGTGCCTCGGAACAAAATCACAAAGTAGATACTGCTGCTCGAAATTCACTTGTGTGACCCGTTGCACGTAGGACCTTTGTAGTGAGGAGCGATGGTGTCATTTCCCATTTTCTCAGGTAGGGAGAAGGAAGACCCGGAGAGGTTTATTAAACAGTTCAAGCGTGCTTGCATGGCCAATGGGGATCAAAACGAAAGCGCCTGATTGGAACTACTGCCTATACATTTGGATGACAGGACTTTGTTCTGGTTTGATTGGCAGAGTACAACCATTCGTGCGACGTGGGGAGCGTTAACCACCGCGCTAATAGCGGAATTCCAGGAGCACGAAAGTTATCAGAATTTACTCGGTATGCTTAGTATGCTGCGTCAGAGTTTGGGAGAAACGGTAAGGCAGTTCAGCGAACGGGTGCATGAGCTACAAGCTCGGATTTAGCGAAGTCTTCGTCAACCCGGCTCGTTGGAGGGAGAAGATAAGACTCAAACGCCAGAGCACATTGCAGTTAATTTGAGTAGTGTTGATGCCTTAGTACTGCGAAGTTTTGTGGGAGGATTAAGACCTGCAATACAAGAAATAGTAGCCTGGAAAGAATCCAAAACTTTTGAGGCAGCATTATCATTGGCACAACGAAAGGAATTAAATATGAGTAATCTCGCATATGGACCTATAGCTTTGGTATCTGATACCCCTACAACGTTAAAAGTGACTCCGTTGTCTGCCAAACCAACCGAAATGAAGATAACCACAACAGGGATAGATTCTGATTTGTCACAATTGGTGGCTGAAATACGGGATTTGAAGTTATTTCTGTTACAAGGTCAGAATAGCAGTCGGTCAAAAAGAGCCTCGTTGGAAGGACGAGGGAACGTTATACGAGCAGTGCAATTTGTTACTTGCCATGGCTGTAGATTGAAGGGGCATTACAAGAGCGATTGTCCGAACTTGGCAAAACCGTTCGTGAGTCCAGACAATGTAAAATTAGCAGAGGTACACCTAGTTCAAATCGTCGATGGGTGTTCACTGGAGGCGACAGAGATCGAGGTAATGATGGCAAAGTAAGGGAGGCCCATGAAGGAATCGATACTGTTAGTGTCAAAAAAGCATCGCGACAAGAGGAGCCGGTTGAACAAGGCAGCACACAAACCGCGTCGTCGAAGTGGAATTACTGATTTACTTATCGGTGCAGGCCAAGCCGAGTACTTGATATTGGAAGACTTGGGAAAACAAACAACTAATATTATCGTGGCCCAGCTCGTATCGAAATGTCCTGCACTCCGTCGTGAACTCCGTCAGGGCGTAAGCATGAGGCGGCACAAAGACACAATGCAAATTCATATTACAGACCGAGCACATGGTGATCTTCGAGCACTACAAGTAGAAGCAATTATTCAAGGACGGGACGTCGAAGGTTGTCTGATTGATGGAGGGGCAGCGGTCAATATCATAGCCAGTTGGTTTATGGAAAAAGCAGAATTAAAACCGACCAAGGCATCATCGATGAGATTGAAAGTTGCAGACCAGAGATGCGTGAGGTCATTAGGGCAAATTTCACAAATTCCCGTCACCGTGAACGGTGTGACAGTAAAAAATGATTTTCAGGTACTCAATATCTCATGTGCAAACGGAGGGTATCCATTGATTTTGGGGCGACTCTGGTTGAGGCAGGTCAAAGTAGTAAATTACTGGAAGAAAGGCAGAATGAAGATAGGATCTCCTATGAACCAAGTAAGCATTCAGGTGGTGCCGAACCCTGGGTCTGATTTGACAAGTACTGCTGCATTAGAAGAAGACTCGGGCGAGTCCACATGGGAATCGGATACTGCTTCAAGTTCAGACGAAGAATCGGAAGAAACAGAAGTCAAATTGTACACCGTTGACGTTCTCCCACAAATGATCATGAACCATTTGGAAGACGATACGGTTACCGTTTGTGAGCACAATAAGCTATTGGACATGGTATCTTTTGGCCCTAATTTAACGGCAATTGAACGAAGTGAGCTGGAACGACTCGTTATAGATTATGCTGACTTGTTTGTAACCAAGCATTTGGACTTACCTGCAATCACCTTGGAAGAGCATCGTATCGAATTAACACCCGAGGCCAAGCCTGTTTGTTCCCGTCAAAAATGGATGGCTCCAGAGAAGATAGATGTACTTCGAGACGAGCTAGACTGTTTATTAGAAGGAGGATTTATTACCGAGGTAAGAAACACTGAGTGGGTGTTGCCGGTGGTTATTGTTCCCAAGAAAGGGGGGAAGTGGAGAGTTTGTGTGAATTACAGAGCATTGAATCGGTTCACAAAGAAAGACCGACAACCTCTCCCGCATATTGACGAGTTACTAGATGAGGTAGCCGGTCACGAGATGTACTCTTTTTGTGACGGGTATTCGGGATATCACCAGGTACGAATTCATCCAGATAGTGTATTGTACACCACGTTCACCACTCCTTGGGGCACTTATGCGTGGTTGCGTATGCCGTTCGGTTTGTGTAACGCCGGTGGGACTTTTCAACAAGTCCAATTGAAAATTTTTGGTCCCTATATCAGTCGGTTTGTCCAAGTATATTTGGACGATTTTGCGGTATATGGGGATAGAACGCAACATCCGGAACAGTTGCGACTAGCTTTTCAACGTTTACGAGAACATGGATGCTCCCTCAGCCCATCAAAATGCAAGCTGGGATTTGAAGAAGGACCCCTTTTAGGCCATGTAGTATTCAAAGGAGGATTGAAGGTTGATCCCGGAAAGGTGCAACGCATCATGGAGATGGAGGCACCCGTTAACAGAGAACAAGTGGCAAAGCTTTGGGGAACTACAATTTACCATAATTGTTTTATACCCATCTTGCTAAGATTGGCCGGCCCATCAACGCATTAATAGCCAAAACACGACCTCTTTTTTGGTCAGCAGAGTGTGACCGAGCATTTGATTACGTGAAGTCAAAGTTGGCCAGTGGACTTGTAGTGCAAAATCCAAATTGGGAGGTGCAGTTTATAGTAAACCCCACCGCATCAGAAAACGTGGTGGCCGCCGTTTTAATGCAAAATGATAATACTGGGCGCGCTCACCCTATTTTCTATGCCAGTCGGTTAATGAGTCTATGTGAAACAAAATATTCGCCAATTGAGAAGTTGGGGGTAGCGTTATTATTCACCTGTACTAAGTTTAAGCATTATATGTTGTCTAGCTCGTTTTCTATATTAGTGCAGTGCGAGACAAAGAGTTTAAAGCTACTCTTGCAGCAAGCTAATCCCAAGGGAAGAGCCGCGAGACTTATAGCGTCACTGCAGGCATTCGACTTGGTTATAAAAAACACTAAAAGAACTCGTGCAGGACATGCATCGTTACTTTTGGATCTTGGGACGCCTCCAGACAAAATCAAAGGAGATTTATCGGAAGAATTGGAGTGTTATGTCATGCAGATCAAGCAGGAACAAAGAGATTTTGGTTACACGGATATAATCAGATATCTAGGAGATTTATATTTACCGGAAGCACGAATTATACAACAACGTCGAGAAATTCGAAGGAAGAATCAATTATACACTATGATCGGAGAAGACTTGTATCGCACTGGGAAGGACGGAGTGTTGCGCAGGGCGTTAAGTCCGGAAGAAGCCACGAAAGCACTGCAGCATTGTCATGAAGGAATATGTGGGGGACATTTTGCTGCGGAAATTACGTCAAGAAAGATTCTACAAGCGAGGTATTATTGGCCGACTCTATTCGCAGACAGTGCGTCGTATTGTAAAACCTGCAAATACTGCCAGATATATGCAAAATGCACGCTACCTTATACCAAACTATACCCAATCATCCCAACGGGAATATTCGAGAAGTGCGGCATTGATTTTGTGGGACCCCTTCCCATGACAAGTAAACGAAATGAGTATCTGATCATCGCTACAGACTACCTGTCAAAATGGGCGGAAGCGATCCCAGTGAAACGTTGCAACAAAGGCACCGCTGTGGATTCTATTTTCAATCAAATTGTATGTCGTTATGGCTGTCCCCTAGAAATCGTGACTGATCAAGGAACACACTTCGTGAATGAGGTAGTTTCCAGTCTTTTGAAAAAGTTATCAGTCAAGCACAGAAAAGCAAGTCCTTATTATCCTCAGGCTAATGGGTTGGTAGAGAAGACAAATGGGATACTCATAAGCATTCTTAGCAAAGTAATACTCGAAAAAAGGCAGGAATGGGATCAACACATATTTGAGGCCCTTTGGGCATATCGAACTGCGCACAAGAATGCGACTGGGTATACCCCGTTCCAACTGGCTTTTGGTTTCGAGGCAACCATACCGGTGCAGTTGGAATTAAAGTCCTTACGAACTGCGGTGAGGCACGATTTGGGAGATGCGGGGTCGTTAAATGCTAGACTACATTTACTCAAGCAAATGGATGAGACACGGCGACATGCACTACAGAACTACGAAGCAATCCAAAAGAGAAGGAAGTTGAGACATGATTCACGAAGGAGTCCAATACAGTTCAGTCCTGAAGAATTAGTCCTAATGCTAGATCACTGGCTGGTCAAGCAGCACGGACAAAAGTTCAAACCCAAATGGCTCAGACCATATGTTATTCATCGGTGTTTTGACAATGGGTCATATAAACTCAGTACGCCGGAGGGTAAAATACTAAAGAAAGTTTATAACGGCACGAAACTCAAGCAATATCATTATTGATTGGAGCAGGTCCTGATCGCCTCAGAGTCTCCGGAACCTGGGGAGGAGATGATAACCAGCAATTCTGCATAGCAAGTAGATAGGCGGGGTATCATAGGAGGTACTTCAGGTTAGTAGGCTCACTGGATATTAGCGCTATCAGCAGTTAGTACTGGGATGGGGTGACCGCTAAGGTGAGAACGGGGAATGCCCAGGTTCATAGGCGGGTACTGTTACCGTGTATGCCAAGAAGAGGAATTGTTTCTGATAGCAATTAAGGGGGTAGAGAGAGACAACCAGACAACCAAATGTATGATACGAGGAGATGAATGAATAAGGAGAGGGTTCCTTGAGGAATCTGAAAAAGATATACTAGTCTGTGTTGTTTGTTATGCAGGCTGCTCTGAGATTACTGGTTTCAGTACCTCAAATGATTTTCTTCCATATTCCTTAAAGATTAATATAATCTGAAATGTATATTTTAACCCCTAAAGGACCATTGTCCCTTCAGGGGACAAATGGGATTTTAGGCAGGTACCTATGGGCTGAATTTTTGTTGTATCTTTTGAAACTTTTTTTGGAGATAGAAAAACTAATAAGCTTCGTGGGAGTGTATTTTTTTTCAAATTGGTGCCCGGGAACAAAAATTATGCCCAAATAAGCTCAAAACAAGGGAAAAGGGGCAGCAAAAAAATTTGCAAGAAATTTAACTTCTTTTTTTGGATTTTTTTTCCTTATATATTATATCTTGGTCTATTTGGAAAGCTTTGATTCATTTCATTTGGATTTTTTATGAGAAAGTTATGGACAATCTTGTTTTTCGGGCAATTAGAGCATCTTTTTGAAAAAAATAACTTGTAGGATTCATTTATGAATGCAATTTTTGCAATTTTGCATAAAAAAAGGTTCCACATGGTTTAGTTTTTGTGCTAGAACAATCTCACTATTGGGATTACTGCATTTTAATTCCATCTAAAAGATATTAATATTTTAAATTTTCTTCTATCTTGTACCTACTTCTACTTAACAATTTATTTAAGAATGAAAATTAAGTTTTTTTGAATTTCTTTTTTTTACCTAGACTCTCAACTCAGTTCTCCACTAGAAAGACAAAACTCAAAACTCAAAACTCAAAACTCATTTAAAACTCAAAACTCTGTAGTGCAAAAAATTTAAGTTAAAAATGTTCAAAATCAAAAAATCTAGTCCCACAATGTGCTGAAAAACTTGTTTTTTTCACTTCAAACGCAAATATCTTGCAATTTGTGCAGTAAAAAATTTTGAAATTTTTTCCACACATTCTCATACTAATTAGGTATAAAATCCTACGATTAGATGTGCCAGGAACACAATTTTTGAGCTTTTTACTCTTTGCTCTAGAAATGGCAGTTTTGAGAGTTTTTTGGCAAAAAAAAGGCCTTGGTCCTTTAGGGGTTAAAAGGGCATTAATTTTTTGGTCCATTTATAGTTTTCAAATTTTCAGATTTTTAGTTTTGGAATAGGTTTATATTAGCCCTTAAGAGTCCAAAGGGAGGGAAAATGTAGATTTTGAATAATTTTGGCAAATAAAATGATCATATAAATAGAATCAAACCTTTGTTTTTGCATGTTTTCATATTTTACTTATCCCTATATAAACTCATTTTGAATCTTGCATAATAATCATGAAGCACCAAATGACTATGCTTGTTGCATTGATGAAAATTAAACAAAAATTACTTTTTAACATAACTGGATGTACTTCATTTCTTTTCCATAGCTCTAGCAATAAGCTCTCAAAAACATTTATAATTCTAGATAAAGTTGACTAGATTATCACCATCCAGATTAGCAATTTGGGTATTTTGTGCAAGGTGCTTATTATTGTCTATATTTTTGAGAGAAAGAATTAATTGAGTGCACTCAAATACAAATGGATTCATATTATAGTAGAACTTCTATAAAGTGAATTCTGTAAGCCAATAACAACCTCTCTAAAAAATATTATTCTTTTGGTTCTGGCTTGGATGCATTGAAAATGTACCAAATAAATTAAAGAAAAAACAAAACTTTCACTAACTTTGGAATCTAGATGTGTTCTAGTGAACATGACTTTAGTCCAAAAGCGATACAAAATTGTAGACACTACAAAAGAAAGGGGTGTTTTAAATATAGTCCTAGTAGTGTAATCCTATGAGTCATGACCTTTTAAGGATATTTTTAATAAAGTTTTACTCGAAATATATATATTTTTGATAAAATTTTACTAAAAATCTCTTTAAAAGGTCATTACCTATAGGATTATAATACAAGGACTATATCTAAAACACCCCTTTCTCTTGTAGTGAGACTACTAAGAAAAATATTCAAATGTCATTAATGCCGTAATCCCTCTCTAAAGAAATAACCTCTCTAATAAAATCCTCCTCCAATCCAAGGGCTATTTCCTGGTAGAAGTTATGCTGGAATCTAATAAAAACTAAAATTGATATGAATTTTCAAACTTGTTGGTGCAAAACAATAAAATTGTCAGTTGGTGGAGGTCATATCCATCTTTGAAAGTTTCAAGATCAAATGACACGCTACCCTGATCCTATTTGATGAGTGTTTTGAAAGTACAAGTTTAACTTCATAAAAATACTTTTTTTACTGCCTAAAGCTGCAACTTGTTCTAATAAGATTTTGTTCAAAACAAAGCCTATTAAAACCAATATTTAATGAACCACATTTTTATCAACCTATTATCATCTACAAATAAGGTAGAAGTATCTGTTTATAACAATCCCTCCATGATAGCTGTATAGGGTAACTTATTATTGACAATAATGGGATGCACTGTTCATTGAAAATATTCTTTATTTGTAGCTACTTGTCTACTCATCTATCTCTCTTTCGCTTCCTTACTTAGGGAGAAGTGCCAAAAGTAACCATAATAGGTGAGTCTATGAGACTGGAATGGGTCCAAATGAAAAATCCACATTTGTATTGAATAAAATATTCATTCTGCAAAATACATTCTTTTTTTTGCAATGTTCTTCATCCTTGTGTTTGCGCACATTGAGTTCAATTTCTCAATGAATTTCCCATATCCTACAATCTGAAATGCTAAAGTTATCAAAAATAGGTACCTATTTTAAATATAAATCTAATATCATTCTTTTTCAATAGCATCCAGTTGCTTGTCTAAGAGCACCGCCACCATGGCCCCAGCTCCATGGTTCACAAAACTGCCTAAAAAGGATACGCAGAAAAGTAAAATTAGGAAGTGTGACTTGATCTCTACTATAGAACTGATGGTAGACGGGTTTACCAAACGATGGCATTCCTTTTGAAAAGGAAAGATTTCCCGCCAAATGAAGTCACCCTTGATTGTTCAACGCCTGCTATAACATCGATAAGGCAAAGATCCTTCGCTTCGTGGGCGCACAAAACATCACTTTGGGGATGGAAGGATTGCAAGGGCAGGGCAATATTTGGCGAGCCTTCCCAATTGTATTCCATTGATGCGAGTGGGATGGGAGAAATATTTTACTCTATGCCCGTTATCCTGCCGTGGCGGGGCATGATTCCAAGACACAGTGCAGATGCTCTAAAAAATGAATTACGGAAATGGATGATGTCTATTGTGCAAATAGGAGGTTCCAATAAATGTTGAAATTGGGTGACTGACGGTAATAGGCTGATCTACCTTGGCGGACGCCGACTATCTTCAGGGGTTCAATTTCTGGAGTTCATTTTTGGAGGGCGAAAAAAAGTGTGTAAAATCACCACTCAACTTGCGAACTTTATCAAAAAGTAAAGATACAGAGCTAAAGTACGTCCCTCCCCAAAGGAGCCCTTCCCCCCTCATCAACACGCCACGCAGGGACGAGAACCTGGAGTTGTTTGTCCTTCCCTTTTTTTGCAAAGCTTGGCCATGGCTATGGCTATGGCGATCGTTGCCGTCGTTAAGAAGGAGCTTTGAGAAATTAGCCATCGCTGCTCCGTAGCAGCAGCACCGCAGTTCTGTTTTTCCCGACTTATCAATGTTGGCCAAAATCTCGAAGTGATTTCGTGAAAAAACCACACGCTCTGCTGATGACGACAACGAGCCGGCCATTTCTGCGAGCTTTTTGTTCGGTGTCATAATCTTGGTTTGCGGTTCTCTGTGGCTGGCGTGTGATGTTGTGGCGGCTCAATTAGGCTGTGAAGATATGTCTGGTACTGACGTGCAAGAGTGAGTGGAGTGAGTGAGGTTATTATGAAGTGGAACAGTAGTGTAGCAAGGGTTTGAGGGTCGTGTGGCGGTACGAGGAAGCTTCAGGGACGAGGAGCTGAAGCTGGCGGCGAGGTGAGGGAATTGGTTGAATCGGAGTTTTTTGATGTTTTCGAGAATAGGTGTCAGAATTGGCAATTGATGAGAGGTGGACCGAGTCAGGGGTTTCGAGGTAGTAGTGGAATTTGAAGCTCTGATCCGCGTGTCTGTTTTCTTAAAGATGGAGGAGTTTGGAGAGGGACTGTGATGAGAGCAAAATGAGGTGATTGCTGGATAGTGTAGATAGAGCGCGCAAGGCGAAGAAGGACGTCGTTGCTTTGGAAGGGCTTTCTGAAGCCTGAAGTAAAGCGACGGAGGATATGGTGGGGGTAGACCAGACAGTCGGAGGCGAATCTGGTCTTCATTCTCTCTATGTGGTGCTATGGGCGTGGCTATCGACAATGATGATGATGCTGTCGTTTTCGGCTTGTGCTTGGCACAGGAGACGGATGCAACGTCGTAGAGAAGGTTGACGCTCGCTTGCCCTTTTTTGTGTTGCTCTCGTTGTCCAATCCTTTGATGCACCTTGCTCTTTACGAGTCTTCTATCTCCTTGAAATACGGCAAGTTGTCTAGTCTTTATTCTCTGTGGGGCGAACTCACTGTGTTTCTCTCAACTATCTACTTGGCCTGTGACGATTTCTCGTGTCGGCTCCTGGTGTGTCAGATGTCGGTGACGGATGGCATGCCTGTTTGTATTCTTGCGCCTGGTAGGCAGTAAATGAATTTAATCTTCAATATTTTTGCAGCTCTCGATTAAATTGATAAGCTGCGTTAGGTTTGTGGTGTCTCACTCTGGATAGCCCACGGGCACTTTGATCAAAGCACCGAATTTTGTGGTATGTTAGGGTTTTTACTTCGTTGCTGTACATCAATGTATGACGGTTTTGGAACGAAGGCATTAATACGAGGTGATAGACTTAGGTTCCTGCAACTGGATCGGAGGTTCTTGGCGTATTCCCCTTCGAACTTAGGATAGTTCTCGAGCTCTCCTAGTGATTGTCGTAATGCCGTGTACCGGTGGGCTGACTTCCGCATTAATGCGTTGCTGGGCTGCCCAAACATCAAGCGGGCACAATGGCAAGAAGCTTTGATGTAGACATTTAATACCTAAGCGGTTGCTCTGGACCACGTACCGGTATTTTAAAGTTTCATTACCCGTATTTCATCAATTTTTCATCAATGCCAACGAGCCAATCTTCTTGCAGTGGATGTACCAGCGTACAAATTTTGACACGTCTTGCAGAATGGTCATCGCTCAATCTGAACCGGCTAGGTGATCCATACCGAAATTGAAGACTTAGTTTACTGGTAGTTAGTTCCAGCTTTGTCTATCACCTCTGTACGTCTTTTATGGTTTTCTCTTAGTTTCGTAATTTTCGAGAACGTAGTTCTTTTTAGAATAGGTTTTCCTGGAATTATGGTCGTAGGGATATAATTCCTACATGAATGTTTTTTCTTGTTATCTATTTTTATTTATTTTCGACTTCGGATGATTTGGCGAGGTCCTTTCCCGGAAGAATTCCTTGTCTTAGATCATCGTTTCTCTTGTCTCTCATATGCCGCGAGTATCAGCGGAACGTATCGCCTAAGTTGATGTTCAAGGGTTGATGTAAAGAGGTTTTGTGGCCGTGTTGATTTGCAGCTGGTGATTTAGCTGCAGCTATTCAGCTTTCTATCAACGAAAACCGGCAACAAATCGTCGTCAATATTCCCCCTGGCCCTATTCCTGCTGCGGGGGTGAGAATCGATGGCTCACGCGGTCAGGATGCTAGAGTGGCGCCTGCAGCTGACATGCCCAGTATCAAGTCTATACATGAGCTCAAAGATCGCCTGAGTATCGGTTCACTCTTCAAAATGAAGCGTGACTGGCTGGCGAGGTTGTTACCATGATCATACTCTTCAATTGATTTGCCTACCCGCAGCTTCAGCTAGGTCAGGAATATCCAGATTGACTGAAAGGTCCGGCCTTTTATATAATTTTGAACTTAGTCAGAGTGACGTGGACCGTGGCCTTTCACACCTGGATTAATTGACCTATGAATGAGCAGTGAGCCCCAACATTCGGAACAGTTTAACTGCAGCAGTTTCGATCCGATCGTCTCTTATCTTGTATCTAGGATGTAGTGTCTTCTTTAATGACTAATATCATTCAAAATAACCCAGGTGTTTGCTCACGAGGTGACTCATATCAGGTTAAATAGCGTTTATTACTCTCCCAAGTCACTCACTAATATACATTTCTCTGTTATGTTTTTGCATTCAGTATATATTGTGTGCGTAGTCAATTTGCTAATAAACTATTTCTACGATTTCAGAGAGCTTTCGAAAGGAAAGAATGGCGCAAAGGGTGAGCCCTCTCCTGCAAGACATGAGCGGAGGCTTTTGCAAATTGTTGTGCGTAGAGACCAGGTTTTCCAGGATTCATACCTGCAGGTACCCACCGTCTTGCTAATCTCTTTTAGACCAGCAGAGCAGTTCTGTGGAGATTGCAAGCTCATACTTCAGCTACGATAACATCATTACCTACAGTCTTGGTCTGATCTAATATAAGAGTCTTATGTGATACTCTGTGCAGTTCGCATCTCTCAGTGATGACGACTTGCGGAACCCCTTGTCTGTTCACTTTGTTGGAGAGGTAGGGCGGGACGATGGGGGTGTCACAAGGGATTGGTACAGTGTGCTCGCGAAGGAGATTTTTAATCCGCAGTATGCCCTATTTACTCATAGTGCAGTGGATGACTATACATTCCAGATCAACCCTAATTCAGGAGTCAATCCTGACCATCTGGACTTCTTTCGATACATCGGCACAATTGTCGGGAAGGCACTATATGATGGCTGTCTTTTTGATGCGCATTTTACGAGACTCGTTTACAAACGGATTTTGGATAAACAAGTCACTTATCATGATATGGCTTCTGTCGACGTTCAGTTTTACAAAAGCCTTTGCTGGGTATGTGCCCATCTCATACAAAATTCATTTATGCGCCTTAGTTCTATTGATTTTCATAAGGCTAGGAGATGGATGGCCACTTCGATGGTTAGGGTAGGGAGTGATGAACATGATTACGCAGCATTCAGGTGTTTTTTCATGAAGTATGTGCGGACAATATGTTCAAGGTGAAGTTTGGATGAAAAGTTTGATACGCTAAGTGTGGAATCTCGACCATGCTTGTTGATGGAGTTATTTCATGGACATCCTTAGTTATCTTTTCTGAAAGTTCGAGGGGCATGCGTTTGTGAACTGCAGCTCCTTGAGAACAAATTGGACGGCATGGACTTGGGCTTAACCTTCTCGGTGGACACGGATAACTTTGGCGCGTATGAAGAGATTGAGGTATGTAAAAAGTTCTCTTTTGATTCTGAATGTTATACCGAATAGCACTATCTCTTTTTTTGCTGGTTAGATAGGATTTCAGTCTGACTTGAGCAACTCGTTTTTTAGTATAAATGTTCGTAATAAGTTTCTCTGAAGGCACTTCCGAATTTAATCTGCAAGAGAACGTGTATGACATGCTGTGCAACTCTCACACCTAAGGATTAGGTGAATACCAAGGGCTACTGGATGTCTGAGGTGCGCATTGTTTGCTGTTGATTGCAGCTTAAGAAGGGTGGAAAAGAAACAGTTGTAACAGAGCAAAATAAGCGGGAGTATGTTGACCTGTTGGCCAGCTGGCGCTTAAGAGGTCTTTCACCTTGAGGATTCTATCTTATGAATAAGACTTGCTACTCGAGTACCAATTTCTAATATTACTGCCGTATTTTGTTTTTTCGTTTTTTAAACGCATGCAACAAAGGGTGTAGCTCAGGAATGTCGGTCCTTGCGTGTTCAGCGTTCAGGGGAACCCTGAGCAACTGAGTGTCTGGGCCAGTGAAATACTTTGCTCGATCATAGTTAAAATAAGCTGGAGCTTCAAATCACTTTCAAATCCTACGTTTGATCCTAGTCTGGTTTCCCTTATCGAAGGAATATAAAATTTCAAAGCAGCAATCTTATGATCGTTTATGGAATTCTGAGCACCTGCTGGAAATGAGATTCTGTTGCTGCAAGATCGCTTATTCTGTTTTTCTCGATTTGTGATACAGAGAGCGTAGAACAGCAGTTTCAGGCACTGCGGACAGGTTTATCGCGAGTGGTGGACCCAGTTCTTCTACAGGTGTGTATGAGCAGTAGTTGTCGTGTTTTAATTGGCTGGCTAGTATAAATTAGCTCCGAGCATGTGGTTAGAGGATGGTCATTGTAGTTCCATCTTGGCTTTTTGTCGGACACTAGTACTTGAGTTATCGGAATCTAAATTCTCTATTTGTTCCCAGCACTTCGATGAGGCGGAGCTCGAGTGGCTTATTGGAGGGTTGCCGACTATTGACGCTGGAGATTGGTGAGTCTATTCCCGGAATAATGATTTACAATTAATACTCCATATTGAAATTAGTGGCATTCTTGTGCTCGGAGCATATTGTGATGGCAGTGAAGTCTTAACCGATTATCGGTTATCTTAAACCGATAATTGCAAAATCAAGTTCACTGCTCATTTGTTTCAACTCATTTATTGATGGAAAGAGTGGCTCTACAGGAGGAAAAATACAGTATACAAGGCGGGATTCAGCGACTCTCCGGACTGTCATGTAATTAGGTGGTTCTGGCAGGTAAGGATACATTCGTTTCTACTTTTTAAATGCATTGCGTATTGGGGTTTTTTTTGCAGCTGACATGGATGTGTAAGATCACTAAACCTTGTTGAAGAAGGTTTTAAATTGTTCGAACAATTTAAAACCTATATTCTTAGTATCTGCCATCAGTCATCGGATTTATGGGGGAGTTTTCTATCTGATGTTAATTTACTCTTCGTTGTACAGTTGGTCGAATCTTGGGACCAGGAAATGCGGGCCAGGCTGCTGCAGTTTGTAACTGGCACATCGAAGGTGAAATTTTAGAATTCTCCAATCGTATGAGATTTTTGTTTCAAATACATCTTCACCGCTTATCTCTTCCAGATTTTGTATGTTGGATAGCTTTAAGCAGAGGTAGCTAATTTTTCTTTGGGGGAAATGTCTGAGCAGGTGCCATATCCAGAAGGCTTCAAGGTACCACCTTTTCACCTTGACGTTTTTCTTTATGTGAATTGCAGATTTTTTTTGTGTTGGCCAGTATGCAGGAACTGTTAACTATGATATATATGACGTGTATCTCATTTGCAATTGTTGATGGCCACAGGGTTTGCGAGGTAGTGAAGGTTTAAGAATGTTCCATATCGTTCGCGTGTCAGACTCGACAAGGTTACCCCAGGTAAATATATTTGTTCCGACGCAATTTCTATGGCTTTGTGCCTATTCTTAATGCCTTTAGTTAGTGATATTACAAGTCATATCAGTATGCTTCTAATCCTTTGAAGTAAATCACTTGGTCTAGTAGAGTAAAAGTGAGTTTACCGTCTCCTGTAACAAACCTCGTTTATCTCTTTCTCCTGTTAGTGCTTCCTCTTGTGTGGTTGAAGTAGGGAAAAATATCATTACTGAGATTAGTGTTTTGACTGCGAATGACCATGTTTGTGATTTCTACAGGCGCACACATGCTTCAACGAACTGATACTTCCCGACTATGATTCATATGAAGAATTGAACAAAAATCTTATTACTGCCATCTTTGAGACAGGAAACCAGTTCCAGCTTCGATAGTTCGTGTGCACGAAGTGCGTGCCCCTACTTTCACTGAATAGCCATGTTCCTCTTCTCAATTTGAGATGGTGCGCTGGTATTGGTCACCCAGAACTGGATTGAAGATACCTACATTAGCGAAGATTTCCTGTATAACAACCAGTGACTCGAGGTTTACGGTCAGTTTGGACCTTCTTGAGGGCTCTATTGCCTTCCAGTGCTTCTTTCCTCTTTTCTTCCGTCTACGAATATGTAGGCTGATAGGCAAAATAGAATGCATACGAGTCATCAAGTTTGAGGACTTGACAAACAAGTCCTATTCTTGGCTTTGCAGCCCAGCTGCAAATCTATTACATGTTAGGTCAGAGAAGCTTCCAAATATGACACGACTTGTCTATGCCAGATGAGACACTTATTTCGGAGAGTTTAGGATGGTAGTTGTAATCACAATTCTTCTTATCAAACCTTCCCTGTACAGTGCCTGTTCAGATGATTGTTACAGTGTTCCTGGTATATACACAGTACGCTGATAGTGTTATCCTTTTAATTTTGCCGAAGTGGGGGAGTAGGGGTCGATCTAAAAATTGTCCAGCATATTGATGACCCTGATTGAATCTGCAGGGCTGGAAAGCTTCTTTTTTTAAATTGTTTTCTTGAGGTACTTTTTTTTTATAAATTATTCAATGAGGTTGAAAACTCTTATAAGTTAAAGGATTACTCAAAATCTTCTGTATTTTTTTTTTGATCCCTAGGTGGCTTCATCGCATTCTTAACATTGTGCTGTTCAGCGAAGAGGACAATCTTTCATCCTTGAAATTTGTATGGAAAGGAGATGGTTTTCTGTACTAGGTTGACCTCCAATGAGTGATTCTAGTTTGTCTTTTGTTCATGATGCGCACGGTGATGAAATCTCTCATTTCCATGGAGACTAGCCCGATCCTTAGGGATGAAAAAGAAATAACAGTACTCATTGGAGGTCAAACTATTGTACAAGACTTCTTTCTACACAAAATTCCAAAGATGAACATCTATACTTTTGGTTTATATAGGAGTCTTTGTCATCTATTTGATACCTTTAGTTGCCATTTCATTACAAGGCTAAAAACTCTTCAAATGTTTAAAGTACATGCAATCTCACTATATTATTTGAATTGCAAAAAGAACTATTGGAATACTATAGTGAGATTGCTGATGAACTTGGGTTTAGAACTACAAAGACCAGTTATGAATATAGGAATTATGCATCCTATGACACAAGTTTAACCCTCACTACCCAAGGAGACCAAAAGTGTCCTCACATAGTTTCAAGTTCAATTCAAAGCACTATAACTTTTGCATCTAATGTCTAAGTTCAATAAAACTTGTTGGGAAATTGCGCTCTCTCTTCTAATTTGTGTGGTAAAATTTTTAGATCAATGTAAGATGTAATGACTTTTGGAAGTCAATTGAAGTTCATAGGTTCAATTTGAATTCACCAAATTGCATTTGATGGCTGCAACTTTGGGGGCTTATATTCTTTCATCCAATGTTTGTTTTCAATAAAAAAAAATTGTTGGCTTATGTTCCCCTTAAAGTCTAGTTATTGTGGTAAAATTTTCATGTCAATCCAAGCTGTTTTGAGTGTTGGAGCAATTTGAGGTTTAAAATCCTAACAATTTTGGATTAGAATAAACTTTGGTGGCTTGTTTCTTCATCATACAATGTTTGTTTTCAACAAATTTTTAAAAAAAGGTGCGCATATTAGTCTAGTTTGTATGGCTAGAATTTCTTATCAATCCAAGAAGATATGAGTGACTGATAAGAATTTTAGTAGAAGGAGGTTCAACCTTAGATGTGCCATTTCTTACAACTTTTTTTGCTATTTTTGGACATTTCAAAGCCATTTTGTAGGCACAACATTAGAAGGGATTTGGGGCCAAGGGAGGGCCGTTTCAGGCCCATTCCCCAATCTGTCTCCATGCTGTGAACAGTGGTATGGGCTGTCTGAAAAGTATATTTTCAAAAAAATTATTATTATTTTTATTATTATTATTATTTATTTTTTTTAATTTTTGGAAAATCTGATGCGGCCAAAGTTCGGCCATGTCACCCTGCTATAGTGGCGCAGTTTCAGCAGTCAAGGACTATTCAAAACTTGTGGAGAACTCATTGGAACTCGCGGCCCTCCCTTGGCTCCGAATTCTCTCTAATGATGAGTCAATTGAATGATATTTTCTTTCACCAATGTATTTTATGCTAGTTTTGAATCACTTTATAGTTTAAAGTTTTTTCATTTGAGTAGGGTTTAGAAATCAAATTTCACCTCCAAATGTGTTGCTAGGAAAATTTCATTGGCATCCTTTTTCAATCACACTAAAACATTATAATCTTGCGATCTTTGTGGCCAAATGACTCCAAATTTGATTCACATCATTTACAATACGTATACTACAAGATTGTATGGTTGAGATCTCTGTAACTTACTAACATTTAGATCTAAAACACTTCAAAAGCAATGATGTTTTTGAACCCAAAAAGACCTTGGACTTGGAAGGGTTAACATGATTTGGATAATTAACCAAAGAACTAGAGAACTTTATACAACTTCCATAAAAAAACACTCACGCAATAATGGATCTTGCTCATATTTGCACATGAAAATACAAGATTATTCGAGATTCCATATATGATTTCAAATTTTCCAAATTTGATCATCCATGATAAATAACCAGTTGCAAAAATGGGCAACAAGGGCGTCAGTTCTCACACGCCAGTCCACACTCCTCAAGATTTCTGGATTTGACATGTTACTGAGACAAATAAAATCTCATCCAACCAAGATGCAAACATTCATCCAAAACCGCCCAAACACGCGCCTTGAAAACATGGCGCTGTTTCATCTGCTCATAATGCACTGCCCCTTTCGAGAAAAGATTTCGAAAGCCCTTCTTCCCAGTCAGTTGCAAATGGATCACCAGAGCTCCGCAAGCAGAGCCACACAATCCCACCACCCAATTGCGAGATGGGCTCCAGAACCATCGCTGGCAGCATCAGAACAAACCTAAGCAAAGCAAAGCAAAGCACGGCAGCTTGTGCCTTCAGTTTCGTGCGCTCCTTCGTCTTTCTCGTGCCCCCCACACGCTCGCTACATAACAACAAACCTCCGCTGCCCCTTCCAATGCAAGGCGAAGCTCAGGTGGAGGAAGTGTGGTGAGCACATGTTGAAAGATCTCATCTTGCAGGGCTTGTCTGAAAGAACTCAACCGAGTCTGGGCTGATTGATTCTTATTTGAAAGAGCTCATCGATTCTTGTTCGAAAGAACCCATCGATTCTTTGTTGAAGAGGGCTGATCGATTCTTGCTTGGAAGGGCTGCTTGATTCTTGCTTCGAGGGGCTGGTTTTGGTTGAAGGGGCAGTTTGGTTTTCGTTTGGAAAGGCTTTGGGATTCTTGTTTGAAGCCGGGTTGTTTGAGCGATGGCGGCATTGGCGAGTGCTTCGACGATGTTTCGTGGGGTGCCGGTGTGTGTTCCGGCACCAGGAATGGGAAGCTCCTCGCAGAGAAGAGGGCGGGTGGGAGTGCGTGCGGAGGTGGAGACTACTACGAATCCTGCGCATATCAACCCTTCTATTCGGAAGGACTCTGATAAGGTGGTGGACACGGTGCAGGCTGGGGATCTTTCCAAGCCAAGTACGGCGTACTGCAGGTAAGCTGGCCGGGATTCAAGTGTTTCTGAAGCTGTCCCTGCAATCAATTCACGTCTCTGCTTTGGAACATCCGTCAAGAACTTATTTGGTGTCTGCATGTTTTTACGTGGTGGTCGTGAACTTTCTACTTTTCTTGTTGGTTTTGTTTTCAACCGATCTTTGCCGTTTGGAGTTCAGTTGAGGAATCTCTACATAGTTGCGTTTCAATGACGAGAGTTTTAAGAGCTTACCAGCATAGCAATGAAACAAAGATGATCACTTAGCAGCTGGTAATTGTTGAATTGAGTTGGTAAACTCCGTTTCATTTCGTCCATGATAAATTTTCTAACTCCATTGTGAACTTTCGTAAGCTCTCCGAGCAATCCATGCACTTCCGTAAATTTTTTAATGTGACTGTCGTTGCGAACGTCTTGCCTTTCTTGTTGTTGTTTTGTTTTCAACCGATGTTTGCCATTTGGAGCTCAGTTGAGGAACTTCCACATAGTTGCGTTTCAATTTTTCCCAAGCTCACTCAGCAATCTATCCACCATCTCTGCTTTGGAATATCCATCAAGAACTCCTTACTGGGTGTCTTGAATAAATTATTACGTGATTCTAGCCGAGAGCTTCCTGCCTTTCTTATTGTATTTGTTTTCAACCGATGTTTACCATTCAGAGGAACTCTACGTAGTGGTGAAGGGTCTGCTTTTTCCACCACCGGACTCAAGATTTTGAGTTAGACCTTGCAATCCATTTAGATTTTGAAGATTTCCTTGTTTTCCTTTTCTTTTCTTTTTCTTTTTCTTAAACTGTGATCATGTGTCGTGCAGATGCTGGAGATCGGAGACATTCCCACTGTGCAACGGATCTCATGTAAAGTATAACAAGGAAACCGGTGACAATGTGGGTCCTCTTCTGTTAAAGAAGTAGAGCACATAACGAGAGAGCCTGTGGAGTTGTAGTACCTAAACTGAGCTTGTAGAGTGTAAAGGTAGGGCATGGGTCCCTTAAGAGCATCTGCTTATATCGATTTAGTTGGACTTTGCAAATAGTGTGGGATAGTGTTCAATGTGAAGTTTACCCATTGGCCATATTCAATGTAATGGTGGATATTTAATTGCCAAACTGTGAATTTGCCAAGACGAAGACTGAATTATAACTCTTTTCAATATAATTATGGTTTTCTGTTTTGAATGTGGTCGTAACTTTGGATTAGTTGTTTCCGGGATTCAATTACTGGGCATTGAGGCTTGCTTATTCCCATGGTCAATCACAAGTCCTGCACCCCTAGCGCAGTTTTGGAGTGCACCTGTCAAAGTTGCAGATAGCTTTGATTTGGAATAGAGAGGTGGCTTCATAGAGACAGAGGAGAGTGGCTGAGCGGTGAGGAGTGCTACAAGCATACGAAGTAACGAAGGATGGAAATGCATGAATTTATTATTTACCACAAATGATTAAACTTGGGAATTTTGAATTTATATCTTGAATTGAAGTCTTCAAATTAGCAATGAGAGATTATGAAATATGGAGTATAAAATCAATGACCACAAAATTGAAGGTATTTTTGTTCTCAAGTAGAGGAAACGCAGCTCTCCTTCTTTGAAAGATAGTATGGGGTACTTTATTAGATAACCCCAAAACTGACTATTCCATTTAGAGAGGTACCAAGGGTAGGTAGTATTCTAATATTTGTGGCAAATGCTCTTATGTTATAGTAATAGTTCGTAGCTTTAGGATATTCAGCAAACAATTTCATAAAAGTGATGTGGATACAGTATATCATTTTTGAAATATTGGGTTGGATGTCCTTATAGACAAGTATTAGAAAAGTATTCCATTGACAATGCTACTAGATTTATGGGAAAATTTTCTAAAGTCATGCATGCAAAAGTTGAGTTGATTTCAAGAACTAATTTGGAAGGGACTATTGTAGCCCGAGACCTTATCAATAATACACAAGAATGTTATTAAATGGACATGCATGCTTTTGAATTAATATCCTGAGAGAAATGAATTTTAAGAGTATATTAAAGTCTGGTTGTGGTTTGATCATAGACATCCAAAAACAAATATTTTCTACATGTGTCAACTTTGATATATTCAATGAATAAGACATGAAGAGATTATAGAGGTAATATAGTTTGTTTTGGAGTTTAGTTTGTACCTATACATTGTTTTAATAATTTTGTGTAAAGACATTATGGTAGTTGTTGATTTTAAACCCATGTGAAGGCCTAATCTGAGTTTGCACTTTGATAGGAAATTGATAACAGATACAGAACTTTTACACAAGTGAGAAAAATACCATGTTGTAAGAGACCAAATCTTGCATGTTGAGTTTGACTTATCTACCACTAAAACTAAATGCCCATAACTATTGCATACTTTCCATAAGCTGGAATCCGCTCCAAATTGTTAACAACCCTTAATTTTTTTTAAATAGAAAAAGAATAAAATAATAAAAATGCACCGGCCGGGAATCGAACCCGGGTCTGTACCGTGGCAGGGTACTATTCTACCACTAGACCACCGGTGCCGAGAAAAGTCAGACACTTTGATGTCTCTCAACGGAAAACTTTGACAAGATAACATAGTCTTCCAAAGTAGAAACATTGTTCCTCATCGAAATCATGTTGCAATAACTGCAATCACTACACTTTCAATGTTCTTTTAGGAGCACTAAAAATCAGATGTCATCATAGTCAATCAAGTATCTTTCAAAGCAACGACCATAATGACCATCAGTTCATCACCGAGGCAACAACACACTTGCAACGGGGCCAAATGGAGCCCACAATTTCTGTTAGACAGCTAAAGCACGTTGGGAATCTCCTAAATCCCACCGTTGAAGTCCACAGTGGCCAAGAAAACCAATCTTGCAAATCGGTTGGCAGCTTGTCCTGCTTGTAGAAAGTTAGGGTGTCATGGTTATGGCCTAGCTTGCACTGGTAATACAGCAAGACAATAAACTTCACTTTTGTCCGGAAAGTGATCCATCAGAAGAATGTCGAGATTGTCGTTAAGTTCATCTATATATCCAAACCAGTAGATCACCATTCCCGGACCAAACCTGTTCACATAACTGCACCCAGATTTGAACTTTAGCGCGATAAACTACGCACAGCCAACGGAAACCACAGATTTGAAATTTTAAACAAAACTCTGCGTTCAGTCGTTTGGGCATCAGAAATATACTGTTTAAGTTGGTTTAGGGTAGCATAAATGCATTAGGCCATCATACCAAAATCATAAACAGATCCAATGTTGTAAGTTCATGAAAGGCAATACAGGAAACGACCAGAAATTCGGAGGATTGGCGAAGGGTAAAGATACCTTTGAAATTGATCACTGCCTTGAGATTTATGGATATGTTCATCTCCAAATGAGGCCTTGCTATCGATCCAGTTTACCATGCGACCACGCACACCTATTGGAGCATCCAGCTTGACATCAGGGGTTTTGCTAAAGCCAGCTGCCCTCAAGTCGTCCTCTGACTGGTAAGAAATACCTAGCTCTTGCAATTTCTCATACAGCAGCATTTCGTATCTGCAAGGTAATGTCAACATGAATATAAGGCTACGCTTTGACCAAATTAAGAAGAGAACTGCCTCCAAGAGCCAAGAAGTGGTTAAACTTCTGCCAGCAAGGCCATCGTCATGAAGCTTCGAGCTTTAAATATGCGCAAGTGATGAGAATGACAAAGTACAGGATCTCTACCCCATGCCTCGAACTTACTCTAATCCAGTAACCCTTCGTATCGTCTCCACCGCAGGAGAACTCACTGTGTCATTGTCAATGCAACGAAATACGTCTGCACAGAGCCTGCCCCTTGAAACTGTGGCAGCACTTTCCCTGTTTGCAACCCTCTGCGCCTGGACTATTGTCGAAGAGTCCGGTAACGAAGATGGATCCTTCAGGCAAGCGCTCACCTGATGCTTTTGCAAGCCTGCCATGTGCTCCAACAAAATGCGCATCAGAAAGCAGGGAGGAATATCATATGCCCTGCTGATCTCCAATATATCTTCCCCACCTGAATACCTAAATCCAAGATTGAAGCCAGTTAGCGAACCCTAAGAGGAACCATTTGCGTCCTTTTTTACATATTTAGGACTGTGATTTGGGGAAGATGTATAGAGCTCTAGAGAGATCTTTGGGTTCAAGAGCGAAACTCTCTTGAGATAAAATTTTATCCCAACGAAAGACTCTCTTATGCAATTTCAAAGCGGGAGGTTGTAGATCGCTATTAATGATGGTAGATAACCCCATTTCCATTCAAAGATGCGTGGCCAAGGCGTTCAGCAAAGCCATGTTTACACCCAACTTGCTAATTGAAGGCCAACCGAGTGTATGAATAGATGACTTGCTTTTGGTAACAGGGGTCAGCAAAGGAGACGGCATCCGTTTCGTAACAGTTATAGTATCCTCTACCATAGATCAATCTGAAGAAGCAACGAAAAAAACTCTTATATGTAAAATGTCAGGTCACTTAAGAGATTCCGGTCATTGCAAATTACATACACACCTTGCGATGAATTCTTGAATACGTTGCCTCGTGCGGAACTTGTGATGTTGCATCCGAATTTGTCGCGAGCTTTCCTGTGACTTTATGGCCACCACGGTATCGAACTCCACCCATGGATACTTCTCCTTCACAACTTCCAGGATTTTCTTGTCCTCTTGCAGTAGTGCCTGCCGGAGCTCGGCATACACGGCTGCCTTCATTCTCCGCTCAAAACGATCCTAGAATACGGCTGAGAAACAACGTCCGATTCACCAAGAATCCTCGTGCTGATACGCGACAATTAATGCATTGTTTCTTTTATTCACATTCGTGCAGATCAAAACCCTAGAAAATTAAAACCCTGCATCGGATCACAAGAAACTGAGTGACGGTGCACTACATTCCATGAAAGATGCCAAAAAATCACACTGATCAACCATTTTCTGGAATTAGGGCTTGGCATCACCGGACCTTTTTCACTGTGGTGCCTAGTTCCACAACTACAAGAGAAGCTCGAAAAATGGAAAATTCGAAAAATGCGCAAAATCACAGAACCTAAACCCTAAATCAATCAATTCATTCAAAGGGCACACATTCTCCTGCGACAGAGCATAACCCAACTCACTGGTGAGCAAAATTGGAAATTAGTGACATAGCTAAAACACAAGAAAGGATGCAAACTCCTTTGCAAGTCCAGATACTAAACCTAATTTGTCGGACGCACCTGCACAAGACGGATCTGTGGAATCGCTTTGTGACGACGGCATTGCAGGTTCAGTGCTCTTTATGGAATTCTTATGTCGGTGGCTTGCGAATAATTTCTCATGTGCAGAATGAGATGAACAATTTTGTTTTGTTTTTAATCTAATTTTCTTATGAGAATTTGAACAATCAACAGACTTGCTAAGGGACATTTCTCATTCAATGTTAGATTATTGAAACAAAATCATTCTAGCTATAGTACGATGCATAGCTTTCCTAATGCACATAATTTTAATTTGCATTGAAAATTTGAAAATTTGACACAAGGTGGGGACATGTACCCCATTCTTGGAAATTAAAACTTATTCCCAATAGGGTGCATAGATAAAAAGTAATATTACTTGAAGTTTTTTGGGCCGTTCATGCAGATTATGAAAAATCATCTTTTACTTCTTGAAATTTTGCAAACATGTAACTAACATAATGTAGGATGCAATTGTAAAAATAAAAATAAAATAAAATTATATATATATATATATAAGTGTAGTGCAAAATCTCAGTTTTGGAGTTAAAGTCTCTCGACCTTGGCAAATAGGGTTAAAAAATAATTTTTCTCTTATAACTTCAAACACTTTAATCTTGAAATCAATTGAGCCAAGAATTATGACTTTCTTCTTTACATTCCTATAGTATCCCAATACACTTTTATATCATTGAATTTTAGAAATATTTTCTTTTTCATTTTTTTCTTGTCCTTAAGTTTGACAATTTTTGCTCAAATTGTACACTAGTTCATCAAGGGTGAAACAAAGAAAAGAATTAGGTCTATATGTCTTACACAACAACTCAAGCTTAGATAAGTATGAAGAGGAGGCAAGATAAAACAAGGAACATTGTCAAAAACTTTTTTTTCTAATAATGCATTGCTCTCTTTGACCCATAATGAAACAAAAGACAATGTTAGATATACCTATCTTGCATAACAACTCTAGCTTGGACAAGTGTACAGAGGAACAAGATTAACCCCTAAAGGCCCGTTTGTCCCCTCGAGGGACAATTTGGGTCTGGGCAGGTTCCTACTATCTCAATTTTTAGTGATATTTTTTGGAATTTTTTGAGGTTCTGTATTTTTGCAAGAGCTTTGTGAATATATAATTCTTATTTGAATTGATGCCTGGGAGCAAAAATTATGGCAGAATAAGCAAAAGTGGAGTTTAGCGAGCAGCACCAAAAAAATCACAAAAGTCAAAATAATTTTTTTCTCATTCTTTTTCTCGAAAACTATATTTTTGTCTACATGCAAAGCTTTGTTTCATTCAATTTGGACCAATAATGAGAAAGTTATGGACAATCTTAGTTTTTTGGGCAATCTAAGCATCTTCTTGAAAAATAACTCGTAGAATTTATTTTTGAATGCCATCTTTGGAATTTTTCAAAAAAAATTATTAAACAGATTAGATTTTCTTGCTAGAATAGTCTCACCATTGGGATTATTGTGATTCAATTCCATCTAAAAGCTATCAACAATTTAGTTTCTTCTTCAATCTTGAACCCTCCTCTATTTAACAATTTTTTAATGCATGAAAATTAAGTGCTTTATTTCCTAAATTTTTTTGGTAGATTCTCATCTCAATTACTTTACATAAATAAGTAGAAAACCAAAACCAATAGTGCAAATAATTTGAACTAAAAAGATTCAAAGCCAAAAAATCTAATCAAGCAAGGTGCAAGAGAACTTGTTTTCTTCACTTTAAATGCAAATATCTTGCAATCTACATGGTTAAAGTTTCTGAAATTTCTTTCACGTATTCATAAACTAGTCAAGTATAAGATCTAACGGTTGAATATGCCAAAAAACAATTGTTAAAGTTCTTTTCTCTTTGCACTGGAAATGATAGTTTTGAATGGTTTTTGATAGGAAAATCACCTTGGTCCTTTAGGGGTTAAGCAAGGAACACTATCAATAGCTTCTTTTTCTAGCAATACATTGCTTTCTTTGACTAATGTTGACTATGTGGCTCCTTCCCTCCAAATATTTGTCAATGCAATGTGGGCAACGCAAGGCATATTTTTTATACAAAAATCATTGATTCTTAGGTTCACTTGCCTTACCATTCAATAAGATTTCTTCTTTCTAATCTTGATACCCACCATTAAAATTGGTGGGAGGGCCAATCACTCTAAAATAAAGGAACATGAGTGATCTTTCTAACATGAGGATTATTCAAAGTTGAAATCATAATTGGTGCATCCATAGACCTATGGACAAATGAAAAATATAGTTGATTATTGTATCTTAGGATTTACAAACAATTTATCTAAAAAAATTTCATCTAACATTTTTCAAAGATGCTACATTTCAATTTTGTATAGTTTTATATAGTTTTATTTGGATTAGCTTGGATTTACATCTGACAACTTCAAAACAAGTTTCTTTAGATTCTTTAAATGTATACAAATGAACATAACAAAGCATTGAAACGAATGAAAAAGCTTGCAATCTTATCCACTTCTTGAAATCTTTAATTATCACTTAATCTCCAAAGGATCTTAAGGCCACACGTGGCTATTGCAACTACATTTATAAGAATTTGAAATGTAAATCCCACTAATAAACCATAAACAACAAGAAGACCCTACATGATTTTTTCTACTGAATTTGTCGGTGCAATCTGATCAAGAAATGGTTGAGTGGTCAAATTTTGGTGAATTTTTTGAAAATAGAGAAGGCACTTTCAACCATCACTTCACAACCTCATGTTCTTATTTCTACCTCAAAATGATTTGAAAAAAACTACAAATCAAAATACAATGATATGTACTTGTGGAGAAAAATCAGAGTTTATGGAGCACTTTTGAGCATTTTGATTTCAACATTGTGATTTTAATCGTTTTGTACAAAGTATTGCCTAACCAAACACCTTTCATTAATTTTGTCAATGGTAACATTTCCTCAAAAATTAAGGGTTAATAAGTGATGGACAAGATCTTAAACTTTAAAATCTTTGATCAATATCTAGCCAAATATAAGTTTCTTCTATTATTCTTGTTGTGAATTAGATATTTCAAGAATAATAGAAGAAACTTACATTTGCATTGAAAAGAAATTGTATTCAACTTGGGATCTTTATATATTATCATTGCAATGAAATCACTTTCATTTAGGTAAATTGAATCTACCAAAGACAAAGAGGACTCCATTGGACTTCTTTCTTTGCCATGATGAAAAATAATTCATCCAAATCTTTGCAAACTAATTTGAATATTGTAGTGTATCATGATCTCAAATTTGATTTGATATGTGGAAGCTTATACAATTCACTCAGTATAAAAATAAAAAAATGAAGCTTACCTAGGTGAGGTAATTATATTGCATTGTTGCGAAGCAAATTTCTTGCTAATGCCAAATGGATATTGACATAAAAAAATAATAATCATCTAGTAATTTTGTTATTTTTGCTTGTAAAATTCTTCATTAATTTGAATAATTTTTGTTTTGTACAATTTTATACTTTGACCTTGATGTAAGGTATAGAGGTTCAATTTTTCAAACTTGAGCTTGACCTTAATTCCTAAAGCCCTGAACCGAGTTTTTTTGGCAATACAGCAATTTTGGGCAGCTTAAGACAAAGAGAGTTTTTATTGTTTTTCTTTTAAATTTTCACACATCATGTACCCAAGGAGTAGGTTTAAGTCAAAACAATTTTAGTAACTTTTGACTTTATAGTTAAAAATTATTGCATGGTAGGTATTCTTTGCTCGGCGCGCAGTCCAAACAACTCAAAATTTTCTTTAAAAATAACTTCTAAGAAATAAAAATTTGAAACTCATTTTCTAGAGATATATATGTGGGAAGCTTTTAATCATTCCATTCCTATCAATGAGATGAAATTATAAGGAGTTTTACTTTGTGGGTAGTTATGGAATCTCTATTCTAAAATAAACTTTAAATTCTTTTATCTCAATTTTCAATAGTTTTGAAAAGAAATATAAACAATGGGTGTAGATTGTTTATTATAACATCACAACCATTGAAATTAGCATTTTTCAATTCCAAAATTCTTAACAATTTAGTATTTTGAATAATTTTCTATTTCTTTCTATTTATTATTTTTTTCCTATATGTTATACAATTCCAAATGATCTGTAATTTTTCAAGCATATAGCCAACTTGCCTTGAACAATGAATCTAGAGAGTAACCACCATTTTCAAAAAAAATTCATACAAATGTGACCTTGTGAAGTGTAGCTGACCAGTTTTGCTTTCATTAGTTCTTCAAAATTTGAATGACTAGTCCTTAAGTAGTTAAATTAAAAAAATGTCTTTCCTAGTTCAAGTCAGTCTTGAGACTTTAGAGTATTTTTTAAGTACTCTTGTTCCAACTCTTTTTCTTCATTTGCAATGCTCATTCAAAAATACACTTCATCCTCATCACCTTGAATATGAACTTTCAACTTTTAGAAAGCCTCTATAGGAGTCAATTGAAATAGTTCAACCACATTAAAAAAATTTCAAGATTGGCAATGCAATATATTTTTAATATTACTTTGTCTAAGTTCTATTTTGGTCTCTTTTCTAATAATACTATCATTATTACCTACCATTCAACATCTTTTTACATTTAAAGTTTGGCAATGACGGTGGCTACAAGTTGTGTGCAAAAAACAAGATGTGGCATGATTTGATTTTTTAGTTGAATTTAGAAGGAGACCCATATTAATTGAGAGATCCTTTGACAACAAAAGTCAATTTTCTATAGGTGGACTAGAGAGTTCAAAATCCATTTGCCTTACAAATTTATAGACATATAGGATTAAGAGGGTTCAATTTTTACAAAAGCCATGTAAAATTTCACATTAATTAGAGGTTTTGGCTACAATGCTAATGAAGACAAAAGGCTTCTCTAGGATATCAATTAACTAGTAAATTAAATAATCAAAAATTTGGGTGGATGCTACAACTTTCAAAACTTTGATATAACGACTACCTTTAAACAAAATTTACATACAACTTCTAAATCATGTTAATAGAGTCAAGTTTGTGACATCCAACTTTCAAACATGACTAAGGTAAACCCCCCCATAACCAACTAAATAAGGAATTCCGACATGATTTGGAGTAGTGAAGGCAAAACAAATATTTTTCAGAGGTACATCAATAGAAATGACATGGATTGCAAAAAAAATTGTAATTTTATCGCTTGAATTGAAATTACTATGAATTTTGGGAGGCAAAAAGTGCACCGGACCCATGGCCAATATGTAGAGTCTTCCAATTCCGATCATTCAATAACTTTTAACCTAATCATTATTTCCTATTTTTTTTTTCACAACTTGGGACATGTGTCACGTATTTATTAGTTCCGACCTTTGAAAACAAAAAAAAACACCATTCTGAGCGTGGTCGGAAATACGTGCACCTATAGGTTGGGAATGGGTTAGTGGTCGGGAATGGGGGAGTTACTTTACAATCTATAAAGTCCTAGGTACCACAATGATTGCCTCAAAAGTTTAATTCATGATGAAAGTATTGATCCTTGAACATGTCGCCTTGAACATCTTCAACAATTGTTGAGGCCCTATATCTGGAGTCTGCAATTCAATTTGCTTTTTATATTGGCCATTATTTGTTGCAAAAATTCTTTGTAAAATTAGTATCTAATCTATGTCTTGCTTACAATCTAAATCTTAAATACAAGAAGTCAAATTAGTGAAGGAAATGGAGATATTAATCTTGACTTTTCATATCAACTCCTAAAGACCCAAGGCCAATTTTTTTGTTAAAGACTACTTAGAACTGCCATTTCTACTGCTTTCACCAAAAATAAATCATACTACTAAAATCATAACTCCCTCTATAATATCACAAATGCTACCATTAATAATAGGGGCTCATGCTTGCTATGCTACGCATTCATTGTATCACATATTAGTAAAATTTTGATATATTTGAATAGAATGCATGATAATGATTTCAACAAGTCTTTGAAATAATTAATTTAATATTTTGTAAAATATTTTCAATCATGCATACATAAAAATTATATTTTCACACAATGTTATATTATAGAAATAGAGTAGTAGTTTGCAATCACCTATGTAATATCACTTTTACAGCTTTGTGATTTCAAAATTCTATTGCTACTACCAAATGATTTGAGAAATTTAGTCAATTGAAGCGATTTTGGATTTCACAACAATTAAGTTGTTCATGAAGTTTTTGAAATTTATAAGTTTTTCTTTTCAATTCACCAAGTTTTTGGGTTGCCATTGTTCATAACAATTGAGTCAACTTTTGAATGCATTACAATAAATGTGTACCTTTTACAGTATTCACCATTGCATATATTTCATTCATCATTCAGTAAATTTCTATTGTACATTTTAATATATGCTTACTTATAAACAAAATCATTCAAAGATTTTTGTAATTTTTATTTGAAGATTTATTGAAATTTTTATTCTGCATATTATCTAATACATTAAAATTCTAATAAAATTCTAATGATGAATGTGTAGCATAGCAAGCGCCAACCGCTAGTAAATAAATAAATAAATAAATAAATAAGAATAAATCCTAGGATCTTTTACTTTACTTGTCTAAGATCATGTGGTAGAAAATTTCATGAAATTAGCAATTCCAACTTTGAGATTATTCTAGTAAGTAAACTTAACCTTGTCAAATTTCATTTTTTTTAAATTGTAAAAGTTTCATTTAATATTAAATCCTATAAGTTATTTTTTTTAAAAGATGCTTAGATTGCTCGAAAAAAAAAAATTGTTTATGACTTTCACATCACTTTCACATTCACTTATCCAGATGGAATGAATCAAAGCTTCACATGCAAACAAAAATAAGATATATAAGAATATAAATTTTCAAAAAAATTCATTTTTCTGTAGATTTGTTTTTCTGCCCAACAATGAGAAAATTACGTTTAAGAAGGCATATTTTTTGTTCCCAAGCATTGTTTGAAATTAAAATTATGTTTCTACAAAGATAATAAGTTTTGAAATCTTATGAAAAAGATTCCAAAAAATTCACAAAAAATTGAGGTCACAGGATTCTGCCCAAAATCCATTTTGTCTTATGAGGAGACAATGGTCCTTTAGGGGTTAATGCAAAAATAAAGAATGCACCTATAAGCCCAAAGATGAAAGATGAAATTATTTTTGGCAAAATATCTTGGTGATCAATCTCATTCTTTTAGGGTTGAAAGAAATTATGAATTATTGAAGTTGGAATTTTGATAAGTGCTTTAGAATTTTGATGAGTGCTTTAGTGCTAAAAGAGACCTACCTTGAAATGTTTGCTATGGATGCATGGAAACTTCAAATATGTATTAATGTGTTTAGAGGTAGCGTTTCTAGTAGGTCTCTTTTAGCACACCCTACTTTAGTTCTTTAAGGTTGAAGAAGTCAATATCTCAAGACATGTTTGTTTGTTTTAATCAATTTTGAAGAGTTTATATTATTTTTCAATTTATTCTAAAAAATGTTTTTTGAAAGCAAGATATAAATTTTATTTAAACAATTTAATGAACTAAGGACTTTTTTAATTTGAACTATATCTTCTACAATACAATAAAAATAGTTATATTAAAATCATGAATCTGTCATCATTAAAGGTTTTGCCAATAGGCCATTAGTACCCACTCCAAGAACATCCTCTTGGTTACCCTCTCCAAATTCTCTATAAAAATTCCTCCTTTAATGCTTATACAAATGCCTCCCAATTTCCACCATCATTTTCTTTCACAAACTTAAGAACCACAAAGAATTCAAAGCTCTCAACCACCTCATGCTTTGAGACTTTATTCAATTCTATCTCTCTTGCATAAAATCAAATATACTTTAGAATATCCTGCCTATCAAACTGATCCATTTTATTCACAATAAAATGCTATACTTTGGTTGCCAATACTTTCCTTCGTTGCTCAATTTGTTGTTGCCTCATTAACAAGTTGAATGCTTCAATATCTTCATCATGCCATCATCCAACATGCTAAGTGGACGACTTTGGTCCATTATGATTCCTAATTGCACACACAAATACAAAATACCACTACTCCAAACTTTGCATGTCAGGTTCATCAAAAAATGCCACAAAAATTTGCGGAGAGGTCTAAAATTGCAAAGGGCCTTCATTGTAAAAATGCTTTGTATAAAAAAAAATTCATATCCTTAAATTCCCTATCTAATCCTACATCTATTTCAAAATTCTCTTTTCCCAAATACCCTATCCTTAATTCTCACAATAACCTAGAAAGTGTCATACCTAGCTTTGATTTAATATAAAAGATGGAAGGTCTCTTCAAATGACTTCAAACTTCACCACAATGTAGATCAACTATTTAGATATTCAAATATTAATTTTCATCTATATATGAGAATTGACCAACTTTTGGGGACATTTTCCACTACTTATTTATAAACTACTGCTCCTATTTCAAAACTTCTCTCCCAGTTTCTATTTTGCGTAGAACCAATTGAGATTAAATTCAAATCTTATGAATTTCTTATAAAATGCTAATGAAGAGGTATTGCACTTGTTCACTAAATTTCATAACCATATAATGAAAAGCCTATGAGATATGCTCCTTCAAACATCATTGTATTATACTCCAAAGATACTAAACATCCTCGACTTTATAACCACAAATCTATAAAAGATAATGCTTTCAAATTTCTTGTGCCAATATTGTATCTTGGTCAAAACAAAAGCTCAAAACTTCAACTCAAATGGAAATAGTATTAGTACACAATAGCTGGAAAACCCAATGTCAAATATTGCCTTTTTTATAATAATAAAAATCATTACCGAACAAGAGTTTGCACAAAATGCCATTTTTATTTTCACTACTCACGCAACTTTGCACACACCCTTTGAAGGTCAAAGAGAGAGACAAGAGATCTATCCTTGCTTATAAATAGCCTCAAATAAATCCTAATACTTGGCAACTAGGCGCCGCCTAACCTTAATTTTTCACGAACCTAACCTACCAACTCATTCATTCAACTAACCAACAATTTACTTCCAAGTAACTAACTAGAACATGAATACCAATAGCACCATCTAAACAGCATCTACTTTTATACTTGAACTTAAATGAAGACAAATTCTTATTTTAAATGGTAAATGGCCCCCATTAAGACAATAAGTACTCACAAAAATGCAGTGACAAACTAACAAATTTGCAATTTTGAAACTTTGACTTTGTTGAAAATTATTGGCTCTATAGAATATTGATTTTTTTTAAATTCTATATTTAAGTATTAATTTCTATTGGTATCTGAATCCTCATAATTTTTTTAATTAAAAAACCTACCAATCAGAGCCCTTCTACAGCTTGTCATGTTGTTCTAAAAGTACAAATGCACTAAGAAACATATTTGTTTTTATAATCTAGTGCCAAAATTCATACATCTATAATTGAATAAAAGTAAACTTGTTTTTGAATTCAAAACCTCAAAAAGTGATTTTTATTATTTTAAATATATTTTAGTTGTATATTTTTTCAAACAACAGTTTTGATATTTTAAATCTATATTTAGATTTTTAAAATTGTTGAATCTAGAAGTCATTTAGATATATGAAGTTCAAAAAATCCATCCCATATACATTTTTTTATTTACTTGTGATTTAAAACACATTCAACTTCTTACCAGATTCTATTTTGAAAGAGCAGTTTTGAAAAGGGGACCAAAAATCTTTACAATATTGATTTTTAATTTATAGATTTCATATACATAAAATTATCTATAAATCACATAATATTATCTTGGTCATTTATATTTCATAGGAATTCATTACAAAACTAACTTGAAAATGATCAATTAACCCCTAAAGGCCAATTGTCCATTCAAGTGGCTGAATTTTTGTCCTAATTTTTTGATTTTTTTTGGAAGATATAAAAATTTATTAGCTTCGTGAGAACAATATTTTTTTTTCTCAGTGCCTAGGAACAATAGTAATGCCCCAATAAGCTTAAAACAGAAGAAAGGGGCAACAAAAGGAAATTTCAAAATTTTTAATTTTTAATTGTTTTTTGTTTTAATTCATAGATTATATTTTTGTCTACATGGAAAGCTTTTATTCATTCCATTTGGATTTGTTATGAGAAGCTTGTGGACAATTTTGTTTTGGGGGCAATTAGAGCATCTTCTTGAAAAAATAACTTGTAGAATTCATTTTTGAATGCAATGTTTACAATTTTATTTTTTTTTAAATTCAAAATGGTTTAGTTTGCTTGCTAGAACAATCTCACAATTGGAATTATTGTATTTTAATGTTTCTTAAAGATATTAATAGTTTCAATTGTCTAGATCTTGTACCTACTTCTCAGAAAAATCAGTATCGATTTTTAGAAAACCATGTGCTTTAAAAGACAGGGTCCATTTAATTCAAAAGAAAAAAATAATATATAGTATGTAGGGCTACTATACAATATATGAAAATGTTACATATTCTATTATATATAAATTAGGCTTTGTAAAAACATTGTATAGTAGAAATTTTTATTAATAAACTAGCCTTGATAGATAGGGGCTGTACAAATTTTTGACAATACGATGAGTGTAGATGTAGATTGATAATTTTGTATGGATGATAACTTGGACATTATCATAAAAACTACAGTGAAGGGTTTTTGATTGAAATTGTAGTACAATATTAATAATGTATATATCAAAAAAATTAAGTGTAATTGTAAGACATTAACCAAAAGTGACAAAAAATGTCACATTACATAAATACGGAGATTTACTTTACTGGGTTCAATGAACTAAAAATTGTACAACACAAGGATAGAATTATAAAGTCCATTTAACCCCAATCTTTGAAGCTATATGTATTCAAATTGAATGCAATGTTCATGAAATACTTTCAATAGGGACTCTATAGTATTCAATATTATTAACTCCTACATGCTAGAGGGTGTTTTGGAAGAGTAAAAATTTAAAACTACTAAATTTTTTGATGCATTGTCCTAAACTATAATTATAATTATATATATATAATTCCAACCATACAAAAGTGTATTATACATTTAAGGCAATGTGTGGAAAAATTTTCAACCCATTTGACCACATGGATTGAAAGATTATAATGTTTGAAGTGAGAAAAAAAAATTTGTTTCATTCTTGCAAATTAGGGTTAGCAAACCTCAAGCCCTCTTGGAGTAAAAATTTTGATTTATACAAAGATGAGGATTTTGACTATTCATAAGCATACAATGTTAGATTCACTCATGAAAAATTTTAGATGCAAATTTGGAGTCTAGCTTATTCTAAATCAACCAGGAAATCAACCTTCAATGCTAGGAGGTTAAATACATTGGCAATACACTAATCATTTTTTGATGGTTTCTTGTGCAATGAAGAAATTTTTCTATTTCAAATTCCAAATGGTAAAAACTTAAGGAAAAACATTTGGAATATGTGGAAAAATTTCAAGAACTCTGACTTCATATATTGTAAGATAATATGGCTTGAAGTTAGAAGAAAAGGTTTTTATAATTGAAGCCACCCCACACTAGCTAATAAAATTTGATTCTCCTTAGAATGTGATTTGATAACTAATTTTTTTTTTATATTTGTATGCCACATTTTATTAGTTACAAAAATGCCAAATTTCAATAGTTGACAAGAATATTTGCAAAAGATGCCCAAATTGCAAGGTCTGCCAAAAAAGTTTAAGGTTGAAAAAAATTATATTTCCAATTAAGGAAATAAATGTTCACATCTTGTGTCAAAATTTTGTGAATATGAGACTAAAATCAACTTCATAGGAATTTATCTAGATTTCCAATTGTTCGTTCAATGGACACTTAGCCTTTAGGAGTCAGTGGCACTTGAATTCAATTGATTGTTGTTGGTTTCACTATGTATATCTTATATACATATGTAGTAGAGGGAAGGAAAATTTTGTGAAGAAAGGTGGGGGCAAGAAAAAATTGGACACTTAAATTTTATATGTAAAATAGCAATATTTAAAAAATTGCATAAATGAATTTATAAAAACCATAAGATATTCAAAATATACCCCTTTTAGCTTTTTATGTAAAAATAGGGTCATTCTAAATGCAATAAAATAAGATAAATAGCCCCACATCAAATGTCTTCTTAACTCAGGTAGATACCTTAAATTACAAGGAGTAATCTCCCCAAGACCTACTTCTACTTGACAATTTTTTAAAGAATGAAAATTGTTTTAAATTTTATTTATTTTTTCCCCTAAACTCTCAACTCAATTCTCCACTACAAAGATTTAAAGCTCAAAACACTGTAGAGCAAAATATTAAAGCTAAGAATGTTCAAAGTCAAATAATCTATTTCAAAAAAATAAAATAAAATATTAGATCTTGCACCTAACTAACATAATAATGTGTAGAAAAAAGATCAAATTTTGACCGTATAGATTGTTAGATGTGCAAGAAAAGTAATTTCTTTAGATGTGCAAAAAAATCTTCTTTGCTATAGAAATGATAGTTTTGAGTGTTTTTGGCATAAAAAAGGCTTTGGTCTTTTAGGGGTTAAATTGAAAATGCTTTTATGTATTCACTATTTTCTATATGCACTAAAAATGCAATGTAAAAATACAAGCCATTGGAACATCCACATTTCATAGAAAAGAGTGGCCTAGAACACCGCTCTGACCATACCATAGCAATGTCAGAGTTTGATGCTCCAAAACCACATCAACATCAAACTCGTTTTCATATGGTCTTAGAGCACCAAATCATAGCTTGATGTTCCAAGATATCCTTTCCACTAGTGCCTTAGCTTGAAAATGACCACAAAGTATCTGGAATAGAATCATCTCCCGTAACACTTATACAAGACAATTCAAAATAGAAATACATATTGAGACAAGGTTATTAATGTAGTGAGGTTGTGAGAAAGTAAATACATTTGTTACACTAAACGGTCACCAACTCCATGAGACTAGAATCCTCCTTACAAAATTGTTAGCATCAAAGAATCTTTTTATTGCAACCATGTTTTACTATTGTTTTGAAAGAACATGATTTCGAACCACTCAAACCTAGAAGGACACAACCCCTATAACCAAGGCAGTCACCAAAATACTACCGTATTTTTTTTATTATTGAAAAAATAGATACATTTTTTGTTTTCAAAATTAACAATGAAATCGTCCATCAAACCTTTTAGGTCCACAACATGTTTACAAGGTTAAAATGCAATCTAAAATAAGACTTAACATGAATCAAATGGATCATCTCTATAAACACCCTTATTAAGAAATCTAAATTATATTTGTTCAACATCTTGAGCTTATGTTTGCTAATAAATTAATTTTCAACTCTTTATTCATTTCACCCATACACTCTACACCATTAGTCAAAATTTCTCAAAATTTATCATTGCATTGTCAACATTTGTCAAACCTCCTCAATAAAATAAATCCTACTACTAAGCGCAGTGGAGAGGGTGCAACTATGGAGCCAACCCTACTACCCTAGAAAGGAACGCCATTGAACTTGCCTTATTGTAAGGGCCTCTTCACACTATGGCCATCCAAGTCGAGAAGCCGTGGACTCTACATTATGATTGGTGGAACTGACGGACCTTGCAATGTGATTGGTGGAAACGACGGACTCTCGACTTTGACGGCCATAGTGTGAAGAGGCCGTAAATTACCCCCTCCATCCTGAAATGATTGTCCATAATTTTGTGTGTATTTTTTGAGCCAATTTCATTCATTGTATTGTGAAAAGCATAATTAAGAAAAGTTCCAAGTTTTATACCACTAGAATCAATGAAGAACATTACACATGTTTATTGCAACCTAAATGAAATTAACCACAAGGAAGTCTCCATATAACCACTCAAAACAACTCTAAAAAAACATGACATTCAAAGTGGACAATCATTTCAGAATGGAGATCGTACCTCCCCTTTGGACAATGCGATTTGCTTAGCTGAAGAACAGGGTAGAACATACTTGCAGTGCCAATCAAATGCTCTCAATGGCCTACAAACAAAGGTGCTTTTTCTTAGATGTACACCG
Source organism: Neckera pumila (assembly GCA_963969595.1). Taxonomy (NCBI): domain Eukaryota; kingdom Viridiplantae; phylum Streptophyta; class Bryopsida; order Hypnales; family Neckeraceae; genus Neckera; species Neckera pumila. Next base: position 21,486,735 of record OZ018414.1, read on the forward strand.
TCATCTGAAATTCTAAGATTTCCAAGCCTACATTTTGTCGCACTTTAACAAACAGGGTCGTCTCCTCTGGCTCTGAGTCGTGAAATAGTGATGTGGATACAAACCTTCTTGAAAAAATTTCACAATGTGGAAAACCAGATGTTGCACACTTTTGACGACAAAGACTTCAAAATTCCCACAGTAGTCAGGACGTGAAACTCCCAAATGAATGCTTTGGACTAGACTCTATTCAAATAGAACTACCGTCTACTATTCACAATCACATCACCCGGCATATCAAACACAAATTCCCCTGCAGGTTCATATTCCTCGAGGGCACTCGTCACTGAGGAAAAACTCTCCAGGGTTGCCAATATTATCCGCCTCAATTGCGTAAACTTTTTTTTTTTTTTTTTGAAACAACAATCGCGTAAACTTTTTTTTTTTTTTTGAAACAACAATCGCGTAAACTTTTTTTTTTTTTTTTGAAACAACAATTGCGTAAACTTTTCAAAAGGCACTTCCTGCCTATTGCTGGACCCAAAATGTACATCATTTTACATTCATAAGACCCACTTACCACCTGCAAAATGATCGATTCTACATCAATTGTACATCCACCTGCGCATCAACAAACTTTCGAGATTCCCACTAGATGATCTTCCAGGCGTTTTGCAGCATTACAGTCACCTGACAAGAAATCATCCACCAGCTTAACGTGCTGTTCCACGAAAGAAGACCTCTAGGACTCCAGCACCATCAACATCACATCCATTTCCTTCAATTCATCATCACCAGCACGAGTTAGGCTAACAGTGTGCTAGCTACAATTAACCGGTAAAATAAACAAAACTCAGAGCTGTGCTAGTATTCAAATTTCTTCAATCAACTGGCACCTTGGGCATCACAAGACAGGCCAAGCAAATACAATCCAAGATGGAATCATTGCATCAAAATGCAACCAGAACACATCCAATGACTACTTGCCAAACAAGGCCACGAGGAATTAAAAAATAAAATACAAAGGCCTATATAATAACAATTTTATCGTGCACTGCATCTCGATTCCAATGCAGGGGAATGTCGCCAAAGAAGGTAGGACCAATCCGAGCGAAGGGTTGTCATGAATACTTGGAACAAAAAAGCAATCGCTCTACGGCTGTCATCGGCATTTGCGCACCTCTAACCGCAAATCCGCCTTCCACCAGTAACTGTTGCAAAAAAACTGGTACTGTAGTCGGCTCAGGACCCACCACTGCTGCTGGACAGCTGCGTGCGAAGTCCTGGAATGAGTTTTCTAGGATTCTAGGTAGGTTTTTATGATGTAAAATTTTATTGTAATTTATTGAAACATTTTTTGAAGGTAAGGGAACATACCAGCATTTGAGGAATATAATTTTTATTCAATTTAGTGGACGGGAGAAAAATTATGTCCTCCTACGCACACAAACAAAATGCAAAATAGGCAAAGCCTAGGCAGCCAAAAAAAAATGCAAAATATAAAAACAATTTTATTTAAATTTGGTGGCCGGAAGAAAAATCTATGTCCTCCTAAGCACACAAACAAAATGTAAAAGCCTGGACAGTCATAAAAAAATGCAAAACATCAAAATAAATTTAGGTAAATTTGTTTTTTGGAAGATTGTATTTGTGTATATGGAGAGATTTGATGTCATAGTGATTTGAAAATTATGAAGAGTCTGGAGGGCAATCTAGGCATCCACTGAAAATAACGTATAAGATTGCTTGCTAAAACAATCTCACCAAAAAGTTTCACATGCTTCCATTCCATTTTAGAACTATTTATAGTATGATTTTCCCTCCCATCTACTTCTACTTAACAATTTTCCAAAGAAGGAAAATCAGATTGGTTTTTATTGAAATTCCCGATGAGGATGTAATCTTCAAAACTCTTTAGAGCAAAAAATTAAAGTTAAAGAAGATTTTATGTTTGGAAACCTAGTATGGCAAGGGGACCAAAAAACAGTTCTTTTCACTTTGAACAATACTATCCTACAATCTACTTGGTCAAAGAATTTTTTTCCACGCATTCTGTACAAGAATGATGCAAGATCCTAAGGTTGGATATGCAATAAAAAGTAGGTTTTTTCATTTTGCAGTTTCAAATGGCAGTTTCGGATTAGTTTTTAGTGAAACAAAGGCATGAACCTTCAGGGGTTAAGAGAGAATACCAGTGTCAGCCTCCAGAGAGGGAGGGAAACGACCATGAAACGAGGCCGAGAGTGAAAATGGGGAACAAAACACCGCCTAAACCAATGTCTCCGACCATGACACTCCAAATCGCTCCGACACGAACAGTATTCAAAAAGCTCTGCATACGACCACGGGAAAGCAAGAATCCAAGACTAAGCTCCAATACCTTTCCCTACTCACGGACTGTTAAAATCCTCGCAACGCCTTAAACACCGACGGTAGAACAAGACGATGCATAGCACTCCATGAAAACAGCTCAAACCGTAAACTAAGTCTCTCAGACACCCTACCCTCTCCAGAAGGCAAGAATCCATTCGAAGCTCCTACACAACAGCTCTAAACTCCAATGCCTTCCGCGCTATCACAATCCTCGCGACGTCATAAACGCCGAAGGTCGAACAAGACAATACCTCGCTCCATAGACGCTGCTCAAATAAAAAAAACTAAGTCTCTCAGCCGCAAATGGACATCCCTCCCAAAGCGCTTGCACACACAATCCCCAATCTACAGTCCGACTCTCTCCATTCTCACTCGTTCTCTCGCTCTCTCCTCTCAACCCTGCCGTGTTTTAGCACTCAAATCCGAGTAACCAAAGCTTGCTCCTGCTCTTCATAAAGAAGATAAGGTATCAATCCCCAATCTACAGTCCGACTCTCTCCATTCTCACTCACAATCTCTCTCTCTCTCTCTCTCTCCTCTCAACCCTGCCCTGTTCTTGCACGCAAATCCGAGTTACCAAAGCTTGCTTATTGCTCTTCAAAAGAAGATAAGGTATGTGCCCTCAAAGTCGCCACTTAACTTGTACAGAAAGCATTCATTTCAAGTGGCGATTCTAAGTGCACGTACCTCATAAGTGAGTCCATCTGCACGCAAACACGCACGGAGAGGAAGAAGAAGAGACACGTAAGTGACGTAACAGCAGCGACAAAGGCCCCCGGGGCTCCGTCCTCCATCATTTTCTACTGCGAAAACAAGCCCTCCGCGTCTGCTCTGCAAAAAACAGAGCCAACACTACTACTGATGCCTCTCTCCACTGACACCAACACGGCACCCTGTCAATGGCCATCATGACCATGACCATCTCCATGCATGCCCCATACGGGGAAGCCGGCCAGTCCATCATGACTTACCTCCCGGGTGAAAATCTCCACCAATCCTGGAGAGGGTATCCCATCATTACTTACCTGGGGTAGAAACCTCTGACCAATCGTAACGTGGGTTTAAAAATGCACCAATAAGAGCGCGACTAGTCAGCGGGAGACTAGGGTAAAAGGTTTCAGTTTACCTTGTTTGCTTCCATTACCGGTTTTAACTGCAGTTAAAGAAGCAGTTAAGTTTCCTGACCATGGGGCCATCCGTCAGTCAGCTCTTTCAAGGGTGGCGGAAAAGGCCCCTTCTTGTTACGTACCCAGCAAGGAATCATGGATGTGGCCCGGCCTATCTCTCATTCTCGTAGGGTAGGTGGGTCGGTCGAAACCTCTGATGAGTTTACTACGGTCTGGAGTTAATGTATACCGAACCATCCGAACTTCCGAACCTACCTCCCGTGCGACCGGCCCAAGACCCAAGACCGACCCAAGTTGAGAACCAGTGTTATTACTTGGCTTGTGAGCCTCTGACCCGGACCGAGGGACGAAATACTGAAATCGGCTCATCTTCTTGGGACAGACGGACTGCGCCTCATGCAAAAGGCGGGGGCGGCATTATGTTAAGGTACGGTAGTCTGCTCTTGAAGCGACCTTTAAAACACTTTGAAACTATTTTGAGTAAATTTTCCGAGGAAGAAAAACGGAATTGGCATCTAACCGAAGTTGTTTCTTATTATTATTTAATTTTAATTTTGAACAAATGGGAGAACCCACTGCATTAGGGAAAAACCCGAATGTTTCTTATTTTTTGGATATTTGTTGGAATTATTTACGAATTTTTGAAGTTGGAAATGAGGTGGCATGCAAAAAGGGGTGTTTGTTTTGTGGGTTGCATATTTATGGTGGCCCGAAGTCTTTGGGGCAATTTTTAACCTTAGAAGAATGGGGCCCATGACCATTGATTTCAAGCCTCACTTTCCATCACTCTGTTTGCTACCGTTTTGCAAGCACATATGAATGAAAAGTTATATAATTAATTTTCATATGTCTACAACAAGTCATATAATGTTTTTTTGAGAAAATTTGATATTACTATGAATTTTTTAAGAAAAGAACAAAGAAAATTCATATCAAATACAAAATATACTCAAAAAGTCTGAAATTTTTCCCATAAATGTATGTTATTGTGCATAACATCATGGTATTAACCAAAATTACCATGTCACTTTCAGGTTCGAAAAACAACAAACAATGGCTATAATGGTTATAGACCAAAGTTCATATGGCTATATAATATTGAAATCAATGAATTAGTCAAAATATCCAATTTGAGTAGAAACGTCATTCAATAAGGTTAATTTCATTAGTTGGACTCAAGTTCAAAAAGTAACAATTTTTATGGCCAAATTTCTCTTCAAGAGCAAATAGCAAGAAATGGCCAAAATACATTATACGGGTGATCCATGGATTAAGCATCTTCCTTCTTAAAAAGTCAATTATACCATAATTAGAAATTTTGCAATACTATGCACAAAAATGTGCTTAAGCAACTTCCAAAAATAATATTGGATGAAAAAAACAACTTTGTCCATCTAATAGTCTCAGATGAAGTCATTTATTGGACACTTAGTATCTACGGCATCTTTGTAAGGTAAATTCATATTAAGAGCCTCCCCTTTGAGATGGGTCTATGACTACGTAAGCTTAATTAAAAATCTACTACTAAGGTAGGAGGTCCATAAAGTTTTTTTGGTTCTAAGAATGTCTTCTACTATAGAGGTACATTTTGCTTTCCTTTTTGCATCAACAATGTACAAATAGTGTACATTTCAAGAGGTGGACACTTTCAGTGACTACTTCATTTCAACTACAAAAATTCATAATTAAATATACAAAGCTCCAAAAAATGTCCGGATCATGTTTATATAATTAGATCTACTACTTCACTTATCAATATTTATAAATAAAAAATTAACTAAAAATTAGAAAATCTCTATAAATTTCATTGTTGACTGAATAACAATAATTTTCAAAAGAATTTTTTTGCTCTAAGTTTAAATGTAGGTTCTAATTTTGGCTTTTTCAAGATTTTTGTTTCAAGTGACAAAATCAACATATCGTTCTTCAACTAGTTGAAAGACCCTCTTTGTAGAAGAAGAATCATGAGAGCTTACTTAGAGATATTCAAATTATGGAGAGAATAGTGTTAAAGATCGTAATGTTTTTTGAACCAAAAGTTGAAGGTGTCCCTCAAGCAGTGCTATTATAGAAGGAATATTTTTATCATAGTTATAGTGTCGCTATCATTATAATTTAGAAAGTCTTTTTGTTCAAGAGTTTAATTAGAAGCAACATATAAGTATTTGGTCTTAACTGTTAGACAATTTTTTTAAAGAAAATTTTGATTTTGCTTGCATTATATAATAGTTACAATCATCAAGTAGAAAACACCAATAATCAACATTGGCATTACAACATTTTCAGTCCACAAAAAATATTATGTTTTGTAAGCAACCCTATCAACTACAAACTGTCAGACAATTTTTTGGTTACCTCCCCTCCATAAAGATGAGATCAAGTTCAAATTAGATAAATCTAACTATTATTAGAATACTAGCAATAGATCAATGCAAAGATTGGTAATCTACTAGTAATTAGATCTTCCTTACCAGTCTTTACTTTAATTAAAATAACTTCTAATTACAATGTGCAAAAACTGCTGGAGAAGATTAAATATTTTTGAGACCTATCCCTTTTTTAATTAATCTTCCAAGTCTCAAATACATTGAGGTAGAAAAAATACACATGTTGTAGATGAAAAGACAATATTATATAGGAATTTTAAATTTGACAATTCAAAAAATATGCTAAGAAACCCATGATCAAAATTTGTTATATTTTTAATTCTAAACCATTGACTATCACTCTTTAATAGTTAATATTTCCTTTGGAAATGTATTTGAATGTTGGTAAAAGAAACTCCATATTTTTCCTTCAAATAACCAAGAAAAGATGACATTTTCAATTACTAAATCAACATATATACATTTGGGTGAATAGATGATTTTTTATCCATGATCTACATATTTGTTAAATAGTTTGAATGTGTGACAAGTTTACTCTAGACAGGAGATTTGGCCTAATGTCACCAAAGATTGTATTTGAAGAAAAATCATAGGTATCCAAGAAGTGGTCCCCTTCTCCAAAGTCTTATAATACTCTTAACCCCTAAAGTTCCTTGACTATGTTTTCATTAAAAACGCTCCAAAACTGCCATGTTTAGTACAAATATCAAATTTTTGAAAAAAAACATTTTTGAATGCATTTAACCGTAGGATCTTGTAGTATAGTAGTTCAAGAAGACGTGGAAAAAATTTCAAAAGAATCCACCGTGTGGATTGCAAGATCTTCGTGTTTGAACTTGCAAAAGTGCCATTTTTTGACCCTGCTGAAATTCGGGCAGCTGCAGTTCGGTAGGTCAAATTTGCATGAAAAAAAAGACAAAATGATTGTAACTTTGGACTTTATTTGATAATGTTAAGTTGCCTACATTCTTGAAGATTTTCAAATCATTTGGAATTGTTTAACATATAGAAAAAAATTAGTAAGTAGAATGAAGTAGGGAATGATGCAAAATACTAAATTATTAATAATTTATTTATAAAATTGAAAAACACCAATCCCAATGGTTGAAATGTTGAAATAAACAATCTACATTCTATCACCTTATTTTTTTTCCAAAAACATTGAAAATTGAATTAAATATAGGACTTCAAAATTTATTTTAGAGTAGAAAGTCTAAAACTGCCCACAAACTAAAAATCCTCATAACTTTTGACTCACTTATCAAAATGGAATGATTCAGAGCTTTCCATATATACATAAATATAATAAACCAATTTCGAATTTTAACTTTTGAAAAAAGTGATTTTTTTAGAGCTGCCCAAACTGCCCAAGTTGACATGCAAACAACATATTGCTTAATAACTTTTGACTTGTATTTCCAAATGTCTTGAAATTTGACACATTGAAAGATACTCCTCGTCCACACCTTCTATTAAAATTTGGGCCAAAATAAACCAAATCTCCGCTCACAAGTACCTGCCCAAAAATATTATAATGCCAAAAACAACAGTCCGGTCCTTTAGGGGTTAAACTTTAAGGCAAAGGCCTCTTTGTTTCCTATGAATCAAGGCTCCTTTCACTAGAAAAACTTTGCATGCAAAATTACCGATAAATTGTGGGCCATCGTAACATGAATTACTCTTGTTATAGTGATGTTGTAGAAGGACTCCCTCCCTACTCAAGAATGCTATATTAGAAGATGTTGAAACTTAAGTGGTACACCTTGTTTTGAAAATTAGAAAAAATTAAATTTTTCTTAAATTTACATTATAGAGAAAGAAGGAAAAAAAAGAAAAAAGAAGAAAAATCACCTTATTTGTCAGAAACAAAGAACAAAGAACAAAGAAAGACTAGTAGAAAAGGTTTAAATGATTTAAGATATGAACCCCTATTTGTGATATATATCTATTTGTGTCACTTTTGGACCATCACACCCTCGGTCACACCAAATCAGACTTAATGCATGTACTATTAAGCTACTTCATTTATTGATTTTGATTGTTGAAACCATGCGGAATTCAAATCAATTCCCACCCAATCAATCAATTCCCAAAACTCCAAATCCCATGCTCAACGTTCAATAGTTAAAATCAATAAATGGAGCGTTTTTAGTGGTACACCCACTATTTACGATTTGGACTTTTTTAGTAACACGGAGGGGAGTGCGCATATTAATGGACTACATTTGAAACTTTGAAAATGTACATCAAGCATACATAATGGCATAAATAGGACGGATTTCTTAATTGTGGCACCATAAGTACTGGCTCCTACAATCCTATGTAACCACCGTATTTGATTCTACAAACAAATAAAGTAATAAATTGAATTTCCTCTATTGTTGTTTGTTCACCACGACGCCTAATAATTAATAGTCAAGGAATTTGTTTAAACCTTAAAGAATGCTGAGGTTGAAAAGTAGTCTATGGATATTTTCATTGTTCACTGTAGAAACAAAGAATGCACCTATTGGTCCAATAATCTGAGCGATTTTGGTCCTAGGCCGCATCTTTTAAGGGTTAAACTAGTGTTATCAATGCAAACAAAGCCCTCTGCATAACATTTAATGGCCTTCAGAGGGGTTGCCTTTCCTTTTGTGGGGTCCTCATCTACGAAATTCATCCTCACATAATTAATGTAAGCTTGTAAACTAGGATAATGGCAATATATTATAGTATGTTCCATTTTTATTTGTTAACTAGCGGTTGGCGCTTGCTATGCTATGCATTCATCATTACAATTTTATTAGAATTTTTATGTATTAGATAAAATGCAGAACAAAAATTTCAATAAATCTTCAAATAAAAATTACTAAAATCTTTGTATAATTTTGTTTATAAGTAAGCATATATTGAAATGTACAATAGAAATTTATTGAATGATGAAAGAAATATATGCAATGGTGAATACTGTAAAAGATACACATTTATTGTAATGCATTCAAAAGTTGACTCAATTGTTACAAACAATGGCATCCTCAAAACTTGGTGAATTAAAAAGAAAAACTTGTAAATTTCAAAAACTTCATGAACAACTTAATTGTTGTGAAATCCAAAATCGCTTCAACTGAATAAATTTTCAAATCATTTGGTAGTAGCAATAGAATTTTGAAATCATATTACAAAGGTGATTGCAAACTACTACTCTATTTTTGTAATTGAGTTTGTAACATAACATTGTGTGAAAATATTATTTTTATGTATGCATGATTGAAAATAATTTTACAAAATATTAAAATTAATTATTTCAAAGACTTATTGAAATCAATATCATGCATTCTATTCAAATATATCAAAATTTTACTAATATGTGTTACAATGAATGCGAAGCATAGTAAGCATGAGCCCCTATTATTAATGGTAGCACTTGTGATATTACAGAGGAAGTTATGATTCTAGTAGTATGATTTTAGGACCAAACATACAAATCAACAATTATTTGTAGAAAAAGATGTTGGCAAAGAATCCAATGAGTAATGCATTTGCCATCAATAACATATTTTGGGTTTACAAGTGAAAAGACAACTCTATATGTATACTCATGGAGTATTAGGAGGTGGAACAATCCATATTGGATAAATAAATTAGAATTTGTAATTTTTGTAGTACTCACAGTTAAGTCAAAAACAAAGAATTGTGTTTAAACATAGAATTTTAGACCTCATTTAGGCATAGTAGAATAACTTTTTTCAAGAAACTTTGAACTAAAAAAATTTGGTGAATGAAGATAAGTTTCACTTCTAAAAATCCATTTGGCATTTTGAATCTCCAATAAAAAGTCATGGACAAATTTGAGAGAGAATTTTTAAAAATGTTAGAGAGAATGCCCATTCCAACCCCTCTCTCTAATTTTTCTATAACTTTTGATTGGAGATTCAAATGCCAAACAGGGTTTCGAAGGTGAAGCTTATCTTCATTTCTCAACTTTTTTTGCTCAATTTTTTTTGAAAAAAGTTATTCTACTAAGCCTAAACGAGGTCTACAGTTCTACTTTTAACACACTATTCTTTGTTTTTGACTTAACTATGAGTGCTTGAGAAACTACATATTCTAACTTATTTATCCCACTTAGGTTATTCTACCTCCTACCACCTCATGTATATACATATAGCTTTTATTTTCCTTTGTAAACTCAAAATACAATTGGTTTTGTATGAATGCAAGTTAAATGTTTGGTTCTTTATTTTTCCAACATTTAGCTTGCATTCATACAAACCCAATAATATTTTGAGTTTTCAAAACACAATGTATAGGTGTAGAGCACTAGTTATTGTGCATTTTATTTAATGGGTTTATGAACTTTGGATTTGTTTTAATTGTAGTGTACCTTGTACACTTGCAGCCGGTTGATTTACAATTTGAACTGGGGCTGGAGATTGGCATGTGCACTGTGAGCCTGTTGCAAAATGCTCCAGGGCCTGCAAAGGTGGCCCATTAATTTTTCCAGCCTAGCTTTTCCATTTATGAGCGATGCATGGCATGGACAGTTGATTAGTCAGCACACGCAACATCTTTCACAAACAATTTCAATATTGCACGATCAATGAGGGGGCATGGAAGTAAATGGGAGCAAGTTCATTGGGAGGGGGGATTCCCGGTCCTAGGAGAAATGGCAGGAGCTTCTTCTTATTTGTATGAGAGCATGCACACCCTTGAAAAGGGAAGGGGAGGTGTACATTGAAAATATAGAATGATCATAAGATGTACGTTGGAGGCTACAATTATCACTTGAATTGAAGCATTGTCGATTTTGTAATCAGCCTATGGTTGAAAATAGGGTGATCTATATAACAAGAATAGGTTGAATAGAACCTTCATGAAATTTTTTTTTTGCTAATTATGTTTTTGAGGGAAAAAATGTAGAAAAATATGAAATCCTTCTTAAATCTACTTCTCTAAACAGGAACATTTCCCCCTCACCATACCCATACACCAGATCTGCCGAATTGCTTAAGTAATTAGAAACAGGTTGTCTCCCTTATTCAGCTTAAATATTGTACCGTCGATAACCAAGACACCGGCCAGATAAGGTAACAGGCTCTAAAATTGCACAAGCTCTAAAATCGCCCACCCTACTCAAATATACATTGCTTGTACATGTTGTTTTTTCATAGCCTTCAGCAATGTACAAATAGTGTACATTTTAGGAGGTGGGCGATTTTAGAGCCCTATGCCACTTCAACTTCAGAATTTCACAACTAACTCCAGAAAGCTCCAAAAAATATGAAACAACTTGGAGTAGATGTCAATTCCTCTTGTGTTTCAAAGAAAATTTACTGAAAATAATTTCAAGAAGCTTCGCCTCCCCAAAATCCACTTTTAGCTCTTAACCCCTAACGGACTAAACATGCTTTTTTGAGAACATAGCTTTTGGGGGCAGCTCACTACGAGCAGAGATTTTATTTTTTTTCTTTGAAATTTTCACACAACATTTTCCCAAGGAGTAGCTCTAAGGCCCAACAATTTTCATAACTTTTGATTACAAGATTAAAAAGTTATTGCATGATATGTTGTTTTCATTGCTCGGCGGGCAGCTCGGGCAGCAAAAAACTTCTTTAAAAATCACTTTTTAAAAATATAAAAATTTGAAATTGGTTCTTTAGATTTATATGTAGGTGGGAAGCTTTTAATCATTCCATTTGGATCTATGAGTCAAAAGTTATGAGGATTCTTAGTCTGAGGGTAGTTATGGAATCTCAACTCTAAAATAAACCTTGAAGTCCTTTATCTAATTCAATTTTCAATATTTTTGAAAAAAATAAAAGCCTTGGGTGTAGATTGTTTATTACAACATTACAACCATTGGAATTGGCATTTTTCAATTCCATAAATAAATTCTTAACAATTTAGTGTTTTGAATCATTCTCTACCTCTTCCTACTTACTATTTTTTTCCTATATGTTGTACAATTCTAAATGATCTGAATTTTTTCAAGCATGTATCCAACTTGTCCAGGAAAATGAATCCAAAAAGTAACCACCATTTTGGACATTTCTTCATACAAATGTGACCTTGTGAAGGGCAGTTGCTCGGATTTTTGCAGGGACAAAAAAAGGATTTTTGTCAATTCAACTGCTATTATCTTGCAATCCACACGGTGGAAAATTCTGAAATTTTTTCCACATCTTCTCAAACAAGTTTACTACAAGATCCTACGGTTACATGTGTCCAAAAATGTTTTTTTTCTGAAATTTGATACTTGTATTAGAAACAAAAGTTTTGGAGCATTTTTGGTAAAAACATAGTCAAGAACCTTTAGGGGTTAACCCCTAAAGAGCCATTGTACCTTTGGGGGACAAATGCGTTTTTGGGCAGGTACCTACGGGCTGAAATTTTCTTCTGATTTTTTGAAACTTTTTTTGGAGGTAGAAAAGTTGATTAGCTTCATGGGAATAAATTTTTTTTCACAATCGGTGCTCAGGAACAAAAGTTATGACCAAATAAGCTCAAAACAGGGGACGGTGGGCAGCAAAAAAAATTTGCAATTTTTTTTTTTTTTTTTTTTTTTTGTAAGTATTTTTTTTCTCATGGATTATATTTTTGTCTATCTAGAAAGCTTTGATTCATTTCATTTGGATTTTGTATGAGAATGTTATGGACATTCTTGTATTTCGGGCAATTAGAGCATCTTTTTGAAAAAAATAACTTGTAGAATTCATTTCTGAATGCAATTTTTCAAATTTTTCAAGTTTTTTTTTTTGCATGGTTAAGTTTACTTGCTAGAACAATCTGACGATTGGAATCGGTGCATTTCAATTCCATCTAAAATATATGAATATTATAGAGTTTCCTTCTATCTCGTACCTACTTCTACTTAACAATTATTTTAATAATGAAAATTAAGTTTTTTTTATCTTTCTTTTTTTGGCTAGATTCTCAACTCGATTCTCCAATATAAACATTAAAAGCTCAAAACTCTGTAGTGCAAATAAATAAAGTTAAAAATGTTCAAAGTCAAAAAATCTAGTCCCACAATGTGCTGAAAAACTTGTTTTTTTCACTTTAAACGCAGATATCTTGCAATCTGTGCGGTCAAAAATTCTGAAATTTTTTCCACACACTCTCATACTAGTTAGGTGTAAGATCCTACGGTTAAATGTGAAAAAAAAAATATTTTTCAAATTTTTTTACTTTTTGCTATAGAAATGGCAGTTTTGAGTGTTTTTGGGCAGGAAAAGGGCCTCGGTCCTTTAGGGGTTAAATGGGCGATTTCTGGACCTGTTACCTTATGCACAAAACTGAACTGAAAGCAGATTACTGCTATAGGGACGAAACATCCTTTGCTCTGAGTGGGGTTGGAGTTCAGACGTGAAAAGAAAACCGAACTTGGCGCACCAATTCGGCCAAAATTTCAAACTCACTATTCAGTGCCACACGGACCCTCGGCATGAGGTCCACGTGTCATCTTCAGTTTATAAAGTGAAGAACCCCAAATTTCATGCAAAACTCTACTGATGCTCATGTCTGCTTGGAAGTTACACAGAAGTCACACTGCGCTTCTCGTGATTGAAGAAGCCCAAACCCTAATCTCCATACTGTATTACACCTGTTAGGATAAACCCTAAACTTGTGACCTAAAATCCAATTTGCAAAAACAAATCAGATGGGGAAAGAAAATTACAAGTGGCTTGTATACTTACACAAAATAGTGAAATTAGGTTGCCTTATCGATTAGGTTGCCATACCTCAAGATAAATTACATCATGATTCAATGCTTCTCCATATAGAGGCGCATGCCTTGAACTAGTGCACTAATCTACGTCATACACATGGCTCTGTATTGAATGCATCATTGTACAATAGTAGTGAATATTTATTTAGTGTGGACCGTCGAAAAATTAGTATGGAACAACCTAATTTCATTATTTTGTGTAGAGCATCTTCAATGCAAAGACACGAACAAGGACAATATGGAGATTTTGAAGTGGAGGGAGGCGGACCTCAATTTATTCTGGCAATTCTTTAGAAAAATTGACCCAATGCAAAGCCAACAATCCTAACCTCAAATGAACTTTTCTACATCATGAAAAGAAGGAGAGGAAAAGATTCTACATTCATAACATTCACTAGCATTTAGAAAGGCTACCTTTTGCTTTCTAAGTCATCATTTACAAATTTGATTCATAGTGCGGCCACATTAACTTTACTAACCCAACTCCAAGTGAACATCTTTAATTGTAGGGAGCACATATTCTACATCTAATAAAGATGAGCATCTAAAAATCTGCAAAATAATATAATACAAAGGCTTAATTACCAATCACTAACATTGATCTTCTCCCATCAAATTTCCACCAGTAAAAAATAGGCTCTAATATTAAAAAAACAGTCATTGTGGGGTGAGTCAAATCCGGCTCCATAAGCTTCCATCATCTTAGTTAGAGTGAGCTTCCATACTTTGATAGTCTCTAAACTGAGTCTAACAAATATTTAATAATTACTTCATTGAACAATTGCAAATTTGTGACTATATTGCTTTTCACTACTCTGGCATTGCATGATACGTGTACTTCTAACTATTGTCGAATGTGAAATATTCCACACTATTTCATTTAAGGGATGAGATAGTGTAGAATTTTGCACATCATTTCATTCAAAGGAAGGCAACCCAACTCATTGCTACTAAATGTTATGTTAGAAAAAGACCTTTCATGGAAAAAAGGGAAATTCCAATTTATTTTGCATATATAACAAAGCTTGAAAAGGTACAACAATTATGGTTTTTTCTATTATGAGCCAATTAGGGAACTCTTTATATTTTGCCAAATTGCAGGGCTGGATAGAAATAGTAGGTCCTGGAATAAAGAGAGACCATATAGTTGCATTTTTTTTTTTTTTTTTAGTAGTCTGTCATTATGCCTTTTGAAGTGTTGGCTTGAGTTGCATTGGAGTTGCTCTTAGAGCATTGCTAGTACTAGTGGAGCGGCAAAAGAAACATTGCACACTACTTTGGGCACTTGTATGTAGTTGCGACAATATAGGATAGGCGATGAAGATCATGACGCCCTAATGGGTATGTTGCTTATGGGCCCCTAAATTTTAGCTTGGCCAAGGTTTACAAAGTTGGTACCAACATCCAAATTTCCTAGTGCCACCCATATGAGTGTACTCTTGACATTACAATTGAGTGGAATTATAGGGCGTTGGCATTTGCAACCAACAAGCAATTGAGTAGGCCAACAACAACTCGGATGAGGAAATTTATGAGGTATTCATGGCTGCTTTAAGTGATGCCAAGTCTAATTTTGAAGAGGAGATGCAAAGATAAAAAGGGGGTAGTTGTTTTGGAAGAAATTTTGTGAAGAGAGACAAAGAGTTGTGGCATTTCCATTTGGTGCGCATTTACATTGCTCTGAATTCCACGTATGATCACGTACTATTTAGGAGTAGATTTTAAATGTGCTAAGAATTGTTTTTATAGAATTGTGGATTCTATATGCAATTTTGGTTCCTATTTTGTACAAAGAAAAGATGTTGCAAAAATGTTGGAGCTTTCTTCTTTACAAAAAGTGCACAACAACACTTTGCATGCTTGCTTATGGAATTGTTGATGCAATCTTCAAATATTTTAGGTTAAAGGAGAATAGTGCCTATGAGGCTTTGAAGCAATTTATCATTGCAATTTGTAGAGGCTTTGAGCAAAAATTCTTGAGGCACCCAACACTTAGAGGTTTGTAAGCAAATGGAGGTAAATCCTCAACGAGTTTTTCTAGGCATGTTTGCATCTCTAGATTTTATGCATAAGGTGTGGAAAAATTCCTTCATAGCATGATAGGGGCAATTCCAAGACAAAGACAAGAATCACTCAGTTAGTCTAGAGATTGCGGCTAACCAATCATTGGAAATTCAATATCCTATTTTGGGGTTGTTTGGAGGTTACAATGACATAAACGTCTTGAATCAATTTCCTATTCTTTGGAAGTTGTTGGATATTGAGGCCAATGATTCATTACAAGAGAATGGGATGTTTTAAGTGAGTTTTTAAATACTGTCCTAGACAAAAGGTTTTAAGTAATAACCTTTAAGGCAATTTTCAGCAAATTTTTACTAGAATGACATGTATTTCTAGTAAAAGTTTGCTGAAAATTGCCTTAAAGGTCACATTACTTAAAATCTTATGTCTAGGACTATACTTAAAAACTCATTTAAACCACCCCATTCTCTTGTAGTGATTTGATCTTTGTAGTCAATGATCTTGTCAAAATGCAAGACCTTGCCCTCTACTTCTTTCCACTTGTATTTTCATCACTCATGCAAGTATTCAAATTCTTCTCCATAGCACACTTAGAAGTTTTTGTGCCCATTTTGTGACATGCCTTTGCTGATTAGTGTTGTGAAAATGGCTTTGGTTGCAAACTTTGAATTAGGAGCAAATTTACATTCCCATACCTACCATTGCTTTGGTTTGCATGCGCCAAGAGCCTTCTTTGGTCCTTTCATTCTAAAAATCCTCTTTCATTCCCTTAGAATGCATAGAAGTGCCATGGGCTACTTAGACATCGAGGAGAGTTCTTCCATCTCCATGCCTTGATGTTTTATTGAACATCATTGTTAACATAAAAACATGGGTTGTTTTATTCAATGTCCACAAAAATGCGTTCCAAAAAATAGTGAAAACATCCTAAAAAACATGGGTTTCTTATAGTGTAGTCATCCCTTTATTTAATGACAATTGTCCTTCAAAATCCTCCAACTATGCAAAAAAAAAGTCTTTCTGCTTAGAGTGCTTCAATTTATACATCTCCAAGTTAAGGTGCATTGAATGACATCTTCTAATGTGGTGCTAGATTCCTTCATATCAGCAAACAACCTGTACACTCTTACAAACTTGCTCACATTGTGCTGGACCATACTCCATTTGCTCTTGAACAAGCACACTAGTCGTTCTTCCCTTCTCAATGGCTTTGTGTTCAAGATAATGCTTGTGGACTTGGTTTCAAAAAGCTCTAGATTTTTGCCCATTTCCATGCATAGAGTCTTGTAAAATGTACAAAAAATTATGAATAAATTGCCTCTTCTCATTTGCTGCAAATTTCTCCCTCTTTTGCATTCAAAAATTATCTCGGTCATTGCCACTGTCACATTGACTTTTAAGATATTGAGTACAATGAAGGATACAATAATTCTAAAAATATGTTGTGTGGAAGGGCCATTTTTTTGCAACCTCCAACCAAATTTTAAGATGCACTGGGTTTATTGGAGCTACGGTTGGTGCCTCTTTTTGTGCCCCACAACAATATTGTTGTTGTTGTTGAGGTAGGTAGAGTGAGACATTTGCGACACTCTTATTGGGGAAATGATTCAACCCGCTAAATGGCACCACTTTAAATATGAGGCATAGAAACTATGAAAGCCTTAATAGAATATAAATGCAATAATCTAGGAAACTTTAGATGCAAAGTGAAATGCAAACGCCAAGTCTCCACAAATTAGAACTTCCATTTAAAAAGAAGTTGTGAAGTGCCAAAATAATCCATTTGGATGTTGTAGATATAGTGACTTCTTCTATTAGATACAATTAAACAACTAATCAAATTTTGATGTCAAACCCTGAGCATTCAAAATGATTGCACCACCTGTCTCCTTGATATTATTCAAAAAGCTTAGAGAAGAACTTGGTCTTCATAACCAACAATTGTGTAGGCAAGTCAACTTTTGCAAAAACCTTGAAGAACCTTGATGAGTGACTTATAAGAGACACTCTCTGAAAATTTCACTGGATACACAAATACAAGTATGTTTTGAGAGAAAGAATGCCGGATCCAACATTAAAAAGTTAGGTCAATTTTCAAAATTGGTAACATTAGGAAAAATTCCAGTCTTCAAAGGGGCCGTCAGAATCTGATTTTTGGCACCCCCGAGGTGCAATTAAGGGAGAATTTTATTTTGATTTACTTTTATTTTTTTTTCTGTGTTTTTTGAATTTTTTTTTTCCAATCTAACGTGGCAACCCTCATGCCACGTTAGATTTCAAATTTAAAAAATAAATAAATAAATATATATATATATATATTTCCATAATTGCACCATCTCTTGCGGCCCCTTTCAAGGCTGAAATTTTTTCTAATGTTCGAAAAGATAATTGTAGGCAAATTACAGATATGTATTTTAACCCCTAAAAGCCTATTTTCTTTGAGGGACAAATGGAATTTTGGGTAAGTACCTACAAGCTGAATTTTTGTTGTGATTTTTTGAAATTCTTTTTGAAGTTAGAAAAACTGCTAAGCTTTGTGGGAATATAATTTTTTTTTCAATTGGTGCTCGGAAAAAAAGTTATGTCTAAATAACCTCAAAATAGGGGATGAGGGGCTGCGAAAACAAATTCAAATTTTTTTATTTTTCATTTAATCTTTTCTTCTTATAGATTATATTTTTGTCTATCTAAAAAGCTTTCATTCATTTCATTTGGATTTTTTATGAGAAAATTATGGACAATCTTGTTTCTCAGGCACTTAGAGCATCTTCTTGGAAAAAATAACTTGTAGGATTCATTTTTTAATGCAATTTTGACAACTTTTCAAAAAAAAAAGTTCCACAAGGTTTGTTTTTTTGCTAGAAAAATCTCACCATTGGGAGTAGTACTTTTTAATTCCATATAAAAGATATTAGTAATTTAGAATTTCCTTGTATCTCGTACCTACTTCTACTTAATAATTTTTTCAATAAAGAAAATTATTATTTTTTGGATCCCCCCCCCCCTTAGATTTTCAACTCAATTTTCTAGTATAAAGATTTAAAGCTCAAAACTTTGTAGTGCAAAAAAATTTAAGTAAAAAATGTTCAAAGTCATAAAATCTAATCCCACAATGTGTTGAAAAACTTTTTTTTTTTCACTTTAAACGCAAATATTTTGCAATCTATGCAGTCATAAATTTTGAAATTTTTTCCACACATTCTCATACTAGTTAGGTGTAAGATCCTATGGTTAGATGTGCAAAAAAAACATTTTTCAATTTATTTTACTCTTTGCTATAAAAATGGCAATTTTGAGTATTTTTGGGCAGAAAAAAGGCCTTTAAGCCTTTAGGTGTTAATGGAATGATTGTTCCAAGTAAAAATGGAACACTAATTATAAATTAGGAATACTAATGGATAATTATATATTTTATTAGAAATACCAATGGATAATTACATATTCTAAACACTTTGTACTATTTTCCTAATAAAATTTGTTTGACTAAGCAATCTTAGTTTTGACCATAAAAATTGAAAGGCAACCCAATCTAGTTTGTATGAAGAGGAAAAAAAATTCTACCCAAAAATGCTACCTGAAGTTGGGCAGCAACCATGAAATGGTCACTTGAATGCCTAGGAGTTAAATGATATAAAATAGACACAAAAAAATTTATAAATTTTTTCCAAATCAACAACAAATTTTGATATGGTTACCATTCCACTTTACTTTGCAAATGTAGGTATTTAGGATTGGTGCAATCATTCAATGTCTAAGTCTATAAGTATTTTGTGTTTTGCAAGGTAAAAAAGTCCCCTATTTTGAGCCGTGCTAATTCTATGTTTTTCACTTCTCCTAATTAATTTGGGGCCTTTGATTGCAAATATGAATTCAAAATTTGCAAATTTCATCATGTTTCACAAATACAAAATTCATGTGCTTTCCCTTGGGGTGAATTTCCCCTAAACGGCCCACTTCAAATGATAGGTTTAGCATCTTGCACTCACAACTGACTGGTCTAATTAGTCGTATATAGGAGGCAATCCATTTTTGATCAACCCCCCATTCTAGCTATGTAGATTGTTTCTTTTTGTGAAAAAAGAAATGATCAATGATTAATTATGGCTCGGTTCCCAAAGTAGTTGTGGTGCATTATAATTGGCTTCAAGCCTCTTGATGTTGCAAACAATCCTTGGTCAGTTTTGTTTTCAACCCATGGTCGAAAATAGCAAGCCCTATATCACTGGTATGGGAGGAATAGAATCTTCCGTTGAAAAGTTCATAGTAATTCTGTTTTGAAAAAAATATCTGCAAAAGTTATAAAACCCTTCCAAACTCTATTTCTGCACACGGGAAAATTTCTCCACCGAAGAAACCCGCCTGACAAATATGTGTAAGATAGTATGCTCCTAAAATGAATATTTAAACCTACCCAACTCATCATTGATAGTAGAAGATGTTTCAAGCAACATGTCAATCCTTCCTAGATAGGGGTCGCAAGTAGGACATGGTTGCTTTTAGAGCAGACTACCTTAACCACCTTAGGTCATTGCCTTGGTCTACTCACCCAAACTATTGTGTTTCCAACGGTGTAATGATGATTGTCAACTTTTCATTGACGTGCAAAGCCAAGCCCTCTCTTCAAATAATTCAGCAATTCAACTCCAGACAAATCCAAAACCAATAACATTATCATCCAATGGAGTGAACTTGTCAAAGGATTACTTTTGTTCTTGTTTTAGTTTCTCAACACAATGCTTGCAGACTTGCGTTGGATTCATGAACCAACTTATCTTTCTTGGATCCATATTGCACGCTCTAAGCTTAACTTTAACTTACTTTGTGGCTGTCCATGTCAAGCATCCATTTGTTGTGACAAACTTAAGCTTAACTTAGATAAGTTTAAGGTAAATGACCCCATTGCGGTCAAATGACCCCATTGCGGTCAAATGACCCATGATGGACACCTAATGACCCCATTGTGGCTTTTTAGACCACAATCATTGGCTTACATGGTAGTTATGGAGTAATTAGTGACCTCAATAGGTACTTCCAACTTTTCAGTGTAAAATTCTTTGTAAAAATTGAATTTTTAGGTCTTCCATGTTTGAAAATGTTGTGACTACATTGGGTAGGAAGATGACCATATTGGATTCAGATTTTGTTGGTTATGAAGTAGCCTACAGATTCCTATGGGCTGATCACTTCAAAAATTCAGAACTAATTCATACTTGGTCCAAAAAATATAATTTCAAATGCCCTCAGTGTCTCTCACACTTATCTTTGTGTGGGAAAAAATTTGAAAAATTTCAGCAATGGCATGTAGGCACACTCCTAATTCTGACCGCAATGGGGTCTTAGATAGAATGTGAAAGAGATGTTGGAAGTGATGAACCTTTTGCTGACGGTTTTAAGGTCAGTCTTGTTGTCCTCACTGCAAAGAAGATTATGCAGATTGGTATACCAGTCTGCCCAAATAATGGCCTGCACTTATCCAGGCTCCAACTAATCATGTTCCCCTTTCAGTGCCTGACAAAACAAAACAACAAAATAAGCTAGGCAGAAGTCATGCAGCGATCCCAAAACTGGCTAAATTTCGCTCGGTTTTTTTTACTTATTTCTTTCATGTCCTCAGTGTAAATTCAAAAAAAAATCTTCCTCGAATGAACTTTTGGCAAAAATCCTGAACCTGTTCTGAGATCGTTGTGGAGAATTGATCCCAGGGAAAGGTTGAAGTTTTGAAATGGCTGGGGTGAACTGACCCTTCCCTCGCTCATCCCGGAGGGAAAACACTGGAATTTTTTATTTGCCAAGTATGATAAAATTTGCAAGTTTTGAATTCATATTTGCAATCAATGGTCCAAAAGTAGCTATTAAAGGTACACCGTACAAGATACACCAAGCAAGCACAAAATAGGGGTCTTTTTTTACTTGTACCCTTTGAATGACTTGTAGGGGGGGAAGGGAAACGAGCGAGCGGGTCAACTCACCCTGGCCTTCTGCAATGTACACCACCATTACAATTTTGCCCACAATGGGCTTGCTCCCATTTGCCAATAATGGGGTAGTTTACCTTGGAGCACCCTTAACCCCTAAAGGACCAAGGTGATTTTCCTATCAAAAATCACTCAAAACTGTCATTTCTATTGCAAAGAGAAAAGAGCTTTAAAAATTGTTTTTTCTTGCATATCCAACCGTAAGATCCTATACTTGACTAGTAAATAAATATGTAGAAGAATTTTCAAAAACTTTAACCATGTAGATTGCAAGATATATGCATTTAAAGAGAAAAAAACAAGTTTTTTTGCACCTTGCTTGACTAGATTTGTTGACTTTGAGTCTTTTTAGTTCAAATTTTTTGCACTATGGACTTTGATTTTCTACTCATTTATGTCAAGTAATTGAGTCAAGAATCTCCCAAAAATTTTAGGATAAAAAGCACTTAATTTTCACTCATTAAAAAATTGTTAAGTTGAGGTGGGTTCCAAATTGAAGAAAAAACAAAATTGTTAATAGCTTTTAGATGGAATTGAATCACAATAATCCCAACGTTGAGATTGTTCTTGCAAGAAAATCTTACCTTTTCTAACAATTTTTTTTGAAAAATTCTAAAAATTGCATTGAAAAACAAATTCTACAAATTATTTTTTCGAGAAGATGCTTAGATTGCCCAAAAAACTAAGATTGTCCATAACTTTCTCGTTACTAGTCCAAATTGAATGAAACAAAGCTTCACATGTAGACAAAAATATAATCTTTGGGAAAAAAATTTGAAAAAAGACTTATTTTGACTTTTGTGATTTTTTTGGGCTGCCCACAGAATTCCAAATTTGCTTATTGTGCCATAACTTTTGCTCCCAGGCATCAATTAAAATAAAAATTATATATTCACAAAGCTCTTGCAAAAATACACAATCCCAAAAAATCCCAAAAAATATTACTAAAAATTGAGACAGTAGGAACCTGCCCGGACCTGATTTGTCCCCCGAGGAGACAAACAGTCCTTTAGGGGTTAATGGACTCCAGAAAGGATTGTGTATTCCTAATTGAAAGCCCGTAATGTTTTTTTGGATCAAAAGAGCATCTTAGACCCTCTTTATATGTAATTTTTGGACATCAAAAGAATTTTAAAAATAAATTTCAAATTGCTAAATATAGATGTATCCAAATGCAATCCTAGATTCTTATACATAAAAACAATGCATTTAAGGCAAAAATCAATTAGGGGTGGTTTTATAAAAGGGTATGGTCACATTTATTTGCAGTTACCTTTAGCATTTGTTACATTATAAGGTCTCATTCTCACTACATCCTAAGTCCACCAAACTCTTAAAATCAAATTAGTACAGTGTTGATAAAATGAGACTTAGTTTTACACTACATTCAATGGCCTAAGGTTGAGTACACAAAAAGATGCATGTACGTTAGTATCGTTTGAAGGTTTCGACATCAAAGAAGCAAAACTTAAAGCTCTAATTGGATCTAGCAAAAATGGTGATCCAACTCAAATTCCAAATTCCATCTATTGTTTTCTATATAGTATAAGAATAATAGCATTACATCAAGCACCCTTGCGGATTGACTTCATCTAGAAATTTTTCCATTTTAGATTGTATACATAAGTGCTTCCAAAATGGGTTTTATTTTATTTTTGTAACATGTATTGACCAATTAATATTATACGTGAGAAAATTTGGAATTAGAGCTGGAACTTTGGCCTTCAGGGTATGAAGCTTCAAAATTCTACATCTATGTTTTTTATTCACCTCCTACAAACTCCAAAAGTTGTGGATTGGCCTTAAGCTAAGACTTGGAGAATCTAAACTTGGGACATTTTGGAAGTAGGCTCTTTCATTTACTAGGGCATGTAGGGAGATAATTCTTGAGTTTGACAAGAAAATATCAACCCTCAACTTATACCTTTGGATTTCATTATAAGAGCATTGCTACCTATAGACAATCAAATCAACAAGTTAAAATTTCAAATACATAATCAAAAAGCCTTTTAACTTTTTGTTTTTTACTTTCATAGCATCTTCAACATGCATATGACACTCATTCATCCTAATTTAAACATACTATAGATACATATAGAAATTCAATTTGACACCTTATATGAAGGTTGTGGGGGTTGTTCTATTAGATAGGAGGACTTTGAGCTCTAAGCAAGAGGATTGGAGTTAGGTGTCAAAGACCTATCTTTCATTTAGAAAATGATATGCGACATAGGATATGTCTTACGTGTGCAAGATATGAATATGACTATGATTATCATTCCATTATAATGAAGAACTTCACATAGTGTTTGGAGTTAAGATGGGATGGAGTGGGATGACTTTGACAACGTAGCCTTCAAATTGAGGAGGCAAACGCACATTTGGATTGCTCCTAGGTGTTTTTTATATATCCTGTGACTCCATTCTAGTGCTATTTTTTATATTGCATGAGGATATTGCTATGCATGAAATGTGTCTAATCACTATATGTACGATGCCAAAGGTTTCCACAAAATAGAATGTCTTTGGATGGATGGAATGTCTCCGTATAGGATGACTTCAACAATGTGACCATCAAAATGTAGAGGCATATATTATTTGTTGCATTGGTCCTCGGTTCCCTTTTATATTTTTTGATTCCGGCCATTGTGAAAGCTAGCGCCATTATTATGCATTTTTGAAATGCATAGGAGGATGCTCCTATGCATCAAATGTTTCAAATCAATAGTAAATTAGTCAATCACATATAGAATGAAGGAAAATGGCTTATTAAACTTAAATTTGGCAAGCATGTCCTTAACATGGTATGAAGGTTGATTGAACTTATGAGCTTAAGTTAAATATTTTATGGTTTCAAAAGGAGTCGTTTCAAAATTTTGAGGCTCCTCTTGATAGGCTTCTCAACTTTTGACAATGATTTACATTCTTTTTATAGACACTACAACTTCTTTAGTTTCTCTTTAAGTTTTTGCTCTTCAATCTCTTTAGTGAATTTTATATCTTTTAAGTAAAATACTCTTTAGAGATGACTATTCTATTTACCACTTTTTCTATCAAAAATGTACATTTCCCATTTGAATTGATTATATTCAAAAGTGATCCGCATGTAAGGATACTCCGTCCTCTATTTTTTTGTTTGAGTTTGTTTGCCAAGGTTGCTCCAAAAATTTGGAGGAATTTATTAATTGAAAAAAATTGTTTAATGCAACAACCCTAAAAATAAAATACTGGCTAACTAATTGAGTTTCTTTTCTTCAACTTTATTTGGCTTTTAGCTAAAATGCTTTATTCTAATATTGAGGGATTAGAATTAGTATCACCTAAAAATTAGTATTCTAAAAAGTTCATTTTATAATAGAAACAATCACAATAGAATAATATTTCAACCTTACTAATTTGAAATAGTGTAGCTTAAAATGACGTAAATTGGCACTAATTGCACAAACACAATGAATCGATGCACACCACAAGCTTTTTAGAATTTGACACCATTAAGATCCTAAAAGAGGTTATAAAGATTTGATCATTTTTAATAATTAGGTTCTTTTAGAGGTAAATATAATAATTTGCCACATATTTTGTGGTTGATAAATCTTATATTCCTTAACATCTCCTAGTTAATTCCAAAACTTTAATTCCAACACAAATTTGACAATTCTAACTTTTTGGTAGTAGTAAAATAATGAAGTCTAGCATTTTTTTATATCAAAAAGGATGGGTGGGAATATAAAATCATCATACCTAGACAATTCTATGGTAAAAACATTAGAAGACACCTTATTATTGATTTCATTGTTTGGAAAGAAATGTGATCTAAACTAGCCAAATTTGAAATTAATGCACGATTATTTATTGAATTGCTTTGGACTAATACTTGCATTTTAACTTAAATTACTAAAAATTTTGAATTGGAAATCAATAATTTGTTGAAGGATGTTGTGATGAATAAACTATATGGAAAAATGAATTGGCTCATATATAGGAATAAATTAAAGAAATAGGTTAGAATTAGGTGAAGTTGTCTTAGAATTTGTCTTCTATAGAGAGATACTGTACATGTATACAAACTAAGTTGGATATAGATTTGAAACTTTTTCATTCAAACAACCGTACCATAAGCATCAATAGAGAAAGTTTAATCCCTAAAGGACAATTGTCCGTTGAACGGACAATTGAAAATTTGGGTAGGTTCCAATGAAGTCAATTTTGGTCGGATATTCGCGAAATTTTGACACAAGGTGTGTATATATACCCCCTTGCTGAAAATCTTAATTTTTTTTTTCGTGTGGGGCCCTAAACTTTTCTAGTAGCTCGGGCAATGTGGGAATATTTGGGAAATCTTGTGCAAAATAGCCTCATCAACTCTTGAAATTTGCCATGCATGTATATTATATGATACAAGATACAAATGTAAAATAAAATAAGCATATGTAGTGTAAAAAACTCATTCTAGGAGGTTTTAAAGTCTGCTGGCCCTGTTGGGCAAGGCTGAAAAAAACTTTTTCTTCTAACTTCAAACATTAGAATCTTTCAATCTGTGCAGTCAAAGTTTCTGAAATTTTTCCACACATTCCTATAGTGAGTCTATTGCGAATTTGAACGGATGAATTTTGAAGAAGAATCTTTTTTTTTAAAATCGTTTCTCATTGCCCTAAAAGGTGGCATTTTTCATAGTTTTGCCCAAAATGTGCTTCCGGGCTTTAGAGATTAAAAAGTAGATATACAAAAGTTGAAGTGTGTGACACATCACATTACTATGGAATTTGAAGAAAATTAGTTGTATTTTGAAAGGAAACTAATTTCAAAGTAAACCATATTTAGAACTCAGTTTTATGTGCCATAATTTGGAATTACTTTATATATTTTGTCAACTTTTTTTAGAACACCCAAAAAACTGTTTGTGCCTTGGCATATTGGTAACAAACATGCAAATAATGTTGTTGTTCACGATATTTGAGTTTTTTTTTTTAATTAGAAGCATCAAATTGCATTAGCCATTGTAGAGAGAGTATAGGTTGCAACATTCACCATTGTTACATCTTAATGCACCTTTACATTTGAAACATTTGTTGAATAGGACAATACGTTCAACTTATGTTTTTGAGTTGTGTAATGTATTTTTAGGTTCAAATTTTATGTACAAAAGACTAAAGTTCACAACGCACATAATTGATTGGAATTGGCCTTGAAATTTCCAAAGCCTACTCAACCTCTAAATAGGGACACCTTTGTTGCATGCTCACAACTACAAACCCTTATTCTATAACATATTACTCTAGAATGATCACCAATTCACACCTAGGGGAGGATTGACCCCCTCATTGCCCCGTATTTCTTCCCTGGAGAAAACACTGGAACTTTCATTTTACACATATGATAAAATTTGCAAATACAAATCTGTATTTGCAATTAAAGGCTCCAAATTATCTACAAAAATATTGAAATTAGGTTGCCCCTCATGAAATTCTCGACAATCTACGCATGCTATATAAATATTCACTTCTACTGTACAATGATGCATTCAATCCAAAGAGCCATGTGTATGGCATAAATTAGTGCATTAGTTCCCGGTTCAAAAAAGTTGCATGCATGTGCCCTCCATTGTGAACAAGTACTGAATCATGAGGTAATTTATCCCGGATAAGGCAACCTAATTTCACTATTTTTTGTAAGGGAGGTGAAGAAATACAAAATTGTTATGGCACAAAAGAGGGGACATTTTTTTACATTTAAGGTAACTCCACCTAATTCCGACCCCTTTCTAAAACCAACCCCTAGAATTTCTTGCCTAAAACGTGCACTCCTCCTATTCATGAGAGTCTAAGGTCGGTTTTAGAAATACCTATTTTTCAGCACTTTCAATATTCATAGCTTATTCATACAGTGTTCCAAAAAATGCATCCTAAAAAATCTAGAATCCCCTTTTGACTACCAGTAAGACCCCACAAAAGAAATTCAATACAATAATAAGAACCATGTTGAATTGCTTATTCGATCTATTTTAGGTGTAGTTATCTTACTCCTTGTATGAGGCAATGAGAGGGTCTATTTTTTATTTTTTTATTTTTTATTTTTTATTTTTTATTTTATTTTTATTTTTATTATTTTTAAAGACATGGAAAGAGGGTCAATCCTTCCCTGGGGTGGTCAGTTCACTTCCGGACCCCACGTCTCTGCTGGCTCCTCCTTTACCTTTCCTATTCCTATTAAAGGAAACCCTGTCAGGGGTCCCCTCAATCGCTCTCCCTGCCTAAAGCCCTAAACAAGTGGCCACTGGACACGGAGACTGACGGAGAGCTCCCAAGGAAAAAAACAACTGAACTCAAGGCAGCACCAGCGCCAGCATGGCCATGATGACGGACCCACAGTGAGCCGAACTTAAAACTTACCTGGTCAAGCAAGCAACCAGCCAGACGGGAGCCCAGGTTCGGTTCCAGGTTCGGTAGTCGTCGGTTCGGAGGCCGGTTCGGACTTAGGCTGGGTTTTAGGTTCGGTAACAGGGGAGGGTTGCAGCCCCACAAGAATATCTGCGCAACTGAAAAAGGGTAAAAAGCAGGCTCGGTTGGAAAAAAAAACTCAGAGGATCTGAGTCGCCGGAGCTTCTGCAACCCTCTCCGGTTCGGAGGGACTGCGGCTTCGGCAGTTTGGCGGGGGCCCCAGACAAATTTGGGCTCTCCGGGCGTCATCTCTTCCGACGACCCCTTCGCAACTCTCGCCTACAAAACAAATGCCAGCTCTTTGGGGATGAAAACGTACAAGAGAAGCTGCATGGTAGTGCCGATTCAGCAGTATGGTGAGGTTGCTGGCGAGCCCAGGGGTGGGGCAAAAGCCACATGCTCGAAAAAATGTCTCAAACAAATGGAGAGACGAATCGAACATGCAGAACTTTAACGTACAAAAGGTGTACTAAAGGGTAGTGGCTAGATTTATGTTTAGATTTAGATTTGTGGTTTAGTGACCCCAATGTAGTTTGGGATGTGACTCTCAAAGGAATCGATCAATTCACGGTCAATGAACCACCTCGATGAAAGTGTAGATAAAGATCAATTCATTTGTTTGAAGAGTTGATTTGGTACGAGGAGCTTGCTCTATTGTCTCTTCCGTGTAATCAGACTCTTCGTGCACGACAATCTTTATAACCCTTGAAAGGCCTTGGAGTCCTTGTATACGACCTGTATTTAGCCTTATAACTCTTCAATTGTGGTTTAATATATCAGTTGTGATTCATTGTTATTTTATGTTCTATAATGATCATTAATTTACTTTGAAGTAAAAAATATTTGGTCAATGTTTTTTTGATTAAATATTGCTACATAGAAAATATACTATATGGCCGCAAATTGCCTTTAGGCCCTTCTAGGGTTAAGCCTATATGAAGGATTGTACAAACAAGGGATGGAGCTTGAAGGGATCAACAAAAATTCAAAATGAAGGTCTCTTTATTAATCTTGATGGGTGACGTGAGGTGAAGTTAGTAAAGGCCTTGTATTAACTTGTTTGTCAATTTTGAATTGACTTTCAAGATCGTATGGAATCTCCGTGTCTTTGTTGCACTCTTGAAGTGGCACTTTTAAGGAATTATAAATTCAAATACAGTGCAAATTCCCCATGAAAGTTGGACAACAAATGGAGTGACAAAGCTTTAATGTATCATTGACATATAGGTAAGGTTTTAGGTGTTACCTTATCTTAAATTTCAATTAAGATTCAAAGAATTATTTGACAACTGGCAAGTGCACTTGTAAATTTCAAAAGAGTGATGCAATTTAATCCTTAAAGGAAATTTTGGATCCCAGATAGGCTTCCCAAATTGGATTTTAGAACCTTCAAGACATAGACTTGCTCAAAAGGCCAATCAGTGATGAGCTTTTGCCTCTTCAAGGCAAACTGTCCATTTGATGAAGGTCAGTGTAATTTTTCGCAATTTTGAATTTTTTCACAATATTGATTATGATAATTAATTTTTTTTGGGAATTGTTGGATCAATTATGCAAATCTTGAACTCTAGACTTTGGACAAAGAAATTGAATTTCAAACGCATTATATAGCTGCAAAATATAAAATGAATGCATTGTCCAATTCAACAAATATTTCGAATGCAAGGGTATTAAGATGTAACAATGGTCCATGTTGCAACCTATATTTTCTTTACAATGGCTAATGCTATCCAGGCTCTCAATTCCAAAAAATTCAAATATTATGAGAACCAACATCATTTGCATGTTTGTCACACTGATGGTATTTTAAATTCTATAAATGTCAATTTCCTTCAATTTTTGTGTACAAAAATTTAAATGATGTATACCCAGATACCAAGGCACAACAACTTTTTTCGGAGTTCTAAGAAAAAATTGACAAAAAATAAAGCAATTCCAAATCATGTTGAAAAAAACTAAGGTTTTAGACACGGCTAACCTTGAAATTGATTATCTTTCAAATCACAACTAATTTTTTCTTCAAACTTCCATCGTAACGTGTAACGCACACTACAACTTTTGTATGTACACTTCAGGACTTTGTCCATTGATGCTTATAGTATGATTGTTTGAATGAAAACATTTCCAATTTGTACTCAATTTCGTTTCACTGTAGAGTATTCTTGAACATTAGGGCAAGGACCCCCCTTTTTTTTTCTCTTGTAAATGAAATAGTGAGGATCTTTTCACTGTAAAAAGTCTTCTGATTAAATTTTAAAATTGCCCATGTATCGTGGCCAATGACCTGTAACAAGGAACTCTCCCACACAGAGTGACCCTGTAGAAGGCCCCATGTTCCCCTATTTAATACTCCGTAAAATGTTAATTTATGTTCATGAATTCCTCAAGGTGCAAGTTTTCCTATCAGGTGAGGACACGTGGACGCTGCAGTTTACAGTCAAGCTTCATTTGGACGTTTCCTTGTAAAATACAACCCTAGAAGGGACGAATCAAGAGGCTTGAAATGGCCATGATTTCCGGAAATATATCCAATGTGAACAGAATTTTAGATAGAGTGTGCAGTTGGAGCTAAAGCCACGTAGGCATCCATTTCAGTGGCTACTCCCCCTTCAACACATCTAAAACATTTTTTTAAATTAAATCCACGAGGCCAGTTTCCACTGGCTGTTGGAGTAGGAGGATCTGAGCTGGAGTAAGGCTGGATGTTAAACTTATCCAGATACTCCGTAATGCATCCTGTTCGGTGGGTCTAGGAGGCTTGGCTTTGCATTGACAAATGTTACACAAAATAGTGAAATTAGTTTGCCTTGCCAATTATGTTGCCTTACCTGAGATAAATTATCTCATGGATCAATGTTTGTTCCACATGGAGGCGCATGCCATTCTCTAAACCAAGCCTTGAACTCATGCACAAATGTATGCCGGCTCTGAATTGAATGCATCATTGTACAAAAGCAACAAATATTTCTATAGTGTGGATTGTCGAGAAATTAGTGTAGGGCAACCTAATTTCACTATTTTGTGTAGGTTTATTGAATGAATGTGAGGAAGTTTGAACATAATCTTTCAATTTGGAAAAGCGTGCCATTTTTGCATGGAGAGGGCTTCTTTCAACATGGTTGCTTGCTTTTAGAGAAGGTCATGGAAAAGACAACAATCCATTTTATTTCATTATAAGTATTGTTAATTTTTGGGGTATATAAGCATGGTTGTCACAACTAACCTACAATAAGAAGAATCTAGATTAATTGTCCTTGAGCTCAATCATCTCCAATGCGTCTCTTAATACATGAAACCAGATTTAGCAATGGCCCCCTCCATATGTAAAGTCTTTGTTTTTCCTTCCAAATCATATTTTGGTGCTAAAAAAATGAAGAATATTCTTTTCACAAAAAATCTAAAATCAGCATTTTGATAAAGTTTTATTTTCAATCAAATTTTTTTTACACCTTTGGCATTTGACCATGAATTAATGTAGAAACGGACAATGCACCTACTAGACTGTAAATTGGATCATTTCTGACCAAGGACCTAATTGATAGGTCTTGATTAGCCTTTAAAAGACCCTCAAGTTGAAAAGTGGTCAATGGATGACTTCATTGTGTACTCTAGAAACAAAGAATACACCTATTGGTTCAATAATCGTATGTTTTGATGACTAGTACCTTGGTCATGTGGGGCCATGTCCTTTCAAGGTTAAAGGGTAACCCTGAAAAAACGTTTCCCTACCAAGAACCCACTCTTTGTTGCAAGTAAAACTTTCTTTCATGAGTCTTGGGCTTTTCGGTCATTGGTGACGGGGCCAAAGGGGAACACCCCGGATTGGATATACAGTAACCAGATACCCTTGACTTGATTCAGGATGCCCTCCCCATTGATCTGCGGACACGAGCGAGACCCATTCCAAGAGTGGATTGGGCTTTTCACATACCTACCTCCTCTGTACATACTTACCTACCCACTTACCTACCCACTCTCACTCCCATTCTGTCGCAAAAAATAAAGTACCGGTACAGAGAAATCGAATGCTATACTAAGATTTGTCAGATACTGTAGAGTCCTCCCCTGCTCCATCCCACGGTGGGAGTTTGCTGGTAGCACTTTGAATTGCCATGATCCACGGTGGGGAGTGAATTCTGTACGCTTTGTATTTAATTGACTTTGACTGAATGTCCACCACCTGGCTACTAACTTCCATTGCTGCATTACAACTGAGGGACCGGTGCAACTGAAGAGGAATTCAAGTTTCGGTTTGACGATGAATCCCCGTCCCAAGACATGGCAACTCATCCATGAATTTCAGGAGGCCTCTGAATTCGGGACTTCAATTCTCTCTTGTAGTTTTCAATTCGGTCACAGAGGATTAATTTTAATTTTAATTTTATTGGTCACCTTAAAGGTCTGATTCAATTTCCACCACCTCAGATTCTCACCTCACACCATTCACAAGATGCCATGTGGCGCTCCTTTTTAATAACAAAAATGATTTAATTTATGGTGAATCTGACCTTCATGTAGGGTATTCAGGGCGGGTTTTCACTAGGGCCTAAGACCAAATCCAAGAAACTCTAAAATCAAGCAATCTTGTTGGTTAATTAAGAGCTGGAAATTGTTTACACGAGGGTTTGGTTTGAAATTTGTTGAAATGAGCTACTTGCATTCAATTCGGAGTTTGTTGAATCCAAAATATGGGCACTTTAAACCTCTTAGTCTTGGACCCTAGTATAACCCGCCCTCAATTTAGTGGAGTGATACAAATTTCTGTGTCCATCCATTTCCACAAGCTTGGCGATGAAGCTTGTCCAGACGGAGTTACCAACCTTGTCAATATTTTCAACAGCAGTGGTAATGATGTTCAAGGCATAGATTTTTTTTTTTAAAACCCTGAGAAAAAAGTTTGTGGGTGCTTCGCTGTCCTTGAAAAGGCACTCTATTAAACTAAATTGAGCTTCCTTGATTTACCCCTAAAGGATCAAATGACCATTGAACGTATGTAGGTGATCCTGGGTAGGTGCATATGAAGTCATTTTTTTACGGATGTTCTTCAAATTTTGACACAAGGTGTGAACATATGCCCTCATAGTGGGACTGTATTTATTTTTTTGCGATCGAGTGCTTGGATCAAAAGTTATGCTGCCCTGAACTTCTTAAGTAACCTGGGTAGCTTCGGACAGCATGTGCAAAACTCCTCCAATAACTCTTAACTTTGGCAGGTATGTAACTTACACGATGCAAGATGCAAACGTAAAAAAAATACCCATGTATATTGTAAAAATCTCATTTTAGAAGGAGTTAAATTTTGTTGGCCCTAGTAGGCAATGTCGGAAAAAAACTTTTTCTCCTAGCTTCAAATGCTATAATCTTTCAATCCATGCAATCAAAGTTTTTGAATTTTTTTCACACATTTCTGTAGAAGTCTACAACAAATTTTTATAATTGAATTTCGAAAAAACCTATTATTTTTCATTTTTTTCTTGTTGCCCTAAAAAGTGGCAGTTTTTGACAATTTTTGCCCCAAATGTACCTTGGTCCTTAGGGATTAAACCACCTTTCTACCAAACTATTTGCAATTTGTCAAGATAGAGCTCATTAACCCCTTAGTGCTTTGACGTCGTTTTTTTTTAACAATGAACATATTGAAACTAACTGATGTTGCTTTCTCAATATTGCTTAGATGAAAGTCATTATAAATTGTGGAGATACATTATTAAGTTGTTGTCCTATCTAATAACTGGATTTGGTGTTACAAAAGTATATATTTTTCTTAAATTATAAATGTAGGAGTATATCAAGTGGTTGACCAAGACAAAATTGCATTGATTCTAATTCAAAACAGGATTTGCAAAAATGAGGTCATAGATTTAAAGAATACAAAAATTTCAAAAATCACCATGTCTAAAGACCTCATTTCAAATCCATTCCAACAAATTTTACTGAAAAAATGATACTTTGTTATAGTTTGCTTGTAATCAAATTTAGAAGGAATTTTGAAATTTTGAGTGATAGCATCGGTGAATCTAACCGTATGGATGGAATCTAAACTCAAAATCTACAACTTTCTTTGTATACCACTTCCAAAATACTTTGGCAAATAGTACTTTATAATGATTTTATCAAATTGTCAATTCTAAATAATACTTTGGACGTTAAGGGTTAATCCCCGCCAATCCATCATGGGAAAATGTCACAAATTAGAGAATATGATTAGATTTCGTGAAATGTGTTGTAACAAGTTTAGAAATGGATCTTTGATTATCAAGATTTTTCAGCCACTTATGATGCTTCATTGCACTTTATAGTGCTTACAGGTCTAGAGAGTAGAACATCAAATTTCAGTGTACTATAGTGAACAATATTACGAGAAGTTAGATAGCATGGAAGAGAATTGTTGTTGTTGGCCTAGCATGATTATTAAGAAGTTTGATTGAGTAAAATGATGTACAAAATGTTGAATACTAAGGAAAAAAGTCATAACATGGGGATGCGTGAGGATGGAATGAAATACAAAGACATTCAAATTCGGTAGTCATGACCGTTAAATGCTTGACCATTTTCACTATTTTGACAAATTAGAAGGTCTGTAGAAGTGTAGAATTCTTAAAAACCAATGTGGTAGGCATCAAAAAATGTCTAATAGTAGTGCTAGGATGTTGCCGTGTTTTATTACAAACAATAGAAAATAACCATTGTGAGTGTGTCATGATACAACACGGTTGTATCTAAATGAAATGGGACTTCGAAAATTGCATTGCACCAAAGAACCTTTGTATCTTGAAAAGAAGTATTGATTTTTCATTGAATTTTCTTAACCCTTGAATGTCGAGGCGGACGTTTTGCGTCCGATGAATGACAAGAGAATCTCCTGTGTAGGACAGAAATGCAATTATTCATCCTCCAAATTTTGTTGTGAAAAGGAAGGTCCTTTACAGTAGTTTGACTTCCAATGAGTACTTTTTCATTTTTTTAAGCCAATTGTTCCCACAGTTTTGCAAAAGGGTGATTTCCACGGCCACCGGCCCGGCGTTCAAGGGTTAATGAATTTTAATTAAATTTTAATTTATTTATAATGTTCAACAAAGAAAGAATTGTGTGAGAAATGTAAAAAAAGGTTTGTTAATTCCTAAATGCTTAAGGCATCATATTTTGGTATTGACCAAACTTTGAAGTTAAATAATATCTTACCAAATTATTATTTTTTGGTACTTTCTATTTTACTTGAGTATACTTTAATCGTTTTTTAGCATCAAAAATCAAAATTTATTTATAATATTCTATTGAAGCTTTCTAAGGTCCATTACAACTCTTTATTTTTTTTACTATTAAAAGCTCTTGGAGATGAGCCTCAAATACATTAGATCCTGGAGGAAAAATGACAATGGAAATTCATTGAAAAAGATTGTAGAATGGATTCTAGGAAAATGTAAATTGATTATGATTATGAATGTTATACCCTTTAACTTTATATTTTTTTGTGACCTCAATTTTAGATTTGACATGTAAAAGGAAGATCAGTAAAAGACTTCAGTTCAAATTTTTAGTTCTAACACCCTCTTGATCAAACATTTCAATCCATAAGTGATATTATTGTGTTTTCTTTTTCCTATGTAATCCATATCATGTCTTGTTTGAAGTTGCATGCTTACAATGTTTAACACATTGATAAACTTATCAAAGATTGGGATTTTTGTTTTGAGTAAACTCCAAGAAGCTCAAAAAGACCTTATAAATTTAGAGGTTATTAAAAAGAAACAATCTCATATGCTAAATCTCCAAAAATTAACACTATAGTTGACCACTTATCTTAGAATTAATATGTGCTTGAATTCATAACCTTGTAGACATACCAAAAAAAGATGTGTAAAAAGAAATTGCCATACACAACAAAGCACATTGTATACCAACAAATATTGTCATAATAATAATAAGAATCTATTAGTTAAAGGATGATTTATGTAATTCAATAATTAAAGAATCAAATTGTAGCTTGGCACTCCATGCTAAATCATGCAGTAAGAGATGTGGCAAAATACTCTAGTGAACTTTTTGTCATGTTAGAAAAGTCTAGGATTACTATTGTAAGAATAAAAAAAATGCAAAAGATCAAATTGAAGATTTTCTCAATGTGCTTTATAAATAGCTTATGAAAATCCAATATTCTCATAATTAGATGAAATATGGCTCATTGAAAATTGAAACTTCAAGAAAAATAATTCTAATGTGCAAAGCACACACTGCAAATTTGCTATAGCTTGGTTTTTGTAACCAATGGGACCTTCAAGTTCAATTTTTGCCTAAAATGTACAACTTCCAAACATCATCATGTAGAATCATTTCACATACACCTACACTTGGCCCACTAAAAATTCAAACTTTTCTTTACTTTGTTGAACGAACTAGAGGATTACCTAATGTTAGATTTTGATGGGTTCTATTAGACCTGTAAAATACCATGTAAAATAATAAACAATAAAAAAATATAAGTTTTTTTGGTTATAATTTCCACGATTTTTAATTAATTATTGGGATTACATATAATAAGTGATTTTGAATTCATATTACATATATATCACCTTATAAAATTAACATATCTTACCAACGCATAATAACTAGTACTACAAAATGAAATGAAATTTATGGTGAAGCTTCAAAGTTATCTTCTTCTAAATTGATTGCAAAATGTGATGAAAATTTTAATGGTACGGATAACCTCTAAAAATCAAACTTCAAATCATTTTATTTCATGACAACCTCAAAGAATGAGGAGAAATCATATAGAATTACTCATTTAGATTTTGTCAAAACTCCTCAAGCATAAACCCCTTAAAGTAAAGGAAAGAATGCAAATTTGGAGAGTTATGGGCCAAATAAAAGATGGCTTGATAAAAATTTACGCATACAATTTTCAAATAAGCAATTCCTGTCTTCCTTCCTGTCCCAATGTAAATGTATGTAGACCTTTGTACTAAAGGCAATGGTACTCAAATGACTCAAGAATAGACAAAAATTGCTTTTACCACAGCCCAGCTTGCAAGGCATGGATGGTGGGGTCATGCAAGGGCCAATGGCCATGCCCGTGATGAGGGCCCACAGGGTAAAAGTACGCCCCGCCAGAGTTACCGACCCTGCGAACGATGAGTGGTCGAGGAAGGCGAAGCTACTACCGGGCGGGGCAGCGCAGCGCTCGACAGGGATGGGGATCACGGTGGGTGCGCAGGTTCGGCATGCCGAAGCCAAAGCCAGGGCCAGGGCTGGGAGGCTGTTTGCGTTGGCGAGACGGCCCGCCTGTTTTGTTGCAACAACAGCTGCTTCTGCTTGCTTCTCACTTGCGGACCTTGCTCCTGGACCTGGCGGAAGGTCATGTGATTGCTCTGCAAATGGTTGCGGCATTCCGAGGGAAGGGAGGCCGGGGCCTGAGCGTTGGGGTGGAGGCCGCTGATTCCTGAGCAGGGAACAGAACGAGTGGTAGCAGAGAAGAGGGGTGGCCCTGCGCCAATTGCAGGGGAAGGCGAGGTTTTCTGTATTGAGAGATGTGTTTGGGAGAAAAGAGGGAGTGACGGAGAGACGGATTGGCTCCGGCCGATGGTCGTGCGTCGAAGAGCAGCTGCGATGGCCTCTGGTGCCCCGTCGTGCTGGTCCTGTATCGGGATTGTTCTGTTGCAATACCGGGACGGGACCACGGGATTGCATGAGTAGCGTTCGGCGTGATGTTATGGTGGTGTTGTGGTTCTCACTGTCCTCCTAGTTTCGTAGTTTCCCTTTGCTTGCGTCGGGTGGAGAGATTCCAGGACGCGTGGAGTTGTCGGGCCCTTTGCTGATTATGGTTGGCGACATTTGATTCTGTGGTATCCCCTTCTTGCGCGGGTCCTTTCTCTCGCCCTCGACTCCTTCCACGCCTGTTTATTTGTCAGCTCTGGTGTTTGAACGAGTCTCTTGTGAGAGCTGCCTTCCACTTGGCGACAGGGGAAGTTGATGAATCCCACGGTCGGGCGGTTGCACTTGCGGTCTCGTTCAGCGCTTTCCATCTTACCTCTCGCCATCTTTCTTCTCTGTTCCGGGTGGTACGTGGAGATTGTCTCAGGGACTGTGCAGACAGGCGGGCGCGCGTTTCCTCCCATCCGGTTGAAAATTTCTGTCGCGGAGGGAGGTCACTCTGGCTCGCGCAGACAACAAAGTCCCAAGGGTAAGGAGAAACAGGGAAGATAGGAGCGGGCTCGCTCCTCGGTAGCCCTCATGGAGCGCGGTCGCGAGGGTCGGCGTGGAGGTGGAGGGGGCGGCCTCGTTCATGCACCCCGGCGACCACGCACGGGCTTCAAAGACGCTGCAGGTGCGGTCCCCTTGGTTCTTTGTTCCTCGATTCCCCTGATTGCATTAGAAATCCTGATCTTGTTGCACGCACTCTGCTGCTGCTTGTTGCCCCTCCCTCTCCGCACATCTTGACTTCCGTACTCCCGTTCTTGCCATTTCCTTGGGCGGAGTCTTGGTGTCGGCTGCTGCCCCTGGTGCCAGTCCGCCGCCGCGGCTGTCAGATCCCGAATGATCTCCTTGAGAAAGTGTGCAGGAGAGCAAGTCCTTCGTGGTAGTCTTAGGAGCTTCGACCTGAGTGATAGATTAATTCTGCAGGAGCCACCGCGGTGCCTGATAACCGAGCGAGGTTGCCGCGTAAGGCTCGGGGTCCCTGGTCTGACGAAGGGGTGGTCGCGGCGAGAATTGGCGTGCCGGCTCGTTGGCTGGCGTCGTGAGAGTGTGCACGTGTCCGTTTTCGCAGGGATTGTTTGCGATGTTTGCCTGCGATGCAGCAATCGCCTTTGTTGCGGTTTGCTGCGAGAGCCTGGATTCGAAAGTTGGCGGTGGAATGGAGAGATAGACAGCGTTTTGCAGAATTCGATAGGGA
Source organism: Neckera pumila (assembly GCA_963969595.1). Lineage (NCBI taxonomy): Eukaryota > Viridiplantae > Streptophyta > Bryopsida > Hypnales > Neckeraceae > Neckera > Neckera pumila. Next base: position 21,525,637 of record OZ018414.1, read on the forward strand.
TCAGGTGATGAGAGGTAGGTGCGCGGTAGGTGCGCGGTACGCAACGAGTGCGAGAACAGGGGTGCGAAAAGAGAAGAAGAGAGGATTCAGAATGTCGAGTGAGTCTGTTTTTTGAGGATTAGAGGACTCGACAGCGGGCCAAGGAACATTGATTGTTCCTTGCTTTGTTGAAGTTCCCATTTGTGGAGCGACGAGAATGAGAGGGTGTTGGAGTTGACTGTCGACTTTTCCAATCCTGGTTAGGGCGTTTCCTCGCAGTTGCGGCTGGCGTGAAATGCTCTGTTTTGCGTAAGCGCGAGCTGATACGTATGAATCCCCGATTGCGGTTCGATGAAGGACGGAGGTGAGTCCCCTGTTTTGGACGACGCTGAGTGTCGTTCTGAGGTGCCTTTCCCATGAGCTCGAGCGAAAATGATCGGTGCGTGGATTGCCGGGACTGACTGATTTGATCTGGTCTGGAATCGAAACAAGAGTCCCGTCCGTGTCGTTGTTGAGTGAACTTCAGCGTTGCCACCGATCGTCGAGGTGGAAATTGTCGTTTTCGACTGCGCATTTTGTAGAGCGCTAGTGTTCGCGTTGCGTTGCATTGAATTGGGGAGGATTACGAGAGTCTGATGAGGTGCGGTGATGCGGCATGGCGTTCTGCAGTGTCCGTTTCTGTAGTGGTCGTCGAGAATGCAGTTGCGGTGCCCACTTTGGGTCTCGAGGTGACAATGCAGCGGGCGAGTGAGTGCAGGTGACAGTGTTGTGACATTGTGGCGGTTGTATTCCATTTCTAGCGTTTTGGGATGGATTTTGTGGTGGAAGTGGTCCAGCACTTGGGCCCAGTAGGGCAGTCCAGCCGAGCAGCGAGGAGGGTTGTGAATTGGTGTGTGGCCCGAGTGCAGAGTCGAAGATGCTGGTTGAGCTTTTTCGGGAGGTGATGCTGACCGGAGGTTGGGGTTTCTCGCGTTTTGGATGTTGTGCAGTTGGCGACGACGCGGAGGACATGATGGACGATGTGCACAATTCTCGATTACGGGAGAGAACGAAGAAAGATGGGAGTGGGGTGATCGGGGGCCACGGTTTGTCGCCGAGCATCGTCGGTCCGAGCTCCCGAAACAAGAGGAAGCGCCAGGGTTCGCAGGAGATCCAGATGCACGCCCGGAACAGTCCGGCCGATGAGGTGGAGGAGACGACTGAAGACACGGAGATGGGCGTGTCGGAAGATGACGACGACCCTCCGCCTCCGATCATTCCCCGGCGTCCTGGAAAGCCGCGGCCTCCGTCCAAGGTGAGGGTGGTGGATGCGGCCTGGGTGAGGAGTGGAGGGCTTGAGGTGGTCGGAGGTGTTTCGAGTCTTGTCTTTGGGCGATGGGTTATGCAGGGATCAGTGGTCTGACTTGATTGGTGTTGTGAGGGCTGTTGCAGTTTGCGGAAGATGGCATTGCGGTGGATCTCCCAGCGGTGCCTCGGAAAGCGCGCACAGGTTGGTGGATGATTCCGCAATCTGCAGTGCGCCTTTGACCGTGTGGGATTTGAGAGTGGAGCGCTAGCGTGTGCTGGATCGAGGAGAGTGGGATTAGGGGTTTATTGCCGGAGCCTTGTGTCTGACTGGTGTCCTGTTGTTGTTGCAGCGATGGGAAAGCGTGCTCCGGAGGCAGCGTCGGCCTCGGTGTCCGAGTCTCCTGCTCACGGAGCGGGCGCAGTGGCAGCGTCGACGCCAGCTCCGTCCAGCACCCCTTCGTCTTCCTCGATCGCTTCGCTGAAACCCGGAAGACGGACGGTAAGAGGGCGGCCTTTTGTCTTCGACTGTGAGTTTTCTTGGCCTGTTTTTGTGTTGAATATTGACGGGTGTCTTTGTGTGTTTTTGCAGAAGCCGAGCGGATCGAAACCTCGGGGTCATAAGCTTGCGAAGGTACTGTGAATTCGAGTGAGGGAGTGCATGGATGAGGACTGCTGATCGGGAATGCCTTGTGGAGTGTGAGTGTGTGTGAGTTTTGGGCGAGAGTGCGGTTGAGTGTGAGTGTGCAGAGCGGTGTTGGGGGAATGTTGGCTTGATGTGCAAGCTTGATTGGTCCAGTCCCGTTGTGGTGTTCCGAGGCGAGGGGTGAGGCACTGGGGCCAGGTTGAGTGGCCGAGTGTTGAGAGCCTGACATCGTGAGCTGAGAGTTTTGTTGGAATATTTCGCGGCGTAGCCTTGATGCGGAAGGTCCGAGTGGTAAACGTGGGTCCATTCCTGCTGCATTGTCGGGGATACTGTTCGGCGCCGCTGCGGAATTTGTGGATTTAGAATGTGTGGAGGATTCTACTGCAGTTGTGTTGGGCGGCGTTGCATGGTCGGGAGTCGTGGAGGGTTGCCATGCGTCTGAAGCGTTGTTGCTATTGGCGGTTTTGACAGGTTTCGACCCCATCTCATGTGTCTGAGCAAGAGGTGGAGGTCGCTGAGGCTCTGTTCGACCTGGCGAGAATGTGCACCCAGCCCCCTCCGTCGGCCTCCGCAGTGGAAGCGAAGAAGGAGTCCCGGGTGTCTGAGATGAAATCCGAAGCGAAGCAGGAGTCGAAAGCGGGTGTCAGCAGCCTTCCCCCGCACGCCCCGAATGGACACTCCGCGGTTCCTTCCGTCCCTAGCGCGGTGGTTGCTTCCTTTGCGGGTGGGAGTGTTCGGAGCAACTCCTCTGTCGTCGCTTCGGCGGCTTCCCCCGCACCCTCTCCTCCAGCTGCAGTGGCAGGTTCAGTTGCAGATGGTATGGTTTCTTTTCGCATGGTTGGTGTGGTGCTTTTGTGTGGACGTTTTGGGCCTGTTAAGTGCTCTTTGGTGTTACGATCGAAGAGAACCGAGCGATGTCAGTCTGGAAGTTGGTTTCGAGTGTGGACTTTTTGAGGTGGGAGCCAGCGCTGGGATCTGATGCGCACGATCCCGCGCGGATGGTGTCGTTTCGCGGAGTTGTGCGTGCCTCTGATTTTGCTTATGTGAGTGTTGTGTTTGTTGTGCAGGCTCGAAAAAGAAGCGACCTAAGGTGCGAACTCGTACCGAAGAAGGTGTCGTGGTTCAGTCGAGGCTGGCTCCCAGCCTCGGGAGCGCTGCTGGAAGTGTTGTAGCTCCATTGAAAGATGCGGATCTGCTGACCAGCCGTCCGTCAACTCCTGAGGGGAGTGGCGTGAAAGTGGAGGGCAGCGTTTCTGTGCCAGTTGGCGCAGTTGCGGTTGCGGTTGCGCCCAATGTGAGCGGCCCGGCGATGATCGCGTCCGGTGCGGGCGTCGCGTCGAGTGGGATGGTCGCGTTGGCGTCTGCGGTCCCTGGCGTTTCCGTGGGCGTTTCCGTGGGTCGTGTGGAGAAGTTGGTGTCGGATAAGAAGGGCGTGGCATCGGAGAAGAAGATCGGGAGCGTCGGCGGTAAGGCGGAGTTGTCGATCTCCAGTTCCGTGGAGAAGCGAGTTCCGGGTTCGCCGGTTCGGGAGAAGAAGTCTGCGATTGGGGAAGCCGCAGTTGCGCCTGCGGCTGCCGAGGCTCCTTCCGCGCTGAGCCCGAGCTTGGGTGTGGGCGCAGTGTCGACGAAGATGGAAGTGGACAAGAGGTGGTGGTCGATCTTGGATTGCGCTGCATTGTGTTGTTTCACTTCTTGGAGTGTAGATTGGTTGGATGATGGATTGATGTGTGGATCTGCTTGCACTGCTGACTGGTTGTCCGTGTCTGTGACAGGTCTCCCGAGGCGGCAGCAGGTCCGAGCGATGTGGATCACGTGTCGAAGCGGGACATCGACCTGATGGTAGGTTTCGGGAGTAGTCCACCGAGCGTTTTGGGGTCGTCCAGCTGGTGTTGTGCATTTTTCCGCTTGGATTGAGATTTCGCTTGGGTTCGAGGAGACTGTTCTGACTTGGTTGGGTTTGTGCGTTGTTTTCAGGTGGCTCCAAGCAAAGCGGTTGGTTTGTCGCTTGGTGAGAAGGACGGTTACAGCGGGGAGGCGGATGTTGGAGCCGCGAGTGAGAAACGCCTGGTAAGTGGGAGTGTAGTGCAAGCCGTGGGCGCTGGATGGGATTGGAGCGGAGAGTCGATTTGTCCGTGTTGTGTGTGTTTTGGATGGTGGTGGCGAGTGAAGGTTTCCGGGTGACGAATGTTAGTGTGTTTTCAGGTGGATGCGGCGTCCGTGTCGGTGTCGGAGGACAGGATTCGGGCCGAGAGGGATCGCGAGAGGGAGGAGAAGGATCTTTCGGAGCTGCAGAGAGGTCAAGAGAAAGAGAGAGAACGGGAGCTGGAACGCGAGCGCGTGGAGCGGGATCGTCGTCGTGACGCGGAGAGTGCGCGCGAGTTGGCGAAGGAGGCTTTGAAAGAACTTGAGAAGACGAAGGACGCTGTGAAAGAACTTGAGAAGGAAAAGGAAAGGGAGCGTGCGGAGTTGAGCAAGGCGGGTCTGGCTGTGCAGAGGTCGGGGAAGAGCGGGAAGGCCGAGAACGGGAGGGCTCCGAAGGCGTCCGAGCGAGCAGGTATGTAGTGTACACGGTGTGTTCCGGGGTTTGCAACTAAATTGTTTGTGTTGAGGGGTTGCCGGTTTGTGATTTGACTTTGTGATAGACTGGCCTTCCGTTTTGGGGGTTGATGGCATTGAGTGGTAGCGTTGGTGGGCAATGTTGGTTTTCCCGATTCCGTGAACTCGACGTTTTTGACCTTGTCTCCACAGCGCCCATGTTGTGAGGCGTTTCTGAGAAAGCTCCAGTAACGTTTGTTTGTGTCTTGCTCGTTTTCCGCTGCATGTTTTCTCTGCCTGGTTCGAATCTTTTTCGACTTGTTGACGTGCGAAGGACCAAGGCTTTTTGTCGAATTTGCCGTGAGAGTGGAGCGAGATCTGATGTTTTTTGGTCGATTGTCCAGGGTCGGGTCCAGCGAGTGGTGCATCGACAATGCTGGGTTTGGTCGCTCCGGGTGTTGGGAGTGTTGGCGCCGGCGTGGGTGGGAACGTTTCGGTTCTGCCGATGTCGGTGGGCATGCTGAGCTGGCCGGCAGGAATGGCGGGTGGCTTGGGGTGAGCCCTGAGTATTTGTGTGGTTTGGAGTTTCCGTTTTCGTTTGGGTTGCTGGGAGTTGATCTGGGAGTTGATGTGGGTTGGATTCCTTGTGTTGTGGATGTGTGCGTCGCACTGAAGGGTGTGTTGTGGTTGCCGCAGGTACTTTCCCGGCGCTGCTGCGGTCTCATCTGCAGCAGTCGAAGACAGCTCTCCTGCTGCGCAGGTACTGCTGTGAGGGGAGGGCACGGACATGTAGTGATTTCGTTTCGTTTGTCGGTCTGGGTTGTGGTTAGGGCGGAGCGGAGTCGTGTTTTGTGTGTGTGCCTGCTATTTGAAGCGTTTGAGTTGTTGTGCAGGTGTCCCCCTACATGATGGGAGGCCGTGCAACGTGGAAGCGTTGCGCGATGCACGTGTACATTGCGCGTTTCATCGACATGCAGCAGCAGGTGAACCGGCATCACCAATCTTTCTTCGCGGGAGGTACCCAGGCGTACCCGAAGTCCTACAATTTGAACGTGCCCCTGGCTCCTTCGGAGTCGATGTTCGGAGGCGCGGGCGGTGGCGGGTCAGTGGGCATTGTGGGCGGAGCGGCGGCGAGCGGTTCGACGGGAGGGTCCGGTTCCGTGTCTGCGAACTTGGAGGCGACGGAGCGCGGTCTGAATGCGGCGGCGATGGCGGCCGCAGCAGCCGCGAGCATGCAGGGAGTGAAGGAGCGTGCGGCGTACAGCATGGACATGGTGAGTCGGAAGTCTCCAGGTCAGCATCAGGGGAGCGGTCCAGGGGCGCCGTCTCTTTCGCTGCAGGTATGATTTGGGTGGGAAGTGCTTGGAGTTGAGCGCAGCGGAGGATTGTCGGGTTTCCGTTGGTGGTTGGATTATGTTTCGGGTGTGGGTGTAGTGGGGTCGTGTAGGTTGGGAGGAGTGGATGCGAGTCTGTGCAGCAGGTTGTGTCGGCCTCGAGGGTTCCTTGAGTTGCGAGTGTGGTTATGGACGGAGGTAGGAGGATGTGAAGGTGATAGATGGTGTGGTCTGATGGTCAGTTTGTGCATGGATGTGTGTAGAGCGGTGCGATGTTTGGATTTCCACCCGCGGGGAGCGGAAGTCCGTCGGGTGGGGTCGTCGTCGGGGTTTCGGGTGGCGGTGGCGGTGCGATGGGAGGCACGAATCTGAACCTTCCGCCAGGTCCAGGGCCTGGTGTCGGCCTGAGTTCCGGTGGGGGCAGCAGCTCGGCGTTGGTGCTGGGTCCTGGCGGTCCGGTGGGCGGGTTGTCATCTGTCGGTAGCAGCGGCGCGGCGGTTTCTGCATCTGTGACCTTGCAACACGCGCAACACGCGCAACAAGTGATTTTGCATCAGGCGATGATGCAGTCGGGGAGTTTTCCGTTCTCCCAGTTTCCTCCTCATTTTGGTCCGGCGACGTTCAGCGGTCCTGCGCCGCACATGGGTGCCCAACAGGTGAGGAAGTGTTTTGGTGCTGGAGTGGGTTTGTGGTTGTTTTCTGGAGTGTAGTTGTGGAGGCAGTTCTGATTTGTGTGACCCTGAGTGGATGTGGGTGGCTTCTTCTTCGAATGTGCAGGCACCTGCGCCGTTTTATGGTGGTCCGTACTTCGCGCAACATCTGGTGTCTCCGTCTCAACTGCAAAGTGTTCCGCCGAGTGGCAGTGCGGGCGGTAAACAGCAGCAGCAGCAGCAAGTTGGGGGCCGTAGCTTTGGTGGTGGAGCTGGTGTGCCCCCTCAGTCCCCTTCGCATTCTGCGCTGCAGGGTGGTTCGCACGCGGTTGGTAGGTCGGGAGAGAGGGAGAGTTCTGCGGTGGGCGAGAACGGCTCGTCGGGTGAGGGCAAGTTCCCGATGCCGCGTGGATCTTCGTTGGGCGTTGGAGGTTCTGGAGGAATGTCGTTGCACAGCGGAGGTTCCGGCGCGTCGGAGTACAATCTGATGTCCGGTTTGGGGAAGCAGTCGAAGTCTCGTGAGCCTGGTCCGAGCATCGTATCGCAGGGCGTGAGCCCGGTGCAGTTGCAGGGCCAGGGTCCGCATCAGCATCACTATCATGGGGGTGGGGGCGCGCACCTTGGGGGTCTGGGAGTCGTGAAAGGTCCGGAGGGTGCGACGAGTCAGGGTTTTTCTGTGAACATGAACATGGCGGCTGCGCTGAATAGCCGTGGTGCGTCCGTGGGTCCTGGCCCTTTGGGTCTTGCCCCGGTGGCTGCCGTGATGGCCCCGCAGGGTCATGCGATGATCCAGAGCATGTCGGAGAGTGGGAGGGTTCACCCTCAGGGTGGTGGGAGTGGTCATGCGCACGCGCAGATGGGTGGAGGTGCAGGTCACTCCAGCATGATGCAGCAGGGTCATCAACAGCTGATGCAGTTGCAGCACGCGCAGCAGCAGCATTTTCAAGCTCAAGCTCAAGCTCAGGCTCAGCAGTCGCAGCAGCAGCAGCAGCAGCAGCAGCAGGTAGGGTTGTTGGTTGGCGATTGTAGTGGGTTGGGGTAGTGGAGGAGGTGCAGCGTCGACGAGTGTTGAATTGAGTTTGTGTCATTTTGGGGGAGAGTGAGTGTTGTGAGGGCAGGGAATGTTGTGGCTGGTGTTTTGTGTGCGGGAGCATATCGAACCTCCGTTTTTGTTGGTTTGTCTGACTGTGTTTGTTGTGTTTTGAGCAGCATCTCCAGCAGCAGTCCGCTCCAGGTCAGCAGTTGCAGCAGCAGCAGCGTGGTGCGCCGAATGCGCGAAGCAGTGCAGTTGTGGGTTTGGAGGATAGCCGGGGTGGGGCCGATGGGAGCTATTCGAGTGGTGTTGGTCGTGTTCGTGAGCGTGAGGTTGTGGAGGATCGGAAGTTGCAGGGCAAGAGGGTGTCCTCTTCTCCTTTGTCTCGTGACGTGGAAGGAGTCGGTGGGATGCAGTCGTCTCCGGGGGGTGTCGGAGGTGTTGCTCGTAGCGTGGGCACGACGTTGAATCTGATGGCTCCGAATAATGCCGGGATGGGTGTTCGTTCGAGTGGTCCGGCGGGTGTGGCGTTGAGTGTGGGTGCTCCCATGCAGGCGCAGGTGCAGTCGGGTGCGATGGCCGGGTCGAAGTCGGTAGGCGTTCGGCCGAAAGGTAGCGGGGTCCCTGGCCCTGGCCCGGGTCCAACTGTTGGGGCAGCGTCCGGGGCTCCTCATATGGGTACGCAGGCTTCCTTTTCCGAGCGTGTTCCTGCAGTGTCGGGAGGGTCCGTGGGCGTGGGCGGAAAGGCGTCCCCTCCGAGGGGTTTGAGCCTGGGGGGTCAGCACATGGTGCCGGTTCCGGTCGGTAGGCCAGGTCCTGTCGGTCAGCATGCGGGAGCGAAAGCGAGCCAGAGCCAGAGTGGGAGGGCGGCTCTGGTTTCCGGCGCGAGTGCGATTCCAACAGCTCCGGGGTCGAATTTGCAAGCGGTGCTTGCGGCTGCGATGGCGAAGAATCCCCAGGGTCAGCAGCCGCAACGGTCGAGTGGCAACGCGAGTGCAAATGCTAATTCGAATGCTATTGCCACCGCGGGATCGAGTGCGCGTCCTGGCGCGGGACCGGCAGGTCCTCCGGCATCGTCGGGTGCAGTTCCGTTGTCTTCCACCGCTCCAGCGACCAAGAGTTCAGGGGCGAACCCAGCGAAGAGCAGTTCGTCTGGGAAGTCATCGTTCCCAGCGTCTGGTAAGGGCGGTGCGGGCGGTGGTGGTGGTGGTGGAAAGCGGGCATCGTCACCTTCGTCGGGTGGTCACGTTCCCTCGATATTGGGTCCGAGTCCTCTGGCGCAGAACATTCCGAGCAAGAGCCCTCAGCAGTCCCAGGTGCAGATGCAAGGGCCAGGGCAGTGGGAGGGACAATTGACGCCTCCTCAGCTGCTGCAACAACAGCAGTTTCACCACCATCAGCAGATGATGCGGCAGCAGCAGCAAATGATGCAGCAGCAGATGTTCCAGCAACATGTACGTGGGTCATGGGTTGGCGTTTCGTGTGGTGTGGGTTTTGGATGTGTTAGTTTGAACGGTTGCGGGCCTGGCTTGTTTGTCGATGTAAATTTGGGGTATTGGATTTCACGGTGTGAGTCCGTGGCGGTATGGGTTTGACCTGTCGTCTGATTATTTGGATTTCCGTGCATTTTTGTTGTTGTTTGTTTTTTGGTTGCCATGTGGTGTCTTTGCGGACACCATGAGTCTGTTGATTCAGAGATGGAGTGTTAATGTGATCGGAAGAGAGTGGTGTTTGAATGGCGTCGTCGGGGCTCGGTCGTGTGCAATTTCTGTTGGGACATTCGTTGGTCGTTGACATGAGCGGGGCGTTTGTACTGAGTGTGTAACGGTTTTGTTTGCAGCATCAGCAACAACAGCATCAGTTGCAACCGTCTCCCCATATACAGGGCTCCCCAAGCGGCCCTCCCCATTTGCAAGCTCCGAAGCAAGCATCTCATCAACAGCAGGGTGGTCACCAGCCACCGCCACCGCCGCCTAGTCCGTCAGCGCAGTCGCAGCAGGTTTCTGTTAACCAGCAGCAGGCGGCGCACGCGCACCTCCAGCAGCAAGCGTCGCAGCCTCAGCAGCAGTTTGTGGGTCCCTCTGGGAACGGTAGTTTGTCCTTCAGTTCGGGTCTTTCCATGGGCACTGGGAACAGCGGCAATGGAGGCGGCGTTGGCGTTGGGCGGAGCAGCTATTCGGAGTCCGTGGGCGGTGCTCTGAACGTGAGGCCGCTTCAGTCTGTAAAGCCGTCCGGCAGCGGGAGTAATCCTGCTTTGAATGGCGTGGGTCAGCGGGGTGGTGGGCCTGGTGCGGGCCCTGTATTTCTGCAACAGTTTGGATCGTCTGTGTCTGTGTCGTCTGGCCAGCAGCAGTCGGGCAGCCCTCGCGGTGGAAATGCGTCCGGCTACTCGCAGTCCCAGGGGAACGCGAATTCCGGCGCGGGTGGAAGAAGCGGCGATGGCAAGAGCTTTCCTGGTGAGCAGTTGTTGGAGGGTAGCCCTTTGGGTGTGTGGGTTTTGATGTCGGGGATCGAATGTGAGTCGTGGGTCGTTGGAGTTCGTGTTTGGATTCGTGTTGGCTTTGGTTTCTGACGGCCCTTGGGTGTTTGGGATGGGACATGGCAGATGGTGGACAAGAGCAAGTGAATGGCGTGCGGATGGCACCAGGTTCTGCGCAAGCAAGAGGCGTTGCTCCGATGGCAGCGTCTCCTGGTGCGTCGGGTTCGTCCCAGCGAGTCCCGAGCGGTGGGTCCGGCCCCGGCCCTGGACCCGGTGGTGTTGCCGGTCCGACGAAAGGCGGTGGCGGTGTCCAGTATAGTGGTTTTGGGGATGTCGGTCCGCTTCGGCCGGGTATGATGTCGAACTCGGGGAGCGTTTCTGGGAGTGGTGGTGGTATGAGTGGCAGCGGCCCGAATGTACAGAGCGTAGGAAACGGGAGGCCTGGATTCAGTGGCGGTTCATTGCATGTGGGAGGTTCGGGGCAGGGCCAGATTCAAGCAGCGTCATCCCTGGCTATGACAGGCCCAGCTGTGGTACCCAGTGGTCCAGCAGCGATGCTAGGATCTCAGCCGACGACCAGTGTTGTGCAACAGTGAGTAGGCGGAGAACCATGATTCGGATGGAGGTCTGCAATTTATGATCACGGCCGTTGGGGGAGTTGGGTTCGGACAGTAGAGCATCTGGTTTTTGTTCCACTTAGACCTGGGAGGATCCATGGGTCGCGTGGCGGAGACGATGTCTCTTGGGGTCAGTCGGAGCGGATTTACCCTATTGTGGAATGGAGCGGCGGTGTGCGCGGACAGGTTGATTGCAAACCTCCTTTCACTTGTGTTTCGTTTGATTACCTGTAATGCAGGCAGCTTGATGTGTCGTCCAGTTTGTGCGAAAGCTTGGAATCAGGGTTGCACTTGGATGTCGAGGGGTTTGGGCTGGTGGGAGAGTGGAGTCTGGCGTTGATGTTGATCGGAAGTGGTGCTTGCCAAACGTATGTAGATGGTTTTCTCGCGTGGTGCTGGTCCCTAAGGTGTGCGTGGATGTGTTTTCAGGTGATGGATCTATGCGTTGTGGCGAGGTGGTTATCTAGAGAAGTGCGACCCATGTAGGTTGTTGATGTGCAGATAGAGACGGGAGTGAAGTTGATCGTACATAATAGGGTAGAGGAGACCATTTTGTAGGCGAGGGGAAAGCTTTGTGAATGTAAAAGGATGTACATTTAGGGTGTGTTGCATCGTGTCCTGCAATAGGTGTGAAGTGCCTATTGGAGGTAAATTTACTCAATTGAAACGGACAAGATTGGCAACCCTGGAGATTTTCACTGGGGTTAGCATTTTGAGCAATGGAACTTGCAAAGAAATAGTGGTTTGGGTAGTAACTTCGCTAGGGTGCAGGGACTGAAAAATGCGTGCACGATCCCTTGCAAGTTCAAAATCAATCTAGCTTACTATCACACGTCTTTCCGTGAAGAGAGGCCAATGAGTTCAACCTCTCAACATTGAAATACTCCTGTCCATCAGTGGTTGACTCTGATGTCTCTTACATTAGCACTGTACTGTTACACTGCATTCTGTCAAGTTTTCCATCTCACCCAAGGTGGGTAGAAGGCTCATAAAGCATCCATTTGCGGGCTGATGCCGCATTTGAAGGGGCTGGACGTTTTTTGAGCAATGCTGAATGGAAATATTCATTGAGGGTGAAGTGATGCCAAATCTATTGCGCTTCAGACCGGAACTAGGGCTTCAACTTTAACTCTGAGAGGACGGACCCTATGACTAATCAAACTTCAAAATCCTTGCATCTGTATGGAGTACAAAATAAGCTTTAACCCCTAGAGGACCAAAAATTGTTTTTTGGACAACATTGTGATTTTGGGCAGCTCACTACAAACGAAGTTTTTCTTTTTTTTCTTTGAAATTTTCATACAAGATGTGCCCAAGGAGTAGCTTTAAGGCCAACATATTTCTTAACTTTTGACTACATGGTTAAAAAGTTATTGTATGATATGTAATTTTCATTAGTTAGTGAGTAGTCCAGTCAGCTCAAAAAAATTCTTTAAAAATCACTTTTAAAAAAAATAAAAATTTGAAATTGGCTCTTTAGATTTATATATATGCGAGAAGCTTTGAAACATTCCATTTTTATTTTTTATTTTTTTGAAACATACAACCTTCAAGGGTCGCAGTTGGATTGACACAACACAACCATGGCAATTTGGCGCAAAGTCTAGGAATTATACATCTTGGATATCCTCGTCATGAATAAGTGGAGTGACAAACAACAACCCTCTTGTACCAACACGAAGAGCCCCCATGCAAGCAATGGCAACATGGAAAATTGAACCGGAAACCTTATGGATTCCATTGAAAGTCCTTATCACTTGGCTATCACTTGGGGTAGTTAAAGTCATTGCAGACCAAATCATTTCATTTTGATTAATGAGAAGAAAGTTATGAGGATTCTTAGATTGAAGGTAGTTATGGAATCTCTATTCTAAAATAAATTTTAAAGTCCTTTATTTAGACCAAATCATTTCATTTTGATTAATGAGAAGAAAGTTATGAGGATTCGTAGATTGAAGGCAGCTTTGGAATCTCTATTCTAAAATAAATTTTGAAGTCCTTTATTTAACTCAATTTTCAATTGTTTTGAAAATTTGTAAAAACATTAGGTGAAGATTGTTTATTACAACATTACAGAGGTTGAGATTGGCATTTTTCAATTCCATATCTAAATTTTAACAATTTAGTATTTGGTCTACTTCTTCTTTCTAATTACTATTTTTTTCCTATATGTTGTGAAATTCCAAATGATCTGAAATTTTTCAAGCATTTAGTCAACTTGCCGTGAAGAATGAGTCCATAGAGTAACCACCATTTTGGAAATTTTTTCATACAAATTGACCTTGTGAAGTGCAGTAGCCCGGATTTTTGCACGGACAAAAAAAGGATTTTTGTCAATTTAAACGCTATTATCGTGCAATCCACTTGGTGGAAATTTCTGAAATATTTTCCACAACTTTTCCAACTAGTTTACCACAAGATCCTATGGTTATATTTGTCCAAAAATGTTTTTTTTCTAAAGTTTGTTACTTGTACTAGAAATAGCAGTTTTGGAGCAGTTTTGGTGAAAACATAGTCTCTGACCTTAAGGAGTTAAAACTCCACATTTTTTTCCATGGGTGAACATTATGGTGAATGAAATTCCTATGTCTTTCTGTAATTTAGAAAATTAGTAGATCATGGTAATAGGCCTAGAGTTAAGATGGTCACAGAATATTTAATTTGGGAAATTTTTCAAAATTTTAGATTGGAGTAGAAACTTAGTTAGCTTCATTTTTTTAGTTGGGTTTAATTAAAAAATGATCAATTTTAATGGTTAAAATGAAAATGAAGAACAAGTTGGTAGGGTTGCTAAATGCACTAAGGTAGACAAATCCTTACTTGTCTCTTTAAGTAGATTGGGTACTAAGAAGAATCTAAGAGATGGAAAAAGCAATCACAGGCTTGGCCTTTCAATGGCCAGGTTGAGGACACACAAAAATCTAGAAAATGACCATGTGTACAACTTTATTTATACAAAAGAGCTAATAGGCACCTACACTCGGTTTTAGGTCACTCTGTTGATGCACCTTGTTCTTACAAAAATAGGCACTTTTGATAAATAGCCTAAGCAATTTTAAATGAAGAAACCAACCTATATTTCATCCTATCCCGACCCCTACTAGCCATTGATTCTAACCCTCAGAATTGGTATTCCACGCATTGTAGAGCCTAAAATCTGGAATAAGGGAAACCAAAACCCATCCTTGTTGCCACCATAGCCTGTTGCATTTGAATTCTTAACCCGCTATTGGAACATACCATATTCAACTCATTTGGCGCGCTTCCCCGCCTGCACTAGCCGTTGAGATTGGCATTGCAAACTTCTAGTTGTTGTAGGGGTGTGCTTCCTTCCGCAGCTCTCTCTCCGCAAGGACCTTCAGTGGCCCAACCAGGGTCGCCGCGATGCACCCAATGTGGAGAAGTTGTGCGGAGGAGTTGTGGAGAGTGCTGAGTCATATGGATGCCCTGCACGTTTTGCTTGTAGGCACGCTAGAGCAATAGCTTGATTCTTGCAACATACGGGAGGCCAATAGGTTAAAAATTTTCTAGTGTTTTGTCCGGAAAGGGGAGGTAATTTGGCAATAGAGCTCTTCTCCCACTCTTGCCACCGCTGTTGCAGACCATCATTCCTTGAATGCTTTATGAGCAACAGCCTCCTCATGTCGTTTCCTCATCGCCTCTTCTCTCAGCTTCCTGTCTATAATCTAGTGTTGTTTTGTAAGGTTAGCATCCCTCTTCTTTTATTCTCTGGCCTTTTGCGCCTCCTCTTCTAAGGGTGCTTTCCCCTCCATTGCCCATAAACACTCCTTGCTTGTCATTATAATGGACTTTGAATAATCACTATAAGAAACCCGTGTTTTAGATGACGAGCTCTGATTTTTGTTGACGGATTTTAGTGGACATCTAATGCAATAAACCCATGTTTTTTGCCAACAAAAACGTCCAACGTAATATCAATGTTGACAAAGTATGGGTTCATTGCATTGGACGTCTACTAAAATCTATCAAGAAAAATCAAGGCTTGTCATCTAAAACGCGGGTTTTTTATAGTGAATGGGAACTGGTCTCCGCTTCCTCTACGCAGGTCCTACAACCTTGAGTAGTTGGAAGAAATTTGGTGGTGCGAAGGATTGCTCCCCTCTTATTGCCTCTGCATTGTAGTTGGAGGCTTCCGATTTGGAGGACGTATTTCCGTTGTCAACAGCAGGAGCGGTGATGAAGAAGTATTGTTGCTGCCGTTGGGAGTTGACAATGCACTTGCTGTGGATCTCTTGCAAGCCTACATCATCGACAAATATGTCTTCATCCTGGTCGTCTTTATTGTCGTCTGCTTTGAAGTCTATTTGTGTTGCTTCAACGTTGACATTGCTCGATTCTTTGTAGTTGTCCCCTTCACTTCAATTGCCCTCATCTAAGTCTTTCATATCTATAAGTATTGATGCACTTTCTGCTGTAGTGACATTTCTCTTAGGCTCCGATACTTCATTACTTGCATGAAATAGACGACTAGGTCTCATTTTTTTTCCAGAGCTCAGGGATTGTAGAGCCATATATATTCTAGTCGCAGCAAGTCATTTTTTGATGCTTAATGTATTTAAAGCTCTCTTCAATGCCAAATCTACCCACTGTGCTAAGTCCTCTTTTTGTGCACCTCTACCTCTATTTTGAACTGTCTGAGCATCTCTGTAAGCACAAAAGGCACATTTGAAGGATATGAACACATTTACATCTAAAGGTTACAGTCTATGACTAATATGAGATGGCAAAGTGAAGACATCTAAACCAATGGTTGATGCCTTATGCACAACCTCTAGGATGACGTGTGATCTATAACCATCAAATATTAGTAAGTGTTTGTTAGTAGGAGAAAGTCCTCCCCTACCCTCAAGGGATCTTACAAAATGTGAAATTCAGGATAGAAATAAATGATTGTTCTTCCAAGCTTTAGCTTGCATGGCCATGGTTGAATTTACTTCACACTTCTCTAAATAATTCCTCCGCATGCACTTTCTTTGAAAGATATAGAAATGCGGAATATACTCACCAGCAGCACTAACACATGCAAGGACGCTCAACCACTCACGTTGGCCTAGAATGACGCTGTAGACAAATTGAGATCCACGTCTTGCAAAAACTAAGGTACCACCAGCATTCTTCCCAATATGGGCTCCTGTCTCATCCTAATTCTAAATGTGATTTTCATCATAGCCATATTTTGCATAGAGTTTCTGAAGATTATAATAAAATGATTCAATGTTTTCTGGACATAAACCTCTTACTTTGTTGGTCTCTAGGCCTTGAGTGGACCGCAAATTTAGATCAGGATGTTGTTGTCGCCACCACCGCAACCACCCAGCACTAGGAATGCCATGTCAAAATGGAGTCTTCGGAATCTGCACCACCTTTGCAACCTTCAGACGGAGTTGTGCAATAGTGAGAGGGTAGCCAAGATCTTGCATTTGCAGGACGTAGCATTCCACGTTGCTTTCTTTTTTAATGGTGAGAATACCTTATCGACCTCGCTTCCTAGTTAAAATTCGTCTATAGAGATGATCACGAAGTAATGATGGTGGGATTCTGTGATGTCGAGCAACGGTCTGCAATTGTCCTCCTCGTTCTACTATTTGTGCTGCTGCAACATGCCGCTCAACCAAGCTCCTTGCCTGGGTTTCACATTTGCTGGAGGTCGTGGAGACTGAGGAGACTTCGTCAATACCTCAGATCTGGTGCTGGATTGGTACGGCTAGACAAAGGTCTTCATAATTAGAGGGCTCACATCGACTAATGTGGACGTTGTTGCCATTCGGATTGGGTTGGGTGGCAAGCCTCCTGTAGTCAATTGATGTGGTTGCGGTGGCAACGTCAAGATGTCATGGAGGGTGGCCAATTTTGTCAATGCCCTGGTTGTCATCCGTGCTGCAAGAGGCACCACAGGTAAGTTCCCGGCTCTAAGGTTGATTGTTTTAACTGATGGTGGAGAGTGGAATGTAGATTGTCGTTGATTACCTCAAGCTAGCTCTACGCTGATGTCTTCTAAGATCTGCACATTTTGACGTGTGCATGGCCTTTGAGAGGACTCCGTTGGGCTCTGCATAACTTGTATTGGCAATTGACTTGCCCCCAACTAGACATGTAGACAAGTATAATTGGCTTCAATTTTGTTTCTAGAGTCAAGACATTTGGATGCCACGTGCAAATCAATATTGTGCAAAAAATGTACATTTCATATAGTCCAAGTTATCTTTCACGTTATTTATTATGACAAAAGATGAAAGTCTTCATCACAGCTTGTACTAACCTAGTCTTGTAAAGTCACTCCTTCATTATAGTACATGTGTACATTTCAATATATGGTATGGTTTTCTTTACTTGTAATTGGGATTCCAAGGTTGTTGAAGCTCAAGTCTCTGTTGTTGTATCACTGAAATATCGATCCTCGGACAAAACTGAATGGAAGTTCTTGTATGGCAACTTGCTTTCACTTTGTGATAAAAATATGATTTAGCTACACATCTACTTTCCTGAATGCTTCCGATCAATGAGTTTGCAAGAAAAACTAAATCAATGCTCATTTGCGGGAGATGATGCGTCCATTTTTTAAAGACATGTACGGGGCCTACGTCCTGAATAACAATGTGCGCAATAGATGATGCGTAAAGCACAATTGAAATAGAAGTAAGAGTACAAATGTTGACAATGCACATCAATGCAAGGAAATGTAAATTCATAGAAGAGGACATGAAGAATTGCAAACCTGCTAACTTGTCTACAATTGTAATCAGCAAAACTTGATTATGCACCCTAGGCCTCAGTGCATCCTTCATATGGTGGCATCAACCAGGTAGCATTCATGAACCATGCTGCTACATCCATGCACCATTTGCAAAAGACCGCCATTGCAACCGTTGTGGTACTTCATTACGAGCAATATATGGCCTACACTTGTAAGCCAAACAACACTTTTTAAATTTTCCACGGTCTCAAAATCATTAATTCCAATACCAAACTTTGACTATGTTAACAATTGTCATCACCAATCTATTTTGTTTGGAAACCCGTCCTAATAGTGCATCAATCTGTTTACTACCTCCCTCAAATTAGCGTCTAGCTAATCCCATTGCCGTCTAACGCATTAACTAGGTGATTTCCAACATTAATTACATGATATGGAAGTTTTCAGTGCATGGTGAAGGGGCCATGTATAGGATGCAGCATTAGGGACCAGGCGGAATTAGGTTCGCCTACTTTAGAATAACAAAAATAATCAACCGTTCAAGAGGTTGCCTCGCTTCACTATTTTGAAGTAACTAGTATAAACTACAATCAACATCCGGATTTTGGGTAGTGGGAAGCGTGATCATTGCAACCATTTTTATCCCTGGGTCATCATTATCGGTCATGGGGTTTGATCTGGAGTCCAACTAGAGTTAGTTGAAGTTCTTTTGCACCATTTTTGCTCTTTCGTTCTTACATTGTTTGCCACTTTTGCAGTGAATTTGTAGTCATTGTTGTGCCACTTTTGCATCTAGTTTTTTAATTGTCTGTCATGGCATTCAGAGAGGCGACGAATTTGCAAAGCTCTTACAAAGCTCAAGCAACTCTTGATGCCAAGTACGCTCCTATCATCCAGGTAAATTCTTGCATGAACAAGTATCAAAATCTACTTTTGTTTAGAAGTGAGAGGCTGGATACAAGAATCTAGACTTATGGCTCGATGACCATTTACCAAAATTTGCAAAGCATGTTCAATCAAGATTTAAGAGCAATTGAGTGACAAGAGCAATGTCAATAATCTTGTAGGACTGTACTTGATAGCATTATAGTCAGGTTGGGGGAAGCTTGCCAAAACCAAAGACTTGTGTGAGTCCTCAAGTTAGCACTTTGGACTCTGGGTTCATTTTTTGCGATTTATGTTATTTTTTGGTCCTATATCATGCAAAATAGCATGAAATGAGTAGTTGAGAGGGATTTGGTAGAAGTCCCTGCCAAGTCAGTGATTAATCTTCCTAAAATCATGGAAAGCACATAATACCTTTCTTTTCCATCGAATTTAACAAGAATTTGTAACTTGGCGGCGGGTTGACCGGTGTACCAGGAGTTCACGGTCTCCAAATGGTGCAAATGAATAATGTTTTCTTACTCCCACAAACCTTCCAAACAACCCTAGCCAGTCAGATTCCTTGGAAAATGCAATTTCCAATAGTTGGAATTTTGACCTTTTCTCTGAAGTTATTGTTAGTGGTTTTTACAGGCATAAAGAGCTTGGAGGAAGGGAGTAGAGGGTCTTCTAGACTAATTTGGGTCTTCTAAATACGATGGCGCAATTGGTTTTCAATTTCAAGTTGTTTCCTAAAAGATAGAGAAGGTCCAGTTGTAGGTTTGACTTTTTTAGAATTATTAGCGGTAATTCTAGTTAGTTCACAAAATATCTTGGTTAAAAATGAAGATTGGATTTAGTTAAGATCTCAAATCTTTCCCTAAAAAATCATCTTTGAATAAACTGAGAATGCTTGGAAATATCTTGGAATTAAATGCATAATATCCTAGGATAAAATAGGTTAAAATCCTAAATATCTTCGGGAAAAATCTAAGATTTTATTTAGACAAGATTTCCTTGCTAATTAAGGCTGCAAAATTCCCTTTACAACCAATAAACCACACTAAAAACACACCTTGGGAGGTTTAGTCCTCCAAGAACTAGATGCGTTGTTAGAAATACTAATTAACCAACTTGCAATTGCAATAGCATTGACTTGATTAACTCCTAAATTTTGGTTAAACATTGTCATGTGTACCTCAATTAGGGCTTAAACTATTGGAGAACTTGAAACTCACTTTAATCGTGAGTTTAGCCTAAGGTTGCTCCCGCATGGCAAAGCTTTGACTTTAAAACCAATATACTTGGAAAAGAATCTTGAGGGGAAGGAAATTATTGAGAGAAAACCTTGGCTTATGGACTATTTAAAGCCCAAAAAACAACAGTGAGATCCTCCCTTTCTTTCCATTTGCAATTGCTAATGTTGTCTTGTGCCAATTTGCCAAAATTATGGACTTATAGTTAATTTTGATAGTTAGTTAATTTTGATAGTTAGAATTTGGATGTATTAGCTAGTTCCCAGAAAATCCTAGAATCCACTAGTTAGATTTGCTTTAGTTTGTTGTTAGGAATTCTCCCAAAGTCATAGAAATCCTTAGATGTAGTTTCCAGTTTTCTATGATTATTAGTTTGCTTAGAAGAAATCCCAAAGACCAAAAAATTTGTTAGTTAGAATTAGTTTTGATTTAGGGAAGCCTCTAAAAACTCCCATAAAAATTAGAAGTTAGAGTGGTATTGATTGGAATCATAATTCTTAGTTTGCCTTGTTTTAGTTTACTTGTCATCTTAATTAAAAGTTTAGAAACCAAAAAACCAGAACATTGAACTTGAAGGACCAAAGCATCGAACTGGAAAGGACCAGACCATCAAACTAGGAAGACCAAGCCTTCACACGGGAGGACCAACTAAATTACTAAACCAACTCGGGGTCCCGACCACTAGTGCTGCGCCAGATGGCAGCCGAGTCTAGGCGGGAGGTCTAAAGGTGGAGTTGGGGAGCTCAAAAGAGGAGTCAGGGAGCTCGAAGGAGGAGTCCAGGGAGTCGAAGGTGGAGTCTAGGGAGTCTGAGGTGGAGTCCATGGAGCTCAGAGGTAGAGTCCAAGGAGTCTGAAGGTGGAGTCTAGAGTCCAGAGTCCAAAAAATTGATTTGGCATACCCAAAATTGAAATTAACAGAGGTTAGGTTGTTGCTCACCACACCACACCATTTTCATTTTTCTTGCTAAAAATCAGCTTGTCACTCTTGAAAACTCCCCCTCACAATTCTCTATAGCCTTTCTAAAACAAAGTACAACAACAAACTAAAAATGAAGAGAATTGAGAGCAAAAGAATAACAAAAAGACGTTTAAACAACCCGAAGAAGGAAGGAGCATCAAAGACACTATTTGGTAAGGATTTTCACTATTCTTTTGGAATCATTCTTTGATGTTGTTCCTTTTCCTATTCATTTTAGAATCATTCCGTTGTTTGATTTCGGTTACTATTGACGCATTTAGATTTTTGCCACTAAAATTGATTCCATTGACAATTAGTGGTTGAATGTTGTTTTAGTTTTGTTTTATTAGGCCTATTAAGCCAAATAGGAAAAAACAAAAGTCAACAAATATCTTAGAATAATCCAATTGAACTAATAAATTAACAAATAAAGAATAAGCTAACTATTCAATTGAATTGATTGAATTAGATAATTTGATAAAAAAAACTCTTAATCCTTGAATTTAATTTAAAAACTACAAGAATTGATAATACACGTGGAATTAGAATTGATAAAATACAATTGAACTTTAATTACAAATTGGATGAGAAATTAGGACTCTTCATCCAAGAATTTCTAAAAAGAATCTAACAAAGAATTTAGAAATTTAGATTAAAATAAGATTTGAAATTGAAGTAAAAATCATTTACCTTTTAAAGTAGAAGTAAGTTTAGAATAACCTATCAAAATAAAGGAATTTATCCAAAAAAATCATCAAAGAATCTTTTTAAGTTGGACTCCATCAAGGAATCTTAAGAGATTCCAGAATGCACTTTTGTTTTTAAAAATAACTTTATTTTGAAGGAAAAAAGCTGGAATGAAGTCTGAGACCTATTTTGGATGAGATTCTTTCAATTAGGTCAAAATTAGGTTTGAATTTAGAATTTGGCATTCAAATTAATTAAAAATTCAACCCAAAAATTTGGAATTTATTTGAATTTATTTATTGTTTTTAATTTGTGGATGAGGTTTTAGGATAGATTAGAAGTTAACCTTCAACCATCAATAACTTTTACTAGGAACCTTGGAATCTAACTGTCTTTACCATTCTGGAAAGAAGTTACATTCTACCACTTCACTTAGATGCAATTCTTATTTGAAGTAGCTTTTATTTGATCTTTTATGATTTGGTTAACCGCGATCTTTTAACCTTTTAATGAATAGTGTGATTTGACTATTTGAAATTTTAGGATTTACAAGTAACAAAAAAGTGTCCATTGCTTGGAAGGCATACACTTGATTAGAAATTACACACCCAGGAGTGAATCTCCCTTCTAAAAGCCGCTAGAATCTGTGTGCCTCTTTCTGATTCAAGGGTGGAGTTAGAAACACTCACACCTTGCTAAAGAGAATGGTTGAGAAATTTTATAGATTGCAAAAAACGCCTCTTGGACAACGGAGTCAAGTTAGAAAACATAGAGATCATTCAACCTTGTCACAAACTGGAGGTCATGCAAAGCTTTGAAGCAACTCACATTAGAGAAAATTTAAGGCCTCTAGAAGGCCGCTTTGCAGCCCTCCACGGACCCCAAAGTTCAGTTTTTTTTTATTTAGGATTTTTCTTTACCCTATACCCACTTAGCTTCCATTAGTCTGTCAGATGACTATCACTGGTTTGAAATCCAAGTACAAGTGTTTAGTAATTAGGGTTAAGGTATTTTAATTCACTTTAACCTTGATTTTTAAATAACTTAAACTTGGATGCACCTTGGACACTAAATAAATTGTGGAAAAAAATGCAACTGTCCAAAATATTCCAATGAATTTCCCTTCAAATTTGTTTTTGATGCCAATGTGAAATACTTATTTCATAGACATTTGGTGAGATTGAAGATGAAAAGAGAAGCACTTTATACATGTTGGGTATGTAAATTAGGCTTTTTAGGAGCTCAACCGCTTATAGTTAAATTAAAATAAGAATTGTGCTCAAATTCAAATTTCAAACGTCATTTAGGCATACTTAGTAGAATGTCTTTTTTTAGAAAACTTTGAATTAAAAAAAAGTTGGGAAATAAAACTGAATTTAAGTTCCAGAAATCAATTTGAAGTATAGAGCCTCCAACTAAAAGTTATGGCCAAAATTAAAAGAGGGTGTTTGAAAATGTCCAAAAAAATATCCCTTCCAACCGTTCTCTGAAATTTGGCCATATCTTTTAATTGGAGTCTCCAAATCTCAAATGTTTTTTTGTAGAGGAAATTTAAATTAATTTTCCACATTAATTTAGTTCAAATTTTTTGAAAAAAAGTATTCCATTATGCTTAAATGAGGTCTAAAATTCAACTTTAAACACAATTCTGTATTTGACTTAATTATAAGCGGTTGAGCTCCTATGAATCCTAACTTACTTATTCCACATGGATTGTTTAACCTACTACTGACCCACTTGCCATAACATTCATTAGCATTCAGTGAAATTGCCTTTTACTCTCTAGAGTCCTCATCCACAAATTTCATCCACATATTATTAATGTAAGCTTCAAAACTAAGACAATGGCAATACATTTATGGTGCACTCAATTTTTTTGGGTAATTCTAGGACAAAATATACAAATAACAAATAATTATAAAGATAGATGGTTTGTCAAAACCCAAAAAATCCATTGAGTATTATACTAATGAAATCTAACCATTTGCCATCAATAACTTATTTTGAGTTTTTGGTAGAAAAAAGAAGCTCTTTATGAACACTTGGGGTGGTAGGAGGTAGAACAACCCATTTGTGATATGTAATTTAGAGTTTGTAATTTCTCAACCTCTCATAGTTAAGCCTAAAGTAGGAATTGTGTTAAAACTATAATTTCAGACCTCATTTAGGCATAGTGGAATACCTTCTTCAAAAAAATTTGAACTAAAAGAAGTTGGGGAATCAAATAATGTTTCATCTCCAAAAATCCGTTTGAGATTTAGATCTTCTACTCAAAAGTTATGAACAAATCTCAAACGGATTTTTGGAGATGAAACTTAATTTAATTTCCTAATTCATATTTGTTCAAAGTATTTTGAAAAAAGTTATTCTACTATGTCCAAATGAGGTCTAAAATTATAGTTTTAACACAATTCCTACTTTAGACTTAACTATGAGTGGTTGAGAAACTACAAATTCTAAATTACATATCCCACATGGGTTGTTCTACCTCCTACCATTCTATGTGTACATAAAGAGTTGTCTTCTAATTTCAAATCACAAAACATGAATGGCTTACAAAGCTATGTGAGGGAACTCAAACATTGAAATTATTGACCTCAATGAATTGATTGTCATTTTGTTTAATTAAAAGCTAGTTTTTTTTTTGTATTGTTTAAGTTGAAGGTGTTCAATTTCCCAATAACCCGAATGTGTAGTTGTGACCTTGGCACTGAGCAGAATCCTAACATTATTGACGTGTGGCCATTTAGCTAATTTGGATGTAGAATATTCCACATCATTCCATCGTGGGAAGGCAATTGCTCTAATTGCTACTGAATGTTATGTGCATAAAGAGCTTCTCTTCTCCTCTTCTAATTCACAAAATTAGCTAAGTGGCAATTTAAGCCAAAATAAGTGGCTAAGTGGCTTAATTGGACATAATTGGAACAAATAAGTTTGAATTGCTAGTTAAACACCATATTGCCTTGCTTTGTACTATACTCTGTATCGTGATTATTATAGCAATATTTTTTGCAAAAGTCAAACATTTTTTTGCAAAAGTCAGCTTGTATGACTATGCACTTCCAACACTTTAGATAGGCTCCCTAGTGGACTTTAAATAACTTGGTTGGTCACTCTGGGGCACCCTTCCAAAGGCCACAGGTGATTGCAAGAATGACCTATACTATTTGTTGCGTTTGGCTGATTTTTTTGGGAGTGCTTTAAAATTAGAAAACTAATTTTTAAAAATTCAAAAACTATGACTAATGTATACACCTTTAAGACAACGGTTCCCATGGAGTGAATTTCATAGGAAAATTCTCTAAGTAGGAGAACTTGAAAAATGCTAAGTCACAAGAAAATACATACCTTCAAGTTTTAATTAGGGAAAAATAGTAAAAATAAGTAAATACACAAAATCAAAACTGGCCATTTGCAACAGCTCTATGGAGACGGTCATTCACCAAAAAAACCACCAAAATAATGTTTTATGTGTTTCAAAATGCAAGCAAAAAGAAGTTCACTTTGTAGATTTCCACACAATATAAAATTAACTTTTTTTTAAAATCCCTTCCTTGGAGAGCTAGAAATCTACTAGAAGACCATTTCCTCAAAATTTCAGCTCCAAATTCGTTTATTTGGGTACAAAATCGTACTAAAGCCCCCCAAATTGGCAAGTGTGACATGAAATTGGGGGCTGTCTTTATATAATAAAAGATTTTTTAAAATTGCAAAAAAATTAGGCAAGATGTATAATGGTCATAAGCACCTTCCCCATAAATTTTAAGTCATTTGGATCTAAAAAGCAAAGGTTATGCCCAAAAAACAAATTAGCATGCAAGGTGTGACACAAAATAGGACGGGTCATTCTTGCAATCACCCCCACATAATTTCTAATGACTCGTACGCTTATAAGACTAGAGGTAACAGTAAGAAATGTATAGTCGGATACAACAATCTTATGATTTTTGCAACCTGTTGAGATTTGATGAACTTTGGGAGGCCGGTGTATGTTCAAAAATGAACGGAATTTTAAATCGTAAATTGTGTTGGAATCATACTCAAGTCTACTTTATCATCATTGCAAATGCACATATGTAATTGAAAATCATAAATTTTTTTTGATGTTTCCTATACACTATCTACCATCTAGTATTGCCACCATTTGTGAAAATTACAACTAATATTTAATGGTCCATATTAGAAATGAGCCTTCACAATTGCTTTAGAGATACTTTATCTCATACCACTTGAATTGCTTGTATGATTAATTTCTTCTTCTTCACATAAGGGTGATTGCAAGAAAGACCAATATTGCAAAGTATTAAAACATTGTCACAAAAGGAATGTTGAAGCTTCCTTTTGCAATAACTTCTAAAATGTGACTTGCATGAATTTGAAATGTTTATTGAAGATTCTTCTTTTGAGTTTCATCATTTCAAAAAAATTCAAAAATCATTTTATATTTAAAAATCATTTAAACTAATATGTCACATTTTGAGTTTTAGGGTTTTTTACTACGTAAGGAGTCCCCAAATTTAATGATTTGGAGCTGAAATTTCTATAGTCTATTCCCATAGTAGGAACTCATGTTTCTACAAAGGGCCATTAAAAAATATTTTATTTTACATCCTCTACATCCATGCAAAGAGGGCTCCCTTGCGCATGCAATTCTGAACATTGAAGATGGTTTTAGGATCATTTTTATGGTGAAATCTCTTTAACATGAAGTCTTCCCAAATGATATTTTTCAGTTTCTCTTAAAATTATTTTTCCTATTTTTTACAAATTAAAATGTTACAGTATGTATTTTCTGGTGATTCTGCACTTTTCTAGTTCTCCTACTTAGAGAATTTTTTTTGCTTTTCCTTCATAGGGGACCTTCTTCTTATATGTATACACATTTTCCATATATTTCATATTTTTTTTAAAAAAAATTCTATTTTTATAATACTCCCCCAAAATGGCTGAAAACAGCCAAAGTGGAACAAAAACAAAAGGTCATTCTTGCAACAACCCCTAAATGCAAAAAAACTACGACTATCTTCCAAAGAATCTCTATGAAATGGTAGATAGTATACAAAAGGAATCCAAATTGTTGTATGGTTTTCAATTATTCATTTTTCACTTATTACGAAGTTGAAGTGCACTTCTATTATGGTTCCAATGCAATTTGCGATTAAAATTGGATCATTTTTGAGCATGCTAGAGCTTCTCGAAGTTGATGAACTTTCTAGTGAAAACTGACTTGAAAAAATCTTAAGATTATTGTACCCAACTGTATAGGAGAGGAACAATGCAGAAGGACGATTGGGGTGGCTAGCTACATAATGATGAGGCATCGCAAGTTTAGAGTGGTCGAATTTTTGCAAGCATGTTGTCACAAACCAAGGTGGAAACAATGTTGAATGATCCAAAATTGATTCGACAAGGTGTGCAACTTGCAAATCAGTACATGCCAAAAAAAAATTGGAGAAAAGATGCGGCTTGAACACATACTAGAGACACGCAATTGGAATGCCATCACGCACAGGGTTCCTATTTTGTGAGTCTGTGAGCGTGAGCCTGTGAGCCTGTTAGCATGAATGTGTGAGCCTATGAATGTGTGAGCGTATAATTTCCCGGTCTGGAAATTGATGATGTACCTATGACCATGGTTGTGATTTTACTTTTTGGTATTTTTTTGAAGCAATTGGACAAATCTATGACCGTGGACTTTAAAATAATGACTTAATTGTGGACTTTAAAATAATGACATTACCTGAAATTGCAAGATGAAAAAAAGAAATGATAATTAAAACTCTATTCTTTAGAGGGTATTCAGATTATTGTATTGAACTTTATTGCAGACTCCCTTGATAGGGTTAGGGTTCAGGATTTAAAGAAAAGATACTTATTCCATGAATTACCTCTGTAGTGCATTTTGTCCATTTCGAAATATTTATTGATGACGTTAATTTTTCCCATTGAAATGATGTCTCTTAAATGTTTGTGCAAATAATAAATTGTACCTTATAAAATGAGATAGGAAATGTAATACAATAAAGCAATACATAGTTTTTTTTTGATATTTAATATTCCTAGAACAACAAGACCACTTCACATTCCAAAAATACTATAATGTTATGATTACAATACCAGATGTAACCTGTTTTTGGTGGAAATAAAACAAAGGCTACAATATAACAATTTGAGATCTATAGAATACTGATGCTTGAAGTACAAAAAACAATGTATGATAAACGGTAAAATAAAATCCAACAAATGTAATGCAACAAACCAAAGAATTACATGGAAGATGTAGACATAGACTAAAAATAGGCACTACTATCAGTAGACGATGTCTCTTTATCTGATTCTACAACTGTCACATCAACAAATTCCAAAACTTTTGGATCGAAAGAACTAAACATCTTCCATATAGGAAAATGTTGCTGAGATGCAAGTGTAGAAGCTACAACCTCTACATACAATGGCAATATGTAAGACTTCTTTGGGCTTGGGAAAAACCCAGATAAAGTGAAAAAAGGTCAATGAGCTGCTTTGTTGGATTTCATGTTGCCAGATTAAAAAAAAAATTAGAAAAGATTTCAAAATCACATTGAAGATGAATTGCATGTGTAAACATAATTGTAAATAGAATATAACGACATTAGAATTGCATATACTTTAGCAAATAATGATAGTTAAAGGTAGACTTACTTACTGAAACAAGATTTCTTGACAATGCGGGGAACTTCAATTTCCAATGTGTCTTTGTCGTCATCATGCAAGAGGACTGTTGCGGGCGGTTTAGGAACATGTGAAACTGTGCGAATCATTAGAGCCAAGACTGCATCAAAGAGAGCTTTGTCTTCCTCAAGTGCAATGATATGCCTGCTTAAGTTTCTATAAGTGTGGATGGAGGCCCCTAGTACCAAGAAGACCACTAATAGAATTACAAAGAAGACGTTGGCAAGGTGAAAGAGATAAAAAAAATTAAAGATTACAATGAATACTTACTAAAGTCATCAGACATTACCTGTTGCAGCAGTGCAGTCCATGACAACGTCATTTGAAAAAGAGCACTGCTGTATGAACATCTGCAGTGATCAAGGATCCTTCTCTTGCGCCCCTCTCCAAGGCTTGGAGTTATTGTCCATGGTCATAGTCTCTAAATTTGTGAAATTCGGAACTACATCGTTATCCGCAAGATCCAAATTTAACTTCTTCAAACTTGGAGGGCATGGTTGGAATTGGAATTTTGAAGGATCCACACTAGGCAACATAATTCCAAACCGCTGGGTCTGCAGGAATGGAGATCAAGAATCTTAAGTGAAAATAAAAGCAGCACAAGTGATTTAAAGGTATACAAAACAAATATACAAAAACATTGCATCAAAATTGGAAATGGAATACTCAACTATGTTGGCACTTGATTTGGCAATAAAACATCCATAAAGAATTAACAACAAGCAAAATAGAAATGACAGAAGAATATACCATTTTGCTAGGAGTAACAGGTGAGGCTAGATGTAATGCATTTGTTCCCCACCAATCCTTCATCTTCTCAAAAGAATATGTAATACCGTATTGGAGAATGGTAGCTTTGGTAACGGCCCTCAAGGGATAGATTATGATAAGAGCTCTATCATCGTGCAAGTGACCATCACTGAACTCAAAAACAACTGTAGCCAGTTTGAATCCTCTGCATTCCACTTGGGAATGCTAGTTGCAGGCACCAATAAACCAGGGACAGGCAGACCTTCTGGCATGTCCACAATAATTAGATCTATATGCGGTTTATCACTCTTAACTCCTTTGAAGAGCCGTTGCTTGTCACCCTTATGCTGCAACAAAATTCTGGCAGTTGGTATAACAAACATATGAATGTAAACAAATATAATCAGAAGAAATTTGTGAAGGCAAGGGAAATCACTAACCTGATTGATAAATTTGACAATGTCATGGTATACCTGAGGTAGAGGATCCACCAACACATGTGCAAGAGAATGATTAAGGATGAATTAAGAGATAGAAATCTCTGAGTTGTCTAAGAACTCCTTAGCTGATGGACCATGCAGCATGCCTTCGTCGCTAAGTGAGGCATAATCTGCATTAGGTTTGGTGCCTCGTGATATTGAACCCTGGTGTTGGGAGACCTCGTCTTTGGTTGATCAAGGAGGAATTTCTTCTTTTGTCATTTTTCCCCTGGTCTTCTTAGGTGCAGATGCCTCTGCAGTCTCTGCCAATTTCATGTTCTTCTTTGTCAATCTCTCTTTAGCCTTTTCCATTGCTTCGGAATTCTTCAATGCTATTCTCTTATCAACCTCCTCCTTCTTCTTTATGGCTTTGGCTTTTGCACCCTCATCGAGGACGGCAAACTGATCACTGTCTGAATTAGTCTTAAGAGAATCGACAGAGACCTTAATGTATTCCTCAGGCAATGGCGTCAAATCTGGTGGGCAATCCAAATACCACGCACCAGTCTTCAGGTGCAAACTTGTCCATAACTTTAAGTTCGACGGTGAAAACATACAATGCTCGGAGGAGACATCCAACCATGTTCTAAGAAATAGAGGTAGATCACGTTTGGTAATGGCCCCCTTCTATAGCAACTCGTATCTAAAGTACCTGTAGAATCAAATCATGTCAGAAAACGGAAGTAACGTCTCACAACAAAGGATAAAGACATTCATGTAATCCAAGAACAATGATAATATCAAATGAAATCCATACCGGTAAATCACACGTTTCACAATTTCATCATTGCCCTTGCGCTTTCTGAAGTCATCTGATTTCTTGAAGACTTCTTATCCCTTGAAATCACCCAAGAAAGCTTTGTCCCAAACACAGATTGTCCATCCTTCAAAATAATCTAGAAAAGAGTCTGTCTCTTGGAGAGAATCCATTGTCAATGTCAGCTGGTCCTTCTTCACAATGTTATCGAACATTTCAGACCCCATCTCTTCAACCTGTAAATGCAGTGAATGAAATTGTCAGATTAAATTCCATTTGCTAATGCCATTGAAGTCCACAGTGAATACATAAATGAAAAAGTGAATGAGATAGACTTCAGTAAGATGAGAAAAACATACCCCTGCATACCAGCAAGCCTTTACCAAGAAAGACTTTAGTTCATCTTCTCCAACAGGCTTTAAAGGAAATCTTCTAGCTTCTTTTATTTGAATCAAAGAATTCCACCACTTCAGCCACTTGACCTTTTGTTCACTATTGAAGTTGCAATCATCTACAACTTTTCAAGAGTCATTTCTGGAGTGATGTTTGAGCTCCAATGGCGCTCAATCTGATACATGAAGACCTCAAAATAAGAATACGTAAATCAGGGTACAAAGATCATAAAATGAAAATGCATAAAAGAAGTGATCATACTTCTTGAAGCCATTTGCTCCCCAAATTGGGATTAGCAACCGCGGTTAACTTTTTCATTTTTTGAATCAATTTGGAGGTCTGATCCTTAGTGCCCAACTTCATGGCATCCAAAATGCCATCTGGTGATTGTTCATCCTCCGCTATTTCTTCTTTGTATTGCCTAACTGCAATATAAGCTGCAGCCGCTATCTCGTACTGTACACGGACTAATACATTAGCAACATCATGTCAAAATTAGAAAGGATGAAATCAAATTCATTCTATGACCTATAGAGTAGTCTTACCCGGAAAATAATTGATGTGAACACTTTAGCAAACATAGAGTACCAACTCTTTTTTGGATTCTATTGGCACTATGTCATCTTGGAGGTGCTCAAGTGCTCTGCAAACTTGTCCAAAGGAAGCACCCCATACTTTTGAACACAAAAAAGCGTATGAACAAGACTGGTTTTGATAAACAAATTCTCAGTATGCTTGGAAAACAAGAAGAGAGGTTAAATATAATACAATCTATCAAAGAAAGAATCAAAATAATAACAAATAAAAATGATGCACTTACTTGTTCACATTGTGCATGGCATGCATAACCTGACTGATCTTTCCCTTTGTCTCCAAAATGATAGAATCCACCAAAATGTGCCAATTTCGGATTGAGGTTATGATGTTTGGATATGTATAATGACCATGCAAGAAGTCTGTGGTTACCATTGCACACAAAGAACTTGCAACTCTGCAAAAACTCCAATTCAGGTGTTGCACTGAGTGTGGCGTTGAAGTTGTTGTTCTCAATAACCCACAAAGGCCCCCATGCATTTATTTTTTTGCTTCTGACACCTACTCCATCTCTCCTTGCTTGTTAGTTAGTGACACATAAAATACAGCGGCCCATCTTTATAACCGATGACGAAGTCCTCCTGAAGTCTTGCAATATCACATTGAAGTGCTGGTCGCACCATAAGCATCACTGCAAGACGGCAGAGAGGTATCCTCAAATGCAAGATAGAATGTGGTTTCAATCTCAATGCAAAGATTGAAGCTACGGAGTTAAATTTTTGCGCTCTCCAAAAATTGTCTTTGGAGGCAAATTCCATCCTAGTCTTCTCCTTGATCTCTTCATCAGTATCACGCTTTTTTTGTTCATCAACTTCAACGTGCTCATTCTGTATAGTCTCGGATTCAAAAACATGCATGACCGCAGCCACATCCTGCATCGGCAGTATCAATGTTCGTCAGAGCCAATATTCAAGTAATTTAATTTCCGAAATTGTGACCACCTTGTGACGGCCAATGCCCTCCCCTCAGCTTCGAGGGAGTCCATTGAGTTCCATGTTAAAGAAACTATTAGAAGAAGAAAACCATTCGATTCAAAAGAGTCAAAACATTGTTAGTTTAGAATAAAACGTAGCCACACCCTATACGCTTCCTCGGCGTCGAGGGATCACGTCTAGGATCTAGTTTTGAGTCTTACATTGATAATTGTACCAATCATATGACAGATCATTATTTGTTAAATTTAGAATTACATTGGTTCAAGAAGAAATAAATTTGAGAAATTAATAGCCAAGTCTTGCTTATACCACCTCCTTGGTGCCAAGGGAGCCATTTGAGTTCCAGCTTTATGTTCCATGATATAGAAACTATCCAAAAAAGGAGAACTATTTGTTTAAAAAAAGACAAAGCACTGTCAGTTTAGGATACAACGTAATCACACCCTGTACGCTACCTCGGCGCCGAGGGATCACATCTAGAATCCAGTTTTGAGTGTTCCATATATAACATTACCAGTCATATGAAAAATTGTGTTCCTTTGAATTAAGAATTATATTGGTTCAAGAAGAAACGAATTTAAGAAATTATCAATAAAGTCTTGCCAGTACCACCTCCTTGGGGCCGAGGGTATCCATGACTGTTGATTAGTTGACAAATTCCAGTGAGATATTTAGCTACAATGACATATTATCCAATCCGAATCTATCCCTCAGCGCCGAGGGAATGCACCTTCTAGTGAATGCATTTGTAGAATTAACTAAACTAACCTATAGTTAACCAATATTCAAATTGTATAGAGACAAATCTGAAAACATTATAAATTGGAAAATCACAGTTTCCTATTTCTGATCATCATGTTCAAGACCCCAACCACTCCTTGGTACCGAGGCTTACTTACAAGCAAAAAAACTGAGAACACCAGATCAGCTATAATCCAATGACAACAGTATAATAAGTAAAACTAAAACTTGTTTGATCAAACCAATGTCATTGTCTAGGAACCCTCGGCACTGAGGATACTTCTAAATTCACCGTGATTGCAATGTCAAATAATTGCAGAAACTTAATCATGAATATTGACTCGGACACACTCTAATTGAACATAAAGTTAACGCTATCCAATACTTCAATAGGAGCCATTGCACAGA
This sequence comes from Neckera pumila, assembly GCA_963969595.1. Lineage (NCBI taxonomy): Eukaryota > Viridiplantae > Streptophyta > Bryopsida > Hypnales > Neckeraceae > Neckera > Neckera pumila. The sequence goes on from OZ018414.1 coordinate 21,558,445, forward strand.
GCTAGTTCCTGAAACACGTGACGGTCAAGCTTTAGTTGAAGGCAATTATAAAAGTGAAACGATGTAAATCCTTAAACCTTATAACTGCCAGGAATTTAGTGCTGCATGACCACACTACAAACAAGAGAAACGCCATGTCTTAGCCATTGTTGCCGTCGATATTCCAGACACTCTTTGCTATGAATTTGTAACCTAAAACTGTAAGGGTCAAAGAAAGGCTTACAATAGTAGCCAAGACCAATCTCAATGTAACCAATCTCAAATTAACCAATTTTGCAGTGACATGCACCCACACAAGCAGCCAATGATTCACCAACTGTATCAAGCTCAAGTAAAAGAATTTGTGTTTTCTTCATCAAACGGATAGGCGAAGTTTCTCTCCTTGGGGCCAAGGGTATTCTTGTTACGCTGCAGGTGTGACATTTATACTCGGAATTCCACACACACATTCCTGCCGACCACCGACCCATCTCCAAATCTCTTCGCAACGGGAACCATCTCGTGCACTTCCGTATCCATCCATCCCTTGAGGATCAAGTGGTGGTTGCGTAATTCTGTTTCCAAACTTCCAAGACTCCAACTTCTAGAATCGCAAGCATTCAATTTGATTATAAATAGGTACTCTCATTGAAAAGCACTAGACCGTCAAGTACAGGACCAGGACTAGGACCAGGACCAAAACTAGGACTGTCTATAGCAATCGCAGATAAAATCCAGAGAAGAACGATTGTAGACGTACAGGCGTTTCTACCAATCACTAATCAAACTTGCGTACAAATAGACTAAAAAGTCTATCTTATTGAAGCCCAAGTAGCTAGACTTTTACAAGGATTGATTCGGTGGAAAGTATCTCTAGTACTTGAAATTCAATAGTGCGCTCCCAACCTCCTCATTAATCTACATCATAATCGCAACCAATTTTTGACTTCAAAGAGGATAATAATGACTCGCACGAACCTCACTCAGTAATAAATGTCAATAAATTCTTTGTAATTTGAGAAACGAGGTGCACATACACTCAGTCTTCAACAAGAGAAAACGTGCCAAACATCAAACTGTTTGTATAAACTAACTCCAAGCATGCAAACTTCCTCACACACGAGACAAACTTCCATTGGGCTGGACCTCCTTGGCGCCGAGGCTTTGTTCCTGGTCGGCAGTTGACAACTTAAATTTTTCCAAAATCCAGAGAATCAATTCAAAACTGCGCAAGAATCTGCAACTACTCCGAGCTACGACTACTCTGAGGTTTTTTATTGTTGTTGGTAAAAGACAGATTCGGTAAGGCTGGACGGGGTTTGGTGATCCGGCTTCAGCGTGACAGGCTAAGAATTGATGGCCGTTATAATCATTGATCCAGTTTTAGAGTTACTCGATGTTGGATTCCAAGATTGAAGACGGAACTCCATTAATTCTAGTCTCACTCTAACTACCTCATCTGTCATAGAAGAGAATGTTTCCAAAGTCCTAATAGATTGAAACCTCCCACACCTACCATGGACTCTTTGATCAGCAAGTAGTTCATGTGAATGCCGGATTAGAACTTCTCATTAGATCCAAAAATTCACATGAAGCACAACTGTTTACAAAAGGCTCGCGAGTTTCTTCGCAAAAAAAAGGATATTCCTCATTAGTTGCATGCAGTGAGGGTGATTGCATTCACAAAGCCTAGGGTCTGGACATCATTGTGATTTTGGGTGAACAACTATGTGGAACCACTAACGTTGACAAAATCCTCGGTTTGACAGGCTCCATGTGCCGTGCATAGATCGAAAGCAATTCAATGCTGACGCACATGTTGAAGCAGTCCAAAGCAATGAATCATTTGTCTATGACTCTGTAAATGCTTCACTTACTATCTGATAATGCTTACCCTAAATGCTTCACCTACGCCGAGCCAAGCACACAAATTGGGGTTACAGAACCAAGCAAAATCAAAATTGCTGACTTCTTAGCGGCGAGGCGGGCATGCGGGTAACTTCAGAACTTTACATTCATGTCGTAGCCCGGAACCACAACAGGACTCCCCGACGCCGAGGAACAATACCGGAACATGACAGCAACGTGACCAACCCCAGAACAGCTGCACTACAAATACCTCACTATGTTGGTAACAAGTTTTGGATCGTAAGTGAAGCGTGCATAACTGAGAACGTATCCGAGGTTTGTTCGGGATCGAGGGTTCCAGGTGACCAGGTATGAAAATCAACAAGTTTCAAAATTAAAATACCAATCTGAACAGTAGGCTCTTCTGCTCATGAGCACCAAGGCATCCCAAAGGCAAAATTTGAATCAGTCAAGTTCGGCCCCAGTTCTTAAGTGAAGGCACAAGAGAAGGCATACTACAGTACGCTAACACAGATCGTAATCTTTGAAATACTAGAAACTTTATAAACGAACCACGAAATATATCAAAATAGAATACAGTACTCACTAGAGTTTCTGTCAGCGTGCCCTCAGTGATTGGTTCGACGTTCAATCCTGTCTCATTGTTGGTCTCATCTCCATCGCCTTGTTTCCCTCCCAGTGCCGTGCTTTTGGTTGCCGGCTTCCTTGCCATTTTTCCAGCTTCCTACAACAAGACAAAACAAAATGAGTGAACCCGAGTATAGATCGCAGCGTTGAGGAAGATCGAACTCTGCAACTTCAGGAAGTGACGCCACAAAAAAGAATATCATACCAAGTCTGCCGATAGATCCACAAGAATCGGAAAGGAACACAGGAGCACCCACCGCGAGAGTGGTTCGGAGAAAGAAAGACTGGGAGTCCAGCCTCAGGCACTCATAACGGCACACGACTACGGACTTTGGAAAACCCTAATTGTGGGGTTTAGGTCAACCTTATCCCGCAGAAGGTATTTTTTATTTTCAAGCAAGGTGAAGGTATTTTGTATTTTGTATCATTGTGTATAACATGATTTAGTATTACTTTACATTTTTAGAATGCATTTCCTCTTTCAGTGAGGGTCATGAAATCTCATTTTCTTGTTTCACTATTAGGTCATACCCTAAATGCAGCGGTTCGTATAACATATACTTTTTATTAGGGGACCTTCATTAAAATATTCTAGACATCTTGGTCATATTTCATAAAATTGTAAGGTTTAGAAATTTGTATTACTCTAGGATTACACAAACCGGCAGGTTCTTATATTAAGATTACAATAAAATGATGAGTATCATACAGAGTATCAATGTGGTGGACATATAAAAGTTTAGCGGCTTACGCATAAATTTATCGGAGCCCTTTGTGTGTACACCTTCACTGGGTAGATGTCCACAATCGGTAGCTCCTGGAAATATCCTGCAATCTTCGTATCAGTAGTTCTATCTTCTTCGGTACAGAGGTTGCAACTATCCTTTGATGGCGACGTCGTAGTCCCTTCAACTGCTCTGATTTTGTTCCTAGAGCGTTGCAACTCCTTCACTGAGGAGTACAATAGTTTACCTCTCTTCCTCCTCTTTCTAAAACTATACTGGAAACCACTCTCACCTATAACTTCTGAAGCATGCATGAGACTAATGGATTGTATGGTGGAATGGTACTAAAGATAGGTGACCTCAGTCTGAGCTATTGTAATAATGAATATGAAAATGTGCACTCAATACAAATGTCAATACTTCACATGCATTTCCGAATTCAACTACTACTGAATTGCAGTAGAATGACCTCAAGCATCAATTTATATGATGACTTGACGTTGGTGATAACGGAATTTATATTTGAAAATCGTCTCTCCCAATCTTAAAAATTATGTACTCACATATTTGATAGCTCATTGTCAAGTTTTCCGTTATGGCAACTTCATGAATACAAAAAATATATTTGAAATTCAAAATTCAAAATTGTGTCAATTACTGATATTGTTATAGCCACAACGGCACTACTTAACTTGGGATGCTTTTGATGTCTTACATAAACTGTTTGAAATCATTAGGTACAAGGATAAAACCCATAAGCGTCAAATAGTATTAATACATCATAGTTAAAAGAACCTTCTCTATACCTTCCTAAGCTCTCTTATGAGATCATCTACTTGTACTCTCTAAAGATGCTTTAATGAAAATTTACAGATGGTTCATAGAATTTTGAAATACATTAATGGCATAAAGATAGGAATGGTACACTTTATTCTTACCTTGCACATTTTGCAAGCTCAATGTAAATGTGTTCTACATCTTAAAAAAAAAATTAGCATGTTCCTTGAGTTTTGGTTCATTTTTATTTATGATTTAGGTACTGCATTCCACTTGCTTCCACAGGATCATATTTCAAAACATATTTAAGTAGCAGTCTACATATCCAAATTTGGAGGCTACTATCTACTGACAATATTGTATTTACTATCATCAATTGGTGACAATATTGAATTCGAACTAATTCATATCCGCCTATACAATAGAACCCAAGTTTAGGTCATTGTACTCTCATTTTCCGGTGCCTAATTATTTTCTCAATGGCCTCCATTTGAGCGGATGGCCACGAGATTCCACTTGTTCTCCTACTTGGCTCAGAAGGATATGTTGTAGTTTCTTCACACCTTCTTCATATCCGCTTCGGTTTTGTCCAGTCTAGCATATATGTTGAAGAAGAAGTCATGGCTAAGTCAGGCCAAGTGAAGGAATACGTCCATATGCTGAAGTTAGAACTCCAGGGCGGTCACGTTTGGCACCTTTGTCAAGGTCGCTATAGAGCATATGGATTGTCTTTACTTGTGAGGGGTGCTTCCACAGAGATTTTTCCTCGACAGTCAGACCATTCCGCCGTGGATATGCCTCCTGCTCGGCGCAATATTGGAAATTCAATAGAACATGAGCACATTACGATTGCTAGTACTCCCATTCAACTTCTCCGTGTAAAACAAGAAGTCTATAACTCTATCATTGATTTATTGAGTGAGTTTGAAGGAGAGTCCCCTAGCCAGCCAAGTATTCAAGCAACATTATGTAGTACGATGCCCGACGATGTCCTCAGAACTTCTTCTAGTATAGACTGCGTGCCATCATGTAGTCCTTCTCTATCCATTCACTCACGTCCACCAACGTATCCAAATAGTGTAAAATCGCTAAGTATCGTTGGTTGCTTGAAAAAGCTAGCATCAATTCGAGGATCTCAGAACAAAGTTGCTGCATTAGATTACGATTCAGTGATTCACCAAAAAGTGCAATATCTTCCCCCAGACTTTGATGGAGACGTAGTATTTGAGTTGCCTTCTCTTTGTATTTCATCTTCGCCATGTTCTGGTGGAAATCTGCAGGGTATGGATAAACGATATGATGGTCATGCTTGGTGTCGGACCATGATGTCCAACATCCACAACCAAGATGGCTTGAAGTTTAGGAAGTCCTCTTGTGCTGGACATCTGGTATGTAATAACGATGAGTGTGAGTACTTGAAGTGGTTTGCCAAGCGTAATGAGAAAGATTGGTGTGGTTATACCAGTGCTCCATTCCATGTTGGTGCTAATCCTCCAAAGGATTCAAGTCTTCTTTGCAAAATATGCAAGCAACCGCCACTTTGTATTAGTACTTGTGATGCTAGAATATATTACATTTTTAGCGATACTGCAGTGATGACCAGAGCCTGCATTCATCTAGGTTATCACATGCATCCTGTGGCTTCTAGAACATGTAGAGAGTCTTTAGATACTATTTCCGGTCTCATTGCAGGCAAGGTTGCAAGAACCCCTGCTGCCACTAACTCAGCCATTGCTCTGGTAGCTAATAAGCAATTTTTGGACAACCACCTTATACACAATGGTGAAGGCCCTAAGGAGATGCTACAAGGAAAGTCATTAGAAGATGTCATGGATAGATTTCAGATACTTAGTTCTCCTAACATCCGTAACATTATTACCTCTTTCTGTAGCAGTGGCAAAGGTGGGGTCATAGATAGCATCATAAATATGAAACAAAATCTGAAGTTTGAGTACATTCATGACAATGTCTTTCCAGATCAAGGGAAAGAGAAGGTATATTTGTTTAAAATGTTGGTAGAAGGACCTAGTAGTGGAGTGGATTTGGTTAAACGAATGCAACCGGGTGGAGATCTTGAGAACGCATGGCTCATGTTTGACCATGTAAAACGCGTGAAGGATTGGACAACCATGGCGTGCCACATCTATGACACAGATTGCAGGAAGGTCATGACAATTGCTATCTGTGATATGCAATCGGAAGACACGGAGGTTCAAAGCATTATGTGGAGGTCATTGAATGATGTCTGAGACGTAATGGCGTGCAGAATCCTAACTTCAAGGGCTTCATGGCTGATAGTGCACAAACGAATTGGAATGCCGTTTGCATTGTATAGGGTTCAGGGGATTCTAAAGTAGAAATGGTGAACCGTGAGCGAACAAGTCTCTTACACTGGAGTACTTCTTTACATCGCCATACACAGAAGCTCATCAAACCGGACTTGCAGCACCAACATACTTGTCTTTGCAAGCAGTATAAAGATTCCAAGACTATGGAAGAAGCTGAGACATGCTATTTGGTGATTTGTTCTTGGTGGCTTTCATCCGGAGCAGCCTCTGAGGAGTCTCTGCATGAATTGGAGTTGTGGCTTGCATTTTGGCACTTCAGATATCGCCAATGGGGCGGCTTCATGCAAATGGTAATTTACTCGATGTCATTTCTTTTATTATGTCTTTTCTAAATGGCCACTTGCATTTCATTGGGATTGTTTTTTTCGATAACAAAAAAATCTAATATAAATAAAAATCGATTCACTATAGGGAGTAGGTGACTTACTCCTCGTCACCAAGGAATGCCTTTGCCTTACACTTTAGAGCTGAAATCTGTTGTATTTTAAAGAAGCTGAGACACGCTATTTGGCGGTATTTTTGTTTTCAGTGGTGGAATTCTAGACTGATCTATGCATTTTGGTTCTTCCAGGGATTGAGTCTTGAGGAGATGGTGGACACGCCATCATGCAACTTATCAAAAACCATTCATAGCAAATGGTTGCAACAATTTGGTAATCGAGGTAATGATTTGTTTGCCGCCACTTGTGATGACTGCATTCGAGCCTTCAAGCAAATGACAAATTATCAAGCATTCTTGAATGGCACAACATCAAGATCAGGGCCATCAAAAGAGGAGTTGAAGCTGAGAGGCGCTAGACACAGCGGTGACCCAAAGAAGATTGTTGAGGCATTGAATCACCTTCCTAGACCCGCTCATGGTGGAACATGTATTCCACATTTGGAAGGCGAAGAGATTTTTGGTAGTAGTAAGCACAAGCTTGACCTCCCTATTGGTTTAGATGGTGACTCCCATAGACCAGACAAGGTTAATTTTTCTCAGCCATGAGTGCAAATACAATCTACATATACACCCACAGTGGCCTCAAATAGAGTAGACTGTTGGCTAACTCTGCGTATGTGATGCACGTCACGACTGCAATGGAGACTGATTGTGACACTTCACAATGGCATATTGCAAGATTGTCCCACAAGTCAAGCTGCAAATGTCATGCCCAACAACAAGGATCAAACATCCGTTGTGAGGCTCAAATTGCAAAGGGATCTAAAGGCACTCCAGCTCCGCATACCGCGGTAGAAAGAAATAGCGGGGCGGAAACAAGGAGATTGTGATAGATTTTTGGTTTTGTCCAGATGATATTGAGCAATGTGTTTGAGGCTCTAAACGTACATGGGTAATTGATTGGCCCTAAGTTTCCAACGTGTGGCCTGTACTAATTGGCACCAGTTTGACTTGCCAAGAAACAATACTTTTGCAAGAGGCCGGCTTTCAACTCCAATCGCGACCACCTATGTCACCTCGACGTTTGTTTACAATGTCAAATGTTTTTAAGGCAGTACTTTATAATCAACCTAGTCCTTTGCATGCGGACACATATCCAACAAGTAGAAGGAGCAAGGCTATACAACGTATTGCAAATGCTCCTACTACAGAGCATCGCAATAAATGGAAGAGTGCTGGAAATGTCAAAGGAATGATCTTGGGAGTAACCATGCTCCCCTTCCCTGGACTTGGAGCAATCATCTCCCTACAATCGGGAACTCAGCCTATGCAAAAGATTTATCGAATCACACTCGGCTTGTATCTAGAATGTACTTGCCCTGATTTTGTAGACATGGCAATCTCAGCGATTGGTGGCCGCCATCGGTACGTCAATTGTAAACATCTTTACTACTTGTTCCGTTACTTGTGCAAAATGAATTCGATAGACGAGAAGTTTATACATTCTCCAAGCTTCAGCTTCAATGAAGTGAAGCTCCTTCTCAAGAAAGCAGGTATCATCAATGTTCCAAGCGAGAATCTTGAACAAGCCTAGACGACCAAAAATCTTAGAGTGATTGCTGTTTGAGATTGGAAAGATTTATGTTTATATAGATTGGAATTAGATACAGAGCTTTAGAAGTATCATTTTCTATTTGGACAAATACTGTAATGTGCTGATGCATTTAATACAGCCTATTTCCAATCTACATATGAATTTTCCTAAACTCTAATTCTTAGCTTTCATAATATATACTTGTGATACTTCTAAAACCAATTGAAATTATAAATTTCACCTAAAGTGTACATAACAACGGTAATAGGTCCACGGTGATAGGTGCATGGTACTAGGTACTATAATTTACTAAAGATAAAAAAATTTATTCTAATTTTAAAAATATTGTCTAATTTTAGAAATAAAATTGACATTTTCCAAAAAATTCAAAATTTAAAATTCAATGCTCACATAATCTCCGCTTAATGCTCACAAGCTCGCGCTCGCAGGCTCACAATCTAGCATAGGGAATACAATGCCTTGTACAAGCAATTTTATTAGCGTTGGAGTCAAGTCAGCTGGTCAAGGACTTTGTAATTCAATATTGCTAGATCAGCATCAACTCTCATTGTTGCGACGAGAAATGAATTACAAACTTGAAAACTTAATTGGCAAGCATTCCTACATCCATAACATTCAGTAGCTTGTGTTGATGTTGCCTTGGTTCTTCAGTAATGATGTGCCTGTATATCCTCCACATGTCTAAATCATCAGTAACTACTGATAAAACACTGTTGGGGTGTGGAATATACCACACTATCACTGTAGAGCTACTGAATGTTATGTCCGTGACAGTGCACTTGTCATTTCATTACAAAAGGGATCTTCAAAGTTGAAGATAGCATCTAAGATTGAATTAACCCCTAAAGGTTTCTAACTATGTTTTCACCAAAACTGCCATTTCTAATACAAGTATCAAACTTTAGAAAAAAAACATTTTTGAGCACATGTAACCATAGGATCTTGTAGTAAATTGGTTTAAGAAGATGTGGAAAAAATTTCAGAATTTTCCACCATGTAGATTGCAAGATAATAGCGTTTGAATTGACAAAAATCCTTTTTTAATCACTGCAAAAATCTGGGCAGCTGCCCTTCACAAGGTCACATTTGTATGAAAAAATGTCCAAAATTATGGTTACTCTTTGGATTCATTCTTCAAGGCAAGTTGGCTACATGCTTGAAAATTTTCAGATCATTTGGAATTGTACAACATATAGGAAAAAAATAGTAAGTAAGAAGAGGTAGAGAATGACTCAAAATACTAAATTGTCAAGAATTTAATTATGGAACTGAAAAATGCCAATCCCAGCGGTTGGAATGTTGTAATAAAAAATATACACCCAATGTTTTTTGTTTTAATCAAAAATATTGAAAATTGAGTTAGAAAAAGGACTTCAAAGTTTAATTAGAGTAGAGATTCTATAACTACCCTCCAACTAAGAATCCTCATAACTTTTGACTCATCAATCCAAATGGAATGATTCAAAGCTTTCCATGTATATATAACTCTATAAAACCAATTTCAAATTTTACTTTTTCAAAAAAGTGTTTTTAAAAAAAATTATTTGAGCTGCCCGGATTGCCCGCCGAACGCGGAAAATTACATATCATGCAATAACTTTTTACCCATAAAGTCAAAAGTTGTGAAAATTGTTGGGCCTTGAAGCTACTCCTTGGGCACATCTTGTGTGAAAATTTCAAAGAGAAAAAAGAAATATCCATTCGTAGTGAGCTGCCCAAAATTGCTATGTTGCCAAAAAATGGTGTTTGGTCCTTAAACCCCAAAAACACATTCTTCCCAAACATCAAAATAGGTCAACAAACAATGGTCAGGTTCTATGGCATTACACTAGTGGGTACACATTACAAACTTTAAATTGACAAGGATTTTGGCTTGATTGAAAATCCTACTGAATAACAATGTTTCCATTAAATTTCTAGTTCGAGCAATACTCTATGGAAGCATTACGGTCTTAGTGATTGATGTAGGTTCAAGCAGTATTACTGGAAATCGGAATTCAACTATTATTCAATTCTCCGATTTCTAGTTTATTAATATTTTTCAAGTTTCTTTAAAGTTATTTAGTCATTGTATAAGAACTTATAGCTTGAGAACAAAGTCTTTCAAATTAGGATCGCAAAAATGTTGTCTGAGGCCATTAGAAACACAATTAACAATGGAATAAAAGAACCTTCTGTTTCTAGTTAACCCCTAAAGGACCAACATGCAATTTTTTGGCTACATAGAATTTTTGGGTAGGTACGTGTGACTAGAGATTTCTGTATTTTTGCCCCTAATCTTAACAGAAGGTGGGGGCGAGGAATATCTTTCATATGTACTAAATTTCATGACATTTGGAAATATGAATAAAAAACTATGGCCTAATATGTTAATTTTTTTGTAATTGGGTACTTTGGGCAGATCAGAAAAAATCACTTTTTTCAAAAACAAAAATTTGAAATTGGTTTCCTAGAATTACATATCAGTGAAAAGCTTTGAATCATTCCATTTAGTCATAAGTTATGAGGATTTTTTGTTTGCGGGCAGTTATGGACTCTCTATTCTAAAATAAACTTTGAAGTCCTTTATTTTATTCAATTTTCAATATATTTTGAAAAAAATTAAGTCACAGGAATTTTTCTAGGCAAATTAGATTTGGGCAATATTCATTCAAGATTTGGGCAATATTCATTCAAGATTTGGGCAATATTCATTCAAGATTTGGGCAAGATAATTTCTAGGAATTTTTCATTGTAGATTTTGGCAGTTGATCATTCGAAAGAGCATCCTTTGCAAGTCTGAAAATTTCAGAATTTTTTATAGAACCTCTCATGGAATTCTACCAAATATGTGCAAGCTTATATTCTTACTTTGCACTTTGGAAGAAGGAGAATCAAATCCTGCTATCTCCTTCAAATTTTGATAATCAAGGAATCTTTTATATAGAAGAAAATCTTGGCAAACCAATTTTGTTGTTGAATTTTGAATGTGACTTTTAATTTAAAACATCATATTTTGACTGTAAATGCCCTATAATGGTTTGTCTTGAGGTTGTAACTCCTGTATGTTAACAATTGAGATTTTTACTATTCCACTAGGAACTGAAATCTATCCTCAAAATCAATTTAGGGTTCTCCCATAGATTCTTTTAGACCAATTTTGCCATAATTTGTCACATGTACTATAGATTTGGGCAATATTCATTCAAAATCTACTTTTTACATAAATTTTGGGTTTCTACCCTATTTACAAGTGGGAATTGGGTTCATTTGAGGGGGAAACAACCTATTAGGAACCAAATACTATACTAGCATGTGACATATCTATTTTGGTTTTACACTTTTGGGGGGGCTTTTTATATAATAGGTGAAAAATAAAAAATAAAAAAATAAATCATAAGTTCCAAATAACAAATTGGAAGCTCACTTGAGGGGGTCAGAAAAAGTATAAATAGACGTCATCTATGCTACAAGGAATTTGTATATGGCAGAGCCAATAAAAGAAACGAACTCATGATGTAGAAAGCTTTCGATGAATTGCGTACATATTTCACAAAGCTCCCCCTAACCAATAATCAAAGGCATGAATTCAAATCAAAAGTTGAAAATTGAGGTCGGTTGTTTGTGTTGTGTTTTGGTAAACACCACATTACACAATACATGGTATGTACCCAAACTGAGTTATTTGCTTTCAATTATGTTTTATTGAATATGGCAATGTACTTGATTGTATCAATCTTCTGAACACAACTAGTTGAAAATACAAGACGCTTGCAAGAAAAAGCCACTTTACAAAATGCAAGAAACTGACTAATTAGACTAAATTAGTGTCCTAGTTTTTTTGTCCAATTGCCATCAGTCTTGTTGTGCAAGCCTTCCACCAAAATTAGCAGTCTCTTGGTCTGCTAGTTTCTTCACTGAGTCTTCAAACATTCCTGTGTCTAGTCGACAAGAAATGTTTTCAATTGAGGTTGTGCTTTTGTTGTGACTATAGTTCCTTGCATTTGTTAACCTCTAAAGGACCAAACACCATTTTTTGAAAAGATAGCAATTTTGGGCAGCTCACTACAAACATTATTTTTTATTTTTTTTCTTCAAAATTTTAACATAAGATGTGCCCAAAGAATGGCTTTAAGGCCCAACATTTTTCATAACAATTGACCACATGGTTAAAAAGTTACTGCATAATATATCATTTTCATTGGTTGGCGGGCAGCCCGGGCAACTTAACTCCTAAAGGTCCAAGACTATGTTTTCACCAAAAACACTCCTAAACTGCCATTTCTAGTACAAGTATCAGATTTTAGAAAAAAACATTTTTGAACACATGTAACCGTAGGATCTTGTAATAAACTTGTTTGAAAATATGTTGAAAAAATTTCAGAATTTTCCACAATGTAGATTGCAAGATAATAGCATTTGAATTGACAAAACCCCTTTTTTTGGCCCTACAAAAATCCGGGCAGTTGCACTCACAAGGTCACATTTAAATGAAAAAATGTCCAAAATGGTGGTTACTCTTTGAATTCGTTCTTCAAAGCAAGTTGGCTACATGCTTGAAAAATTTCAGATCATTTGGAGTTGTACAACATATAGGAAAAAAATAGGTTATAGAAAGAAGTAGATAATGATTCAAAACACAAAATTGTTAAGAATTTAATTATGGAATTGAAAGATGTCAATCCCAATGGTTGTAATGTTGCAATAAACAATATACATCCTAAGCTTTTATTCTTTTCAAAAAATATTGCAAATTGAGTTATATAAAGGACTTCAAAGTTTATTTTAGAGTAGGGAATCCATAACTGCCCACAAACTAGAACACCTCATAATTTTCATCTCATAAATCAAAATGGAATAATTCAAAGCATTACACATATATATAAATCTAAAGAACTAATTTCAAATTTTTATTTTTTTTAAAAGCGACTTTTCAGAATTTTTTGAACTGCCCACTGCCCATTGAAAATGACATATTATTCGATAACTTTTTAACCATGTAGTCAAAAGTTTTGAAAATTGTTGGGCCTTAAAGCTACTCTTTGGGCATATGTTTTTGTGAAATTTTCAAAGAATAAAATTAAAATTTCCATTCGTAGTGAGCTGCCCAAAATCGCTATGTTTCCAAAAAACATCGTTTGGTCCTTTAGGGTTAAAAAACCTCTTTAAAAATCACCTTTTAAAAAAATAAATATTTGAAATTGATTCTTTAGATTTATGCATATATGGGAAGCTTTGAATCATTCCATTTTTATTAATGGGAAGAAAGTTAATGAGGATTTTTAGTTTGAGGGTAGTTATAGAATCTCTACTCTAAAATAAACATTTGAAGTCCTTTAGTTAACTTAGTTTCCATTATTGTTGGAAAAATTTAAAACATTGGGTGTAGATTGTTTATTACAACATGACAACCATTGGAATTGGAATTTTTGAATTCCATATCTAAATTCTTAACAATTTAGTGTTTTGAATCATTCTCTACCTCTTTCTACTTACTACTTTTTTCCTTTATGTTTTATAATTCCAAATGATCTAAATTTTTTCAAGCATGTAGCCAACTTGCCGTGAATAATGAATCCAAAGAAGTACCACCATTTTGGACATTTTTTCATACAAATGTGACCTTGTGAAGTGCAGCTGCCCAGATTTTTCCATAGAATAAAAAGGATTTTTGTCAACTCAAATGCTATTATCTCGCAATCCATGAAGTGGAAAGTTCTGAAATTTTTTCTACATCTTCTCAAACCATTGTACTACAAGATCCTATGGTTATATGTGTCCAAAAATGTTGTACTAGAAGTGGCAGTTTTGGAGCAATTTTGGTGAAGAAATAGTCTCTGACCTTTAGAGGTTAATATAGCTAGCGGTTGTTTCATTGAAATTCAGCTAAAATTCTAAATTCACTCATTTATACTTTGTTGATTGTAGCATATACTAGTGAAATATTGTCTATGGTTTGTTGATCAATGGGAATTGTTATTGGTTTGGTCATGTCAAGCAATAGAATAGTCACACCATGAGGCAAAGGCGGCTTACCAAAGATACATTTAGCATTTAGGCGCATATTGAAAAAGTGCCCTTCTCTAGACATTGGTACTACATAACTGGTCAATGTTTACAAAACTAAGATATAAACCATATAATAGATTATGAACCAGTGGTCAATATAGATGATATTGAAGCTCAAATACGAGCTAGAAATGAAAGGTTCTTTGCTTTTAGTGTTGTTGCATACTAGGTTGAATGGAGGGCTACTTGCACCCAGATAGGATCATATCAGGGATACCAAACCGACCTTAAGACCGAGATGACTCTATGAGTCAATCTATCAAAGACAATATAGTATGTGGTTATGAACTCTGAGCTTCATAGTTTGATGGAAGCCAAATCTAAGTTAAGTTTTAGTATCACCTAAAAGAATAATCTATATTCATTTTGGTGGTGCTACCTCATTTGCTATATGCTTCTTCTCATATCGTTTGTTCATTTGCATAATACAATGAAGTTGTGACTTAATAGAATAATTTAGTATAGATTTCAAAGTAAAGATTGGCGTTCTATATAAATAGTAAGGATGAACAACTAAAATACAAGATGAATCACTTATAATTTGTCAGCAATTAGATTATTGATTACCTTGGAACGTGAAAGCGTCAGTTTCAAGATAATCAAATCGACAAAATCACATAACAACTAGACAAGCAAATGCATCTACTTGAAGGCATATATAAAAATCAAAACATTCACAAACAATAATCGCATCTCCTAAACATGCTTCTTCTAGGGTTGCAATCACTCTATTAAATCAATTATAGACCATAATAAAATCTAGAATACTAGTAAAGTTAGTCAAATAAATACCTTTAGAGGTGTTTGTCCATCCTCAACTATGTAGAGGATGAAATCTTCTATAGCTATTACTTTGTTAGCTTGAGAGTGAATGTGAGCTCTATTTTGACACTTGATAGTAGCTAATCAAGTCATGTCTCAATCAAACCTTGTGTGTTGTTAACCCCTCAAGGTTTTTGACTATGTTTTCACCAAAACCGCTCCAAAACTGTCATTTCTAATAGAAGTATCAAACTTTAGAAAAAAAAACATTTTTGAACATATGTAACCATAGGATCTTGTAGTACATTGGTTTAAGAAGATGTGGAAAAAATTTCAGAATTTTTCATCAAGTAGATTGCAAGATAATAGTGTTTGAATAGGCAAAAATCCTTTTTAAATCACTGCAAAAAACCGGGCAGCTGCCCTTCACAAGGTCACATTTGTATTGAAAAATGTCCAAAATGGTATTTACTCTTTGGATTCATTCTTCAAGGCAAGTTGGCTACATGCTTGAAAATTTTCAGATCATTTGGAATTGTACAACATATAGGAAAAGAATAGTAAGTAGGAAAAAGTAGACAAATGACTCAAAATACTAAATTATCAAGAATTTAATTATGGAACTGAAAAATGCCAATGCCAGCAAAGGAAATGTTTTAATAAACAATATACACCAATATTTTTTGTTTTATTCAAAAATATTGAAAATTGAGTTAGATAAAAGACTTCAAAGTTTAAATAGCGTAGAGATTCCATAACTACCCTCCAACTAAGAATCCTCATAACTTTTGACTCATCAATCCAAATGGAATGATTCAAAGCTTTCCAAGTATATATAAATCTATAAAACCAATTTCAAATTTTACTTTTTCAAAAAATTGTTTTTTAAAGAATTTTTTTGGGCTGCCTGGATTGCCCGCCAAATATGGAAAATTACATATTATGCAATAACTTTTTACCCATAAAGTCAAAAGTTGTGAAAATTGTTGGGCCTTGAAGCTACTCCTCGGGCACATCTTGCGTGCAAATTTCAAAGAAAAAAAATAAAATTTCCATTTGTAGTGAGCTACCCAAAATTGCTATGTTGCCAAAAAATGGTGTTTGGTCCTTTAGGGGTTAAATTTGTATTGAAGTTCTATAATGTTTACAAAGCTAATTTGATTAATATGAACCCATTTCCTTGATAAAAATCATTGTCAATTATATTGGAAAATTGGTATACAATGTAGATCGGCCAATGTGGAATCAGAAGACAATTGTTTTGTGATCCACTTCACATTTGATCCTATCCATTCCATGGATGACTTTATTGTCTATGAGTAATGTTAACAACTCCTTTGATGGATCTTTAAACACAAATAAATTTGGTGAATGGTAGATGCCACCACGGGGAGGTTGCATGGTTGAGTGGACCAAAAGTGGGGGAAGTCCATATCCATATAACTCACTACAAAGCTAGCCAGAAAATATTTGCACAAAGAAAAAGAGAACAATAATCTAGAGAAAGACACATGGTGGTATAGAATAAGCATTAAAGGGGATCCTTTTAGAACCCTACAATGTGTCCCATCCAAAATATCTAGTAACATCATTTACTCATTTTGGTACCCTAAATCTTGAAAATGCCAACTATTTGAAATTGATCCAATCTCTAATGTTGATTTAAAGGCCATTTGTAATTTCTAGTAACATTTAGGATTTTAGCTTTTTTTTTTGGAAAACGCATTGTTTTTATTCATCTATGGACTTTTGAAAATGTGATTCAATTCAGACCCTTTAAAAGTCTATAATTACTATTTTTAAATCAATATCAAAAAAAATATTATCATTTTTAGGCACCACCATCTATATTACAACACATGATGAGTCACAAATACAATTAGAAGAATATTCTCTTCATTAAAAAGACTCTTATACAATGCTATATGGGATTTTCAGAACTCATATTGCAACTTTAAAAGTCCACAATTTTTTATTTAAAGAAGAAACCTTCTAAATCATTACATAGTTGTCTTTGTATTCAAGTTGAGAATGTATGTTGAAATTTATAGCTACAACGGTGTAGTCAGTTATCTACAATGTGGCTTGCAATGCAAAGATCTCACTGGAAAAAGTACTCGGACATGAGAAGTAGTCCACTCAACCATGCATTCACCCCGCAAACAAGTCGACCATCACTGGGACAGGTATAAACCATTGTAGATGGGTCTATCTGCTGCTAGTATAAGATTTCATGGAAAATTGGAAGCCAACTCACATGCGTGCTAAGAATGCTTTGGTGCTAAGAATGCTTTGGTAGTAGATATGTTAGGTAAAGGCCAAATTGGATCGTCAAATGCAAGAAATTGAATAGGCGCCAAGTGTCCATATTTTTTATTTTCCACCCAAGGATAATTCATGGCATTGTAATCAAATAAACTATCATGGAGCAATTCTTTGTGAGATCACCCATTTCTTGCTGGTTCTCTAATGTTTGCATATAAAACATATGGAACACCAGTAAGGCTCAATGGATGAACCCACTCCTCATAAATTGAAGGATATAGGTCTAAAAAATGATAGCATATATACCTAAGTTAATAGAGAATTGAAGAAAGATGTAAATTTCCATGCAAAATTGCTTTCAAAAATGAATTAGATAGAGGATTTAACTTACAATTGCATCCTCTTAATATAAATGGTTGACTTGCAAGATCCGTTTCAAACTATCAATACTAATACTATCATTAGATGAGATTCAAGGGTCTTAGAGGGCCCCAAGTTCCCCTGCGTTTTGTTGCATTCCCAGACTACGGGAACGCAACTGTAGCAGCTGGTTGACGTGGCACAACGACTGCCACGTCATTTTTTGTATAAAAAATAGAAAAAATTGTTTAAAATGCTATTTTGTTTTGTTTTGTTTTGGAAAAAAAATTCTAACACGACCGTACCGGCATTCCCTGAATCTGGCCAGATCGGGGAACAGGCCTAAAACAGCCCTCCAAGGCCCCCATATCTCATCTAATGGTTGTACCAACACTTCATAAATAATAATAGAACCGTTGGCAAAAATATTGAATTAGAACTGAAGAATCTTGGCTTTCCGTACTCCATCTACACTTAAAGAACCTTAGTGTTTCATAGTGTCCTTAATTAGAGTGACAACCTTTCTTCCCAAACATTAGTGTTATCTATCCATTTACTTCAAATCTTTACGGTATGAACTCTCTACTCTTGTGAACTTTGTTAGAACCACAGAAGGGACAGTAGATCTGGGCACCCGCATTTCTATATAATTGTTGAACTTGATCACAAAACTACAAAATTGAATTTCTACATAAGATTCCTACAATCCAAATTTTTACACTACCAGTAATAAGACAATAATAAAAATCTTTCCAAAATCTGCACTTGAAGCTTTCAAAAGTGCATACAACACGTCAACACATCATGATAAGAGATTTCAAATTTCTTCCCCAGGACTAACTAGCCAAGTAGCCATGGGTGCATTTCAATATACAAAACTTTATTGGACATTTCACATTTTAGACTAAAATTCATGAGAATCCCTGCATTGTGATGATGCCAAAATCTTTGCCTCAAGAATAAAGGTAGTTGAATTGATATGACCGAGCATTAGAAAAAACTATTGTAAACCAAAGTCCAAAAGTCCAAACTTGATTTTCACATATAAAAAAACTATTAAGTAGAAGTAGGTCCAAAATTGAATGAAACACTAAACTCCATTTACAAGATTATGCCACCACCATGGACTCCAATCCCAAGGAATCGGTGGATAAAGCATTTGTTTCACTAGATATAGCTAGCAAAGAGACAGTAGCATTTGACATCATTGAGTTAAATTAAGTATCCTTGATGACATGTGACAAGAGACTAACTTTATGGCTGGTTGGTTTCCTGTTGCATTGACTTACAATAGTATGTTCTATAGGAACCAAAACTACAAAATTGAATTCATTAAGAATTTATTGAGAAAACTACTTGATCACAAAACAACCGTTGAACCATTGAACCAAGAAGATGAAATGCGGGAAGGTGAAAAGGCGACAAGCCTCTACTTGTCCCTTTTTTCATGCGTGGGAGAGTTGAGTTAGAATGATGGCGCCATGAAGTCATGATGGTACCAAGAGGGAGGAAGCCATGCATTGGTCAAACCCCTCTCAACATGTGTTGTGGTGGTCTGCATGCAAAGCTATACAATACTTTTTTATCAACGGATAGGTCAACTAGTGAGTCAAATCCTTAGGGAGTGCACTCCCATTTCTTTTTGTAGTACACGTGTGATCAATGAAGGATTATTATAATGAACTTGGTCATAAATTTTTGACATGGCTTGGAAATAAATGAGCATCATCATAATTGGCTTAAGGTCTTTTTAAGTAATGAAAGCATTACAAAAAAAACGGACCCTGCAGAAGGTTGTTAAGCCAGTTTGTTCCCCATGCAACCAAGCTGGGAACAAACTGGACTTTTTTAACAATAAAAAATATGAAAGCTAAAATAAATAACAAATAATAACAAATAATAATAATTCATTAAAAAATAATTAAATATAACTAAATAATCACAATCTGATCATATGTGGCACTATTGCGGCCACATCAGATTTTGAAATGTTTTTTTTTCCCATTTAAAAATTAAATTTAAAAAAATATAAAATATAAAAAAAAGTCCGCAATCCGTCCCTGCCTGTAACTCTGCAAGTCTGTGGGCTGTGGTGGTCTGTCCATTTGCAAGGATGTTTATTTATTTTTATTTTTTAAATTAATGAAAAAAATGAAAAAAATGAAAAATCCGCCAGCCTGCATTCCGTGGTCCGAGAACTGACATCCTTTTGCAGGGTCCGTGTTTTTTTTAATGGCAAGGGATAATAATGAAGTTTTTTTATTTTTTGTTTCTACAATAGCTTGCAAAAAAAAAAAAAAAAAAAATCTAAACTTTTTTGGGGGGTAGCTTTGTGAGGAGTATCCAAGGGGGGATCCAACAAATGTTGAATCCCTATTGTATCTCAATTGTATCTCGTTAATTGCATTAGTATTTAAATGTAGTTGTTGAAGGCTGGAGGATGAACAAAAAACATGGAGGCTTCAACGTTTTCCAAGGTTTAGGGTTGCATTGTGGCGGCTTTTGGTTGCAATGAAGGAAGGACTTTTGCTGGAATTTCTGAATGTTGTGGTTTTGCAACACAAAATTTGATGAGTGTTGGGTAATTAGGTGTGTACCATTTGGCTTTGCGATTTTGAGGTTAGGTTTGGGGAGGTTGGTATTTGCGAGTCTTGGAACATACTGGTGAGCTGCCTTCTTTGTTGAAGTATTTTGGTGGCTGTATTTGTGGTGAGATTTGTTTTGTTGAGGGTGATTGGGAGTGGCAAAATTGGGACATTCAAGTGCTAGCTCAAAGCTAGCTTTATGATCTTGGGTTCCAAACGAGGAAGCAACAATGCCATCAAATTTCACGGAAGAAGTTTCTTGAGATTTCAAGATTAACCATTTCGTGAGATTTCAAGATTAACCATTTCTTGAGATTTCAAGATTAACCATTTCTTGAGATTTCACCAAAGAGTTTTGTTGTCTGATGGATGATTTCTTTAATTTCTGTCATATAGAGTAGAATGTGGAATTGACGTTGACGAGTTGTTTTCATGATGAGATTCATGGTGCTGATAGGAGGAGCCGACTACTTTCTCGGAAGAAAAAGCTACACCAAATAGTGCAATTAGGTTGCCCCACACTAATTTCTCATATCTTACACTTTTACTGCTGTAAAAAAGATTTTCATCACTAATTATTGCAAAAAATATATATTTAAAAGGCCTTGCAACCACTACAAAGCTGCCGAAAAATAAATTAACAACCTTCAAGTTGTAAACCATGTGAAATTCAAGCATGGTCAACCTATAGTCTGGGGCAATCTAATTGCACTATTCAGTGTAGGGTACTTGCTGAACCTTCATGTTTTCGCTTTCTGTTGCTTGGATTCCGGAATTACTATTATTATTTTGAATTTGGCAATATATCACATCATGAACTTGAAATCTGCCTTTTTGGAAAACATAACATTTTTGAGGAGTTGCTTGGAATCTATGAACATATTGTAGACCTAAGAGATGGAATCCTGGATTGTTTAACCCCTAAAGGATCAAACATTGTTTTTTTTGGCAACATAGCAATTTTGGGCAGTTCACTAGAAATGGAATTTTTATTTTTTTTCTTTGAAAATTTCACACTACATGTGCCTAAGGAGTACCTTTAAGGTCCAACTGTTCTCATAACTTTCAACTACATAGTTAAAAAGTTATTGCATGATATGTACTTTACTGTGGTCCGCGAGTAGCCCAAGCAACTCAAAAAACTTCTTTAAAATCACTTTTTTTCAAAATTAGATTTTGAAATTGGTTTTAGGGATTTATATAGACGTGGAAAGCTTTGAATCATTCCATTTTGATTAATGATGTGATAGTTATGAGGAATTTTAAGGTGCAAGTAGGTACGATTTTCAAAGACTCCAATTAAACCTATCTAAAAACTAAAATTCCTCATAACTTTCATCTCATTAATCAAAATGGAATGATTCAAATCTATCTACGTTTATATAAACCCCTAAAATAAATTTCAAATTTTTATTTTTCTAAAAAGTGATTTTCAAAGAAGTTTTTTGAGTTGCCCAGGCTACCCGCCGACCAATGAAAATTACATATCATGCAATAACTTTTTAACCATGTAGTTGAAAGTTATAAAAATTGTTGGGCCTTAAAGCTACTCCTCGGGCACATACTTCAGCTGACTTCATGTTGGACTCCAAATCGGACCCCATGACCGGTAATGATGATTCAAGGATAAAAATAGTCACGACCGTAGATGGTCACGATGATCACGCTGTCCACTACCCAAAATCCGGATGATGATTGTAGTTCACACTAATTACTTCAAAATACTTCAAAATACTGAAGTGAAGCAACCACTTGAAGGGTCGATTATTTTTTGTCTTTCTAGTACATTTGGCAATCCTACCAACTTGTTGTTCATTTGCATTTTAGCCATTAAAATTGATCATTTTTAAATTTAAGCCCAACTAATAAAAGGAAGCTAACTAAGTCTAGTTTCTACTCCAATTTGAAATTTTGCAAAATTTTCCAAATTAAATATTTTACGACCATCTAAACTTTAGGCATATTACCATGATCTATTAATTTTCTAATTATAGAAAGACATGGGAATTTCATTCACCATGATGTTTACCTATAGAAAAAAATTTGGAATTTTAAAGCTTATTTTATACTCCTTCCATCCCAAAATGATTGTCCATATTTCCAAAAATAGATGTCTAGAATGATTGTCCACTACTTTAAGTAATATATGTATTAATCCTACATAGCATCCAATGCAACTTTTGCTTCCACTATAGTCTTTCCATCACATGAGATGGAAGAAGGAAGCTCTCCTTGCCTCTCCAAATGTTTCTTTCCCATATGCTCTAACTTATATGAATTACCTCCTTTGTCTTTCACAGAAGACCGCATAGCTTGCTGTGATGATAAAACAGACACATGACCTTGAATGTATCAAATTTAGAAT
Source organism: Neckera pumila (assembly GCA_963969595.1). Lineage (NCBI taxonomy): Eukaryota > Viridiplantae > Streptophyta > Bryopsida > Hypnales > Neckeraceae > Neckera > Neckera pumila. Next base: position 21,581,152 of record OZ018414.1, read on the forward strand.
AAGCAACCTCTACAACTTCAATGAGCTCATCAATTGTTGTTGGAGCTTCACAAAGGTACTCAGTTTCGATGGCCCTGAAAAATCCGAGGTCCAAGATATTAAAATGGGGACTATTTAGAGGTTGGCATCACAACGTTATATTGAAACTGTCCAAATGCAAGAATGGCATTGTCATCTACTTTTGCATGCGGCTTTGCATTGTCCTATTGGAGGTAGATGGGATCCTTTCTGTCCCAGCTAGCCACTTTTCTTTGATTGCAAGAATCACTTTCTCGATCATCAACTTCACATACTCCTCTTGATTGACCTCGTAGGGTGTGGGGTAGGGAGTCCATTTTTGTCACAAGCGTTCCTTGCGGTTGATTTCTTGAAGATCACACTGCTGGTTTCCTCCATACAATGGGCCAATTGAAAGTCCAATGAGCCCATTAAACATTGTCTTGCGGTGTGGATCATGGCGCAGCTTGGCAATTGCAACAAGGAACACAACTTTTGTTATATACCACTTGCTCTTAATGAAATGGTCTAGTCTAGAACAAATTGCTCTGGAATGATGAAATACGTGTGTTTGCACTTTGTCAAAAAAAAATACTTTTCATCGAGATGAACATCCTCCATGTCATAGAATGTTGTTGTCCCCTCCTCCAACATTGACAAAGCAAACTGTATGCGTTCCAACTTGTTTGTTTCTGTCAATAATGGTTTGACTATGTTCGTAGTCTGAACAATGAACCCTTCCTTCAGCAAACAATGTAGAGTGCTCTATGGTATCTCTGTAGCAGTAGATAATGTCCTCAAATCTTACTTTTTGCAAAAGAACTTCCATGATCTTTGTCACCAAAGCGTCACAATCCATTGCCTTCCGACCTAACTTGCCCATGATGTGAGACGAAACGTTGGCAAGGACTTGTCCATTTTTGAGACTCCATTGTGCTCGCCTCCAAATTCGTGAGATGGTCTTGGGACATGTTCCAAACTGCATTGCAATATTGGTCATTGCGCTCTTTGGAATGATTCCATTGCTTGACAGCTCCAACAATCTCTAGAGCACACCTTCTCGCTCTTCATTGGTGAGATTACAATTTCTTGCTACTCCAAGCGTCATGGTGGGAGTAAATAGAAAAGGGACACAATTATATAGAAGCAACTGCAATCAATAGCAAAACTAACACAATATGTATGGAAATGGCTCATCAAAATATGATAAACAAAAATTAAAACATGGTAAACATTCACAAAATGACCATTCGAAGCGTCAAATATTGTACATCCCAAAGAGAACTGTACTTGTGCCAATTGCAACGGTATCCAATCTGTAGCTCCTCGTAACAGCTCCTGCACTTGCGGATACCAAGAAAGCATTCCACTGGATCAAAACTTCAGGAATCAAAGCACAGCATTGAACAAAATTGCAATAGTTTCTATGCAGGACTAGTTAATTCGATTACTTCGTCACAATTTCAAGATCTTCGATCACATTGACAATGTCAAATCTATTAAGCTTTAGACCTAACTAACCTCCCCTTATTGCAACCGCATCCAGCAGCATATGCAAGAAACCCTTCAATCCATTACAAGATGCAGAAAACAGTCTAAAACCTCTTTCTTCACCCAATTTTTATAGAGACCATTCTCCATTCGCACAACTTTGATACTTAAACTAATTATGTGTGATTTTCATGCTATACTAAGACTGTCTGCTTACTTGTTTTAGGGATTCAAACAGAAACTACAAGAGTAATCTCAAACACCCCATCCGAATAGATTTGATATCCATTTAGTTGACTATGGAATCAAATATCAACCAAAATTGGGAAATTATGAACTCATGGCAGAATGTACTTAGAGCATCCCCACCAGGGAGTTCTGTTTCCCTAAAAATTTAGGGAGAGGACCTAAGATGCGGACAGAGATACAAGAAGTTCTCCGTACCAACCTTTTTGTATAATCTGCATCCGTAAAATATACAAATTTCTGTAAAACTTTCACCGAATCCTGTATCCAGAGGCTCATTTGGAGAACTTGCGAGGTCTCATCCAAATCCTGTATCCAGAGGCTCATTTGGAGAACTCGCAAGGTCTCATCTATATAAAGTCAATGTTGACTGCTTTGAGACTTCAAGTTTGGGGATAGAGAACACATTGGTGGGGATGCTCTTATCCAAAGAAGTGAACCACCCTGCAGTCTCCGTGTAGAAGAATACCCTGTACTCAGTACAAGGGAAACTGAACACCTACACCACATCGGTAAAAAGAAACCAAGAAATTCATTGTGTAAAGAATTTGCTCTTTAGAATGTGCTTGCAAGCGCAGTTTAGTTTGAACAGTAATGCGGTAAATGAGATTAAACAGGAACGCTCATTACAATCTGCTTGGAAGGAGCTCAACCCCTAAAATTCTATGACCATGTTTTCACCAAAAATGCTCTAAAACTGCCATTTGTGAAAGAAGTATCAAATTTTGAAAAAAACCACAATTTTGGACACAAATAACCATAGGATCTTAACGTAAAATAACTTGAGAATATGTGGAAAAAATTTCCAACATTTCCATTTTGTGGATTGAAAGATATGAGTATTTAAAATCACAGAAATGCTTTTTTTGGCCCTGCAAAAAATCGACAGCTGCACTTCACAAACTCACTTTTCTATGAAAAAATGTCCAAAATGGTGGTGCTTTTTTGGTTCATTTTCCTAGGCAAGTTGGCTACGTGCTTGGAAAATTTCACATCATTTGGAATTGTACAACATATAGGAAAAAAATAGTATGTAGAAAGTAGAGAATGATTCAAAAGACTAAATTTGTTAAGAATTTAGTCATGGAATTGAAAAATTCCAATCCCAATGGTTGTAATGTTGTAATAAACAATCTCCATCCTATGATTTTATTTTTTTCAAAAATATTGAAAACTGAGTTACATAAACAACTTTAAAGTTTATTGGAGAGTAGAAAATCCATAACTGCTTGCAAACTAAAACTCTTCATAACTTTCATCTCATTGATCAAAATGTAATCATTTAAAGCTCTTCACATATATATAACTCTAGAAAACCAATTTCAAATTTTTGTTTATGAAAAAAGTGATTTTTTCTTATCTACCCAAACTACCCAACCAGAGAAAAAAGTAACATATTAGGCCATAACTTTTGACTCATGTTTCCAAATGTCAAAAATAATTTGTTCACATGAAAGATATTCCTTGCCCACAACTTCTATTAAAGTTTGGGCCTAAAATATGCAAATCTCTAGTCACACGTATTTGCTCAAAATTTCTATGTTGCCAAAAAACGCATGCTAGTCCTTTAGGGATTAAGTGATTGTTGTTCCCCTTTGGAAATCCCTACCATTCAACCAATGAGTTGTGCCTACTTGATTCTTGAAATTCTAGCTCTCACGCTAATCTCAAATGTGCAGCTCTAACGTAAACCACTCCCAAGATTCCTCCCATTCATTTTGCGGGGTAGTTCTCGACTGCAATCCACGATTACTTGGATAAAACTGCGTAATCGAGCATTACGGGTTTTTCATCCGGTTCCAACTCTCATCCTCAATTTCTCATCCTTTCCTGCTTGTGATTTACGTCAGGCAACGCCTTCGTCATCGGGGATTGCAGGAAAAAGAGCGCCTCCTCATTGGGCATTGCCCTATACAAAAATCTCAAACGTACCCCTGCAATCGCACACAGAATTTGACCTCCTGCAACACGAATCACAAATTTCACAAGAAATTTCTACTTTCCACAAACAGATCTCAAATCCAATCGAAACCTATGGAAATAGACCTGGCGAAATTGAGAATGGGTACCAAACAAATTGGACATGGAACTTACGAGATGCAAGGTCTTCATCAAGACGGAAGAGACTGTCAAAAGCCAAATGGATCAGTCACTCAAGTCAATACCCTGAAATCGCTCATATATTCACAAATTCAAAATTGGGTTCAATCAAACTTGTTTCAAGTTCCTCCATAACATTCAGTAGCCTTCAAAGAGGCTGCCTTACCTTCCCTGGAGTCCTCATCCACGAAATTCATCCTCAAATAACTAATGTAAACTCAGGTACCAAGATAGTAGTAGTACATTATATTTTGTTTCATTTTCTTTGTTAACTTTAGGACCACACATACAAATCAACAAATATTTGTAGAAAAGATGTTGGGAAAGAATCCAATGAATAATGTATTACAACCATTTGTCATCAATAACATATTTTGTGTTTTCAATTGAAAAGACAACTCTATATATATACACATGGGGTGGTAGAAGGTAGAACAACCCATGTGAGATAAATAAATTTGAATTTGTAGTTTCTCAAGTTAAGTCAAAAACTAAGAAATGTGTTAAAAGTAGAATTTTAGACCTCATTTAGGCATAGTAAAGTAACTTTTTTCAAAAAGCTTTGAATTAAAAAAAGTTGGTGAATGAAGATAAATTTCACCTCCAAAAATCCGTTTGTCATTTTGAATCTCCAATCAAAAGCTATGGACAAATTTGAGAGAGGGTTTGGAATGGACATTTTTTTTAACATTTAAAAAAATCCTCTCTCAAATTTATTTATAACTTTTGATTGGAAATTCAAAATGACAAACGGATTTTTGGAGGTGAAACTTATCTTCATTTACCAACTTTTTTCAGTTCAAAGCTTTTTGAGAAAAGTTATTTTACTATGCCTAAATGAGGTCTAAAATTCTACTTTTAACACAATTCCTTGTTTTCGACTTAACTAAGTACTTGAGAAACTATAAATTCAAATTTATTTATCCCACATGGGTTGTTCTAGCTTCTACCACCCCATGTGTATATACAGAGTTGTCTTTTCAATTGAAAACACAAAACATGAATGACAATCCCATCAAAGTGATGTAATTCAAGCATTGAGATAAGTGATCTCCATAAATTGATTGCCATTTTGAATAAGTTAGCTATTTCATTTACAGCTTTAATTCAAAGTACCTAATTTGTTGTTAACCCCAATGTGTAGTTGCGACCTTGTAACTGACTCAGGCCCCTTGCTGTGTTCTGACAAGTTCCGCCAAGTGTCTTTGTAGTTACTGATTCGGTGTGGAATATATCACACCATTTCATCCCTCGGATGAAATGATGTGGTAGATTCCACATCATTCCGTCCAGGGAAGGCAGTCGCAGTGACTGCTACTGAATGTAATGTCTCTCTCGCCCAAGATCCGCCCAAATTGTGGCAATGCAGTGACAACCTCCAGATACTGTGGGAATAAACAATCACTGAAGCTTTAGAATCTGTCGCTCAGTAATTGCACAAAAATCCAAAATGCAAGAGGGAGACAACCAAACGATTTACATAGAGCTCACACAACGTTAGGACCAATTGAAAGAGTGCCGCAACTCACGAGTGTTCTCCTCAGTTGAGATTGGAAATCGGCAAGGGTCTCACAACCTGCTCAACCCCAGTTGATCACCGTAAGCCCTATTAAGCTACTGTCGCAAAATTTTCACGTGGAACAAACAGAAGATGTGAAGCCAATGCCGTGATGTGCTCACTAATCAATTTTGGTGGAAAACTGTCAGTCAACTACACTAATGATGGTAAATAGTTTTATCTACACTAATTGACTTTAAAATGTTATAACTTATTACTCTTCAAGAATAATTTTACCAAGAGCATAAGTATTGATAAGTACCAAGTTCCGGTTCTCAATGAATGTCGTTGGTAAAAATATTTATCAAGAGTAATAATTTATGGCATTTTGAGAGGTTGAACTCGTTTGCCTCTCTTCAAGGAAAGACGTGTGATAGTAAGCTAGATTGATTTGGAGCATGCAAGGGGTAGTGCACGCATTTTTCAGTCCCTGCACCCTAGCGAAGTTACTACCCAAACCACTATTTCTTTGCAAGTTCCATTGTTCAAAATGCTAACCCCAGTGAAAATCTCCAGGGTTGCCAATCTTGTCCGTTTCAATTGAGTAAATTTACCTCCAATAGGCACTTCACACCTATTGCAGGACACGATGCAACACACCCTAAATGTACATCCTTTTACATTCACAAAGCTTTCCCCTCGCCTACAAAATGGTCTCCTCTACCCTATTATGTACGATCAACTTCACTCCCGTCTCTATCTGCACATCAACAACCCACATGGGTCGCACTTCTCTAGATAACCACCTCGCCACAACGCACATATCCATCACCTGAAAACACATCAACACACACCTTAGGGACCAGCACCACGCGAGAAAACCATCTACATACGTTTGGCAAGCACCACTTCCGATCAACATCAACGCTAGACTCCACTCTCCCACCATCTTCACTTCAGCCCAAACCCCTCGACATCCAAGTGCAACCCTGATTCCAAGCTTTCGCACAAACTGGACGACACATCAAGCTGCCTGCATTACAGATAATCAAACGAAACACAAGTGAAAGGAGGTTTGCAATCAACCTGTCCGCGCACACCGCCGCTCCATTCCACAATAGGGTAAATCCGCTCCGACTGACCCCAAGAGACATCGTCTCCGCCACGCGACCCATGGATCCTCCCAGGTCTAAGTGGAACAAAAACCAGATGCTCTACTGTCCGAACCCAACTCCCCCAACGGCCGTGATCATAAATTGCAGACCTCCATCCGAATCATGGTTCTCCGCCTACTCACTGTTGCACAACACTGGTCGTCGGCTGAGATCCTAGCATCGCTGCTGGACCACTGGGTACCACAGCTGGGCCTGTCATAGCCAGGGATGACGCTGCTTGAATCTGGCCCTGCCCCGAACCTCCCACATGCAATGAACCGCCACTGAATCCAGGCCTCCCGTTTCCTACGCTCTGTACATTCGGGCCGCTGCCACTCATACCACCACCACTCCCAGAAACGCTCCCCGAGTTCGACATCATACCCGGCCGAAGCGGACCGACATCCCCAAAACCACTATACTGGACACCGCCACCGCCTTTCGTCGGACCGGCAACACCACCGGGTCCAGGGCCGGGGCCGGACCCACCGCTCGGGACTCGCTGGGACGAACCCGACGCACCAGGAGACGCTGCCATCGGAGCAACGCCTCTTGCTTGCGCAGAACCTGGTGCCATCCGCACGCCATTCACTTGCTCTTGTCCACCATCTGCCATGTCCCATCCCAAACACCCAAGGGCCGTCAGAAACCAAAGCCAACACGAATCCAAACACGAACTCCAACGACCCACGACTCACATTCGATCCCCGACATCAAAACCCACACACCCAAAGGGCTACCCTCCAACAACTGCTCACCAGGAAAGCTCTTGCCATCGCCGCTTCTTCCACCCGCGCCGGAATTCGCGTTCCCCTGGGACTGCGAGTAGCCGGACGCATTTCCACCGCGAGGGCTGCCCGACTGCTGCTGGCCAGACGACACAGACACAGACGATCCAAACTGTTGCAGAAATACAGGGCCCGCACCAGGCCCACCACCCCGCTGACCCACGCCATTCAAAGCAGGATTACTCCCGCTGCCGGACGGCTTTACAGACTGAAGCGGCCTCACGTTCAGAGCACCGCCCACGGACTCCGAATAGCTGCTCCGCCCAACGCCAACGCCGCCTCCATTGCCGCTGTTCCCAGTGCCCATGGAAAGACCCGAACTGAAGGACAAACTACCGTTCCCAGAGGGACCCACAAACTGCTGCTGAGGCTGCGACGCTTGCTGCTGGAGGTGCGCGTGCGCCGCCTGCTGCTGGTTAACAGAAACCTGCTGCGACTGCGCTGACGGACTAGGCGGCGGTGGCGGTGGCTGGTGACCACCCTGCTGTTGATGAGATGCTTGCTTCGGAGCTTGCAAATGGGGAGGGCCGCTTGGGGAGCCCTGTATGTGGGGAGACGGTTGCAACTGATGCTGTTGTTGCTGATGCTGCAAACAAAACCGTTACACACTCAGTACAAACGCCCCGCTCATGTCAACGACCAACGAATGTCCCAACAGAAATTGCACACGACCGAGCCCCGACGACGCCATTCAAACACCACTCTCTTCCGATCACATTAACACTCCATCTCTGAATCAACAGACTCATGGTGTCCGCAAAGACACCACATGGCAACCAAAAAACAAACAACAACAAAAATGCACGGAAATCCAAATAATCAGACGACAGGTCAAACCCATACCGCCACGGACTCACACCGTGAAATCCAATACCCCAAATTTACATCGACAAACAAGCCAGGCCCGCAACCGTTCAAACTAACACATCCAAAACCCACACCACACGAAACGCCAACCCATGACCCACGTACATGTTGCTGGAACATCTGCTGCTGCATCATTTGCTGCTGCTGCCGCATCATCTGCTGATGGTGGTGAAACTGCTGTTGTTGCAGCAGCTGAGGAGGCGTCAATTGTCCCTCCCACTGCCCTGGCCCTTGCATCTGCACCTGGGACTGCTGAGGGCTCTTGCTCGGAATGTTCTGCGCCAGAGGACTCGGACCCAATATCGAGGGAACGTGACCACCCGACGAAGGTGACGATGCCCGCTTTCCACCACCACCACCACCGCCCGCACCGCCCTTACCAGACGCTGGGAACGATGACTTCCCAGACGAACTGCTCTTCGCTGGGTTCGCCCCTGAACTCTTGGTCGCTGGAGCGGTGGAAGACAACGGAACTGCACCCGACGATGCCGGAGGACCTGCCGGTCCCGCGCCAGGACGCGCACTCGATCCCGCGGTGGCAATAGCATTCGAATTAGCATTTGCACTCGCGTTGCCACTCGACCGTTGCGGCTGCTGACCCTGGGGATTCTTCGCCATCGCAGCCGCAAGCACCGCTTGCAAATTCGACCCCGGAGCTGTTGGAATCGCACTCGCGCCGGAAACCAGAGCCGCCCTCCCACTCTGGCTCTGGCTCGCTTTCGCTCCCGCATGCTGACCGACAGGACCTGGCCTACCGACCGGAACCGGCACCATGTGCTGACCCCCCAGGCTCAAACCCCTCGGAGGGGACGCCTTTCCGCCCACGCCCACGGACCCTCCCGACACTGCAGGAACACGCTCGGAAAAGGAAGCCTGCGTACCCATATGAGGAGCCCCGGACGCTGCCCCAACAGTTGGACCCGGGCCAGGGCCAGGGACCCCGCTACCTTTCGGCCGAACGCCTACCGACTTCGACCCGGCCATCGCACCCGACTGCACCTGCGCCTGCATGGGAGCACCCACACTCAACGCCACACCCGCCGGACCACTCGAACGAACACCCATCCCGGCATTATTCGGAGCCATCAGATTCAACGTCGTGCCCACGCTACGAGCAACACCTCCGACACCCCCCGGAGACGACTGCATCCCACCGACTCCTTCCACGTCACGAGACAAAGGAGAAGAGGACACCCTCTTGCCCTGCAACTTCCGATCCTCCACAACCTCACGCTCACGAACACGACCAACACCACTCGAATAGCTCCCATCGGCCCCACCCCGGCTATCCTCCAAACCCACAACTGCACTGCTTCGCGCATTCGGCGCACCACGCTGCTGCTGCTGCAACTGCTGACCTGGAGCGGACTGCTGCTGGAGATGCTGCTCAAAACACAACAAACACAGTCAGACAAACCAACAAAAACGGAGGTTCGATATGCTCCCGCACACAAAACACCAGCCACAACATTCCCTGCCCTCACAACACTCACTCTCCCCCAAAATGACACAAACTCAATTCAACACTCGTCGACGCTGCACCTCCTCCACTACCCCAACCCACTACAATCGCCAACCAACAACCCTACCTGCTGCTGCTGCTGCTGCTGCTGCTGCGACTGCTGAGCCTGAGCTTGAGCTTGAGCTTGAAAATGCTGCTGCTGCGCGTGCTGCAACTGCATCAGCTGTTGATGACCCTGCTGCATCATGCTGGAGTGACCTGCACCTCCACCCATCTGCGCGTGCGCATGACCACTCCCACCACCCTGAGGGTGAACCCTCCCACTCTCCGACATGCTCTGGATCATCGCATGACCCTGCGGGGCCATCACGGCAGCCACCGGGGCAAGACCCAAAGGGCCAGGACCCACGGACGCACCACGGCTATTCAGCGCAGCCGCCATGTTCATGTTCACAGAAAAACCCTGACTCGTCGCACCCTCCGGACCTTTCACGACTCCCAGACCCCCAAGGTGCGCGCCCCCACCCCCATGATAGTGATGCTGATGCGGACCCTGGCCCTGCAACTGCACCGGGCTCACGCCCTGCGATACGATGCTCGGACCAGGCTCACGAGACTTCGACTGCTTCCCCAAACCGGACATCAGATTGTACTCCGACGCGCCGGAACCTCCGCTGTGCAACGACATTCCTCCAGAACCGCCAACGCCCAACGAAGATCCACGCGGCATCGGGAATTTGCCGTCACCCGACGAGCCGTTCTCGCCCACCGCAGAACTCTCCCTCTCTCCCGACCTACCAACGGCGTGCGAACCACCCTGCAGCGCAGAATGCGAAGGGGACTGAGGGGGCACACCAGCTCCACCACCAAAGCTACGGCCCCCAACTTGCTGCTGCTGCTGCTGTTTACCGCCCGCACTGCCACTCGGCGGAACGCCTTGCAGTTGAGACGGAGACACCAGATGTTGCGCGAAGTACGGACCACCATAAAACGGCGGAGCTGCCTGCACATTCCAAGAAAAAGAAACCGAAATCCACTCAGGGTCACACAAATCAGAACTACCTCCACAACTACACTCCAGAAAACAACCACAAACCCACTCCAGCACCAAAACACTTCCTCACCTGTTGGGCACCCATGTGCGGCGCAGGACCGCTGAACGTCGCCGGACCAAAATGAGGAGGAAACTGGGAGAACGGAAAACTCCCCGACTGCATCATCGCCTGATGCAAAATCACTTGTTGCGCGTGTTGCGCGTGTTGCAAGGTCACAGATGCAGAAACCGCCGCGCTGCTGCTACCGACAGATGACAACCCGCCCACCGGACCGCCAGGACCCAGCACCAACGCCGAGCTGCTGCCCCCACCGGAACTCAGGCCGACACCAGGCCCTGGACCTGGCGGAAGGTTCAGATTCGTGCCTCCCATCGCACCGCCACCGCCACCCGAAACCCCGACGACGACCCCACCCGATGAACTTCCGCTCCCCGCGGGTGGAAATCCAAACATCGCACCGCTCTGCACACATCCATGCACAAACTGACCATCAGACCACACCATCTATCACCTTCACATCCTCCTACCTCCGTCCATAACCACACTCGCAACTCAAGGAACCCTCGAGGCCGACACAACCTGCTGCACAGACTCGCATCCACTCCACCCAACCTACACGACCCCACTGAACCCACACCCAAAACATAACCCAACCACCAACGGAAACCCGACAATCCTCCGCTGCGCTCAACTCCAAGCACTTCCCACCCAAATCATACCTGCAGCGAAAGAGACGGCGCCCCTGGACCGCTCCCCTGATGCTGACCTGGAGACTTCCGACTCACCATGTCCATGCTGTACGCCGCACGCTCCTTCACTCCCTGCATGCTCGCGGCTGCTGCGGCCGCCATCGCCGCCGCATTCAGACCGCGCTCCGTCGCCTCCAAGTTCGCAGACACGGAACCGGACCCTCCCGTCGAACCGCTCGCCGCCGCTCCGCCCACAATGCCCACTGACCCGCCACCGCCCGCGCCTCCGAACATCGACTCCGAAGGAGCCAGGGGCACGTTCAAATTGTAGGACTTCGGGTACGCCTGGGTACCTCCCGCGAAGAAAGATTGGTGATGCCGGTTCACCTGCTGCTGCATGTCGATGAAACGCGCAATGTACACGTGCATCGCGCAACGCTTCCACGTTGCACGGCCTCCCATCATGTAGGGGGACACCTGCACAACAACTCAAACGCTTCAAATAGCAGGCACACACACAAAACACGACTCCGCTCCGCCCTAACCACAACCCAGACCGACAAACGAAACGAAATCACTACATGTCCGTGCCCTCCCCTCACAGCAGTACCTGCGCAGCAGCAGAGCTGTCTTCGACTGCTGCAGATGAGACCGCAGCAGCGCCGGGAAAGTACCTGCGGCAACCACAACACACCCTTCAGTGCGACGCACACATCCACAACACAAGGAATCCAACCCACATCAACTACCAGATCAACTCCCAGCAACCCAAACGAAAACGGAAACTCCAAACCACACAAATACTCAGGGCTCACCCCAAGCCACCCGCCATTCCTGCCGGCCAGCTCAGCATGCCCACCGACATCGGCAGAACCGAAACGTTCCCGCCCACGCCGGCGCCAACACTCCCAACACCCGGAGCGACCGAACCCAGCATTGTCGATGCACCACTCGCTGGACCCGACCCTGGACAATCGACCAAAAAACATCAGATCTCGCTCCACTCTCACGGCAAATTCGACATAAAGCCTTGGAGCTTCGCACGTCAACAAGTCGAAAAAGATTCGAACCAGGCAGAGAAAACATGCAGCGGAAAACGAGCAAGACACAAACAAACGTTACTGGAGCTTTCTCAGAAACGCCTCACAACATGGGCGCTGTGGAGACAAGGTCAAAAACGTCGAGTTCACGGAATCGGGAAAACCAACATTGCCCACCAAAGCTACCATTCAATGCCATCAACCCCCAAAACGGAAGGCTAATCTATCACAAAGTCAAATCACAAACCGGTAACCCCTCAACACAGACAATTTAGATGCAAACCCCGGAACACACCGTGTACACTACATACCTGCTCGCTCGGACGCCTTCGGAGCCCTCCCGTTCTCGGCCTTCCCGCTCTTCCCCGACCTCTGCACAGCCAGACCCGCCTTGCTCAACTCCGCACGCTCCCTTTCCTTCTCCCTCTCACGCTCTTTCACAGCCTCCTTCGCCAACTCGCGCGCACTCTCCGCGTCACGACGACGATCCCGCTCCACGCGCTCGCGTTCCAGCTCCCGTTCTCTCTCTTTCTCTCGACCTCTCTCCAGCTCCGAAAGATCCTTCTCCTCCCTCTCGCGATCCCTCTCGGCCCGAATCCTGTCCTCGGACACCGACACGGACGCCGCATCCACCTGAAAACACACCAACATTCGTCACCCGGAAACCTTCACTCGCCACCACCATCCAAAACACACACAACACGGACAAATCGACTCTCCGCTCCAATCCCATCCAGCGCCCACGGCTTGCACTACACTCCCACTTACCAGGCGTTTCTCACTCGCGGCTCCAACATCCGCCTCCCCGCTGTAACCGTCCTTCTCACCAAGCGACAAACCAACCGCTTTGCTTGGAGCCACCTGAAAACAACGCACAAACCCAACCAAGTCAGAACACGCTCCTCGAACCCAAGCGAAATCTCAAACCAGCGGAAAAATGCACAACACCAGCTGGACGACCCCAAAACGCTCGGTGGACTACTCCCGAAACCTACCATCAGGTCGATGTCCCGCTTCGACACGTGATCCACATCGCTCGGACCTGCTGCCGCCTCGGGAGACCTGTCACAGACACGGACAACCAGTCAGCAGTGCAAGCAGATCCACACATCAATCCATCATCCAACCAATCTACACTCGGAGAAGTGAAACAACACAATGCAGCGCAATCCAAGATCGACCACCACCTCTTGTCCACTTCCATCTTCGTCGACGCTGCGCCCACACCCAAGCTCGGGCTCAGTGCGGAAGGAGCCTCGGCAGCCGCAGGCGCAACTGCGGCTTCCCCACTCACAGACTTCTTCTCCCGAACCGGCGAACCCGGAACTCGCTTCTCCACGGAATTGGAGATCGACAACTCCGCCTTACCGCCGACGCTCCCGATCTTCTTCTCCGATGCCACGCCCTTCTTATCCAACACCAGCTTCTCCACACGACCCACGGAAACGCCCACGGAAACGCCAGGGACCGCAGACGCCAATGCGACCATCCCACTCGACGCGACACCCGCACCGGACGCGATCATCACCGGGCCGCTCACATTGGGCGCAACCGCAACCGCAACCGCGCCAACTGGCACAGAAAGGCTGCGCTCCACTTTCACGCCACTCCTCTCCGCAGTCGACGGACGGCTGGTCAGCGGATCCGCATCTTTCAAAGGAGCTACAACACTTCCAGCAGCGCTCGCGGGGCTGGGAGCCAGCCTCGACTGAACCACGACACCTTCTTCGGTACGAGTTCGCACCTTAGGTCGCTTCTTTTTCGAGCCTGCACAACAAACACAACACTCACATAAGCAAAATCAGAGGCACGCACAACTCCGCGAAACGACACCATCTGCGCGGGATCGTGCGCATCAGATCCAGCGCTGGCTCCCACCTCAAAAAGTCCACACTCGAAACCAACTTCCAGACTGACATCGCTCGGTTCTCTTCGAACGCAACACCAAAGAGCACTTAACAGGCCCAAAACGTCCACACAACAGCACCACACCAACCGTGCGAAAAGAAACCATACCATCTGCAACTGAACCCGCCGCTGCAGCTGGAGGAGAGGGTGCGGGGGAAGCCGCCGAAGCGACACCAGGGGAGTTGCTCCGAACACTCCCACCCGCAACGGAAGCAACCCCCGCGCTCGGGACGGAAGGAACCGCGGAGTGTCCATTCGGGGCGTGCGGGGGAAGGCTGCTGACACCCGCTTTCGACTCCTGCTTCGCTTCGGATTTCATCTCAGACGCCCGGGCCTCCTTCTTCGCTTCCACTGCGGAGGCCGATGGAGGGGGCTGGGTGCACATTCTCGCCAGGTCGAACAGAGCCTCAGCGACCTCCACCTCTTGCTCAGATACCAGAGATGGGGTCGAAACCTGTCAAAACCGGCAATAGCAACAACGCTTCAGACGCATGGCAACTCTCCACGACTCCCGACCATGCAACGCCGCCCAACACAACTGCCATAGAATCCTCCACACATTCTAAATTCCACAAATTCCGCAACGGCGCCGGACAGCATCCCCGACAATGGGGCAGGAATGGACCCACGTTTACCAATCAGGCCTTCCCCATCAAGGCTACGCCGCGAAACACTCCAACAAAACTCTCAGCTCACGATGTCAGGCTCTCAACACTCGGCCACTCAACCTGGCCCCAGTGCCTCACCCCTCGCCTCGGAACACCACAACGGGACTGGACCAATCGAGCTTGCACATCAAGCCAACATTCCCCCAACACCGCTCTGCACACTCACACTCAACCGCACTCTCGCCCAAAATTTACACACACTCACACTCCACCCGGCATTCATTCCCGATCAGCAGTCCTCATCCATGCACTCCCCCACTCGAATTCACAGTACCTTCGCAAGTTTATGACCCCGAGGTTTCGATCCGCTCGGCTTCTGCAGAAAAAAAAAAAAGACACCCGTCAATATCAAACACACAAACAGGCCAAAGAATACGCACAGTCAAACTCAAAGACCAGTTTCCGACCTCTTACCGTCCGTCTTCCGGGTTTCAGCGACGCGATCGAGGAAGACGAAGGGGTGCTAGATGGAGCTGGCGTCGACGCTGCCACTGCGCCCGCTCCGTGAGCAGGAGACTCGGACACCGAGGCCGACGCTGCCTCCGGAGCACGCTTTCCCATCGCTGCAATAACAACAGGACACCAGTCAGACACAAGGCTTCGGCAATAACCCCTAATCCCACTCTCCTCGATCCAGCACACGCTAGCGCTCCACTTTCAACTCCGAAACCACTCTCAAATCCCACAAGCACAAAGGCGCACTGCAGATTGCGGAATCATCCACCAACCTGTGCGCGCTTTCCGAGGCACCGCTGGGAGATCCACCGCAATGCCATCTTCCGCAAACTGCAACAGCCCTCACAACACCAATCAAGTCAGACCACTGATCCCTGCATAACCCGTCGCCCAAAGACAAGACTCGCAACATCTCCGACCACCTCAAGCCCTCCACTCCTCACCCAGGCCGCATCCACCACCCTCACCTTGGACGGAGGCCGCGGCTTTCCGGGACGCCGGGGAATGATCGGAGGCGGAGGGTCGTCGTCATCTTCCGACACGCCCATCTCCGTGTCTTCAGTCGTCTCCTCCACCTCATCGGCCGGACTGTTCCGGGCGTGCACCTGGACCTCCTGCGAACCCTGGCGCTTCCTCTTGTTTCGGGAGCTCGGGCCGACGATGCTCGGCGACAAACCGTGGCCCCCGATCACCCCACTCCCATCTTTCTTCGTTCTCTCCCGTAATCGAGAATTGTGCACATCGTCCATCATGTCCTCCGCGTCGTCGCCAACTGCACAACATCCAAAACGCGAGAAACCCCAACCTCCAGTCAGCATCACCTCCCGAAAAAGCTCAACCAGCATCTTCGACTCTGCACTCGGGCCACGCACCAATTCACAACCCTCCTCGCTGCTCGGCTGGACTGGCTTGCCCGACTCGGCCCAAGTGCTGGACCACTTCCACCACAAAATCCATTCCAAAACGCTAGAAACGGAATACAACCGCCACATTGTCACAACACTGTCACCTGCACTCACTCGCCCGCTGCATTGTCACCTCGAGACCCAAAGTGGGCACCGCAACTGCATTCTCGACGACCACTACAGAAACGGACACTGCAGAACGCCATGCCGCGTCACCGCACCTCATCAGACTCTCGTAATCCTCCCCAATTCAATGCAACGCAACGCGAACACTAGCGCTCTACAAAATGCGCAGTCGAAAACGACAATTTTCACCTCGACGATCGGTGGCAACGCTGAAGTTCAATCAACCACACCACGGACGGGACTCTTGTTTCGATTCCAGACCAGATCAAATCAGCAAGTGCCGGCAATCCACGCACCGATCACTTTCGCTCGACACTCAGCGTCGTCCAACACAGGGGAAGGGCACTTGAGAACGACACTCAGCGTCGTCCAATACAGGGGACTCCACCTCCGTCCTTCATCGAACCGCAATCGGGGGATTCATAAGTATCAGCTCGCGCTTACGCAAAACAGGGCATTTCACGCCAGCAGCAACTGCGAGGAAACGCCCTAGCCAGGATTGGAAAAGTCGAGAGTCAACTCCAACACCCTCTCATTCTCGTCGCTCTACAAATGGGAACTTCAACAAAGCACGGAACGATCACTGTTCCTTGGCCCGCTATCGAGTCCTCTAATCCTCAAAAAACAGACTCACTCGACATTCTGAATCCTCTCTTCTTCTCTTTTCGCACCCCTGTTCTCGCACTCGTTGCGTACCGCGCACCTACCGCGCACCTACCTCTCATCACCTGATCCCTATCGAATTCTGCAAAACACTGCCTATCTCTCCATTCCACCGCCAACTTTCGAATCCAGGCTCTCGCAGCAAAGCGCAACAAAGGCGATTGCTGCATCGCAGGCAAACATCGCAAACAATCCCTGCGAAAACGGACACGCGCTACACTCTCACGACGCCAGCCATCGAGCTGGCACGCCAATTCTCGCCGCGACCACGCCTTCATGAGACCGGGGACCCCGAGCCTTACGCGGCAACCTCGCTCGGTTATCAGGCACCGCGGTGGCTCCTGCAAAATTAATCTATCACACAGGTCGAAGCTCCTAAGACTACCACGAAGGACTTGCTCTCCTGCACACTTTCTCAAGGAGATCATTCGGGATCTGACAGCCGCGGCGGCGGACTGGCACCAGGGGCAGCAGCCGACACCAAGACTCCGCCCAAGGAATGGCAAGAACGGGAGTACGGAAGTCAAGATGTGCGAAGAGGGAGGGGCAACGAGCAGCAGCAGAGTGCGTGCAACAAGATCAGGATTTCTAATGCAATCAGGGCAATCGAGGAACAAAGAACCAAGGGGACCGCACCTGCAGCGTCTTTGAAGCCCGTGCGTGGTCGCCGGGGTGCATGAACGAGGCCGCCCCCTCCACCTCCACGCCGACCCTCGCGACCGCGCTCCATGAGGGCTACCGAGGAGCGAATCCCCTCCTCTCTTTCCTGTTTCTCCTTACCCTTGGGACTTTGTCGTCTGCGCGAGCCAGAGTGACCTCCCGCAGCGCCAGAGACTTTCAACGGGAAGGATGGCACCGCCTGTCCGCGCAGTCCCTGAGACCAATCTCCAAGTACCGCCCAGAACAGAGCAAAAAGATGGCGAGGAGCAAGACGTAAAGCGCTGAACGACACCACAAGTGCAACCGCCCGACCGTGGGATTCATCAACTTCCAGTGTCGCCGGTAGGAAGGCCACCTGCACAAGAGATTTGTTCAAACCCCAGAGCTGACGCACTGAAAGAGTCGGAGTCGAGACAACGGCCCGCGCAGGAAGGGACAACACCCTATCAAATGTCGTCAACCGTAATCACCAAATCGTCCGCCACCTCCATGCGCCCCGGAATCTCCCCTCCCGACCAAGCCAAGGGAACCTACGAAACATTATGCAGACGACCATAATAGCCACGGCGCCACCATCGCATCCCCACGAACGCTACCCACGCAATCCTGTGGTCCGGTCACGGAAACGCAACAAAACAATCCCGACACAACGGCGAGGCCGCCCGAACAACACCGCCATCGCAGCTGCTGCTCTTCGCCGCACTTCGTCAACTCTCTTCTCGCGTTGCCTGCAATCTGCTCACTCTTCTCCTCATGCCTCCCCCCTCTCTGCCACTCTTCCTCTCGACTTGCATCCCAACAATCACGCCTCCCTCCTGCTGCTTACAACAGGCCACCAAACCACTCCCGTTTTCAAGTCGCGAGAGAAGCGAAGCGACAACGACAACGAAACTCGCCCGCATGTTCACCACACTCTTCTCTCCCAAACTGAAAAAATGCGCATTCACAACACAACAACAACGCCGTCCACCCCTCCGTGGGAGTGCGCGGCAGTAGTAGTAGCGAGCAGCTCCGTCTCGTTGTTTTGCAACAATGGCCGGGCCGTCGCGCAAACGCCAACACAAAGGCCTGCCTCCACCCAGCCAGCCCTTGATTTGCTTCGGATCC
The DNA here is from genome assembly GCA_963969595.1 of Neckera pumila. Classification (NCBI taxonomy): domain Eukaryota; kingdom Viridiplantae; phylum Streptophyta; class Bryopsida; order Hypnales; family Neckeraceae; genus Neckera; species Neckera pumila. The sequence goes on from OZ018414.1 coordinate 21,600,032, forward strand.
CGAACCTCCGCACCCACCAAGGTCCCCATTCTTATCAAGCGCCAATGGGCGTGGCGCCACAGCATTTGCCCCCGCCCTGTGGCTAGGTTCGACGGGTCTACTAAGCCACCCCTGCGGGGTCAGTAACTCCAGGGGCGTACTTTTACCCTGACGGGCCCACCCAGCCATGAGAATATGACCATTCTCATGACCCATGACCCCATCCATGCCGTGCTTCACACGGGCTGCCCGTTACTGGCTTCCACTTCATACTTTTCAGCAATCCAAAAAGCCAACTCCACTGGAGTCAAAATGCTCTTTGTACATCCATCCATTTTGAAACACTCCAAAGTATGGATGATTGCTTGTTCGTTTCTCCAAGTGCACAGACATTCATCCAAAATGTAGCCAATATTTATTTCAACTTTCCAGATTTCATCCATGCCAAATGGAAATATACACGTCAACAATTCCCCAAGAATGTGGAATCAAAATGCTCTTTCTACAATAGAACCTCTCTTAGTGCATACTCTGTTAGTGCATATTATGCACTAACAGAGATAGTACTTTGAAGCCTTTATTGATGAATAGTGATTGGAGGCCTTGTAGTTAGAAGCCATGTGGTTGGAGGCCTGTAGTTAGAAGCCACATTAGGCAGTGAACAATATTGCACCTCTCCAAATGCATAAACCTCTCCTAGTGCATAATCCCCGCACTATACACTAAGAGAGGTTGTATTCTACATCCATCCATTTTAAAACACTCCAAAATAGAATTGATTGCTTGTTTCTCCAAATGCATATACATTCACCCAAAACGGAGCAATATTCTCCATTAATTTTTTTCAATTTCTCGGATTTCATCCACAACAAGTGGGAATGTACACGTCAAAAATTCCCCTATAAAATATGGAACAATATAATAAATACTCCGTAAATTGCTGTGACCAAAAGTCTTTGCTGCCCGCCGCCCGCGTCCCCTTGGCATGTGCCCCAGTGGTTGTTGGGTACCTCAGGTTTGTGACTGGGCGAGGGGGCCCGTCCGTCAGAAAGAAAAGGCCATGCGTGGCGATGAATGCATTTCTATATTTATTGCGTGCCAGCGTCATCCTGGTCCTGGCCATCACGGTCCTACTTCCTTCTTTCCGAGCCTCAGCTCTGGTTCTAGGTTCGGAAACCATCACGGTCCTACTTCCGAACCTCACCTCCGGCTCTAGGTTCGGGAACTCGCCCGGGTCTGGGGACATCCGTCTGCAGCATGTGTGGCTCATTTCTGAGTGGGTCCATCAGGACTCAGGAGGCAGTTCAGTTCCGTTCCGTCAGTCATTTTTCGTCTATTTATAAACGATATATAAATTTTTTTTAAAGGACTCGACCACGTAGTCCGTGCTGCTGCTGAGTTGGTTGTACTGTACGATTCGAAGTTTGAGTTGGCGTGACGGAAGGGGGTTAAATTGCCGAAAGGGCACTTGGAATTGCCCGGATGTTTACTCGGGGGGTCCTGATTCAGGAGAAAGAATTTTTGACTTGTATTCCTTCCATAATTTTGGGATTATTTTTGGAAAGTTCGTGGGTTTGGGGGTTGTTGATTTTTCTAGTTGTTTTGCAACAGTAGATCATATCTAATGGTGTCATCTTCGTCTATTAGTGGATTAATTGAGGAACATGTGCAATTGGGGTCACATGGTGTTCCCTTGTTCAGCATAAATTGCAAACACCATCAATTTGGGAAAAAAATTCAGTGCCACGTGGACCATTTAGCTCCTGCTTACAGCAAGGGGGGGTATATGATGTAGATTGAGATTATTAAAAATCATTTGTAAAACATATTACTAGAAAAAATGAGGTGAACATTTGCCAAAATTGTTTGTCCGTTTGACTTTTGGAAATTGAACAAAATTTTAAATTTTATTTGTTGGAATAGCTTAATCCTTAAAGGACATTCAAGGTAATCATCAAACTGATTTCTTGGACCAATAGGTGTAATTTTGGTTTCTACAGTGAACAATGAAATCATCTTTCTACCATTTTTTGGCCTCAACGTCCTTCAATGGTTAACCGTGGAAGGACTGTGCCCTCCCGTACCTAAGATTCTAATTATTGGACCAATAAGTGAAGTCATCCATAGGACTTCTCTAGCCTGCAACATCTTTATGGGATTAAAATCTTAATTTTGTACTAAAACATATAGGGTTGAATTGCCAATTTGGGACTTTTGCAATTTTTTAGGTAGTCTATTGTACAATACTAAAATAATATTAATAATTATAAACAAACAATTAGTTCTTCATACCTTAAGAAAAAATTCAATTTAACTTCATTAACCAAAAGGTCTTTGACTTCTTCAAAATAAAAGTTTTGATACTACAAATTTTTCAACCTATTCTTATTATGTTCCATTCAATTAAATTAAATCTTGTTGATCTATTTTTTATAAAATCAAATCCATGGATATGGAAATTGCTTGAAATTGCACTAATATTGGATCTGTAATGACATTTCCCTTGCAAGTGTAATGAAGATAATAACTTTCAATTGGTACATCTCATATATAGAGGAATTTCCAACAATAGTCTAATGTTTTTAAGTGTCAAAACAATATGCATATACCAAAAAATAAAAATAAAAATAATGGTATTATTTTTTCTTAAAGAGCAAAATGAAGTTTATATAGAAATACAAGGATAATCAGAAACCAAAAAAGCATGGCAAAACAAAGTCTAATATCAATTTACAAAGACTTGATTATTTTCCATATTTCTTTTGGTCATTTGGTTAACTCTAGAAAGAAACATTGTTGAGAAATTTCCATGGAACATACATTCTCTTGTTTTGGATAATTATTGCATGCATTTGAAAAATCAAAACTATAAGGACTTAAAAAAATATATAATCCATTAGAAAAGTTTTGGGAAGCAAGGTCTAAGATTAAAGTTTGGTTGATGGTATAAGCCTACTCATTGAACAAGAAATGAAACTAATTATTTTGGTTCTATTTTTTGGTTCTATTTCCAAGTGATTCTGATGTGTTGCAAATATGGAAAATTTGATAACAAAAGCAAAGGGGGATGCAATTGACTTTCCAATCAAACATCTTAAGTTTTGAATCCATAGGAATTTTTTTAATTTTAATTCTAGAATATGTAAAAATTGTGTCTTTTTTACATGTCGGATCTTTTGGTTACTTCCTAAATGAGCAAGGCATATATTGCAAATAATTTATCAAAAATTTCCATTCTCTAATGCATTGAAATTAAACGATTAAAAAAATTGAAATCAGTTATTTAACTATAGGAAAGTGTAGGATTCTTTTTGAATCCTTTGATTGAATAGATTAGAAGATTATAGCCCTTGAAGGTACAAGAATCGTTTTTATCCTCTAAACAAGGACAAGAAAATTTAACTCCTTATAGTAATTTTTGTGCACCGCATGTATCTTATTATTATTGCTCAATGTAACATCCAAGCTACAATGTTGCCAAGTTTTAGAAGTAGTAGATGTTTTTTGTACATTCCCTCTACAGTTGCCCACACTTTATGGAAAAAAAATGGAAGCATAACTTTTGATCTATGTACTATCAGGAAAGAATCATGTCTTTGTGATGGGTGGAAGTTTATTTTATTTTGTCAAAATTTTAAAAGATTCATTCAAAATTTACTGTACAAATTCAATCTAATTTTTCAATTGTACTTTTGAAGAACAATTAATTGTTCTATAGGGGTTGAAGGAATATTTTAGAATTTACAAATGAAACAAATGGAACTAGACTTTTTTTTTAAACTTTGTATTATTAGTTTTCTTCAATGCCAAAAAAATTTGAAAGTCAAAACTATGTTTCACAAACTACAGCAAAAAATATTCCACTATATCTTTAAATTTATATATCTTCATATCTCTACATATAATTGATCTTTTTAACTATATATGCACCATTTCATTGAAATATAAGCCCACGTAAAATCAAAATGTGATTGATATAACTTAAATTGAACTCAATGACGTAAATATTCCAAATGCAAGGTGTCACAACAAAGATTAGATGAAACTCATCCCTATAAATGTGCAAACATAAATTACTTGACCAAACATAAGCCAATTTTGGACTCAAGCAACTAACCTACTATGTATTATTTATTTTGAAGTTTGAAGGCTACGCCACTTAATGAAGTGGTTCAACTGTTTTCTAATCGTTCACCTATCCACCTCTTTTGAAAGTGACCTAATTGGAAGGGTATCCTAATTGTAGTCCTTTTTATATCTTGAAAAGGATACTCTAATTGTAGTCCTCATGTTTGTCTGTTTTGAAAGTGATCTAGTTGGAAAGGATATCCTAACTGTAGTGCTTTTGTCCACCTATTTTGAAAGAGACCTAGCTAGAAAGAATATCCTAATTGTAGTCCTTTTTCTATCTTGGAAATGATATTCTAATTCTAGTCCTCATGTCTACGTGTTTTGAAAGCGACCTAGCTGGAAAAGATATTCTAGTTATAGTCCTTTTTCTATCTTAAAAAGGATATTTTTATTGTAAGATTTTTTTGTATCGGAAATTATATTCAAATTGTAGTCAATTTTTTTGTCTTGCAACTTTAGTAAAAAGCACTTATTTGCAAACCTTTGAAAACATCATTTTTTACTAAAGACCAAAGATAGTGTGACTTTTAATTTGCAAGCTGCAGGATATTATTCCATATGGTCATGTCATAAATGACTCAAGTGACTTCATTAGTTTGTTCCACAAATCATAATGATTTTATTGCAATGTGTCAATTCAACTTTCATCTTAAGGAAACTACTACACCTAATTGAGTCTAATTTAGCAATTGAACAATAATTATATTATTAAATTATCTTACTTTTATTGAATTATTTTTATTAAATTACTTTCAATAAGGTTCATGATTGTAAAGTAACAAGCTTTAATGAATGGTTTAGGGTCTTTCTCAAGGCACTTCGAACATGCACATGTTGAACACTTTGAAGTTTGTTCTAGTCTTGGTTTTGAAAATTTATAGAAAATACAAAAAATTCTCCAAATTATTATTATTAATTTTTGTACATTAGTGATTTCCATTTGTTTGTGGGACAAAATAACACATAATTATGATATTGACTCCATCTTGTACACACCATTTTAAATGAATAGGAACGGGTGTTTCCACCTTAATCCTAAATGGACACAACCCCTATGACCAAGGTAATCACCAAAACACTCTAATTATTGAACCAATATGTGCATTCCTTGTTTCTACAATTAACCATTAATCAAACCTTTTAGGTCCCAACATCTTTATAGGGTTAATGCATTGAAGTGTAAGACGTTAAAGTGGTCATATAAGTGGGCCCTATATGATGAATTTATTCTCGTAGCAAATATAGGAATTTTTTAATTTGTCACTCATGATAAAATTTGGAAATTTGAAATTCATGTTTTGGAATCAAGAGGGCCCCTAAATTAGCTAGGAGAGATGAAGAACATAGTGTTTGACCGAGCACAAAATAGGGGGCAATTTTTTTACAATTACCCTGATAAAACAACCCAGAATTCACCCTTCAGGGCCCACTTTGTATGGCCACTTTACTTAACGTCCCGAGTGAGTGCCATTGAAGCCTTTGTTCAGATTCCTTCCTTCTTCTAAGCAAAAATAGAGCCTGCCTCCTTCTGTTCCAAACCGACGGGTTTTTTTTTCTCTCCCTGAGTCCCTGTTGTGGCCCCCGCATGAGTCTCGCTCCACCTTCCCCAACCCCTATAATAATGCCCAATCGTGAGACCTCGGGCCCCACGATCCAAAGTTCCCAACCGGATCACAGAACCCTGCTGCTGCACTGCACCCCCAAAATCACAATCAGAAATAGTAAAGGCGCAAGGGAAGCGAACAACCCACCCCACCCCAAAAGAGAGGCCTATAATAACTTATACTTACACGGCACCAACCCAACCAGGGACCGACCGACCGACCGACCAGTCTACGGAACAGCCTTCCCTCCACTCCACCTAGGTGGTACCACAACCTGACACATACAGGTGTAGAACGAACGACCTGGATGAACCCGCTGATGCCCAGCGGGTAGAATGAACGACCCCGATGAGCCCACCGAAAAAAGAGCTGCAACATTCGACCCTATCCGACAAGCATGTGATTCATATATTTCATGATCTCGCTATCCACACGTCACTCGCCAGGACCATCGTCAGGCCTGGCTCAGTCCAGTCCAGTTCGGGCCCATTGATCTGACCTAGACTGTACAGTGAGTTACTAGTAAGTTTGTCCCCCCACCCCCCTTTTGGCCTTTCCCAGTTTCCCCGGCCCTTGATGAGTGCCCCCCTGCGTAGTCACCCATGTGCGCACAAGCTCCTGCGCTTATTAGGGTTTCGGGTACTTGGTGGAGTCCGTGAGGAGACGGTGTTCTTGTAATGATGTTGTGCATTGTTTGGTGGTGGAGTCTTGCAGGAATGGGTTATTAAGTCTTGTTGGTCTTTTAGAGGGTCGGAATCTTTCTATCCTGGGCTTGGGAAGTTGGAAATCGTTCAATGCGGTAATAGTCAGTCTCTGTAGCAATGGAGCAGTGGTAGCGAGTTCTTTGTTGTTCTAGCGACGATTATGATGTGCATTTTGGTGCCGAGTCTTGAAGGAATGGATTCTTATGTCTCGCTGGTCGTTTAACAGGATCGGAGTCTTATCTCCTGTGCTTGGAAGTCGTGTAGTGTGGTAACAGTCAGAGAGTCTGTAGCAATGGTGGGGCTAGTTTTTCTTGTTCTCTCACTATGATGTGCATTTTGGTGTGGAGTTTTGATCAACCGGATTCTTAATTCAGGCTGGTTCTTAGCAGGACCTAAGTGTTCTCTCTTGAATTTGGCAATTGTAGTGTGTGGGTAGTACACGGCACCTCTAGAATAGATGGTTCTTGTACTTGGGGTGCTGCGCGTTTTGGTGTGGAGTTTTTGAAGAAATGAATTCTTAATTCACGTTGATCCTTATCAGGATCGGAATCCTCTTTCTTGTGTACTTGCAGTACTTAGTGTCTATAGCAAGTACTTAAGGTCTATAGCAACGACGAGTAGTTCTTGTCCTTTCTGTAGCAATGATGTTTAGTGTTTCTGCTCCTCGAGTTTCTCTTCTTGTGACTGTTGTTTATGAAACTGATTCACCTGGACTAGGGGAGTTGTCGTTATGAACACCACGATGCGAAGGGTAGTCAGTCACAGTCGTGGCCTCGTATAGACTAACCCTACGGCGTAGCGTTCGTCTAGGGTTACGGGTTTTTGATGTTCCAGCGACACTTTCTTTCTTTCGGAGGTCTTAGCAAGTCGTCTCTAAGTCTGGGCAGACGGAAATAAAAAGCAAATTTCTAAGATTTCTTTAATTCCAGAGGCTGAAGTAAGTGTGTCTGACTTGGAAGTACTGATCTACTGGAAATTGGGGGATTCTATTTGGTAACTTGAAGCATTTCAGTTATGTATTTGATTATGTAGGACTTTTGCTGGGAGATGTATGGATCTGTGGAGAGATTCTTGGGTACGATAGCAAAAAATTTTGACATCAAATTTTTATCACTGTGCCTGAATTATTTATGCAATTTCAAAGCGAACGATTGTAGACTACTGTATATGATATTTGAGAATCCCATTTCCATTCAAAGATTAGTAGCGACAAACGTTTAGTCAAGTTTACTCCACTTGCTAATAATTCCAACCAAGTGGATGAATAGATGAGTTGTTGTCGGTAATGGGTCCAATCAATTCGAAACTGGATCCAGTTCCTGAAGGTTTTGTATCCTGTAATTTACTCTAGCATATCTCAATTTGGTCGATTATAAGTTTTTCATAATTTAGAACAAATGCAGAGATTGAAGAACGCTGCTCTGGGTGGTCTAAGCGATTTTTCATACAAGATTTCTGAGACTTAAGTACCCCTTTTGCATGTTTTGTACTGGTATGTGGTGCTGGGGAGGCTGTATTGTGATGGAATTTTGTTGCTCTCAAATTTGTGAAAGTTGTCTGCAGAAATTTGTTTGTGCAAGAATTGAAGGTTTAATGCAAGGTACCACTATCCCCCACCCTTCAATTTCAGAGTATGCCATGGATTTTTCTGAAGATAGGTTTAAAGGTCAGAGTTTGGATCCCAGGGAAACAATCGACGTTGAATACCATGTTATCCATAGGAGAGGCTCACGTATCAAAAGGCCCAGGGGTACTGTCAATAGAAGTGGCTCATTTATCAAGAGTTCTCCCAGCGGTTTAGATTCATAAGATGACATTTGCAGCATGCAATTATAAATTACGGGAATCATCATGCCAATTTTGAATTCGGAAGCAACTGTGTCACTTTTCCACTGACTGACTGGCCATAGGAAGGTTGTAGCTTTCAACCCTTTTGCTCAATGTGAGCCCTTTCGATCTATCGAAAAGTACAAAACTCTTTTGCTCAACGTGATCCCTTTGATCAGCCGGAAAGTTCAGATCTGGACACTCAAGATTCAACAAAATGACTTATCATATTGACCATTCTGGCTCTCAAAGGTTATCCAAGCGATCTCAGACAATGGAGGGGATGGAGCACAAGGAAGGAATCCTGCATTGTGGCCTCTGTGGTCAATATACAGCCTTCAATTTGGAATATAATCGTATAGATGAAACACCGCCAGCACCGGTGTGATCGAGAATGGAAAAATGTGATTTCGTGAAAAGACTCGGATCACAATTCTGAGGTGCACAACTGAATCAATCGTGTTCGACATTCATGAACGTAAAACAGAGTTTTTCTGCTACCGTATTTCGTCTGGCTTCATTGTTCAAGTGCCGGCGTTTTTGACGATGAGGAATCCGGTGCAGGCAAACTCTACAACAGAACCCATTTAAACAAAATAAAAATTGGAATAGAATCGTACAGATGAAACATTAGCAGACAGCACTGGTGTGATTAAGGATGGAACCATAAAAATGTGATTTCGTGAAAAGACTCCGATCATGATTCTCAGGTGCACAACTGAATCGTGTTCGACCTTCAGTGAAATTAAAAAAGAGTTTTCCTGCTATTTAGTGCTGGCTTCATTGTTACAAGTGAGTTTCTGATGATGAGGAATCCGGTGCAGGCAAACTCTAAGCTTACAGGACCCATTTAAAAAAAAGAATTGGGGACAATAGTGACTCGCAACTTTGTTCCACTTCCGTCTTTAAATCTCAGAACGTGAGAGGTCGGCCACACTCCCCCCAAATAGTGGCAGAATATTCAAGCTCGGGGCAGCAGGTCGACGTGTCACCCCCCCACCCCTGCTGCTGCATTCTCCGTCCGTGCTGTACAGCATATACACTACCCATATTGGCTGAGCTAATAAAAATACCAGAAAAGTCAATCGCGAAGTAGCCCAAGACCACTACAGTGTTCCGTTGGAAGAAAAATTGCACGTACTTCTATGGATCTAAGTTCTGTGCGCTTTGTCCAATAATGGGGCTTGGCACATGAGGCTCACAAAGATCCTGGAACTGAAACCGCCTTTTGGAAGGCGAGGGAGGGAGCCCTTCCGGACTCCATGCATTATGGCATGCGTTGCAAAGAGGGGGTTGCGGGAAGGGGATTGGAGCTTTTTCCCATGGGGAAGTACCGGTACCTTACCCTTGGCTATGTTGGCTTGGCTGTAGAACTGAATCACCGGCTTGGGACGGAAAGGTCTGTAACAAGGAATATCTTAGATTATCATTTATCAGGAAATGTTTTTCTTTTTTCTTTTTTTTTCTTTTTTTTTTCTTTTTGTATCAGAAAATGTTCAAGGCGTTCCCAACAGCGTTCCCCTACTCTGATTACCGGAACAGATTCGGAAGAGACTGAATTTAAACATACACGGCCTTTTCGTTCTGTTACTACTGCCGCTAATCAGTGTTTTTTTTTTGTTTTTTTTTAAGCAAATGGATGGTTCCCATTGAAAATAAGAACAGTACACCGAACCAGACGGAGGAGTGAGCCAGCAAGCTGCCGCTAATAAGTGTGTTACACGTTACATATGAAAGTCTTATTAAGCTGTATGGGACCCAAGTGGTCTTTTGAAGGGAAATTTGGGTAGGCTCTTCAAAAGTCAATTTTGAATGGACTTTTTTAAAAGTTTGACACAAGGTGTGGACATCTATCATGACCTTGATGAGAATACTATTATATATATATATTTTGGCAAGGTGTGTGGATCAAGAGTGTGCTTAAAGTTTTTTGGAGCAAGGCAGACAACTTTGGGTAGCATGTGCAAAACTCTTTCACTACTTCCTAAAATTTGGTAGGCATGTAACTAACATAATGATGGGATGTAATTGCGGGAAAAAAAATAACCATAGGTAGAGCAAAAGTGAAATTTAGAATTCAAATGACTTGTAAGGTAGGATTTAAAAAAATATTTTCTTTTAACTTCAAAGCCTATAATGATTCAATCTTCGTAGTTGATTTTTTCATTAAAAAATTCTATGCATTTTTATAATAGTTTTGAATAAAATTGTACAATTGAATTTCAAAAACAAACAATCATTGTTTCTTTCCTATCCTAAAAAGCAACAATATTTGCCTAGAATGTGCCTTGGGCCTTTAGATATTAAGATAATTATACTTTAAATTGTTTGAATAAATTAAGTATTTGAGGCATATTTCTTGTCATTAAACTTTATAAATTTTTTGGGGGATTTTTTTGGGAGCAAGAAGGGGATTTCAAATTCTCTCATCATAAATCAACTACTTATTTCAAGCTACTAAACATGCATCTCCAAATTGACTTTAAATTCTCATGAATAGAAGTTATACATTTTTAATAAAAACTTAAGAGGTCAATCTTTGAAACATGTCTATTTGATTTGACAAGGCTTTTTGTCTCACAAATAGTCTAATTTGCCATATGACATGACCAATTGTGGATCTTAAACCTTAGTTTAATTATGTAGACATTCTACTAATGTAATACATATACAAAATTGCACCTCTCCTAATTGGATACCATACTTGCACATGCATAATATGTCAATCTAAAAAACATAAAATTCTTAGGATGAGTATAGATTCAAGGAGCTATTACAAAAAATACGTTTTTAGATATGTCTACTTTGTCAATTGTTGTAATCAATAGAAGTATCCCAAATATGTGATTGAACCATCACATCCTTTGAAAATACATGAAAGCCTACTTTAACTAATGTTTCTTACTCTTCCCAAAAGTTGAAATGCCTATTTCAAAGGATAAGTTATGATATGAAAAATTATTCACAAATATGGGCCTTTTAAAGGTGCCTCATAGTCGCAAGAGATTAGTCTTGAATATCCTATAATGGAAGATTGGTTAGTTGCTTGCTTTAATAGTGAAAAATAAGAGATCTTTCAAATATTTCTTTTATATATCTGCTACAATACCTTTTAAAGATCAATTTGCAACTTATTTTAAAGGCCTATTAAAAGAAATCTTAGTCAAGATTGCAAGAAATGTACCAATTTGGTTGATTGAAAATTGGTAGTTGTCCTAAAAGATTTGAGAGTTATCATATATACTACAATACAAGATATTCCAATAAGTACAAGGCAGTACTTGTTGCAAAGTAGTTTTATAATATCAATTCTTTTTTAAAGTTTCAAAACTTCTTCATTGAAATGGTTGTTGAAATTCATTTTTATTACAATGTATTATCATTCTTTCCATTTGAACATGAAAGATTTTGAAACTTGCACAAAATTATAAAGCACCAAATAATCATGCTAGTCACATCCTTAATGGATAGACCAAATTTACTTTATTAATATTTTAGACATGAGTTATTTCATTTGTTTTCTACAGTTCAAGATCCACTCAATGTTCACCAACATTCCTAGGTAAAGGATAGATAGAAGCAAACAAGTAGATTTTCACAATAGAATTGTTGATACTAAATTAAAAAGGGCACTTTTCCTACTCTAAAAAAGAGAATCAAAATACAAATGAATTATTTCATTATTGAAATTGAAGTTGTAATATTTTCATATATATATAATTAACTCCAACTCTTTTATAGAGTTGGTGTAACTTAAGAACACGTTCCATGAGTAACCACATGTGGTTATTTATGTGATTCCAATATTATATATTTCAATGAAGAGTGAAGCTCTATTCTAGCTAATTCTCATAGTCTAAGTTACCAATGTTTAAAATGCAATGTGTGATTGATGTACGCAAAGTATAGTGGAAGGAATTCATGAGTGTATATAATTGAATACGATGTGGATAGGTTTAAGAGTGCCTAGGGGTTCAAAGAAACGAGGAGGTTGGTGGTTATTCTCTAGTTTTGGTTTAGTTTATAAGATTTGTGATATATTGGTTGATGTATTTGAATGTGACAATTTCATATATAGAGTTTTTGTGTAAATTGTTAGAGATTGTTTTGGGTGTTGATAAATTGCAGTTTGTCACTTGATTAGGGAGTTTGAGAGTGGATGGTGTTAAATCATTTCTTAGTGTGGGAGGTTGTAGGAGAGTACTAGTGAGTATATAGGCATGTTGATGATGTTAGCATAGTTGATGATATGTGATTTGGCAAAGAGAGATATATAATAGTTGAGATGTAATTTGGAGTGTACTATAACCCCTAAAGTTCCATGACTATGTTCTCATCGAAAACGCTTGAAAATTGCCATTTCTAGTACAAGTATCTAAGTTTTGAAAAAATACTTTTTTTGGCACATGTAACCGTTGGATCTTGTAGTATGCTGACTTGAGAACATGTAATAAAATTTTCAGAAATTTTCAGAGCGTGGATTGCAAAATATAAGCATTCAAATTCACTGAAATCATTTTTTTGGCCCTACCAAAAACACGGTAGCTGCACTTCACAATCTCACTTTTCAATGAAAAACTATCTAGAATGATGGTGCTTTTTTGGATTCTTTTTCCTAAACAAGTTGGCTAAATGCTTGAAAATTTCACTTCATTTGGAATTGTACAACATATAGGAAGAAAATAGTAGTAGATAGTAGTAGATAGTAGTGAATGATTCAAAATACTAAATTGTCAATAACTTAATTATAGAATTGAAAAATGCCAATCCCAATGGTTGCAATGTTGTAATAAACAATCTACATCCTATGATTTTTTTTTTCCAAAAAATATTGAAAATCAAGTAAGAAAAAGGACTTCAAAGTTTATTTTAGAGTAGGGAATCTATAACTGCCCGCAAACTTAAAATCTTCATAACTTTTGACTCATTGATCAAAATGGGATGGTTAAAAGCTTTTTTACCATTATATAACTCTAGAAAACCAATTTCAAATTTTTCTTTTTGGAAAAAGTGATTTTTTTATCTGCCCGGACTGCCCAGTTACAAAAAGAAGTAACATATTAGGCCATAACTTTTGACTAGTATTTCCAAATGTCATGAAATTTGGTGCATATGAAAGATATTCCTCGCCCCCATCTTCTATTAAAATTTCAGCCAAAAATATGAAAATCTCTAGTCATACGTACCTGCCCAAAAATTCTATACTGCCAAAAAACGCATGTTGGTCCTTTAGGGGATAATCAAAACCTTCAAATAATGACTAAATTTCACTAAAAATTAATATTTAAAAACTTTCCATAATCGTTTAATATAACCATATTATCAGTTACAAGTTATATTTTGAGCTATCAATGTACTGACTTATTCATCATGTCGAAAACAGAAGGTGACAGTCAACTCAGCTTACATTATTTATTGACTGGTAATATATCTTGAAATTTTTTCTGAACTCTCAGAAAATATCGATTTACTACATCTCCAAGCCCTCAGGTTGACTTTGAGAGTATTTTCAAAAACTATCTTTTAAGGGGTTCACAGTAATAGTGGTTGTTACAAAACATGCTGGGAAAAATGAAAACCAACTTGGAAATGAAGAAATAAATTTAAGAGAAATAAAACTACAATTGCTGAACTCTTTCACATTATATATTACACCTCCACACTCCAGAAGAAGAAATTGAAAATCATAAAATCCAATTTGGATACAAGCTTACACTCTCCTCGCCAAGTCAGTAAGCAGGCTGCACTCATCCCTAACTTAGCTAAGCCCTTGTCTTAGCAAAAGCTCCTGCAGCTTTAAGATTTTGTAGCTTTCATAACATTCACCAATTCACCATCTCTCCACTATGGTCTCCCATTCACAAGTAACAAAATTGTGTTCATGCAAGTCACATGTTCACAGTTGCTGTGATTCTCAAGTTGATGTGACTTCCACTCAACTAAAGAAGGTGTACAAGTCCTTCTATTTGGAAATCTCCAACTCTTTCAAGAGAAAAAACTCTAGCAAATAAGTTGTTGCATATGACTTGTTGTTCCCAAGACAAAATAATCAAAAAGGGTTGATGGGTACTTCAGCCATGGTATTGCCTTGACCCAGACAGAAGCTCTCTGAGTGGCACCAGAACTGAAGATAGTTGGTAAGCTTTTGAATCTTTATACAACATACCCCCTGCAGATTGAGAAAACAACAACAGATACTTCAGCTAAAAGTTACAAGCCTTTCTAGACAAGATCAAACATTTGGCAATGCAGAGAAAGACCATAATTGAGATTTGGAAACTCAGGAAAATTCAAATTCAAACCACTACTGTAGGGTGTTTTAGAATGAACAAACAGCAGTTAACAATGTCCATACTTATATGGCAAAGAAAAGAAATTACCTAGGTAGGAAACATAGCCTGCGGAAACTGGCCAAAACAGCAGAGCTCTGACACAATTATTTCTGCAAATTTTTCACAAATTGAAACACTAGTCAGTGAGAGTCGTAGACAAAAAAACAAGCATTAAAGATTGAAATGGCCTTACAAAAAACGTGATCAAACGTTGCACAGGTGAAGGAGACGGAGGAACTTACATGTACATGCTGATCAGAATGCCCTCACCAGCTAATGAGCATCCCCAAAATGAGCCAGTAAACCTGCAATTGTTTGCAGTTCATCAGGCAGTGCACTTGATTGTGAAACATTTATGAAACACTGTTACGTGATCAAAAGAGAAAGAAATTACAGTGACGTGAACCAAAATTCCATAGCATAATTAAGCCATTACCATTTCTATGCTTCTCTGAGCAGTTACAATAGGAAGGACTCAATGGTTTTCAAAGATATTCAACAATCTTCACAAACATAAAACTCATCCTGACCACACTCTTTCAGCATTATTCTGGTTCATAGGAATTGCACACAAATGTGTCGTAGTAGAAGTCATATGTCTCATGATAGCCATGGAACTCACTGACCTAATTCTGCGCAAATTGGGCGGAACGAACAAGACATGATTTTCACAAGTATACACAAATGAAGAGAGAAATGGGACTTAAGCTTACCACATGAAGTCCCGGATGAAAAGAGCTCTAGGCAGCAACAAACCGTTGCCAACCATAGCCAGCAGCACAGTTTGTGACGAGAGTCCCTTGATGTTGGCAGGTCTCTGAAAGTTTGTCCACTGGTTCAAAAGAAACAAAATTGTCAGTCCAAAGTACACGCAACACGGCATCTTTCCAATCCAACTTCCCACACATCACACACCAATCATCAAGAAAATAAGGCGAATATGTTATACACAAAAATTTATTACCATTTGTGCAACTGGTCCCCACATGAAGAGGAGGGTGGCCGTCCACGCTGAAACAGAACCCATACTCAATAGTACTTTCTCGGGGAGCTTCCCCATTCGAGCCTGCCCAATTGCCAGGAATTGACAAGATATCATCAGCCTTGTTACAGCTTATTGCAAAACTTCACACGAATCGAGAAACTCCACTGAATGCAGCTACCTGTCTCCTAAACAAATGTTTCCCTAAACCAAAATAGCAAAACCTACTTATGAACTGTCCGTAGCATGGAAATGGATTGTCACAAACTAACTTATGTGAAACCAAATTGGGAACAGAACATACCAGAGTAACAATTGAGACAATTGTAGTTCCAAATAATATGGAAGGCAATATTGAGTGAGGCAATAGAGGCTCAAATGTTGACCACATAACCTGCAACCACCAGGACATACCAATCTTAACAAAAAACTTGCTAACCTATTTTTTTGTGTAAAGATATATAGTTGCAAAAAAGGCTCAAATAATCATCTAGTACCCTAATTTTTAAATGCTAATGGCAATTTACCCTAATTTACAAAAGCCCTGGCATGCATACCTGAGGAAGTACCGTCACGCCACCAATGGTAACAGCTTCTTCCCACACAAGCCATATAGATCGTCTTAGAAGCCCCTGGTAGTTGAGCAAGTTGAGGATGAAACCTACAACCACTGCCGTGGCTGTGGCCGCGAAAGCAGGGAGAGGCATTGCCCCGGCAATGGCTAATTGCATCAAGACAAGGAGAGTTGTTGCGGCACCCACACCTTGAACAACCATAGCACCCCTCTCCCTCTTGTTTGCAAAATATGACAACAGAGATAGGTTCCCTAGAAGCTGTGTGAGTTGCCCCTGCAAACCCAAAACACTCCTCAAATAAGTCACCCACACTTCAATCCGATTGCTTGACCAGCATTCAGAGAGGGTTATAATAAGTACATTAATTTTGAGTGTAAAAACAGAGATGTTTAAAATGCATGCCCAAAAATGTCACAAATGTCAATAATGAAAGCTATGAGTATGCAAGTGGTATAATGAAAATGCATACATACCAACCATGGAACTGCAAAGAGGGCGTCATAATCTCCAGCGAAGAGGTTTTTGGTGTTGAGAACAATTTGAGGCATTTGCAGAAACAGAAAAGGTAGCGTTGCAGATTCCGCCAAGCGAGCAGTTGTATGGCTCCACCGACTGAAGGCTACATCTTTCTCATCCTTAGAGTCTTTCCATGAGTCCAAGACCACCTTTGCTTCCGATTTCGCAAATGTGCCATACTCTCCTCTCTGAATCAAAACAACCCAAACAGTCAAAACCACCGCTCTAAAATCTCCGAATGTGGAAAAGAATCACAAATTTGGCCTAGAACAGTTATAGCCATAATGATCTTGCCAGATACTTAAAGCAAATTTGTCCCAGAACTGCATTCATTACAGGAAATCATGCTCTGTTCCAACCAGAGTGGGAACCCAGAGTCTCCATCCAACTTCGGCTAGAACTGAGCATCAGAATTTACCAATCAATTCAAATTCGCTAGAAGAACACATGATTGACAGATCCAAGCTTAATTAATAGTCTTGATTCAAGGCCATCAAACCTCCCCTGCTAACTGGACTACACTGCAATCGATCTCAACTCACCGACAAAAGTCACAAAAGGAATCAAAACGATGTGCTAAACTCCTGTTGGAAATAAATACAAAAAATAATTACAATACGTACCTCAAGGTCTCTGTCGTCCACGAGAGCCTGCGACTCAGGTGCAGAGTCTCCAACTAGACCATGGGGCACTGCAATGGAAGCCATGCTTGAAGGTGCAACCTCCAGACAGTCACAAAGTTAGAATGATCCTCTTCCCCACCCACCCACCCACCCCAAAGAATGTTTTTTTTTCAAAACCTCGGTGATTCCAGGTTCATACGTAAGAAAGGGATCCAACTCGGGCTGGTCGACTTGAACGAGTATCAGTTGTTGCAGCGTAGTGAGAAAGCTCGCATATTGAAGAGACTGAGAGCATCAAGGTTGCAGTTTGGAGAGACTGAGAGTATCAAGGTTGCAGTTCGGAGAGACTGAGAGTATCAACGTCGCATTTTGGAGAGACTGATCGCTAGAGTATCAACGCTGTGATTTCAAGAGACTGAGAGCTAGACCCAACGTTGCAGTTCCAGAAGGTGGAATCGAAATGAAGAAGCTTGAGGCGGCCGAGTTGCTATGATATGGGCACTGAAAAAGTTCCATACTTTTAAAAAAAAAGTATTGTGTTTCTGATGGATGGTTGGGAGCGTCATGCAAATGAGCGGAGCTCAGGCGAGGAGCTCTGGGGACCGTCCGTGCAAAGCCTCTCTGGTCCTCAGTCATTGCTTTTGTCAGCAGCAAACTGACCTGCGTGTAAAGATCTGGTTTTAGGTCTAAAAAAGAATAGCATTTTGGGGTATGTTGGAATTTCCTCCGGCCAGATGTGGCGCTTGTTTGGAGTGCCGTCTGTAATAACATTTTGTATTCAATTCACTTGAGCTGATGGTGAGAATTCCTTCTCAGGGACTTTGCCAATGCTGAACTGCCAGCTCCCTTGTTTTTACTTGCCGGGACGACAGGCATCTTGTCTTCTATTTCGGTTTAAGGCATCCAGGATTTAAACATCAACACTAAATAGTGTGGTGTACGGTATATGGATTCTGTTTGTGAAATAATGTACACCAAATAGTGCAATTAGGTTGCCCCACACTAATTTCTCATATCTTACACTTTTACTGCTGTAAAAAAGATTTTCATCACTAATTATTGCAAAAAATATATATATTTAAAAGGCCTTGCAACCACTACAAAGCTGCCAAAAAATAAATTAACAACATTCAAGTTGTAAACCATGTGAAATTCAAGCATGGTCAATATATAGTCTGGGGCAACCTAATTGCACTTTTTAGTGTAAGCTTATTAGAGCATCTCTTGCAGCCCTCCAATTAGCCAGGCTCCTTCAATTGAGATCTATCCAATTTATGTCTAATTTATAGGGGATGGCCACTTGTATCCCCAATAGTATAACTCCCTAAAATATACAAGTCAAAGAACTTGCAAAAGCAATAAGTACCCTATCATTTATTATGACAGTTTGCTAATCCCAAGAGAATATATAGCGTGTAGAGGGGTTAGTGACCCCTTCATATGTGGCTTACTTGGGGGGAGAAAGTGAAGTTTGAATTTGACATACACTAGAATTGATTGCTTATCATCCAAAATTTAGAGGAGAAGGGATGCTTGGAGGGCTGTAGAAGATGCTCTTACCTTGGAACTTCTACCTTCAAGTTTTTGGAGGGCTCCCATAAACTTACCAATTTGTGGATGGTTTGGCTATACACTTGGCCCGCCGTTGGAGTTTCCAAGTAAAAACTTGCCTCCTATTTTGTAGGTGGAAAGGGTGCTCTAAAAGTGACCACTAATACCAAGGTATATTTTACTTTCTTCAATGTACTAGTAGTGTACATTTCAAGAAGTGGTTGCTTTTAGCAACTACTGCGTTTCAACTTCAAAAAATTCCACCAAGGGCCAAAAAATATAAAACAACTTCAAGTAAATGTCAATTCTATTTTTCTTCCAAAGAAAATTTAATGAAAAATATTTCAAGTACTTTAGCTTCAATCACCTCAAAGGCAATCAACTTTTAAAAAATTGCTTTAAAGAGCAAACTACCTTACTTCACAAGAGTCAAGACTCTTTTCACTATAAAAAATGAGTGCAAGCTTGTTCATGAATTGTGGGTCATTGTAAGAAGAATTATTGTTACTACAATGACAATGATGTTGTAGAAGGAGGCCGCTAAGTCTTGTTCTTCAAGAATGTTATATACCTTGGGACTACTAGTCTCAAGTTTTTTAGGGCTTATGATGTTGTTCATACCAATTTGTGGAAATTTATAGATGGTTTGGGTGAACCAAAGCATAGACTTGGCCTCGAAGCCTCACCATGCTTGTAGCCAAGATGTTTGAAAAAACATGTCCTATTTTGTAGGTGGTTAATAGTTTGTGATTCATGTATAATATCCTTAAACTTCAATAGGGAGATCCTTTGCTTCCCATGAATCAAAGCTTCTTTCAAGGTAGAAATCTTGAATGCAAGTTCCAAATATGTACTTAAAGTTTCTATCCATGTTAGAAAAAATCAAAGTTTTAACAATAGGTGGAGTATATGGATCAGTTCTTCCTACTCTTTGTTGACTAGAGGTATTCACTTCTAAAATTTTTAATTTATAGATAAATGTAAAATTCAATTTCTATTTTTTTATCAACTGATTTTGATATTTTCAATCTTTTTTTACAAATTCAGTCATTGATTGCAAATGTGGATCATCTAGTGGTAAATAATAGAGATATCCTTTAAAGATTTATTTCATATTTTTCCTTTGATCGCCAATATATAATTGTAATAAATAGTCAATGGATTACATCCTACTGCTCTAGACTAAATGTTGCGCCTCTTTGAATTCTAATTTTGAATCAATTCAAATATTAGACGTGTAGAATGAAAAATATACAAGTTTGAAGCTAATCATGAGTTCATCCAACTTTGAAAGTTACTTGAGAAACAAAGTGAAATATACCCTATGCTTGCAATTTTACAAAATTAAATAATTATTCAATTTCAAAACCTTACTAAGGTATTGGAGCTTTTCATTATCCATATTGTGACCAAATGAGGAAGATTGAACATTGAGACAAAGTATGAAACTAAAAACTTAAGTTCAAAAAATATATAATATTCCTTTGAAATAGATTTGAAAAAATGTTTATACATTTATTCTTTCTTTTTATGAATACCCTAAAAAATTGTAGAACAAATATATAGTACTACACCTATGTTTGATCAATGACAACTTGGATCATTAAGGGCTATAGAAAATATGCTATACAAAGGGGAAGATAATAAAATCAAGATAAGAGCTCACCTAATATTAATAAGAACTACAAAATACTAGATAAAATGCTTAAAAATGATATTGGTGATTGAAATTTACATCAATAATGTCTCCAAGTCAATGACCTTATTTTGTAGTCAACTCTCTATATTGTAGACTTCAGATTGGGAGGTCATTACAACATTAGTATTACCTTGTATACATGGTCAATTTTGGTTGTCACCCTTAACTTGCCACTATATCTAAAACTACTTTCAGCCAATTAAAATCTCAAATCTCAAGATTGTGATCTTTGAAGAAGTGTCAAGCAATCTTGTAGTGTATTTATTGATGGAGGTGAAAGGCTAGATCAACTGTAACATGTCTTATCCTTTGCAAATTTGCCTCCAACTAGGATTGAGACTTGAGAGATCTCAGAATACTTGAAGATTGAGACCTTTGGAAAAGTGGTCATAGTCACGTAGTGCTCTTATAGTGATAGAGGTGAAAAGTTAGACTACGACCAATCTTACCCTCTGTCAACCTATCTCCAATTAAGAGTGAGAGATCTCACAAAAATTGAAGATTGGAAGCTTTGAAGAAATGGTTATAATCACGTAGTGCTCTCCGCACAGTGATGGAATTGAAAAGCTAGACTACGACCAATCTTATCCTTCGTCAACCTATCTCCAACTAAGATCTCATAAAATTTGAAGATTTGGACCTTTAAAAAAGTTGTCAGTGATCTTGGAGTAATATCATAGTAATGGAGGTAAAAGATTAAACTACAACTAGTCTCATCCTTTGCAAACTTGCCTCCGACTAGGATCTAGAGATCTTAATGTATGTAATTATGTATCAATCATTGATGACATAGTCCTTGAGTTGTCTAGTAATCCTTGCATGAGTTAATATCCTTACTGTAAAGTAAAATGGCAATGTGAAGAGATCCAATACAGGTTGAAGTTGATATGCATTTGCTAAAGTTCAAAGGTAAAATAAAAATCCTAAAAATCACCCTAATTGGAAGTTAACTTTTGAAACTTAAGAGTAATGAATTTTTGTAAAAGTTGCAAATGTTCAATTTAAAATTGTTTTTAGAAAGAATTTTATATTTTCTATTTTATGGATAAATACTACATTTTGTAGTAGTGAGATTCAATTGTACACATATGATATATAGAGCATATTTTATAATTATTGACGAAAAGTCATTGTAAATTGTGATTCTAATTTACATATTATAATCAGGGCTCTATTATTCTCTATGCTACTAAAAAGGTTTGTTTCGGCCTTTATTCCTAGCTCTAGAGACTTTTCTTTTATGCAGATATTGCAGAACAAAATGAAGCCTTGGTAGAGCTAGCTTTGGAAAATTGCAATAACCTTTTGCTATTCATGTAGTTTCACATGTGCGCCCTCATTATCAAGACAACGTGAATGTGACATAAACCTAGAATCATGCTTGCTTGTTCTACCCCCTACATAATATGACTGGTTTACCATTGTACACTAAGCTAAAAGAATTAACCTTCAAGGAGAAATGAAAACCAATGATAGAAAATTATACACACCAACTAAAGTTAAAAATAATCCCAATTTTACCTAAATACACCAAGCATAACATGTGCACTGTACAAACCCTAAAGGATTGAACTTAGGGTTTAAAGTTTAGACTAAAAGAATAATGTGCACTTGATTTCTGAAAAGAATCCCTTAAACTCATCTATATAACCACTACTATGATACGAGTGAAGCATTGATCTTTCTAAAACTATTCGCTGCAATAAAATAAATAAAATCACTCTTACCCTTGTTCATATGTCCTATTTATCCCCTAAATGCCTTAGGCACCAAATTTTGGTGTCGACAACACTTTGAAGTAAAATACAATCTTATCAAATTATCATTTTTTATATTTATTATTTTGAAAAAATATTTTTGAAGCTTAGTTTTGGAATATAAAATCCAATTTTGAAAATGAATTATTTTTATCTATCTATTTAAGATTTTGTGTAAAGGTGTCCCATTGCAAATCTTGATTTTCTAGTGTCAAGGTCTCTTGAAAATGAGCCTCAAATACACTAGATCTTGGAGAAAAAATCACATTAGAAATTCATTTAAAAAAACTGTAGAGTAGATTTTGAAAAGTTGTAAGTGGATTGAGGTTATGCATATTATGCTTTTTAACCTTATTTTATTTTTGGTGACCAAGTTTTTAGATTTGACATGTGAAAAGAAGATTGAAAGGCTTCAAATCATTTTTACAATTCTAGTATACTCTTGATCAATCCATAAGTGATATTGTTGTGTATTCTTTTCTATTGTGATCTTGAATATGTCTAGTTTGAATATGTATGGTTATATTTCAAAAAAATTCGATAAAACTCATCAAAATTTTGTCTTTTTGTTCAATTTAGAGTAAATTCCAAAAAGCTCAAAAAAGGCCTTGGGAATTTAGGAATTATATTATGTCTTTGTCTTTGTCACTATTTTTGTTCTAGTGGATTTTTGCCTAGGCCTTTTGACACTTATGCGCAATCTCCTGCCATTCATCCATCTGAAAAATTACCTCTGCCTACCAAAAATTGTTTGTACTTATTAACAAATGTTTTTATTGAAATAACAACTTGTAATGCAATTGCAAGGAACAATGAGCTTGCTACTGGTCCGATTACCAAAGCAAAGATCTATGAATGTAAGAGAGACATAAAGGAGAAATTAGAAGGAGGATGAAGAAAAACTTTAGTTTGAAAATAATGGATTTTAGCTTGGTGCTTAGTCACCTTGAAATGATTACTATTCATGGCAACAAAGTAGATGCCAAAGCTATCCATTTACAATATGTCGGAGTTGCTCATTTAAACAAAATTTGATAAAAGTAGATGAATGTTGATAGCGTTGAATGAAATTTAAGACAAAAATTAGCACATAATATGGAAGTAATTAATTAACAATCATCAATTTATTTATTGTTTGGATTATATTATAAAAGATAATATTCTTAAGACTAAACTCATGGCTAAAGAACAAAGCACTAGAAACCTTCCATATCCATTGCCAAGGCAAATATCCAAAAGCTAGTGATCAAATGAAAGAATAAACCATGTTGAAGATGAAATGGCATTTCTAAAAGATGGAAAAACTTCAAAAAATTATAGCTGTAGTTGTACTAAGTTGAACTACATTGAAGATGAAAAATGGTAGAAGTCCTCAAAATAGTCATGGATTTAGTCATGTAGCTTCAAAATTCCATGGCTTGGTCATTTGGCTTCCGAGTGATTGTTCATTTGCACAATGTATTCTTCAATACATAATTCCCTAAAGGCATCACTAAATATTAGCTAAACTAGTTCCAATGTAAAGGATTGTTACTTGAATGTATCTTTTCACAATTTTGGACTTGCTTTAGTTTGATATGAAGGGCCTAAACATTTTACTTTTTCATTGTCTTTATATCAAAATGGAATTCCTGTTTGGATTAATCTTGGATAGTGAAAACAAAAATCCACCTATAATTGAATGTGCATGTGACTATTATAGACTACATAATTTTTATAAGCAATATGCTAGAATAGGAGTAGGAAGCAATGAGCGGTGAGCAATTATTTTAACAAAATATCCACAAAAATAAATTTATTAATATTAAAACAATTAAATTATAAAAATACAATTCACATAACAAAGAGCCCCGGGAGTTTTAGAATCAACATATTAGCACCAAATGTGGTTTAGAGGTGACTCATACATAATAATAAATAGTAATACCCAATAGATGCAAGTTTATATCTTCTAGGTATATAGTAACAAAGGTGACTATTCTTAAAAAGTATATATTAAAAAAATGAGGTGTACACATGGTATTCTTTGATTGATAGTTAATTTTTTTTTGAAAATTTTGATTAATCAAATTTATTCAGTATTAACAATTAAAACATCTATTCTTAGTTTGTGATAAATTATCCACTCTCTCCATTTGTAATTTTAGACTACAACTTCAGATGCAATCAATATTGGATATATTGCGTATCTGTATCTATACTCTATATTATATATATATATATATATATATATATATATATATATATGTATGTATTCTGTATTATATATTTGTATCTATATCCATCTCTATATTCCATAGCAACGGCCAAGATTGCCCCTCGCGACTATAATCAATGATGATTTTTCAATTTTTTAATTGGAGATCAATGGTGATCAAGAGGGGGGGGGGGGGGATTTCTTTTTCCAAGAGATCAACGACTCTAGATTTTTGCCAAAACAAGAGGGGTGTTAATTGAATTGAACAACACTGTTTGCATCTTTTCAGTACATAGTAGCATATGATACTAAAGTCCGTTGTGAATTACTTCATTAGAAGAAGAATGACGCCCAGAGCCGTTGCAAAAATGAGTGGCTATTTTTGTTCCACGTTGATCATTTTTAGCCTTTTTTCGAGAGTACTATAAAATTAGAAAAATATATTATTTGAATATTAAAACTATGAAAAATGCATACACTTGTAAGAAGAACATGAAGGAAAAACATAAAATAATTCTCTAAGTAGGAGAACTAGAAAAGTGCAAAATTGCAAAAAAATATACACTTTGACGTTTTAATTTGTAAAAAATAGAAAAAATAATTTTTAAAGAAACCAAAAAATTGGCCATTTGAGAAGACTTCATGCCAATAAAGAGATTTCACCATATGAATGATCTTGAAACCATTTTCAATGTTCAAAATTGTGTGTACAAGGGAGCTTTATTCGCACAAATGTGGACACATAAAATAAAATATTTTTAAATGCCCCTTGGTAGAAACATGACTTCCTACTATGGGAATAGATCATAGAAATTTCAACTCTAGATCATTAAATTTGGTGACTCCATAGTACAAAACAACCTTAAAACTCATTTTGTAATATAATAATGGTACAATAATAATGGTTGAAAATTGTTTCAAGTAGTTTAGCTTCACCCTAAAAGCAATCAACTTTTAAAAAGTTCTTGAACTTCACGAATAGGAGGTCTTTTACTTCACAAGAAAAGACTCTTTTCACTATAAAAAAACTTGAGTGCAAGCTTGTTCATGAATTGAGGGTCATTGTTAGAAGAATTATTGTTACTACAATGACAATGATGTTGTAGAAGGAGGCCGCTAAGTCTTGTTCTTTAAGAATATTATGTACCTTGGAACTACCAGTCTCAAGTTTTTTAGGGCTCATGATGTTGTTCATACCAATTTGTAGAAAATTGTAGATGGTTTGGATGAACCAAAGCATAGACTTTGCCTTGAAGCCTTGCCATGCTTATAGCCAAGATGTTTGACAAAACATGTCCCCTGATTTGTAACTGGTTAATAGTTTGTGATTCCTAACTTTTTTTATATAATATTCTTGAACTTCAATAGGGGGATCCTTTGCTTCCTATGAATCAAAGCTTCTTTCATGGTAGAAATCTTGAATTCAAGTTTGTCTATGACTTATGAACCATTGTAACACAATATATCACATACTACTAAAATCATAACTCCCTTTGTAATATCACAAATGCTACCATTAATAATAGGGGCTCATGCTTGCTATGCTACGCATTCATTGTATGACATATTAGTAAAATTTTGATATATTTGAATAGAATGCATGATAATGATTTCAATAAGTCTTTGAAATAATTAATTTTAATATTTTGTAAAAATATTTTCAATCATGCATACATAAAAATAATATTTTCACACAATGTTATACTATAAAATTAGAATAGTAGTTTGCAATCACCTCTGTAGTATCACTTTTACAGTTTTTATGATTTCAAAATTCTATTGCTACTACCAAATAATTTGAAAAATTTATTCAATTGAAGCGATTTTGGATTTCTAAGCAGTTAAGTTGTTCATAAAGATTTCAAAAGTTACAATTTTTTCTTTTCAATTCACCAAGTTTTTGGGTTGCCATTGTTCATAACAATTGAGTCAACTTTTGATTGCATTACAATAAATGTGTATCTTTTACAGTATTCACCATTGCATATGTTTCATTCATCATTCAATAAATTTCTGTTGTGCATTTCAATATATGCTTACTTATAAACAAAATTATACAAAGATTTTAGTAATTTTTATTTGAAGATTTATTGAAATTTTGTTCTGCATTTTATTTAATACATAAAAATTCTAATGATGAATGCGTAGCATAGCAAGCGCCAACTGTTAGTTTCTACTATAATAACACTATATCTAGAAGGTTGTCAAGCTCTCCGTTCAAGAATGTTATGAAGCCCCATTATGAAGTTAATTGGGAGTCTGCCATTCCAAATATGTACTTAAAATTTCTATCCATGTAGAAACTGTAGATGCCGAAAAACATCTCATATGTCTAATTTGGATAATTTTTGCAAAAGTTATTGACCTCCAAAGTTTGCAGCCAATCAACCCTGATTTTGTCCGATTTGTCCGATTCTGTCCGATACGACAACTCTGTTTAGTGGATAAATGTAAAATTTAATTCCTATTTCTTTATGAGCTAATTTTGATATTTTCAATTCTTTTAAACTTATTTAGTCATTGACTGCAAATTTGAATCATTTAGTGGTTAATAAATATATCCTTTAATCCTAACTCAAAGATTTAATTCATGTTTTTCTTTTGATTTGCTAATAAATAAGTGCAATAAATAGTCAATGGATTACATCCTATTGCTTTAGACCAAATATTGCACCTCTTTGAACTCAATTTTTGAATCAATTCAAACACTGGATGTGTAGAATGACAAATATATAGGTTTGAAGCTAATCATGAATTCATTCAATTTTGAAAGTTACTTGTGAAACAAAGTGAAAAATACATCCCGTTAGATTACTTGCAACTTTTCAAATTTAAATGAATATTCAATTTCAAAACCTTACTAAGGTATTGGAGTTTTTTAATATCCATGTGGTGACCAAATGAAGAAGATTGAACCTTGAAACAAAGCATGAAACTCAAAGCTTAAGTTGAAAAAAATTAATATTCCTTTGAAATAGATTTGAAAAATATTTATAATATTTATTCTTTCTTTTGATGAATACCTCAAAAAATTGTAAAACAAATATTTAATACCATGCCTATGTTTGATCAATGGCAGCTTGGATCATTACACTACAAGAGAAAGGAGTATTTTAAGTATAATCCTAGTAATACAATCCTATAAGTAATGAACTTTTTAGGAGATTTTTAATAAGATTTTACTAAAAATTTCGTGAAAAGGTCATTACTTATAAGACTATACTACTAGGACTATACTTAAAACATCCCTTTCTCTTGTAATTAGGGGCTATAGAAAGTGTGCAATATAAGAGGCAAGATAATAAAATCAAGGTAAGAGCTCACCTAGAATTAACAAAAAATACAAAATACTAGATAAAATGCTTGAATATAGATATCGGTGATTGAATTTGCATTGGCAAAGTTAGGTGTCAAGTCAACGATCTTATTTTTTAGGCAACTTTCTATATTGTAGATCTCAAATTGGGAGTTCATTACAACACGAGCACTACCTTGTATACATGGTCAATTTTGGTTGTCACCCTTAACTTGCCACTATATCTAAAACTACTTTCAGCCAATTAAAATCTCAAATCTCAAGATTGTGATCTTTGAAGAAGTGTCAAGCAATCTTGTAGTGTATTTATTGATGGAGGTGAAAGGCTAGATCAACTATAACCCGTCTTATCCTTTGCAAATTTGCCTCCAACTAGGATTGAGACTTGAGAGATCTCAGAATACTTGAAGATTGAGACCTTTGGAAAAGTGGTCATGGTCACATAGTGCTCTCATAGTGATGGAGGTGAAAAGTTAGACTACGACCAATCTTATCTTCTATTAACCTATCTCCAATTAAGAGTGAGAGATCTCACAAAAATTGAAGATTGGAACCTTTGAAAAAATGGTCATGGTCACGTAGTGCTCTTCACATAGTGATGGAGGTGAAAAGCTAGACTACGACCAATCTTATCCTTCGTCAACCTATCTCCAACTAAGATCTCACAAAATTTGAAGATTGGAACCTTGGAAAAAATTGTCAATGATCTTGTAGTACTGTCATAGTCATGGAGGTAGAAGATTAAGTATCTATCATTGATGTTAGAGTCCTCCAGCTGTCTAGTAATTCTTACGGGAGCTTATATCTTTATTACAATATAAAATGGCAATGTAAATTGTAAATAAGTCCAATAATATGTTGATGTGGATGTGGATTGCTAAAGTTCAAAGGCAAAATAAACCCTAAAAATCACCCTAATTGAAAGTTCACATTTGAAACTTAAAAGAAATAAATTCTTGTAAAAGTTGCAAATTTTCAATTTTCAATTGTTTTTAAAGATATTTTATATTTTATATTTATGTTTTATGGATAAATATTATACATTATAAGAGTAAGATTCAATTGTACACATATGATATATTGATCATATTTTATAATTTTTGTTGAAAAGTCACCATAAATTGTGATTCTAACTTACATGTTATAATTAGGACTCTCTTGCTCTCTATGATACTAATGAAGGTTTGTTTTGGCCTTTATTCCCAGCTTTAGAGACTTTTGAGGTTCTTTTTATATGCAGATATTGGAGCACCGGAATGAAGCCTTGCTAAGGCTAGCTTTGGAAAATTGCATGAACCTTTGGTTGTCAATGTAGTTTCACATGTGCGTCCTCATCATCGAGACAACGTGAATGTGACATAAACCTAGAATCATGTTTGCTTGTTCTCCCCCCTACGTAATATGATTGGTTTACCAATGTACACAAGACAACATGAATGTGACATAAACCTAGAATTATGCTTTCTCAATCTGCCTCCTATACAATATGATTGTTTTACCAATGTATACTATGCTAAAAGAATTAACCTTCAAGGCAAAATGAAAACCAATGAAAAAAAATGATACACACCAACTAAAGATTAAATAATCCTAATGATGCCTAAATACACCAAGCATGATGTGTACACTTTACAAATCCTAAAGGATTGAAATAGAGGCTTAAAGTTTAGACTAAAAGAATAATGTGCACTTGATTTATAAAAAGAATTCCATGAACACTCATATATAGAAGTTCAGAGCTTGAAGGCTGAAAGTAGGCAACTCAAATGATAGAAATGCCACTACTATGATACAAGTGAGGCATTGATTTTTCTAATATTCTTAGCTGCAGTTGATAGTACTTTGAAGTGAAATATAACCTTATCAAATTACTATATTTTCTATTCTTTATTTTTGAATATTTTTTTGAAGCCTAGTTTTAGTATAAAAAAATTTCATTTTGAAAATGAATAATTTTGATTTTTCTATTCAAGAAATGTACAAGGGTGTCCATTGCAAATCTTGATTTTTCTAATGTTGAGTGCTCTTGGAAATGAGCCTCACATACACTAGCTCTTTGAGGAAAAATCACATTAGAAATTCATTTAAAAAAATTGTAGAGTAGATTTTGAAAAGTTGTAAATTGATTGAGTTATGGAAGTTATGCCCTTTAACCTCATTTTTTTTGGTGACCAAGTTCTTAGATTTGACATGTGAAAAGAGGATTGAAAGACTTTAAATCACTTTCATAGTTCTAACATCCTTGTGATCAATTCGTAAGTGATATTGTGGTATTTTTTTTCCTATGTGATTCTCAAATATGTCTAGTTTAAATGTGTATGGTTACGTTTTGAAAAAAATTGATAAAACTCATCAAAATTTTGTCTTTTTATTCAATATAGAGCAAATCCCAAGAAGCTCAAAAAAGGCCTTGGGCATTTAGGGATTGTATTATGTCTTTGTTGTTGTCACTATTTTTGTTTTAGAGGATTTCCACCTAGGCCTCTTGACGCTCATGCGCCATCTCCTACCACTTATCCATCTGAAAAATTACCTCTATGTACAAAAAAAATTGTTTGTACTCACTAATGAAACTTTTTATTGAAATAACAAGGCTTGTAAATGCAATTGCAAGGAACATTGAGCTTGTTGCTGCCTGGTTACCGAAGCAAAGATCTACAAATGTGAAAGAGACACAAAAGAAAAATTAAAAGGAGGATGAAGAAAAATTTAAGTTTGAAAATAGTGGATTTTAGCTTGGCACTTAGTCACCTTGAAATGGTTATTATTCATGGCAACAAAGTAGATGCCAAAGCTATCCATTTATAGATGTTGGAGTTGCTCATGTAGACAAAGTTTGATATGAAAGAATAGATGAGTGTTGGTAGGGTTAGAAAAAAAGTAAGATGAAAATTAGCACATATTATCGAAGTAGCTACACAAAATAGTGAAATTAGGTTGCCCTAGACTATAGTTCACCATGTCTGAAAGAGTTCAATATGAGAAATTAGTGTGGGGTAACCTAATTTTACTATTTTGTGTAGGTAACGATCATCAGTTTATTTATTTCTTGGATTATATTATTAAAGATAACATTCTTAAGACTAAACTCACGGCTAAAGAATAAAGCACAAGAAGCCTTCCTATCCATTGCCAAGGCAAATATCCAAAAGCTAGTGATCAAATGAAAGAATGGAACCATAGTAAAGATGAAATGACATTTGTAAAAGACAAAAATAACTCAAAAAAATTATAGCTGTAGTTGTGCTAAGTTGAACTACATTGAAGATGAAAAGAAGCGAAAGTCTTCAAAATAGTCATACCTTTAGTCATGTAGCTTCATAATTCCATGGCTTTGGTCATTTGGCTTCCTAATGATTGTTCAATTGCACCATGTATTCATCAATACATAAATCTCTAAAGGTCATCACTAAATATTAGCTAAACTAGTTCCAATGTAAAGGATTGTCATTTGAATATATTATTTCATAATTTTGGAGATTTGGACTTGAAAGTGGAGTTTGAATTAAATTCTACAAGAGAAATTTCATAGGTTTATATTAATTTAAGAACTTACATGAATATTTTTATATTGAATATTAGTGTCCCACTTTATAAGGTATTTTTTGTAATATCAATAAGAAGAACATTTTGGAAATTGCATCTAAAGTGGTCCAATTTTTTTGAGTAGTGGCAAGTGAATGTGATTCTCTTTAACATAATGTTATGGATGTGTTTGCATAAAAACACATCTAATTTCAATAAATTCTCTATTTAAAAAGTGTTGGGAGTAAATTATTTGCAATTTTTTGTAATCATCTTTTCATGCATTTATACCTTTGAATTTTGGAATGAAATGATCTTTAGAAATCTCTAGTCACACGTACCTATCTAAAATCTCTATATAGCCAAAAAATGCAAGTTGGTCCTTTAGGGGTTAAAATTCTATCTCCCAAAGTCTTGGCTTCATATGTGGATTATCATTGATTTGGGGAGGTCATTCATCTTTACTTTGTTCTTCTTGAATTCTCAATTTCAAGCGTGATTGGATTCTTCTAACTATTGAAATTCTAAGATCCACTTTTTTAGCCCCAAAACTTTCTAAAAATGTTGCAATGCTAGAAATTTAAGTAGATTGAGACTTGGAATTTAATATCAAGCCACAATTCTTGATTTTAATTCTTCACCGATTACATTTTCAAAATTAAATGGTACATAAGGGATATACTAGTAGTGTGTTCAAGTGGCCTTTAGATTTGCAAAAATTGAACAAAACTCCATTAAATGAAAAATATTAGTCATATTTAGAAATTGCCTAAGTTCTAATGCAAATCTTATCAAAATGAAGATGCCTATCTCCATCTTAAAGATCATCCACTTGAAGTTGTGTAACCTATGCAATGACAAAAATGTTAAGAAAAATCTATTGCTAGCACTTGGATCTCATAAATGATAAAGAATTTGAATTTGAAATTTTTGATACATGTATTATATTAAATAAAATGAAGATTTAACGATTACAAATGTCATTTTGTACATTATCCAATTTAAAAAATATTGACCCCTAGCAGTGGCTATTTTAGATGTTTTTTGGGGCTGAGAATGCAAAGGACTTTTAGGAGCTAATCTCTAAGGGTCAATGGCACCTTTTAGACAGTAATTGTCAAAATACTCTCATTTTTCTAGTATGTTGAGCAAAACTATTTTTTTGGTTGAAATTTGATTGTTCAAGATTATCTTCAGCTACTATAAGAATGTTATTATTTTTTTGAAACTTTGAAAGCACAGATTATAAAAGTTAACCCATAAAGGCCCAAGACAATTTCTAGCTCCGAAACCACTGAAAACTGCCATTTCTATTGTGATCACTTAAAAACTAAAAAAAACTATTTTTTTAGAATCTAACCATAGGATCTTGTACTTCACTTGTCTTAGAATATGTGGTAAAAATTTCTTGAAGTTTGACCATACGGATTGGAAGATATTAGCATTTGAAGTTGAAAAAAAAAGTTTTTTTGAATTGTGGCCTGCAATTTCAGATGACTTTGACAGCCATTTGTAGATTATTTTTTGCACTACACACCTTTGGGTTGTTTTTTTTAATGTTGAAAATTTGAGTTGAGAGTTGGGGAAATAAAGCTTAGAATGTTAAAACTTGATTCTCATGTATAAAAAAATTATTAAGTAGAAGTAGGTCCAAAATTGAATGAAATACTAAATCGCTAATAGCTTTTAGGTGGAAATAAAACACCATAATTCCAACGGTGGGATTGTTCTTGCAAACTAACTTAACTATTTTCAAAAAAAAGATTTTGAAAAAATTTAAAAAGTGCATTTGAAAATGAATTCTATAAGTTGTTTTTTGAAGAAGATGCTAGATTGCCCGAAAAACAAGATTGTTTATAACTTTCTCATTATGAGTCCAAATAGAATGAATCAAGCTTCAAATGTAGACGAACGTAAACATGATCTTTGAAATTTTTTTTTTTTTAAAAAACACAATTTTTTACAATTTTTATTTTCTGCCTGGCGAGTTGCTTATTTGACTTTGGGTGGCATAACTTTTGCTCCAAGGCACCAATTTAAAAAAAAATTATACTTTTAGAAAGCTAATGTGATTCCCTGTCTTCAAAAAATCAGCCCAAAATTTCAGGTCACATGAGCTTGTCCAAAATTGCAAGTGTCCCCCGAGGGGCCTTTGGGCCTTTAGGGGTTAAGCATTTGAAGGGGAGTCTTACTTTCTGGCTCAATGCAATAAAGTTAATAGATTCTAATTCTTCTTAGTGTGATCTTTTGTATTGTACATTGATCGCCTTACGATTGCCTATTATATCATGTTAATTATATACATGCCAAATTTTAGCACATTCAATTTCCAATTATCAAGCCAAACACAAAGTCTATGATGTCTAGTAGATCCCCTTGTCCATCTAATAGGTATATTCCTAGCACATATTGCGAATATTTGAAAATATCCAAGAATATACCTATACTATTTGAAAATATTCCATGAGCATGTTTGTAATATTTTATACTTGTCTAATACAACACATGACGTCAGACGTCTAGTTTTTTTTTGTTAAACAAGGCAATTATGATTCTTTTGGAAGCTGTTGATCTTGCCTTGTTTATTGTTCAATATAGCTTTGAACTCAATCACTTGATCAATAATAGAAATTTATTTATAAAAAAGAGATACATTTTCACATCTTGAATATCAGAATTCAAAAAAGATCCATTCAACATTGAATTAGTTGGCACCTCCCTGAAATTCCATTTTGGCTACTTCTAGATCAATTGTCTAAAATAAATTGGAAAAAGAAATGAAAAAATTACTATTGAATTGCAACTATGAAAATCCAAATGCACATTCTATTTTAAAGCTTTCTAAATTCATAAACCCAAAGTTTTCAAATGTCCAAGTGTCTAAGGCATCATATTTGGTATCCAAATTTTTTTGGAATTAATTGAAATCTTATTAAATTACTATTTTTAGCACTTAGCAATGAATATCCTTTACAATCTATTCTCAACATCAAAAATACAATGAAAATACAATAAAAATGAATATTTATGATTTTTCTATTCAAGATTGTATGCAAGGTGTTCATTGCAAAATCTTGATTTTTTAGTATTGAGGGCTCTTGGAGATGAGTCTCAAATAAACTGGATCTTAATAAAAAAATTGCATTATGATTTCATTTAAGAAAATTATAGAGTAGATTTTGAGAGACTTGCAATTTGATTATGTTTGTATATATTATTTTCTTTAATTTGTTTTTTTTGTCATGTCAATTTTTGATTCAACATGGAAAAAGAGGATTGAAAGACTTCAATTTTCTTTCAAATTTTTACACCTTTGAGATCAAACATTAGAATCTTTCAATTCATTCATTTGTGATATTATTATTATTATTATTATTATTATTATTATTATTATTATTATTATTATTATTATTATTATTATTTATCTTTAAGTGATCCATGGCACATTTAATTCAAGATTGTATAGTTTTAATTTCAGAAAAATTCAATAAATTATTGAAAATTTGTCTTTTTATTTCATTTATAGCAAACTCTAAGAAGCTCAATAAAGGCCTTGGATATTGAAGGATAAAAAAGTTTTCAAATCCATTGTGTGACTCTAATAAAAGAGATTGAATACAAAAAAGGTGAAACCCAAATTTAGGCCAATGAAATTTTTAGGGAAGATGTCATGATTAGCATGCTTCCATTTTTATTTTGAAGGGTCTTGGAAAGTATGCTAGTGATAACATGGTGTACATATATTTCCTCGATTGCTAAAGAGATAGATTTGTCTATTATATATCTTGCTAAATTTAAATCACAATAGGCAATGGGTCGGTTCAACTTGATTTACACTGGGAACACTTTGAGTATTCTCTAGAATTGATGAAACCCGGTTACTTGTGTGGATAGTTTTTTGTGGCTATTTTCCTTTAGTTGCCCTATTGGGTTGACTTTGTAGTAACGTAACAACACCTACAATCGTTCAAATAAAGTTTCAAACATGGTTCATATTATTGATTGTACAACTTTTATTGAACCTTGTTAGGGATTTTCGATTCTCTTAGAATGCACTTTTGGAACTTCATATGAATAAACACTAAATTTTCAAGGTGAAGAATAAAAGTGTATCCATCATTGATTTTAGGCTCATGTATCAAAGTTGTACCTTTTAGACAAGAAATTAGATGAGACATTTTGCAAACACATCACAAATGGGGGCATTTCCATTGGTCTATCAAAAATCCATCTAGACAAAATAGCATGTTCCAAATTTGAAGAGTAGATTATTTGTGTACTCCATCCATGTAGCTTACTATTTTAACTTCAAACCAATAAGCCTCACAACCAATATTTTTTGGAGGGGCAAAAAGTTGCTTACTTTGCTAGTGTTTTTAAGCATATTAGACTTCCTCATATTCCTCCCTCTAATTTTGCTTCAATGCAATAGAACTTGGCTAGTGGCAATTACTATCCCCCTCTAGTGTGCAATTCTTTTTTTATCATTAATGATGTCAATATATTGTTTTGAAGATGAATAGTGGCATTTCATACAATTGCAATTTTGTCATGCCAAAAAGTATATTTGGGCATATCATTGCTAACTTTTCATTTCAAAAGCATTGAAATGGGCTTAAAAGTCGACCCTAACCTTGGAACAATGTTTAGGAACCGAAGTGTCCTATGGATGGCTTCATTGTTCATTAAAGAAACGAAGAATATTATACACCTATCGGTTCAACAATTAGACATTTTGGTGATTACTTTGGTCATGGGAGGTTGCATCCTTCTAGTAACCCAAGAACAATGTCCCGAATACTAAGTGTTCAATGGATGACAAGGAATCCTTGCATGTAGGAGATAATGCCCTTGTTCATCCTTGGAATTTTGTGTGAAAAAGAAAGATCATGCATAGTAGTTTGACCTTCCAATGAGTGTTGTTGGAATTTTCCAAGCGAATGATTCACATGGTAATAGAAAGGCTGATTTCCAAGGTGCCCCCCGGCGTCCTTCTACTTTCCGCTTCATAACATTGTTTACCAATGAGGCAAGGGTCCCTTTTGCATGCTTAAAAAATGAGACCCCTATAGTAAACAAAATTGTCTCATATAACTCCTCAGCCAACCCCAATCCTTAAATTAATTGCAAAATCTCTCTCAGACATCTAACAGAGCATAATACCTTCCCATAATACCTTCCTAGTAAAGGAAGGACCATTGCCTGATAAACAATGTTACGTTCCACTTCCAATTGAATTTCCTTCAATTTTTATCCAAAATGAAAAATACTAAATTTTTTTTGGACCAATGAAATTTGAACCCTAAAACTTCACGAATGAAAAACAACATAATAACAAAATTGAACTCTCTTAAGTCCAACTGAAAGTCCAAAGAATTTCTCTCCAAAGTCCAAAGTCCAAAATGCATGTCGTCACCTCCATCTTGCCATCACCATCGCCCTCTTCTTTTGTCTTGCTATTGACTCCGCCCTTCATCTTGTTAAGGTGCCGACACTCTCTGCTCCTTCTCGTTGTGTTTTCCCTCGTATCTATTGTTTCTAGGGTTTACAAGTTCTCCTTTGCATTCTGATTGTTATTGAAGCTTAATTGGATTCGTAATTTGCATTTTCCATACTGGTAGATTCGGGATTTTCTTGCAAGGATTGAGTTTGTGCTGGAACTATCAGATCTAGCTAGGCAGAGAGAGAAGAATCGTAAGCACGAACCATGAAGGTCATTGATAAGATCAACCATGGTCTGGCGGGCGCCAATGTGGTGTTCTCCTTCGAGTTTTTCCCTCCAAAGACCAAGGAGGGCGTGGAGAATTTGTACAACCGAATGGATTGCATGGTGATGCATCAGCCGGCGTTCTGCGACATCACGCGGGAGGCGGGCGGGTCCACACGCTCAACATTGCCAACAAGATGCAGAACATGGTGAGTGAGAAGAGAATGTGTACGTCTAGAACATTTTACAAAGAGCCTAGGCTTGTTTTCTAACTCAAAGGGGTTTGTGTGCTATGAGCATTTGAAAATTTGGTGCTCTTTGCTTGGCATTATTTTTGTATTTTGGTTACTGAATAATTGGTAACCTCAAGTCTGGAGTTAGTTATTAAATGGATTGATCATACCCTAGTCTTAATTCTTAAGATTGTGATACTTGTGGATACCTTTTCAAAGAGCCTAGGCTTGTCTTTGAATTGGATTGAGTTGTTTGTTGTGAATATTTGAGTATCTACTCCACATCACTTATCATTGGGCATTTCTGTAATTTGGTGTTTGCGGGTATACTATGCAAGTCTTGAGTTCGAACTTGAACCTTGCATGCAATTTGGAGTTGCCACCTCACCCCGCACATCCAAGGGAGCCTTCTGTAGGTGGTCACCACCACAAGTTCTGATTCAACAAAATGAGGTTGAATTCTTGGTCTTTGCTAACGGCTGCTGTCTCTGAACAGATTTGTATTGAGACTATGATGCATCTGACCGGCAAGAACATGCCAATGGAGAAACTCAATGGCGCTCTTGCCAACGTCAAAGCCAACGGCATCAGAACATTCTTGCGCTTCGAGGTGATCCTCCACAGAGCTAGGACAAGTTTGTGACTATTGAAGGAGGTTTTTCCTGCACGTTGGATCTGGTAAGGTGCTCTGCTGCCATAGAGTTCATTATCTGCAGTTTTTTGCCTATCAAAATTCATGTCGATTGAACCATCTTGAAATATCTCCTATTAGCTTTGCAAATTTATTATTGTTAAACTAATGGTAATCTAATAGAACATATCAATATAAAGATAATACTAAATAATATCAAATTAATTTTTGTTAGTAATAACTCAATAGTTGCTAATATATTATGAAGTTAATGCCAATGGTACTTAGTGACTTTTAGTCAACATCATTTATATTCCATTAACATTAATGTAAAGTATCCAGAGTTGCTATTTTTTCTAATGAGCGTCAAATTCCTTTTTGTTTGTTTGCAATTGAAAAAGGATTCCAAAGCACCAAAGAATGGTTCCTTTGGATACTATATGCAAAAGTTGTGAATGGTCAAGGTTTTAATAATAGATGTTCTAAAGAACCCACTTGGTTAGATATTGAGGTATTGTACATCCTCTGAATTTGTATGTGTCTATTGTCTAAGATATAAAAGAAATGGTTTTAGGTTACTTGCACCTTTGCATGTCCCTACCTTGACATAACAGGAGGATTGTGTGATTCTAGTTCTACCAAGTTAACATTAAAAGTTTTGTCAATATAATGGGGGTTCTTTTGTAATGAATACTAGTCACTCCACATGCGTCTTAAATGATTTGGAAATGACTTGAAATGATACATTTGCAGGTGCGGCACATCAAAGCCAAATACGGTGACTACTTTGGAATCACTACTACTGGATAACTTGGTACATCTCACAGTTGACACCCTTGTGCTTGTAGGATGCTCAACTTGGATCTTTCTAAATCAAAATCCTATGATCTCTAGACTGTGCAGGGCCGTCCTTCTAAGGGTCTAATAACTCTTTCACAATAGAGGGGTCTCTCTAGGTTGATCTCATTGACCACTATAAGAAATCCGTGTTTTGGAGGATGTTTTCACTATTTTTTGGAACGCATTTTTGTGGACATTACAATTGACAACCCATGTTTTTATGTCAACAATAATGTTCAATAAAACATCTTGATTGCAGAGGCTCATCTTGAGGTCATTGGTGAAGACAAAGTGGCAATTGAAGAGGTTTACCAAAAGGACCTTGCCTACTTAAAGCAAAAGGTTGGTTTCAGTCACGAATATGATTTTTATGGTATGTGTTCCTACTCTTGTTTTTTAGCAGATATTGCACGATTTTGGTTAATGTCCTAGCGCTTTCTACTTACCAGGGTTTTTCTGACAACCGATGATCCGGTTGATGCTGGCGCTGAAGTTATTGTTACGCAGCTGTTCTATGACACCAACATCTATTTGAAGTTTGTGAATAACTGTCGTCAGATTAGCATCAAGGTACCAGTGGTATCATGTCCATTCCAAAACTATAGGGGCTTTGTCCGTATGACCAGCTTCTGTAAGACCAAGGTACTACATTTGCCTCCTGACCTCTGCGACTCTTACCACCATTGTCCAAATCAGAAGTAAAGTTGGGAACCCACTCCCGTTGTTTTGAATTGTTTTGAATAGTTTCGCCTATTAGGATGGAATTTATTAATGTACCTTGTCCTTAGTTCTGAGAAGATTCTAACACACTAAAATACATTATTGTATGGTATTGTATGAAGATAATATGAATTTTGACAAATAAATTCTTATATGATGAGTAAAATTGTGAGCAGGTTTCAACACCTCAGTTGCTTTAGATTGTCATGATCACTAGATCTTGTTCATGTGCTGGTCAGTATAATTGACTCAATTTATGGCCAATGCATATCTGCCCTCAACAAAATTCTTCAGTCAGGATTTGTTCACGACCTCAAAGACCAATGTTGAATTGTAACTGCAATAGTATTCTTCGGCAGCGTCTTTGATGTTTCAGTTTTTCATCAGGTGCCAGCTGAAATTATGGCTGTGCTAAAGCCTATTAAGGACAGCAACAAAGCAATGAGAGCGCATGGTATCCATTTGAGTACAAAACTGTGCAAAAAGATCTTGGCGCATGACATCAAGATGTTGCACTTGTTCTCCCTGAAGCTAGAGAAGTCTGCTTACAGGTATTTCATGTCAATGTAGATCCTGTGTCTTGTTAATGTTTAATGTTTTCCCATTTAATTTAGCTTCCTATTTTCATGTTTACCTTGGAGCCTGACAATTCATTGTTCTCGGCAGAATCTGGGGTCAATCGATTTCAGCAAGGTCACTTATCCTCTACCATGGAGGCCTCCGACTAACAACAAGCGTGCAAAGGAGGCTGTGCGTCCTATTTTCTGGTGCATATATGAGTCCCTCTCTTTTTTATGTGCTGTGCATCATGATATTTTAAATATTTGCATATTTATTCTAAAAATTGCTCTAAGGGAGGGAGCTCAATTGCTGGGGTCCCATGCTTGTGGGTTGAAAGGTGCCCGTTTACAATTCAAGAGTCCTCCAAACACTTCATTGGTAAGAAATGAGATACTTAGACATTCTTTTTGTCAAAGATGCTTCCATGAGGTACATCATAGATGTAATATTCGATTATAGTATAAGCTCCCTAATGACTTCATACATTATCCACATTTCAACATATTTTAGTATCCTTGAAAATTGGGACAATATGTACCAAGAATAATTCTATTCTAACAATGGAACCACTCAAAAACAGTTGAAAGCCACGGGAATGGTTTTCCTACATTATATCGTTCAGCATTATGCAAATGACTATGTCCGCAGTGCCGTCGTGAGTGTTTTTTTTGTACAAACTAAGATGTATCTGCGTTGCAAGTTATCTCCAACCTGTGGTTTACACTAGACATTGCAACTACTGGCCATAGCTGGTAATTACTTTAAATTCCAAAAAATTTGTTGTTACAATTTCACAAGCTTGAAATGGTGTCCCTCTTTATGCAATTTTCGATGCTACTGGATGTTTATTGCATTTTTTCTGAATGTAATCTCTAAATGTCCAGTAGTCCAATAGTAGAACTGAATCATTTAGGAAGCATTAAAGACACAGAATGAATCTATAAAAAGAACTTATGTCCTACATGTTTGAAAGATAGAAGTGTGTATGAAGTTTTTCTATTATTAACCACTTGCTTCCAAAGTGGACTTTTTGCATTTTACTCACGGGTTGAGCGATCACCTTCTTGTGTTTGCAGGGCAAACCGACCCAGAAGCTATATTCCACAAACTACGAGCTGGGATGACTTTCCCCGTGGCCAATGGGGAGACATTGGCAACCCTGCTTATAGCAGCTTCAGTGATCATCAGGTCAATTCTTGTTGGGCATATCAAATCCTTTATAGATATACTGCACCGGATAATTCATATCTTTTTTGTGCATCTTTGTATTAAAATTGATTATTTAGGTTCTTTTGCATTGACTCAATATTTGACATGAGTGGATTGGAGTGATTCGCAACTAAATTGTTGTGTTACACTTGCAGTTCTTGAGGAAGAAGACACATAGCAAGAAAATGCAGAAAGAGTGGGCAGTGCTGTTGAACTCGTCAGAAGATGTTAATGTGGTAAGGAATGTTAATATGATCAAATTCTCAACTGATCATAATTCTTGTTTATTCAATGAGTCTTTGAATGGTCAAACGTAACTGGTTCCATATCAAGAGTTGAAATGAATTTGATAGGTAGTTTCAAGTAACGTACCAAAATTAAGCATAGAAAGAAGAAATCATACTCTTAATTTTTGAGTGGTAAAATATTTTTTGAACATTATGATTATTGACTATTGACTTCGAATGTGGATTTTCTATTTTTATTGAGGGCACTTAGAGTTCAAGGTTTGGGGTAATCTTATGCGAACACAATTGGGAGGTTTTGTGACCAATGTATACTTTGCAGATTTTTGCTAAGTATTGCCAAGGCAGTTTGAGCATGCACCCGTGGTTGGAGCTCGAGGCCTGTAGCCCGAGACTGTGCAGATCAATGAGAAGCTGGTTGCACTTAACAAGCAAGGGTTCTTAACGATGAACAATCAACCTGCCGTCAATGGCAAGAAGTTAGACTCCTTGAGTTTTAGTATGTCATTTCCATTTTTTGTAGCTGGCTACTAGAATTAGTCGTGGACAGTACTTTGGCAACATCATGTATGTGAAAGTACTTAGCAGTTGATTTTTTTAAACCCCATAATGCTCAATATAACAACAGAAAGTTCGCAAGCTAATAGTTGATTGTAGTATGACTTCTTCTTTGGTTACATTTTTCTCTTTTCTTGAAGCTTCCCAACTAATTTTTTAGTGCCTATCAATATGGAAGCGGTTACTTTTAGTCATGAGTTTTTAACCTATTATTATGAGTGCCTACCTGACCAAACGTAACCACTTTCTTATTTATTAGAATTGGGATTAATCATTTAGAAAATTAATAGAAATAGAAAACCATGCTCACTATTATTGAATGGTAGACATGTGTTTTGGAAGTTACTATAATTGGCTAGGATCTTCAGTTTTAAATAGTATCTGTGCGATTTCTATGCTAACATGGGTACTTGAAATGGGGTGCCTGTTCAAGATGGGGAGGTCCAAGTGGCTATGTCTACCAGAAAGCATATGTAGAGTTTTGCTATTCACTTGAGAATCTCCAAGTTGTGATCCAGAAGCGAAGGCAAACCCATCATTGACTTACATTGCAATCAACGCAAAGGGTGAAACACAATCTAACATTGGACCCACCAATGTTAACACCGTCACATGGGGTGTTTTCCGTGCCAAGGAGGTCATACAACTAACTGTAGTGGATCTTGTGAGCTTCATGGTGTGGAAGGACGAGGCTTTCCAGACTTGGAATGGGTTTTGCTTTATGCAAAAGAGGACACTCATGCAAGATTCTTTCTGAGGTATGTGCAAGTTGAAGGTCAAACTAAAGCTTGTTTGCATCATTATTTTGTCAATTTACAAATAGCACTTGTTATTTTGTATATTCGTATCTCTTGGCAGTGGATTGGTTACATTTCCTGTGCTAGAGCTTTTTACTGTTCAGAATGAAATGGCATTGTTGATATCAACGGTGGTGCAATTTCCTATTTTTCATATATATATTTGACAACACTGATTTGGGATTGTGTGCAGATCAAAAGTTCATACTTCCTAGTTAGCATTGTTGATAATGACTACATTAACGGCGACCTATTCTCTGTTTTTGCTTCATTGTAATTTTATCAAAAAGATGTACATGCTCACAGTTACAGCTCCTGCTTAGGCAATGTAGCCGACCCCTTGTTTCCTGTTTTGGAACAGGGTCTTGGTGATGTACTGCATCGAAATTGAATACTTGCTGAAGTGGAGCATTACACTTGTCAAATTGGAGTTGGATGGAGAAGGCAAGAATCAATGTTTTACTTGAATGTAATTTACATATAAGGTAGGAGGTCCGTAAAGCGACCCTTTACCAATAATTCGGAGTTTTGACGGAGTTCAGATGCTGAACACTATTTTTGCTAATTTTTTTAGTTGAAGAGAAGCTGTAGCGGAATCGAACGCAAATGGTCTTATAGTTTTTGGAGCAGGTGTGATTTACTTATGAATTTGTAAAGAAAAGGGGCGTAGGTACTCATTTTTGATCAATAGGTCTTACAAAAAGGATGCACTTGGAATTTGAAAATCGATAGGCCTTTATATAGAAGAAGCACTGCGGCATGCGGTACGCATTACAAAAGGTTTGAAAATGCGACCCTAACAAAACTAAAATGGACTCTATGCAATGGATGCACGCGCTACGCGTGAGCATTGAAGCCACAGCATGAGAAAGTGAAGGCACCCTTACTGTGCCCAGTTGTCAAGTACTAATCATCAACAATGAATGGAAAACCAACGAGCTGTGGTTGTAAAAGCGCCCCCAGACAAGAACTGCCAATTGCGCTGAGCGGAAGTCTTGCTGACCACGGATTCCCTTAAATGGATGACCATCGTTGTCGTCCTCCATTTGGCCATGACCATTGGGCTCCTCAAAAAGCATAGGTAGACAGGTTTTGGAGCAGTCTATCAGCTTTCCAATCAGGTGTTGGAGTCCTCCGCCGATGTAGTGTTCCTACCCACGTCTCTATGGCGGAGATGTTCAAGCCCTGGTACCTGCAAGGTGAGCGCAGTAGCTGAGCTTTCATATTAAAGCTTGATGTGAAAGCAGCAGCTGAGCGTTG
Organism: Neckera pumila; assembly: GCA_963969595.1. NCBI lineage: Eukaryota > Viridiplantae > Streptophyta > Bryopsida > Hypnales > Neckeraceae > Neckera > Neckera pumila. Next base: position 21,644,111 of record OZ018414.1, read on the forward strand.
ATGCGGCTTCTCAGGTATGTTTCTTCCTGTCACACTCTCTCCTCGTGTGTTTGTCGCCTTGTTGTCATGGCCTGCTTGTTGCTTTGATTCTCTTCATCAGTGTTAGCTTGAATATCTTGCAAGTACCAGTGCATCCTCGTGATAGAAGTTCCATTGTCGTTGTTCCTTTATGAAATTGATCCCCCTTGCTGATGAGTTGCTATGTCGTGAAGATCTCACTTGGGGGATACCTCGGAGTGTCCAGAGGAGCGTGAACTTAGGTATGTATCTGACCTATTCTTCCCTTCTGATTCGGTCATGTCCATCTTTCCTTTGTTATTGAAACCTCCATATTCATTCTTCCTCCCTCAAGTTCCTGATACTCATGCTTGTGATGACAGGTCGGACTTTGTTGTTGCACCTGCAGCTTGGCGGACCTGGAGCTTCATACATTGTGACTGGGTCATGCGGATACTTTCATCGAGGTGAAGTCTCCATACTCTTACCAACAATGTCAAGCTTTCTCTAAGATGGACGCTAGTAGCTGGAAGGAATCACCGAGATGCACAACAAGAGGTGGAAGCTTTCTTTGATACGGACGCCAGCAGCTAAAAGAAGTCATTGAGATGCACAACAGCAGGTGGAAGCTTTCTCCGAGATGCACGACAATATATGAGTTGATTCTGCAGCATTGGGAATAGCTTTCTTCATCCGACGCTCTCCATCTCGCTCTGTGCACTTGGAGTTAGTGGTTCAAATCTATTTTGATCTGTTATGCTCGATATTGGATACTGATATATTGTGATGCTTTGTCTTGCAAACCTGTGAAGCTTGCAGGCTTTGTATTCAGGTTTATATTTGACCCCTTGACTTTGCTTTGGTTGTTCTTCTTGTTCTTGAGATTTGTTGTCCTTTTATGATCTGTCGTCCTTCCTTGATTAAGTCTTTGTTGCTGTCTTATGGGGAGCAATGCAATGCTAACTCAGTATTGTAATATTGATGTTGCAGGACTGGAGGAGCTATTGAATTGCATGCTTGTGAGTGTTTTGAATCCCACCCTAGATTCTAACATGCACAACCAGGTTCTATGAGTAAATCTAAGTCTATGGGTGATTGGTTGTAGTAAACGAGCTGCCTTCCAAGCAATGGAGCTTTTTTACCACAAATGTGAGTAACTAAGTAGAAGTTGAGGGAGGATTAATTGAATTCTAAGGGGTTTTTTCCTATTTTGAAGTCCTATCTTATCCTAAGCGTTCAATTGTTGCCTAATTAAGTTAATTCGATGTGAGTTCTAATCTAAAGTATGTTTTGTTGTAATTCTAACCTTATTTTTCTTATCAAATCTATTATTTCCTAATTTTTCCCTGTTAATCAACCTCTATCTAGTTTCTACTAATATTCTTCTACTTTGATTAAAGAATTAAGGATTGGTCTAGATTTACAAAATCTTTGGTGAATTTTGACCGATTCAGCGGTTCATCAAAATTTATCCTAGATTTTATCTTTTCCTAATGGTTTTACCTTCTTTTACTAAATTATCTAACTTCCTATTAAGATTTTCTACCTTGGTAAATTATGAATTTTAGTTCGTAAGGTTCTAGGTAAATTTTGACCGACTATCGGTTCATCTAAATTTACCTTGAGTTTTTACCCCTCTTGGTAAATTATACTAACTTCCTTTCTAAATTTTCTACCTTCGTTAAAAATTCAATTACTTAAAGCTAAAAAGTTTTAGTAAATTTTGACCGATTAACGGTTCCTCAAAATTTACTCTAACTTTTACCAATTCTCGAGATAAATCTAAAGTACTAATTACTTTTGACTTTTTTCCCTACTAATTCTCTCCGGTAATTTCTAGGTTAATTTATCAATCAATTTTACAACAGTTGTGGTAAAATTTCAATAGTTGATTCTTTTTCGACTTCTACTGAGTTGGTTAAATTAATTTGACGTGGTGGTTAATTTCTATCATGGAAGTTAAAACCAAGGTTAATGTTTTTTACCCAAAGTAAAGGTTGTTTAGATGAATTTAGATTTCACCTAATTCTTATTTACTTCGGACTAAAAAAACTTACTTGGATTTAATTCTTTGAAGGATTCTACTTTAAATCTCTAAGGTTGTAATTTCCTTCTCAATTTCCTACTCTAATTTAGCTCCTAAAATTCCTTTAGAATATTCTTTTGGATGATTTCTAATTTTTTTCATTCGTTTCTTACGTCAACTTCATTTTCTCACTACTTTCTCCATTTTTATCGGATTTCTATGTTTAATGTCTTTTCGGAAAGCTAGGAGAATTCTCTATTTAATTTTAAATTCTAATTTCACTAATTAAATCCTCCTAAGGTCTGATTCTATGTCCTAAATTCGGCTCTAGGTTTTTAAAGCAAATCTAACTTAATTAAAATCTAAAACACAATTAGAGAGTGAGAATTAAGAACGCACCTTGGAATCATCGATGGTCTCATGCTCCATCTGGATTGTGAAGTCCATGCCTTGTTGATGTGCTTCCTCCACTTTTGCGTATGTCCGATTCTTTATATTTGGAAAGAATGGTCGATCAGTCCTTTTCCTTTCCTTGTTCCAATTGTAATTGGTTAATTCTCCTTGTTACCTTGATGTTGTTTTTCCCTACTAATTTTGTTCCAACATGTTCTAATTTCTTCTAATTTAAAAGTCTATGGTAATGTTTTGGATTTGTTCTAATCTTTTTAATTTTAGTCTTCTATATTCTATCTTAATACTAAGTAAGTTGTATTTTTATGTTTTCCTATATTTCTTTTTCTAGGACTTTAAGTTTATCTAAGGCAAATCTCAAATGATTCCAATCTCTAAATGGTCTAAAATGTTTTATAAGTCAAATTTTAGCAAATTAACTTATTCTAAATTTTTCTATGGTTTAAATAATTCTAGAAGTATTTTTAATGATCTATTATTTTTTCCTATGGTGATATCTTTTCTTTCCACTAAAGTCTTTAGTTTTTCAAAGGCAAATCTTTGAAAAATCTAAACTTTTGGAATATTGGTTAGACTATTAGGGAAGTCAAATTTTAGTCACTAAATGGTTTCTAAGTCTTTCCTAAATTTAACTAATTTCTAGAACCATTAGCAAGTCAATCGTTATTTTGTTTTTTATTTGTTGACTTTAATTCCCACCTTAAATTATGTCAAAGATTTGATTTTTTATTCAAAAGAGAACTTACCTTGACTTTTTGGGACTTTCTCCTTCTTCTTCCACAAACTTTGTATTCGTCTTCGATTTGTTTCCAATTTGTACCTCACTCCTTATGCTTCACAAAAATTTGTAGCTGATGACTCAGTTTGATTTTCTTCCAAATGCTTGAAGGATGTAGTGCTGTGAGAGCTTGAAAGTATGAGAGAATTTGGAGGCAACCAGGTGCTGGAGGACTGGGGATGAGTTATTATTCCCGTGCTTGGAAAGGTATTGCAGGTGAGTTGACTTCTGAATGAGATCACCCTCTCTGGCTTACAAGCCAAATTTCAGACTTCTTCTGGCTCTAAGCAAAATTTTAGGCTTCTTCTGGCTCTAAGCAAAATCTCAGACTTCTTCTAGCTTTAAACAAAATTTTAGGCTTCTTCTGTCTCTAAGCAAAATCTCAGACTTCTTCTAGCTCTAAGCAAAATTTCAGGCTTCTTCTGGCTCTAAGCAAAATCTCAGACTTCTTCTAGCTCTAAGCAAAATTTCAAACTTCTTCTGGCTCTAAGCAAAATTTCAAGCTTCTTCTGGCTTCTAAGCAATTTTCAGATTTCTTTTGGCTCTAAGCAATTTTCAGGCTTCTTCTAGCTCTAAGCACTGAAATTTTTTAAAAGGTACCGATATCACCTAGAATTTATTATGCTGGAATATAGTTCAAAGAACTAAGCCTGGTGTTCAAATTTTGCAAAAAATAAAACCAAAGGGGGCCCGTAGGCATCCTCTCCGTGTTTGGTTTTATGATACAAGATGATGGGTGACCGGTATGGCTTGGTCAAGGCAGTTTGACCGGCTGGTTCTCTTGGCTCTGGCTGGTTCACCAGTTTGGCTTTTGGCTGGTTCTCTTGGGCTCTGGCTGGTTACCGGAGACCTGGTATTTCTCAGATTCAGAACCTCGGTTGTTGCTTTGCCACTAATTGGGGTCCCTCAGGGACCCTTTTAACCAAAAACTAACTTGGAAATTTCTAAGGCTTGAGGCCGTATTCTAAAGGAAAACTAACACACTATCTTTTTATGTTTTTTTGAGTATTTCTAAAATTTTGTTTAAGGACGAAGCTTCGCCGTCCTGGAGGGTAGTGCCTCCAATGTTTGATAAAAACAACTTCAACTTAAAAATATTAGTACTAAAAATTATAACTAAGAGCAAAGCTTCGCCATATCGGGGGGTATGGCCCCGAATTCCGGACAAATTCCCACTTAGCGGTTAGTATGAGGGTTGGATCTCACCCAACTCACTCTAAAAATATAAAAGACTCTTGGACCACTTCTTCCAACGTCTAGGCTTCAGGGGGAATTTGCAACACTCAAAAGGTGTGAAATTCCTCGCCAAAAAAAGCTCGGTAGGAAGTTTGTTAGTAGACAACGGACCCAAAACACAAATCCAAGGGTTCCAACTACCAACTGCGCCGAGATCCGGTCAAAATGTCCTTGGGGTTAGTACTAAAATGAAAAGTGCAAAAGACAAGCACAAAATATGTGTTAGCAGTGGTTCGAAGGGACCCCAACGTCCTTTGAATGGCACCAAAAATCAACAAAAAGGGAGTTCAAGACTCTAATACATATAAAGCAAGGTTTTTGGTTCCAGACCAAAAATTCAACAATTGCCAATGATTTTGGCAGAAATACAAAGCGAAATATCAGAGCCTCGTGGCGGCTCTACAAGCAACATGAAGAAAAGGGGTGCAAAGGGAGTCGGTGGGAGCCCTTTTATACGTTTTTGGGGCTTCCATTTGCCTCTTTTTACTCTAAATAATATCTACGTAAACTAAAATAATATCTAAGTAAATTAAAACTACCAATTACTACGCCTAATTCTATCCTACAGCTGAATGGGCTATATCTTTTGGAGAAAAGCTCCGAATGGAAAACGGTTTGCGGCGTTGGCTCCAGAAGACCCTTTTTAGTCTAGGGACCTCCTAACTCCTTACACCTAAGTCGATTTTCTTCATAAAAGATAGTGTTTTCCAACCTAGTGAAAAAGGTGGAAAATCCAACTCTTGGAGTTTATAACTTTTGCTGATTCTAACTAGCCAGGGTTGTCCGGAAGGTCCAAGAATGTCAAAAAAGAGTTGCTATTGACTTAATTCGGACTTTGTTAGCTTGTAATTCGTCGGTCCATCCGCGGAATGTTTTGGAATTCCATTAAATTTTGTTAGCACCGTCGGTTTGGGTAGTTACTAAGGTCGGAATGTCGTGAAACTTGATTAGGCTCTTATTCAAACTAAAATACACTATCCTAATTTTTAGTGGGATTTTACCATTACCAGATTAATTTCTATGAATTTCTTAATCCGTGGTAATTTTGGTTGACTTCCCAGGGAGTCATCTTTTGCAATTTGGAAAATTACGAAATAATTTGGGTAGCTTTTAGGAAGTTCCCAAACCCTTTTTTGCAAAATTCCAACCCAAACTGGTAATTTCCTATCTCCTGATTTCAATTCCTTTACAAAGGAATTTTCCTCGTATGAGGGAATCTTGGCAATCCGTCTTTGCCATTACGCTCCTAGCATGTTTCTAAGTTAGAAACACCTCTCTCCATGTTGCGGTCGCCTCCTCGTGATTTTCTATGAATTTTGGCATAAAAAGTCCTGCGGGGCAACTATTTACCAATATTTTCTTTCAAGCTTGGTTTTCACCCAAACTCCTCTCGTGGGCTTTCTAAGTTACTGGTAAACTACAATGACCTACATTTACTATTTTTAGCCAATTCACTATTTGTATGCATCTTCATGGTAAAAACTCTTTGTAAATTCTATCAGTATTCTAATATTTGGGTGTAGGTTGGAATTAGAACTCTTCCAATTCCTATTTGGGCTCTCATTTACCCATTTCTACTACTAGAACTTAGGAAAGAGCATAGATTTGAATGGTTTTGATGCTTTTTGGGATTTTCTCTCAACATGTATTATTCTATCTCAATTATTCACAAAGTAGTATAACTAGTCAATTTGATAACAATTTACTCATTAAAATGAGTAAAAAGCAAAAAAATTTAGACTCCAAGTTCCAAGTGACAACCTTGGGCTCACAATGCTCAAGCTAGCAATCTAAATGCAAAGGCTGGCAGCCCTTTCCATGAGTCCAACTTCTAGGGTGAGATGCAATTAGACCCATGACCAAGATATGACGGTCATGAGCTCTACTCCATGACCGCTGCCATGTCCGTAACCAGAGGGACTGAATGGAAAAACCCTAAATCCCTCTAATCCGTCCTTTTGCAATGCGCTTCCTGCTTTTGCCATCTCCATCGCCATTTGCTGGCAACTCTTTTGTGAAAGCTGTTGCATCGATCTGTAGATTGGAGGAGTGCAAATTTAACTAGGGTATGCCTTTACCCCTTCTTCCCTTTTGTCGTTCTTGCGGATCAGTTTGTCTTGAAATTGCCATTGTCGTTCTCTCAAATCCTTGTGGCTGATCCTTCTCCTGAATTGGCAGGTCGTCAATACTTCTGCCACTGGACCTGCAGCTTCAAAAAGTATTAATTAAAGTAAATAGCTGCTACTTTCTCCTTCTTCTCGATATATATTTTAATGATTGAAATCTTCGATTTTTTTCTTCCTCATGCCAACCTGTGATAAATTCGCAGGTTTTGTACTGCTGCATCCCAAGCCTGCAGCAATGTGAAGTAAGGTAATTTTGGGATCCCTTCTCTACCTTGTAAGTCAATTTTCAGCTACTCTTCTTTGTCCTTGAATTTGGTCAAGTATTGCTCCTTCCTCTTCCCTTCTGCCTTTGCCCCTGTCAACTCGTTTGGCAGATCTTCTTCCCTAACATTGTTGTGTTGCTTGTAGACTTGAGCTATGGAAGTAGAATGGTTGAGAAGATGGCAAGTTTGTTGGAAAAACGCCACTGCTCGGAAATAACAAAGGTGAGAATGTACTTGAATGTTCATAACCTTGATGGAAATATAATGCATTGCTATTGTAGGTAGTCAAGGTTTTGGAACCTCTAATAGTGCAGGCAAAACATTATTGTCCTCTCCCCTTTTCCTAGCCTGCCTTCTAGCAACAGCTCGTTGTTGATTTTCCTTACAAATTGGAGGAGGAAATCCACAGTATGGAGATTTCCATATCGGCAATGTCGTATTTGCTTTTATCAAAGCATGAAGTTTATCCCCGTACTATGCTACGGCTTTTGCAAACCACTATTCATTATGTCGCTTCTTCAACTGCAATAGAGCTTGCCTTTCCAATTGTGCTTGCTGCTTCTCCCTTTTTTCTCTAGCTCTTGTCACCTTGTTAAGTTCTGCATCTAACCTTTTCTGCTCTTTCTCTTGTGCATCCTCCTCCTTCTTTTTTGCGATCTGCTCCAAAGATGTAAATAATCGGCTTGCGTCATCCATATGGATTTGGAATAATCAATGTAAGGTTCTCCTACCTTTGTTGTTTTCTTCACTGTAGGTAATATAATCTTTGGAAGTTCGAAAAAGTTCTTCTCCCTAAGACTTTGGTCCTCTTCAGATACAAAATCATCGTCACTTTTGCTCCCACTATTGTCATTCATTCTACTGTTGTCACTTCCAATCTCAACGTAATACTGGTTACATCCAGGAAGATTTGTAATTTCCTCGTCAGTAATCTCCTTCATTTGCCACTGTTGCAGGTTATCATTGTCCACTTCAAAGCTAGCTCCATCACCTTGTTTCTCACCAGAAGAAGGTAAACCATCTCTCTCTCTCTCTGAAAATTTAAACTAGGTCCCACCTTGCCATCCATAGCTCTAATGTCTAAAGGATAAATTCTTGTCATTTGAAACCCTTTTGTAATGTTGTTCTTAGTGAGAGCTTTTTTGAGAGCAAAAGATACCCATGCTGCTAGATCATCCTTTTTAGGACTTTTATTTACATGATCTAGAGTCCATTTGTCACGGTAAGGTCAAAATGCTACTTTAAAGGGTTTAAAACAAGTCACATCTAATGGCTGGAGGGCATGTGAGGTGTGGCTCGGAAATGTAAGTAGATCTAAACCACTTAGCATTGCTATTTTCACAACCTCTAGTGTAACATGAGAAGTGTGACTGTCTAGTATAAGTAGATGTCTGTTGGTGGGAGAAATAATGTACTTTCTCTCACATTTCTTATGAAATGCCTCATCCACTCCTTAAACAAAATGTGTGTCATCCATGCCTTAAATTGCATGCTCATAGTTGCGTCTTCTTCCCTTGTTTTATGAAGGTAGATAAATTTTTTCTTTTTACCTTTGAAAATGAAAAAGTTGGAAAGTTTGACACAAGCTAATACTGATAGCCACTCTCGCTGATCACAGACAACAAGGTGAACATTTCTAGCCCCTCTCTTTGCTAAAACAAATATTCCTCCTCCCCTTCCAACTTGAGCTCCCGACTTGTCACAGTTCCATATTTGGTGGAGAAGGTATGTATGTTTCTCATATAGATGGCTTAGGTTATCATAAAATGTTTTTACATTCTTTGGACAAAGAGCCTTTGCTCGGTTTTCCTCCAATGCTTGAGCCTTCCTTAAAGAAAGTTCTGGATGTTGATTTAGGAAGTATTTAATCCATCCGCGTCCTAGTATCCCTTCCTTAAAAGGTGTTACTTTGCTTTGTATAATTTCATATACTTTTGCTCTAAGTTGTCCCATGTGAAGGGGAAATCCACGGTTCTGCATCTCTAAAAGGTAATTCACTATTCTATTTTCTTCCTCATCACTTAAAACTCCTTTTCCCCACCTTCTCCTAGACAATGTAGTTCCATACACATGACCTCTGAAAGTAGTGATGGGAATCCCGTGGTGCCTTATTGCGGTTTTAAGGGGAATGCCGTCATCAACATCTGCCAGAGCTTCCTGAAGTTGCAATTGTGTCCAATTTCCATTTTTTTCCCTCCTTTTGCAAACTATCTTTTGAATCAATGGAAGAAGTTTGTCATTTACCTCCTCATCAAGATGATCAGATGGCACCTTCTTTGAGTGTTGTGTGCCTTTCTTTGCTTCCCGGCCCTCCTTGCCATCCTCCTTGCCCGAAAAGCTCTACCGGTTTGGTGACAAGTCTTCTTCATCTTCACCCGCTCCGCTCCAAAATTCCAGGTCAGTGTTGTCAATAAACCCGTGAACAAAGTCTATAGCCGCTCTTAAGTCGCCCCCCAGCTCTGTTCCAACTGCTGCTCGTGTTCTTGGACGCTGTGTCATACTTCCATTGAAGCGTTGGTGCCCTTTAGTATTAGCACGTAGCTTGGAGATGTGGTCTTCCTGCTGATCAATGTGGTGTGTTTGTTGAATGTTATTGTGTCCCTGCTGATCAATGTGGTGTGTCTATTGAATGTCATTGTGTCCCTGCTGATCCTTGTGAAGTCCTTGCTGATGGATGTCTTGCCTTTGCTGGTTGACACCTTATCCTTGCTGATTGGTGTGGTGCCCTTGCTGGTCGACGGCTTGTCCCTGCTGATCAATGTCCGTAGCTTCAAAATCATTGTGTTGTCCCTTTTGCTTGTTGTTGACCGGAAGGATCCAGTCTCTTTGCATTGTCATTTGCATTGGCGTGGGTTTCCAAATCAGTTGCCTTCCTGTGACAATAGGTCGTCTTCTAAGTATCTTGCGGCTTTTGTCAAGGAGGTAAGCCGTCGAACTGCAATATACTGCGTCTTCTCCCGGCTTTGGATCAACTTTGTTGTCTCCATGCTCTCCGTCATGTGGGAATACGAAAACTCCAGTAGATAGATAATAGGATAAAATTGGGTTAGTATAGTCTAATTTTTTTGAATTTATTATTAGTGTCCAAGAATCCGGGTCAGTTAGAAGGAAATTAGAAATAGCTGTAACTTGGATTGTTATATTCTCTAAACTGGATAAATATTCCGGTTGAGACGGAAGCTGTAGGACGGAAGACGGATCCGGAAAACCTACGACCAGTAGCTTTCCGGCCTAAACCCCCTAGGGCACCGTTACGGGAACAGTCTCATAGCTGTTCCCCTGGGGAACTGTTGGCCAAATGTTGAGTACTTAAGGGCGCAGTTTTCATTTCTTCCATCTCTTTCTTCTTGTACTTGCTGTGTGCGCTTAGAGAGTGAAAGTGTGGTGAGTTAGGACCGTGCTAGGGAGAGATCAGTGAGGTCGGTGTTGATTGCACCGGATTAGCGAGTCGGTACGCTATGGAAGGACCGGCTCGGATGATATCTCCGGCGATTCCAAAGGATCCGGAAGTCCGGAAGCACTTAGAAGAGGACTTAGAGACGATAGGGTGCACCGGATTGTTGCGACGCCCATGGAGTCTGAAGAGTGATGAGATCATCGCGGAACTCGTGGTAGGAGTCCTGAATCAGTACCAACTGACTATGAGAGGCCAGCCCAAAATCTAGACCAAAGACATCTGGGCAGAAGTGTACTCGTTTCGGAAAACCAGATTTGGTTTAGCCGCCCGGAACGATAGGACAAGGCAAAGTAAGTTCTGGGGTCCGGCACATAGTAAGGAGGGCTACAGCATTCACGACTGTATCGAGGATAGGCATAGCCGGATTCTGGAGTTCCTTATTCCAATTCTATATCCAGAGAAGCCAACTCGGGTTACGGCGACAGTAGCCAGCACCATATTTGGAGCGATAGAAGGCCGGCCGGTGAACTGGGATAGACTAATTATGGATGTAGTCTCCAAATTAGTTGCACGCGCAACTTCCGGGAAGGCTACCACGCTCACCCCGTACCTTTTCCATCTCTACCATCAGCAGGGGTTTTTGAATGAGCCGGAAATGCACGCTTACATCCACGAGGAGGAAGTCTTGAAGTACGGGTTTACGGAAGAAGTCCAGCCAAACCAAACCGTCGCAAGAGAATCCAAAGAGGAGGAATCAGAGCAGCCGCCCTTGACTCACAAGCGAATCCGGAGACGGAAGTCGACGGACCATGCTGCACGAAGCAAGCAGGTGGTGACGGATGATGAACCGCAACTGGAGTATCCGGAAAATGACTACATGAAGGAGTTCTGAGAGCACGGACATAAGTGGGCCGATGAGTGTCGATTGATCCACAACGAGATGGTGGAGTACATCAGCGGGGCCGTGACCCTCTTGGGAGTCAGTTGTCCGGAACAAATAGCGAACGCAATCCAAAAGAGGACGGATCCGGAGGCACTGAAGGTGCAGGAGCTTCGTATCTAGAATCTGCAGCAAGACAAGGCGAATCTTAGATCCCGGGTGGCCCAGTTGGAGAGTGAGCTAGAGGTGGCGAGGACGAAGGAGGCGGACACTTCCAACCTCGTCCGGAACCTGTCAACTTTGGTGGCAGCTTCAACGAAGCAAGTGTTACGGGCCTGGCTCTTCACCGACAAGCTGACGGACGAAGCCCACCCATCCAAAACGAATGTGCTGAGGGTACTCATCGACTACCAAGCCCGGATGGAGAAGGTGTTGATGGAGATGCGGCAGCTGCTCGGACAACTTGACCTGGGAGAGTGTTGGATTTTGAGGGTTTTCCAGAAGTCGCGGATGCCCAGAATTACTTGCAGACTCCGGCTAGAGAAGCAGTTCCGGAGGAGAATCCAGTGAGGGGACAAGATATGTTGATCGATGAGACCAGTATGTCCCTAATGTCCGGAAAGGAGGGAACCGGAATGTCTGTTCCAGTGAGGATAGCAAGAGCTGTGGTGACAGTACTGGAAGCTTCAATACCGGAAAAGGCAAAATATACGATTCCGGGAACGAAGCTCACCTTTCTCACAGGTGAGCCGGCCCAATCAACTGGGGCTGCAATCTTCGCTACACCAAAGTCCGTAGTGCGACGTAACCTAGCCGGACCATTGGGAGCCATCAAGAACCCGGCTCAGAGTTATCCGGAGAGGTTCACTCACATGCAGCAAGCTTCTCCGCCCAAGGGCAACAAAATTCCGTTGGAAATTTTGGACGATGAGGAGGAAGAATGCAAAACCGGAAGGGAGTCGGAAGACGAGGCTACTCCGCCTCAAGGGTGCACGATCATCACTCGGGCACAAACTAAGAGCACGCCTGTGAAGTCACCACCGTCCAAGGCAGGGAGTAGCGTGAAGAAATTGCGAAGGAAATAGTTAGTTTGCTAGTTTGTTTTTTGTTGTTTTGAGTTTGATCCGTTTTTGGTTTTCCGGAAGTGGAATCCGGTTCCGGATTTGTAGGAGGCCGCCGGCCTGGATTTCCCGGGTATCCCGGGGTGTTCTTTGATTGGTCGCCTGGATTTCCCGGGTATCCCAGGGTGTTCTCTGATTGGTCATCTGGATTTTTGGGGTGCTTTTTGGATTTTTAGGCGTTGACTTTTAGTTGGTTTTAAAGGCGGGCAAGTTAGTTGCCCTCTCATTCTCTCCTAGCGGATTTTTATTCTGTATCCCATTCCTTTTTTTAATTTAAGGGCTGAATGGGCTTTTGGGATTTTTATCTTCGTATTTAAGAGGAGGTCTGAATGTTTGCAGATGTGCTAGAGTGTGAGGGAAAGACGGGTGAGGAGGAATCCGGATCTAGAGTAACTGGTTCCGTTTGAAAGGTGCGTTTGGAACAAGGGTTAGATTCTTGATTGAGCGACAGTGCACTTGAGCCTTTAAACTATTGAGATAGTAATCCGGTTGATTGAGTAGCGGAAGCAAGTCCGGCTGTCAACCGTGCGGAGGTAAGCTCCCGCCAGAGGAAGTCGCCGCTCTCCCGGAAGGTCTGCCAACCTCAGAATGATCGCTGTACAAACAACCCCCAATAGGTTCCGGAACCCTGAGATCTGTTGTTGTAGTAAGGAGTGGATCGAATCCTAAGTGACTTGCTTTTCAGATCGAGTGTCTACAGAGTTGTGAGGATCCAGATCTTCTTTCTCCACTGTAACATCTTGAATACTCGGGTGTTTGTTTGTTTGTGTTTGTCAAGTTTAGTAGAGTGAACTACGAGTGGTGAGTCCCTACCCCTCTAAAAGACCAACAGTGGACCCCTTGATGGTAAAACAAAGGTACAAAAAAACAAAGTGTGACTAGACAAAACCAGAATCTGGACAAGGACAGATTTCGGATTGGATTCTGAGAAGTAGTGAAGACAAATTCTAGATTGGATTCCGGAAAGTAGTAGCAATTAGAAGAGAGTGAATTGTTGAGACGGATCGCTTGGGTGTGTTTTGGAAAATATGCAGATAGCCTTAGTTTGCAATAACATCTGGAATTCCCTGGGACGATATTTCGTGTTATCTTAGTACATTTTTGTGTTAATGATACTTACGCCTAGACTGCACGTACGACACTTCAACTACCCATTCAAAACCCTCGGAGATTGTATCATCATCGCTTTTATCTTTGACATTCAATTCAGGGTCATAGTCGCTGGCACTAGATCCCCAATTTGGGGGTATCGATACTCGCTATCTCTTATTTCTCTGCTACTATTGGTGTTGTCCTCTGCTTCTTCATCGCTGAAATCCATAAGTAAAGTCACGTAATGATTTGTCCCTGCGCACAAGTACACCTAGTGAGAAATTATGAAGTGAGATGAGTTAAGCATTTCTCACTGCAGCAAAGTTTTTATAGCAAATGCGCACACAATCAAATTGTTGAATATGAAGAATACCTTCAAATGCCTAGTTACAAATGTAGAGAGTGAGACTTGTAATTTCTTGGAGTAGGAAGCATTGTGTACTAAAGATGCACAAAGGATGGGCTTTGAGCTATTTCTAATAAAAATGTTGTTGCAAAACTTGTGTGGTGAGCATTGTATTTCAATTTCAAGTGCACTTGTTCCCTTCAATGTGTGTGCACTCTATTGTAATTACTTCCTACTTTCCCATTAAGATTCATTATTTCTAATGTGGGCTCATGAAGTTTTTAAATCTGACAATTGGGCTTTCTAAAATGTGCTGGCTCATGCTTGTAAAAACGGCCTTCATTTCCTATCATCTGTCCCATGGTGTGCGTATTAATTATCTCGGATTCCTCAAAAGTTGTAAAAAGGAAATTTTATTGCCAATTCTTGTTGTAATAAATGCGAGGGAGATGTGTCCATTGATATTGAAATAGACCTGCCTTCGTTCTTATTGTATCCACTGGTAAAAACAAAACTAATATCTTCCAAATCTTAAACGGATTGCATATTATCAGCAGGCCATTCAATAAGGAGGACAAATCCATTTCACGGCCGGTTACTGTCAATTTTAGAGCTTCTTATAGGGGGCGGTTTGAAGAAATGGGTTGCTTTAAGGACCCCCTACCTTATGGTGCACACTTTTTCTTTGATTTTCAATAGCATTGATAGAAGAGAATTCCAATGGCCACCCTGATCTACATCCATGAAGAAGGGAAAGCTGATGGTGTCTGGAGCCTGTAGAGAAGTGATGCGATCTTAGTTTTGTAGAATGCGATTGTCCTTAGGATCATTTTTTATTTTTATATTCAAATCCAAATGAACACTCGGGATTTGTTTAAACACTCGAGATTTGTTTAAATTTTGAATTAAAAGATGCGTACATAAGGCCATTACTGCATCTGTCTTTGGTGAGGAGAAAGTGGATGTAAGTGCTTGTCCAATCTACGAGTCCCACTGAGACTGACTTGCGTGCATTCATTGCTGCGTGATATCAATGCCTCCAACACTGTGAGTTTACATTATCGCATCTTGTTAAATTGGTCTGTTCACTTTGCAAAAAAATGTTTTGAATATTTGTAGTTGGAGAGATTTCTCTAGAATTCTAAGCCTCCAAAGTGAAAATTTGGAGATGAAAATTGGCATTGATGGAAACTTAAATCATGACTTTTATGCCATGTACTCCATAATTTTGGTGTTCTTTTATTATTTTATATTCAAAAACATCTTTAAGATGGTATTCTTCACTAGGTGCAACAGACATACCAATATTAGGTTCAAAAGTTTGTTGAAGTAGGAAAATTTCTTTCTTAAAACAATTGTAATAAAATTTCTACAAGTATTGTTATGAACAAAATATATTGGGATATTTTGTTCTTAATTAAACTTAGATATTGATTACAAACATTTTATGCAGCATTCATTTATAAGATAAAATTATATAAAGATAGAAGGTAATAAAGATTTTATTGTTTGTTGCAATATGAACATAAATGTGTATAGGCTACAAAATTTAAAAAATAATAATCTTTGAAATACATAACACACACAAATTTTGTATATCATTTAATTGTTCATTAAAGTGAATGGAATGTTTTCTTACTATTGACAGTGATTTAGAAAAAAAAATTGCCATTTTTAAATTATTAAATGATTTATTAATAGATTTCCATATTTTTTAGTTTTTAATTTCTATTTTTTTAATCTTTCAAAATTTTAGTCTAGTTTGTACTTAAATAGTTCTCTTTTGATATCCCTAAATTAATTTGAAGTTTAGTTTTTCAACCACTTTAGCTATATTTGAGTTTGTACAACATTGTTTGTAATGAAAAATATCTTAATAGTATATAATTACATATAATTTTATATATAAATTTTTTGTTTACGTTTTCTATACTTTAATCATTTTTTAATTTGCTTATATGTTAGTTTACTATTTGAAAAAAGCTCCAAAAAATGATTTAATTTGTATAAGACCAATTTCTGTACTACATAAAACTTTTACTACCAAGGTTTGCAAAATCATTTTTATTATTTCAATAAAATACAAATAATATTTGTGTTGATTTTATTTTTATTTTTAGTAAATTAATATATTTAATTATTTGTTAAATACTAATATTAAAGTTTATAAATAAAGACTAAAAGACATTCTTGTCTAAAAGCCTAACGTTTATACTATTTCTATATTAATTAAACATAGAGTTTTTAATAAATTTGCCATTTTTTTGTTTCATTTTCTTGACTAGTATATATGTTTATTTATTTATTTATTTATGTTGTATCATTTATTGATTTTGAAAGGATTTTAAAATAGAATACTAAATTTAAATTGATTAATTTGCAAATTGCCTAAACAATTAAATATTTTATTGCAATATTTCCTATCAAATACAATAAATATTATTCCATTTTATTTATTCCAAATACTAATTTGTTTTTGCAAGTAATTAGATGTCCACTTAATTGTTAAAAAATCTCCCTACAACTCTCCAATAAGTCATTGACACTCTCTATACATTGTTTTTTATTTCAAACTACACTAAAGATGGTAAATAGTGTTACCTACACTAATTGTTTTTGAAATGTTATAACTTATTATTCTTCATGAATATTTTTATCAAGAGCATTGGTATTGATGTGTTCCAAAGTTGCGGTTCTCAATGAATGTAGTTGATAAAAATTCTCATCAAGAGTAATAATTTATGGCATTTTGAAATCAAGTAGTGTGGGTAACACTCAATACCATCATTAGTGTACTCCATATGTAAATCATCCTAAAAAGATTCATTTAATTCCATTGATCAATTTTTATGTTGTTAAATATTGTTTTGAAAAATGTATTACATCTATTCATAATTTTGAAGATGATTAGGGATATTATAGTATATATAATCTAAAAATCAATTAATATGACATACCAAATTTTTCTATACAAATTTTTACCATACAAATTTTTCCACGAATTGTACAAACTTATACAAAGTCGCTATTGTACAAATATACAAATATACAAATGTACAAATATATAAATATACAAATAAACTTGCAAAATCAATTAAAAATTATTAGATTAATAAAACAAACCATTGAATTGAAATTCAAATAAAAACCAAATAATTGCAAAAGAAAATACTTGATGCACTTGCGCACGTTGCAGTTTGTCAAGAACCCTAGCACCTAGGCAAAGAATATGCAAGAAATAACATACTCTTACCTCCCCATACTCCCGAACCATATCATAGCCAACAATTTCCATATCTACATCCACTAGAAGAAAACTATGTTAGAACCCACCAAAATTGTGTTGGAACCCACAAAACCATGTGGGATTGGTTTTGTTGAGTTCCTAGTTTCTAACACAAATTTTTGCGTTTGAATGTGTTGGCATGCATTTCTGTGTTGGAAATTCCAACGTGTTCCAACGAATAAATGCATTCCAACAAATTCCAACGCAAAAATCTGCATTGGAAACTAGAAGCTCAACAAAACCAATCCTTCATGGTTTTGTGGGTTCCAACGCAATTTGGAGGGGTTTCAACACAGTCTTCTTCTAGTGATCCCTAGTTTTCAGTTTTTTCACAACATAGGACGCTCATCTACATTCTTGAGCTGTGAACATCTGAAGGACATGCAAGCTCATTACAATTGAAAAAAAACAAATAAAATTACATATGCAAAACAAGATTCCAAGAAGATATTGCGATCTAGTAAGGAAATAAACTTAGGGCTCAAAGAGAAGTCATGATTTAGAAACTTCTCATGCATTGAAATATATCCAAAACATTCGCATGATGAAGTACCAAGTGCTTTGTCATCGCAGTGGAACGTACTCCAGAAATATCTGCTATGTATTGGCGAGGGTTCATCTTGCGCATTAAAAGCTCACAGTCTTGTAAGTAAATAGCCCATTCAATATTACGTTAGCAACTTACTGTACACAGCTTTTCAATGTATCAAAAGCAGATTTAAGAATTTCAAAACTTAGAACAAAAGCATCTGGTAATATTTCGAACCTTCATGAGATCAAGTGTGTCTACCGCCATACACCCTTTGCTAAAAAGCGCCATCCAAATAGTTGTCCATTCCAATTTCTGAGCTGGCTCGCCAAATCTTGGACCACATGTTCAGCATTATTCATCACTCATCCCTACCATAGCCCATTAAACGTGCAATGTCCGGCCGACGTTGGTTTCAAGAAGTACACGCAAGCCTTTTTAATCTTATCAATGTGACGTAATTTGAATGTGTAATCCAATGATAGTGTGGCAAGTCAGCAAGATACTCTACAATGGCATAAAAAGATGGTTTGAATATGAACTGACTTCCATGTCTCCAATCACTAGATGGACTTCGAACCAAGATCCAGATACAAAGATTGCCACTTTGTTTCACAGCCATTCTCCAAAAAAATGAAACCAAAAATGGCAAAATGGCACAAGTCTTTTAGAATTTGAGAATTTGAGAAAATCCCACAAAATTTGTGGTCAAGGCCTAATTCTAGAAACGACACCATGAGGAAAGAAATTGTGACAAGGAAAATAGTTCACGGACCAAAGATGTCAACATTAAATTGAGGAAGAGTAGTTGAGGTTGGGCTCCCTTAGCAATGAAGCATACTACTCCTTCAAGAATTCACCTTCAAACAGGGCAGCAACAACAGCAGCTGCAACCCTAGATACAATAAAATTGGCAGTAACAAATTGAAGAATTAGGTCTAACTCTGATTTCTTTTGTGAGGATGTTGGAGGGCATTGCTGCAACTAAATATGGCAGCTAATGCGCCTCACTGCTGTCTCTACATTGCAAAGCATCATCAACTGTGAAATTTAACAAAAATATGAAAATGTTACAACAATAAAAAAAATCACACAAATACATTAACAATAACAAACACTATAGTCACGCCTAACAGAAACTATATCTAGTTATCAAGGCACTTCAGAAATCCAGAGCACACTTAAAAATCATTCTCCGCAAATGAAAGCCTAAGACAAAAGCACCTACTAGGCTTAAAGCTTCTAAAGATTGCATGAAAAAAACGTCCAAAAATGCTTCAAGGAAACCTAGCATTAGAGAAAAATTCAGCCCATTATAGGGCTGTCCGAAGTTGACATGCCATGCTATTCTTTGCATGGCCCTGTCAACTTCGAAATTGCTCTTGGTGAGCAGTCAAAGTCTCTGACTACTCACCAGAGCAGTCAAGTCTCGCAAAAAAAATTTTTTTTTTTTACAATTTTTTTTAAAATATTTTTTTAAGATTATTATTATTATTATTTTTTTTTAATTTTTCATTCGGAATTTGTGGTTCTTGCGCCATTGCTACTGCAGTTTCAGCAGGGTGGAAATAGGGGAAAAACGATTTTTTTAGCAAAATAAAAACAAATTTCAGGGTACCTCGGAGGGTTGTGGAGCAGCTCTCCGGAGGCCTAAAATTTCCTCTAATGCAAAGAATGGTTAACTTCAGTTGTTTGAGCATTGGTGATGAGCAAGTCGAAATCCATCGCACGCTCTAAGTTCTTAGACTCGATTTCCTCCTTCAAAGAGCCAATTGAGATGAAAGGACCTGTGGCGGAACACCCAACCAGAATAATGACGAGAAGTTCCAAGACACATTCCGATTCGTGTTCAGCCTGGAATAGGAAGGGCTCCTTGCCATCGAAACCTTCACCTTGGAGCAACAAGCAGCCATCTGCGACACTAGAAACCACCAAAAATAAATCCACAATGGATTCAAATTCTGCACAAACTTCGACAAAGATCATCTTAAGCAAGCTGCTAAGCCTAATTCAAAGGCCCTTTCGCTTTACAAAGGCAATCGTTCTCCAGTTGCTGGAACAAAATCCATCATTCTTCTCAACGCGTTGCCACCGGAACTCCGCAAGACTCTCGACTTTGCAAGCATGAGGTTGCACAGGGAACCACTACCCTATATACCTCCAGGTCATTGGACTAATTCTGTACCACCATCACTAGTGCTTCCGAAAGCAAACGTTGATCAAGATTACTATTACTATTCCTTGTATTTCAGCAGCCTCTTCAGTTTTAAAAAACCATCATCGCGGTTTGAGAAAGCCAAGCAAATTATTACTCAGAAAAACATTGCAGAAGACTACCAAAAATTCTCCACAAAGCCTACGGACCAGAATACAAAGAAATCGCTGCTTAATTTCGGCACTAATCGAGCGTCATCACTCAAGAAGCTCGCAAAGTTCTGGGATCCAGCTATTTTCAGTCTTCTGCACGGATTGTACTGGAGCGGAAATTGTGCTCACCTCGAACATCACAAGCTTCTGAAGTACTATCTGAGATTGTCATTGAAGCAAGGTAAGCAAAGATTCGCCCAACAATCAATAAACAGGAGGAAAAAACACCGGAAGTGGCGATTGTGGGTAAGGTTGCATGCCACTAGGATAAATCTACTGTAGACCATGTCATCATGCTGTGTGAAATGGGTTGTAGATAAGATTTAGAAAACCAAAAACCAAAGTTGATGGGGGAGTCGTTGCGCATAGTCAAGGATAGAGACAACAAAGAATACACCTATTGGTCTAACAATTGGAGGAGTTTTGGTAATAACCTTAGTTATGCAGGGCCGCATCCTTTAAGGATTAAAGATAGATCTATCCTCCCTTTACCAATTGTTTCAACAAACTTTGAAAAATCACAAAAAATTCATTTCTTGCCAAAATAACTTGATCATTAGAAGAGATTTGAGGCCTCCAAGAGCCCGCGAGTTATCCTACATTCTCGCAGTGTTCCCACGCTGTAGAATGCAAGAAAGCTGCTAGGCTGATGTGGTCGAGAGAGTGCCATGTCATTTTAGAATAAAAAAATAAAAAATTTGGCCTGAAATGATATTTGGAAGAGAATTTTTTTTTTTTGGAAAAAAAAAGTTCTGACAGCCCATATCGGCTGTTCACAAATCTGGCCAGATTGAGGAACAGGCTTGAAACGGCCCTCCAATGCCCTCAAATCTCTTCTAATGTCTACTTGTAAGTGGTTTTATCCAACTAATGGATATTTAGTTAAAATGACAATATTCTTTCGCCATTTTTCCATTTATTTCTAGGATTGCTTGACATTTAAACCACATAGTCGAAACCTACAATACAAGGCTACAACTACCAAGTTTGTAGAATATTGCCATTCTTACGAAATATCTGTTAACTTCTTAATCTCTAAAATATACAAGTTGTCAAGTAGTTTCTCCAAAGTATCTTGGTGTGAATTAGCTTGCGGGTAGTAGGCATGCTTACCTTAATACCAATGCAAATGGTACTTTGGACTTATAGTCAAAGTTTGATCTTGAGTTCCCAATGTGTTTTTTTAGTGAACTTTGAAACTCAAAAAATAGATACACTCTATGGATTGCAATATTGTTGTCGTATTTCTCCTACTGCCAAATTTTTAGCCATTGCAAAAAAAATAAGTATATATCAAAGTCTTAGACTTCAAAATGTTGCATTGCATTGACTTGTATATCTTCCAAATTAGATTAGGATTAAGGGATATTCACATTTGGTATTAAGTGTGGTGTTAGTAGGGGGGGGGAGAAATGAAAATAGGTACACATTTGGACTTGAAACACTTCAATCACTAGCACCACTCCTAGAAGCATCCTCAATGCACTTGGCAATTTGGATTGGCAAATCAAATCCTTTTTGAATGCATAAAAAGTACTTCATCATATTTTTGAAGGTTGGCAAAAATTTAGAGTATGTTAATCTTGCATCCACACCAAGTTCCAAAGATTAAGCACAAGTTACATTATCACTATGTTTCTAAATTAAAAAAGAGATTCTATTGCAATTCATATTTTATGATAGGTCAATGTTAGACGGTAAAGATTGATAGTATATAGTACAATATATAGAATGTTTAACCTCTAAAATGCCCAAGGCCTTTTTTGAGCTTCTATGAATTTGCTCTAAATTGAACAAAAAGTCAACATTTTGATAAGTTGTATCATTTTTGGAATTATAACCGTACAAATTCAAATAACATATTAGAGATCATAGTAGAAAAGAAAACACAATACTATCACTTATGGATTGCAAGGTTATAATGTTTGATCATGAGGGTGTTAAAATTGAAAAGTGATTTGAAGTCTTTCAATCTTCTTTTCACACATCAAATCTGAAAAGTTGATCACCAAAAAAATACGAGGTTAAAGGACCTAACATGCATAACCCCAACCAATTTATAGCTTCTCAAATTAATAAGAAGTTCATACAAGTTCTTTCTCACCTTTTTTAATTTTTCATTTTCAAATATTCTTTTAATATGGGATGTCTAAATTCAATTATGAAGTTATGATTTTGTAGCCTAACATTTCCCTTCTTTCTATTGGCTTGACATGGTTGTACTTTGTAGTTTCTTCTTTTTTCTTTCAATTCTTCTTATTGTGATATTCCCTTAATTTGACTATTTATGGTCTTATAGAGTTTGTTTCTAGTTTAATAGGAACATCATCAAATAAATTGTGTTTACTTGTAAGTCCTTCAAATTTGGATTTAGATTTTTGTGGTTTGTTATCCTCTAAACCCGCCTCTAAACTCGCAAGTACGTGTCCTTGGAGGATGCATAGAGGTTTGGGCAAGTTCCTAGCTATAATCTCAATTTTTGACATGATTTTTCCAAAAATGTTTTAAGATAGGAAAACAAATTAGCTTTTCAGAAGTATAGTTTTTCTTTTCATAGGTTTATGGGATAAAAACTTACGTATTCAAAATTTCAAAATTCATAGTAGGCAATATAGGCAACAAAAAAAAATAGAAACTTAAAATTAATTGTTAAATTTTTTGTTTTTTGTAGACTATATTCTTCTATATAGAATGATTTGATTCATTCCATTTGGAAAAGTGATGAAAAAGTTACGACGCATCTTGTTTTGCAAGCAGTCAAAAGTATCTTACAAATTTTAGTCCCTTTCATTAAACTTATTGGTTTGTATAGTAAAATTTAAGTTGAAGTCTCATTGAATGAATTTGAATTTTGACTGTGTTGTTTCATGTCAAAGCTAACTTAGATTATGTATGAATGTCAATTTATATCTTTGTTACATTAGAATATGTATTATCAATGTAGAATATCTTAATTGAAATTTATGTCATTCTTATAATTTTTATATAATCCTTACATTACAGTTCTTTGACTATATTTTGCCAAAAAACCCTCTGAAAAATAAGATTTTTAGTTCTATAGACCTAAATTTGGATTTGAATATAGATTTCACTTATTCAAGGGCATAATTTTGAGTTACAGTTGTCTAACAATATGGAATATGAATTTTAGTACCTTTAATACTACAAATTCAAAAATATAATCTTGTCCACTATTATAAACTTCCCCACATTCCAAATTCCTTGCAAGCATACTTTATAAAATTAGGCAACCATCTAAGTTGCCCCATCTTGTAGTACCTAAGTTAGCACCTAAAAGACCAAGGCCATTTTTTTCCCAAAAACACTCAAAACTGCTATTTCTATAGGAAAGAGTAAAAGAAATTGAATTTGAATTTTTTTCACATCTAATTATAGGATCTTATACCTAACTAGTATGACAATGTGCGGAATTTGTTTTTGAATTTTTGACCTCACATATTGCAAGATATCTGCATTTAAAGTGAAAAAACAAGTTTTTCAGCACATTATGGGACTAGAAATTTTGACTTTGAACATTTTTAACTTGAAACTTTTGGACTACAGAGTTTTGAGCTTCAATCTTTAGAGTGGAAAATTGAGTTGAGAGTCTAGCAAAAAAAAGAAAATAAAAAAACTTAATTTTCATTGTTAAAAAAATTGTTAAGTAGAAGTAAGTATGAGATAGAAGGAAAATCTGAAATTTTAATATCTTTTACATGCAATTAAAATGCACAAATCCCAATGATGAAATTATTATAGAAAAAATACAAAACCATGTGGAACTTTTTCCCTTAAAAAATTGTAAAAATCGCATTCAAAAATGAATCCTACAAGTAATTCTTTTTCAAGAAGATGCTCTAAGTGCCCCCAAAATAAGATTGTCCATAACTTTCTCATAATAAATTCAAATGGAATGAATCAAAGCTTTCTAAATAGAAAAAAATATAATCTATGGGAAAAAAAATTCAAGAAAAAGAATTTTAATTTTTGCTAATTTGTTTTTGCTTCCCTCTCTCCCTTGTTTTGAGCTTATTTGGGCATAACTTTTGTTCTTGGGCACCAATTGAAAAAAAATTATATTCCTACGAAGCTTATCAATTTTTCTATCTTCATAGAAAATTACAAAAAGCAGGACAAAAATTCAGCCTATAGGTACCTGCCCAAAGTCCCAAATGTCCAAAAACGGACAATGGTCCTTTAGGGATTAATGTGGTTGGTATGGATTTTGTAAGATGCAAATGTTTTTTCAATGCTTGAAGTCTAGTCCATATTGTTATTTTCAATATAATGTAATAGAGCAAAATGGAACCCTCCTTTTGCTAATAGGTTTATTGATTAGGTCGCCATTTTATATCATACATAAAGAAGAACAACAAAGAAAGAATTCAAACCAAAAATTGTCAATTCTTTTACTAGAAAAAAACTGCATTGCTTTCAATAAACTCTCAACAAAATCTAGCTGATGTTTTTTGTTGAAAACACATTAGAAGAAAACTAGAAGAAAACCGCATTGAATTCAATAAAACCAACTTGACGTATTTGTAGTGTCTGACACAAAATCTATATTGAAAGAAGGTGAAAAACATAGATTTGTGTTGGATACAATAAACGTGTCAAGTTGGTTTTGTTGAAATTGACCCATTTTTCTTCTAGTGGTCTTCGAATGTGTTCCTAACAAAAAACATCAGCTAGATTTTGTTGAGAGCTTGTTGAGAACTTATTGAGAGCCGTGTTGAGAGCAACGCAAGTTTCTTCTAGTGTTCCAGTCTAGATTACCCATGTACTTCCCATCCTATCCAATTTGGTAGCATATTGGTTTGTTTCTATGACAATATCATGCAATATACATGAAGGCCAAAAAAGATCAAACAAATGCGTCGTAGTTGGAAGGTGGTTCCTAAAAAGAATTGAGTGGCCCATTCTTTTTATAAATTCCATTGGTCATAGATCACGCTCTTACGTATTTAATATAGGAAATCCAATTTGAACTGTGATGGGTTGTCTATGCCATCTACAAACAAGTACATGTCTATTGACAAAGACATCATCATTAATGAAGTTAGAAGACTCTTCAAAAGCATTTCTTCCAATCTTCTTTAATAATTCTATGGACTACATCATTTTGCACAATTTTTTGTGCCTCCAAAACTATAGTGCTATTATTTTTCTCCATTGCATTACGGAAAGTGATTTGGTCCTCCAAGTTTGGAACCACACTTTGGACAAAATCAAACTCCAACCCTACATTCAATCCCTCAACTTCCAAATATGGTATCTCATGCTCATGGCATTCGGGTCTCTATAGTCATTCCATCCATTTCTTTCATCCATTTGTGCACCATCCATCTCAACCCCATGAGTTGGAGCCTCCTTATCTCCATATCCCACAACCGAATGTCCCTCCTAACAATTTGTGGCCATGGCCCTTGGGAGTTTCAATTCCTCTTCCCAACATAGTGGTTGGATGGTTTGCTTGATCGCTTTGTTGACGCCCCCCCCCCCCCCTCCAATTGAGGTTACTAGTTTGCAACCCCAACTACTTAGACTGTACCACTTCTTGCCTCATTTTTTTATTGATCTTCTCTTCCAAATCTCTTCAATCTTGTGTGCCTATTACATAGATATTTAATAGTCTACCATAATTCTTGTAGGTTGCAAGAATCTTTTCTCCTCCTACTACCTTCATCAAATTTGTCTAGAAAAAACTCTTCATAACTTGATTTTTCTTCCTATAATTTCAAACTTTTGGTTGTCAAGGTAATCATTGTTGAAATCAAGAAAAGTTTGTTAAACTTTAGGATTACACTCCTCAGTCTATCAAAAAGGCTGAATGGGAAGAATTTATTTGTTGAGGAGGGAGTATTGGAGTTAGAGCAAGTGGTGCATGAGGATGTGGAGGTGAATTTAGTGCATTGCTTATAGAAGCATCTACAATTTGCATGCAAGCACTCAGGCATGAAGCCTTGAAGTTGAATGAGAACTATCCAAGGGAATGAAATGGTAGATAAGGAAAACAAGTTTCCATTGCTATCTTAGAAAGAAGCATGAAATTGAGTTTGAAGAAATTAAACGGGTAGTTTTCAATTGAAAATGCAAGTGATACAAAAAAATTGGAAAGCAATGCCCACTCCTTTTTCTTTCCGTAGTTGTGCATATATCTTCATAATTGGAATCTCTCTTCAAAATAGTCATGATGCCCATGCTCTCCTCCTTTCAAAGGTATTTGATTGATTCAAGAACTCTTTGAAGTATCTAGATCTTTTGGTTAAGGACGTTTACTATGAAGTTTCAATTGTCCACAAAGAGCTTCCAATTGCAAAAGGCAATGAAAGTTTGCACTTCTCTTTTTCAAGACCAAGCTCCCTTCCTCAACAACTCGTCTCACTATTAGCACATGAAGCTTGCATCACACATTGGGCAATGTCCTCACTACATTTCTTTGCTTGTATCTCACTAATACTTGCCATTACTATACAATTTATCATCTCCTATTCAATGTAGAGGCACTGGTAGAAGAACAATAGTTGTAAATGAAGTATAAAAGAAAGTGAGATATGACATTGATGAATAGCTCAAGTACAGAGGCATGGAGGTGGATTAGCCAATACTTCATGCATGCTCTAGATATGCTAGTAGAGGAGATATAGGCACTTGGCAACTTCTTTTAACCCCTAAAGGACCAAGGCCTTTTTTCTGCCAAAAAACTCTCAAAACTGCCATTTCTAGAGCAAAGAGTTAAAAAAATTAAAAATTGTCTTTTTTGCACATTTAACTATAGGATCTTATACCTAACTAGTATGAGAATGTGTGGAAAAAATTTCAGAATTTTTGACAGAACAGATTGCAAGATATCTGCGTTTGAAGTGAAAAAAACAAACTTTTCAGCACATTGCGGGAATAGATTTTTTGACTTTGAACATTTTTAACTTAAATTTTTTGCACTACAGAGTTTTGAGCTTTAAATCTTTCTAGTAGAGAACTGAATTGAGAGTCTAGGGGAAAAAAATGAACTCAAAAACACTTACTTTTCATTCTTAAAAAAATTGTGAAGTAGAAGTAGGTACAAGACTACAAGATAGAAGGAAAATCTAAAATATTAATATCTTTTAGATGGAATTAAAATGCACTAATCCCAATGGTGAGATTGTTTTAGCAAAAAAACTAAACCATGTGGAACTTTTTCTTTTGAAAAATTGCAAAAATTGCATTCCAAAATGAATCCTACAAGCTATTTTTTTCAAGAAGATGCTCTAATTGCCCGAAAAACAAGATTGTCCATAACTTTCTCATAAAAAATCTAAATGAAATGAATCAGAGCTTTCCAAATAGACAAAATTTAAGTTAAAATTTTTTTATTTTCCTTATAGATTATATTTTTTGCACTACAAATTTTTTTTGCTGCCCGCTCTCCCCTGTTTTGAGCTTATTTGGGCATAAATTTTTTTCCCAGGCACCGATTGAAAAAAAATTATATTTTCACAAAGATTATCAGTTTTCATATCTCCAAAAAAAAATTCAGAAAATTAAAGCAAAAATTCAGCCTGTAGGTACTTGCCCAAAAATCCCATTAGTCCCCCGAAGGGACAATGGTCCTTTAGGGGTTAAGTATATTGTATGCAATTTAGACTGCATGCATTGATTGTGAATAAATGTAGGGTGCCAATTGGAATGGCAATATGGAATATATCCTTTGCAAGATTCTTATTGGTTTCTACTAGTAGTTTGAAGAAATTTTGGTACATTATAAATTTTACATGATACATATCTCTAAAGATCTCCATTACCTTGCCATTATGCTTCAATAATGACAAATTATGAATTTGTAAGCCCTTGCCTAAACTTTCAAAAAAGAGTTTATTGTCCATTAGAGGTTTAAAAATGAAAATGAAATGGTAAATATAACCAAGTAATGCAATTAACTCATGCAAGAACAAAATACATTTTTAGAAAGTTGTCAAAAAATACTATTTTTGAGTAAGGTTGTGATTTTTTCAATAAATTAATAAATTCATTTATTTTACGTTCAAACATACAAGATTGTACAAGAATATTATGGAAATGAGTGGAAGACTTTTCAAAAAGTTTAATGCCTAGGTTGCAAGATTATAGAGTTTAAAGTTAGAAGAATTTTATAGATCATATTAGACAGATGCTAGTCAAATTTCAAAAAAGAAAGAGAATTTTTATATGTATTGACCAAAGTTGCTTGTCTTAGCTAAAAACTTTATTTAGTGTTTTGATTTGGCAATTGCTCACAAAAAAAATACTAGTATTATATACCTTTGAATGGAATACATGTCTACAAATTGTATCAAAATTTTATAATTAAAGATCCATTCAAACTTTGTAAGAATATACTTATGTTTCCAATTGATTGTTTGACAACCATTTCATCCTTTAGAATTTAGCTCAATGTTGTTTTTTTCACAATAAAAGTAGCAATGAAGAATAGTGTGAAGTTTTCAAACAATTACTTTCTATTCTACATCCGAAAAATCCTTAGGTACCACTTTTAAGTCAGATTACCACTCTCAAATCATTTAGTAAGAATTTGATATTTTTATGAAAAACATTTAAGAAAACTATTTCTATGACGATTGCTTTCTTTTTAATCAAGGAGTAAATTAATGAAATTATTGCAATTTTTCAAAGTTCATAATTATATTAATTGTTGTTTATATTGGAATAAATTGTGATCATTATCCAAAATGATGGTATGAAAGGAAAAAATTGATTATTTAGATTTAAGCTAGTAAAATAGGAAATACAATAAAAATATACAATATTATATAAATTAGATTCTAAAAAATAGAGATTGTAATGCAATAGTTCATTAAATTTTTGAAGATATTCAAAGTTTTAGAATGGTGGAGAATCTAAATTTGTTAGGCTTCAAGTTTTAGTTTAAATCAATAAAGAAGTGGATGTTTTGAACGCTACAATTGAATTCCTTTAAGGTCTTATTGATTACTCAAGGTTGATTGAAAAATCTACAAATTCAATTAGTAAAATGGAAATTTTTTAGTAGAATTGTAACAATAATAATAGTTAACTACAATTGTTGTTTGAGGTATTGAAATATCATAATTGTGCAAAAGAAATTATATCAATTTGAGACATATATCACATTGATTATATTCATAAAATGTCAATGAACAAGAAACAAGTAAACTAAATAAAAAAATTAGACTCAAAGGATAAAACATTATTTTAAGTGTTGAATCAAAATATCACTTTGAATAGATTAAAATTATTGCTATAATGATGGCCATTGCCTTTGAAATCCTTGACCTAAATGAGCCCATTGTTTCCACCACAAATGAGGCAATAGAGGTGGAACAAATAAATTTTGGTAGTATTTAGTAACTAAGAGCTTATTTTGTTGTCTTTGATACCAGTTTGGCAACCACCATTGGCATGGTTTAGTGAAATTGGAGCAAAAATCCTCCCCTATAGAGTGTGGCATGGCTCATTTGTAGCTCTACCACACAATATGGCCTATTTATTCTAGCCTTATTATATTTGCAAAAATAATAGAGACAGATACTCTATCGATATTTTCCTTTGATTTGAGTTAATGATAGTAATCCAACCACTATTGTTTTGGTCAAGGTTTGTAGTTGTTTCTATGCAAGGCTTGGAGAATCAACCAAAACTAGTTACCACTACATCCTCTTGGGATATGTGCTGTAGCCCAATTGAAAAACAATGAAGTTATTGAATTTATATTTGATACAAAACCATTTTGGCTTTCTATAATCTACATTCTAGAACCCATTTTGTCATGAAGTACAAAGCATACTTGAAAATGACACTGCACAAAATCGACAACGTAAACACTCAAATCAATCAATTTTCAAACATGTAGAGTCACATTGTATATTATAATTTTCCAAATTTTCATCTTGAAATGGGGCATGATAGCATACATGATGCCCTCCCTACATCCTCTAGTCCCAATTTGGTCCTAGCTCTAAAATTCACCATCAAGTTTGTAGAATGCTGCTTATCCAATTATAAAATTGCAAGCATTCAATCATCCATAAACTTTTATTAGCATAATATTACCCTAATATACTGCTAATACCCAACTATCTTACTATCTTAAACTAACCTCTTACCTTCCTAATCTAAGTTATTAACTATTAACCTCTAAAGGACCAACATGCATTTTTTGGCAGCATAGAAATTTAGGGCAGACTAGTGTGAATGAGGATTTGCATATTTTAGGTTGAAATTTTAATAGAATATGTGGACAAGGATTATCTTTCATATGCATTTAATTTCATGATTCATGGAAATATGAGTAAAAAATTATGGCCTAATATATTATTTTTTTTCCATAAATTGGCAGTCTGGCAGATCAGAAGAAATCGTTTTTTTTCAGAAACAAAAATTTGAAATTGTTTTTTTAGATATATATATGGAAAGCTTTGAATCATTCTATTTTGCTCAATGAGTTGAAAGTTACGAGGAGTTTTTGTTTACGAGCAGTTACGGATTCTCTACTCTAAAATAAACTTTGAAGTCCTTTATTTAACTCAATTTTCAATATTTTTTGAAAAAAATAAAATTATAGGATGTAGATTGTTCATTACAATATTGCAACCACTAGGATTGGCATTTTTTAATTCCATGACTAAATTCTTTACAATTTAATATTTTGAATCATTCTCTATTTCTTTCTACTTCCTTTTTTTTCCTATATGTTGTATAATTCTAAATGATGTGAAAATTTTCAAGCATATAGCCAACTTGTCTAGGATAATCCAAAGAAGCACCACCATTTTGGACATCTTTTCATAGAAAAGTGAGCTTGTGAAGTATAGCTGCCTTGATTTTTTGCAAGGCCAAAAAATGATTTCAATGAATTTGAATGCTAAATATTTTGCAATCCATGCGGTGGAAATTTTTGAAATTTTTACCACATGTTCTCAAGTCAGCATACTACAAGATCCTATGGTTATAAGTGTCAAAAAAAGTTGTTTTTCAAAATTTTTGTACTTGTATTAAAAATAGCATTTTTTGAGCATTTTTCGGTGAAAATATAGTCATGAAACTTTAAGGGTTAAGTAAGGTAGGAGGTTCTTAAAGTGCTCAGGTTCTAAAATCACCCACTTCTCTAAGTGTAAAACTATTTATTCATGTTGCTTTTTCATTGTGCAACAATGTACAAATAGTATATATTTGAGAATGTGGACGATTTTAAAGCCCTATGCCATTTTAACTTCAAAAATTCATTACTAAATCCACAAAGCTCCAAAAAATATGAAACAACTTGGGTTAAGGTAGAAGCACCAGTTGTCAACCATACCTGGTACCCAACCTTTAGAAATGGAGTATTTCCATCCAAGGTTGGAATTGATTTCCAATAGAAGCTTAGAATGTGTTCTTTTGGTACTTTTCAAGGTTGGGACACATAAGGTTATGACACATGTCCCAAAATAGTGAGCAAGAAAGTAGGAAGCAGGGAGCAGGAGAATAGTTCTTGAATGATTGAAATTGGAAAACTCTAAACACTGGCTACTAGAGAAATGCACTCTTTGGCTCCCAAAATTCATTGTAATTTCAGTTTTGGGAAAATAATTCTGAAAAGTTTGCAATCCCCATATTTTCTATCTTCCGACGTGGGAAAAAATTCCACCACCTCTTAAATGGGCGCTTTATGGACTACCTACGTATAACCATTTAGGTTCGAAGCAACTCCATCCCGTTCTACAAAGCTGACCCAATGACCTGTTGGCCGCATGTGAGGGGCCGCGTGCAGGAGGAGAGCCACACACAAGCCGAGCTTGCAAGGCATGGATGGTGGCTCATGCAAGGGTCAATGGCCATGCCCCGGGGGACCCACAGGGTAAAAGTACGCCCCGACCGAGTTACTAACCCCGCGCGCAATGAGTGGTGGAGGAAGGCGAAGCTACCTACCGGGCGGGGCAGCGCAGTGCTCGACAGGGATGGGGATCACGGTGGGTGCGCAGGTTCGGCATGCCGAAGCCAAAGCCAGAGCCAGGCCTGGGAGGGAGGTGTTTGCGTTGGCGAGACGGCCCGCCTGTTTTGTTGCAACAACAGCTGCTTCTGCTTGTTTCTCACTTGCGGACCTTGCTCCTGGACCTGGCGGAAGGTCAGGTGATTGCTCTGCAAATGGTTGCGGCATTCCGAGGGAAGGGAGGCCGGGGCCTGAGCGTTGGGGTGGAGGCCGCTGATATCTGTGCAGGGAACAGAACGAGTGGCAGGAGAGAGGAGGGGTGACCCTGCGCCAATTGCAGGGGAAGGCGAGGTTTTCTGTATTGAGAGATGTGTTTGGGAGAAAAGGGGGAGTGACGGAGAGACGGATTGGTTCTGCCCGATGGTCGTGCGGCGAAGAGCAGCTGCGATGGCCCCTGGTGCCCCATCGTGCTGGTCCTGTATCGGGATTGTTCTGTTGCGGTATCGGGACGGGACGACGGGATTGCGTGAGTAGCGTTCGGCGTGATGCGATGGTGGTGTTGTGGTTCTCGCTGTCCTCCTAGTTTCGTAGTTTCCCTTTGCTTGCGTCGGGTGGAGAGATTCCGGGACGCGTGGAGTTGTCGGCCCCTTTGCTGATTACGGTTGGCGACATTTGATTCTGTGGTATCCCCTTCTTGCGCGGGTCCTTCCTCTCGCCCTCGACTCCTTCCACGCCTGTTTATTTTGTCAGCTCTGGGGTTTGAGCGAGTCTCTTGTGAGAGCGGCCTTCCTCCCGGCGACAGGGGAAGTTGATGAATCCCACGGTCGGGCGGTTGCACTTGCGGTCTCATTCAGCGCTTTCCTTGCCTCTCGCCATCTTTCTTCTCTGTTCCGGGTGGTACGTGGAGATTGGTCTCAGGGACTGTGCAGACAGGCGGCCGCGCGTTTCCTCCCATCCCGTTGAAAATTTCTGTCGCGGCGGAAGGTCACTCTGGCTCGCGCAGACGACAAAGTCCCAAGGGTAAGGAGAAACAGGGAAAATAGGAGCGGGCTCGCTCCTCGTTAGCCCTCATGGAGCGCGGCCGCGAGGGTCGGCGTGGAGGTGGAGGGGGTGGCCTCGTTCATGCACCCCGGCGACCACGCACGGGCTTCAAAGACGCTGCAGGTGCGGTTCCTTGGTTCTTTGTTCCTCGATTGCCCTGGTTGCATTAGAAATCCTGATCTTGTTGCACGCACTCTGCTGCTGCTCGTCGCCCCTCTCCGCACATCTTGACTTCCGTACTCCCGTTCTTGCCATTCTTGGGCGGAGTCTTGGTGTCGGCTCCTGCCCCTGGTGCCAGTCCGCCGCCGCGGCTGTCAGATCCCGAATGATCTCCTTGAGAAAGTGTGCAGGAGAGCAAGTCCTTCGTGGTAGTCTTAGGAGCTTCGACCTGTGTGATAGATTAATTTTGCAGGAGCCACCGCGGTGCCTGATAACCGAGCGAGGTTGTCGCGCATGGCCCGGGGTCCCTGGTCTGACGAAGGCGTGGTCGCGGCGAGAATTGGCGTGCCAGCTCGATGGCTGGCGTCGTGAGAGTGTAGTGCGTCTCCGTTTACGCAGCGTTTGTTTGCGATGTTTGCCTGTTTGCCTGTTTGCCTGCAATCGCCTTTGTTGCGCTTTGCTGCGAGAGCCTGGATTCGAAAGTTGGCGGTGGAATGGAGAGATAGGCAGTGTTTTGCAGAATTCGATAGGGATCAGGTGATGAGAGGTAGGTGCGCGGTAGGTGCGCGGTACGCAACGAGTGCGAGAACAGGGGTGCGAGAAGAGGAGAAGGGAGGAGTGAGAAATGTCGAGTGTGTCTGTTTTTTGAGGATTAGAGGACTCGATAGCGGGCCAAGGAACATTGATCGTTCCTTGCTTTGTTGAAGTTCCCATTTGTGGAGCGACGAGAATGAGAGGTGTTGGAGTTGACGCTCGACTTTTCCAATCCTGGCTAGGGCGTTTCCTCGCAGTTGCGGCTGGCGTGAAATGCCCTGTTTTGCGCGAGCTGATACTTATGAATCCCGCGATTGCGGTTCATGAAGGACGGAGGTGGAGTCCCCTGTAGTGAACGACGCTGAGTGTTGTTCTCAGGTGCCCTTCCCATGAGCTAGAGCGAAAGTGATCGGTGCGTGGATTGCCGGCACTTGCTGATTTGGTCTGGAATCGAAACAAGAGTCCCGTCCGTGGCGTTGTTGATTGAACTCCAGCGTTGCTACCGATCGTAGAGGTGAAAATTGTCGTTTTCGACTGCGCATTTTATGGAGCGCTAGTGTTCGCGTTGCGTTGCATTGAATTGGGATTACGAGAGTCTGATGAGGTGCGGTGACGCGGCGTGGCGTTCTGCAGTGTCTGTTTCGGTAGTTTTCGTCCAGAATGCAGTTGCGGTGCCCACTTTGGGTCTCAAGGTGACAATGCAGCGGGCGAGTGAGTGCAGGTGACAGTGTTGTGACAATGTGGCGGTTGTATTCCGTTTCTAGCGTTTTGGAATGGATTTCGTGGTGGAAGTGGTCCAGCACTTGGGGCCCAGTAGGGCAGTCCAGTCCAGCAGAGCAGCGAGGAGGGTTGTGAATTGGTGCGGGCCCGAGTGCAGAGTCGAAGATGCTGGTTGAGTTTTTTCGGGAGGTGATGCTGACTGGAGGTTGGGGTTTCTCGCGTTTTGGATGTTGTGCAGTTGGCGACGACGCGGAGGACATGATGGACGATGTGCACAATTCTCGATTACGGGAGAGAACGAAGAAAGATGGGAGTGGGGTGATCGGGGGCCACGGTTTGTCGCCGAGCATCGTCGGCCCGAGCTCCCGAAATAAGAGGAAGCGTCAGGGTTCGCAGGAGATCCAGGTGCACGCCCGGAACAGTCCGGCCGATGAGGTGGAGGAGACGACTGAAGACACGGAGATGGGCGTGTCGGAAGATGACGACGACCCTCCGCCTCCGATCATTCCCCGGCGTCCTGGAAAGCCGCGGCCTCCGTCCAAGGTGAGGGTGGTGTATGCGGCCTGGGTGAGGAGTGGAGGGCTTGAGGTGGTCGGAGATGTTGCGAGTCTTGTCTTTGGGCGACGGGTTATGCAGGGGTCAGTAGTCTGACTTGATTGGTGTTGTGAGGGCTGTGGCAGTTTGCGGAAGATGGCATTGCGGTGGATCTCCCAGCGGTGCCTCGGAAAGCGCGCACAGGTTGGTGGATGATTCCGCAATCTGCAGTGCGCCTTGTCCTTGTGGGATTTGAGAGTGGTTTCGGAGTTGAGAGTGGAGGGCTGCGTGTGCTGGATCGAGGAGAGTGGGATTAGGGGTTATTGCCGAAGCCTTGTGTCTGACTGGTGTCCTGTTGTTGTTGCAGCGATGGGAAAGCGTGCTCCGGAGGCAGCGTCGGCCTCGGTGTCCGAGTCTCCTGCTCACGGAGCGGGCGCAGTGGCAGCGTCGACGCCAGCTCCATCTAGCACCCCTTCGTCTTCCTCGATCGCGTCGCTGAAACCCGGAAGACGGACGGTAAGAGGTCGGAAACTGGTCTTTGAGTTTGACTGTGCGTATTCTTTGGCCTGTTTGTGTGTTAAATATTGACGGGTGTCTTTGTGTGTTTTTGCAGAAGCCGAGTGGATCGAAACCTCGGGGTCATAAGCTTGCGAAGGTACTGTGAATTCGAGTGAGGGAGTGCATGGATGAGGACTGCTGATCGGGAATGAATGCCGTGTGGAGTGTGAGTGTGTGTGAGTTTTGGGCGAGAGAGCGGGTAAGTGTGAGTGTGCAGAGCGGTGTTGGGGGAATGTTAGTTTGATGTGCGAGCTTGATTGGTCCAGTCCCGTTGTGGTGTTCGAGGCGAGGAGTGAGGCGCTGGGGTGGCCGAGTCGTGAGAGCCGGCCATTTGAGCTGAAATTTTGTTGGAGTGTTTCACGGTGTAGCCGTGATACGGAAGGTCTGAGTGTTGAACGTGGGTCCATTCCTGCTGCATTGTCGGGGATGCTGTCCGGCGCCGTTGCGGAACTTGTGGATTTAGATGGCGTGGAGGATTCTATGGCAGCTGTGTTGGGCGGCGTTGCATGGTCGGGAGTCGTGGGGGGTTGCCATGCGTCTGAAGCGTTGTTGCTATTGGCGGTTTTGACAGGTTTCGACCCCATCTCATGTGTCTGAGCAAGAGGTGGAGGTCGCTGAGGCTCTGTTCGACCTAGCGAGAATGTGCACCCAGCCCCCTCCGTCGGCCTCCGCAGTGGAAGCGAAGAAGGAGGCCCGAGCGTCTGCGACTGAGGTGAAATCCGAAGCGAAGCAGGAGTCGAAAGCGGGTGTCAGCAGCCTTCCCCCGCACGCCCCGAATGGACACTCCGCGGTTCCTTCCGTCCCGAGCGCGGGGATTGCCTCCGTTGCGGGTGGGAATGTTCGGAGCAACTCCCCTGGCGTCGCTTCGGCGGCTTCTCCCGCACCCTCTCCTCCAGCTGCAGCGGCGGGTTCAGTTGCAGATGGTATGGTTTCTTTTCGCACGGTTGGTGTGGTGCTGTTGTGTGGACGTGTTGGGCGTGTTAAGTGCTCTTTGGTGTTGCGTTCGAAGAGAACCGAGCGATGTCAGTCTGGAAGTTGGTTTCGAGTGTGAAGTTTTTGAGCTGGGAGCCAGCGCTGGGATCTGATGCGCACGATCCCGCGCGGATGGTGTCATTTCGCGGAGTTGTGCGTGCCTCTGATTTTGCTTATGTGAGTGTTGTGTTTGTTGTGCAGGGTCGAAAAAGAAGCGACCTAAGGTGCGAACTCGTACCGAAGAAGGTGTCGTGGTTCAGTCGAGGCTGGCTCCCAGCCCCGCGAGCGCTGCTGGAAGTGTTGTAGCTCCATTGAAAGATGCGGATCTGCTTACCAGCCGTCCGTTGACTGCGGAGAGGAGTGGCGTGAAAGTGGAGGGCAGCCTTTCTGTGCCAGTTGGCGCGGTTGTGGTTGCGCCTAATGTGCCCGGCCCGGCGATCATCGCGCCGGGTACGGGTGTTGCTTCGAGTGGGATAGTCGGGTTGCCGTCTGCGGTCCCTGGCGTTTCCGTGGGCGTTTCCGTGGGTCGTGTGGAGAAGCTGGTGTTGGATAAGAAGGGCGTGGCATCGGAGAAGAAGATCGGGAGCGTCGGCGGTAAGGCGGAGATGTCGATCTCCAATTCCGTGGAGAAGCGAGTTCCGGGTTCGCCGGTTCGGGAAAAGAAGTCTGCGAGTGGGGAAGCCGCAGTTGCGCCTGCGGCTGCCGAGGCTCCTTCCGCGCCGAGCCCAAGCTTGGGTGTGGGCGCAGCGTCGACGAAGATGGAAGTGGACAAGAGGTGGTGGTCGATCTTGGATTGCGCTGCATTGTGTTGTTTCACTTCTCCGAGTGTAGATTGGTTGGATGATGGATTGATGTGTGGATCCGTTGCACTGCTGACTGGTTGTCCGTGTCTGTGACAGGTCTCCCGAGGCGGCAGCAGGTCCGAGCGATGTGGATCACGTGTCGAAGCGGGACATCGACCTGATGGTAGGTTTCGGGAGTAGTCCACCGGGCGTTTTGGGGTCGTCCAGTTGGTGTTGTGCATCTTTCCGCTTGGATTGAGATGTCGTTGGGGTTCGAGGAGACTGTTTTGACTTGTTGGGTTTGTGCGTTGTTTTCAGGTGGCTCCAAACAAAGCGGTTGGTTTGTCGATTGGTGAGAAGAACGGTTACAGCGGGGAGGCGGATGTTCGAGCCGCGAGTGAGAAACGCCTGGTAAGTGGGAGTGTAGTGCAAGCCGTGGGCGCTGGATGGGATTGGAGCGGAGAGTCGATTTGTCCCTGTTGTGTGTGTTTTGGATGGTGGTGGCGAGTGAAGGTTTCCGGGTGACGAATGTTGGTGTGTTTTCAGGTGGATGCGGCGTCCGTGTCGGTGTCCGAGGACAGGATTCGGGCCGAGAGGGATCGCGAGAGGGAGGAGAAGGATCTTTCGGAGCTGGAGAGAGGTCGAGAGAAAGAGAGAGAACGGGAGCTGGAACGCGAGCGCGTGGAGCGGGATCGTCGTCGTGACGCGGAGAGTGCGCGCGAGTTGGCGAAGGAGGCTGTGAAAGAACTTGAGAAGGAAAAGGAAAGGGAGCGTGCGGAGTTGAGCAAGGCGGGTCTGGCCGTGCAGAGGTCGGGGAAGAGCGGGAAGGCCGAGAACGGGAGGGCTCCGAAGGCGTCCGAGCGAGCAGGTATGCAGTGTACACGGTGTGTTCCGGTGTTTGCAACTAAATTGTTTGTGTTGAGGGGCTGCCGGTTTCTGTTATTTTTTTGTGCTTGATTAGCCTTCCGTTTTAGGGGTTGATGGCATTGAGTGGTAGCATTAGTGGGCAATTTTCCCGATTCCGTGAACTCGACGTTTTTGACCTTGTCTCCACAGCGCCCATGTTGTGAGGCGTTTCTGAGAAAGCTCCAGTAGCGTTTGTTTGTGTCTTGCTCGTTTTCCGCTGCATGTTTTCTCTGCCTGGTTCGAATCTTTTTCGACTTGCTGACGTGCGAAGGACCAAGGCTTTATGTCGAATTTGCCGTGATAGTGGAGCGAGATCTGATGTTTTTTGGTCGATTGTCCAGGGTCGGGTCCAGCGAGTGGTGCATCGACAATGCTGGGTTCGGTCGCTCCGGGTGTTGGGAGTGTTGGCGCCGGCGTGGGCGGGAACGTTTCGGTTCTGCCGATGTCGGTGGGCATGCTGAGCTGGCCGGCAGGAATGGCGGGTGGCTTGGGGTGAGCCCTGAGTATTTGTGTGGTTTGGAGTTTCCGTTTTCGTTTGGGTTGCTGGGAGTTGATGTGGGTTGGATTCCTTGTGTTGTGGATGTGTGCGTCGCACTGAAGGGTGTGTTGTGGTTGCCGCAGGTACTTTCCCGGTGCTGCTGCGGTCTCATCTGCAGCAGTCGAAGACAGCTCTGCTGCTGCGCAGGTACTGCTGTGAGGAGAGGGCACGGGCATGTAGTGGTTTTGTTTCGTTTGTCGGTCTGGGTTGTGGTTAGGGCGGAGCGGAGTCGTGTTTTGTGTGTTCCTGCTGTTTGAAGCGTTTGAGTTGTTGTGCAGGTGTCCCCCTACATGATGGGAGGCCGTGCAACGTGGAAGCGTTGCGCGATGCACGTGTACATTGCGCGTTTCATCGACATGCAGCAGCAGGTGAACCGGCATCACCAATCTTTCTTCGCGGGAGGTACCCAGGCTTACCCGAAGTCCTACAATTTGAACGTGCCCCTGGCTCCTTCGGAGTCATTGTTCGGAGGCGCGGGCGGTGGCGGGTCAGTGGGCATTGTAGGCGGAGCGGCGGCGAGCGGTTCGACGGGAGGGTCCGGTTCCGTGTCTGCGAACTTGGAGGCGACGGAGCGTGGTTTGAATGCGGCGGCGATGGCAGCCGCAGCAGCCGCGAGCATGCAGGGAGTGAAGGAGCGTGCGGCATACAGCATGGACATGGTGAGTCGGAAGTCTCCAGGTCAGCATCAGGGGAGCGGTCCAGGGGCGCCATCTCTTTCGCTGCAGGTATGATTTGGGTGGGAAGTGCTTGGGAGTTGAGTGCTGCAGAGGATTGTCGGGTTTCCGGTGGTGGTTGGGTTATGTTTCGGGTGTGGGTGTAGTGGGGTCGTGTAGGTTGGGAGGAGTGGATGCGAGTCTGTGCAGCAGGTTGTGTCGGCCTCGAGGGTTCCTTGAGTTGCGAGTCTGGTTATGGACGGAGGTAGGAGGATGTGAAGGTGATAGATGGTGTGGTCTGATGGTCAGTTTGTGCATGGATGTGTGTAGAGCGGTGCGATGTTTGGATTTCCACCCGCGGGGAGCGGAAGTCCGTCGGGTGGGGTCGTCGTCGGGGTTTCGGGTGGCGGTGGCGGTGCGATGGGAGGCACGAATCTGAACCTTCCGCCAGGTCCAGGGCCTGGTGTCGCCCTGAGTTCCAGTGGGGGCAGCAGCTCGGCGTTGGTGCTGGGTCCTGGCGGTCCGGTGGGCGGGTTGTCATCTGTCGGTAGCAGCGGCGCGGCGGTTTCTGCTTCTGTGACCTTGCATCAACAAGCGATGATGCATCAGGCGCATCAGGCGCATCAGACGATGATGCATCAGGCGCAGTCTGGGAATTTTCCGTTCTCCCAGTTTCCTCCTCATTTTGGTCCGGCGACGTTTAGCGGTCCTGCGCCGCACATGGGTGCCCAACAGGTGAGGAAGTGTTTTGGTGCTGGAGTGGGTTTGTGGTTGTTTTCTGGAGTGTAGTTGTGGAGGCAGTTCTGATTTGTGTGACCCTGAATGGATGTCGGTTTCTTTCTCTTGGAATGTGCAGGCACCTGCGCCGTTTTATGGTGGTCCGTACTTCGCGCAACATCTGGTGTCTCCGTCTCAACTGCAAAGCGTTCCGCCGAGTGGCAGTGCGGGCGGTAAACAGCAGCAGCAGCAGCAAGTTGGGGGCCGTAGCTTTGGTGGTGGAGCTGGTGTGCCCCCTCAGTCCCCTTCGCATTCTGCGCTGCAGGGTGGTTCGCACGCGGTTGGTAGGTCGGGAGAGAGGGAGAGTTCTGCGGTGGGCGAGAACGGCTCGTCGGGTGAGGGCAAGTTCCCGATGCCGCGTGGATCTTCGTTGGGCGTTGGAGGTTCTGGAGGAATGTCGTTGCACAGCGGAGGTTCCGGCGCGTCGGAGTACAATCTGATGTCCGGTTTGGGGAAGCAGTCGAAGTCTCGTGAGCCTGGTCCGAGCATCGTATCGCAGGGCGTGAGCCCGGTGCAGTTGCAGGGCCAGGGTCCGCATCAGCATCACTATCATGGGGGTGGGGGCGCGCACCTTGGGGGTCTGGGAGTCGTGAAAGGTCCGGAGGGTGCGACGAGTCAGGGTTTTTCTGTGAACATGAACATGGCGACTGCGCTGAATAGCCGTGGTGCGTCCGTGGGTCCTGGCCCT
This sequence comes from Neckera pumila, assembly GCA_963969595.1. NCBI lineage: Eukaryota > Viridiplantae > Streptophyta > Bryopsida > Hypnales > Neckeraceae > Neckera > Neckera pumila. The sequence continues at coordinate 21,684,754 of OZ018414.1, forward strand.
TTGGGTCTTGCCCCGGTGGCTGCCGTGATGGCCCCGCAGGGTCATGCGATGATCCAGAGCATGTCGGAGAGTGGGAGGGTTCACCCTCAGGGTGGTGGGAGTGGTCATGCGCACGCGCAGATGGGTGGAGGTGCAGGTCACTCCAGCATGATGCAGCAGGGTCATCAACAGCTGATGCAGTTGCAGCACGCGCAGCAGCAGCATTTTCAAGCTCAGGCTCAAGCTCAGGCTCAGCAGTCGCAGCAGCAGGTAGGGTTGTTGGTTGGCGATTGTAGTGGGTTGGGGTAGTGGAGGAGGTGCAGCGTCGACGAGTGTTGAATTGAGTTTGTGTCATTTTGGGGGAGAGTGAGTGTTGTGAGGGCAGGGAATGTTGTGGCTGGTGTTTTGTGTGCGGGAGCGTATCGAACCTCCGTTTTTGTTGGTTTGTCTGACTGTGTTTGTTGTGTTTTGAGCAGCATCTCCAGCAGCAGTCCGCTCCAGGTCAGCAGTTGCAGCAGCAGCAGCGTGGTGCGCCGAATGCGCGAAGCAGTGCAGTTGTGGGTTTGGAGGATAGCCGGGGTGGGGCCGATGGGAGCTATTCGAGTGGTGTTGGTCGTGTTCGTGAGCGTGAGGTTGTGGAGGATCGGAAGTTGCAGGGCAAGAGGGTGTCCTCTTCTCCTTTGTCTCGTGACGTGGAAGGAGTCGGTGGGATGCAGTCGTCTCCGGGGGGTGTCGGAGGAATTGCTCGTAGCGTGGGCACGACGTTGAATCTGATGGCTCCGAATAATGCCGGGATGGGTGTTCGTTCGAGTGGTCCGGCGGGTGTGGCGTTGAGTGTGGGTGCTCCCATGCAGGCGCAGGTGCAGTCGGGTGCGATGGCCGGGTCGAAGTCGGTAGGCGTTCGGCCGAAAGGTAGCGGGGTCCCTGGCCCTGGCCCGGGTCCAACTGGTGGGGCAGCGTCCGGGGCTCCTCATATGGGTACTCAGGCTTCCTTTTCCGAGCGTGTTCCTGCAGTGTCGGGAGGGTCCGTGGGCGTGGGCGGAAAGGCGTCCCCTCCGAGGGGTTTGAGCCTGGGGGGTCAGCACATGGTGCCGGTTCCGGTCGGTAGGCCAGGTCCTGTCGGTCAGCATGCGGGAGCGAAAGCGAGCCAGAGCCAGAGTGGGAGGGCGGTTCTGGTTTCCGGCGCGAGTGCGACTCCAACAGCTCCGGGGACAAATTTGCAAGCGGTGCTTGCGGCTGCGATGGCGAAGAGTTCCCAGGGTCAGCAGCCGCAACGGTCGAGTGGCAACGCGAGTGCAAATGCCAATTCGAATGCTACTGCCAATGCGGGGTCGAGTGCGCGTCCTGGCGCGGGGCCGGCAGGTCCTCTGGCCTCGTCAGGTGCATCTGCGTTGTCTTCCACCGCTCCAGCGACCAAGAGTTCAGGGGTGAACCCAGCGAAGAGCAGTTCGTCTGGAAAGTCATCGTTCCCAGCGTCTGGTAAGGGCGGTGCGGGCGGTGGTGGTGGTGGTGGCGGCGGAAAGCGGGCATCGTCGCCTTCGTCGGGTGGTCACGTTCCCTCGATATTGGGTCCGAGTCCTCTGGCGCAGAACATGCCGAGCAAGAGCTCTCAGCAGCCCCAGGTGCAGATGCAAGGGCCAGGGCAGTGGGAGGGACAATTGGCGCCTCCTCAGCTGCTGCAACAACAGCAGTTTCACCACCATCAGCAGATGATGCGGCAGCAGCAGCAAATGATGCAGCAGCAGATGTTTCAGCAACATGTACGTGGTTTGGATTGGCGTTTCGTGTGGTGCGGGTTTTGGATGTGTTAGATTGAACGGTTGCGGGCTTGACTTGTGTGTCGATGTGAATTGGGGTATTGGATGTCACGGTGTGAGGCCGTGGCGGTATGGGTTTGACCTGTCATCTGATTATTAGAATTTCTGTGCATTTTTGTTGTTCGTTTTTCTGTTGCCACGTTGTGTTTGCGGACATCGTGAGTCTGTGTTGTTTCCCGATTCAGAGAAGGAGCGTTAATGTGATCGGATGAGAGGGCTCGGTCGTGTGCAATTTCTGTTGGGACATTTGTTGGTCGTTGACATGAGCGGGGCGTTTGTACTGAGTGTGTAATGGTTGTGTGCAGCATCAGCAACAACAGCATCAGTTGCAACTGTCTCCCCACATACAGGGCTCCCCAAGCGGCCCTCCCCATTTGCAAACTCCGAAGCAAGCATCTCATCAACAGCAGGGTGGTCACCAGCCGCCGCCGCCACCTAGTCCGTCAGCGCAGGCGCAGCAGGTTTCTGTTAACCAACAAAACCAGCAGCAGGCGGCGCACGCGCACCTCCAGCAGCAAGCGTCGCAGCCTCAGCAGCAGTTTGTGGGTCCCTCTGGGAACGGTAGTTTGTCCTTCAGTTCAGGTCTTTCCATGGGCGCTGGGAACAGCGGCAGTGGAGGCGGCGTTGGCGTTGGGCGGAGCAGCTATTCGGAGTCCGTGGGCGGTGCTCTGAACGTGAGGCCGCTTCAGTCTGTAAAGCCGTCCGGCAGCGGGAGTAATCCTGCTTTGAATGGCGTGGGTCAGCGGGGTGGTGGGCCTGGTGCGGGCCCTGTATTTCTTCAACAGTTTGGATCGTCTGTGTCGGTGTCATCTGGCCAGCAGCAGTCGGGCAGCCCGCGCGGTGGAAATGTGTCCGGCTACTCGCAGTCCCAGGGGAACGCGAATTCCGGCGCCGGTGGAAGAAGCGGCGATGGCAAGAGCTTTCCTGGTGAGCAGTTGTTGGAGGGTAGCCCTTTGGGTGTGTGGGTTTTGATGTCGGGGATCGAATGTGAGTCGTGGGTCGTTGGAGTTCGTGTTTGGATTCGTGTTGGCTTTGGTTTCTGACGGCCCTTGGGTGTTTGGGATGGGACATGGCAGATGGTGGACAAGAGCAAGTGAATGGCGTGCGGATGGCACCAGGTTCTGCGCAAGCAAGAGGCGTTGCTCCGATGGCAGCGTCTCCTGGTGCGTCGGGTTCGTCCCAGCGAGTCCCGAGCGGTGGGTCCGGCCCCGGCCCTGGACCCGGTGGTGTTGCCGGTCCGACGAAAGGCGGTGGCGGTGTCCAGTATAGTGGTTTTGGGGATGTCGGTCCGCTTCGGCCGGGTATGATGTCGAACTCGGGGAGCGTTTCTGGGAGTGGTGGTGGTATGAGTGGCAGCGGCCCGAATGTACAGAGCGTAGGAAACGGGAGGCCTGGATTCAGTGGCGGTTCATTGCATGTGGGAGGTTCGGGGCAGGGCCAGATTCAAGCAGCGTCATCCCTGGCTATGACAGGCCCAGCTGTGGTACCCAGTGGTCCAGCAGCGGTGCTGGGGTCTCAGCCGACGACCAGTGTTGTGCAGAATTGATTTTTTTCTTGGTTTATTTGGTGAAGCGCGGAGATGTCATCAGTTTTGTATGCATGATTCTCTGTAATTATTTTGGTCCCCTGAGGAGCAGTGTTTCACGATTGATGTTCCGGCAATTGGAGATCAGGAGATACTTTGAGGCTTTGCGACACTGGTTCTATGAACATTTGACGTAAGTTTGGGGATCCTTAGGGTTTAGGTTATGTTTTTTGGTGTCTTTATGCTTTTGATCGTTCGCGTAATTCGTTGTGCATGTGTAACTTTTAGAGGTTCCCTGGTTTGTGGTGGACGCTGAATGTTGCAAATGTTTTGTTTTGATCTTTTAGTAATGCTGTGTCGTAGGTTTGAAACGGGTCGAGTTTGTATTGATGGATTTGGATCCTTTTTTGCATTGAGTTTCAGGTGTGCTGTACGCTTGTAACGGTTTTCTTGTGACCTATTGGATTCTGAGTGATATTGTTGATATGATCTTAATAGGTTACCTGTGCATTCTGGCAAGGGTGTGAATCAGCTACATGTCGATGCGGAAGTTAATTATCAGAAGTGAGAAGCAGTGGATGCGCATTACTGTGCTGAGCGAAGATGATTGTTTTTAAATGGGTAGATGTTGTCATTTTGTATAAGTGGGAAGAATCATTATTTGTAAAGGTTGTACATTGAGGGTATGCTTCATGTCCTGTAATGGGCGTGAATTTCCCATTTGAGGTAATTTTACTCAAATCGAAACAGACAAGGTGATGAACATTCCAGTGGAGAGTTTCACCGTAGTCGAGCATTTTAGAGCAGATGAATTTGTACTGTACTGTTCAGGGTTGCTGGACTTATCACAGTGGTCGACGCATTGAATATGCCAAGTGGCTCTGCCTTGTGACATTTTTTTCTTGTATTTTGCCCAGTGCGAGCAATTTTAGACTATTAAATTGCATCAGATTTTGTTTTCTTAAATCTCCTTATTAGGCTTGCATTAGATAGTAATTGCAGACATTTCTTGCAATTTCAGGAACGCAATCATTGGCCTTGCAATCACAGATTTATACTGTAGGCAGATGAATAAAACCAATTTGCTTTTGTAACTCCCAGAGACTCCCAAGTGTGCTTTGATTCATGGAATAGCTGTTTTCATGTTGATAAAGAACGGATGGTTTTCATCCACTTTTGTGTGCAACTTTATTAATGGCATGTCCACATCACTGAGTGACGTGCAAGTCATGTATACTAAATAGTGAAATTAGGTTGCCCCATAGGGGAGGCAACCCATTCCTGATCGATGCTCCATTGTGGCTATGTATGTTCTCTTTTCGTGAAGGAAGAGATGACCAATTAATTAGTTATGGCATGGATCCCGAGGCAGTTGTGGCACATTAGGATTGCCTCCAAAACTCTCAATATTGCAAACAACCCTTGGTGGATTTTGAAACCAGTCCTTGGTTTGAAATAGGAAAGTCTCTATTACCAAAATGGGTATAACAAAATCTTCAACTAAAAAATTCATAGTAAATACGTTTTGAAAAATGAAAATCTGAAAAAGTATGGAAACCTTCCGAACTCTATTTTTACACCCAGAAAAATTTCCCCACTCAAGAAATCTGTCCTGTAGATATGCGTAATTCCTTAAGTGATTGGACATAGGTTGCCTCCCTATTAATTTCTCAACATTCAACACTATATAAATGTGTACAATCATTGCAAAAGCATGCAATAATGAAGGAATTGTATGTGCTGTATGTATTGGTGCAGTGTTCATAGTTCAAGTTTAGAAAATCGCATGCATTCAAGCAGTGGCTCATGAGCTAACTTCTGGCAGTGAAGGCAACCTAATTGTTAAGGCAACCAAATTTCACTATTTTGTGTAGAGGATGTTGGAGGTTTGTTTTTACGGACATCAGTTCCATTTTTTAAGTTATTTTGAAAAAACAAGCCCAACTATAATCAAGTTCTAAAGCTTCAATAATTTTCATTTTTTAGGTGTTTTACATGGGTGCAACAATTAAATGATATTTTTTTTATATTTATTTTCATAAATGGAATCACATGCCTTCAAAAAAGAATTTTCATGAAGAGTTGATATTACCATTGATTATGATAAAAATAGTCATATCGCTCCAAATTATAAATATGAAGCATATGTTGAAAGTCTTGTACAAGATGCTTTGACTATGACATCCCTAATGTCACCTCTATACGAAACACTAATGATTGTCATAATGTTGAAATTTATTGAATTTTTTCTCATGGTGCAAAATCTTTCCAAAATTGTCAAATCAACCCTTTATCCCTTACAATCCCTAGCTAAGAGGAAGAATGTAGATTTGGAACTTTCTAAGTAAGCAACAAATTTGTGTCTAGCCAAAACATTTCATGCATTTTTGTTGTTGCTTTGCAATTACACCAAAAGGAACCAAAATATCTTCAATTTAACAAATTGACATATCAATGATGAGAGTCCTTTTGCTTTTGCACACTAGGGAGAGCTTCCATTGATTGCAAAGTAAACATAGCGACGTTGCACTGGTGGGCCATACAAGGGATCCACTCTCTAAATCTTGTTTGCCAAGATGAACTTGTGACGGTCCACTGGAGACGCTCTTACAGGTTAGAAGTCCGGTTACCTTATTCATTCATCTAATGGCTAAGGATTCATTCATCCGTGGATGGGATCATTCGTTGACAGAAATCATCCATCCTCACCCTGGACTGCTTGAACTAGGACCTTATCCTCACGTGGTCTCACTCCCAAGCACCCTGCAAATCCACGAACACGCTCATTCAGGGTTTTGGGTTTTAGGATCCACCAATTCTTCATGTTCCTATCTTCTCTTCACTGCAGATTCAGTTTTCCATATGGAAGAGATTTGGAAGAGATCACACACGGCTGCATTCCCTTCTTCTAGCAACCATCTATCAATTCAAACATTTCTTCCCCTTCTCCCCCATTCATCTTCCTGAAGAATTCGATACCTGAGAATGACCACAACGTTCACAAATGCTCACTGAAGCTTCCTAGTTTGTAGATTGAGACTCTGTCGCAAATTTCTGTTTTGTGAGCTCTGTTTAGGGTTAGTGGAGAGCTTCCCACGAGTTGTTGCGGGTTTTAGCAGCCATGGCGTTACGCCAATCTAGTCACATCGCAATAGGATCCACGCACAATGGCAGCACCGAGTTGAAGAGTGCATTTCTCTCGGAGCGTTTGACGATGCCCAGCAATCTCTGTTGCGCATGCTCGCGTGGAGGCGTCTCAATTGTGTCTGAAGTCGCTTCACAATCCTCAATTGTGGACGAAAACTCCCGAGCAAACTCCAGACCTAAGAAGGTATTCTCCAGGACGAAGCGTCCGTTCACACCCAAGCCCGCTCCCACCATCCCCGTCCCGAAGCTCGACAAATTTGGCCGCCTCCGCACACCACGTGCAGCCCGCGAGCTCGCGTTATCAGTCTTGTACTCCGCTTTCGTCTCCGGCGTCCACCCACTCAAGGTCTTCGACGAGCGCGTGAAGCAGCGAGCCGTGGCGCATTCGTTCGACAAGACACAACTGCTTGGGTACGAGCATTGTCCCGACGTCGGGGAGAATCTCGTCATGGAAGACGAAGCCACGGCCACTGCTTTGGAACAAGCGCTCGAAGCGGAAGCTTCTTTGGAAGCGTATGTGCTCACCGCGCCTCCGCCCTTGGTGTACAACAGCTTCGTGATTCGGATGGCGAGGAGCCTCGTGAAGGAGACGGCGGAGAGGTGGTTGCTGCAGGAGAGAGTGTTGATGGAGATTATTCCTGCGAAATGGAAGCAGCAGCCGAAAGGGGCGTTGTTGCAGATTTGTATTCTGCAGATGGCGCTCGCGGAGATCGAGACCTCGGAAACGCCGCCGGGGGTGGTGGTGAACGAGACCGTGGAGCTTACGAAGAGGTTTTGTGACTTGGCTGCGCCGAGGATTGTTAATGGATGCCTGGGGAGCTATATTCGGAGAAGAAAGATTCAAGGGAAGGCGCCGGCCGTGTCGGTGGGGGAGAAGCTGGAGAGAGAGATCGGGAAGGAGCCCTTGCAACCTGAAGATTTGGGATTCGCAGACGAGTACTCCGGTTAGGGTTTCGGTTAGGGTTTCAGGGCTACTGATCAAGCATATTGTCAGGCCTACTGGTGAGATTGTTACTTGCAACAGGCAACTGGCAAATTTCAGAATGGGTCGTGAATTCTCACGGGATTAAATGGCGACGATCAGAAACTGTGAGCGTTTGAGCATATAGAATGTGATTCTGCGATCGTCGGGGTGTGATTGTGATCGCATGAGATATTATTTTACTCACAGAATGGTGAAATATTAGACAGGCATGCAATGAAGCATGCTCATTCTTCGTATGCTACTGATAAAGCCCTCTTGTTACCTTTTGTGCGTTGGCTTTTGAATTGTTGTGACAAATGCTTACATCAAATCTTCTGGCATACCCAAATTATCACATTCTACTGAGTGTTCGAACAGTGATTAGTTGGCAACAAACTCAAGACTTTCACACGATCAAGGAGCAGATTCCCTCCAAGTTCGCATTCAAATTTGCATTCGTGGGTGGCTTTGCACTGGTGCCATTATAATGTCAAGGATTTTTCTGCAGAAGTCGCTTAGAATTCAAATTTTTGTTGTCTTTTCGTGGCACCAAAAACTAGAGGGACAATGATTGATTATCTTCATGCTACCGCTAATCTTTTCACATGATTTGAAGAGTTTCTCGCGATGTTGCAAAGTTCCAAGTCCGGGAGCAACCGTGTGTCGAAATTTTGCCGAAGTGGCCCAACAGGCACGAATGTGCTCATTACTGTGTTGGTCTGGTACCCGGATGCTTGCGAACCCGTATACCCTTTTTTCGAACACAGAATATTGAACTACACATCCTGCGTGAAATTCAACAACTGGAGAATTCTGTATGTCAAAAAAATTTGATGCGCCACCAGAGGCCTGGAGATTATGGAAATACCGACTTTGCGAGTTTATTAGGGTTTAGTTACCGATTTCTAGGCATCTGTTGCACTTAAAGAATTGCTGGCGTTACTAGAGGATTTTGGATTGCGGAGGTTGCGGAAATGGACAACATGGTGCACAAGCGGCCCTTGGCGGAGCAAATTGCCTTTCCTGGGGTCAGCCCTTTTCATTCTAAACCCTATTTGTATGGTGTGTTTCGAGGGTTTTGCTTGGGGTTAATGGTGGAAAACACAGTAAATAACTGCTTAAGGCGTTTTGTGACTAGGTTATGCGATTCTTTGAAGTAGTATTTTCCAAATTAGCTGCCAGACGACTAGGTTTTGTGTCATTATTGGCTTTACCGTTTTCTATCACATCGAATGTATGTAGTTCAAATTTTCGACCAATTCACCGAAATTCGGATTGGGTTGGGTGCTCTATCGGCAGCTGGTGGAGCATTACATGTCGCGCATTTGGCAACGCGATGGTGAGACCAACTCTGTAGTGGAATCGTGTGCCTGCGACCCCGAAGTCTCATTTCCTGATAACCAGGTCAGGCCCCGTGCGCTTGAAGGACTACCGTTTCTAGTCAAAGGTTGGCCTAATTCTCTCACACTCTACGTTTTCTTGTCGAATTTTCAAATGATTGTTTTTTTGTAATTCTTTTCGAGGACGTAGGTTGGCATATGATATTAGTAGCCCTTTTCTTAGATGGCATTCGTAGAGATTGGATCGATAGGCACTTCGTCAATGTTCTTTGCAATTAGGGGTTAGTGGCTGTTTTTTCGGAGTTGCTGATTTAGTATAAGGTAGGGGATACTCTTTCCATCACTACTGAATATTTTAATCATCCAGTGTAGGAGTGTAGTTTCATTGGGAGATCGCTCTATAGAGCTCACTGGAGAGATCTCTTTTCGGTATCACAAGAGCCACTCTCTTGAGATCGATTTGTTTTCTCACTCTATATGTCTTGGATGATTTCTTATGCATTCACCCAATGAGTGGGAGGTACAGTGAAAAAATCCTGATTTCCATTCAAAGATGACTGGTCGTAGACATTTATAGCCTAGCGTTCTTACACCCAAATTGCTAATTGAAGTTCAACTGAGTATATTGGAAGAGATGAGTTGCTGTTGGTAACAGGGTACAGTCGGGAGCAGGTCCCTGCTGGTTTTAATATCCTTGATCTTATTGAGCAGATAATGTGGATGTAGAAGGCTTTCATACGGTCTGTGGAGGCCTTGAGTTTGTTGGAAATCCTCCAGCCGACAAGGATAGCAAGCATGTGACTCTGCTGAGGCAACTGGGAGCCATTCCGATTGGCAAGACCAATGTTCCTTACGTGAGGATTTTTATCCCGCAGCATTGTTCAACTTGATTTTAAGATGACCATTTCGATGGATCATATTGTGAAAAATCAATATTGGTGGGGCCGAATTTTAAATCATCAGATCAGTGAAGAGCCTTGGATGTGTTGGGAAAAAATTTAATAGACTTGGACAAAAGATATTCCCCATGTGTCGTACTCAATACTACTAAGAAACGCATGAGGTCCACTTTGGGCTTCTTGGTTCTTTGGAGTGTAAGTATATGGCAAATCGCGTTGTGACAGAACTACCGTGAGGTTTGGGTTGATGCAGCTTGCGCTTGATGTACAAACATTCAATGAAGTCTATGGGCCTACTTGCAACCCATACAACCCGAAATTCTCCGCTGGAGGCAGTTCAGGAGGTTGTCATGAACCCTAGCCCGTATTGAACTTTGTGTTTAACATTAAGCTTCAGGAATCCTGTCAAACTCTCTGAACAGCATCCTGGAATATCTTTCAGATGGACCTGGAAAGTTAGGATTTGAATTCTTGTCGTTTGGTATAGGAGCTGAACACCATTATTCGAAGCCCAATTCGATAATCTCAAAGGATTACAATTCTCGGTTAAGTTTGAAGTATAAGAGTAGTCCACATTTCTAGGCCGAGTAAAATCATTCAACTTTCAATTTCTCAACCGCAGAGTGCTACTGTAGTAATTGTGGTGGCGTTCATGCAGGTTCCGCAGCTGCTGTAGCGGCAGGGATGGCAGCATTTGCTCTTGGATCTGACTGGAATGGCTCTTTACGCATTCCGGTAAGTGTTACCAGTTTCAAAATTGAATCCAGTTGAAAACATGCATTGAGTCTTGGCATATGAGTGCAACTGGTCTCAAACAACCACTTTCAACTTAACCAAGAAGTCAGAAAATCGTGCTTTCTGTTTTTCTTCTTAAAGAGTTCATCTCCTTTGCTTCAGGTCTTCGTCCCTACAGATTACAAACCTGAATCAACGATGATTTTAGGGGTGAAGGAATGAGGTGTAAGTTGGTTTTGGCAAGTCAAGATGTTACAACGTGGAAAATTAGTAGGATGTAATGTTCTGCAATTTGAATGTGGCCATTCCTACTTTATGATGACAACGAGCAAGTTCATGTTGTGCAGGCAGCATTCTGTGGTGTGAGCTCGCTGAGAGCATCAAGGGGAAGGATGGGGTATGAAGTAGGTGATGGCATAGTACCTCCCATTCCGACCCATGGGCCTGATATTTTTGGCCATGTTCTGGTCACAGGTATCTTTGCAGTAAGTCTGCTGACACTTCTATACTCTGCCGGGGAATGTGATTTGTAATTTGGACGCTGAGTGGACTTGGTTTCACTTTTAACGCTAGCAATCCCTGCACTAGTGTTGCTGCTACGGTAGAGGATACTATTTACGTCACTTCAAGCATTTTAACCAATATGCAGGAGTTTTTTTTCATTGGAAGATCACTCCATAGTGCTCACTGGAGAGATCACTACGGTTACAAGAATCGAGCTTTCTTTAGACCAAATTTTTATATATGTGAATTTCTTATTCAATCATTCAAAGTAGGCCACTATTGGAGGGACAGTATGCAACCGCATTTCCATTCAAAGATTAGTAGCCATAGATATTTTTGGCAAGTCATGCTTGCACAAAATTTGCTCATTTAAGTTCAACCAAGTGTATGAATAGCTGAGTTCGCTGTTGGTTTAGTACTACGAGATTAGGTCCCGAACGGTTTTAGTATCCTCTACCTTAGCTACTGTTTTGCGTGACTAGTCTTTAGAGATTTGCATGACTATTCAAACAATTGAATGCTATTACGGTGTGGTGTGTGCAGAAAACGGTCGCCGATCTGCAGCTTGTTATGGATGCTGTCTTCCCATTAGTGCCAGGCGAGAAAAATCATGATAAAAGGCTTCCTTCATTGCCAACAGAGTCTCATACCGTTGGTGTGTGGACATCGTTCCCTGGTGTTCCTCTTGATGAGAGGATACGAGATCGTATGAATGCCATTCCCAGACGGCTCGAATGCACTAATAGCGAACCACAACTAACTGCTTGTCTAAGTGCAGGACCCTCTCTAAGCATGGCACGACTCCACAAAGCTTTGCAAGTATGGCCGCAAACTCAAAATCTGCACAGAATTTGACTTCATTAACACTTTTTCAAGGCTAGCATTGATTCTGTATCGATTATTTTTGCAGGCGTTTACCCGGGGTTTAAGCTTTGGGGATAAGGAATTGACTGACAAGTTCAGAGAAACAATCTGTGAGGCCACAAAAGCACAGAAGGAAGGAGGAGACATCATTGACTCGTTCCTTTCCGAGGCCGGGTTTGCTGCCCTTGTTACTCCAGGTGATACTCCCTATTCAACATCTGTTGGTTTGTTCATATTGGATAAATTAAAATGCCGGTATATGGGTGGTTCCTCTAGCCCAGGACATGTGACTGGAAGTCAACAGTTCCGGAAGTAATTTTGTGCAGTCATTGTGGGGAGAAACCAAGTGGGCCGATATGTGCAGAGAAGCCAACTGCGCCTAATTAAGAGGCCTACCCAAAAGCAATCCCCGCAGATTCTTTGCATAAAATGTACATTGTCTGAAAATCTCAGGTATACATGTAATTATTACTCTAAACATTCATAATTTGTTCGTCCAATGTCCAAAAGATACATGCTAAGAGGCATTGAAATCACATTTAAGGCAGTCTAATAGGCAGTCTAATAGTTGGAAACGGCTCAAATGTTTATGTGGAAACTTTTAGGTCACGTACCTTGGTGCGAATAGACTGTTGAGAAGGTGTGGAAAGTACTCTGCGCTTATCATTTTACTGAAGGAGTTGTAATTGTTGCAGTTTGTGCCATTTTACCACATGAACACAACTACGATCACCATCCCTTTCACGTCAACGGAGCGAAGGCCCCCTACTGGAGAGCTCTCACCGGTTACGTGGCACCGTTCTCGGTTACAGGCAACCCAGTTGTAACTATGCCTCTCTGTACAGTTGATGGCAAGCCCCTTGGCATTCAGGTACGATTTTTTGTGACTGCCGCAATGTTTGCTGGTGATTTTTGGATCATTTCAAGCCAGGTGGACGAAAAAGAGAGAAGAACTTTACAGTATGAACATTATTAACTGTGAGTGAATGATATTTTGTGACTTTTGATAGTGACAAGTTCTTTATCCAGATGAGAGACAAATTGTGGCATGTAATTCGAAAATGGAGATTGCAGACATCTCAGCGAGACCCTTGTTGATGCCGGCAATGACTTCAAGAGCTTCATGCTCGGGAGAGTTTTAATTTGTTGATTGTAATTGAGAATCTTAAACATATGCAGGTGGTGGGTCGGCGACAGGAAGACGAGGAGCTCTTGAGAATCTGTGCATTACTGGAGCACCAACTGGGCCCAATGCCAGACCTTTTGCAGTATACTTAGAAGCGAATGATTTATAGCAACAAAAGAGAATAACCCATTCCTCTTATCCTTGCATAAATGCTGTGGTTTAGGATTATGCCAAGTAAAGTGGAAGCTGTTGGTCATTACTGGCTTTCGAGCTGAAATCATCAAATACCTGTTTCGACAGATACCTGTTTCGATAGATACCTGTTTCGACAGATGGAGTTGCTTATTTCCTAGCTACTAAGCTGAAGGGTTGTAGTAATAGCAAAGACATGTTCTCACTGATTGTCTACTTTATTTTTCTTTCTAGTGATTTCATCTTTACTCGACTTCCTGCCACGCCTGTCCAGGTCAACTGCAAATTTTGCCTTGCCTTCATTATTTACTGTAAGGTGTAAGAAGAACAGATGTCTATTGTCCGTTGTTGCAACCAAAATGATGTGCAGGAACATGAGTGTACGTAACGACACTGATATCTTGGCTTGCAGATTGAACACTTGTCGTGGCAACTTGTTGCAGGTGAGTGAACTTAAAACCCATTCCATCACACCTCTGTTGTGAAAATGTGCCTCGTCCCTGGAGAAGTGAGTGTAAGGCTATCTATCAATATCAAGGCCAGATGCAACAACCATCAGAAGAGTTACAAATGCAAATGAGTTTGTTGCTGTGTCCAGAGTCATGGATCTGAGGGGGTGTCTTCTTTTGGAAGGACAGTCAGATATTATCTCTGCTCTTTTATTTTATCTGTAGGTAGAAGTCATCCAAGGGATTGGTTGAGAAGGTTGAATCAAGGGCGTTTCACTTGTGGTGCAACAGGTGGAAATTTTGACGTGGAAAGAGTATCTTCTGGACAATAGTTGAACAGTGGGCCATCCATTTGTTATGATTGGATTTGTCCAGAGGTACATGAACCTATGTGCACCACAATGAACTTGACAACATTGCATAAAACATTTAGCTAAAATCTGCAGTGGATCACTTTTATTTTGTGTAGTATGTAGGAGTCGTACTAAACTTTCAAATATACAATTCATATGAAAGTAGTATGAAAATCAAATGGAAGTCATGATGAAATTGCATTGAATTAAATTAGCACCTAGTGCACAATGAAGTTGATTGGGGAAATTTGACATGTATGCAACACTTAATTAATGTTACTCACACTAAATGTCAATTGGATATTTTCATTCAATATTTGTGAATTCAAAAGTCATCAACAGTTTGTCCATTAGAGCGTTGGAACCTCACTCACGGGACAAATCAGTCAATAGTCTGATTTGATCTATTCATAAGTATTGCAATCAAATACCCCATTCCACGTCAAATGGGAGCAAGTCCATTGTAGACAAAATTATATTAGTGGTGTACATTTTAAAACTTGAATTTACTTCATTACTATAACTTTGCCTACAATGGGGCTTGCTCCCATTTGACTTGAAATGGAGTAGTTTACCTTAATCAATGTCCCTATCCCACTGATTTCAACAATGGAATAAAACTCCTAGACTTCTAAACAATGTTTAGGATTTTTTTGAGCTTTATTAGCTATTTTCCTTAATTTCTATATAGAATTAATTTTTCAAGTATCAAGTCCATTTTTTTTGTCTATTTTTTTTTATGTTTTCAAATTGCAACTTGTTTTTTTCCCAATTCCACTAGCTAACAATGAAATAACTAGCAATTCTTTTTGAACATTACCTCCAAACATAAGAAAAATCCCATTAAGGTAGTCTACTCTTAAAGCAACCTTTTAAGAGCTGCTTGCATCTAGGGGAATCTAAATGCCTTGAAACAATTTTTAGTAAATTTTTGTAGGAAGAAAAAGGGAATTGGCATCTAACCTAAGTTGTTTCATATTTTTTGGACCTTTGTGGAATTACTTTTGAATTTTTGAAGTTGAAATGCAGTAGTCACTAAAGGCAACCATCTCTTCAAATGTACACTACTTGCATATTGAAGAAAGAAAAATGTACCTCTCCGATAGTGGTTGCTTTTAGAATAGGGTCGCTTTAGAATCAATGACAATTTTTATAGGAAAATAAATGAAATTGGAATCTAACCCAAGTTTTCACAATTAATAACATGTAGTAAAGTAATTACACCTAAAATCGCACAAATAAGCAATTCAGCATGGTTTCCACTATATTATATTGAAAATCGTTTCATAAGGTCTTATTGGTAGTTAAAAGGGGATTCTAGATTCTCTTGGAATGCATTTTTGGGACACTAATAGTGTTGAATAAACTATGAATATTCAGTGTGTTAAAAATAGGATTTAGGGCAACCAAAGATATACTCTTATGAATAGTGGAAGTACATTTTAGACAAGAATCTAGACTGTGCAATTTTAGAAAGCAGTAAAAATTAGGTGTAGCTACCTTAATACATTTTTCTTTCCTGATAACTTAACCCCTAAAGGCCCAAAGGCCCCTTGGGGGACACTTGGGATTTTGAGCAGACTCATGTGATCTGAAATTTTGGGCTGATTTTTTTAAACTATTTTTGAAGATAGGGAATCACATTAGCTTTCTAAAAGTATAAGTTTTTTCAATTGGTGCTCAGGAACAAAAGTTATGCCACCTGAAGTCAAAAAGCAACTCGCAGGGCAAAAAAAAAAAATTGTAAAAAATTGTATTTTTTTTTTAATTTTTTCTCTTCTCGAAGATCATGTTTTTGTCTACATTTGAAGCTTTGATTCATTCTATTTGGACTCAAAATGAAAAAGTTATAGACAATCTTCTTTTTTGAGCAATCTAGCATCTTCTTCAAAAACAACCCCACCGTTGGGATTATGGTGTTCTAATTCCACCTAAGAGTTATTAACAATTTAGTGTTTCATTCAATTTTGGACCTACTTCTACATAATAATTATTTTATGTGTGAAAATTAGGTTTTGACATTCTAAATTTTTTTTTACTAACTCTCAACTCAAATTTCCAACATAAGAAAATTTAACCCAATGGTGTGTAGTGCAAAAAGAACCTACAAATGGCCGTCAAAGTCATCTGAGGCCACAATTCAAAAAAACTTCTTTTTCCAACTTCAAATGCTAATATCTTCCAATCCGTACCGGCGAACTTCATGAAATTTTTACCGCATGATCTACAACAAGTGAAGTACAAGATCCTACAATTAGATTCTAAAAAAAAAAAAAAAAAAATTGGTTTCTTGTGTGATTGCAATAGAAATGGCAGTTTTCAGTGGTTTCGGACTCAGAAAATGCCTTGGGCATTTAGGGGTTAACACGGGACATACAACATTTATTTTCCATTTCTGTCATGATTCGAACCCACATCGGGCTGAGCTCATAGCAGATTTTTTTGTGCATCAGCCTTGACCAGTGAGATATTTGACTCTATGATACTTAACGTCTCGAACCAAGAGTCAGCCCGCTCCAATTCCAATGCATGCACATCCTCCAATACATCACTTCCACCCTCCATTTCTTCTTCATCAGTAGGGCACTGTGAAATTCCCCCTATGGGAATACTCATGTAGCTTGTTTGTTCCTGTGGATGGTGACTTCAACTTCTACCACAAACCAAAAAAACAAGAAAAAAAAAAAAAACTTCTACCACAGAAACACTACTCGACATAGAAACTATGCAACAACAGGATCTACTCCGTCCTTGCAACAGTTCTTGCTGGTTGTGCCCTAAAGGACACATCTGATATCAGATTTGGCAAGAGGTGCCAAGATGGAATTTCCATGTCAGATTTTGATATGTCCATGTCACCTTGCACTAATCACTAGATGCCATGTGGTACACTTTTTTAATACAATAAGTACTTAATTTATGTTGGATGTGACCACCATGTAGTCCAACGATTGTCTATGGTAGAGGCAAAATGATCTTTCATTATTAGCACTAGAGTCATTTGTACTTCTCTCCATGTCATTTGACGCGGAGAGAATCTGTAGATGATAAGTGACCACTTTGAACGATAGTACAATTCAATTCCAACTCTGCTAGCTAGGTAGTTAGACTATTTAGTATAGTTCTTGCTTGAAATAAAAGACTTATGAATATGAGAGTTTTGAATTGATTATGAGTACTTTTGTAATCAACTTTTTGAATATTTATAGCTTATTCTTCCAACTACCTACAAGATTCAACCAAAAATCACAAAATTAGAATTAGTGACATTCAAATGTTTATTTGGAAGGCTCAGTTTAGATGTAGTTGTCTAACTATCTATCATATGGATGCAAAGTTGTCAGACATTAATAAAAAGATTCTTGTTTCATACCAACCCTCATACACTCAACTGATAACTTTGATATGACCTCTATAAAAATATTATGGGATCCTTGTCAAATTACCATTTGAGTCTTTTGTACATGTGCCAAATAGAGAGAAATATCTTCACTCTTGTATAAAAATCCAAGAACTTAATAAGGTCTATTCGTTTGGGATTTGACCCGTAACAAGACACTCACATAACATTATTCACATTTACAAGGGGGTCCCTTTGCCTTCCTTGACATGTGGAACACCCCCCATTCTATTCAAATTTTATAGTATGGCTTCAATCTTGAATTTAAAACTTCCCAAGTATCTTAGGAAAGGTATAACCCTCAGTTGCTTGGGATCCAATGGGACGTAATTTGCACAACATACAATGTTATGGAGAATGACACAACAATTCTATTTTTTCATATATTCAAATTATATCATAGTCATTCTGACTCATTTCTTTGGGACCAGAGGCAATTAGATTAAAAGGTCTCTACATACATAACACCTCAAAATTTCAAGTGAGGTAAAAATAGTTCCCCACATTTATGCTTATAGTGCACAATAGATACTCACTAGTATAATATGTGTTGATGTCAAAATAACAACCTAGATAGGCATGTATAGTATGAATGTTTGTGCACACAAGTTATCACATTTTCCAATACCCACATTGATATCCACCTTGTCAATTGCACCTTTCGCATTGGGGAAACCAGATATTGCATGTAAGCCTACCCAAGAGGATTTTATGGAAGTTTTCTCAAGACTCACTATCAGTCTATGACCTTCTTTGCATCAATTTGTTTTTAATTTCAAGCTGGCTTTGTCCAAAGGACAGAGACTATGGCATCAATTCTTGGTTTTAGAATCTGAGTTTCCAAATCCAATGCCAAAAGGGATGATTTCCACAATCACCAGCCTGACATTCAAGGGTTAACTTTTAAGTGGTTCAAGTTGTCTTTCAATGCATCTGTACATACAATAAGTGCAATGTACACAACCTTGCATGTGAATGGTTTACTATCCATTTAATTTTTATTTAGATTTTGTTGAATGCGCACCAAAGTCTTCTATTGAACTACACACCTTCTGGCTACATCGGACATGTTATTAATTTTATAAATATTGTGAAGTTGTATCTCCAGTACACATATTTCTCTAGAAATACAAACTTTTGCATGTTCAACAACATCTCATTTCAACAATGAGAATTGCAATATTTTTCTAAAAACATATGAAAATCAATGACTATTGCACCTTCGATTTTGTAGTTTACATATTTGGACACTATACTTCGTGGAATTTGACGAATATGGGTCGTGTATGAATCCAGAGGACACAATCTGTCCTCTAAACCACTTAGGGGTTAAACTGTTCTTGTTTTTGAACACGACTGGCAGCTCTGTGGTATCCCAAACACCAACATGGGCTCAAAACTGGTACACACACTAAATTATTCATAATCTGCAAGTCTTGCATTGCATTGATCCACGCATAACTTGTTTCACGGTGAACCTGGGTTTCTGAACCAGGGTTAACTTAACCCGGCCTACAAACCCTGCGATGCTATGGATTTTTCAATAAGAAACATACATGAATTGCCCAGTAACTTAAGATGCCGCAGTCCACTCAACTTGGAATTGTCAGAGTAAGTACAATGCATGATTCAATGAATGTGACGATAATCCATACCTTAAGTTTGACTATTTGCTTTGTTTTGTTTTGTTTTGTTTGTTTGTTTGTTACGTTGAGATCTCTTGGACCGTGCGTCCCCGTGTTGCGTGGTACCATTGGAAAGCCCTCGGTGAGGAGGGGTGCACTGGCTTTGTTTCGTGGTGTTTGGACCCATAGTGCGGAAGTTATTGAATTTTGAAGTTTTAATGGATCAAAAAATTTGAAAATTGCTTTTCTTTTGTTTTGATTGAGGCAACGGCACAAGGTACACTAGTAATCCATGAAACTACCATACAGGAAAAAAGTCCTATCAATTTCCAACCAAATAATCTCACCAAGACATACACAAACTTGTATATCATTGTTTCTGTAGAACTAAGGTAGCCAACCCATTTCCAATTACTTTAAGCAATTATTCATATTTGGAGCGCAGGTTCTTTGAGTGTGGAATTTTTCTCAAGCACAAAAATAGAGTTTGGAAGGATTGCATATTTTTCCAAAATGTAATTACATAAAATGTAATTACTATGAGGTTTTTAGTAGAAGATTCTCTTTGACTTGTAATGGTGATGTAGACCTTTCTATATCTTACCATAGGTTGATTGCGATATAGCCTTGCAGTCAATCATAATACGCCACAACTGCTTTGGGAACTAAGGCACAAATTCACAGAAAGACAACAACCTATACCACCAAATCAAGAGGTGATCAAAATTGGGTCGGCTACCTTATCTGAGTGCAAGTGGGAATTGCCTCCATCTCAAATGAATGACCAACATAATGATCATAAAGATAAGCTTCTCCTATCTTTTCTTTTTTTCTCTTTTATGGTTTTCATTGTTTTCAATCTCTAAAGGACCAAGTGTTTGTTCAACATACTCAAGGCTTCTTAGGTAGATTCCTACAAAGTCAATTTTATGGCCATATTCGTTAAAATGAGACAAAATGGTCATTTTGAGACTTCAACCCTAAAATCATTTTAGTGATTTTATCCTTGAGTTGAAGATAAAATGCAAGTGCAACCTTTGGGCAGTCAAAGGTTTTTATATATATTAACATATGAAAGTCTCAAATTACCGAATAGCTCAAAATTAAATAGTTATAACGATTTATCTTCGAGTCAAAGATAAAATTGAGACTACACTTTGTCTCAATTTAACGAATATGGCCTTTTTTGGTCGAACATTCGCATAGTTTTGACACAAGGTGTGAACATGTGGCCCCTTTAGTGGGAATATAATTTTTTTCCAATTAACCCCTAAAGGTTTTTAACTATGTTTTCCCCAAAACGCACCAAAACTGCCAGTTCTAATACAAGTACCAAATTTTAGAAAAAAACATTTTTAGACACATGTAACCATAAGATCTTGTAGTGCGCTGATTTGAAAAGATGTGGACAAAATTTTTGTAATTTCCATCGTAAAGATTGCAAGATATTAGTGTTTGAATGGAAAAAATCCTTTTTTTGTCCCTGTGGAAAACTGGGCAACTGCACTTCACAAGGTCACACTTGTATGAAAAAATGTCCAAAATGGTGGTTATTCTTTAAATTCATTTTTGAAGTCAAGTTGACTATATGCTTGAAAATTTTCAAATCATTTGGAATTGTATAACATATAGGAAAGAAACAATAAGTAGAAAAAAGTAGAGAATGATTCAAAATACTAAACTGTTAAGAATCTAATTAAAGAAGTTTTTGGAGCTGCCCGGGCTGCCCGCCAACCAATGAAAATTACATATCATGTAATAACTTTTTAACTATATAGTCAAAAGTTATGAAAATTGTTGGGCCTTAAAGCTAATCTTTGGGCACATGTTGTGTAAAATTTTCAAAGAAAAAAAATAAAAACTCCATTTGCAGTGAGCTGCCCAAAATGCTATGTTGCCAAAAAATGCACCTTGGTCCTTTAGGGGTTAAGAGACAATTGCCCTTTTGAAGCTTGAAAAACTTAATACTTCTTGAATTAGAACTCTACCCCCCTCACTTCATCCTCTTGAACACATCTAAGGTAGACGTTAATTTTAAGCATTGTGTAGTTGGCTATGCCAACAAATGTAATTTACAAATCTTAGGTATAAGCACTCAAAATCCTAAATCTCTATCTCTACACTTTATTACTGCACATTCCAAACATGTCCGCAAGATTTTTATATGCTCTCTCTCTACACACGTAAATTTGAATGAAACATTGATGTGTTTAGGTAGGAGGCTCAAATTGCGAGTGGGCAATTTGAATTGCCCTATAGAATTGTCAAAAATTGTGCAGAGAGTTTCAAAGATAATTTACAATTCGTTCAATGCGCTTTTTGCTTTTTAACCCCTAAAGGACCAACATGCATTTTTTGGCTGTATAGAATTTTTGGGCAGGTATGTACGACTAGAAATTTCCATATTTTTAGCTGAAATTTTAATAGAAGGTGGGGGCAAGGAATATCTTTCATATGCACCAAATTTCATGACATTTGGAAATACGAGTCAAAAGTTATGGCCTAATATGTTACTTTTTTTCGTAACTGGGCTGTCCGGACAGATCAGAAAAAAACACTTTTTTGAAAACAAAAATTTGAAATTGTTTTTTTAGAGTTGTATATAGGTAAAAAGCTTTGAATCATCCCATTTTGATCAATGAGTCAAAAGTTATGAAGATTTGCAGTTTGCGAGCAATTATGGATTCTCTACTTTAAAATAAACTTTGAAGTCCTTTATCTTACTCAATTTTCAATATTTTTGAAAAAATTAAAATCTTAGAATGTCAATTATTTATTACAACATTTCCACCATTGGGATTAACATTTTTCAATTCCATAATTAAATTCTTGACAATTTTGTATTTTGAATAATTCTCTACTACTATCTACTTACTATTTTTTTCCTATATGTTGTACAATTCCAAATGAAGTGCAAATTTTCAAGTATGTAGCCAACTTGTCTAGAAACAAGAAACCAAAGCAGCACCATCATTTTGGACATTTTTTTGTCGAAAAGTGAGCTTGTGAAGTGTTGCTGCCTTGTTTTTTGCAGGGTCAAAAAAAAGGGTTTTAGTGAATTTAAATGCATATATCTTGCAATCCACGCGGTGGAAATTCCTGAAATTTTTAACGTATGTTCTCAAGTCGCCATACTACAAGATCCTACGGTTAGATGTGTAAAAAAGCTTTTTTTTTTTCCAAAAATTGGATATTTGTACTAAAAATGGCAATTTTTGAGTGTTTTCAGTGAGAACGTAGTCATGGAAATTTAGGGGTTAATTGTGTTATTAAATCTCTTTGAATAAAATATACATTCATGTAAGGCTAAAATAAATGAAAGCATGGTGTGAATCATTCTCTGAGAGCTAAAATTATAGAATCATCCTAAGTTTGAAGTGTTTTATTCAAAGGTTGATTTTGATTTTGATTGGTCCAATCAATCCATAAGCACCTACGCACCTTTCACTTTGAAAATTCATAGATAATCATTCTAAGTCAAAAAATTAACAATTTAAATTGTCAGAATTTCTTTTTTCTTTTCTCTTTCTACCAAAAATATGTGAAAAATGTTACGATCTACTGATTATCCCTTTGATGATTGATTTGTGAGCCTCCTACCTTAAGTTATGACCACATGTGGAAGTGCATTTTGAATCCCATTTGTATTTACAGCATAGCAATTACAGTAAGTTAAATTCAGAGAAGGTTGAGTGTACCTTACCTTTTACTCCCTCCGTCTCGAAATAAATCCAAGGTTTCCTAGAAATGGCTAGATTAATATGCAAGTTGTTTCTATTTTCAAAAGATTGTGAAGATATTGTAGCTTCTACTAAATCCCACTAGGTGTGAAAGAATGGAAGTCAAAAGTGAAGCGGCACATATTGAAAACAAGCAGCAAAAGTGACAAATTTTTGCCCTTTTAAGAATTGCTCCAGTGGTATTAATTTGGATCATTTTTTTGAGCAATGCTGGTGCAATGATGTTCATTGATGTCCTCTGTATTCAATTCCGACAATTTCTTGTGATTCCAGTTCAAGAAATTCCCAACAAGAAACTTCTTAGTAGCACTTTTTGTACAGTTTTGGGTTGAGTTCTTTGCCTTTGGTTGATAAGAGGTTGCGTTTCAATTCCTTTGCAAGGATCAAATTGCTATATAGTCTTTGGAGTGTGACATCTATAGATTTTTTTGCTTTGAGTGTGTTCAAACTAGCTTCAATTGTTGTCTATCAAGTTGTGGAGAGCCAATTTCGAATTTAATTTGAGACAAGTATATTTAGAAACCCTTGGATTTATTTCGAGACGGAGGGAGTACCTTTTAGTGAGGTTTTCATTTAACCTACTGTCAGTGGAATCCGTCCATCTCCATGCCGCCGCCACATCAGCATTGTCATGAGTGACGTGGCAAATTGATGTCTCCCATCAAGGGGTACTTGAGTAGTCAGTACTCAGTACTGAATGCGGGACTGACAATACAGAACTTGATAATTAGGTCCAGTTTCTTGGGGGTCATCATAATATCCACTAGCTATTCCACCAATAGAAAAGGATAGAAAATGACTGGAGGTTTTGTTGCATGGGAAGGGTGGGACACGTCATCGTTGTCAGTGAGGAGATCAATGCCCATCAATACTTGGGATCATTCCAAGGCAACGTGGGAATCCAAAGGAGGGAACCACACCAATTAATAAGACTTAAGAAGTTCCATGACACTGCACCCTAACCTTCACATGGACCCCTACAAGGCAGGTTCTAACCTAAAATGTACACCTTCTGAACATGTGAACATGTGAGAGCCTAATAGTAGTTTTGGGTGCACTTTAATCAATGCATTCTAACCTAAAAATGTACACTTTCTGAACATGAGAGCCTAATAGTAGTTTTGGGTGCACTTTAATCAATGCATTCTAACCTAAAAATGTACACTTTCTGAACATGAGAGCCTAATAGTAGTTTTGGATACATTTACACATCAATGCATTCTAACCTAAAATGTACACTTTCTGAATATGAGAGCCTAATGGTAGTTTTGGATATACTTACACATCAACAAAGGACATTAAATCCATCCTATGACATTAGAAAAACATGAACCCTGGAAGGGGCCGTGAGTCCTGGGAATGCACCGCAACGCACCGCAGAAAAAGAAGTTCCAACAGCAAACTGCAGCCGTGGAACAGTACGGAACAGCAAGGAATAGTTCAACTGAATAGTGTAAAAAAATATTAAAAAAATAATATTATTAAAAAAAAATCAAAATTACAGAAATCAAAACTACAAAGTGACATGAGTGGTGCCATATCAGATTGCAATCATTACATTTATTATTATTTTATTATTATTATTATTTATTAATATTTTATTATCATTTTTAAAATTTTTTAAATTTTTAAATTTTTTTTGAATATTTTTTATTGTAATCATTGAATGCATTCACTATTGAGTTTCCTTGAATTTCCTTGGGGGAAGCTTACACTACGAAGGAGCCCCTTTCAGGGCTCAATTTTTTTCTATTGAGTGAAACCAATAGAGTGAAAACGCAGGACTTTTTTTATTTGCCTCACATGATAAAATTGCAAATTTTGAATTCATATTTGCGATCAGAGACTCCAAATTAGCTAAAAGAGGTCAAAAACATACCCTAGAAATGACACAAAATAGGTGCGGTTGGTTTTTTAAAGTTTTATCTTGGAGAATTGTGTTTTCACCTTGTTGGTTCCACTTTGTAGGACAGATTTAACCTTTAAAGTTCCATGACTATGTTTTCACTGAAAATGCTCAAAAATTGCCATTTTTAGTACAAGTACCAAATTTTTGAATAAAACTTTTTTTGACACATATAACCATAGGATCTTGTAGTACATTGACTTAAGAACATCTGGTAAAAATTTCAGAAATTTCCACCGCGTGGATTGCAAGATATAAGCGTTCAAATTCCTTGAAATCATTTTTTTGGCTCTGCAAAAAACAGGGCAGTTGCACTTCACAAGCTCACTTTTTGATGAAAAAATGTCCAAAATGATGGTGCTTCTTGGGATTCTTTTTCCTAGACAAGTTGGCTACATATAGACAAGTTGGCTACATGTTCACTTCATTTGGAATTGTCCAACATACAGGAAAAAATGAGTAAGTAGATAGTAGTAGAGAATGATTCAAAATACTAAATTGTCAAGAATTTAATTGTAGAATTAAAAAATGCCAATTCCAATGGTTGCAATGTTGTAATAAACAATCTGCATCCTAGGATTTTATTTTTTCAAAAAACATTAAGAATTGAGTAAGATAAAGGACTTCAAAGTTTATTTTATCCATAACTGCCAGCAAACTAAAAGTCTTCATAACTTTTGACTCATTGATCAAAATGGGATGTTTCATTGATCAAAATGGGATGATAACTTTTTATGTATGTATAACTCTAGAAAATCAATTTCAAATTTTTGTTTTTGAAAAAAGTGATTTTTTCTGATTTGCCCAAATTGCCTAGTTACAAAAAAAAGTAATATATTAGGCCATAACTTTTTATTCACATTTCCAAATGTCATGAACTTTAGTGCATCTGAAAGATATTCCTTGCGCGGGACTTATATTAAATTTTCAGCATAAAATATGGAAATATTTAGTCACAAGTACCTACTTAAAATTTCTATACAACCAAAAAACGCATGCCAGTCCTTTAAGGGGTATGTCCTGTCACATCAACACTTTGGAAATTTGTATTGTAGTTTCTTTTATTCAATGGGGGTTCAAAATCATATCTTGAAACAATAAGGACTTTTTTAATAATGCCATAAAACTCAAAATAATTTCATAGTTATAATGGTATCCGCATTAAAATCTTAGTCATAAGTTTTCAGGGTTGGACCTAACCAAAATTTAAAGAAAAGACAAAGTAACAAAAAAATGCACTCTATTCCATAACTCCCTTTCACTACTTTCAAAATTATAAGATGATATTTGAAGTTGTTTTTTTTCAAATTTTCTAGAAAATAACCAAGGCACAGTTTGGATAGGAACTGGCAAAAATTGCCACTTTTTAGGGCAAAGAGAAAAAATACATTTTAAGAAAAAATTCAGTTGTATAAATTTGTTCTAGACTAATATGGAAATGTATGGGAAAAAATCAAAAACTTTGACCAAGTAGATTCAAAGATTATAGCGTTAGAAGTCTAAAAAAATAAAAATTTTGACCGTACCTTACATGGCTAGCAAACCTTATCTCCTTTCAGACTGAGACTCTTACACTATGTATGGTTGTTTTTAACCACCAAAGTCCCAAGGCATTTTTCTGTCAAAAACAACTCAAAATTGCCAGTTCTGCTGTGTTCATCTAAAAAAAGAGAAAAAATATATTTTTTTAGAATCTAACCATAGGATCTTGTACTTAATTTACCTCAAATCATGTGGTTAAATTTTCATAAAGTTTGACTTTACAAATTAGAAGATATTAGCATTTAAAGTTGGAAAATTTTGATTTTTGAACATTGACTTGCAATTTCAGATGACTTTGACTGCCATTTGTAAAAAAATTTTGTACGACAAACTTTGAATTTTATTCTTTTTATATTGAATAATTGAATTGAGAATCTAGAAAAAAATATCCCAAAAAATCCACTTGAATTTCATCATTAGAAAAAATTTCAACCCTCAAGAAGGCCGTTAGTTTTTTTATTTTCGGGCCCCCCGAGGTGCAATTACAAAAAAAAAAAAAAAAATTGAAGTTTTCTTATTTTTATTTTTGAAAAAATAAATTAAATTTTTTTTCAATCTAATAAGGTGCTGACATGGCACTAGTAGTGCCACATCACTTTTTGAATTAAAAAAAAAAAAAAAAAATTCTTTTTTTTCCTTTTTTTCCCTAAATGCATTGGGGGGTGCAAGACTTGCGGCTTTCTTGAGGGCTGAAATTTATTCTAATGTCTTTAAGAAACTGTTAAGTAGAAGTAGGTTCAAGATTGAAAGAAAAAATAAACCGTCC
The DNA here is from genome assembly GCA_963969595.1 of Neckera pumila. Lineage (NCBI taxonomy): Eukaryota > Viridiplantae > Streptophyta > Bryopsida > Hypnales > Neckeraceae > Neckera > Neckera pumila. The sequence continues at coordinate 21,711,627 of OZ018414.1, forward strand.
ATAGCTCTAAGATGGGATTACAGCCATCCAAGTCAACAAATATTTCTACAAATATTTCCATCTATACACATGAAGATTCATGACTCTCAATACAACAATTCCTACACAAAATAGTGCAATTAGGTTGCCTTATCAATTAGGTTGCCTTACTTTAGATAAAGTACCTCATAGATCAATGCTTGTCCACATAGAGGCGGCATGCAACGCTTTGAACTAGGCCTTGAACTGGTGCACTAGTCTACGCCATACAAATGGCTCTGGATTGAATGCATCATTGTATAGTAGCAATGAATATGTATTGTATAGTGTAGAATGTCGAGAAATTAGTGCGGGGCATCCTAATTTTACTATTTTGTATAATTCAAAAGTAGTGTATTCTCATATTGTAATAAAAATAAGTATTTATATAATGTCAAATGTCGAGAAATTAGTATGGGGCAATCTAATTGTACTATTTTGTATAGGGCCTAATGGAATTTAATATTGTGCTTCTTTTGTACTACTGTAGAACTCCTCTAAATGCACCCCTTATAATTGCAAAAACCTCTCTAACTATCCGGTCCCAGCGGTCCCGGCTTGAGGCAGTACTACAATAGAACTCCTTCTAAATGCACCCTTTTATAATTGCAAAATCTCTCTAAAAAAATGTTGTCAGATGGTCCCGGACCTATGCATTTAGAGGAGTTCTACTGTATTCTTAACCCCTAAAGGACCATTTGTCCCCTCAAGGGACAATTTGGGTCCAGACAAGTTTCTACTGTCTCAATTTTCAGTGATATTTTGTGGGATTTTTTGAGGTTGTGTCTTTTTGCAATAGCTTTGTGAATATATAATTTTTGTTTTAGTTGATGCCTATGAGCAAAAGTTATGGCACAATAAGCAAAAATGGAGTTCAGCGGGTAGCACAAAAAAACCCACAGAAAGTCAACATAATTTTTTTTCAAATTTTTTCCTCAAAGATTGTATTTTTTGTCTACATGTGAAGCTTTGTTCCATTCAATTTGGACTAATAATGAGAAAGTTATGGACAATCTTGGTTTTTTGGGCAATCTAAGCATCTTCTTGAAAAAATAACTGGTAGAGTTCATTTTGAATGCAATTTTTAGAATTTTTCAAAAAATTTTGTTAGACAAGGTTAGATTTTCTTGCTACAACAATCTCACCATTGGGATTATTGTGATTCAATTCCATCTAAAAGCTATTAACAATTTATTTTTTTTCTTCAATCTTGAACCCACCTCTATTTCACAATTTTTTAATGAGTGAAAATTACCTGTTTTTTTTCTTAAATTTTTCTATAGATTCTCAACTCAACTACTTAACATAAATCAATAGAAAATCAAAATCAGTAGTGTAACAAATTTGAACTAAAAAGATTCAAAGCCAAAATATCAAGTCAAGCAAGGTGCAAAAAAACTTGTTTTCTTCACTTTAAATGCATATATCTTACAATCTATGTGGTCAAAGTTTCTAAATTTTCTTCCACGTATTTATATACTAGTCAAGTATAAGATCTTATGGTTGGATATGCAAAAAAAACAATTTTAAAAGTTCTTGTCCCTTTGCAATAGATATGACAATTTTGAGTGGTTTTTGACAGAAAAATCATCTTGGTTCTTGAGGGATTAATTAAGGTTTCCTCTAACTAGGGAAAACTTTACGATTAACTCTAATATCTTCTTTCTGTTTAACCATGTGTTGCAGTAGGTGTGATGAATCCTTCGTATTGATTCTCTAAACTAAAATTGTGTGTCAAGGGCCACCAAGCAATTTAGTTGGTCCCAATAATGTCAAGCTGTTGCTCCTCAATTTATAATTCCTTGCCGGAATTACAAATATCTCATTCCCAGTAAGCTACACAAAATAGTGAAATTAGGTTGACCCAGACTATAGTTGACCATGTCTGAAAGTGTTAGATATGAGAAATTAGTGTGGGGCAACCTAATTTCACTATTTTGTGTAAGTAATATGGAAAACTTGGATATGTCAGGCCAGACAGACCCTTCTATCAGTCCTTCCGGATTTGGGGGAAGCGTCGCTCAGCTGAAGGGAATCCACGTGTCAAAACAGGAGTTCAGAGTAGAAGGAGATATTTCACATACTCCGGTACTCTTCAAGATTTGGATTTGGAAGGGAGGATGCTGGTAAAGTGGTCATAAGCTTACGTGGAGTGGACCCTGCAGTGAGGGTGAATTTCACTTGGAGGACGCTAACTTATAACTGTAAACGGTGTCATCAAAGGTGGGCCCTATGGGCCGAATTTATCCCCGGGAAAACGCAGGAATTTTTTATTTGCCACCATTTTTTTTTGCAAATTCTGAATTCATATTTGCAATCAAAGACCCCAAATTAGATAGGAGAGGCCTACAACATACCCTAGGTGCGGCACAAAATAGGGGGCTCTTTTTTACATTTACCCCGGAGAACACAAAATTCACCCCGTTGGTCCCACTCTCAATGGCACCCTCTAGCGTCCTGCATTTCACTTAACCCCGTAGAATACAAAGGAATTTTTTTATTTGCCACCTGACCCACAAATGAAATTTTGAAATTTTGAAATAATATTTGGAATCAAATGTCCCAAATTAGCTTGGAGAGAGAGGTGAAGGACACATAATTAATGCAACACAAAATAAGGGCAATTTCTTTACAATCATCCTATAGAATTCATCCTAAAAGGTCCACTTTGTATAACCACTTTAACGACCTGCATTTGGAATAATCTTATTGACTGTACAGAAATTCCGAAATGCATAGTCTTGTTTGGGTTTACAAATCATTCATTTACTATAAGAGCATCTCCACCTTTCCATGGGAATAGGCCCAGCCTAGAATTAACTGTACTGGGCAATCAAAAAAATCCCCATCCAAGTCACTAGGTGGGCAAAAATTTGCCAATCATGGGCAAAGCTTACATACACTTGCCATCCTATTGGATATGCCTATTTCCCAAGCTCAAATTCAAGGCATTTCCTTTTGTCTCTTTGTTGTTTGTTTTCAATTATGCTTGTAATTTATTGAGTAATGATGGCATGCCTTCAAGAGTGAATGAATAATATTACTTCTAGTATTTGAGGGGATGAAAATATTTGCACACTTCACATGGATGAGTAGCTTAGGATTTTGCATGGTGAAGATGGGTAGAGTTCTAACCGAGGCCAAATTTGATAAACTAAACATGACCAAGTAGACTTGATGTGTCAATTTGTATGTGGAAGAATGGAGATGCTTTGAGCACAATATTGCCATGTTGCAAAATTATGGCCTTTAGAGCAGCAAAACATAAATCACTCATTGCAGTTTCTCCCTGTAATTTTAACTTATATATAGGAATTTAATACATAATTTGATGCAAGGTCATCAATAACTTTTGTTGTTTTCCCTTGTACATTGATGATGCTCTAAGAATATTGCTAATAGAATTCGAATGGCTACCTATGCCAAAAAATATAGAATAGATTTTGGTTTTATATGAATCAACACCAACCCCACCGTATCCGAGTTAGCTCCACCATATCTTGATTTCACTAGAAGAAACCCACGTTGATCTAAACCAAAAACGTGGGCTGAAATTTGTTAAAAATTATGTTTCCAATGCAAAATTATGAAATTCCAGTGTTGGAAACATGGTTCTCAACAAATTTTAGCCCACGTTTTTGGTTTAGACCAGCACGATTTTCTTCTAGTGTTTAAAACAAACTTACAAATTCATTGAAAAAAAATTCAGCCCTCTACATGACTAAATGGAGGCATGAAAATGTGCGTTTATAGAAAATATCAGTCCAAAGAGGTTGTTAAGCAATCTAAGGTGCCCCATTGGAATCCCGAATAAAAAATTATTAAAATTAAAATTATTAATGCTCGGCAAAAAAGGGCCTGTATAGAGGGTAGTTTTATACTCACGTTAATTTTATAGCCCTCAACAGAAGTGGATTTGGTTTTAACCCCTAAAAGCCCATTGTACCTTCGAGTGACAAATGGAATTTTGGGCAGGTATCTACAAGCTGAATTTTTGTCTTCATTTTTTAAACCTTTTTATGAAGATAGAAAAATTGCTAAGCTTTGTGGGAATATAATTTTTTTTTCAATCGGTGCCTGCAAAGAAAAGTTATGCCCAAATAAGCTCAAAACAAGGGATAAGGGGCAGCAACTTTTTAAAAAATAAATTAAATTAAATTAAAAATTTTCATATACACTATATTTTTGTCTATCTGAAAAACTTTGATTCATTTCATCTGGATTTTTTATGAGAAAGTTATGGACAATCTTGTTTTTTGGACACTTAGAGCATCTTCCTGGAAGAATAACTTGTAGGAGTCATTTTTGAATGCAATGTTTACAATTTTTCAAAAAAAGAAGTTCCACAAGATTTGGATTGCCTGCTAAAACAATCTCACCATTGGGATTAGTGCTTTTTTATTCTATATAAAAGATATTAGTATTTTAGATTTTCCTTCTATCTTGTACCTACTTCTACTTAACAATTTTTTTAATAATAATTAAGTTTCTTTGATGTGATTTTTTTCCCCTAGATTCTCAACTCAATTCTCCACTATAAAGATTTAAAGCTCAAAACTTTGTAGTGCAGAAATTTAAGTTAAAAATGTTCAAAGTCATAAAATCTAGTCCCACAATGTGCTGAAAAACTTGTTTTTTTCACTTTAAATGCAGATATCTTGCAATCTATGCAGTCAAAAAATTTGAAATTTTTTCCACACATTTCAATACTAGTTAGGTGTAAGATCCTCCAATTAGATGTGAAAAAAAAGCATTTTTCAATTTTTTTTACTCTTTGCTAGCAATTTGGGGTGTTTTTTGGCAGAAAAAAGGCCTTGGGCCTTTAGGGATTGTGGTGGCCATGGCACTACAACCTCTTACATGATAGGAAGTTCCTTGTCACCCTTTGCTACCGTGGTCAATTGGCAACAAAGAGGTTAGAATCTAGCGGGTCAAGTGAATTTTTTCTCATAGCAAAAGCGTTGCTAAGGTAGGAGCACCCAATGGCGTCACTGTACCTAATGGTGTCAATTTCTACACCTGATAGTCATTTCAAAACTTAAATGTAAGTAGACTAGAGATATTTTTTTTCCACCTAAATGATAAGCTATCTATAGTCTACCTACATTTATGTTCTACAATCAAGGCCTTACATAGAAATTGACATTGTTAGGTACATTGACATTGTTAGGTACATTGACATGTTGGATATTCCTATCTTAAGTGGAAGTGGATCTAGTTTCAAAGGGGGGTTGGTGAGGTGAGCATAGGGTGGCACCGCCACCCGCCTCTCTCGCAGCAGAAAGTGTCTTGCCAGCCTTTGCTACGGTGGTCAAGTATTGATGGCAATGCTCTAAAGGCCATGAGGGGGAATCTCTCAGTCCATTTCATTATAAGAAATCCGCGTTTTTTTTTACAAATCTGGATTTTTTGTGATAGATTTTGTTAGACATCTAATTTGACATCTAGCTGTTTTTATGTTTTCATGATGTTACATTGGATATTATTGTTGACATAAAAACAACTAGATGTCAATTTAGATGTCTAACAAAATCTGTCACAAAAATTTGGACTTGTCAAAAAAAACGTGGATTTCTTATAGTGTTTGCACTAAGGTAGTCGACATGTTTCCGATCACCCCTTCCATTTGGGTGGTATAGGCTCTTGTATTTCCAACCATAGGTCTACTGCATTTCCAACAGCTCACGCAAAGCAAGACATAATGTCTAGGAGGTGTACATCAAAACATAGAATGATCACAATTTGTACATTGAATGCCACAATTATGACTTACATCAGCCTATGGTTGGTAATACAACAACGTTTAGATCAAGCATAGGTCGAAGAGAATCTTCCACTAAAAAATTCATAGTAACCATGTTTTGTATAAAAGAAATTGGAAATATATGCAATCCTTCCAAAGTTTGTTTCCACAGACGGGAAAAATTCTCATCTGAACAAATTCACACTCCACATATAGGCAATTGCTTAACCCCTAAATGCCCAAGGCTTGTTTTGAGTTTATTAGAATTTGCTCTAACTTGAATAAAATGCCAACATTTTGATAAGTTGTATCAATTTTTTTGAATTGTAACCATACAAATTCAAACTAGACATATAAGAGATCTCATAGGAAAAGAAAACACTACAATATCACTTATGGAGCAAAAGATTATAATGATTGACCATGAGGGTGTTAAAACTGCAAAAGTGATGTAAAGTCTTTCAACCCTCTTTTCACAAGTCAAATCTAAAAAGTTGGTGACCAAAAAAATTGAGGTTAAAGAGCCTAACTTGTTTAACTCCAATCAATTTATAATTTTTTAAAATTTACTCTATACTTTTTTTAAATGAATTTTGAATGCAAATTTTCCTCCAAGATCTCATGTATTTGAGGCTCATTTCCAAGAGCTCTCAACACTACGGGAAGTCAAGATTGCACTGGGTACCCTTGTACAAAATCATGAACATAAAAATCACTATCATTTATTTTCAAGATTGGATTTTTCGACGCTAAAACTAGACTTCAAGAAGAACTTTTCTAAAAATATAACCTACTAAAAATAGCAACTTGAGTAGGTTTTATTTAACTTCAAAGTTTTGCAAACACCACATTTGGGTGCCTTGGACGTTTAGGGGTTAACTCCTAAGTGCTCAAGCGACCATTTTATGGTCGCTGCCCGACTTTGGACAAAATTTTCGAGCAAAAAAAAATAATAATAATAATTTTTTTTTTTTTTTTTTTTTTTTTGCAAAAGATTGGGTTGTCTATCAATATTTATACTCAAAACTCAGATCACTACGGTCAAACAAAAACTATAAGAGTAATAGCACAAAGTGTCTAAATTTGCTTAGTGTTGAAAAACTTACTATTTGGGGAAAGTATTGGTGTTTTCATTACTAGATCTCATGCATTTTTTCACAAATCAATAGAAACCACAATTTTGACCAATCTAAAAAAAATTCAAATGCTAAAAATAGATATTGTATTTTTGGTGAATTTTTGAAGTTATATCTTCAAAATTCATTTAAAAAGAATTCTAAGATAAAATTTTACAAATTTGACCGTACGGATGCTTTCTACTTTTCATGCTTCACATTATCTTCTTTGATGCAAACTTCAAAAAAGTTTTAGAATTTATATTTTATAACACGTTTGTATTTTGTCCAAACCCCTTGGGCTTTTAGGGGTTAAGTGGTTGGAAATGGGTTGGTTATCTTACTGACTTAATCCAGTTGCCCTAGAACCTCCTTCTCTCCCTCCTTTATCCATCATTTGAAGCCAGATATGTGGAATCTTGTTCTTTACTACGGAGTACGGACGGACCACCTATACCTAATCACTTAAGCTCATGTGGTGCAGATAGTGCGCAGTTGAAGTGATGGAGATTTTTCCCATGTAGGGAGATAGAAAATTGAGATTGCTAAATTTTCAGAATTTTTTTTGCAAAACTGAAATTTCTGTGAATTTCAGGAGCCAAAATGTGTTTCAAACGAATTTCCAATCTGTAGAGTCTTCCAATTCCAATCACTCAAGAATGAGCTTCCTACTATCTACTTTCTTGTTATTTTTTGCATACTTTAGGACATGTGTCATGATCTTTCTAGTTCCAAACTTAAAAAAGAGTAAAAAACACATTAAAAGCCTTGATTGGAAATAGGGGCACTACCGGTTGGGAATTGGTCCCTGGTTGGTCCGACCTTAGCTGCTGGAGTCCACTTGGCAGAAGCCCCAGTATGGGTGGCATCATGGCTTCCTTTTTCGTGGGGTGGAGACTGGAGAGGGGGCTTCACTTTGCCCATGTTCAACATAACAATACCTCACATGAGGTATACAAGAGAATTTGCGTCATTTTTGCCTATGAAATGAATGGTGGAGATTGTAGCTCATGTAATTTAAATTGGAGAGGCCCCAAGTATCTTAGTAAGGGGTATATTTTGAGATTATGTAGGGAAGAAAAGACGGTTATGCAATGTTATGGGCTATTCAACCATATCAACAAATTTTAATAAAAGATTTTGCAAGTAGAAATTTGAATTTGTTGTTCTTCAATAAATATGTTATAAATTTTCAAAAGCAATATGTTGTAGGTTCTTCAATTGGTCATTCCTACTCTCTAATAAACAACACCTTGATGCTTGAATAGTGGCAGCCATTTTGATCACCTACTTCAAGTTCTAAATAGGTCAGAAATTATTAGTTTCTCAAGTAGACTTCGTATGCTATCAAACTAAAAAAATACAAGTTTACTTTAGGTACTTGATAAGTTAAGGTGCCACTACCTAAATGAAAGGATTAACTAAATTCTTCTATACCTTTTAAATATATTTTGGAATGAACATACAATCAACATCTTTGTGATTAATCCTTTAAGTTCAAAAGCTATTTTGGTCATATTAAAATAAGGTAAAATCTTGAATGCATGTGTTGCATGCCTATAGTATACTGGTGTCTATGTATAAAAAAATGTACTAATATAATGTAGGTGTGCAACACTAGTAAACTCACAAAAGACTCACTTTAAGGACCTTTGGATTTGTTAGACATTGCTTTTATGATTCATATATAGTAATCAATATTGATAAGTATGCCTACTATGTCTGAAAATACATATTCAATACAATAAACACTTAACGTACCTTTATGTAGAATCTTCTACTCAGATTGATACAAGTTCGGATGTGCTTCTTTTGTGACTTTTTAGCACTTACATTGGGGTAGTTGAAGATACTGTCTACAACAAAAGATGGAAGAAAAGACTCAAAAAAACACATTGTTTAACATTATACCTAAAAGTATTGAAAACATTTCTATATACAATATCATATGCCATATTCCTTTATGATGACTTTGATTCTTTCTAGAAAGAGTTTATCTAATTGTGCCATCTTTGCATTTGCTTTCTTCTCCAAACAACTTCAATGTTGTTCTAAACAGAGAAGGAACGCATCTTTTACAATTCTTTCCACATATTTTTATGTATTAACCAGAGATTGGCAAACATACTCATGTATAAACGCATATAACTGTTGCATGCAATTGTATTTATAAGATTTGATTGCTTTCATTCATCTTCTATCAAATAAAGTAGTGACCTTCATTTCCTAATTCACTTCCAATTCCTCGTGAGTTTATACTTTATGAGTGGAAGCAAATCTAGTAGATTTCTTACTGTTCTAAGCTTCCTATCCTTTCGGAAAGGCGAGTGAGGGTGAGCGAGCTTGCTTTCCCTTCAAAGTGGAAGTGAAGGTGAGCAAACATGAGTGAAGGTAAGTTACAATAAATGTAAGAGCTTAGTATGCTCCGCCAAGTGTCCTAAATTAACTTTGGCCCTTCAATTTACCACCTACTTCAATCAATGTACTTTGAGGATGGAATTTGATGATTTGAAATCATCAATAGGCTTGTTCTTCATCAATAATGCAAACAAATACTATTTGGCTTGTATTCTGTATTGGTTCATCTATTATATTAAATATGCAGTGTCACGACCTTTGTCACAAAATTCATCGTGTTTTCATCCTGGAAAAATATCGTTCAATTAGATCATTCAACATTCACGATGAAAACCTAGAGCGCAACAAGCATTCCTATGATTCATCAATGTACATGTTTTTCCTGTTTCTTCTTTGCTCGTACCCCTATCTCTGCAAATACTATGTTTCTAATGCAAAGGGGCCATTGCAATGCTTGTTCCTCTAGTATGATTGCAATCGTTTAGTTCTTTGCAAAAATTGAAGTACAGTTGTTATACAAATTAGGCATCATGATTTCTAAAAATATTTTTGTAAATAACATAAAGTTTACATAGTGTATTTAGAACTTTTAATACAAGTAAAGAAAAATTCAAGATCCTTGTGGAATTAGAATGAGATTTTTGGAGGAATTCTTTGGTAAATATTTTGTAACTTTTAAAATTTCATATTTCACTAACTAAATATGACTTGAAACATTTACATTTTTTGTAATTTACTCAAAAAAGATCCAAAAATTGTGGAAAATTTGAATGGTATATAAAATAATTATATTTTATATTTTGTGATTTTTTTGGAGATATTTGGAGTAAATTCTAATTTGCATAATATTTGGAGCAATGTTTTAATTAGTAGTATTTCTTTCAATAACATTTTAAAAGTTGTGAAATTCTTATACAAAATTCCCAAAAGAATTCTCACTCCACTAAAGACTCTTAAAGTTTTCAATTTGTATTAAAGAAAATTCTACTAATGGCATTTTTTGAAATGTACAAAAATTGGTGAGGGCCATTGCAGTCAAACCATTTAAATTTGCATATGTTAGTTTGCTCATCAATCATAATGCAATAGTACAAAATAAATTAAATTACTACATAATATCAACACTTCCCTTCAAAGTCATTAGATTTAAGCAAGAAGGGCCATCCAGATTTCAAAAAAGGATGAGTAAGGATGATGAGCATAAGCGAAATAAATGACACCACTTCACTTCCGTTCATGAAATATAAACAATTTTCTCACTCCCAAACTAGTTTGTAGTTCCTTAGGACTTCAAAGGTGAATTCACTGTATAACATTGTATAATCCCTAAAGGACCAAGGGTGCAAAAAAACTTGTTGCAAAAGCCACCTACTGTAGTGGCTTTATGGTCCTTTAGGGAATAACCATGCAATGGTCCTTTCCATCACCTTTGCTAGATGCCCGGGAAAGGACTTATTAATTAAATTAAAGGTTGGAAGACATAGAAGACAATTTTGTTCACTCTAGAAGTCCCCTTTTCTTTTCAAAGATGCCAAAGAGACCCCTACCTCATTGGTAAACAATGTTATTATGTATGAGAACTTTGCACTTTGTATGTCACTTTGTGCAAAGTAATACTTTTTCACCGACAATACTGGAATGAAGAACCGCCAATGACTCTGTTCAAGCCAATTTTTATTTTTATTTATTTATTTGAACCAAATGGACGATTCCCATGATTGAAAGCCAATTTAATTTGTGGATACCCACCAACTCAACTCAACTATAAAGGTGTCTGGAAATTGCAATACTGATTTAGAACCTCGAAATTATCATGTGGAGCCAGAATTTTCAACTAAATATAAACAATGAGACAAGGAGTCCACGTAGGATGTCTTAGAATTTAATTTTGTACAGTGAAATTGGGTACCTAAAAGTATGGATGGCGGATGGTCAAAGATTTTTCTGTTATCAAAAGGAAGAATGTTCCTTCCAAGCCCAACCCATTCCATCGTTGATTAAACAAAATTGGCAGTTGTCAACCGTGGATTTCCCATGCAGCTCTCGTTCATTCGGCATTCTCTCACCTGGTCATGATCTTCGAAAGGGCTGGGAACAAAATTCTTTATTGCAGGAGGTAAACCCTGGGAACGAAAAATAGAATACTTTTGAAACATATACTCCCTTTGTTTCTGAATAATACTAGGGTCGAGTCTATAGTAGTGCAACGGGGAAGTTACTAGAAACCACAATTTTGAGCAATAAAAAAATATAGATGCTAAAGATAGAAATTATAATTTTGATGAATTTTTGAAGTTATATCTTCAAAATTCATTTGAAGAAAATCTTAAAATAATTTTATAATTTTGACAATATAGATATTTTTCACTTTTTGTGCTTCTCATTATCTTCTTTGATGCAAACTTCAAAAACGTTATAGAACTTATATTTTATAACACATTTGTGTTTTGTCCAAACCCCTTAGGATTTTAGGGGTTAACTCAATTTTCCGTATTTTTGAAAAAAAATAAAAACATTGGGTGTAGATTTTACATTACAACATTACAACCTTTGGAATTGGCATTTTTCAGTTCCATAAATAAATTCTTATCAATTTAGTTTTTTGAATCATTCTCTACTTTCTACTTACTATTTTTTCCTATATGTTGTACAATTTCCAAATGATCTAAAATTCTTCAAGCATGTGGAAAACTTGCCTTGAAAAATGATTCCAAAGAACAACCACTATTTTGGACATTTTTCATAAAAATGTGACCTTGTGAAGTGCAGCTCCAAGGCCAAAAGGATTTTTGTCAATTCCAACCCTATTATCTTGCAATCTATACAATGAAAACAAAATACACATCTTTTCAAACCATTGTACTACAAGATCCTATAGTTACACGTTTCCAAAAACAAAAAAATTCTAAAAATTTGGTACTTTCACTAGAAATGGCAGTTTTGGAGCGTTCTTGGTGAAAATATAGTAAAAAACCTTTAAGGATTAACATATTTCATTGTAATAAAATCTCATCAAATTTAATGTTGAGAGTATAGAAAGAAAGCAATTACTTTGTGCAAGTGGGGGTAGGATGCATGACAATCCGTACGAGACATGTCAAAACATAGTAACTTCAAGGTTGCCAAAATTTTAGACCTCATTTAAGCATAGCAATTAAACTTTTTCAAAAATATTCAATTAATCCCTAAAGGTCAGAGACTATGTTTTCACCAAAAACACTCCAAAAATGCCATTTCTAATCCAAATATCAAATTTTAGGACAAAAACATTTTTAGACACATGTAACCGAAGGATCTTGTAGTAAACTTGTTTGAAAATGTAGAGAAAAATTTCAGAATTTTCCACCTTGTACATTGCAAGATATTAGCATTTGAATTGACAAAAACCCTTTTTTTGGCCTTGCGTAAAATTGAGCAGCTACACTTCACAAGGTCACATTTAAATGAAAAAATGTTCAAAATGGTAGTTACTCCTTGGATCCATTCTTCAAAGCAAGTTGGCTACATGCTTGAAAAATTTTAGATCATTTGGAATTGTACAACATACAGAAAAAAATAGGTTGTAGAAAAAAGTAGAGAATTATTCAAAACACAAAATTGTTAAGAATTTAATTATGGAATTGAAAAATGTCAATCCCAACCGTTGTAACTTTGTAATAAACAGTATGCATCCTGTGCTTATATTTTTTTGAAAAATACTGAAAATTGAGTTAAATAAAGGACTTCAAAGTTTATTTTTGAGTAGGGAATCTATAACTGCCCGCAAACTAGAACACCTCATAATTTTCATCTTATAAATCAAAATGGAATAATTCAGAGCTTCACATGTATATATAAATCTAAAGAACCAATTTCAAATTTTTATTTTTTTGAAAAGTAATTTTTCAGAATTTTTTTGAGCTGCCCGTCAACTATTGAAAATGACATATCATCCAATAACTTTTTAATCATGTAGTCAAAAGTTTTGAAAATTTTTGGGCCTTAAAGCTACTCCTTGGGCATAAGTTGTGTGAAATTTTCAAAGAAATAAAATAAAATTTCCATTCGTAGTGAGTTGCCCAAATTCGCTATGTTGCCAAAAAATGCCGTTTGGTCCTTTAGGGGTCAAGAAAAGGCAGGAATTTATGTTGACTTTCATATCCAAAAATTCAATTGTGGTTTGAATCATCCATTCAAAAGTTTTAGACAAAATTAAGAGAGATTGAATGAGTGAATATGAACCTCAGTATCCCTCTATAAATTTTGTCCATAACTTTCTAGGCTTATAGTGTGAAAAATATAGATTTTCAAAGTTTTTACGAATTAAAAAATTACTTTTACATATATTTGGATTGTAGCAGCATCATAGGGCACAATAGTCTAGTTTACTAAATTGTTTACTTTGTTTGTTTGATATAATAAGATCTAACAAACTATAAGTCCCTCAACCATGTTCTTGGCACCTTTGGAAAGCTCTCCACAAGGAAAGGTGCAGAGACTTTCTTTTGTAGTGTTTAGACCTACAATGTGAAAGTTATGGATTCTTGAACTATTTTAAATTAAAAATTGAATTAAATTGTCTTATATTTGGAAAAAAACATAATTTCACATCACACTTCCAAAACGCCATAAACACAAAGCCCTGGTACTCCTTTGTGCATAAAAGATAATGAATTTCAAAGTTTTTACAAATTTGTAGTTATTTTTACTTTTTCTTTTGGTTGTAGCAATAGTACGGGGCACACTGATTTCAAATAGTGGGAATATGAGTTAACCTCTTAGGATACGACCTTCTAACTAAGCTTTATAGTTTAGATAGTAGAATTATTTGCAATAGACTTTTCATCCACGCTCAATGTAAGACAGGAATTAATATTTTCTTTAACCTCCAAAGGACAATAAGCTCTTGGAGAGCTTTTTGAAGGCTTCAGTAGGTTCATACAAAGTAATTTTGGAACGGATGAAAGTGAATTTTTTTATCAAAGATGTACACTTGTATGAGCTTTGTAAAATTATATATTTTTTCAAATCAGATGCTTGAATCAAAGCTACGGGACTAGAAAGTCTATAGGCAACTTGGGCAGTGTGCTAATGGAGTAATACTTTGTAAAGTTTAGGACAAGCAAGTAGGCAAGTTGTGATTTTTTTCATTAACTTTGAACGCGTATATCTTGCAAGCTATGAAGACAAATGGGCTAAAAAAAATTTCAATATATTCATACAATAATAGAGATCTATAAAGTGTGGATGAAAATGATTTTTTTTCAGTTTTCAATCAATGCACTAAAAGTAGTAGTTTTTGAACAAATTTAGGGCCATTAGCTCAAATTCTAATGTAAATTCATGTGATTCATTTAAATTTTTTTCTTAACTTGATTTATAGAAGGAAATATTTGTGTTGACTATCAAAATTTAGACTTTTCTAAAAAAAAAATTCTTAAAAAACAATTGAAATCTTGCTTACATAGTTACTTTTTGTCGGGACATCCTTTCAAGCAAGATGATATTGGATATTGAGCACCTCCATTATCTTTGAAAATTGGCATGCAAAGTAACTAATGCAACTACCTACTTAATGTTTCTAATTCTCAAAGTTGGATAATGCCTTTTTCTCCACAAAGTTGAGTCAAACTATGCTAATTCTATTGGACAAGGGCCAAAAATTACATTCTTCTAACTTCAAAGTATAATCTTGCAATCTACTCTGTCAAATTAGGTAAAAAAATTTGTACATTCTTTTGGAATTATAGTAAAAATTTGTATAATTAAAAGTTTGAAGAATGTTTTTATATTTCAATTATGTTCAATACATTAGGAAGTGGCAATTTTGGATATTTTTAGTGAAAAAACACCCTTAGTCCTTTTGAGGGGGGAACTTCTTAGGGCATCATCAAACCAACACAAAAATTGAATAACTAATGTATTACTATCTTTTGAAGAGTAAGTAATTAAAACTTTAGATTATTGTCTTGGGAAGCGCATTAAAATTCAGCTGAAACAAAAAGAATATTATTTCGATTTGGACTTCAGATGACATACATTGAAACCACATGAATCAAGCTAAAAGACAAAATACAATATAATTTTACACCACATTTTTGCATAGGAAAGAAAACCATGGAATTGCCACGACAGGTTTTAAAAAGTGAGGTCATTTGTGGCTAATTTTACACTAATTTTGATTTATTTACAAAAATGTCCCATTTAGATTCTTGCCTAAAGTGCAAATCTTTTGAATACAAAAGCCTAGGGTTGATTTTGGATAAATCTATTTGAGAATTCATTGTTTAGGGGTATGATGTCCCAAAATGTATGCTTAAAACTCCAAAAGTTTCTCGAAATCTAGGGCATTCTTCTTTTTGAATTCATTAACCCCTAAAGGACCGTTGTCCCTTGGGACAATGCGTTTTTGGGCAGGTATCTACGGGCTGAAATTTTGTTGTGATTTTTTGAAATTTTTTTTGAAGATAGAAAAACTGATAAGCTTTGTGGAAACATAATTTTTTTTCACTATTGGTGCCCAGGAAAAAAAGTTATGAACGAATAAGCTCAAAACAGGGGACGGCGGGCAGTCTGGGCAGCAAAAACAAAATGGACAAAAATTTGAATTTTTTTTTAAAATATTTTTTTTTCATAGATTATACTTTTGTTTGTCTAGAAAGCTTTGATTCATTTCATTTGAATTTGTTATGAGAAAATTATGGACATTCTTGTTTTTCGAGTAATTAGAGCATCTTCTTGAAAAAGATAACTTCTAGGATGCATTTCTGAATGCAATTTTTCAAACTTTTCATCTTTTTTTTTCTCTCATGGTTTATATTACTTGCTAGAACAACCTCGCCATTGGGATTAGTACATTTTAATTTCATCTAAAATATATGAATATTTTAGATTTTCCTTCTATATCGTATCTACTTCTACTTAATAATTTTTTAAAGAATGATAATTAAGTTTTTTTTATTTTTATTTTTTTTCCTAGACTCTCAACTCAATTCTCCACTACAAAGATTTAAAGCTCACAACTCTGTAGTGCAAAAAATTTAAGTTAAAAATGTTCAAAGTCAAAAAATCTAGTCCCGCAATGTGCTGGAAAACTTGTTTTTTCACTTTAAACGCAAATATCTTGCAATCTGTGCGGTCAAAAATTCTAAAAAAATTTCCACACACTCTCATACTAGTTAGGTGTAAGATCCTATAGTTAGATGTGAAGAAAAAACTTTTTTCAATTGTTTATAATTTTTGCTATAGAAATGGCAGTTTTGAGTGTTTTTTGGTAGAAAAAGGGCCTTGGTCCTTTAAAGTTTAAGATAGAAGGTCCATAAAATCGTCTATTTGAGCCTACCTCCTTCATGAATGACACAATAATAGATATTTCAATCCAAACATGTCACCCATTCCTAGATAGGGGATACATTTGAAGCCTAATCAATTTATAGACCTCCTACCTACAAAGGGTAAGGCAGGAGGTCCACAAATTGCCCATTTAAACCTATCTACCTCATCAATGACAATAATAAATATTTCAAGGAACATGTCATCCATTTCTAGATAGTTGAACGAATTTACAATCCAGTCAATTTAAAAACCGTACGTAAGATGAAATAGGTATCTTCAACTAAATTAATGAGAAATATCAGACATTGGCACATGAATCCCAAATCCCAGAGCGAGTAAGGATTAAATAACCAGGAGAGACGTGTCAATTGGACAAGTAGTAATTGAGACCCATGTCGGATTCTGCCAAATGTACAGGTTGACTGTACATGCCAACTGTACAAATAGAGTCCTACTGGGCACACCCTGAATATCTGGACTCTCGAGAAGGAATAGAAGGAGCCAGAAGATTTAACAAACAGTAATTCTACAGTAAGGTAGGATGCTCTAAAAGCGACCACTTAAGGGCTGGTCTGCCTTTTTCGTAGGTTTGCATGAATAGAAATATTATTCACTCATTTTTCAAAGAAAGAAAAATGGATGAAGAACGTAACACAAGTGGTTTCATATTTTTTGAAGCATTTTTGAATTAGTTATGAATTTCCTAAGATTTCTATTGTAGGTACCTATTTATGACCTTAGGTCTCCCAAAATGCGTCCACTTACAACTTCTAAAGTGATTTGAGGAAATCAAGGCCAATGATTGACTCTTGCAGTAAAGAATACTTTTTTGGCCGGTTCAATCAATGACGAAAGTGGTCCATTTAAAGACCAACTCATATCTATTCAGTACCATTTTGTAGGTTGATTTGAAGAAGCCAGTCGCTTTTAGAGCATCCTACCATACTGTATGCCAAAAAGATTAGCGTGCATGGAGGGTCTACGTCTTGAATCACTCCTACACGATTTTTTAATCCCTAAAAGTATACTCTAAGTAACGAAATTAGGTTGGCTCCAGACTAAATTTCTTGACATTTGACACTATATAAATATTTGTTGTTACTAAACAAGAATGCACCTCTTTTGAATTAGGTATCGTTGTAAGGTGTGGAGACATCCATAACCGATCACTTAAGCAATTATGCTCATGATCTGGAGCGGTATTAATCCCTCAAGGCCTAACAACTTCTTGATAACGGAGTCTTTCAACAAATCATCCCACTTTGATATTTTTTTGCACATGGATGTGCTTGAAATTTTTAATTTTAATTGTACCAAAATAAAGACTGCTTTGTCTGGTATGCATGGAATTAGTTGTTGACCGTTGGATTTTTAGATTATAACAATTTTGGATGACCAACTTGTAGACAAAAATGCAATTTTTGAAGAAGAAAAATCATAAGAAGATGAATAATGATTCTTTACCCGTTAACCCCTAAAGTCCCATTGTCCCCTAGGGGGACAAAATGGATTTTGGGCACCATTAGGAAAAAATTGAACCCCAAAAGAGGTCGCTTCATAATGCAAAAGTTTGGGTGGAAAGAGCCTTTTTAACTCACTTATTAGGCCAAGAATTCTATGATGAATTCAAAAATTTGTCATTATTACCCAATCCATCTCCATGATTTCATAAATTAGTGAGCGGAGAAAGCCTTTTTAATTCACTAATTGTCCAAGAATTGCATAATGAACTCAAAAATTTGTCATCATTACCCAATTCATTCCTAAGATAGCATAAATCTCATGATGGCTTTTTCATGAAGGATGGAGTACATGCCAAGTGGTGGTTGTAATGAAGATGTGGTCACTCTCATATTCATGTAATTAGTATAAAAATTGGTAAGAAAACTCACGGCCACTTTGGGGGTTCAATTTTTTTCCTAATGGCTACTACGGCTTCAATATTCATCATTGTTTTCTGAATTTTTTTGTGAAGATAGAAAAATACATTAGCTTTACTATAATATACTACGTAATTTTTATTTCAATTGGTGCCCAGGAGCAAAAGTTATGGCACGAAAGGTCCATTTTTTTGGTGCAGCGAGCAAAAATCTTCTTACACAATTTTTTTTTTAATTATAAAAATTACTTTCTCATAGATTGTATTGTTATCTATATGGGAAGCTTTGATTCATTCCATTTGGATTTGTTATATGAAAGTTATGGACAATCTTATTTTTTGGGCAATTAAAGAATCTTCTTGAAAAAATAACTCGTAGGATTCATTTTTGAATGCAATTTTTACAATTTTTCAAAAAAAATTGTTTGACAAGGCTAACTTTGCTTGCTAAAACAATCTCACCATTGGGATTATATTATTTTAATCCCATCTTAGAGCTATTGACAATTTACTTTTTCTTTCAATCTTGGACCTACTTCTACTTAACAATTTTTTAACCCCTAAAGGCCCAAGGCTTCTTTTTTTTGCCAAAAAGCACCCCAAATTGCCATTTTTCTAGCAAAGAGTGAATAAAAACTAAAAATTCAAATCTAACCCTAGGATCTTACACCTAACTAGTATAAGAATGTGTGGAAAAAATTTCAGAATTTTTGACCGCACAGATTGCAAGATATCTACGTTTAAAGTGAAAAAAACAAATTTTTGAGCACATTGTGGGACTGGATTTTTTGACTTTGAACATTTTTAACTTAAAATTTTTACCCTACAAAGTTTTGAGCTTTAAATGTTTACAGTGGAGAATTGAGTTGACAATCTACCCAAAAAAAAAAAATTCAAAAAAATTTAATTTTCATTATTGAAAAAATTGTTAAGTAGAAATAGGTACGAGATAGAAGGAAAATCTAAAATATTCATATATTTTAAATGGAATTAAAATGCACTAATCCCAATGGTCAGATTGTTCTAGCAATTAAACCTAACCATGCCAAAAAAACAAATTGAAAAATTTGAAAAATTGCATTCAGAAATGAATCCTACAAGTTATTTTTTCAAAAAGATGCTCTAACTGCCCAAAAAACAAGAATGTCCATAACTTTCTCGTAACAAATGCAAATGAAACGAATCAAAGCTTTTTAGATAGATAAAAATATAATCTATGAGCAAAAAAATACTTAAAAAAAAAAAAAAAAAAAGTGCAAATTGTCCCCTGTTTTGAGCATATTTGGTCATAACTTTTGTTCCCGGGCATTGATTGTGAAAAAAATTATATTTCCATGAAAGTATTCAGTTTATTTACCTCCCAAAAAAGTTTTAAAAAATCAGGAGAAAATTTCAGCCCGTAGGTACCTGCCCAAAAATGCATTTGTGCCCCGAATGGACAACAGGCTTTTAGGGGTTAAAGAATGAAAATGAAGTGGATTTTTTTGAATTTTTCTCTTAGACTTTCAACTCAATTTTTAAAAATAAAAAAAATTGAATTCAAAGTCTATAGTGCAATTTTTTTTTCCAAATGGTGGTCAAAGTCATCTAAAATTGCAAGTCCATGTCAAAAAATCAAAATTTTCCAACTTTCAATGCTAATATCTTCTAATTTGTAGGGTCAAACTTTATGAAATTTTTACCACATGATTTAAGATAAATTAAGTACAAGATCCTACTATTAGATTCTAAAAAAATATTTTCTCTCTTTTTTTAGATGAACGTAGCAGTTTTGAGCCGTTTTTCACAGAAAAAAACCTTGGGACTTTAAGGGTTAATGAAACTATATTGGAATCTAAGGCAAATGTAGTATAATTTGATTTTTTTAAAGAAATAAAAACCTCTCTCAAATCCTTAAACATTTTCAAACAGACTTGAAGGAGTAGAAAGCCTAAACTAACCAAATTGGATCCTACAAAATTTATATACGCGTCAATTTTTGAAATTTTTGAAACATTTTATATTATTAACAAATTATTTGGAACATCTTCAAAAAAATTGGAATCATTCTAATTATTTGGTGATCTTGATCACACTAGATTGAACCTTGTATTTGTAAAATTGCTAAAAAAATGCAACTTTGAAAGAATTCCCTCCAGACCCACTTTCTTTGTACAAACTAAAGACTAGAAATGTCCAAAGATTTTTTTTTTCCATCCCCACTATTCCTTCATTGTAAAAGAATTATGTTTGCTCCCATTTCCTACATGACTACATTTCCTAAATAATTAGGTATGTCAACTTACTACTCTACAAGACCCTATTTTACAAAATATTGAGATTTGTTTTACCATACAAAGAATTTGCTATTGAAATTTTTCTGAGTAGAAAGATAGAAATCACCGGATTTTCAAATCTAGTGTGATCAAGAACACCAAAGAATTAGAATCTATCTTTGTGGAAATAAAATTACTATAAATTTTGGAAGCCAATTGTTGGTCCAAATCCATAACCAGTGTCTAGAGTGTTCCATAACAACTCTTTAAAGGCTACTTTGGCTCTCAAAATAGAGGACATGTGTCATGACACTAATGGTTAGAAGATAGTTGGAAATCCAAAAGTGATGGTTAGAAATCAATCCGAGCCTCTATTGAAGTTTCCAATGCCTCCTAGATTGCTGATGGGGTCCTTTAGGGTTAATTGGGACTCATGAACTTCCATGTGGACAAATGAAAATATCAATAGAAATATTTTATGACTTTGATGGCTTGTAAGATTACTTTCTCAGGATAAAGCAACCTAATTATTAGGCAATCTAATTTCACTATTTAGTACAGTTATTTTCACTAGCTCTATATCAAAGGGTTACATGCATTGACAAAAGATATTTTGAGTAGCTAAAGTGGGACTCCCAAATGCATCTCTAATCCATAATTGCCATCATGACTCTATGTCCGTCTCCAAAATCAATATATACATTTAGAAACAAATTTTGAGCCTCTACCAAAAAAACTTTGACTCTTTGTAACTTGTACATACAACATCCAAATGTCACATTTTTGGTGTGTTAGAACCTCCTTTCACTTGTCAACAAGAAAGTATGAAAATTTGACCAATCTAATTAAAATAACTAGGCACAATAACAAAAAAGGCGATTTGGAGGACAAAAAGAGAGCCTTTTATAATGTAATAGCTGTTTATTTATGTAGAATTTCAATCAACTCATTCAAGGCATACATTTAAGTTGACTTTTTTTTAATAAAGATAATCATACATGTTTAAGCACTATATGCTCATGATGGAATTGTTTCAAAATCATTTGGATTCTATTTGAAAATTTCATAAGATTTCAATTGAATGAATATATAGTATCTTATAAATTAAGAGTTCGTGCTCATTTTAATTCAAGAAACTACAAACATCTTGAAGATTTTGATTTTATTCTTAAACATGGTATCACACAACATATGTAGGAAAATGGACAAATAAATGTCAAAATTTAATTAAAATCAACACACTTGTACAATATTGAACCAAATTATCATAAACTTGGTGCAAGAATGCAACTGGAGTTTTCAAGGTCAAAACATCTTTTGGTCACATTTACAATAGTCTCCAATCTATTTATATTTTTGTTGAAGATTTAATGAATCAATAAATTAACTGTCCTATATATGTATCATAAACCAATTTTAGATTTCAAAATATCATAAAACAAAAAGTGAACAATCTTGTATTGCATCATTATACTAATCAGAAAAGAACATTAAATAATTAATGAAGATTTTGAAGGAACACTATATCAAGCTTAGGGATTATCTACGTACCATAGGTGGTTAAGCAATAGGCTAGAGTGAAAAAAAATTCATAGTTGTTGTATATGTAAATTGCTTTAAATGTTTAAGAGGTGGCATAGATGATTGATCTTTCACTAAGCCATTGTTCAAATGGAAAAACGCAGAAATTACAATCTTTGATTTGCAAGTGTCGGCTAAAGTCTCTTTGAAATTTTTACCTGTGAATAGAGGTCTCTATTCATTTTCACGTTCTCTTTTATAGGACTTCCTTTGAAGAATCATATTGGGTAGTTCAAATACATTTTAGAAGTACTAAAGAAATAAATTTTATGAATATTATTGTAAGAACTCAAATAGATTAAAAGTTGAGTCAATTCATGAGTAGATTGGCCCAACGGATTGTCTAAAATATTTTTTCCTATTTTGTTTGCATATCAAATGGTTTGATAGTTAATATACACAAAATTCAAACCTAGTGGGTTCCAATGAAGAGTGAGTCTAAATTTAAATAGATAAAGATTGTTATTAAAACAACAAATATTTCATTGAAGTGGTTCTAAATTCTTATTTATTTTTTATTAATTTTATATTGTGGATTAGTTTTGTGAATCTATCTATTCCTATTGGCCTTAGTATAGAATTATTAAATCAATGTCATGTCTTAGTAAGGGGCTTCCAAAAAGGGACTAGAAACACAAGGCTCTATGCCGATGGAAAGAAAGAAGGTCCTCCATTTTTTTGCAATACAAATACATGGCTTTGTTGGAAGTAAACATTTACAGAGTTCAAATTGAATAATGGATAAGCCTAGTCTTTGCTTTATGAAACATAGACAAATAAAAAAATCTTAATTTATCTCCATTTCAAAAAGATTTCTTCTTCTTGCATGCAATCTTAGTTAGCACCTAAAGCACCATACTCATCAGCATATGGTTGAATATCATTTCTAAAGTCAATTTAGCTTGTTTAATTATGCTTGAGAGTTCTTTTATACTTTTATTGCATGAGATTTATTGTTGTCTATCAATGTCAAAATCTCTATTGGTTTTGTAAAAAAATGTTACTATAATAGTTTTTTATAGTAAAAATAAAAAAAATTTCAAACAATAATTTTATTTTTTACACCCTTGGCAAAAGAAATCAAAGTGCTACTAACATGCTAAATTGAACCCTTGCAATAATTTATTGGTAAAATTCTGATTTTGTCATATATAAAAAGTATTTTTTCTACAGTTGTTGATTCTTTTCAGAATTTTGGATGGAAAATGAAAATTTTCATGGTGTATTAACCTTTTAAGGACCAAATGTTCAAATTTTGAACAGTGGATGGACGCAAACACATACTAGGCATACCAAAATGCATTTTTCATCCATATTTTTTTTTGTAGATTCTTGTATTAGATTTCAAACATTTTTTTAGTATAATTTTGAAGACTTTGATTTGCAAATAATCTATAATTCAAAGGATACTAATAGGTCTAACCTCAAAAAAATAATTTTTTCAATTCAAAAAATGACCCTTTAGAAATGATTTGAATAAAATTAAAAATTAAAAAATTGAGAATCGCTGTGCTTTGAACTTAAAGGATTTTTTTTTGTGAAAATTGCAAACAGTCAACCTACAATTCATTTTTGTAGGAATTTTCAATTTTTGGCTTCCAAATTTAATTGGAAAATATTCGTTACTGTAGTAGTTGATCTAACCGTATAAATATGATCTATAGATCATAATTTACAATTGTTGTTTGTAATTAGTCATTAAATCATTCTTCTAAGTTGTATTATATACGAAATGTTAATTACATGTTTTTTTCCATCCCTACTATTCAATTCATTGTAAAAAAACTATATTTGCTCCAAATTTTCTATTATATCAAAAGACAATCCATTTTCCTAGGGATTTTTGTTCCAAAAATGAAGAGTAAAATGAAAAACAACATTGAAAGTGATTTTGGTTCTGAAAATCACTTCAAAAGAAGAAAGTTCATAAGAAAATATACATTACTATTTTATTTGGATTTTAATACATGGAACTTGGAGATGCAATAAATTATTGAATTCTCTTATCATTTTCAAATTTTTCAAAATGCAGTACTGAAGCTTCATTTCTCAGTTTAAATCAAATAACAAAACTTACAGTGGATGTTTCAAAAGTTAGAATTGAAGGGCCTCTCTCTTGCTCTGTCTCCTTGGGGTGGGTGGGGGGGTGAATTGAATGGTTTTAGAATTCATTATACTCTTACTTGTGTTTTTTAATGCAATGGTTACCGTTCTTAAGAAAAAAGAAAAGAAAAGAAAAGTTAGAATTGAAGGCGCATCTAATTTTTGAATTTGGGGGACCTCAAGGAGTTAATTATTGTAAAATTAAGGTTTTGATTAGTGTGTGAGGTCCAAGTGGTGTGACTCTCACTATCATGGACAATGTGCATTCATGTCAAATTTCAAGACAATTCAGTGGAAACATGTGGCGTACGTTGACAACAAGTCTAATGTCACAAGTTTGCGCTCAGATTTCAAAATGAAACACAATAATACCACTGTATAATAGAATGTTTGGGGATTTGAATCAACATCAGCGAGGAGTGTGGTTAAGTTTCCCAAAAGAGGAGCATGGTTACCCAAAAGTGGTGTGTGGTTACGCAAAACTACAGTACCTTAGTTGAAGGAATGTTATTTCCAGAGCCAATAAGCCCACACAATACAACCAAAAGGGTATTGTTTTGACACTTTTTTCAACATTCTAAAGTGCCAAAATTCTGGTTACCAAAAACTAGAGTAGTTGAAAAGAATGTGAATTGCAGTGCCAAAATGCTCACGCTACTGAGAGGGTATCGTTTTCGACACTTTTTTCAACATTGTATTTCCCAAAATCTGGTTTTGCAACATTAAAATACATTCATGCTCCCAAACTCAACCCAATGGGCGGGTGTTGGTATCTGAAACTTTATACAAGAGGACCTCTTGAAAGAAAGACTTCGGCACAACATGATGCATCTAATTCCGATGCCTTCCAAGTACAAGCCTACAATTTTGCTGAGTAAGGTAGTAGGCTCTAAAAGCGACCCTTTAAGGACTGATTTGCCTTTTTCATAGGTTTATATGATCAGAAAATATTTTTAGCTCACTATTCAGAGAAAGCAAAATAGATGCCGAACGTAGCACAAGCGGTTTCATATTTTTTGAAGCATTTTTGAACTAGTTATGAATTTTCAAAGATTTATGTTATAGGGCTTCCAAAATCTGTTCCCTTGCAACTTCTAAAGTGATTTGAGGAAATCAAGGTCAATGATTGGCTCTTGCAATAGAAAAACAATTTTTCCTTGATGCATTTAATAGTTAAAGTGGTCTATTCAAGGATCACCTCCAATCCATTTTACAACTAGTTATAGGGTTGGTTTGAAGGAGCGGGTTGCTTTTACAACACACTACCTTATCATTATATTAACCCTTAAGCACCCCAAAGTCCATATTTTGAATGATGTACAGAGTGCTTCATGTTGATGTTTCTTCCAAATATCTTAACATTCATCAAGAACAATATTTAAACTTCTAAAAATGAATCCTTCTTTGTTAACGATTTGATGTTATTGAAGTAACTACCATATATGTACAAAATATTAGGAATGTGATATTAAAATTCAAGAAAAGATTGAGTCATTAAAGGACTAACGCCATTTTGGTTCTTAATGCCTAAAAACCACGCCACGTTTTTTGTCACCATGGTGATTTTGAGCAGCTCACTGTGAATGGAATTTTTATTTTTTCTCTTTGAAATTTTTACACGACAAGGGGACAAGGTTTTCTCTTAAAGCCCAATAATTTTCATAACTTTTGACTACATAGATAAAAAGTTATTGTATGATATGTAGTTTTTTTCCTCGATTGGGCAGTCTAGGCAAATTTTTAAAATCCAAGATTTATATATATGTGGAAAGCTTAGAATTATTCCATTTTGATCAAGAGATGAAAGTTATGAGGAGTTTTAGTTTGCGGGCAGTTATGAACTCCCTACTCTATAATAAACTTTGAAATCCTTTATTTTACTCAATTTTAATTATTTTTTGAAAAAAATAAAACCATAGGATGTAGGTTTTTTATTACAACATTACAACCATTGGGATTGACATTTTTCAATTCCATAACTAAATTCTTAACAATTTAGTATTTTGAATCATTCTCTACTTCTTACTACTTACTATTTTTTCCTATATTTTCTATAATTCTTAATGATTTGAAAATTTTCAAGCAAGTAGCCAACTTACCTTGCAGAATGAATCCAAAGAAGTACCACCATTTTGGACATTTTTTCATACAAACGTGACCTTGTGAAGTGCAAATGCCTTGGTTTTCATAGGGGCTCCAAAAAGATTTTTGTCCATTCAAATGCTAATATCTTGCAATCCACACGGTGGAAATTTCTGAATTTTTTTTACCATCTATCAAACCAGCATACTACAAGATCCTATGGTTACATGTCTCCAAAATATTTTTTTGTCAAAAATTTAATACTTGTACTAGAAATGGCAGTTTTGAAGCGTTTTCGTGAAAACATACAACAATCTTTAGGGGTTAATCCCTAAATTCCCATTGTCCTTTTCCTTAAGGTAGAAAAATACATTAGCTTTTGGGAAATACAAATTTATTTCAATCGGTTTATGGAAGCAATATTCATTAGGAAAAGTTTTAGCCCTCCAGAAGGCCGCTAAGGAATTGATTTAAGGGCCCTCGTTGGTGCAATTTCAGAATGAATAAAAAATAAAAAAAAAATTTAAAAATTTATAAACTTAAAAATTTTAAATTTTAATAATTTTATTTTAAATTTTTTTCCATAATTGCACCAGGCGGGTGCCAAACTCGTGGCCTTCTGGAGCACTGAAATTTTTCCTAATCTTATATCATCCTAAGCACAAAATGGAACTTGTCAGGCAACAAGAAAAATCCATAGAAAACTAGAAAAACAAAACAAAACTAGAAAGTTTTTATTCATTTCACTTGGATTAGTGCGAGGATTAGTGATGTGAAAGTTACGGAGTTTTTTGATTTGTGGGCAATTGTAGCATCTTCCTGAGGAAATAACATATTAGATTCAATTTTAAAAAATTAAATTCTACAAGGTTTATTATGCTTCTTCGAACAATCTTATTATTGGAATGAGTGAATTTCAATTCTATCTTAGAACTTTAATAATTTACTTTTTCATCCGATCTTGTATCTATTTTTCTGTAATAATTTTTAAAGAATGAAAATCAAGGTGAGTTTTTTGAAAAAAAACCCTAGACTTTCATCCTGATTTTCAATATAAAGTTGGGTGATTGCAAGAATGACTTGTCGATTTTGTTGCGTTTGGCTGATTTTTTCGGGAGTACTTTAACCCCTAAAGTCCCATTGTCCCTACGGGGGACAAAATGGATTTTGGGCAGGTTCCTATGAGCTCAATTTTTAATGAAACTTTCTGAAACTTTTCTATAAGATAGAAAAACTTATTAGCTTTTGGGGAATGTAATTTTTATTTCAATCGGTGCCCAGAAGCAAAAGTTATGCCCAAATAAGCTCAAAACAAGGGAGAGGGGGCAACAAAAAAATTTTGCAAAAAATTTAATTTAATTTTTAAAATTTTTTTTTACTTATAGATTATATTTTTGCCTATTTGGGAATCTTTGATTCATTTCATTTGGATTTTTTATGAGAAAGTTATGGACAATCTTGTTTTTCGGGCAATTAGAGCATCTTCTTGAAAAAACTTTTTCTTTCACTTTGAATGCTGATATCTTTCAATCTGTACGGTCAAACATCACAAAATTTTTACTACATGATCTATAAAAAGTATAGTACAAGATCCTATGGTTAGTTTCTAAAAAAAATATTTTTTCTAATCTTTTAGATGAACGCAACAAAAGTAGCAGTTTTGAGTGATTTTTGACAGAAAAATGGCCTTGGGACTTTAAGGGTTAAAATTAGAAAAAATATGACTAATGTATATACCTTTAAGACAAAGGTTCCCATGGAAGGAATTTCATTGGGAAATTCTCTAAGTAGGATAACTTGAAAAGTGCTAAGTCACACGAAAATACATACCTTCGTGTTTTAATTAGGGGAAAATAGTAAAAATAAGTAAAGATACAAAATCAAAACTGGCCATTTGCAACAGCTCTATGGAGATGGTCATTCACCAAAAAACCCACCAAAATATTGTTTTA
Organism: Neckera pumila; assembly: GCA_963969595.1. NCBI lineage: Eukaryota > Viridiplantae > Streptophyta > Bryopsida > Hypnales > Neckeraceae > Neckera > Neckera pumila. The sequence goes on from OZ018414.1 coordinate 21,740,027, forward strand.
TGTGTTTCAAAATGCAAGCAAAAAGAAGCTCACTTTGTAGACTTGTAGACTACACAAAATTAACTTTTTTTTAAATCCCTCTCTTGAAAAGCTAGAAGTCTACAAGAAGACCATCTCATCCAAATTTCAGCTCCAAATTCGTTTTTTTGGGTCCAAAATAGTACTAAAAACCCCAAATTGGCAAATATGACATAAAATCGGGAGGTGTTTTTATATAGTAAAACATTTTTGAAAATTGCAAAAAAATTAGGCAAGATGTATAATGGTCATGAGCACCTTTCCTATAAATCTTAAGTCATTTGGATCTAGAATGAAAAAATTATGCCCAGAAAACAAATCAGAGGGCATCGTGTGACACAAAATAGGACAAGTCATTCTTGCAATCACCCAATTCTTAAAATAAATATTGGTAGTGCAAAATTTTAAGCTACAAAGATTTTAAGTCTTACAATTTACTCAAGCAAGGTGCCAAAAAAAACTTGTTTTCTTTACTTTGAGCACTAATATCTTGCAAATTGTGGGGGCAAAATTTCTAAAATTTCTTCTACACATTTTTATATTAGTATGCTATAAGTACTTATAGTTTGGTATGCAAGGGGAAAAAAAATCAATTTTTAGAGTTATTTTTTCCTCTTTGCAATAAAAATGGCAGATTTGAGTGTTTTTTGCTGAAAAAAAGTCTTTAGAACTTCATGGTTAACTTACCTTTACATCATTGTAATTGCAATTGTCAATGCCCTTATGTAGGAGATCCATAAAGCGCCCGTTTGAAATCTAGAAATTAATTTGGAGAGGCTAGACTTCTTGAAATATATTTAAGTAAATTTGGTTTGAAAAAACAATGGATTGGACATCTAACCCAAGTCATTTCATGTTTGGGGGAGCTTTGTGGAATTAAGGTAGGAGGTTCTAACAGTGGTCAAGTTCTAAAATTGCCTATCTCCTCAAATGTACACTATTTTGTAAATGTTGCTTCTTTATTGTATCAGAAATGTATAAATAATACACATTTGAGGAGGTGGGCGATTTTAGAGCCCTAAGTCATTTCAACTTCAAAATTCAAAATTAATTTTACAAAGCTCCAAAAATTAATGAAACGACTTCAGTTAGATGCCAATTCCATTTGTCTTTCAAGGAAAGTTCAATGAAAAAAATATTTCAAAGAGTTTCACCTCCCCAAATTCAGGTTTCAACCCTTAGATGGGTGCTTTATGGACCTCCTACCTTAGTTATGATTTTTTGAAGTTGAAATGCAGTGGACACTAAAAGCATCTACCTCTTGAAGTGTACATTATTTGTGTATTTGTACATTGCTGATACAATGAAAAAATATAACAAGAGTGTACATTTGAGGAGTGGAGGCTCTGAGCCGTCTCCGGACCTCCTATCTTAATAAGGGTCAAACTTTTATGGTTTCCTCATCAAGTCTACCTCACCTCAGGAGTCAGGAATAGTCTGTCCTTCACTCCTCCTCAGCCGTCATGTGGCCAATGAACATCCAGAATATTTAGAGCATGATTGTAATCATCATTTGGGAGTTGCATACATAAATTGGACACAAGCTTAGTTGTGATTATATTTTGAGGTCTAAGAGCATTGCCACCAATTCACGGCCAAGTGGCCAACGGGGTTTGGGCAGGGCCGGGAAGGAAAAGAGAGCCACCCATTCGCGGGAAAGGGACGAAAGAAGACCGGTCATTCCAAAATGAGCTCTCCAAACACTAGCTCCCCGTCCCGCTACGCTTTGACCCGGGCTTGATCTTGTCGGCTTTGTTGTCGGCTTTATTGGTTCGTGGTCCAGTTCTTAACTTTTTTTAATCAATTAGCACTTTGGTTGATTTTGGTTGGCTTTTGGTTATAACAAGTCATTAATGCATGAGTTTGTCTTGTTTTGGCATGTGCGCTTCCCCGTGAATGGGTGGTGGATGGAAGCAACCCGGGAGCTACTAAACACTAGCCAACCCATATCCCCAACCTTGTTTCCAGAGAATGGGTGGCAATGCTCTAAGACCACAATGAACACACTAGGTGGCAAGTTGATTTGAATAAAGCACCTCAAAAAAGTTCTTGTAATAGATCTTCAACCCAATTGCATCCCTACTTGCACTTGTTCTACATTTTAATCAAATGTAGAGCAAATTTAGATAGGGACACAACTAAGGGTAAGCTCACACCAAGGTTGAATCAAAGATCCCTAGTTAACCCCTGAAGTCCTAAGGCCATTTTTCTATCAAAAATCACTCAAAATTGCTATTTTTGTTGCGTTCATCCAAGAAATAAATTTTTTTTAGAATCTAACCACAGGATCTTGTACTACACTTTTCTGAGATCATGTGGTAAAAATTTTGTGATTTTTGACCATACGGATTGAAAGATATCGGCATTCAGAGTGAAAGAAAAAGTTTTTTTCAATAAGATGCTTTGATTGCCCGCAAAACATGAAACTCTATAACTTTCACATCACTAATCCAAATGGAATGAATCAAAGCTTCCTATTTAGATAAAAATATAATCTATGAGAAAAAAATATTAAAAAAAACATTTCAATTTTTTATGGATTTTTTTTGCCGCCTGGTCTCCCTTGTTATTGTAGCATAACTTTTGCTCCCGGGCACCGATTGAAATAAAAATCACATTCCCAAAAAGCTAATAAGTTTTCTATCTTGTGGAACAGTTTCAAAAAATTTCACCAAAAATTGAGCTCATAGGAATCTGCCCAAAATCCATTTTGTCTCTCGTAGGGACAGTAGGACTTTAGGGATTAAATTATCAAAGCCAATGATTTGCAAAGCCAGATGTGGTTCAAGTTGAATTTACACCGTGGCCAAGGCCCATGCCATTTTTTAAGAATTGAGAAAAGCCCAATTGGAATCCTACAAGGCCAAAGTAGATGATGTTTTGCTAATTTTTAGGAGCTTCTATATTTGACCACATCTTTGAAGTAGGCTTAATGGGTCTGTAGAAGACCATGATGGGCTAAAAATCTCACAACCATAGATCTTGTTTATTTAATTGATCTTGCAGTTGACAATTTTGGATCTAATAATAAATAGATATGGCCTAACGAACTAACTAAGGTGTCTTTTGGATTTACACCAAGCCCATGCTAAGAGTCATTACTATTTTTTTACCTTGGGCTCTCGTTTCCCATGGTCACATCTAACAAAGTGGGATATTTAGAGTGCTTGTGGTTCCCCGGTCTGGCTTTGGTGTAAACCGGTCATAAGTTGAGAATCCACAATGGATATGTACACCCTTGTATGGATATTGCCAATTACAAAGTACATATATGTATAATTATTTGATTTTGCATTTTGGAAGAAAGTCATGCATTCAAAAAATAGTGAAAAGGTTTGAAGGTACTGCAAATCTATAAACTTGTAGAAATGTTGGTTGAGTAGCCAAGAAATACATTCTTAATAAGATTCACAACTAGTCTAGCTTATCATGTGAAATCTTCCAGTAGATAATTTGTTTAGTCTACGTGGCCAACATTTCTATCATTATAGTAATAAGTTGTCTAAAGAGAAGGTGAAATAGTCTACTATAAGATTTTTTTTTTTGCATTTTTTAGTAAAGTCGTGGTTTATTTTCATGCTTTTCATAATGAAAACAACTTCATCAAAAGGTTTGAAATTTTCATGACAAATTTGAGTGTGTAGAGGCAAGATCCCCATAAAAGAATACAACAATCTGTTGTTTTGAGCACACCCACAATACCTCATAAACTCTAAAAATTAAGCAATCATAGTAATCATGCAATTTAGATGCTTCTATATATTTATATAATTACATTATTGTGTGTTCATCCTTTCTTTCATTTTCCACTTTGGATTTCAAGTGGTCTTCTTTAATCTCGCTTTGACTAATCTACCTTCAAATGATAGGTTATAAATGTGGTAAGGTACAACAATTCAATTCTAACATCTACTTGACCCTTCTATTTGCATAAGTCACCATCCATTTCTGCAGAGTGCGTAACTTATTTTCTTTAAGGAAGCAATTGGGTACTACTATGAAAAAATGATATCAAGTTCATATCTATATATGGACAATTTGAGGTTGATAAAGACATGGTTCATTAAATACTGAATTTAGGTAGGCTAGTTGTGAGCAAATGCTTGTCAAAGCAAGTTGCATCTTTAGGGAAGAAAAGAAGTGCTTTTCAAATATTAAACTCGTTTTTATTTTATTTTAACACAAGCGTGTTGAACAACACACTACAAGGGGTTTTTGTTAGGTAGAGAGGCTAATTTTAAGCTAGATAAACACAGCCTGTTGCCGCTAGGTATTGAATCTGCAACTATGCCATTCGATTTGGGTACCTTCCCACCATCATCTAGTAGTTTAGGGTCATCTCGGACCAAAAACTTGTACTTTTCAAAACATTCATCAAATGGGATTAGGGTGGTGGGTCACTTGATTTTGAACCTTTTTAACCCCTAAAGTTCTATGACTATGTTTTCATCAAAAACGCTCAAAAACTACCATTTTCAGAACAAGTACCAAATTTTGGAAAAACTTTTTTTGACACATGTAACCATAGGAACTTGTATTACACTAGTTTGAAAGTATGTTGAAAAAATTCAAAAATTTCCACCATGTAGATTGCAAGATATAAACATTTGAATTGACAAACCCTTTATTTTCTCCTGCAAAAAACCAAGCAGCTGCACTTCACAAGGTCACACTTGTATGAAAAAATGTCCAAAATGGTGGTAACTCTTTGGATTCATTACTCAAGGCAAGTTGGATACATACTTGAAAAATTTCACATCATTTGGGATTGTACAACATATAGGAAAGTAGACAGCAATAGAGAATGATTCAAAATACTAAATTCTTAAGAATTTAATTATGGAATTGAAAAATGCCAATTCCAATGGTTGAAATGTTGTACGGAATAACAACCAATCTACATCTTATGATTTTATTTTATTTAGAAAAATATTGAAAATTGAGTAAGATAAACTACTTCAAAGTTTATTTTGTATTAGAAAATCCAAAACTACCCACAAACAAAACTCCTCCTGGCTTTTGACTCATTGATAAAAATAGAACGATTCAAAGCTTTCCGTGCATATGTGATTCTAGAAAACCAATTTCAAAATTTTGTATATGAAAAAAATGATTTTTTCAAATCTGCCCGGACTGCTAATTACCAAAAAAAGTAACATAGTAGTCTATAACTTTTGACTCATATTTCAAAATGTCATGAAATTTAGTGCATATAAGAGATATTCCTTGTCCCCTTGTATTAAAAATTGATCATGATCATGATCCCCACCTACTAATGGTTTTCTATTGTTTGCACCAAACATGTTAGAAAAATTTGTATTAATTTTAGTTCTTTTAGGATTATTACAATTCCATTTGTATTCGAGTCCACTCAACTAATTCTTCCCCACTCATTTAATTCTTTCTTTGAAAAACACAGGCTAACAGTAAATTAGAGCAGCCCAACTCCAACACTTGGAAGCAACACTTCAAATGTTCTGCACCATTGATCTTCTAAGATCTTCTAAAATCAATGGTGCATAACATTTGAAGTGTTGCTTCCCCATGTTGGAGTGGGGATGCTCTTAATAAGCACACTGCACAAGATACTCAGATTGCAAATCCATGCAGTGGCTACTCCACAAAAGAGACTCACTTGTTATTTCCATTCTGGAGGAACATATTATGACTCTGTGCAGATCCAGTCCGTCAGTTCCAACAAACATGGAAGAAACTACTTTCCTAATCCAAGACCTCACATGTTCCAGACACGTTCATTAATTGTACACTCTGACTGACAAGCTCGATCGAGCTGATCCAGGTTGCTCATAAATTTATTTTTTTATAATGTTACCAATTGGATTGTGTATTTGAGGCAATCATCGCCATGGTAAACAACACATCTGCTGACCTCAGGACCATTCCGTACTGAGGTTATATGGCTCCAATATCTTGAACCCCATTACTGTAGCTGTACTGTACTGTAGCTGTTACAATCTATTGATAAATCCATTGATATCTTCCAAGAGAAATAATACAAAGAACTCCATACCAGTCCAACAGCATCTCCAGTGGACCCGGCATTCAACTTATTAGTACTCTCCCAGGAGGGTGGAGTGCCGCTGCCATGTTTTTCGGGGACAAGATCGAAGTGCAGCTGCACAGGATCCAGAAAGACCTGTATTTCTTCCGGATCGAGCCGGTGTCCATATTCCTTCGCTTCGCGAAACCGCAAAGTTTGCCAGACTGTGATAACCTTGTCCTATTCTTTTGCAAGGCTGTGTTTTTTATTGTATGCGGTACTTACCCAGGGTGCAACTTCTATGAGCACATAAGCGCCGCAGTGTCGGGAGAGCATCCTTATAAACCTTCTTACAGCAACAATATACAGGGGTAGTCACAACTGCAAGGAGCCTTTGTTCATGTGCAATTTGGAGAGTACTGTACCTGATATCGATGATCCAATGACGAGTCGATTTAGGCAACGCAACTACGACCCCCCCGCCATTGTTTGAGAAGTGTATCTAGAATAAACCCTCTGGAAACACTCACCTTTGTGCGCTCTTCCATCCGTCCACGGCACACCACCGAAGTCTACGGACTGTAAAAAGTACTCCGTAAAATAATAAGTTGTGCAGGTAATATTCTTCAGAGTTCATCAAGTTCGGGCCGGGGAGTGTCTTTTTTTTTTTTTTTTTCCTTTTGACACAAATGAAACGGATTTTCAGTTCATTGCAAGAGTTAGAATACAGTACATACCAACCAGCCGAAACCGGCCTGGTGGAAAAGAATACAAGACACCCACCCCGACTCCCGGACTGACCAACACGACGACCACCCGGACAACGACCACATGACGGGGCGCAGCGCGTGAGGGGCGTGAGAGGCGCCTCACGGCTAAACAGCTACAAACACAGTTCCGTCGGGGGAGTTTGAAATCACTGACAGTCATGGAGTCGAGTACAACTCTATCTTTCGATGTGTCACCGAACTCCATGAAGTCTGTCACGCGCCGAAACCTCTTCAATTCACTGACCGAAGGTTCAACGAGTTCGATTTATGATTACTGCGTCTGCAACTGTAAATACTAGTCTGGTTTGCTGTTGAGGTAAGGTAATTACACTTAAAATCGCATGCTTCCTAAAATTGCACACTGGATACTCTTGCTTACAGTGTACTCCCACTATTCATATGACTTTATGATTGTTTTTAGGTGTACCTATTCTCAGCACTTTGGAAATTTGTAGTTTATTCACACGGTGTTCAAAAAGTGCATTCTAAGAGAATCTAGAATTTCGTTTTGACTACCAATGGGACCCCACAATTTTTTTTTCCAACATAATAATGAATATCATGCTGAATCATGCTGAATTCATTAGAAGAGATTCGAAGCCTCTAAGAGACTGCGAGTTATTTTGCATTCCCAGACTGCGGGAACGCAAAAAAGCTACTGGCTGATGTGGTCGAGAGAGTGCCACGTCATTTTAAAAAAGAGAAAAAAATTGGCCTAAAATGATATTTGGGAGAGAATTTTTTTATTTTCATTTAAAAAAAAAAAAAAAAAATTCTAACAGCCCATACCGATTGTTCACAGCTCTGGCCAGATTGGGGAACGGGCTTGAAATGGCCCTCCAATGTCCTCAAATCTCCCCTAATGACTTAACTGTGCGATTTAAGGTGTAGTTACTCTAAATTCAAGAAACTGTGGGGCAACTCTCATGTTTTTCATAGACGGATGAATTGGACACAAAGTGCAATCGGAGGGTCCAGCAAGATCTGAATTTCTTGCAAATTTCCAAAAAAATTGGGCACTAAGTTAAATTACAATTTCATGAATATGTGGGCCATTTCTTTGTTTTAAATGCCCAAACTATGTTATAAACTTGTTTCCACCTATCAAAAGCTGCATACTACTCCCTCAGTCCTATTAAAACCCTCCAAATTAGACATACAGTAGTGTTTGTAACTTACCACTAATTGTTCCATATACTGATTTTGATAATTGAGCAAGTGATTTTGAATTCAAATCATGTGTATCCACTTTGCCCTCCGTTTCACATCGTTTGTTTAACAATCAAAATCAACAAATGAAACCTTTTTAGTTGTACATGCACTATGTCCAATTTGGAATTTTATTAGTGGGGCTGAGGAGGGTAAATGTATTCCCCCCAAAAGAAAATCTGCCTACAAGTCCATTCAATTTTAATTCCACCCTTGATTCTACATAAAAACATTGATTCCACTTGTATGCTTTGCTTGATGTCCTAAAAGAGGAGATTTTGAAGTATGATAGATTGAACCAGCAGTAACATGTACAACTCTTCTAGACTTGACACAATTTGGTCATGGTTGATTTTACAACAACCCGCCTTGCCTAGGCAGTGGTACCAGCCCATGCCACCCTCCAATATCTTCAGTTCCTGTAGAACACCCTTGCTATGTACAGTTAAATCTGTAGATTTCTCGAATTGATGACAAGATCCTAGATTTCAGATTCTTTCCAACTGAATACAAGCAACACAAAGTCCATAACGAGATATAATGAAAAGTAATGTCTCCAGTATCTTCAGTTTCTGTAGATGGTTACTGTTTGTACAATCTACATCTCAGTACATAGATTTCCTTGGAAAACTGAAAATTTCCTAGATTCAGCGGGTAAACGACGAACAGAAAGCCCATGCTGCCGTACAGTTCTCGAAGACCTGAATATCCATAACCAGGCCGAAATCTACCATAAAACCCATAGATGTTACTGAAATGTAATTGTGGTTTAGATTTCAGCATAAGAATTTTGTCATTTTCCGGTTCTACCAACCAATGCATGTTCGAAACTTGGAACTTGGGCCCAATGGCGTCCTCGTCAGCTCCACGTGACACGTGATACCAGGACCTTGAATCCGTACCTACCCGGCGAGAACCTCTCGTATTCATACCATTTTCGTATTGTATATGTATATTTCATATCATACATACACATACCAAATACATACTCTCCTCTGCGGATAGAGCTTAAGAGGGCCAGGTTTCCACATTCTCCGAACCTTTTCCATCGCCTCTGGCAGCATTTCCTCCCTCGGTTTTCTCTCTCCCGACGCGCATTCATGCATAGATCGTCCCTTCCCTTCCGGCATCCTTTCGTTTGGAGCTTCTTGTGCCGAATTTTCCTTTAGAATCGGCGAAGTTCGAGTTTGTTTTGCACCTGGGTTTGTTCTTCTTTGTAAAGGCGAGGGTTCGGGTTCCTTGGCTTCGGCTTGTGCCTGTGTTTGCACACTGTACGAAACTGCTGTTGTAGCGTTAGGATTTCCAGCTTTGTAGAGAGCAGACGAATTTGGGTCTTGTTCTGGAGAGAGTGAGAGAGAGAGATCAGGGTCTGAGTGTGGGGTTTTTCGTTCATTCTCCTGTCTGTGAATTTTGGGAAATGGGGCTTTTGGACAAACTCTGGGACGATGTGCTGGCGGGACCTCAACCAGATCAGGGGTTGAAGAAACTGCGGAAGGAGCGCTTGGCTGCCGGTGGCTTGTCGGATGTATTCCAAGACGGTGAGTATTTAATGTTTTGGGTTTTCTTGTTAATTTCGTAGAAGCGGGACCTCTGAACGTGGGTTCTTTATTCTTGTTGGAGTGAATGCTTAGATGTTATGTAGATCTGTGGAATGTCGATGTGTGGACGTGAAGTGGGGTGGGGGGAGTGTGTGTGTTGTGGAGAGTAATGTAATGCGCGTTTGATTTGATCGTCTTTCTTACTTTGGTTTGTACGGGGTTTACAGACAACGATGATTTTGTACTGCGGATGATGAACCGCCGTAGAAGCGCAGAATTTCAGACTGCGCAAGCGGAGGCTCGCCGTGTGACGCAGAGCATTTCGATCAAGAAGCCGCCCATGCTGCGCCCCTTGGACACCGACTCTCCGGCGAATTCTCCCGGAAGCTACGGATCTAGTCCCCCGGCATCACCTTCTTTGGCTTCACCGTCTCCCAGCAGTAAGTACTGCACCAAGAATGTGCTATTGTAGATTTCAGGAGGTCGTGGTACTCGTCTCTTCTTTTGGGGCGGAGTGCTATTCCGAAGTCACCGGTGTATGTTCTGTGTAGAGAATGTTCCGGAGGTGCACTTTTGAGAGGGTTGTCACCTGATGATCGCCTTCTCTTTCTTGGTTGATTTTCTTGTTTCACATGCACACTACGTTGTGATGGATTAGGACATGCGTCAGGATCATTTTTCGATGGTGCTGTCCCCAATGGCCTGCATTGCATGGGTTTTTTAGTGTTGCTTGTGCTTACATAAACATTCTTGTCGGTGCAGTGTTCAAAGAGAAGGACAGAAGGTGGCGTAGTGTTTTTCATCCTGACGGGAGAGAGATGTCACGAAGCTGCTCTGCTAAGTTTGAGCATGTACCACCGCCGACTTCACCCACGGTGTATGACTGGTAAGTAATGGTATATGCTTGCATCGGATTTCCTGAAGTTTTTTTTGTCCACATAGGGGATAGTTTTATGATGAATACGTTACATGTTCACTGCCTTAGGCTGCATGTCTCTGATGTATAATATGCAATTTCTTGCGCAGGGTGGTGATTTCTGCTTTAGATCGCTGAATGTTGCCAGATCTGCAGCTTTTGGTTCCACTTGGTCAGAGATGGAGGTCGCTTTTTTATGACCTTTTGACCTGCGAGAGTTGTGGACTTATGAGTCTGTTCTAAAGAAGACTGGTGTTTCTAGTAAGTGTTGTGATCAGCGTCATCAAAAGGGAGATGGGAGTCACGTGACGTTGTTCGCATCGGCAAAAGCGAGGTGCAAGCTTTGTATTACAAACTTGGTGGGGCAGTGGTGCTAATAGAAGAGGCCTGTCCCTCACCCGCTGATGTAGTACCTATGTCTCTGATGTGGTCAGAGAGGTAACAGTAGGATAGCATATTTCAAAACCGGTTTTATATTGCACCTTGCATCTCGTGAGCAGGGATGTCACGAGAATCTTGACCGATAAGTGTTCTCTGTCGTCTTTTGAGACGGGAACATGAAAACTTCAGATGATGATGATGAAATTGGTAGGAAGAGTGGGCATCCAGATCCCATGTGCATGGGTTATAGAGTAAGGATGCTGATGGAGTTTATAGCCTGCAGCAGATTGGGCCTGGGTGGTGTTAAATCTATGATGGGTGTGGGAGGGTGCACATATTTTGTATAGTGCTGGGTGAGGTCCTTAAAATGCTCAAGGTTGGCTGTCAGTGCAGTCAACGTATTTTGCAGGAAATAGGCATCGCGAGGCTTTTGTATATTGATTATTGATTACTAGGAAGCTTCTGTAAAGGAGGGCAGTTTGCAGTGGCTGCAGACGTTAGAGACGACGATCTGTACTATCTCAGCTTTGATTGACGGTTGGAGAATTGGAGATTAGAATTAGAAGGAAGGCAGGTTCTTGTGTTTAGGTTGGATTTTAGAATCTTCCATATATATACATATATATGTATCAATTGTTATTTAATATGAGAATTTTTGATTAGAGTGTATAAATATTCACTTTGTACAGCTTTTCCTTTGTCTTCATGGTGATTCAAGTTGTTTACATGTGCTGTAATAACTTAGTGGGTTGCAACTTGCAAATCTTGTGGAATGCGGTGTTGAAAACGAATGTGCTTGAACCGTCAGTTACTAAGACACCGACTCATCACAACATTCAGCTTCATCGCACCAGTATTGAAACTTATGAGGATCCAAGGGGCACTCCCAACACTTTTTAACAGCTTTGACACTTTTGCATCCTGCAATTACTGTGGGTTACACTGCAATTTCAGTAAATCATGTGTCTTCTCGTCGCGAGTGCCTTAGCCCTGGCCCTTCTGTCATGTTGTTGGTGACTGCAGTAAGTTAGTGTCTGCCCGCAGCTCTGTCTTCTTGCTTCTTGTCATCTCATGCATAACCGGTGTCAGCTCGTTGCTTTCCTGCGCTTCGTTGTTTGCTCCTGCAAGGCTCCTGCATACTATCTTGGTACTCTTGCAAACTCATATTTGTATTTTTCTTGAAATGTTCACTGGTGGCGCTTCTAAAAGTTGTATCAATATTGCAATGTCAAAACTTGTGCTGAACATTAGGGGTAGTCACAGCACCTTCGAGGTTTAGATTTTCTCTGAGAAATTTCTTCAGCGCATGAAATGGGGAGCCAATGGAGAACCCTGTTTTGTGGAGGAGCTGTGACACCCCTTTTGCAGCGAAAATGAAACCTCCGACAAGGTTCATTTGCACAGTACCATGGCAACCACGGCAAACCAATCATGGAGCAGACTGTGAATCTCAAACCTCCGCGTAAACTTCTTCATGTCCATTCTTGTCCTCCGGAGGAAGAGAACAACTCTTCTCAACCTTCACGGAAAGGAGCCGGCGCAAGCCAACTAACAAGCGCCTCGTCCCTCTTCTCGACCTTCACGGAATGGGATGAAGGAGCCGTGACTACCCCTATTGTGGAGCAAAGTATGTTATACAAGTCTGATTTTCTCTAGCTTGACCCCTAAGCACCCCAGGGGTCCTCACATGGGGTTTTTTTTAATGGTTCTTCCATTTGTTAAGAAAAGAAAAAAGAGAAAAAAGTGTCCTCACATGGTTTGGAAGTCCAATTCAAAGTGCTATCACTTTTGCACCTGATGTCTAAATTCAATCAAACTTGTTGGGAAATTTGTGCTCTCCCTTCTAGTTTGTGCGGTAAAATTTTTAGATCAATCCAAGATGTATTGATTTTTTGCATGTTAACCCCTAAAGGACCAAACACCATTTTTTGGCAACATAGCGATTTTGGGCAGCTCACTACAAATGGAGTTTTTATTTTTTTTCTTTAAAAACTTCACAAAACATGTGCCCGAGGAGTTGCTTTAAGGTCCAACAATTTTCATAACTTTTGACTACACGGTTAAAAAGTTATTGCATGATATGTGATTTTTGGTACTCAACGAGTAGCTTGAGCAGCTCAAAAAACTCCTTCAAAAATCATTTTTTTGAAAAATGAAAAAGTTGGAAGTGGTTCTAAGGAAGCATTTAAGAGTGGAAAAGTTTGAATCACTCCATTTTATTTAATGAGGTGAGAGTTATTAGGAATTCTAGTTTGTAGATAGGTTTGGAATCCAGAGACTCCATACCTACCCACAAACTGGAACTCTTAATAACTCTCACCTCATTAAACAAAATGGAGTGTTCCAAACTTTTCCACTCTTACATGCTTCCTTAGAACCACTTCCAACTTTTTCATTTTTCAAAAAAGTGATTTTTGAAGGAGTTTTTTGAACTACCCGGGCTGCCCGCCAAGTAACAAAAACCACATATCATGCAATAACTTTTTAACCATGCAGTCAAAAGTTATGAAAATTGTTGAACTTTAAAGCTACTCTTTGGGCGCATGTTTTCTGAAATTTTTAAATAAAAAAATAAAAACTCCGTTTGTAGCGAGTTGCCCAAAATCGCTATGTTGCCAAAAAACAGTGTTTGGTCCTTTAGGAGTTAATGGGTTCAATTTTTCATCAAATTGCATTTCGATGGCCACAACTTTGGGAGCTTGTATCTCCTTCACATCTAATTTTCTTTTCAATAAAATTGATCTGCCCTGTGCCCTTGCCACAATAAAAATAAAATTAAAGTAAAAATATAATTTTCTAATTTTTTGATTCATAATAATTCATAAAAAATTCAAAATTCAATAACTTTAACATCGTGAGTCAAAATGCCACAAATCAAAGCCCGTGCACCCCTCCTCGCAGAGAACTTTTTGACGATACAAGAACGTGACCATCTCACCATAGCAAGCAGAATGAACAAAGCAAAATAAGATAAAACAAGCAAGCAAACAAACAAACAAATTCATCTAATCCTTAAAGGACAGATAGTGACCGTGCAGATCATCCCTTTAGAACCATATGAATCATTGGCTTAAAAAAACGCAAAAGCACTCACTAGAAGTCAAACTACTATAAAAAACCTCCCCTTTTCACAATAAAATTCCGAGGATGACTAGTTGCACTTCTGTCCTGCACAAAAAAATTCTTTGTCATTCATCAGACACCAAATGTCTGTGGTGTTGTTCATGGGTTAAGGTACATATTTGTTGGATTATATTCTGCTTGAAGTTTAGTTATTGTGGTAAAAGTTTTATATCAATCCAAGTTGTTTTGTTGGGAGCAATTTGAAGTCAAAATCCATACATTTGTGGATTACAGTGAACTTTGGCAACTTGTTTCTTCTTCATACGGTGTCCATTTCCAATAATTTTTTGGAGGAACATTGCAAATATTGGTCTAGTTTGTGTGATTAAAATTTTATATCAATCCAAGAAGTTGCAAGTGATTGATAAGCATTAAGGTAGAAGGAGGTTCAGACTTAGATGTATTTTTTGCAACTTTTTTATTCTTTTTTGACATTTCAAAGCCATTTTGTAGACACAATGAGTCAATTGATTAGTATCTTCTTTCATCAATGTGTTTGTCTATTGGTTTGAAGCACTTTGTAGTTTAACCCTTGAGAGACGGATTGATGGTCGTGGAAATCATCCCTTTGGTTACCGTATAAATCATTGGCTTAGGAAAATGCAAAAGCATTCATTGGAAGTCAAACTATTGTAGAAGACCTCCCCTTTTTACAACAAAATTTTGAGGACGTATATTTTGTACTTCTATCCTACATAGAAGGATTCTCTATCATCCATCGGACAAAAAAATTGGCATTTAAAGGTTAAAGTTTTTTCATTTAAATAGGTTTAAAAATTGAATTTCACCTCCAAATGTGTTGCTAGGAAAATTTTAGTATCCTTTTTCAACACTAACATTATAATCTTGCAATCTTTGTGACCAAATGACTCCAAATTTGATTCATATCATCTACAACACATATACTACAAGATTGCATGGTGGAGATTTCTATACCTTAGTGACATTTAGACCTATAACACTTCAAAAGCAATGATATTTTAAATCCAAAAGGCCCTGGACATTTAGAAATTAATCTCAAGGAATTTTTTAATATGATTTCATAAACTTAGATTTACCAAGGAAAAAAATCATGTTTAGGAATTTAATGTTGTTTTTAGAGGAGTAAAATTATAAATAGGATTAGTAGGAAAGCCATAGTGAATAACAAATCTTAATGTTTTTTAGAGTAGAGGTGCTAAAACCCTTCCTTTAATTTCATAGTTGATTTGAATTTTTGAAGGGTTTGCAATACTCACAACCACATCCATTTAATTTTCTTTATAAGACTAATATAGATCCCACTTAGATTTAGGCATATCCTAAATATGCCACATTTAACAACTTTTGGACTTTTGAAAGTCCAGAATGAATAACGGTCTTCAACAGAAAAAAAATTGATCATCAAGAGATAGTGCAAAACATCATGAGATCTATCCAAAAAATCTAGACAACTGTACAAATATCAAGAAATTTGTATACACATCGTGGAATCCCACAATGTTATCATAGTGAGATCCCACAATGTTTTGTTTAGAATTCATTGAATAGTCCAAAAGTAGTTAAATGTGGCATAAATAGAAAAATATACAACTATAAATTCTCATTTAACTACTGAAACTTTTATGCTTTTTGTTTAGTAACTAATTTCTCTACTTGTTCAGACTTAAAAAGGTTAAACATATTTCTTTAAAACCATTGAAATAATGCATTTTCATTTGGATGAATGCAATTCAAGTTGCAATTATATCTACAATTTTGATGAATTGGAGTTTTAGTGGGTAATAAAATTCTTTTTATTATCAATAAGTATAATATGTCATGAGTCTTGTTCATTCAAGGACATGTGAAACTGGCATTGTACTAACAAAGTTCGTGTACAGTATTGTTCACTCTCTTATTTATTCTCTATGTAATGAATTTCACTTATTATGCTAAGCCACTGATTTTTCTTTTATTGACAAGGTTTACAATATGATTTGAATGAAGTCAGATGGTTCCAAGAAGACAAGCATCTTAATCTTGGATTGAATCACAATCCAAACAACTAAAGATTCCAATAGTCCACGAAACCAATGCAGATTTCTTCATTTTCAACCTTGTTTCGTTAGGAGGATACACTTCTTCAACTTCCTTATCTAAAGGTTTATATATTTATATTATACTAGCAACTGGCACTTGTTTTGCTACGCATTAAATATATTACTTTCATCAATTTTTCATGTGATAGAATGTAGATAAACAAAGTACGTATAATCTTTAAATGAAAATATTGACATCCTCATACAATATTCCTTGAAAAAATATATATAGTGCAATATAAAGTAATTAAAGAAAATCTTTATATCATAATATTTACAAAATAACCTTTGCAAATATGAAAACATTGCAATAAGAATAAATTAATCAAGTGAACAATGTAAGTAGAATCTTCACATTTGAATATATACATAGAGCAATGCTAGCCGTTGGTGCTTCTTTATTCTTTAATATCACATTTTAAAAAGACATAGAATTTATCTATAGTTTTGTTGTCTGAAAAGTTTCTTTGAAATTTTTTTAGAAGTATCCATTTAATTTTCAAATATTTCACGAAAAGAATACATAATATATGGTAGAAAGTATCTTATGGCTATTACAAAAGCAATTGAATTTCTATAATATTATTCAAAATGGAATTGTGATATTATAGAGGTCGTTGTGATTTTAGTAGTATGATTGTCACGTTCCTTCATAATATATTATTTGAAGGTATGAGTACTTTTAATTTTTATAGGGTCCATTATTGGATCATGGACAATTCTTTTTTATGATGAGGTAGAAGAAATAGAAGACGTAGTAGCTTCAGAATACAAAGTTGATGGAGACATTGAAGAAGCCAAGGAATAGAAGGTGGCATGCAAATTAGTGATGACAAGGATGGAGAAGATATGTATACTGACGATGGTTCTAGAAGTACCTACTCTATTCAATTATTATCCACATTCATTACGTTTTGGAAATTCATATCCATTCAAAGTGTTTTTATCTTTGACGAGGTATTTGAACTCTAAATGTTCTTTACATTGCAAATAATTTAATGTCAAAACTCTATCCATGGTCTACTATTCATTTCATTTAGGGATTTTTTCAAATGAGAATCCAAAGTTCATACATAAGATATCCAAAAAGTGCACAAGAACAGAAAGTAGAATATTCTTCTAACTTTCAATAAGATGAAACAAAAATTCAACCATTTATTAATAGGAGCAATGCTCAATTGCTTATTCACATGCAATGACATTAGCATGTGGGCATGGAAATGCGAGCCTATGAGCCTTGAATATAGAGAGAGAGAGAGAGATAGATATAGATATAGATATAGATATGCTACAACCATTGGAGGTGCTTATAATATAAACACTTATAATGTAGGTATTTATAACATAGAAACACCATAATTATGGAAGCTTTCTAAAATATAGCCCCCTATAACATGCGTGTGTAGTCTTCTAGGCTCATGTGCTCATGATTCTAGGCTCACATAATAGCAACCATGGGTTTGATGCCAATTCCATTTTCCTTCCTACAAAAATTTACTAAAAATGTTTCAAGGAGTTTAGCTTCCACCCAAATGCAATTAGCTCTTAAAAAGGTTGCTTTAAGAATAGACTACCTTAACCTTGAAACGTTGACACGGATGTTAGGCGTCTGAGGATGACAAGGAATTATTATAGTACGACAAAAAGTTCAACTATTCATCCTCATAATTTTGTTGTGAAAAGGGGAGGTCTTGTATAGTAGTTTGACTTCCAATGAATGCTTTTGCAATTTTTTAAGCCAAATATTCACACGGTAATGAAAAGGGATGATTTTGAGGGTCACTTGTTCATCCTTTAACCTAAAAACAACGCTGAAGCCATTTTTTGATTGATGAATGACAAAGAATCCTTCTACGTAGGACAAAAGTGCAATTATTCATCCTCGGAGTTTTGTTTGGAAAGAAGAGATCATGCACAATAGTTTGACCTCCATTGAATACTTTTGGTCTTTTCAAGGGAGATGATATCATATAGTGACAAAAGGGATGATTTCCACGGTCACCAGCCCGACGTTCAAGGGTTAACCCTTAAAGGTCCATTGGTGATAGTAGATACATTTGCGTATGTGTGTCATTAGTTGCTCGTACAAAGTTCCAAATTGATACCTCAATAGTTCGTTAGAACCATGTAGACATGAATTTTAATTTCACTATTGATCATAAACCTATAAAAGGTATATAACCATGCCAAATACAATGAAATGCTGTTGTATAATACTGACCACAATGGGCTCTCTGGACCTTTAAGGGATTAAACCACTATCAAACCCCCTTGTCCTACAAAGGTTACTTATTTCCTTGCCCTCACTGCAATCAAAGCTCTCTCTAAGGTAGTATGCTCTTAAAGCGACCATTTAAGCCTACCTAACTCATCATTGACAGTAGAACATACTTCAAGCAACATGTCAGTCCTTCCTAGATAGAGGTCGTAATTAGAACACGGTTGGTTTTAGGTGTAGTTACCTTAAATGCTTTTGTCCTCAGTCCGGCACAAGCTGACTGCATTCCGAGGAAGAGAAAGAGAAAGAGCCGGAGAAGCTGCTTCAGCTGAGTGCCACAGGAGTTGTGCAATAGGCTCTGAACTTCTTCTTATTGTTGCCAGGAGAGGTTGGGTTCTGCAGATGGTTCGAAAGTGTTGTACAGCACTGTAAGCTTCCAACCAGAAGGGCAAGGGCAAGGGTACCATGCCGCGATGCATGCATCAAACTTAACTCAGCTCCTAAAGGACAAGGGGTGCAAAAAACCAAATTGCAGAAGCCACCTGGTGGCCTTGTGGTCCTTTAACTTATCTCAGGGATAGCCATGAGCACAGAATTCATGGTCACCAATAGGAACAAGGATCTTTGTTGCTAGACTGAGGTGACCAACTGGTCATGGGAGCAGTGAGACCAGTTGAAGAAGAAGACGGCGGCATTTCTTCCTTGATGAATTTTCACCATCATCTACGTTGGTACCCTTCCAAATTACCACTTTTTTTGCTACTACGCCTAGTTATTATTATTCCCTTTGTTCCAACTAAAAACCTCCAAATCAAGCACAATTCTTGTCCCACTAAAAAGCTCTGTTTTACAATCTCGATTGTTGAGTAAATGTTGGCCATGTTGAACGACCTCGTGGTAGAAAGCAAGGAGCACTCCTCTCCTAGAAAGCTTGGCCTAGCCCATGTGAGGCTCCTTGTACTTGTTGTACTTCCACAGATAGTAGTGTTGACGATGTGTCGGTGACCACTTCGATGCTATGAAAATTTATTCATGAAACATTTGAGGTTTCTTTCTTGTGGGTATTTAGATTGGGACATATGTTTTTAGAATGCCACTAGCGGTTGGCGCTTGCTATGCTATGCATTCATCATTAGAATTTTATTGGAACTTTTATTTATTAGATAAAATGCAAAACAAAAAATTTCAATAAATCTTCAAATAAAAATTACAAAAATCTTTGTATAATTTTGTTTATAAGTAAGTATATATTGAAATGTACAATAGAAATTTATTGATGAATGAAATATATGCAATGGTGAATACTGTAAAAGATACACATTTATTGTAATGCATTCAAAAGTTGACTCAATTGTTACGAACAATGGCAACCCAAAAACTTGGTGAATTGAAAAGAAAAACTTGTAAATTTCAAAAACTTCATGAACAACTTAATTGTTGTGAAATCCAAAATCGCTCAATTGAATAAATTTCTCAAATCATTTGGTAGTAGCAATAGAATTTTGAAATCGTAAAAGCTGTAAAAGTGATGTTTTAGAGGTGATGCAAACTACTACTCTATTTTTTTAATATAACATTGTGTGAAATATTATTTTTATGTATGCATGATTGAAAATATTTTTACAAAGTATTAAAATTAATTATTTCAAAGACATATTGAAATCTTTATCATGCATTCTATTCAAATATATCAAAATTTTACTAATATGTGATACAATGAATGTGTAGCATAGCAAGCTTGAGCCCCTATTATTAATGGTAGCATTTGTGATATTACAGAGGGAGTTATGATTTTAGTAGTATGATTGTTGCCACCAACCTTCAAATCATTAAGAATGACGAAGTTGGCAGCATCCATAAACTATATTCAAATAAGATACTTTTTGCATAGGTTTTGGGTGCCTAAATGACGGCGCCTAAATTAGAGATTTTGCATAGATCTAAAGGATGGATTGTTAGGTTTTGAATACATGTATCACTAGTACAAAGTCTAAAAATATAGTTAATCCCTCGTGGGGAAGCTTTTTGGAGGGTTTTTGTGGGTTAGAGGGAGTATTAGACTAGTCAAATTTTCATATTTTTTTCTTGTTGGCAAGTGAAGGGAGGTTCGAACGCACTAAAGAACATGGCATTTGGATACCGTATGCAATAGTTAAGAAGGTTTGAAGTGTTTTTTTTTGGTAAAGGTTTTAAAACTGTTTCTTCCACACATGTACAGTCAGGTACTGTAATCTTACAACCGACCAATTTAACCCATTCACAATTTTTTGTACAATGTGCAATGTAATTGGTATATTTTGGTGAGCTTAATTATCACGCAATTGTCACGGAATCCCAATCAAGCATACAAACTTTTAGTTTCAAAAAAGCAAAATTCTATTTTTGGTGAATTTCTGAAGTTTATTTTCATGATCTTATATAGTATTTTATTGAGAACAATTAATGATGAATTTTTTTAATCCAATTGCATATATATGTAGGGAACATCTATATACACAGCTTTCATATTAAAATACACCCCATTAAGCAACAAGAATATGAGCTAGGAAGAGTTAAATGTGAAGCGTTATAAGACCAAAATTTGTAAAATAAATATCTTTATATTTTAATGATATTTTTTTATTTGACCCTCACACTATAACTAATTTTGTACATTTCAGCATGATGTTACAATCACTTTGCCGAAATCTCGTTAAAATATAAAGATATTTATTTTACAAATTTTGGTCTTATAACGCTTCACATTTAACTCTTCCTAGCTCATATTTTTGTTACTTAATGGGGTGTTTTTTGATATGAAAGATATGTGTATGGATGTTTCCTACATATCTATGCAATTAAATTGAAAAAATTCATCACTAATTGTTATGAATAAAAAATTATGTAAAACAATGGAAATCAACTTCAGAAATTCATCAAAAATGGAATTTTGCTTTTCTGAAACGGAAATTTAGTATGCTTGATTGGAATTGCGTGATAATTATGCTCACCAAAATATACCAATTATATTGCACATTGTACAAAAAGTTGTAAATGGGTCAAATTGGCTGGTTGTAATATTACAGCATCGGACTATACATAGTATTGATTTTGGAAATGTATCCAAAGTAATGATGGCGGTTTTGGATCTGTAGCACATTTGGAGGTGCGCACCTTGGCTAATCTCATTTTGGTATTGGCTACATTTTCTATTAGAAAGAAAGAGATAAAAGTGGATCAAATCATCAAATATAGTTTTGAGAAATAAAACCTTCAGCAATTTGTAGATGAAGATTAGTAATTTTTGTTGAAGAAAAGAACATCAAGCCTAATGTATTGTGATGAAAGGGAATCACAAACAAGCATGAGAAAGGGATATTAAGCCCATGTAAAGAGATGACCTCTTATACTACTCTATCAACAAGTGCAATGACTAACCATATGAGTTATGTCACCTCTTGGAGGACTACCCAATGTAGATGTCTATTAGTTTGGCTACAAACAATCTAAGCCATACTACGTACTTTTTTCAACACTCCCACTTTGTTTGTTGCCAAACAGTGTCAAATCCATCTCATTACAAAGAGCTTCATGTCGAGGCTTTCCAAGCGATTTGGTAAGCACATCCGCCACCAATCTTGCCTTTTAGTGCACAATGTTGCCCAGTGCATGTCTCTTGGTGCAAAATACCCACTTGCATCTAACACTTGTACAATAAGGAGGAAGCGGAGAGAGTTCCCATGTACCTTTGGTCATAAGTGAGGCATACTCCTCTTACATGGTTTGCTCTCACTTGCTTGCATCCAGGCTCTTCAAGGCTTCCCCAACGTTGCATGGATCTCTTGCATATGCTAAATTAGCATGCTCTATTTGTTTTTGAAGTAAAATATGGTTCTTCCACCATTCTCCAGGCGGCCTGCGTTCCCTTGTAGGATATCTTGGCTCTTTAGAAACATCTCCTTTTTCATCATCTTTGCTTGGTGCCCAACTGGAGGATGTCGTAGACTTCTCCTTGGGTGCTCCCACTTGGATACATCTCTAAAGTCGTAGACCTCATTTGCTTCTCTTCAAGGAAGGTGACATCTTGACTCTTGATGATCTTCTCTGACTCCAAACACATAAGTTGATAGGCTTTGGAGCTCTCACAATAGCCCAAAAACAAGCACCTGGTGCCCTTTGCATCAAGCTTAAAGCGCTTTGGGCTCAAATCCAAGGCATAAGCAATGCATCCAAAAATGTGTATGTAATCAAGGTTTGGCCTCCTCTCACTCCATGCTTCTTGTGGTGTCATAGATGCTACTGCTATTGTAGGAGACCTATTGCGTGTGTAAGCTTTATTTAATAGGGCCTTTGCCCACAGATCATATGTGAGGCTTTGGGCATGTAACATGGTTTGCGCCATCTCTACAAGTGTGCAGTTGGCACGCTCCGCCACACCATTTTGTTGTGGAGTATAAGGGATCAATGTTTGATATTGATTGCCATGGTCTCTTATAAAAGTCTCAAAGGCTTTGGATATGTATTCCCCTCCGTTGTCCGATCTCAACACCTTCACCTTTTGCCTTGATTCATTTTTCACAAAGACCTTCTATATCTTGAACCTCTCAAACACATTACTCTTGCACTTGAGCATGAACACTCAAATCTTCCTCAAGAGATTATTAATAAAAGTCAAGAAATACCTTGCGCCGCCCATAGAAATAGTCTTCATAGGGCTGCATACATCGGAGTGTACAATCTCTAACACATTGGTTGTCCTCCGTGCTCCATTACTTGAAAATGGTTGCCTTGCTTGCTTATCTGCAATGCAAGCCTCACACTTAAGGTCGCCAGAGCTCTTCATCACTAGCATGCCACCCACCATGTTTTGAAGGCTTTGCATACTCTTCACATTGAGGTGGCCCAATCTCTTGTGCCATAGCTCCAAAGAGTGTTGGTGGGTGGATTCTTGTGTCAAACACGCCATGTTGGTACCATTCACTGTTTTGAACTTGAGTTGGTACAAGTTGCCTTCTCTCGGTGCGGTGACAATCATTTCTCTATTGGGTGCGTCCAAAGTACAACCTTTGTTATTGAATTGCACCTTCAAATCTTGTAGCACCAACTTGCTCCCAGAAAGCAAGTTGGCATGCAACTTGGGCACATGCAATGCATCTTGAATGCGAATTCGTCTCAAGTGACCCTTCACATCCACCTCCACCACAATGCAACACATGTCAATGACCTCCACCATGCCATTGTCACCCAAGTACACCTTTCGATTGCTAATGGGCTCATATGTAAAGAAAGCTTGTCTATGCGGGGTCATGTGTTGAGTAGTACCTGAGTCAATGATCCAATGGAACATGTTGGTGTTATCATACCTGTCACTAGCCGCAAATGCAAAATCATTTTCCACTTCCTTGAAATTGGCCTTATTTGCATTCTCCTTCTTAACTGCCTACAATATCTTGCAAGGTGACCGGGCTTTCCACAATTGTAATACGTGCGTGTCTCCTTGCATTGTTGTGAGCCCCCCCTTTGGCCATATTGTGAGAGGAGGGCTGCCCCTCCATCTTGGGACTCATTCTCCTTCTTCTTGGACACCTCATGCATCTATCTTGCTGTAATTAAATCAAGAGTGAGCTTTGCCATGGGTCTTGTCTCTAAAGCGGTGATGAAATACTCATATGAAGGTGGCAAACTCTCAAGAAGAGCTATGACAATATCTCCATCCGTCACGGGCACCTTCAAACATGTGAGTTGGCTCACAAGCCCCTTCTTCTTGTTGATGTGGTCAAGCATGTCTTTGCCCTCTTGCATTTTGCACATGAAGAACTTGCGCCGTATAAAGAGCATATTGGACAAGCTTTTTGTCTCATGGATGTTGCAAAAACAAGTCATGCTTCCGCCTGTCCCTTGCATACTCAAACATGTGCAAGTTGCCTATCCACAAGATTGCAAGCAATCACAGAGAAGGCCTTCTTGACCCTCTGATCATAGGACTTCTTGACTGCTACATCGGCATCGGATGGAGGAGGCTTTTCGGTGACCTCCACAATCTCCCACAAATCCTTCTCGGCCAAAATCATCTCCATTTTAAACTTTCAAAGTCCAAAATTGTCTCTATTGAATTTATCAATGACCCTCACTGGTGGTCATGGTGCAATGACTTCCACCCCCAATGAACGTCCCTTTCACGTCAAGTCACCACTTCTTGTGGTTGCACCAACTCTATAAGGACCTTAAGTGGTCCAAATTACTCCAATGAACACTCCAATGCTCCAAATATCTCAAATCAAACCCTAAGTGGTCTAAATCACTCCAAAGAACTCTCCAATGGTTTGAATATCTCAACCTCTTGACCTTTTGGTCCTCTTGGCCTTTCGGCCCTCTCGACCCTTTTGGTCCTCTTGGCCTTTCGGCCCTCTCGACCCTTTTGGTCTTCTCGGCCTTTCGGCCTCTCGACCCTTTCGGTCCTCTCCACCTTTCGGCGCTCTCGACTCTTTCGGTCTTCTCCGCCTTTTGGCGCTCTTGATCCTTTCGGTCCTCTCCACCTTGGCGCTCTCGACCCTTTCGATCCTCTTTGCCTTTCGGCGCTCTTGACCCTTTTGGTCCTCTCCGCCTTTCGGCACTGTTGACCCTTTCGGTCCTCTTGAAACGACTCCAAACTTTACTTGCTCTAACTCCGCTAGTGCTCCTCCAACACACTTTGTAAAGAGATCTAACCTCTCATAGCAACTCATATGTGTGGGTCCATAACCTGTTGAAGAAAAGAACACCAAGCCTAATGTATTCCAATGAAAGGGAATCACAAACAAGCATGAGAAAGGGGTATTAAGCCCATGCAAAGAGATGACCTCTTATACTACTCTACCAACGAGTGCGATGACTAACCATATGGGTTATGTCACCTCTTGGAGGACTACCCAATGTAGATGTCTATTAGTTTGGCTACAAACAATCTAAGCCATACTACGCACTTTCTTCAACAATTTTTAGATATTATAATGGATGAAAAGTATATTAGAGATGGATGGATGAACACGATTGGATGATTTTTTGGGCTTGCTTGCATTCTAGAGGGCACTATCTAAATATAAAGAATTAAATCATTGAATTAAAATAGGAGTATGATAAGGTAATTTCTATAATATTCATCCAAACTATTTTTGAAATCAATTCCTATAGATTCTTGCCTAAAATGTACAACCAATGTTTATGAGAACTTAGGGTTGATTTGGAATTCACTTACTTTCAACACTTTAAAAATTCATATTCATACATTATTCCAAAATGCTTACTAAGTGGATTTAGAACCATCTTTTTGACTTTCAATAAGAGTCAATAAAAACTTGGATAGTTTTTAATAATGGCAACCACACACAATTATTTCATTGGTCATTTTTAGGTGGTGTTAGCTCATTGATGGATTACCTTCAAAGTAAGTATAAAGCTTTTATCAATTGTGCTAGAAGAAATTTCCACCTTACATTATTGATTAGTAGTAAAAGGATCTTTTTTAACTTGAAGAATGTCTAATTATCTAAACAAAATGTTTAATCCAAATATGAGTGGCCAAATTTCCAAGGCTAACATAAAGAATGAATCATTGCTTTGAACCTATTTTCCATAATCCCTGCCTAAATCTTCAAAACATGTTATAGAGCTCATGTGAAAATGTTATGCAATGTTATGTATGGAGACTAATTGCCTTTTAATTCTTACACTACTAACACTCAATTTGAACTTTTTATATGTCTCACATTGCATTTATTATCATTATTATTATTATTATTATTATTATTATTATTATTATTATTATTACTATCGTTGTTATTATTATTATTATTATTATTATTATTACTATTATTATTATTATTATTATTATTATTATTATTATTATTATTATTATTATTATTATTATTATTATTGAATGTTTTCAAAGATGGAAATTCATATTTCAAGTATATTTTGAACTGATTGGATATTACCATGGTTACATTAAGCTTTTAGATACACAACTAATTTTTTAAAATTCAAAAGAGTATTTGGACACTTGAGATTGTGTTGTTTCATATGTTAGGTTAAATCTTAGAATTTTTTTCTTCGGGGGAATATTTTGTCCAAATTGTTTATAATCTATCTAATGCAATGCTTGGATTTTAAATAAGAATTTTATAACTAATTTGATAAAATTGAGGTATCTAACATTATCATACAAAGATTAAAAAAAAATGTGCAATACTTAAAAAATGATTTGAGCACTAACCATGGATGGATGTTGAGGCCAAAATTGGCTTGTAATGATTCTTAAGATTAATGTAGAAATGAAGAATTCACCTATTGGTTCAAAATTGAATCAATTCTAATAAAATACATTGGTGGTAGGGCTTGTCTTTTCAAGATTAAACTACTAACTATGATAGAAATACTAATAATGAACTTTAGTATTATGGTACCTTCAATGTTATTTATCCTATAATATAAATCACTTTAACTCCTAAAGTCCCAAGGCCCTTTTTCTACATTCATTGCAGAAAGCAAATAAATATGTAATTTTAGAACCTATTGTAGGATCTTGTACTTCACTTGTCTGAGATCTTGTGGTAAAAATTTCATCAAATTTGACCACACAGATTGGAAGATATTAGAGTTATTCGTAAAGTCCCCCCTAGTTTGGAGGGGACTTTTTCACAAATTTCTTGCGACAGATGACCCCATAGGCGACCACGACCCCACAAGCAAAGTCTGGACGAAACTTCTTTTTGGTCGATTTGGGCGTGAAAGAAAGTTTGATACCAACTTTCGTATTGGGTGCGGGTGACTTTTTGTCCAAAACCTGCTTTTTTACAAAACTGTGGGGTTTAAACCCCGGTTTTAGGTACTTTACGAATAACTCTATTAGCATTCAAAGTTGGACAAAAAGTTTTTTTTCAAGAACATGCTTAGATTGCCCCAAACAAAATTGTCCATAACTTTCTCATTACTAGTCCAAATAGAATGAATCAAAGTTTCACATGTAGATAAAAATATAATATTTTAGAAAAAAATATAAAAAAAAATATTTTGACTTTTTGCGATTTTTTGGGGGCTGCCTAGCAACCTCTGTATTTGACTTTTTGTGCCATAACTTTTGCTTCTGGGCACCAATTGAAATAAAAATAATATTTCCAAGAAGCTTATATATTTTTCTAGCTTCACAAAAAAATTTAGAAAGTTATGATGAATATTGAGACTGTATGAGTCTACTTGAAATCACATTTTGGCTCCCGTAGGGCCAATGAACATGTAAGGGTTAATTCTCATTTAGTTAACAATTAGTATTCATCTTGGATATTGATTTAGTGCGCAATGAACCATCTCAAATACTAATTTAGTTTTTTTGGATGGAAATTTAGTTGACAATCAATGTTTATGTTGACAATTAGTATTGATAACATTAACAGTGTTGTCTAGGGTTTAGATTTGTTGTTAAAGCTTCATTATTAAGTTAAGTGTAGTTCTTTTGTCTCGAGGATCCAGAACCAAGTTTTAGTTGGGGTGCTGACCTCTGGTTGGTCTCTCCCTCTCGTAGTCAGTGACTCCCTTACTGCCCACTTTTTTTGGTCTCATGACTAGGGCTTTTTTTCATTTTTTATGAAGCACCATAGTGGCGATATAAAATTTTGTAGTGGTGCTCAAATTTCAACATTCATCCATATCAGATAGAAAATATCACATTAGCACATATCACATCATGTTTATAATTTGGTTTTCATCCACAATTTGGTGATTTCATCCAATATTTTTTTTTACTTTGAACTTTTTTCTTGGCAATTTCATCCAAGTTTTTTGCCAATTTTTTTTACCTTTTTTAGCCAGATTATTTTTTCTGGTGCAATCTGGCACCACAAAGCCAAAAAAAAAAGCCCTGCTTTCCTCACTTTGTCGGGGCTTGCGCGCGCCTCCAACTGGGTTCATTTCCATTTCGTTTCAAA
This sequence comes from Neckera pumila, assembly GCA_963969595.1. Taxonomy (NCBI): domain Eukaryota; kingdom Viridiplantae; phylum Streptophyta; class Bryopsida; order Hypnales; family Neckeraceae; genus Neckera; species Neckera pumila. The sequence goes on from OZ018414.1 coordinate 21,768,199, forward strand.
CCGCGGGACTGGGGGACTGTCTGTCTCTCGCGCTCTCTCTTGTAGCAAAATCTGGTGAAAATCTGGTTCTGCCTTGAACTTTGTATTGAACTTCGTTTCCGAAGATGAAGATCGAGGAAGTGCAATCCACGACGAAGAAGCAGAGAGTCGCCTCTCATACGCACATCAAGGGCTTGGGCCTGAAGGTTCTCATACCCACTTTTTTTTTGAGCGAGGAAGGTGTTATGATGTGGTTCCAGGAGGATAGCACGGCTTTCCTGTGGAAATTAGATTCCATATAACCTAACACGCAGTATTAGATTCATGTTATTCTCTTTTTAAGGTAATGTTGATGTAATGAACGAGTCTCTTCAGGTTGGTTTGAAATTAGGGTTTGATTGAGAGTTTGTGCTGTAATTGATCGAACACGACATTTTGGGGATTCCAGGAGGATGGCACCGCCTTGGACGTGGGCGCGGGGTTCGTTGGCCAAGAACAAGCGCGAGAAGCTGCAGGCCTGATCGTGGACATGATTCGGCAGAAGAAGATGGCGGGCCGGGCACTGCTCCTTGCCGGGGCTCCAGGAACGGGGAAGACTGCTCTTGCTCTTGGTATTGCGCAGGAGCTCGGTAGTAAGGTAACGTTTTTGCTTTCGAGTTTAGGGTTGGAAATTTTCTCGCGTACGGGATTTGCAGTTTTAGGGCTCGCATTTTCCGCCTCGTTGAGGCAGTCATACGGGTTGGTCATGATGTTAGCCCTGATGTCTTCCTGGAAATGTGTGGTTTCTGATGATCAAATTCGTTGAGTGGCTTGTTTCAAAGCGGCAAAATTGTGGCATTCAAGTGCACAGTGTTCTTACATCTGGGGCCGGCATAGACCTGACGTTGCAGACGAGTCTGACGAGGTGTTAAGGATAAATCAATTTGTCAGTTTATCGTATGTGACGATTATTGTTTAAAAGTGCGAACTGTTTTCTGCTTTATTTTCCCAATCCACAGGTATAATCTTTAATATTATATCCGTCGTGCTTCTAACGTAGTAATTATAACTGGAGGGGGAAGCTCTGCCCTCCCTCTTTCCCAGTATCTTTGAAGGTATTTTTGTGAAATAAGCACTTGATAAGAATTTATGCTTAATGTGCTTTTTTCAATAGTCACTTGCTCTTTTAACTAATCATTGAAACATGTAATCCTTTTCCTATTGCAGGTTCCATTTTGCCCTATGGTAGGATCCGAAGTTTACTCTTCAGAAGTCAAGAAGACTGAAGTTCTCATGGAGAATTTTCGCCGTGCAATTGGGCTTCGTATTAAAGAGAATAAGGAGGTGTACGAGGGCGAGGTAAGGAGCTCTTTGAATCATCACTTTTGTTTTGGTTAATGATATGTAAGTTTTCTATAAGGCAACTACACCTTGGCATTCCAAAGCACCGAAGTCAAATGCCGGCAAATTGTTTAAAATGGTCAAATTATTCCAGTACACCAAAGAATTTGTAATTTGGATACTGTATGTTATAGTATACGAGGATTCCAAGTTTTATTGGTAGATGGCCTAAAAACCCTACATGAGTTCTTTTGTGTAAGTGCTGCGCATTCAACGACAATATTTACTCTTTGGGCAAAATTTTAGGTGTCGCTTTTAGGTTCGTGGCTCAATTAGGTACCTCTACCTCAGTTTATTTAGATCTAGCGTTGGATTTCTATAAACTCAGTGAGGGATGGGCAAATGATGAGGGTCATCATGTAGTGGAAGCTATTAGTTGATTGTAGTAATTTTCAAGCCAAATTCCTCTTGTTCAAAATGTAGGGTATGATTTTTTCTTTCTATTGATTTATTTGTTATCTTCCTTAAGCCTCTGAATGCTTCATTTGAACTTCTATAACATGGAAGTGGTCATTTGGGCATTCGAGGGTTAAAAAGTGACATGCTGGCAAGTTGTTTATAATTACATGTTTTTCTCCTGTGCAGGTGACAGAGCTCAGCCCCGAAGAAACTGAAAGCACTACGGGAGGCTATGGCAAGAGCATTAGCCATGTTGTGATAGGGCTGAAAACAGTGAAGGGTACCAAGCAGCTCAAGCTGGATCCAACTATTTACGATGCTCTAATCAAAGAGAAGGTGGGGTTTTATCGTGATCAATGCGAGAACTGAATATTCCTTGGAGAATTTACAAGATTTTTTCTTCAAGCGTTTCCAGGAAGTTATTAAATGCACGTTTGATTCCATAAATGCCAATTCGCGCATGTTTGTGCAGGTGCTAGTTGGTGATGTGATCTACATTGAGGCCAACAGTGGAGCAGTGAAGAGGGTGGGCAGAAGTGATGCATTTGCCACTGAGTTTGACTTGGAGGCAGAGGAATATGTCCCTCTACCAAAAGGAGAGGTTCACAAAAAGAAAGAGATTGTTCAGGTTAGTGTTATTGTCACTTTGCACGTTTATATATAGCTTTCTTCTATTTTCTTCAACATGCTTTTTCTTAACTCTCTCCTGTAGAGCATAGGGTTATGGCAATGAGTATTGAAAGGTGGTATTAATTGGGAGGTGTGTTAGTTAGGTGTGTTTCCTAAAGAGATTTGGCCAAGTATATGATGTGAGGTTTGGAGTTTTTTATTTCTTATTCTAAGGCAGAGGTGAACTTTCCCAAAACTATCCCAAAACTTTTCATCTTAAGTTATCACTTCAATTTAAATTAAAGCTTACCATATTTGAAGCATCAAGCAAAGAATACCACTTTTAACCTCAGCACTTCATGCACAAAAGACTTCGAAATAGTGTCATTTGACAACGGAGGGAAGACAACTTTCCGTCTTAGTTCTGAGGGTTTTACATGACGTGATCTATCTGAAAATCGCAATTTACATCCTCATGAATTATTCATATGATGTTCAAAAATACATGGGAAGATGCGTTGGTACCCTCTTTTAATTGCCAAGAAGACCCTGCAATAATTAAGGTAGTTTAATAATAGGAACCATGTTCAGATTCTGATTTGGATGTTGTCTGGACTGGATCACCGTACATAATACATGCGGTTTAAGAAAAAAAATTGATGTCTGTTCTCATGCCCATTGCGTTGTTGTGGTATACAGGATGTCACCCTTCATGACCTGGATGCTGCAAATGCGCGACCTCAAGGAGGCCAAGATATATTGTCCATGATGGGCCAGATGATGAAACCCCGTAAGACTGAAATTACCGACAAACTACGACAAGAGATTAACAAGGTAAGAGTTCTGGCTCTGGTTTCATGCAATCTTATGCATATTTGTGTTTTCGCTAGATTCATACTATCAAGTAAGGGATTTTAAGGAAAGTGAGTAGCAGTGGATTGAGCTATGTATTTATGGTGCATTTATGGTGCATTTATGGTGCATTTATGGTGCATTTATGGTGCAGGTTGTTAACAGATATATCGATCAAGGTGTGGCTGAGCTTGTTCCAGGTGTTCTCTTTGTGGATGAGGTAACTTATTTTAGCACATCTTATGTGACAGGCCGCCTTCTAGTTAGACAGACCGCACATTTTGTTTTGCTCTTCAATGTTACTTAGTCTTCAGGAATGTTGGCATCATGTCTGCCATGAACCTATATTAGACTTTGGGGCTGGGCATTTGCCAGTTAGGTTGTTGCTATGGTTGAAAGATCTTAAATTAGAGAGGTTTTGGAACTCGCAGAAATAGATCCTACTTGTGCAAGTGTCTTGTAATGCTCTTGAATTTGTCGAAGTTCTTTGTTAATTCCTCATCATATGGTTCATAGTCACGATGGAATATTGTAGCACTAATCTAGGTTCATGGTTTGCTGCAGGTTCACATGTTAGACATGGAATGCTTCACATATTTGAATCGTGCATTAGAAAGCTCATTGGCACCAATTGTCATATTTGCTACTAATCGAGGCATCTGCCACATCAAGTATGTTCTATGTTCTCATCCTGGTGCTTTTCTATTTCGTTCTACTCAGGGTTAAATTAGTTAGACTCACCGAAGCTTAGCTCCGAGATGCTCGCTTGGCGCAATGTTTTGGAAGTGTTTTCTGACCTGCCTTGTCGAGCTGATATTTTTTGTTAAGAAAACTTGTGATTGATTTTGCCTGTTGTGATTTGCAGGGGTACTGATATAAGTAGTCCACATGGTATTCCTGTTGACTTGTTAGATCGTCTAGTAATTATCAGAACTCTACCTTATACGCCTGCAGAAATGGTTCAGGTATGCTCTCAATTCTCTCGTTTATTCTGGATGAAGAAATGCATGTTTGACAACAATGTCGCAGCATATTGTCTGTTGCTTGGGCTGTGCTAGTTTTGTGTTTGAATACCATGAGTAGCACTTGCTTTAAACATGGTGTCTTAGCAGTATTTCCTCTCCATCTACATTGGAACTATAAGCTCTGTTGTTTTGACTTTTAGATCTTGGCTATCCGAGCAACTGTGGAAAGCTTGTCTCTGGATGAAGAGTCTCTTACCTATCTGGGAGAAATTGGAGAGCGAACATCTCTTAGGTGATTACTAGTCTTTCCTTATCCTTCCAATTCTTCCAATTTGAGAATTGAGTATTTACTTACCTGATTTTTATTTCTTCATGCTTGCATTGCTTATTCTATTACTTCTTAAAAGGATCTTTAGGACTCAGATTGATTTAGCTCCTTTGAGTGGATCATGTGTGACCTTCATTTGTACAATTTTTATTTAAATTTTTATTGCCACATGCAATGTTCTTCACTGATTCTGGTGATAACATACGTCTTCGAATGTTCAAAGTCGAATGGCAATGCAAATACTGATTGCAATTATGGGATTAGGGGTTACGAAACTGATTGTGATTGAAGTGCTAACTATGACGTACATTGGACCTTGGGCCAGACACGCTGTTCAGCTGCTAACGCCTTCGAGTATTGTGGCGAAAACTAATGGCCGTGAGCAGATTAGCAAGGTAGGCTCACCTTCCTAAAGTGGTACATAGTCGATGATTTGTCGCTTGGCTCATCTGCACCAGTTCAAATTATGCCGTGACACACGATAACGACCAACGCTAGTATGCGCTTGGCATTATCAACTTGGAATAGATTGCGTTCTGATAAGCTGATAACACAATGTTGCAGGGAGATCTGGAAGATATTGCAATGCTTTTCCTGGATGCCAAAGCCTCAGCACGACTTCTACAAGAGCAGCCTGACAAATATGTCTCCCAATAAATTAGTAGTTTTCATTTGCGAGTACTGATACATCGGAATAGGTGTTTGTTTGATCTCGAATTTTTAAATGAACTGGATCAAGCTGCACCTGATAAGTATCTTTAGACGGGGGTAATCAAGGGTTATATTTCTGAGATAGGACTGCTTGAGGAAGTCAACGAACGAGGTCTTCAAATACGTGTTCTTTAGAGGAGAAACGGATTAGACTCTCTCAAGTTTGTGAACACGATGAATAGCTGGAGAGACAGAGGCACTAGATTTCGAGATCAAACTGGATGGGTATTTCACATTCCTCCATGAGTTTTCCTGCTCTACCTGAATTCATTTGTTCTTAAGGATTTTCGATCAGTTCATATAGCTTACCACAACTACAGATTTTTTTGCTGGTCTTTTACATTCGCCTCATTTTCTTGCTCAATAATTCAGTAAACATTCAACCCTGAAACGCTGCAGAGCACAAGAAGTTTTGCACCTTTTTATAAACCAACGCATACGCTCTCTGAAATTTGTTATTTTTCGCAGATGGGAATTTCGAGATCATATTTGGAAATCGAAGACTCGCTTAGCTAGAGAGGGTTACATAAAAAAAAAACCCTACAAAATAGGTGCTTGGTATTTATTTGGAGGCCATGACTGTCTAGGTGGTTCATCAAACATAAATCTAGGAGTTTGCCTTGATGATACGCCTTGTCCTCGCAGGGTCAAATGTAAAGTTACCAAACATGTTACAAGGAATGAAATTGGAGTTCGGGTATTGATTTCTTGTGAGACTATGATTTGATCCCAAAAAAGGAGGACCATGTAGGTACCTATGCTATGATTTGAAAACATTCTTGTGACCCAGTGAAACAAGTTTAGTACGTCAAGTTTGTGGAGGCAATTCAATTTGCATTGAAAGTAGCTTGTCAAGGTTTGTGTAATATTGATATCCTTCAACTATGAAATGGTACGGAGGACTTTTAGGGCTATTTTAGAAATAATAATTGTACACTTATGTGCAAGCAAATTTGAGTTTGATTTTGCAAGTTAGTGGTTGAAACAAATTCTATTACCTACAATGTAAGAAATTTCAAAAAGAAATTTGAGCAGTGAAGTTTTTGAAAGAAAGCAATAAGTATTGGCAAAAAATTTTGATGCAAAATTGAGGTCCACACTGACTCTATTTTGCATAGGCTACCATCAACTCTACTCCACCAACCTTTGGATCAAAAGTGCAACTCTAATCCCATTTTGCAAGCATATTTAACCACCTTAAGGAAGGATTCTTCTTCTTTTGGCTATGTACCTTGTTGAATTTCAATTTTTCGAAAACTATCCAAAAACAATGAAAATGTAGTTAGTTCAAAATTCAATCATGGCTCACAAATTTGTATTTTAGCCAAAGAGTTACGGATCTCTTAAATCTTGTGTCCAAAGGATTAAGATAAAGTGATTATTTGGTTTAAATTGCCCTCTCGCAAACAAAATTAAAGAGTCTTTGTTTGTGTTGTAACCATGGGAAGTCACAATAATGTTGTAGGGGTACAGAGGTTTGTAAGATAAAAGGCGGGAGTAAATGTACATATTATAAAATATACATCAAAGATTGTCTAGATTTTGCAAAGAGGCATCAATATTGGACTCCAAGTGATTGGGATATACCCTACGCTCGGGTTAGATTTGCTAAAAAATAATTCAAAATACAATTATATATGGCATGTAATGAAATTTTCAGAAATTAAAATGTAGAATATTTGAAATGTGAAAAATGTTAATAAGATATCAATAGAAATTGTCCATATGTTCCCAAAAATAAAAATGTTAATGAAAATAACTATCACTTAACTTAGTCTCCATCCTGCAATACTTAACGTAGTCATGAGTCACTTAACTTTGTAGCTTGGCCGGCTTTACATGGCAAGACTAACAGCCCCAACTTGGCCAAATGAGCCGATCCTCAAATTTTGATGCTACAGGCTAAAGTTCAGAGAAGTCTCCTCCAACGAAACTTGAAAAATTCTAAATCAGGTTATTACAAAATCATCAAAGGGAAATCAATTGAAAAAGAAATGATTTCATATTGGGTATTACGAATTTATCCCTAACATATAGTAGTCATATATTAGATGAAAACAAGAAATAACTAATTCAATTCTAGTGGATGATGTAAGAACTGGACTTAAGTCACCTATAAAAACACACATAAAAAAGAGTGATGGACTAAACCCTAAGATAAGGCCTATCATTAAGATAGTAATTTTAAAATTATCAACCGAAAAGGTATATTCATGTGCTGTTTTACGTGAATTTTTCTCAATATACAGTAGAACCTCTTTTAGTGCATAGTGTTGACATTGTGCACTAAGAGAGGTTTTATGCAGTTGTACAGTTGCAGTAATAGCGCTTGACTAACATGGCTTCTAACTACACTTCTTTTCAGATTAAATACTTTAATCCCTAAAGGTTTTGACTATATTTTCACCAAAAACACTCCAAAACTGTCATTTCTAATACAAGTACCAATTTTTGGAAAAAAAAAACATTTTTGGACACAAGTAACCATAGGATCTTGTAATAAACTAGTTTAAGAAGTGAAAAAAACTTCAGAAATTTCTGTTGTGTAGATTGCAAGATATTAGCATTTGAAGTGACAAAACCCCTTTTTTGTCCTTGCAAAAAACCAGGCAAATGCACTTCACAAGGTCACATTTGTATGAAAAAAAAGTCCAAAATGGTTGTAATTCTTTGGATTCATTCTACATGCTTGAAAATTTTCAAATCATTTGGAATTGTACAACATATAGGAAAAAAATAGTAAGTAGAAAGAAGTAGAGAATGATTCAAAATACTAAATTGTTAACAATTTAGTTATGGAATTGAAAAATTCCAATCTCAATGGTTGTAATGTTGTGATAATCAATCTACACCTTATGTTTTTATTTTTTTCCAAAAGTACTGAAAATTGAATTAAATAAAGGACTTCAAAGTTAATTTTAGAGGAGAGATTCTATAACTACCCACAAAGTACCCATAAATTTCGTCTCAAAAATCAAAATGGAATGATTCAAAGCTTTTCTCATGTATATAAATCTAGAGAACCAATTTCAAATTTTTATTTCTCAATAAAATGATTTTTAAAGAAGTTTTATTTGATGCCCAAGTTGCTTGCCGAACAATGAAAACTACACATCATACCATAACTTTTTAACCATGTAGTCAAAAGTTATGAAAATTATTGGGCCTTTAAGCCACTCCCCGGGAAAATGTTGTGTGAAAATTTCAAAGAAAAAAATAATATCTCCATTTGTAGTCCATTTGTAGTGAACTGCCCGAAATCACTATGTTGCCAAAAAACACCGTTTGGTCCTTTAGGGGTTAAATTGGCCCCACCCACGAACCTTTCTTACTACATATTATGGACTTAGAGAGTATGCATTAAGAGAGGTTCTACTGTAGTTCTTCAATCTTTAAAATCAAAAGTTTCAAACCATTGACATATAATAGCACATGAATGTACCTTTCTGTTTGATAATTTTAAAATTACTATCTTGATGATAGGCCTTATCCTAGTGTAGAGTCCATCACTTATTTTTATGTGTTTCACCTGAAAATTTGCAATAATCCATGTAGTACATTCCACCGTTCTTCTAATTGAACCATTGTAGATTCAATGTTGTAATCCATTCAAACATCCTTACGTTAGTATAGAACAGGAAGACATAGAGGTTAAAAATTGACCATGAGCTCATCCAACTTTAAAAGTTGCATTCTTTAGGAACTATGAGAGGCTTGCATTCTATAGAATGGAAGCTAATCAAACTTCCTCACTCTCAGTAGCACTGACTCGCTGTGTTGAGTAACGTATTTAATCAAACTTCCTCACGATGGCTCAAAGACCTTTATCCCTCTCCCATGTGATTACATAGTTTTTTTAAGTAAGGTAGTTAATCAAACTTCCCAGTTTCTGCAAACAAAAAACAAAACAGACACATCATATCTAACGTGTTTTCAGATATTACCTTGGTGCTCCCAATCCCCTCTACCTTCGAGGAACCACAGTGCTTATCACAGATTTCGAGTTCAAATGCAAACTATTTACAAATCATTCCTGAATGAGTACACTGCAGACCTCAATGATTATAATGCGTCTAAAGAAACTTACTTATCACATAGTGAGGGATAGAGGTCTTCGCGTGAGTTGGAAGCATCATAGGCAGTCATCGTTTCTGCTAAATCAACACACTAGAAGAGAGTTCATTGAGCAAACAACAAAGAGAACGTTATTGCTTAGAAAAGCCAGTGCCAGAAATCAAAATCATCCAAGCCGGGACCCAAACCATGCTCCAAACGTGGGAATTAATTCAGAGGCAGTTTTGCCATAGTAAAAACACGATCAGTCACTTCACACTAATACTTCCAAGATATGAAGGCCTGCAGCCTACTCTACAACGTATGCTCACATGATCCTCGCCGAATTTCTGCGCATCCAAAAAATATCATAAGAACACTTTGTGACTTTACCCTAAATCTGACAACAAATGTTCTACTGTAGGTACTCCACAATATGTACCGAAATTGTCTGATGTAATGAACCAAATTTGTCCACTGTTGCATTAGCATGAGATCCTCCACTAACACATGTGCTGTAATTTGGTCAGCTGGATTTTCTAAATGGTCGCTTCACCACCATCTAACAGAAATCATTGCCAAAATTCCTTGAAGACACGCTTTCACCGATATTAAATTAAATAGACAATAACGATGCAGAAACAAAAACCGGACGATTAAGGTACGTACACCTAATGGTGACCCATACCAAAACGTGCCTCCTGCAGAGTCTTAAACACAATCTGAATATCAGAGCTCAGGGTCGATATACTCTCAAACATGTATGGGAATCTGTTTTCTCAATCAAGACCTACAAAACTTTTAGTCAGTGTGATAGAATGCTCAGATGCTTAGTTAGGTGTCGATAACTTACGCAGAGGTGATGATATACTCCACCGCTCTCTACTTCTCAGATGAGTTGGGACCCCTCTTCTTGCCGAAGCCGACCACTGAAACCCCATTCCAACCGAATCAAAATCAGCACATGCCTCAATACAAAATAAAAAGTAGGGACACTTTCAAAACCCAAAAGCGCCACCCTAAAATATTAGACAAGAAGTATATTGATGAAAGGTATCTACACCTCAACACCTGAAAAAGCGGTCGTTTTATATCATCTACTTTTACAGTTCATAACTGTTGTATGTCGTATCCGAATAAAACATTCTCTGATGCGTTCGAATCCTCTTTCATTCCCCTCAAAAAAACAAAAAAAACAAAAAAAAACTCGACCGGTCCACTAAGCTCAGCAACAAAAGAGGCGATTTCGGGTATCCAAGCCAAAACGAGAGTGTTTCAAAGTAAGACCTAAATGGAACCATCACAACTTTGACACTTCAAAGTTTTTCCCATAATAAACATACTTGGAGCGATATAAGCCCTATTCATTTGCCAAGAACACACTGAAAAAAACCTTCAAGTCGCCCAATACGGCAATTTTAGGTTTCCCTAGCTTACAAAAGCGCTTCTGTACACGAACTAATTGGAACCATCAACTCATTTTCAAAAACGCACCTGCGGTCACAAATCGGCGGTTGTACTGCATCCTCTTGTGCGCACGGCCCTTCGGCTTCTTCTTCTTGTCCTGCTTGGCAACCTTGGGCGTCTGGCCACGCACCTTTCCGGCACGGGCCAAGGATCCGTGAACCTTACCTGGCACCATACCATAAGCACTATCAAATTAGGGTTTCGAAAACTCTCCATGAAAATTTGCATGACACAAGAGGTGTGAAATATCGTGAAATTTGGGGGAGTGAGGAAACGCACTCATGGCGAGATAGCGGAGATTGCTGCGTCAGGCGCGCGAAGAAGCGGAAGCTGAAGCGTGAACGCGGGCGCTGATGAAGTGTCGCGAGGGCGGGCGAAAGAGAGCCTTAGAAAGTGGCTGCAGTGCTTTCTACTAGTCCCTGAAACCCTAATTCTGAAATGTAGAGACGAGGCGAACTTCATCCATGGGGATGTACACGGATGAGTTCTACTTTTGGATGAATAATCGGTTTCCCACATGAGGCTGTACTTGAGGGCTAGGGTGAATATGGCCCCACGGTTTACCTCCGTCTTGGGAAAAAACACTGGAATTTTTTATTTGCAACACATGATAAAATTTGCAAATTCTGAATTCATACTTGCAATAGGAGGGCCCAACTTTGTCACATGAAGCAAAGAAATACAAAAAAATGTAGCACAAAACATGTAAGTCATTTTTTATATTTATCCTTGGCTGAGGCAAAGAGGGAAGCAATCTCCCTCGGCCATACTTCTCTTGTAAGGTAACTACACCTAAAATTGCACAGTCCTTAAAAGCGCACAACGGATATTCTTGCCTAAAATGTACTCCTACTATTCATATGACTCTATGATTGCTTTTAGATGCACCTATTTTCAGCACTTTGAAAATTTCTAATTTATTCATACAATGTCCAAAAAATGCATACTAAGAGAATTTAGAATCCTGTTTTGACTACCAATGGGACCCCACAATTTATTTTTCAATATAATAGTGAAAACCATGCTGAATTGCTTAACTGTGCGATTTAAGGTGCAATTACCTTACTGTTGTAAGTTAGTGTACTCTTGAGTGCCTATAAGTGCTTAAGAAGTCCATATTTTAGATTCTCATGAAGAAAGTGCTTCAAGGAATGTTTCATCCAAATCATTTTTCATTCATTCAAAATAATGTTTGAACAAATCTTTACAAGACAACCTTTCGTTCCATTATGACAAATTTAATGAAATTGAAGTAAATATTATAAATATACAACAAGATAAGCATCCACGTGCAAAATTTCAAGAAAAAGATTTGAAAATTGGATGAGTCATCAATTCTTTCATTCAGTCTTTTGTATACAACTTTGTTAACCCCTAAAGTCCCATTGTCCCCTCGGGGGGACAAAATAGATTTTGGACAGGCTCCTACAACCTCAATATTCATCATAATTTTTTGAAACTTTTTGTGCAGATAGAAAAATACATTAGCTTTCTGTGGATGTAATTTCTATTTCAATCGGTGTTCGGGAGTAAAAGTTATGGCACAAAAGGTCCTTTTTTTCGATGCGGCAGGCAGAAATCTCCTCAGACAAATTTTTTTTAATTTTTTTTGTAAATTTTTTTTCTCATAAATAGTAATTTTATCTATATAGGAAGCTTTGATTCACTCAATTTGGATTTAATATGCAAAATTTATGGACAATCTTACTTTTTGGGCAATTAGAGCATCTTTTGAAAAAATAAATTATAGGATTCATTTCTGAATGCAATTTTTAAAATTTTTAATTTTTAATTTTTTTTCAAGGTCAGATTTTCTTGCTAAAACAATCTCACCATTGGGATTATAGTGTTTCAATTCCATCTTAGAGATATTAACAATTTAGTTTTTCTTTCAATTTTGGACCTACTTCTACTTAACAATTTTTTAAGGCTTGAAAATTAAATGTTGTTTTTTTCAAATTTTTTTTCTAGATTTTCAACTCAATTTTTTTCCTAGATTTTCAATTCTTCAATAGACAAAAAGTTAAATTCAAAGCCTGTAGTGCAAAAAAAAATCACAAATGGCGGTCAATGTTATCTGAAATTGCAGGCCAGTGTTCAAAAAAATAATTTTATCCAACTTTAAATGTTAATGTCTTCTAATCTGTGTGATCAACCTTTATGAAATTTTTACCACATGATTTGAAACAAGTTAAGTACAAGATCGTACAGTTAGATTCTAAAAAAATATTTTTTTTCTTTTCTTGGATGAACACAATAGAAATGACAATTTTGGGTTGTTTATGATGGAAAAATGGCCTTGGGACATCAGGGGTTAATGGGTACATCTATAATATTTAGTTAACTTCTAAGTGCCTCGACCAAATGCTAGAGGCTCATTTTAAATCATTACAATTAACAATAGTAACTCTTTCAGAATATCAATATCAAGGATTCATGTAGACTATTCTTTTGTCTTTCCATTGATATATTACACATATACATCTTTGAAGCTGCCTCAATGAATATCATTGGATGCATTGCACTTTTTAACACTTTGATCAATCATTAGATGAGATTCAAGGGTCTTGGATGGCTCCAAGTTCCCCTGCTGTTTGCTGCGTTCCCAGACTGCGGGAACACAGCAGTAGCAGCTGGCTGAGGTGCCACAACGACTGCCACGTCATTTTTTGAAAAATAAAAAATAATTTTTTTTTTTGCTTAAAATGATATTTTGGTAAAAAAGTGTTGTTCTGTTTTTTTTTTGAAAAAAAAGAATTCTGACACCCCCATACTGGTATTCACTGAATCTGGGCAGATAAGGGAACGGGCCTGAAACGACCCTCCAAGACCCCCAAATATCATCTAATGGGACGGTTTACCTTTCAAGAGTTAAATTTAAGTTAAACGAAGTATCATTTATTTTCATAACAAGCTATTGTATCAACATCAACTTTGATGGAAAATATTTTCAAAAGTATATATTTGAAGTTTTGGAAAATTTCTTTTTCAACTTTCTTAGCATGGGCGAAACCTTATTCTTTTTTTAAATTCGGCATAAAAGTGACGAGGTACTACTAAAGTAAGGCACCTGTGTAATGGATTTTAGGACTTTGACTTTTTGTTCTAAAGAATAGATTTTGTCATTTTTGCTTTCAAGAAAAATTACAAATTGTTTAGGACTTTGACTTTTTGTTCTAAAGAATAGATTTTGTCATTTTTGCTTTCAAGAAAAATTACAAATTGTTTAGGACTTTGACTTTTTGTTCTAAAGAATAGATTTTGTCATTTTTGCTTTCAAGAAAAAATTACAAATTGAAAGCTCCTGACGCTATGTTTGAGAATTTGAAAATTTTCTTAACCCCTAAAGGACCAACATGCGTTTTTTGGCAACATAGAAATTTTGGGCAGGTACTTGTGACTGGAGATTTGCATATTTTGGGCTGAAATTTTTATAGAAGGTGGGGACGAGGAACATCTTTCATATGCACCAAATTTCATGACACTTTGAAATATGAGTCAAAAGTTATGGCCTAATATGTTGTTTGTTTCTCAACTCGGGTAGTCCAAGCAGATAAAAAACAATCACTTTTTTCAAAAAAAAAAATTTGAAATTGGTTTATTAGATTTATATATACTTGGAAAGCTTTGAATCATTCCATTTTGATCAATGAGTCAAACGTTACAAGGATTTTTTGTTTGTGGGCAGTTATGGATTGTCTACTCTAAAATAAACTTTGAAGTTGTTTATTTCACTCAATTTTCAATATTTTTCAAAAAAGATAAAATTGTAGGATGTAGATTGTTTATTACAACATTGCAATCTTTGGGATTGGCATTTTTCAATTCTTGGATTAACTTCTTAACAATTTAGTATTTTGAACTGTTCTCTACTTCTTTTTACTTACTATTTTTTTCCTATATGTTGTATAATTCCAAATAATTTGAAAATTTTCAAGCATGTAGCCAACTTGCTCTGAAGAATGAATCCAAAAAAGCACAACCATTTTAGAATTTTTTTCATTATAATTTGACCTTGTGAAGTGCAGCTGCCCGATTTTTTTGCAGTGCCAAAAGAAGGACTTTTGCCGCTTCAAACGCAAATATCTTCCAATCTACACAATGGAAATTTTTGAAATTTTTTCCACACATTCCCAAACCAGAGTACTACAAGATCCTACGGTTACATGTACTAGAAATGGCATTTTTAGAGCATTTTTGGTGAGAACATAGTCAAGGAACTTTAGGGGTTAAAAGGCTATTTTATTGTAGTTTGAATTTGGGAAACTATATCCATTTTATTAAATATAGAATACTACAGAGTTTGGGTTTACACAATAATGCATACCTTTGGCAAAAAAGAGGATTTCTAAACATATTTTATATTTTGACACAAATTTTTTTGGATTAATCCTTAAAGATTCATGAAAATTTAATACTTCACAAGACTTTTAAATTGTCAATTACAGAGTATAATTTGTTGGAAATATGTAATATTGTCTTTGATAAATAAAAATAAAATTGGCAAAATGAAGATTAAGTAGCTTACTAAGTTTGAAGTTTGCCATACTAGGTTCTTGTCATTATAAGATTAACCTCTAAAGGACTGAGGCCTTTTTCCATCAGACCACTTAAAAGTGGCATCCGTATTGCATTTAGCAAATAAAACAAATTGATGAAACTTTTTGGAATCAAAATATGTGATCTTGTACGATAAGGTCTATTTCATTTACAAACTGCCAATGTGAGTTATTCCAATTTTATTGCATAGTATAGAAAAGCAATGAAGTTTTTTGTCTTGCAAAATTAAAACCTAATTCTTATGCAATCCCAACCAAGTATATCAAATTTTTTGTTTCAAAAAAGAAAATTTTATTTTTGGTGAATTTTTGAAGTCAATTTTCATGGTTTTATATAATATTTTATTTTAGCAATTGGTGATGAATTTTTTTAAATTTGATTGCACAAATATGTAGAGAACATCTATATGCACATCTTTCATATTAAAAACATCCCATGAAGTAACAAAATATAAGCTCCCAGTAAGGACTCAATATGAGGCATCATATGACCAAACTTTGTGAAATAGATATCTCTATATTTTAACTCAAATTTTATCAAAGTCATTGTACCATCATGCTCAAATGTACAAAATTAGTTACCACTTGAGGTAAAAATAGAAAACCTAATTATAATAAAGATATATCTATTTTTAACAACATTTGGGCATTGTCACCTCAATATTGAAACCTTTGTAGAAGGAATTATAAAACTTTTTTGGAGATGCTTGCGAAGGAAAGATGTGTGTATGGATGTTTTCCACATATATCCACAATTGAACTTAACTAATCACCAATTGTTTTCAATTTTATATTACATACACTACAAGAGAAAGGGGTGTTTTAAGTGAGTTTTTAAGTATAGTCCTAGACACATGATTTTAAATAATGACCTTTAAGGAGATTTTCAGTAAAATTTTACTTAAAATACATACATAATAATTATACTACACATTGTACAAAAGAAATTGAATGCCTCAAATAGGCAGTTTGTAATGAAGTAGACCTTACTATACAACACTTATACGAAAACATGTGGTAAGTTTTTTGTAAAGTTAAACCATACAAATTGCAAGACATTAGCATTTGAAGTGGGATAAAGAAAAACTTTTTTTGAGCTGATTCAAGAATTTCAAATGACTGATAGCCTTAGGTGGGAAATTTTTGCACTACCTAATTTGGATTTAAAAATCATTCCATATTTGAAATCATATTGGACATCTCTCTACTAATTTCTATAAATAGGAAAGAAGTAAAAGACATAAAAGAAAATCCTGCACTGCAATAATGTTGTAAGAATAGACAATATTCTACACTTGATCGAAGAATTAGGTCCTTATTGAACAATTGGGTCCACATGTATCATGCTAGCCAGTCTTGGCTAACATCACACTGTTCTCCCCTTAGCACTGATTTTAAAGCTTTCCATTGGACATCTAGTGAAATTCGTGTGAAAAATGCATTGACTAAGATTGTTGATGGTGAGCAACAGCTTTACTCCTAGTGTGTCATTCTTAATAACGTGTTGCTTCTCCCTAGCACCAAAATTGGCCAATTGATGTGCTTTTCACTTGGTTTCATTGGAAGTTCAATGGAAAGCTTAAATCAGTGCAAAGGGGTAGGGAGAAGAGTACAATTCTAGCTAGTCCGCACTGATGTTCAAGCTTCAAGTGACAAGATCAACTTTGGTGGGATTCCAATTTTTCTTGACATGTAGCACTTGCTTCATAAGTAGAAATGTGGGGATTGTGTGAGCAAGCTCAACAAGTTTATTTGAATTGTAACCCTTTTTGCTTTGGAGCATGCTCATTACTTTTGGTAACACTCCTCTGTTTTGACATTCTGTCACAGTAGTTTGTGGTGAGAAGCCGCACCAATGCGATTGAATTTCAAAGTCCATTCGATCAACTGCTCCAACATCAATCAATCTCAATATAGTTTCAGCCACAACTTTGCAGCAAGCTAGCACTGTCAAATAGTATTACTGTTCAATCAAGCAATCTAGTTCCAATTTTGGCAAGGTGACCCTTAAATGAGCAAGCAGTCTGAGTATTCAAAGTCCACGTTTGATGAGTAGAAATTAGCATAGGATTGAAAGCCTAATGATGGGGTGCAATCTTCCATACTTTGCATGTTTCAATTCATGCATGTCTATGATCATGCAAGGTCAGACATCATAAACCGTCCCTTTAATCCCTAATCGCCTCAATCTTTTTTTGAGTTTTTGCATATATCTTGTACAGAAATATCATTTACCAGAATTTCAAGGCTTCGGTCATTAAGGAAGGTTGTCTTTTCTACTAGATTCAAATATTATATTGGATGAATGAGAAGTTAGTTGGACTAAATAATGCCTTAAAGCCCTATGTTCATTGTTCAGAACATGGACATCAGAGTGCTTTAGGGTTAAGTCTACCTACCTAATCAATTAGAATAATAGAACTTTTGAGCAAGCATGTTTTATACCACATACTTTCAAAACCCAAAAATCTCAACGATGGATTGAAAGGCTTATTGATCCCTCACAAGCCTAAAAGAAATTTCAAATTTCAAAGCTAATTCCTTAATTTATATAGAAAGTAGAAGCTAATGTAACATTTAAGAGAATGTCTTTGAACTTTTATTGTTGACTTTGGACGATTTGTGTATCTTCAATTTTTAGAATTAGAAGCAAATTTTATTCTAGTCTACATACAATTTAAAGGCCTCTCCAATTATATAAAGAAATTTTCTCCTTCTTAAGATTTTTTTCTAAATCTAGGGCATTTACATTATGCAATGCACTACTTTTTCAATGTTTTTTAAGATTTTTAAATTTTCAAAACATCACCCTTTAATTGTGACTTACTATTATATATGGCTATCAAGATTGGCATTTCATGCTCAATGTTTAATTAAATTTTAGAATACCAAATTTGATAGTTTTTAAAAATAGAAAAAACTCTACAAAATTTGTATTTTTACCACTAAAAAGATATAATTTTGAAAACTTTAATTTCACAAAAATTCATTTATTTGTTTTTTGAGATGTGTTTTTCCACACTTGATAGACAAGTATAGTATTTTTCAAACTTCATATTTATATAAATAGAACATCTTATCAATTACTTGTGAAAAATGGAAAAGTTTGAAAAAAAAATATTTATCAATTGAAATGAACCCTTCAATAAATGATCAAATGTGGTGTCATACTACTTTAATGTACCCCAAAATTAAAAAATAAAGACAAAAGAAACATTGCAAAAATAATTATTAGCTATAAATTTTTCTAATACAATTATATATGAAAATAAAACATCAAATATTTTTGATCTTATTTTTAGATAAATTATTTTTTATAATAATATTTCTTTGAGGATTCTTTATTTCTTGAAGTTAAAATTTTTTTTGATGATTTTGTTTTTTCAATGTAGTTTTTATTTTAATGAATATTTGGTAGAAATGTACAAAATTTGCCATCATTCATGGTAATTTGCATGATGACCATAACCTCTGGAGACACAAAGGGGGCCTCCTTCTTCATTCACTTCTAAACTATTGTTTAAAAAGATCACCAAAAAAAATTTTAAGATTAATTTTCTCAAATATTTGACCAGAAGGTCTATCTCATTATTATCAAATTAGTAAGCCCTCCAATTTTTAAAGAATTTAACTATATGGATTTTGAGATATTTGCAATCAAGATTCAGTTTTTTGGAAAAGAATAGCTTTTATTCTTGGGCAAAATGACTTTGAGGGGACATATCTCATGGTTCCCAAAAATTTAAATATTTTCATATTTGACCAAATGCAATAATGAATAGTTGAGAACACGCATGCCAAGTTTCACTAGTAATAGAGCAACGGGAGATTATTTACAATGCCTTGTTATCAATGTAGGTATACTAGGAAAACAAGAATTCAATGTCATCAAGTTCATCAACAATTTGCTCCAATCAATTAAAGCTTGTTTCCATTAGCATTCTTAAAGGCAAGCTTAAAAGATAGCAATTGGAGGGACTTTAGAAGTTGGATTGACACCCCAAACCCTCCAGGAGCCTTTATGTCATTTCTAGTAAGCTTTCTATAAATCAATATTGTTATCTATTTTTTTTATTGAAACTATAGCTAGGACTACCTTACTTGGGCAAATTTAGATAAAAACAAAGCAAGGGCCATTAACCCCTAAAAGACCATTGTCTCTTTGAGGGACAAATGCATTTTCAGGCAAGTACCCACGGGCTGAAATTTTCTTCTGATTTTTTTAAACTTTTTTTGGAGGTAGAAAAACTGATTAGCCTCATGGGAGTATAATTTTTTTCACAATCGGTGCTCGGGAACAAAAGTTATGACCAAATAAGCTCAAAATAGAGGACGGCGGGCAACAAAAAAAATTTGCAATTTTTTTTTTTTTTTTTTAAGTATTTTTTTTCTCATAGATTATATTTTTGTCTATCTAGAAAGCTTTGATTCATTTCATTTGAATTTTGTATGAGAAAGTTATGGGCATTCTTGTTTTTGGGGCAGTTAGAGTATCTTTTTGAAAAAAATAACTTGTAGGATTCATTTCTGAATGAAATTTTTCAAATTTTTCAAATTCTTTTTTTGCATGGTTTAGATTACTTGCTAGAACAATCTGACCATTGGGATTAGTGCATTTTAATCCCACCTAAAATATATGAATATTTTAGATTTTCCTTCTATCTCGTACCTCCTTCTACTTAACAATTTTTTCAATAATGAAAATTAAGTTTTTATGAACTTTTCTTTTTTTGGCTAGATTCTCAACTCAATTCTCCAGTATAATTATTAAAAGCTCAAAACTCTGTAGTGCAAAGAAATAAAGCTAAAAATGTTCAAAGTCAAAAAATCTAGTCACACAATGTGCTGAAAAATTTGTTTTTTTTACTTTAAACGCAGATATCTTGCAATTTGTGTGGTCAAAAATTCTGAAATTTTTTCCACACACTCTCATACTAGTTAGGTGTAAGATCCTACGGTTAAATGTGAAAAAAAAATATTTTTCAAATTTTTTTACTTTTTGCTATAGAAATGGCAGTTTTGAGTGTTTTTTAGCAGAATAAGGGCCTCAGTTCTTTAGGGGTTAACTAAGCAGGAGCAAGGAACTGTAGCAAAATGTGTTTTTTTTTTTTATTGAAATTGCTCTCCGCTAATTGACCCTCCAGTCCCTTTAGTGCATTTTCCAAAATTCTGGGTTGGAGGCTATTGGAGAGGCATCTTTTTCAAGTGCAAAGGAAACCAACAAAGGTATCCAATTCCGAGTTCCAATAAGCCCATTGGAAATGTGCCCTTAGCCTTTGCCTATTTGTATTGTCTATAGAATTTTTTTTCTTGGGATGGCCTTTCATTGGTTGGGTCTCTCTCCTATTAGACAATCTATAATGAACATTTCTTGACATGTTTGAGTTTAAGAAATCACCAAAGAAATGGAGTTTTTGTCCAAATCAAGAGCTTTTTTGGATATAGAAAGATAACTTGATGGAATAAATGAAAATAATATGAAATCTCAAAAATAAAATAAAATAGGAATCCGTGTAACCTTTAAAGTTGGACAATGACCATAAAATTGACTTATTGGCTTTTAGGGGTTCACTGCAAAAAAAGACCAAAGTTTTCTTAGATCTTAGGGAAGAAATAAAAGTTTGAAAAAGTTCCTATGATCTCAAATTTTGGTATTATTTTTAGAACAAATTAGCTATTTATGAATATACTTCTTATTTCAATCTATACTAAAAAGAAAAAATTATGCCATTCTAATTACAAGCTCGACATAAAAGAAAAACACAAACATATAATTTTTTTTAATAATGTTTCTCATGGAACATATTCATCTCCAAATGGAGTTTTGATTCATTGCATTTGAAGTAAGTTGATGAAGTGAAAGTTACAAAAAGAGTTGTTTTTGTGGGCAATCAAAGCAACCACAAGAAAAAATAATATATATCATTTACTTTTAACTCAATTTTCACTACTTAATCCTCTAAGGACTAGGGATAGTTCAAATATTTTTTCAAAAAACAATTGGAATTTGGGTAGGTGATGATGAAGTTAAAAATAAGTGGATGTTTTTGAAAATTAGACGGAAGATAGAGACATTCACCCCGTTTTAGAAATGTAAAAAATCCAATCATATGCACGGATTATACATTCTGCTATTCAAATCAATTCAAGCAATCACTAGGAAAAATCTGAATCCTAAAAGGGCTGTTAATCTTTCATTTTTTGGCACCCTACAATGCAAGTACAGAA
Source organism: Neckera pumila (assembly GCA_963969595.1). Lineage (NCBI taxonomy): Eukaryota > Viridiplantae > Streptophyta > Bryopsida > Hypnales > Neckeraceae > Neckera > Neckera pumila. The sequence continues at coordinate 21,789,729 of OZ018414.1, forward strand.
AAAAAAATTTATATATATATATATTTTTTTTTCAAAAAAATTATTAAAAAATAATAAAACCTCATGTGGCATGACCCCTAGTAGTGCCACATTAGATGCAAAATTAAAAAAAGGGAGGCTCAAAATTTGCAGACTTTTCGAGGCCTAAAATTTTTTCTAATATTAGGCAGTTTTAGAATTTTTGAAAAATTTCTCATCTAATTTTAAAATTTGGTATTTATGTACATAATATGATATAAAATGCAATCATGAAAAAAATCCTACTTCCAAGTGGCAAAAATCTCCTTTAAAGAGGAGTCAAAACTTAGCTAATCTTCTTGTATAGGTTTGAAAAAATCCCATTTTGTTGTCATCTTGAAATTTGCTCTCTCAAAAATTTTGAAATTTTTTCCACACATTTCAAATTTTTGCTTCCACTTTTTCATTCTATGAATTTTATATAAAGAACTTTCTAAGTGCACAAGAAATCATCAAAAAATGGTTGTTACAAAAACTGATTTATATGACTTCCGTGTATTGTAGGGTGATTTAGTGTATGTTAGACACCTTATTTGCTTGTGAAATTTTGCATGCATGTATATTTTTAAGATGTAGTCTTTGATGGTATAGAGGCTCAGTTTTATATAGAACAAATAAATTTATTCCAAAAGGGCTTAAAGTTTGCTAAACTCATCTCGCAAGAATAAAAAGAAGTTGTTTTTCTAAGGGCCTATTTACACCAAAAGACTTGGGCTCCAATCCATGAACACAAGTGGTACCTTGTTCAAGAGATGAGACCATTGTAAGTGGGATACCATGCTTAAAATAAGGGACTTATAAGTAGATAGTGGCCTAAACATTTGGAGTAAACCCCAAAAGAGTTAAGTCATGGGCCCATTATGCACTTGAATTTAATTTCTTAAATAGTGTTATTTGTTGAATCCTTGTTTAGATTTATCCCATAGTCATAAAACCTCTTATAGTCAACGCTGCCCTACATCTTTGTATATTATTTTGTTTTGTTTGTATCAAATTTTGGCCATTTTTCATGATTCTTGGTATCATAGAAAGAAGTAAACAAGCTCTAGGGTATTAGCTATATATTGATGCTTTTACATGTTTGAGCATGCAAGCCCTCATTTTCTTCTTTGAATTACAAAATTCAGCATTGGTTGCAACTTTTTGTGGCTTGTGGAATAGAAATGAGAGAGGTGTGTGGAGCATTTATTGGCAAGAGGGATTTTGTAACAAACATTCAATGGGCTCCCATACAGAGTTGATTTTTACTTTAAGGGCATTAGAAAAGTGTGAAAACATAAAAAGGATAGTCTGAAGACCTCATAGTGGCAATGGACATAAAATTCTAGCACATATTGAACCACACTAAGAAAGTCAAATAATAATGGAATTGATTTATTGTTGATATATTGGATTGTGCAATGGATGTTGACTTAGGTGGATAGACCTAGGTGCCTAATTGTAGATAAAAGGTTTGCAGTTCACATCTGATCGGTGGCATGCTTTGGCCTAAGCTATGGTTAGACCATAGATTTAATGTGAAGAAAAGGGGGGAAGGGACCTCATATAAGGTCCTTTTCAATCCACCAAGCACAGACATGATTACTTTTTATAACATGGATTTTAGTACATACTATGAATGAAAATCTAGCCCATATGGAGGGCCATTTGATTTTTGGCCAATGTGCAAATCGAGGGGGGAAAGAAAGCTCTTGGTTTTGTTTTTTTGTTTTTTGGCCGCTTTCAAAAACTCTTTGGCCAATTTCCTATGCATAGCAATCAATGTCTCTACATCTTCATCTTTCTAGTATGAATTCTTGTCATCGTCATCCTTCGCATTGACGTTCTTTAGAACATGCCTTCTTCTCTTTAACTTTCTTGTTTTTCTTTACTCCCTTCTCCCTTCCTTTAGCCTTTGCTGGACTTCTATCGTGCTTTTAAAGAACAACCTTCAGTTCTCCTTCCTTTTTCACTTTTAGCAATTAACACATTCTTCTCTCACTATAAGAAACCTTTGTTTTACGTGACAAGCCCTAATTTTTTATGATGGATTTTAGATGATGTCAATGTTGACAATCCAACATTTTTATGTAAACAAAATGTCCAACGTAACATCAATGTTGACATAAAAACATTAGATTGTCAGAATTGATGTTACGTTCTATATTTTTGTTGACATAAAAATTTTGGGTTGTCAACATTGATATCACCTAGAATTCGTCATAAAAATTAGGGCTTGTCACCTAAAATGTTTTTTTTTTATAGTATTAACATCTCTAAAAACCTCAAACTGTAAGTAAAATTGAGATTTAAAAAAAAAATGGAAATGTAACAAATGTTGATTGTGTGATTGTGAAAAAATTTGAGGTAAGGTTTGATATCTAAGTTCTTGCAATTCATTGTCACTAGTATATGACAATCTAACAGATAGAGATTGAGAGAAATTATTGCCCATAATTTGAGATGCACTTGGTTACCCGATAGGTATAAAACTGAAGAATGGAGAAGCCCATCATCCCAAGTGAATTCTGGCACTAGTAAAAAACACTGTTCTAAATGACTTGTCCACCATGAGTGCAATTGTCATTTTGTTGTCATTGTTGTCTTAATTGACTTGTCTACAATGACTGTTATAGCTATAGTGGACAAGTCATTTATAACTTTTTTTCTACTAGTGTGATTATAAATATGAGTCTCACTTGACTCAACATCCTAAGAATACCCACCTTCAACTGCAAGATAAATTCAAAAAGTTTGAGTATACTAAAACATCCATGACTCACAAACAATTCAAAGAGATATAGAAGTGAGTATATGCCTTCTCCTTTCCAATCAACAATTAATTACAAGCTCTCTAATAAAAAATCTACATATTTTAAGCTTTAAAGAAAATGAAATGTTGCACTCTTCAACAATGAGCAATAAACAATAACTTTTATCCATGGTTGATAGTGCTAGCGGAAAAAAATCCTAAAAAAAATTAGGTCAAAAACGGCCCAAAAACAAGCAATAAATAAATACAAATGATTGGCTAATACATCTCTCTGAATTCCTCCCGGCCTTTGAGGTTGGGTACCTCCAATACCTTCCCAAAGAATACTCTCCTTAGGTCCAAGAAGTCACTATCCAGTATAGACTTTAGCTATGTAGAATTCCAATAAGGATTTTCATCCATTGAAAAAATGATGGGCTACAATCCTAATTCAATTTGGTGTAAACCCAAAAGCAAGATATCAGGGGTATATTCCAGTGAAAACACTTCATTTTCTTTAGATATAAACATGCCTTCAATTCAAACATTATAATTTTTTCAATCCACACCATCAAATAGGTTAAATTTTTTTCCACACATTCTTGCAATAGTCTATTATCGGTCTTCTTACACCAAAAATCTTGGGCTCTAATCCATGAACACAAGTCGTATCTTGTTCAAGGAATGAGACCATTGTAAGTGGGGTACCATCCTTGAAGCAAGGGTCTTACAAGTAGGGAGTGGCACAAACATTTGGTGTAAACTGACAAAGTTGAGTCATGGCCTAGTGTGCATGTGGGGCCGGGGGCTAAATTTTTAATCCCTAAAGGACCATTGTCCCTTCGGGGGACAAATGGGTTTTCGGGCAGGTACCTACGGGCTGAATTTTTGTCGTGATTCTTTGAAACTTTTTTTAAAGATAGGAAAATTGCTAAGCTACATGGGAATATACCTTTTTTTTCAATCGGTGCACGGAAAAAAAAGTTATGCCCAAATAAGCTCAAAACAGGGGATGTCGGGCAGCCAAAAAAAATTTGCAATTTATTTTCTTAACATTTTTTAATTTTTTTTCTTATAGATTATATTTTTGTCTATCTGGGAAGCTTTGATATATTTCATTTGGATTTGTTATGAGAAAGTTATGGACAATCTTGTTTTTTGAGCACTTAGAGCATCTTCTTGAAAAAAATAACTTGTAGGATTCATTTTTGAATGCAATTTTCACTATTTTTCAAAAAAAAAAGTTACACAAGGTCTGATTTTTTTCCTAGAACAATCTCACCATTGAGATTGGTGTATTTTAATTCCATATAAAAGATATTAATATTTTAGAATTTCCTTCTATCTCGTACCTGTTTCTACTTAACGATTTTTTTAGTTATGAAAATTAAGTTTTTTTGGGCTTTTTTTTTTTTCCTAGACTCTCAACTCAATTCTCTACTATAAAGATTAAAAGCTCAAAACTCCGTAGTGCAAAAAATTAAAGTTAAAAATGTTCAAAGTCATAAAATCTAGTCCCGCAATGGCTAAAAAACTTGTTTCTTTCTTACTTTAAACACAGATATCTTGCAATCTGTGCGGTCAAAAATTCTGAACTTTTTTCCATACATTGTCATACTAGTTAGGTGTAAGATCCTACGGTTAGATGTGAAAAAAAAACAAATTTCAATTTTTTTTACTCTTTGCTATAGAAATGGCAATTTTGATTGTTTTTTGGCAGAAAAAAGGCCTTGGTCCTTTAGGGGTTAAAGTAGAGTTATCCGTAAAAATAGGCTAAAAACAGGCCAATAACAATCCCAAAACAAGTAGGCCAGAAATCTGATTAGAGGAAAAATCAGCCCTCCAGAGGGCTGCTCCACGAACCTCTTTAGTACCCTGAAATTTCGTTTATTGAGCCTGAAAATTTATTTTTCCCCCTATTTTTGTGCAACTGAAACTACTATGAAAGTAGCGCAGGAACCCAAATTTATGAATAAAAAATTAGTAAATATATTTTTAATCTTAAAAAAAATCTTAAAAATAAAAAATAAAAAAAATAAAAAAATTGGCGAAGTCTGACTACATCGGCAAGTAGTTGTACACTCTGACTGCTCACCGGGGTTACTTTTCAAGTTGATAGGCCAAGCTTGAAATAGCTTGGCATGTCAATTTGTAGCGGCCTTCTAGAGGGTTGATTTTTCTCTATTGTAGGTTTGAAAAGGCCAAAACAGTCCAAAAATGGTCCAAAATAATCCATAAACGACTCCAAACAACCAAAAAATGAATAGTAAACAAATATAAATAATGGCTTAAAAAGGTCTCCTTAAATTTCCTCCTGGACTTTGGAGTTGTATACCTCCAAGAGTTTTCCAATAAATACTCACCTTAGGTCCAAGAAGTCATTATCCACTTTGGTCATGTAGGATTCCAATAAAGATTTTCATCCACTGGAAAAGTGATGGGCTACAATCCAAATTTTATTTGGTGGAAATCCAAAAGCTAATTACCATAGCTATCTTCCAATCAAAACACTCCATTTCTTTGGGCTCTTACCCAAAGTTTTTTGGTGTAAAAAGTCTCTAAATGTTTGTGCAGTTGAAGTTCGTAAAACAAATTTTCATTGTCAATTTTGGAAAATGCACTAAAAAATGGTCAATTTCAACAATAATTTCTCCTCAAAATCCCTCCCCCCTTCAGTCAGCTGTCAGTCCTTCTCCATCCTGTAGGGGTTACAAAACCAACCCAAGTATCTATAAAAAAAATTGATGGATGAAGAGATGCAATTTTGTGTGTTTGTGATGCATTCAGTGTGTCATTTGTTGTCTGAAATTTGAATGATTGGTCCTAAATGGGTTAAGGTGAAAAAAATCTTTGAGTTTTTTGTTTTTTTTGAACAAGTGGAAAATCCCATTGCATTGAAAGAAACCAGAGAACATCAAAACAACAACCAAGTCGAGGCTAGCAAATGAAGAGATGAGAGCAAAACAGAAAAAAGAAAAAGAAGACATTAGAGAAAGGAGCAAGAACCAAAAGAACTAAGTGAAGGAACAAATGGTAGGCCCTCCCTACTCCAAATGATGGTTGATTCACTCCAGAAAGCTAATACAGGAGATTGGAGCCATATGCTATCAAACTTGAACCAACTGATATCATGTTGTTGTAGATGTTGCCAAGAATTAATTTGGGCCTTGAGTTGTGCTGCCCTGCCTGAGTCCGAAAGGGCATTCCATAAATTATCTTGTAGGAGAGTTGGGAAATCTTTGAGTTTTGGTTGCTTGCTAAATAGAAGGCACACAAAGCAAGGACCCCCTATCATCCTCTGTACAAGCCAGTGAAGTGAACCCACCTCCTCCTTTAGAAAAACTTTTCTTCCTCAATACACGGCGGACTCTCTTCAGGTCAAAAGGAGCCCTTCTACAAACTGCCAAAGCATGACCTAAGCTAGGCCGGCTCTGACGACCTCTTTTTTAATACGTGTCCTCAAATAGGAGGGTGTTGCAAACCTATCTGAAAGTCAGCTCGGACCCTAGACCCTAGACCTCATAAAGAGGTCGGACCCTAGACCCTGGACCCCAGACCTCATAAGTAGCTCGGACCTCAGACCCCAGACCTCACAAGTCAGAGCCAGTTGCCACTGGGGAGCTGGAGGGGTCCAGGCCTGGACCTCCAGCCTCCAGATCTGTAAAATTAGAAAACAGGACTGGACCTTCCGGAGCCTCCGTCGGACCTTGCTTTGTGAACTGTATGTGAGGGGGAGATTTCAGATTTTCTTGCACGCTCTGCCCGTGGTCAAGCTGGATGGGCCTTCAGTTCCTGCTTCCAATGACAATAGACTCTAAGTAGCTCGGACCCTAGAAGGCAGACGTTATAAGAGTACAGACTCGACCCTCATTAGTACACTAATGATGGTATTTAGTGTTACCCACACTACTTGCTTTCAAAATGCCATAAATTATTACTCTTGATGAGTACTTTTATCAACTACATTCATTTGAGAAACGCAACTTTGGAACATATCAATACCTATGCTCTTGGTAAAAATATTCATGAAAAATAATAAGTTATAACATTTTAAAATCAATTAATGTAGGTAATCATTAGTGTAACTCGGACCCTAGACCCCAACCTCATGATAAGTAGCTCGGACCCTAGACCTCAGCTGAGGTACATTAAATAGCACAATTGGGTTGCCTTGACAATTAGATTGCCTTACCCTTACAAAAGTTACCTCATGTTACCTGATGACACTTATAGCTTGTCCAGATCGAAACATAAGTCATTCTCTGATCCCCAGTCATGAATCAGTGTACCAACCCATGTAGCACACATATTTCCCCACATCTCTGCACTAATCCTTCTACAGTAACTCGGATATTGATATAGTGTAGAATGTCAGAGATATTAATCTGGGGCAACCTAATTGCACTATTCAGTGTAGGTAATGACAACAGCAGCTTGGGCCCAGTCCACACGAGTTAGGTCCAAGCCCAGGAGTCAACGACCGCGTGCAGAGCACCCCCCCTAAAAACGGAGAAACCAAGCAAAAGAAAAATGTTTACTTTTAAAAAAAAAAAATGTCGTCAGCAAGCCGTCTTCTAAATATAGAATCCTTTGTTTTCTCGTGGGGTGCGGCGTGTGTGCTCATGCTGACGCCCATGTCGATCACGCGACGACTAACAGTTCCAAACACGTACGCCGAAGATCGGGCATGACTAGCTCCGGAGCCATTGCAGTTCTTCCCATTGATTCGATTCTAACTCACTAGCATCAACGACTGTGGGCAAATGGGAAAAAGCAGTGGTGAGCTAGTCATTACACGATCGAACAAGTGTAAGCACGTTAGAGGAGCCTTAACTTTGATTTGCCATAAAATATCTCTCTCAGTCCACTACAAATTGTGCACAGCACTCTTCAAGTTCGTATTTCATTTGGTAAGCCTGACTGACACGAGGCAATTACAGAGTGAATTTCGAGTTCGCTTGTAATATATTAGAGCTAGCGCGACGTACGTACCCCGGGCCCTCTCTAGTTTATGATCGAAATACTGGAAGTCACAGTACTGTGAGAGTTCTCTGTACGGCGTTTGCGTTTGCATTTTCTTCAATTTCCTGGTCAACGACTTGAAGTTGTGGACTCTGTGTCTAAGACTACCTTGCGTTCTCGTTTTCTGGGTTGAATTGAAGTGGGAAACTCTTTGTATACGAGTTTGTTGTGTTCAGGTTTCTGGTCTATAATCGACTTGAGTTACACAGTACGTGAACTTTCAGAGTACGTGTATAAGATTTGCGTATCTCGTTTTGGTTTATGACTTGGAGTTACTGAACGCTAGCTCGCTTCTCTACGAGGTTTGCATTCATTGATGAGCTGAGACTCCAGTCGCGGTTACGAGTTATATTTTGAGTTGATCGAAGAGAGGAATGTTGGACCGGGTGGTTAAACGCTTCCTGGAGTCATCAATTCCGGAATGATTTGACTACTATATATTTACCAGTGCTTACAACCACTTAAGAAGTTGGAAACTTGGAACTGATTGAATTGAATGGTTGTTCCAATTGCAACCCATTCATTTAGTAAAACGTTGTCCTAATTAACTTGCAGTCCCGGGGAGACAAAATTAGTGTCATAGAGCTAGTCTACCTCTGAACGGAGACATCAAATTTACAAGCTTAGTAGCACTCGCTAGCTAGCGTAGTTTTTTAGTGCTACCCCACTGATCGATAGACTCTTCATTACTGCAATTCAGTGCTAGGGTCATTCTCTTATTCATTTCTTCTCCACATGTGAGAGTTTTTGCTCATGTACGTCAGTTGTCGTAATAATATTTTTCCATGTCTTTTCATTTCGTTTAATGCCGTTCCAATAGCTCTAAGTTACTGAGAGTTTTTCTGGTTCTGAGGTACCCCCACTGCACTAGTGTAGAATTCAAAGCTAGGATTGATTGCATTGATGGCGGCGTCAAGCAAGCCACGACAGAGAGTCTCAACGTTGCTGCCCATAGCGGAGCACCGTCAGGCCAAAGTCTGCGACAGCTTCTCTCTGGACGAGACTACATTCTCTACTGCTGCTGCATCTGCTGAAGGCAAGCAGAGCTCTGGATATGGCAAGAAGGTGGTGCGGCCCATTGTGAAACTGAAGAAGGCGTTTATGGAGATGCTGGTGAGCGAGCAAAGGTTGCCTGGTAGTGTTGGGAATGCGAGCTCATCTGACAACCCTGCTCACTGGTCCGCGTTCACAATGGGCCTGGGGATGGTGCCCATAACGTACATGTGACTACGGTGCCAGTTCGTACTTAATTTGGGTGACACTTACCAAATAGAATTTTTTAATTTTATCACTTGTGGTGTTGGTAACGAAAATAGCTAGAACCTCTATGGAGCTATGGAGGCCGCAACGTACCTCGACAGAGCTATGAGAGCTTGGAGTGTCTCCAGCACTGTAATTAATGAGGACACCTACAACTTCTATGCAGCTGTGCGAGCTAGTAGTGTGTGGAATTTTATTAGCCACAACCTTGACAGAGCTGTTGGAACTGGTAGTTTCTGTGATAAGAGAGCGAAATGAGCTTGTAGTGTGACTAGTGTCTGTAATGAGGCCGGCCGCAATCTCTGTAGAACTAAGTGAGCTTGTTGTGTCTATAATGTGACCACAACTTCTAGAAAAGCGTAGTGAGTAGGTTTTTTGATAGGTTAGAATAGTTGCGAGGCTATCCCGGCCACTAATGAAACAGCACTTATAATATGAGAGACTTTGGTACGTTATTGCATTGACTGACTTTTTAAGTACCAACTTGCACTTAATTTCTCACCTTTCTTGTAATGTAACTGCACATAATAGCGTCCCAATAAGCAATTGAACAACGTTTCTCTTATTATAATTATTAATTGCCTTATTTTTTGATGGATCATCTTCGAAGCGAAGAATATTCTAGATATTATGAATTTTCAAAGTGCTGAAAACAGATATACCTCAAAGCAGTCTTATGTATACTCAGTACTCACCACAAAAGGGCTTTATCCCATTGACCTTTGTTTTATATATATATTCAACTTATGTGAAATAGCTACACTGAATGTACAATTCCGCCCTTTTTGGGGGGGTCAAAATAAAGCTGGCTTGTTGGCATGACGACAGAATTTATGTTAACTGTCAAGCTGAGAAGTGTTTGTTGCTAGTATGAACCGCTATTCGCTGCTCCATATGTGTGAACGTTATGGCCCGTTGAACACTTCAGTCAATAATGTGTCTTTGCAAATCGTCAAGGCTGTTTTTCAGGAGGCTGTTTGTGTCTTTGCAAATCGTGAAAGGATCGTCAAGGCTGTTTTTCAGGAGGTGCAAATAAAATCCCATTTGAAACGCAGATCTGAATGCAGATTTGGAGTGATTGCCTGGTCCGTAGAAGATAGCTCATTTTAAGGAATTTGCAATGGATTGACCATTCAGTACTCATCGTAAAATTTTTTTTTTCTTCTCTGAAATTGTTTTTCCAGATGTTCAATAGAACATGAAAAGTATCAATGAAATGGTGAGGTTTCCTATCATTGAGTTCTACAGCTGATGAACAGACGTGTCAAGTACTGCTAACCAATTAGTAACTAATCGAAGATAAAGGATCATGGGTCTCAAGGAACACGAATGTCTACTGTCTGAATCAGGCATTTCAAAACTCCCTGTTTAATTTCTATAACAAATAGAGCGTGGGAAAGGATGCTGAAAGATTTACGTTTAAGCACATTCTGCAGCAACTGCCAGGCTCTTGGATAGGCCTGGACAAGGATCGTCTCCAAAAATACTGCTTACAATAGGTACCAGACACTTTTGCTGCCCAACGCAAGCCTGCACAATCACATGGAAACATTCCATCAGAGAGAAGGTATACTTACAAACCTTTCGCATTACCGTATGGAGGGTAAGCCTTTTTTGAGGTTTCAGATTTTGAAATTAAAATCCCCCTACAGAACCAAAGATTGATGGTTTAAATCAGGACCAGTTCATTTGATTATATAATGAAAAATAGAATTCAGAAAATCTTAATTTGTTATATCAATAGAACCATGGATGAACGTTGTAGATGTTGGTAACGTAGATGATCCATGGCGTTGTACAACGCTGGACAACGTCATAGAGGAACTTTCAACTTCGCCAATGACCTAATGAAAACATAAGGCCAAATTTTGGCTTCTAGGTCCTTTTGGGTTAATAACAATGCTGGAAATGTGCTTAGAGAAACTCTTCTGCTAGGATTCCAGAGAGAGGGCTGTTCTCTAGATAACGGTCTTCAGAGAGATTTGATCCGATGGCAAGGTCTGTTAGGCTTACCTTGCTCAAAACGTCAAAGGACGTGTTAGCATGGCAAGAGCTGAGCGTGAAACCTCCACAATCACCGGACGGAGTTCCATAACTTGCGAAGCTGATTTGGGAGATTTGTTGTCCGTCAGCACATTCAATTGACAGGGGCGCCCTTGGTGGCTCTGAGGTCAGGCTGCCTCTCCTATTCCAGGATGTAAAAGAAAGTGGGAAAGGATGTGATTCTGAAACATGGGAGCAGACTTGCTGAGGCATGGAAGTGGCAATGGTGATGGCATCAGGATTTCCTCCCTTTTCTTCAAATAGCACAATCAAATTATGCTTGGAACGCAGCCACTGCCGTGGAACATGGTACCTATGCAGTGGATACAATGCAGTTGGTCAATTTTCACACATAAAAAGAGCTGCAAAAAGAAAAGAAGTGGAGCGTTGAAGAAGGTAGGAGAAAATAATACCAACGCTGTGAAGGCTGG